>CANTUR010000013.1:945000-3345000 GCA_947683625.1 Mallotus nudiflorus | reverse complement strand
TTGAATGCAAAGCGTGAACTCGTGTAAATATGTGCACAAATGGTTTTAAACACGTTATCCAAGGCTCCAATTGCTTATTCATAATCCTAAATACACATTCTATAATTCTAAAATTAGAAATCTTGTTGAATTTTTTATTTGAATAACTCATACACTTTTGTGCACATTTGAATGCAAAATGTGAACTTGTGCAAATATGTGAACAAATGGTTTTAACCACATTATCCAAGGCTCCTATTACATATTCATAATCCTAAATACACATCTTAGCATTCTAAAATTAGAAATCTTGTTGAATTTTTTATTTGCACAACTCATACACTTTTGCGCACGACTAAACACAAAACGTTAACTCATGCAAATCTATTCACAAATAGTTTAAGACATGCTGTCCAAAGCGCCAATTGCATATTCATAATCCTAAATACACATTCTAGCATTCTAAAATTAGAAATCTTGTTGAATTTTTTCTTTGCACAACTCGTACACATTTATGCCCATTTGAACACAAAATGTGAACTCATGCAAATCTATGCATAAATGGTCTTAAACACATTATCCAGGGCTCCAATCTCACATTCACAATCGTAAATACATATTCTAGCATTCTAAAATTAGAAATCTTGTTGACTTTTTCTTTGAATAACTCGTAAACATTTTGTGGACATTTGAATGCAAAACATGAACTCGTTCAAATCTATACAGAAATAGTTTTAAACACATTATCCAAGGCTCAAATTTCATATTCATAATCCTAAATATACATTCTAGCATTCTAAAATTAGAAATCTAGTTAATTTTTTTCTTTGCATAAGTCATACACTTTTGCGCACGTCTAAACACAAAACGTGAACTCGCGCAAATCTAAGCACAAATGGTTTAAAACATGCTATCCAAAGCTCAAATTGCATATTCATCATCCTAAACACACATTCTAGCATTCTAAAACTAGAATTCTTGTTCACTTTTTTCTTTGCACAACTCGTACACTTTTGCGTACATTTGAACACAAAACATAAACTCGTGCAAATCTGTCCACTAATGGTTTTAAACACGTTATCCAAGGCACCAATTACATATTCATAATCCAAAATACACATTCTAGCATTCTAAAAATAGAAATCTTGTTGGCTTTTTTCTTTGCAAAACAAGTCCAGTTTTGCGTACGTCTGAATGTAAAATGTGAACTCATGCAAATCTGTACACAAATGGTTTAAGTCATGCTATCCAAAGCTCCAATTGCATATTCATCATCCTAAGTACTTATTCTAGAACTATTAACTTATAAATATTATTAAATTTCTAATATGCACAAATGGTAAACTTTTACGCATGTTTGAACGCAAAATGTAAAGTCATGCAAATCTATGGACAAGTGATGTTAAACACGTTATCCAATGCTCCAATTGCAATGAAATCCTAAATACACATTTTAGCATTCTAAAATTAGAAATCTTGTTGACTTTTTTCTTTGCACAACTTATACATTTTGCACACATTTGAACGCAAAACGTGAACTCGTGCAAATATGTGCGTAAATAGTTTTAAACACATTATCCAAGGCTCCAATTGCATATTCATAATCCTAAATACACATTCTAGCATTCTAAAATTAGAAATCTAGATAACTTTTTTCTTTTCATAACTCGTACAATTTTGCACACGTACAAACGCAAAATGTGAACTCATGCAAATCTAAGCACAAATGTTTTAAAACATGGTACTCAAAAGCTCCAATTGTATATTCATAATCCTAAATGCACATTGTACCATTCTAAAATTAGAAATGATGGGAATTGTAGGTTTTATCAATTAACTCCCCAATAGCAAGAATACTATGATAAGTTGAATTGAAAGAAAACTAGAAATTACCAATTTAATCCACAAATTCGGATCGTTCAAAGATTGAAGTAAGAAGATAGATGCTACTTAACCCCTTTACCAACAAGGATAAAAATACTAAGATAGACTTTGAATTTCCTCTTATGCCACAAACAAGAATGTTTGATAAATAACAAGAAAACAAAGATTTAGATTTTGACACCATAAGCTAGAATAAAGCTTGATAAGTCACAAAGTTTATGCAAGAAATTAAAGACAAAATTCCTCACAATAAAACTCAAACAAAGTTATAATTCATATATCAAATTCATTCATGCTACAAAAGAAAGCAAAGGACTTGTTTATATAGAGTACAAGTCCATGCTCACACTACTAAAATAGATTCACACACATAGGATTACTTTTACTCTTAAATGGCCTTAATAACCATTACCCACATTAATAGCCATTACTTGTTATTGATTACCCCATTAACTTTAGTAACCACTACCCATAATAATAGCCATTACTTAGTATTAATTACCCTATTAACTTGTATATGGTGGCTACATGTAACCCTAATTGTTATTAACACAAAAACAAGTTAAATATTATTCCTTGGGCCTCCATGGATGCCTTATTAGGCTGAAATTCTTGGGCTTTCCAAATGTCCTTAATTAAACCCAATATGGCTTCTTGAAGCTTCTTGGACTTGGACCTTGTGATTGGGCCTTCTTGTACCATTAATGGATCTTGGATCTCTTTAGGCTTTGAACTTGGATTCACATCATTCCCCCTTTCTTCAAAAGGATTTGTCCTCAAATCAGCTCCATCATCTTTATCACCTAAATCAAACAAAGACAAGTCACTAACATTAAATGTAGCACTAACATTGCCATACTCACTTGGAAGTTCTAGCTTGTAGGCATTGTTGTTGATGCGTTGAAGCACTTTAAAAGGACCATCTCCTCTTGGCATAAGCTTTGATTTCCTTTGGTTAGGAAATCTTTCCTTCCTCAAGTGCACCCACACCCAATCTCCGAGCTCAAAAATGACTTGCTTCCGCCCCTTGTTGTGTTGCTTTTCATATTGGAGTGTCTTCTTCTCAATGTTTGCACGCACCCTCTCATGCAAAGTCTTGATGAACTCAGCTTTTTGTTTCCCCTCTAGATTAGCTTTGTCCAATGGCAATGGTAGCAAATCTAATGGAGTCATTGGGTTGAATCCATACACAACTTCAAATGGTGAGCAATTTGTTGAACCATGCACACTCCTATTGTAAGCAAATTCCACATGTGGCAAACATTCTTCCCAATTCTTCAGATTTCTTTGGATGATAGCCCTCAAAAGTGTTGAAAGTGTCCTATTGACCACCTCCGTTTGTCCATCCGTTTGTGGATGACAAGTTGTAGAATACAAAAGCTTTGTCCCCATCTTTCCCCAAAGAGTCTTCCAAAAGTGACTTAGGAATTTGACATCCCTATCACTCACAATGGTCCTTGGCACTCCATGTAGCCTAACAATCTCCTTGAAGAATAGATTGGCAATATGGGTTGCATCATCCGTCTTGTGACATGGAATGAAATGTGCCATTTTGCTAAACCTGTCCACAACAACAAAAATGGAATCTCTCCATCCCTTGGACCTAGGTAATCCTAAAACAAAATCCATAGAAATGTCTCCCCAAGGTTCATTTGGTATGGTAAGAGGTGTATACAAACCATGAGGCATTGCTTTGGATTTGGCTTATTTGCAAGTAATGCATTTCTCACAAATTCTCTTAACATCCCTTTTCATGTGTGGCCAAAAGAAATGGTCACCCAACACATCCAAAGTTTTCTTAATCCCAAAATGCCCCATTAAACCTCCGCTATGTGCCTCTCTCACAAGTAACTCTCTTAAAGAACTTTGTGGCACACACAATTTGTTTTCCCGAAAAAGAAAACCATCAAACTTATAGAACTTATCAAAACCCCCTTTCTCACATGCCCCATAAACATTAGCAAAATCAGGATCATTAGAATAAAGATCTTTGATGTATTCAAATCCTAATAATTTTGCATCAAGTTTAGAGATCAAGGCATACCTTCTTGACAATGCATCGGCCACCACATTTTCTTTCCCTTGCTTGTACTTAATGATGTATGGAAAGGATTCAATGAATTCCACCCATTTTGCATGTCTCTTGTTGAGCTTTCCTTGTCCTTTGAGATACTTCAAGGACTCATGGTCAGTGTGAATTATGAATTCTTTGTAACCAAGGTAATGCTGCCATGTCCTTAAAACCCTCACCAATGCATAGAACTCGTTGTCATATGTAGGGTAGTTTAGACTTGCAGCACTTAGCTTTTCACTAAAGAATGCTATGGGCTTGCCTTCTTGCATCAAAACTCCGCCAATACCTATGCCACTTGCATCGCACTCAATCTCAAAAGGTTTAGTAAAATTTGGCAAAGATAACAACGGTGCAGAACTTAATTTGTCTTTTAGCAAGTTAAAAGCCTCATCTTGTTCAATTCCCCACTTAAAACCAACATTCTTTTTTATGCATTCAGTTAAAGGTGCAGCTATGGTAGAAAAATTTTTAATGAACCTTCTATAAAAGCTAGCTAAACCATGAAAGCTTCTTGCATCACTTACACTTGTGGGTGTTGGCCATTCTCTAATTACTTTTACCTTTTCTTGATCAACATGAATGCCCTTGTCATTGACAATATATCCAAGAAAAGTAATTTCATTAGTGCAAAAATAGCATTTCTTTAGATTAGCATACAACTTCTCTTCTCTAAGCACATCAAAAACACAAGTCAAATGTTGTACATGCTCATCTAAATTTTTGCTATAAACCAAGATATCATCAAAATAGACAACAACAAATTTGCCTATGAATGCTCTTAAAACATGATTCATCAATCTCATGAAAGTGCTTGGTGCATTAGTTAAACCAAAAGGCATTACTAACCACTCATATAAACCATGTTTAGTTTTAAAAGCTGTTTTCCATTCATCACCTTCTCTCATTCTAATTTGATGATAACCAGATTTCAAATCAATTTTTGAAAACAAATATGAACCATGCAATTCATCCAACATGTCATCTAGCCTAGGAATGGGATGTCTATACTTCACCGTGATTTTGTTGTTGGCACGATAATCAACACACATCCTCCAAGTTCCATCTTTCTTAGGCACTAACAAGACGGGTATGGCACATGGACTCATGCTTTCATGAACATAACCCTTCTCCATAAGCTCACTCACTTGCTTTTGGATTTCCTTGGTCTCCTCCGGATTACATCTATATGCTGGTCTATTTGGAATGCTTGCTCCAGGTATGAAATCAATTTGGTGCTCAATGCCTCTTTTAGGTGGTAAACCATTTGGAATTTCTTCTAGAAATAAATCTTCATAAACCTGCAAAAGATCAACAACAACACTAGGCAAACCATTGGTTATTTCATTAGAAATATGCAAAATCTCCTTGTACATAAGTACAAGCATTTGTTGCCTCAAAAGCATAGCTTCCTTCACATCACTCATTTTTGCATAAACACTCATTTTTCTTTCATTTGAACCTTCCTTGTTTTCTCTCACCATGTGTTTCCCATTTTGGTCAAGAGAATTGGAATTTTTAGGTTCACTCATCTCACCTTTTTCTTTACTCTTAAAGGTTTCCCTTCCCAAAGAATTTCCCAATGAAGAACCCATTTCTTCATATTGTTGCTTGATGCGCATTTGGTCTTCAAAAATCTATTTTGGGGTTAATGTTCCAAGGTTAAACCTTTTTCCATCCATAGTCAAAGTATACATATTTTTGAATCCATCATGATTAGCCCTTCTATCATATTGCCAAGGTCTCCCCAACAACATATGTCCGGCCAACATTGGTAACACATCACACAACACCTCATCCTTATATCTACCAATTTGAAAAGAAATTAGAAGTTGCTTATTTACCTTTACAACTCCACTTTCATTAAGCCATTGCAACTTGTATGGTCTTGGGTGCTTGGTAGTAGGCAACTTCAATTTCTCCACTAGCAAAGTGCTTGCTACATTAGTACAACTTCCACTATCCACAATCATGTTGCACAACTTGTTAGAAATCAAACAATGAGTATGAAACAAATTTTCCCTTTGCTCCCTATGGACATCATGTTTATTTTGCAAACTCAATGTTCTTTGAACAACAAGATTATCTCCCTTAGCACATTCAACATCACTACAATCTTCTAAAGAAGGCATATCATCATTATTATCCCCCTCACTCTCTGATTCAATATCACCATCCCTTAGAATCATAGCTTTCTTATTTGGACATTCCCTAGCAATGTGCCCATGACCCAAACACTTAAAACATTTTATTCCCCTAGTTTGGGCTGGTTGATTCTCACCCTTTCCCTTATTACCCAAGTCAATTTTAGGTTTATTTTCTTCCACTTTTGACTTGTTAAAAGCTTTATCATCCTTTTTCCCCCAAGAAGTTTTCCAAGAAGAAGAAGAACCCACATTTGGTTTAGAATCATACCTCTTTCCTTTCAATTGCCTTTCCACTTTCATGGCCAAATTCACCATATCTTCAATCTCCACATAATGTTGCAAATCAACAACATCAGCAATGTTTTTGTTTAGCCCTCTCAAGAACCTTGCCATGGTAGCTTCACGATCTTCTACCACATTTGCTCTAATCATAGCCTTCTCCATTTCTTTGTGATACTCCTCCACACTCATGGATCCTTGAATTAGAGTTTGTAACCTTTGATGAAGCTCTCTATAGTAGTGGCTTGGAACAAACCTCTTTCTCATGATTTGCTTCATTTCCCTCCAAGACTCCACGGGTCATTCTTTATATCTACGTCTTTCCTTGCAAAATTGATCCCACTAAACAATTGCATAATCACTAAACTCAACAGTGGCAAGTTTTACCTTTTTCTCCTCCGAATAATTATGACATTCGAAGATGAGTTCCACTTTCCTCTACCATTCAAGGTACACATCTGGATCATTTCTTCCTTAGAATGAAGGAATCTTCATTTTGATGCTTCCAAGGTTGCGATCAACATCATCTTTAGGACGTCCTCTCCTAGCTTGTCTCCTAGGATTGATTTGTTGTCCCACCAAGGTGACTTGATCATCATCCAATTCATCCTCTCCTTCATAGTCCTCTTGGTCAATTGGTGGACGTCTCATTTCTTTAGGCTCTCCTTGTAATTGGTTAAGGATGCCATCATGCCTCTTTAATTTCTCATTGACTCCCGCCATCATGTTAAACATTCTTTCGAATTGTTGTTGCATAGCTTGAATCACATGATCATTTGTAGAAGAAGAACTTGTGTCTTTTGACATGATTGTAAAACCTAAAATTTTAACAAAAGAAAATAGAAAAAAAAAACAATCTCACAACACTCCCTCACGTGTTTCACTCAAAATTGATGTATACCACTCGTGTTTACACTCAATTTTGGCTTTTTCTCTAATGATCTCACACTCTTGCCTTTTACCTCTCAAATTTGCCTTTTGATTTCTTAGATGAACTAAGTTTCTCAATCAAACAAAATTCAAGAATGTAGTAATCAATGATAAAAAATAAGGTAGGCTAACAAGAAAATAATAAGGTAGGCTTAAAGAAAAGAACAATTTGTAACAAATAGGCTAATAGAAATGAAAAACAAAGATAGATTATCAAAGAACACAAAGAGACAGAATTATAAAGATATATCTCAATGGAATATGAAGAGTCAATTTTTTTTTTAATGTAAACTGAGATCTAACATAGGAATATCAAGATAACATATACTTTTTTTTTTATGGACGAATTTTTTTTTTTTTTTGATATCTGCAAACAAAATCTTGAGATAAGAAGAATAAAGATAAAAAAAATAACAAGAATAATAGATAGCAAGAAAGGTGCAAAATATAAGATGAACACAAGATATTGAGAACTAAAAGATAGTTTTGGATACGCAAACCTCAATCTTGAGCCAATGCTCTGATACCACTTATGATGGGAATTGTAGGTTTCATCAATTAACTCCCTAATAGCAAGAATACTATGATAAGTTGAATTGAAAGAAAACTAGAAATTATCAATTTAATCCACAAATTCGGATCGTTCAAAGATTGAAGTAAGAAGATAGATGCTACTTAACCCCTTTACCAACAAGGATAAAAATACTAAGATAGACTTTGAATTTCCTCTTATGCCATAAAGAAGAATGTTTGATAAATAACAAGAAAACAAAGATTTAGATTTTGACACCACAAGCTAGAATAAAGCTTGATAAGTCACAAAGTTTATGCAAGAAATTAAAGACAAAATTCCTCATAATAAAACTCAAACAAAGTTATAATTCATATATCAAATTCATTCATGCTACAAAAGAAAGCAAAGGACTTATTTATATAGAGTACAAGTCCATGCTCACACTACTAAAATAGATTCACACACATAGGATTACTTTTACTCTTAAATGGCCTTAATAACCATTACCCACATTAATAGCCATTACTTGTTATTGATTACCCCATTAACTTTAGTAACCACTACCCATAATAATAGCCATTACTTAGTATTAATTACCCTATTAACTTGTATATGGTGGCTACATGTAACCCTAATTGTTATTAACACAAAAACAAGTTAAATATTATTCCTTGGGCCTCCATGGATGCCTTATTGGGCTGAAATTCTTGGGCTTTCCAAATGTCCTTAATTAAACCCAATATGGCTTCTTAAAGCTTCTTGGAATTGGACCTTGTGATTGGGCCTTCTTGTACCATTAATGGATCTTGGATCTCTTTAGGCTTTGAACTTGGATTCACATCAAGAAATCTTATTGACTTTTTTCTTTGCACCACTCGTACACTTTTGCGCACATTTAAACGCAAAACGTGAAATCGTGCAAATATGTGCACTAAAGGTTTTAAACATGTTATCCAAGGCTCCAATTGCATATTCATAAACCTAAATACACATTGTAGCATTCTAAAATTACAAATCTTATTGGCTTTTTTCTTTATAAAACAAGTACACTTCGCACATGTCTGAACGAAAAACGTGGACTCATGCAAATCAGTGCACAAATGGTTTTAAACATGTTATCCAAGGCCCCAATTGCATATTCATAATCTAAAATACACATTCTAGCATTCTAAAATTAAAAATCTTGTTAACTCTTTTCTCTGCACAACTCATACAGTTTTGCACACATTTGAACGCAAAAATGAACTCGTGCAAATCTATGCACTAATGGTTTAAAACATGCTATCCAAAGCTCCAATTGCATATTCATAATCCTAAATACACTTTCTAGAAATCTTAACTTGTAAATATTATTAAATTTCTTATATGCACAAATGGTAAACTCTTGCGCACATTTGAACGCAAAGCGTGAACTCATGCAAATCTGTACACAAATGGTTTTAAACACATTATCCAAGGCTCCAATTGCATATTCATAATCCTAAATACACATTCTAGAATTCTAAAATTAGAAATCTTGTTGACTTTTTTCTTTTCACAATTCGTACATTTTTTCACACATTTGAACGTAGAACGTGAAGTTGTGCAAATATGTGCACAAATGGTTTTAACCACATTATCCAAGTCTCCTATTTCATATTCATAATCCTAAATACGCATCCTAGCATTCTAACATTAGAAATCGTGTTGAATTTTTTCTTTGTACAACTCGTACACTTTTGCGCACGTCTAAACACAAAATGTTAACTCGTGCAAATCTATGCCCAAATGGTTTGAAATATGTTATCCAAAGCTCTAATTACATATTCATAATTCTAAATTCACATTATAGCATTCTAAAATTAGAAATCTTGTTGACTTTTTTCTTTGCACAACTCGTGCACATTTGCACACATTTGAACGCAAAATGTGAACTTGTGCAAAGCTGTGCATAAATGGTTTTAAACACTTTATCCAGGGCTCCAATCTCACATTCACAATCCTAAATACACATTCTAGCATTCTAAAATTAGAAATCTTGTTGACTTTTTCTTTGCATAACTCGTACACATTTTACGCACATTTGAAGGCAAAACGTGAACTCGTGCAAATATGTGCACAAATGGTTTTAAACACATTATCCAAGGCTCCAATTTCATATTCATAATCCTAAATATACATTCTAGCATTCTAAAATTGGAAATCTAGTTATTTTTTTCATTGCATAAGTCATACACTTTTGCGCACTTCTAAACACAAAACATGAACTCGCGTAAATCTAAGCACAAATGGTTTAAAACATGCTATCCAAAGCCCTAATTGCATATTCATAGTCTTAAACACACATTATAACATTCTAAAACAAGAAATCTTATTTCCTTTTTTCTTTGCATAGCTCGTACACTTTTGCGCACATTTGAACGGAAAACATGAACTTGTGTAAATCTGTGCACTAATGGTTTTAAACACGTTATGGTGGGAATTGTAGGTTTCATCAATTAACAACCCAATATAAAGAATACTATGATAAGTTGAATTAGAAGAGAACTAGAAATTACCAATTTAATCCACAAATTCGGATCATTCAAAGATTGAAGTAAGAAGATAGATGCTACTTAACCCCTTTACCAACAAGGATAAAGATACTAAGATAGACTTTGAATTTCCTCTTATGCCACAAACAAGAAAGTTTGATAAATAACAAGAAAATAAAGATTTAGATTTTGACACCACAAGCTAGAATAAAGCTTGATAAGTCACAAAGTTTATGCAAGAAATTAAAGACAAAATTCCTCACAATAAAACTCAAACAAAGTTATAATTCATATATCAAATTCATTCATGCTCCAAAAGAAAGAAAAGGACTTGTTTATATAGAGTACAAGTCCATGCACACACTACTAAAATAAACTCACACACATAGGATTACTTTTACTATTAAATGGCCTTAATAACCACCACCCACATTAATAACCATTACTCGGTATTAATTACCCCATTAACTTGTATATGGTGGCTCTTAATAACCACATTAATAGCCATTACTTGGTATTAATTACCCCATTAACTTGTATATGGTGGCTACATGTAACCCTAATTGTTATTAACACAAAAACAAGTTAAATATTATTCCTTCGGCCTCCATGGATGCTTTATTGGGTTGAAATTCTTAGGCTTTCCAAATGTCCCTAATTAAACCCAATATGGCTTCTTGAAGCTTCTTGGATTTGGACCTTGTGATTGGGCCTTCTTATACTATTAATGGATCTTGGATCTCTTTAGGCTTTGAACTTAGATTCATAGCATTCCCCCTTTCTTCAAAAGGATTTGTCCTCAAATAAGCTCCATCATCTTTATCACCTACATCAAACAAAGACAAGTCACTAACATTGCCATACTCACTTGGAAGTTCTAGCTTGTAGGCATTGTTGTTGACGCGTTGAAGCACTTTAAAAGGACCATCTCCTCTTAGCATAAGCTTTGATTTCCTTTGGTTAGGAAATCTTTCCTTCCTCAAGTGCACCCACACCTAATCTCCAGGCTAAAAATGACTTGCTTCCTCCCTTTATTGTGTTGCTTTTCATATTGGAGTGTCTTCTTCTCAACGTTTGCACACACCCTCTAATGCAAAGTCTTAATGAACTCAGCTTTTTGTTTCCCCTCTAGATAAGCTTTGTCCAATGGCAATGGTAGCAAATCTAATGGAGTCAATGGGTTGAATCCATACACAACTTCAAATGGTGAGCAATTTGTTGAACCATGCACACTCCTATTGTAAGCAAATTCCACATGTGGCAAACATTCTTCCTAATTCTTCAGATTTCTTTGGATGATAGACCTCAAAAGTGTTTAAAGTGTCCTATTGACCACCTCCGTTTGTCCATTCGTTTGTGGATGACAAGTTATAGAATACAAAAGCTTTGTCCCCATCTTTCCCTAAAGAGTCTTCCAAAAGTGACTTAGGAATTTGACATCCCTATCACTCACAATGGTCCTTGTCACTCCATGTAGCCTAACAATCTCCTTGAAGAATAGATTGGCAATATGGGTTGCATCATCCGTCTTGTGACATGGAATGAAATGTGCCATTTTGCTAAACCTGTCCACAACAACAAAAATGGAATCTCTCCCTCCCTTGGACCTAGGTAATCCTAAAAAAAAATCTATAGAAATGTCTACCCAAGATTCATTTGGTATGGTAAGAGGTGTATACAAACCATGTGGCTTTGGATTTGGCTTGTTTGCAAGTAATGCATTTCTCACAAATTCTCTTAACATCCCTTTTCATATGTGGCCAAAGAAATGGTCACCTAACACATCCAAAGTTTTTTTAATCCCAAAATGCCCCATTAAACCTCCGCTATGTGCCTCTCTCATAAGTAACTCTCTCAAAGAACTTGGTGGCACACACAATTTGTTTTCTCGAAAAAGAAAACCATCAAACTTATAGAACTTATCAAAACCCCCTTTCTCACATGCCCTATAAACATTAGTAAAATTAGGATCATTAGAATAAAGATCTTTGATGTATTCAAATCCTAATAATTTTGAATCAAGTTTAAAGATCAAGGCATACCTTCTTGACAATGCATTTTCCACCACATTTTCTTTCCCTTGCTTGTACTTAATGATGTATGGAAAGGATTCAATGAATTCCACCCATTTTGTATGTCTCTTGTTGAGCTTTCCTTGTCCTTTGAGATACTTCAAGGACTCATGGTCAGTGTGAATTATGAATTCTTTGTAACCAAGGTAATGCTGCCATGTCTTTAGAACCCTCACCAATGCATATAACTCCTTGTCATATATAGGGTAGTTTAGACTTGCTCCACTTAGCTTTTCGCTAAAGAATGCTATGGGCTTGCCTTCTTGCATAAAAAATCCTCCAATACCTATGCCACTTGCATCACACTCAATCTCAAAAGGTTTAGTAAAATTTGGCAAAGATAACAAGGGTGCAGAACTTAATTTGTCTTTTAGCAAGTTAAAAGCCTCATCTTGTTCAATTCCCCACTTAAAACCAACATTCTTTTTTATGCATTCAGTTAAAGGTGCAGCTATGGTAGAAAATTTTTTAATGAACCTTCTATAAAAGCTAGCTAAACCATGAAAGCTTCTTGCATCACTTACACTTGTGGGTGTTGGCCATTCTCTAATTACTTTTACCTTTTCTTGATCAACATGAATGCCCTTGTCATTGACAATATATCCAAGTAATTTCATTAGTGCAAAAACAACATTTCTTTAGATTAGCATACAACTTCTCTTCTTTAAGCACATCAAAAACACAAGTTAAATGTTGTACATGCTCATCTAAATTTTTGCTATAAACCAAGATATCATCAAAATAAACAACAACAAATTTGCCTATGAATGCTCTTAAAACATGATCCATCAATCTCATGAAAGTGCTTGGTGCATTAGTTAAACTAAAAGTCATTACTAACCACTCATATAAACCATGTTTAGTTTTAAAAGTTGTTTTCCATTCATCACCTTCTCTCATTCTAATTCGATGATAACCAGATTTAAAATCAATTTTTGAAAACAAATATGAACCATGCAATTCATCCAACATGTCATCTAGCCTAGGAATGGGATGTCTATACTTCATCGTGATTTTGTTGATGGCACGACAATCAACACACATCCTCCAAGTTCCATCTTTCTTAAGCACTAATAAGACGGGTACGACACATGGACTCATGCTTTCATGAACATAACCCTTCTCCATAAGCTCACTCACTTGCTTTTGGATTTCCTTGGTCTCCTCTGAATTACATCTATATGTTGGTCTATTTGGAATGCTTGCTCCGGGTATGAAATCAATTTGGTGCAGAATGCCTCTTTTAGGTGGCAAACCATTTGGAATTTCTTTTGGAAATAAATCTTCATAAACCTGCAAAAGATCAACAACAACACTAGGCAAACCATTGGTTATTTCGTTAGAAATATGCAAAATCTCCTTGTACATAAGTACAAGCATGTGTTGCCTCAAAAGCATAGCTTCCTTCACATCACTTATTTTTGCATAAAAACTCATTTTTCTTTCATTTGAACCTTTATTGTTTTCTCTCACCATGTGTTTCCCATTTTGGTCCAGAGAATTGGAATTTTTAGGTTCACTCATCTCACCTTTTTCTTTACTCTCAAAGGTTTCCCTTCCCAAAGAATTTCCCAATGAAGAACCCATTTCTTTATATTGTTGCTTGATGCGCATTTGGTCTTTAAAAATCTATTTTGGAGTTAATGGTCCAAGGTTAAACCTTTTTCCATCCATAGTCAAAGTATACATATTTTTGAATCCATCATGATTAGCCCTTCTATCATATTGCCAAGGTCTCCCCAACAACATATGTCCGGGCAAGATTGGTAACACATCACACAACAACTGATCCTTATATCTACCAATTTGAAAAGAAATTAGAACTTGCTTAATTACCTTTACAACTCCACTTTCATTAAGCCATTGCAACTTGTATAGTCTTGGGTGCTTGGTAGTAGGCAACTTCAATTTCTCCACTAGCAAAGTGCTTGCTACATTAGTAGAACTTCCACTATCCATAATCATGTTGCACAACTTGTTAGAAATCAAACAATGAGTATGAAAAAAAATTTCCCTTTGCTCCATATAGACATCATGTTTATTTTGCAAACTCAATGTTCTTTGAACAACAAGATTATCTCCCTTAGCACATTCAACATCACTACAATCTTCTAAAGAAGGCATATCATCATTACTATCCCCCTCACTCTCTGATTCAATATCACCATCCCTTAGAATCATAGCTTTCTTATTTGGACATTCCCTAGCAATGTGCCCATGACCCAAACACTTAAAACATTTTATTCCCCTAGTTTGGGCTGGTTGATTCTCACCCTTTCCCTTATTACGCAAGTCAATTTTAGGTTTAGTTTCTTCCACTTTTGACTTATTAAAAGGTTTATCATATTTTTTCCCCCAAGAAGTTTTCCAAGAAGAAGAAGAACCCACATTTGGTTTAGAATCATAGCTCTTTCCTTTCAATTGCCTTTCCACTTTCATGGCCAAATTTACCATATCTTCAATCTCCACATAATGTTGCAAATCAACAACATCAGCAATATTTTTGTTTAGCCCTCTCAAGAACCTTACCATGGTAGCTTCATAATCTTCTACCACATTTGCTCTAATCATAGCCTTCTCCATTTCTTTGTGATACTCCTCCACACTCATGGATCCTTGAATTAGAGTTCGTAACCTTTGATAAAGCTCTCTATAGCAGTGGCTTGGAACAAACCTCTTTCTCATTATTTTCTTCATTTCCCTCCAAGACTCCATAAGTCTTTCTCCATATCTACGTCTTTCCTTGCAAAATTGATCCCACCAAACAATTGCATAATCACTAAACTCAATAGTGGCAAGTTTTACTATTTTCTCCTCCGAATAATTATGACATTCAAAGAAGAGTTCCACTTTCCTCTCCCATTCAAGGTACATATCTAGATCATTTCTTTCTTGGAATGAAGGAATCTTCATTTTGATGCTTCCAAGGTTGCGATCAACATTATCATTAGGACGTCCTCTCTTAGCTTGTCTCCTAGGTTTTATTTGTTATCCCACCAAGGTGACTTGATCATCATCCAACTCATCCTCTCCTTCATAGTCCTCTTGGTCAATTGGTGGACGTCTCCTTTGTCTAGGCTCTCCTTGTAATTGGTTAAGGATGCCATCATGCCTCTCCAATTTCTCATTGACTCCCGCTATCATGTTAAACATTCTTTCGAATTGTTGTTGCATAGCTTGAATCACATGATCATTTGTAGAAGAAGAACTTGTGTCTTTTGACATGATTGTAAAACCTAAAATTTTAACAAAGGAAAATAGAAAGAAACAATCTCATAACACTCCCTCACGTGTGTCACTCAAAATTGATGTATACCACTCGTGTTTACACTCAATTTTGGCTTTTTCTTTAATGATCTCACACTCTTGCCTTTTGATTTCTTATATGAACTAAGTTTCTCAATCAAACAAAATTCAAGAATGTAGTAATCAATGACAAAAAAAAAAAAGGTAGGCTAACAAGAAAATAATAAGGTAGGCTTAAAGAAATGAACAATTTGTAACAAATAGGCTAATAGAAATGAAAAACAAAGATAGATCATCAAAGAACATAAAGAGACAGAATTATAAAGATAGATCTTAATGGAATATGAAGAGTCATTTTTTTTTAATGTAAAATGAGATCTAACACAAGAATATCAAAGATAACACATATTTTTTTTATGGACAAATATCTTTTTTTTTATATATATGCACGAATTGAAAGGTATCATAAAAATCTCAAAGATAACAACTTTTTTTTTTGATATATGCAAACAAAATCTTGAGATAAAAAGAATGAAGATAAAAAAATAACAAGAACAATAGATAGCAAGAAAGGTGAAAAATATAAGATGAACACAAGATATTGAGAACTAAAAGATAGTTTTGGATACGCAAACCTCAATCTTAAGCCAATGCTCTGATACCACTTATGATGGGAATTGTAGGTTTCATCAATTAACTCCCCAATAGCAAGAATACTATGATAAGTTGAATTAGAAGAAAACTAGAAATTACCAATTTAATCCATAAATTCGGATCGTTCAAAGATTGAAGTAAGAAGATAGATGCTACCTAACCCCTTTACCAACAAGGATAAAGATACTAAGATAGACTTTGAATTTCCTCTTATGCCACAAACAAGAAAGTTTGATAAATAACAAGAAAACAAAGATTTAGATTTTGACACCACAAGCTAGAATAAAGCTTGATAAGTCATAAAGTTTATGCAAGAAATTAAAGACAAAATTCCTCACAATAAAACTCAAACAAAGTTATAATTCATATATCAAATTCATTCATGCTCCAAAAGAAAGAAAAGGAGTTGTTTATATAGAGTACAAGTCCATGCACACACAACTAAAATAAACTCACACACATAGGATTACTTTTACTATTAAATGGCCTTAATAACCACCACCCACATTAATAGCCATTACTTGGTATTAATTACCCCATTAACTTGTATATGGTGGCTCTTAATAACCACATTAATAGCCATTACTTGGTATTAATTACCCCATTAACTTGTATATGGTGGCTACATGTAACCCTAATTGTTATTAACACAAAACAAGTTAAATATTATTCCTTAGGCCTCCATGGATGCTTTATTGGGTTGAAATTCTTGGGCTTTCCAAATGTCCCTAATTAAACCCAATATGGCTTCTTGAAGCTTCTTGGATTTGGACCTTGTGATTGGGCCTTCATGTACTATTAATGGATCTTGGATCTCTTTAGGCTTTGAACTTGGATTCACATCATGTTATCCAAGGCACCAATGGCATATTCATAATCCAAAATACACCTTCTAGCATTCTAAAATTAGAAATCTAGTTGATTTTTTTCTTTGCATAAGTCTTACACTTTTGCGCATGTCTAAACACAAAACGTGAACTCGTGCAAATCTAAGCACAAATGGTTTAAAACATGCTATCCAAAGCTCCAATTGCATATTCATACTCTAAAATACACATGCTAGCATTCTAAAATGAGAAATCTTGTCGACTTTTTTCTTTGCACACCTCGTACACTTTTGCGCACATTTGAACGCAAAACGTGAACTCGTGCAAATCTGTGCACTTATGGTTTTAAATGCGTTATCCAAGGCACCAATTGCATATTCATAATCCAAAATACACATTCTAGAATTCTGAAATTAGAAATCTTGTTGGCTTTTTTTTTTTTGCAAAACAAGTACACTTTTGCACACGTTCGAACATAAAATGTGAATTCGTGCAAATTTCTGCACAAATGATTTAAGACATGCTATCCAAAGCTCCAATTGTATATTCATAATCCTAAGTAGATATTCTAGAACTATTAACTTGTAAATATTATTAAATTTCTTATATGCACAAATTGTAAACTTTTGCGAACATTTAAAGATAAAATGTGTCTTGCAAATCTATGGACAAGTGGTTTTAAACATGTTATCCAAGTCTCCAATTGCATATTCATAATCCTAAATACACATTCCAGAATTCTAACATTAGAAATCTTGTTGACTTTTTTCTTTGCACAACTCGTACACCTTTGCGTACATTTGAATTCAAAACGTGAACTCGTGCAAGTCTATGCACTAATGGGTTTAAACACGTAATCCAAGGCACCAATTACATATTCATAATTCAAAATATGCATTCTAGCATTCTAAAATTAGAAATCTTGTTGGCTTTTTTATTTGCAAAACAAGTACACTTTTGCGCACATCCGAACGTAAAATGTGAACTCATGCAAATCTGTGCACAAATAGTTTAAGACCTGCTATCCAAAGCTCTAATTGCATATTCATAATCCTAAGTACATATTCTAGAACTATTAACTTGTAAATATTATTAAATTTCTTATATGCACAAATGGTAAACTTCTGCGCACGTTTGAACGCAAAACGTGAAGTCATGCAAATCTATAGACAAGCGATTTTAAACATGTTATCCAAGTATCCAATTGCATATTCTTAATCCTAAATACACATTCTAGCATTCTAAAATTAGAAATCTTATTGACTTTTTTTTTGCACAACTCATCCACCTTTGAGCACATTTGAATGCAAAACGTGAACTTGTACAAATCTGTGCGTAAATGGTTTTGAACACATTATCTAAGGCTTCAATTGCAAATTCATAATCCTAAATACACATTCAGGCATTCTAAAATTATAAATCTAGATAACTTTTTTCTTTGCATAACTCGTACACTTATGCACATGTCTAAATGCAAAATGTGAACTCATGCAAATCTAAGTACAAATGGTTTAAAACATGCTATCCAAAGCTCCAATTGCATATTCATAATCCTAAATACACATTCTGCCATTCTAAAATTAGAAATCTTGTTGACTTTTTTCTTTGCACAACTCGTACACTTTTGCGCACATTTGAATGCAAAACGTGAACTCGTGCAAATATGCGCACTAATGGTTTAAACATGTTATCCAAGGCTCTAATTGCATATTCATAATCCTAAATACACATTGTAGCATTCTAAAATTAGAAATCTTATTGGCTTTTTTCTTCGCAAAATAAGTACACTTTTGCACATGTCTGAACGAAAAATGTGGACTCATACAAATCAGTGCACAAATGGTTTTAAACACGTTATCTAAGGCTCCAATTGCATATTCATAATTCAAAATACACATTCTAGCATTCTAAAATTAGAAATCTTATTGACTCTTTTCTCTGCACAACTCGTACAGTTTTGCACATGTTTAAAAACAAAACGTGAACTCGTGCAGATCTGTGCACTAATGGTTTAAAACATGCTATCCAAAGCTCCAATTGCATATTCATAATCCTAAATACACATATAAGAATTCTTAACTTGTAAATATTATTAAATTTCTTATATGCACAAATGCTAAACTCTTATGCACATTTGAATGCAAAGCGTGAACTCGTGCAAATCTGTTCAAAAATGGTTTTAAACACATTATCCAAGGCTCCAATTGCATGTTCATAATCCTAAATACACATTCTAGAATTCTAAAATTAGAATTCTTGTTGACTTTTTTCTTTGCACAACTTGTACACTTTTGTGCACATTTGAATGCAAAACGTGAAATGGTGCAAATATTTACGCAAATGGTTTTAAACACATTATCCAAGGCTCCTATTTCATATTCATAATCCTAAATGCACATCCTAGCATTTTAAAACTAGAAATCTTGTTGACTTTTTTCTTTGCTCAACTCGTACACTTCTGCGCATATTTGAACGCAAAACGTGAACTCGTGCAAACATGTGCATAAATGGTTTTAAACACATTATCCAAGGCTCCGATTTCATATTCATAATCCTAAATACACATCCTAGCATTCTAAAATTAGAAATCTAGTTGATTTTTTTTTTTGCATAAGTCGTACACTTTTGCGCATGTCTAAACATAAAATGTGAACTCCCGCAAATCTAAGCACAAATGGTTTAAAACATGCTATCCAAAGCTCCAATTGAATATTCATAGTCCTAAACACACATTCTAGCATTCTAAAACTAGAAATCTTATTGAATTTTTTCTTTGCACAACTCATACACTTTTGCGAACATTTAAACGCAAAACGTGAACTCATACAAATCTGTGTACTAATGGTTTTAAACATGTTATCCAAAGCACCAATTGCATATTCATAATCCAAAATACAAATTCTAGCATTCTAAAATTAGAAATCTTATTGGCTTTTTTCTTTCCAAAAAAGTACACATTTTGCGCACATTTGAACGCAAAACGTGAACTCGTGCAAATCTGTGTGCAAATGGTTTTAAACACATTATCCAAGGCTCCAACTGTATATTCATAATCCTAAATATACATTCTAGCATTCTAAATTAGAAATCTAGTTGATTTTTTCTTTGCATAAGTCGTAGACTTTTGCGCACATCTAAACACAAAACGTGAACTCGTGCAAATCTAAGCACAAATGGTTTAAAACATGCTATCCAAAGCTCCAATTGCATATTCATAGACCTAAACACACATTCTATCATTCTAAAACTAGAAATCTTGTTGATATTTTTCTTTGCATAACTCGTACACTTTTGCGCACATTTGAACGCAAAACGTGAACTCGTGCAAATCTTTGCACTTATGGTTTTAAAGATGTTATCCAAGGTACCAATTGCATATTCATAATCCAAAATACACATTATAGTATTCTAAAATTAGAAATCTTGTTGGCTTTTTTCTTTGCAAAATAAGTACACTTTTGCACACGTCCAAACGTAAAATATGAACACATGCAAATCTGTGCACAAATGGTTTAAGACATGCTATCCAAAGCTCCAATTGCATATTCATAATCCTAAGTACATATTCTAGAACTATTAACTTGTAAATATTATTAAATTTGTTATATGCACAAATGGTAAACTTTTGTGCATGTTTGAACGTAAAACGTGAAGTCGTGCAAATCTATGGGCAAGTGGTTTTAAACATGTTATCCAAGGCTCCAATTGCATATTCATAATCCTAAATACACATTCTAGCATTCTAAAATTAGAAATCTTGTTTACTTTTTTCTTTGCACAACTCGTACAATTTTGCATATATTAGAAAGCAAAACGTGGACTCATGCAAATCTTTGCGTAAATGGTTTTAAACACATTATCCAAGGCTCCAATTTCATATTCATAATCCTAAATACACATTCTGGCATTCTAAAATTAGAAATCTAGATGACTTTTTTCTTTGCATAACTCGTACACTTTTGCACATGTCTAAATGAAAAATGTGAACTCATGCAAATATGAGCACAAATGGTTTAAAACATGCTATCCAAAGCTATAATTCCATATTCATAATTCTAAATACATATTCTACCATTCTAAAATTAAAAATCTTGTTGACTTTTTTCTTTACACAAATTGTACATATTTGCGCACATTTGAACGAAAAACATGAACTCATGCAAATCTGTGCGTAAATGGTTTTAAACACATTATCCAAGGCTCCAATTGCATATTCATAATCCTAAATACACACTCTGGCATTCTGAAATTAGAAATCTACATGATTTTTTTCTTTGCGTAAGTCGTACACTTTTGTGCACGTCTAAACACAAAATGTGAACTTGCGCAAATCTAAGCACAAATGGTTTAAAACATGCTATCCAGAGCTCCAATTGCATATTCATCATCCTAAATACACATTCTAGCATTCTAAAACAATAAATATTGTTGACTTTTTTCTTTTCACAACTCATTCACTTTTGCACACATTTGAACGTAAAATGTGAACTCATGCAAATATGTGCACTAATGACTTTAAACACGTTATCCAAGGCACCTATTATGCCCATAATCTAAAATACACATTCTAGCATTATAAAATTAGAAATCTTGTTAGCTTTATTTGAAAAATAAGTACACATTTGCGCACGTCCGAACGTAGAATGTGAACTAGTGCAAATTTGTGCACAAATGGTTTAAGAAATACTATCTAAAGCTCCAAATACATATTCACAATCCTAAGTACATATTCTAGAATTATTAACTTGTAAATATTATTAAATTTCTTATATGCACAAATGGTAAACTTTTACACATGTTTGAATGCAAAACATGAAGTCATGCAAATCTATGGACATATGGTTTTAAACACGTTATCCAAGGCTCTAAATGCATATTCATAATCCTAAATACACATTCTACCATTCTAAAATTAGAAATCTTATTGACTTTTTTCTTTGCACAACTCGTACACTTTTGCGAACATTTGAACGCAAAACATGAACTCGTGCAAATATGTGCGCTAATGGTTTTAATAATGTTATCCAAGGCTCCAATTGCATATTCATAATCCTAAATACACATTGTAGCATTCTAAAATTAGAAATCTTATTGGCTTTTTTCTTTGCAAAATAAGTACACTTTTGCACATGTCTGAACAAAAAATGTGCACTCATGCAAATCGGTGCACAAATGGTTTTAAAGACATTATCCAAGGATCGAATTGCATATTCATAATCCAAAATACACATTCTAGCATTCTAAAATTAGAAATCTTGTTGACTCTTTTCTTTGCATAACTCGTACAGTTTTACGCACGTTTAAATGAAAAATGTGAACTCGTGCAAATCTATGCACTAATAGTTTAAAACATGCTATCCAAAGCTCCAATTGTATATTCGTAATCATAAATACACATTCTAGAATTCTTAACTTGTAAATATTATTAAATTTCTTATATGAACAAATGGTAAACTCATGCACACATTTAAACACAAAGCATAAACTTGTGCAAATCAATTCTCAAATGGTTTTAAACACGTTATCCAAGGCTCCAATTGCATATTCATAATCCTAAATACACATTCTAGAATTCTAAAATTAGAAATCTTATTGACTTTTTTCTTTGCACAACTCATACACTTTTGTGCATATTTGAACGCAAAACATGAACTCATGCAAATCTGTGCATAAATGGTTTTAAACACATTATCCAAGGCTCCTATTTCATATTCATAACCCTAAATACACATCCTAGCATTCTAAAATTAAAAATCTTGTTGACCTTTTTCTTTGCATAACTCGTACACTTTTGCGCACGACTAACAACAAAATGTGAACTCCTGCAAATCTATGCACAAATGGTTTAAAACATGCTATCCAAAGCTCCAATTGCATATTCATAATCCTAAATACACATTCTACCATTATAAAATTAGAAATCTTGTTGACTTTATTCTTTGTACAACTCATACACTTTTGTGCACATTTGAATGTTAAACGTGAACTCGTGCAAATCTGTGTACAAATGGCTTTAAACACGTTACCCAGGGCTCCAATCTCATATTCAAAATCCTAAATATTCTGGCATTCTAAAATTAGAAATCTTATTGACTTTTTCTTTGCATAACTCGTAAACATTTTGCGCACATTTGAACGCAAAACATGAACTCGTGTAAATATGTGCGTAAATGGTTTTAAAAAAATTATCCAAGGCTCCAATTGCATATTCATAATCCTAAATATACATTCTAGCATTCTAAAATTAGAAATCTAGTTGATTTTTTTCTTTGCATAAGTCATACACTTTTGCGCACGTCTAAACACAAAACTTGAACTCATGCAAATCTAAGCACAAATGGTTTAAAACGTGCTATCCAAAGCTCCAATTGTACATTAATAATCCTAAATACACATTCTATCATTCTAATATTAGAAATCTTGTTGACTATTTCTTTACATAACTTGTGCACATTTGAATGCAAAATGTGAACTCGTACAAATCTGTGCACAAATGGTTTTAAACACATTATCCAAGGCTCCAATTGCATATTCATAATCCTAAATATACATTCTAGCATTCTAAAATTAGAAATCTAGTTGATTTTTTTCTTTGCATAAGTCGTACACTTTTGTGCACGTCTAAACACAAAACGTGAACTCACACAAATCTAAGGACAAATGGTTTAAAACAAGCTATCCAAAGCCCCAATTCCATATACATAATCCTAAATACACATTCTAGATTCTAAAACTAGAAATCTTGTTGACTTTTTTCTTTGCAAAAAAAGTATACTTTTGCGCACATTTGAACGCAAAATGTGAACTCGTGCAAATCTGTGCACTAATGGTTTTAAGCACATTATCCAAGGTACCAATTGCATATTCATAATCCAAAATACACATTCTATAGCATTCTAAAATTAGAAATCTTGTTTGCTTTTTTCTTTGCAAAAAAAGTACACTTTTGTGCACGTCCAAATGTAAAATGTGAACTCATGCAAATCTGTGCACAAATGGTTTAAGACATGCTATCCAAAGCTCCAACTGCATATTCATAATCCTAGGTACATATTCTAGAATTATTAACTTGTAAATATTACTAAATTTCTTATATGCACAAATGGTAAACCTTTGAGCACATTTGAATGCAAAATGTGAAGTCGTGCAAATCTATGGATAAATGGTTTTAAACATGTTATCCAAGGCACCAATTGCATATTCATAATCATAAATACACATTCTACCATTCTAAAATTAGAAATCTTATTGACTTTTTTCTTTGCGCAACTCGTACACATTTGTGCACATTTGAACGAAAAACGTGAACTCATGCACATCTGTGCACAAATGGTTTTAAACACATTATCCAGGGCTCTAATCTCATATTCATAATCCTAAATACACATTGCAGCATTCTAAAATTATAAATCTTATTGACTTTTTCTTTGCATACCTCGTACACATTTTGCGCACATTCGAACTGAAAATGTGAACTCATGCAAATCTGTGCGCAAATGGTTTTAAACACATTATCCAAGGCTCCAATTGCATATTCATAATCCTAAATATACATTCTACCATTCTAAAATTAGAAATCTAGTTGATTTTTTTCTTTGTATAAATCATACACTTTTGTGCATGTCTAAACACAAAATGTGAACTCGCGCAAATCTAAGCACACATTGTTTAAAACATGCTATCCAAAGCTCCAAGTGCATATTCATCATCCTAAATACACATTCTAGCATTCTAAAATGAGAAAACTTGTTGACTTTTTTCTTTGCACAACTTGTACACTTTTACGCCCATTTGAATGCAAAATGTGAACTCGTGCAAATCTATGCACCAATGGTTTTAAACACGTTATCCAAAGCACCAATTATGCTCATAATCTAAAATACATATTCTAGCATTCTAAAATTAGTAATCTTGTTGGCTTTTTTCTTTGCAAAACAAGTACATATTTGTGCACGTCCGAACGTAAAATGTGAACTCGTGCAAATCTGTGCACAAATATTTTAAGACATGCTATCTAAAGCTCCAAATACATATTCACAATCCTATGTACATATTCTAGAATTATTAACTTGTAAATATTATTAAATTTCTTATATGCACAAATGGTAAACTTTTGTGCACGTTTGAATGCAAAATGTGAAGTCATGCAAATTTATGGACAAATGGTTTTAAACATGTTATCCTAGGCTCTAATTGCATATTCATAATCCTAAATACACATTCTACCATTCTAAAATTAGAAATTTTATTGAATTTTTTCTTTGCACAACTCGCACACTTTTGCGCACATTTGAAAGCAAAATGTGAACTCATGCAAATCTATGTGTAAATGGTTTTAAACACATTATCCAAGGCTCCAACTTGCATATTCATAATCCTAAATACACATTCTAGCATTCTAAAATTAGAAATCTAGATTACTTTTTTCTTTGCATAACTCGTACACTTTTGTGCACGTCTAAACGCAAAATGTGAACTAATGCAAATCTAAGCACAAATGGTTTAAAACATGCTATCCAAAGCTACAATTGCTTATTCATAATCCTAAATACGCATTATACAATTCCAAAATTAGAAATCTTATTGGCCTTTTTCTTCGTAAGAGAAGCCCACTTTTGTGCATGTCTGAACGAAAAACGTGGACTCATGCAAATTAGTACACAAATGGTTTTAAACACGTTATCTAAGGTTCCAATTGAATATTCAAAATCCTAAATACACATTATAGCATTCTAAAATGAGAAATCTTGTTGAATTTTTTCTTTGCACCACTTGTACACTTTTGCGCACATTTGAATGTAAAATGTGAACTCGTGCAAATATGTGCACTAATGGTTTTAAACATGTTATCCAAGTCTCCAATTGCATATTCATAATCCTAAATACACATTCTAGCATTCTAAAATTAAAAATCTTATTGGCTTTTTTCTTCGCAAAATAAGTATACTTTTGTGCATGTCTGAACGAAAAATATGGACTCGTGCAAATTAGTGCACAAATGGTTTTAAACACGTTATCCAAGGCTCCAATTTCATACTCATAATCCAAAATACACATCCTAGCATTCTAAAATTAGAAATCTTATTGACTATTTTCTTTGCACAACTCGTACAGTTTTGCGCATGTTTGAACGCAAAGCGTGAACTCGTGCAAATCTGTGCACTAATGGTTTAAAACATGCTATCCAAAGCTCCAATTGCATATTCATAATCTTAAAGAATTATTAACTTGTAAATATTATTAAATTTCTTATATGCACAAATGGTAAGCTCTTACGCACGTTTGAATGCATCTGTGCATAAATGGCTTTAAACACGTTATCGAAGGCTCCAATTGCATATTCATAATCCTAAATACACATTCTAGAATTCTAAAATTAAAAACCCTGTTGACTTTTTTCTTTGCATAACTGGTACACTTTTGCGTACATTTGAACGCCAAATATGAACTCGTGCAAATCTGTGCACAAATGATTTTAAACACATTATCCAAGGCTCTTACTTCATATTCCTAATCCTAAATGCACATCCTAACATTCTAAAATTACAAAACTTGTTGACTTTTTTCTTTGCAAAAGTCGTACACTTTTACGCACGTCTAAACACAAAATGTAAACTCATGCAAATCTATGCACAAATGGTTTGAAAAATGCTATCCAAAGCTCCAATTTCATATTCATAATCCTAAATACACATTCTACCATTCCAAAATTAGAAATCTTGTTGACTTTTTTCTTTGCACAACTCATACACATTTGCACACATTTGACCGCAAAATGTGAACTTGTGTAAATCTGTGCACAAATGGTTTTAAACATGTTTTCCAGGGCTCCAATCTCATATTCACAATCCTAAATACACATTCTAGCATTCTAAAATTAGAAATCTTGTTGACTATTTCTTTGCATAACTCGTACACAATTTGTGCACATTTGAATGCAAAATGTGAACTCGTGCAAATCTATGCGCAAATGGTTTTAAACACATTATCCTAGGCTCCAATTGCATATTCATAATCCTAAATATATATTCTAGCATTCTAAAATTAGAAATCTAGTTGATTTTTTTCTTTGCATAAATCATACACTTTTGCGCACGTCTAAACACAAAACATGAACTCGCATAAATCTAAGCACACATGGTTTAAAACATGCTATCCAACGCTCCAATTGCATATTCATAATCCTAAATACAAATTCTATCATTATAAAACTAGAAAGCTTGTTGACCTTTTTGTTTCCATAACTCGTACACTTTTACGCACATTTGAACGCAAAACGTGAACTCATGCAAATCTCTGCACTAATGGTTTTAAGCACATTATCGAAGGTACCAATTGCATATTCATAATCCAAAATACACATTCTAACATTATAAAATTAGAAATCTAGTTGGCTTTTTTTTGCATAACAAGTACACTTTTGTGCACGTCTAAACGTAAAATGTGAACTCATGCAAATCTGGGCACAAATGGTTTAAGACATGGTATCCAAAGCTCCAATTGCATAACCATAATCCTAAGTACATATTCTATAATTATTAACTTGTAAATATTATTAAATTTCTTATATGCACAAATGGTAAACTTTTGTTCATGTTTGAACGCAAAACGTGAAGTCATGCAAATCTAAGGACAAATGGTTTTAAACACGTTATTCAAGGCTCCAATTGCATATTCATAATCCTAAATACACATTATGGCATTCTAAAATGTGAAATCTTGTTGACTTTTTTCTTTGCATAACTCGTACACTTTTGCATACATTTGAACACAAAACGTGAACTCGTGCAAATATGTGCAGTAATGGTTTTAAACATGTTATCCAAGTGTCCAATTGCATATTCATAATCCTAAATACACATTGTAGCATTCTAAAATTAGAAATCTTATTGGCTTTTTTCTTCACAAAACAAGTACAGTTTTGCGCATGTTTGAAAGAAAAACGTGGACTTGTCCAAATTAGTGCACAAATGGTTTTAAACACGTTATCCAAGGCTCTAATTGATTATTTATAATGAAAAATACACATTCTAACATTCTAAAATTAGAAATCTTGTTGACTCTTTTCTTTGCATGACTCATAAAGTTTTGTGCACGTTTAAACGCAAAACGTGAAGTCGTGCAAATATGTGCACTAATGGTTTAAAACATGCTATCCAAAGCTCCAACTGCATATTCATAATCCTAAAAACACATTCTAGAATTATTAGCTTGTAAATATTATTAAATTTATTATGTGCACAAATGGTAAGCTCTTGCGCACGCTTGAACTCAAAGCGTGAACTGATGCAAATCTGTGAACAAATGTTTTTAAACACATTATCCAGGGCTCCAATTGCATATTCATAATCCTAAATACACATTCTAGAATTCTAAAATTAGAAACCTTGTTGACTTTTTTCTTTGCACAACTCGTATACTTTTGCGCACATTTGAACGCAAAGCGTGAACTCATGGAAATCTCTGCACAAATGGTTTTAAACACATTATCCATGGCTCCTATTTCATATTCCTAATCCTAAATGTACATCCTAGCATTCTAAAATTAGAAATCTTGTTGACTTTTTTCTTTGCATAACTCATACACTTTTGCGCACGTCTAAACACAAAATGTGAACTCGTGCAAATCTATGCACAAATGGTTTAAAAAATGCTACCCAAGGCTCTAATGACATATTCATAATCCTAAATACACATTTGACCATTCTAAAATTAGAAATCTTATTGACTTTATTCTTTGCACAACTCATACACATTTGCGCACATTTGAACGCAAAACATGAACACGTGCAAATCTGTGCACAAATGGTTTTAAACACGTTATCCAGGGCTCCAATCTCATATTCACAATCCTAAAAACACATTCTAGCATTCTAAAATGATAAATCTTGTTGACTATTTCTTTGTATAACTCATGCACATATTGCACACATTTGAATGCAAAATGTGAACTCGTGCAAATCTGTGCACAAATGGTTTTAAACATATTATCCAAGGCTCCAATTGGATATTCATAATCCTAAATATACATTCTAGCATTCTAAAATTAGAAATCTAGTTTATTTTTTTCTTTGCATAAGTCGTACACTTTTGTGCATATCTAAACATAAAATGTGAACTCACGGAAATCTAAGCATAAATGGTTTAAAACATGCTATACAAAGCTCTAATTGTATATTCATAATCCTAAATTCACATTCTAACATTCTAAAATGAGAAATCTTGTTGACTTTTTTCTTTTCAAAACTCGTACACTTTTGTGAACATTTGAATGCAAAACGTGAACTTGTGCAAATCTGTGCACTGATTTTTTATGCACATTATCCAAGATACCAATTGCATATTCATAATCCAAAATACACATTCTATCATTCTAAAAATATAAATCTTGCTGGCTTTTTTCTTTGCAAAAGTAGTACACTTTTGCGCACGTCTGAACGTAAAATGTGAACTCGTGCAAATCTGTGCACAAATGGTTTAAGACATGCTATTAAAAGATCCAATTGCATATTCATAATCCTAAGTACATATTCGAGAATTATTAACTTGTAAATATTATTAAATTTCTTATATGCACAAATGGTAAACTTTTACGTACGTTTGAACGAAAAATGTGAAGTCATGCAAATATATGGACAAATGGTTTTAAACACGTTATCCAAGGCTCCAATTGCATATTCAAAATCCTAAATACACATTCTAGCATTCTAAAATGAGAAATCTTATTGACTTTTTTCTTTGCATAACTCGTACACTTTTGTGCACATTTGAACGCAAAATGTGAACTCGTGCAAATATGTGCACTATTGGTTGTAAACATGTTATCCAAGGCTCCAATTGCATATTCATAATCCTAAATACACATTGTAGCATTCTAAAATTAGTAATCTTATTGGCTTTTTTCTTCGCAAAACAAGTACACTTTTGTGCATGTTTGAACGAAAAATGTAGACTCATGCAAATCAGTGCACAAATGGTTTTAAACACGTTATCCAAGGCTCCAATTGCATATTCATAATCCAAAATGCACATTCTAGCATTCTAAAATTCGAAATCTTGTTGACTCTTTTCTTTGCTCAACTAATACAGTTTTGCGCACGTTTGAACGCAAAATGTGAACTCGTGTAAATTTGTGCACTAATGGTTTAAAACATGCTATCCAAAGCTCCAATTGCATATTCATAATCCCAAAAACACATTCTAGAATTATTAACTTGTAAATATTATTAAATTTTCTATATGCATAAATGGTAAGCTCTTATGCACGTTTGAACGCAAAGCGTGAACTCGTGCAAATCTGTGCACAAATGGTTTTAAACACGTTATCGAAGGCTCCAATTGCATATTCATAATCCTAAATACACATTCTAGAATTCTAAAATTAGAAACCTTGTTGAATTTTTTCTTTGCACAACTCGTACACTTTTGCGCACATTTGAATGCAAAACATGAACTCCTGCAAATCTGTGCACAAATGGTTTTAAACACATTATCCAAGGCTCTTACTTCATATTCCTAATCCTAAATGCACATCCTAGCATTCTAAAATTAGAAAACTTGTTGACTTTTTTCTTTTCACAACTCGTACACTTTTGCACACGTCTAAACACAAAACGTGAACTCGCACAAATCTAAGCACAAATGGTTTAAAACATGCTATCCAAAGCTCCAATTGTATATTCATAATCCTAAATACACATTCTATCATTCTAAAACTAGAAATCTTGTTGACGTTTTTCTTTGCACAACTTGTACACATTTGCACACATTTGAACGCAAAACATCCACTCATGCAAATCTCTGTACTAATGGTTTTAAGCACGTTATCCAAGGTACCAATTGCATATTCATAATCCAAAATACATATTCTAGCATTCTAAATTTAGAAATCTTGTTGGCTTTTTTCTTTGCATAACAAGTACACTTTTGCGCATGTCTAAACATAAAATGTGAACTCGTGCAAATCTGTGCACAAATGGCTTAAGACATGCTATCCAAAGCTCCAATTGCATATTTATAATCCTAAGTACATATTCAAGAATTATTAACTTGTAAATATTATTAAATTTCTTATATGCACAAATGGTAAACTTTTGCGCACGTTTGAACGCAAAACGTGAAGTCGTACAAATCTATGGACAAATGGTTTTGAACATGCTATCTAAGACTCCAATTGCATATTCATAATCCTAAATACACATTCTAGCATTCTAAAATGAGAAATCTTATTGACTTTTTTCTTTGCACAACTCGTACACTTTTGTGCACATTTGAACGCAAAACGTGAACTCGTGCAAATATGTGCCCTAATGGTTTTAAACATGTTATCCAAGACTCCAATTGCTTATTCATAATCCTAAATACACATTCTGGCATTCTAAAATTAGAAATCTTATTGGCTTTTTTCTTCGCAAAACAAGTACACGTTTGGACATGTTTGAACGAAAAATGTGGACTCATGCAAATCAGTGCACAAATGGTTTTAAACATGTTATCCAAGGTTCCAATTGCATATTCATAATCCAAAATACACATTCAAGCATTCCAAATTTAGAAATCTTGTTGACTCTTTTCTTTGCATAACTCATACAGTTTTGTGCACGTTTGAAAGTAAAATGTGAACTCATGCAAATCTGTGCACTAATGGAATAAAACATGCTATGCAAAGCTCCAATTGCATATTCATAATCATAAAAACACATTCTAGAATTATTAACTTGTAAATATTATTAAATTTCTTATATGTACAAATGGTAAGCTCTTGCGCACAGTTGAACACAAAGCGTGAACTCGTGCAAATATGTAGAGAAATGGTTTTAAACACATTATCCAAGGCTCCAATTGCATATTCATAATCCCAAATTCATATTCTAGAATTATAAAATGAGAAACCTTGCTAACTTTTTTCTTTGCACAACTCATATTCTTCTGTGCACATTTAAACGCAAAACATGAACTCGTGCAAATCTATGAACAAATGGTTTTAAACACGTTATCCAAGGCTCCTACTTCATATTCCTAATCCTAAATGCACATCCTAGCATTCTAAAATTAGAAATCTTGTTGACTTTTTTTTTGCATAACTCGTACACTTTTGCGCACGTCTAAAGACAAAATGTGAACTTGTGCAAATTTGTGCACAAACGGTGTAAAACATACTATCCAAAGCTCTAATTGCATATTCATAATCCTAAATACACATTCTACCATTCTAAAATTAGAAATCTTGTTGACTTTTTTCTTTGCAGAACTCGTACACATTTGCGCGAATTTGAACACAAAACGTGAACTCGTGCAAATCTGTGCGCAAATGGTTTTAAACACGCTATCCAAGGCTCCAATCTCTTATTTAAAATCTAAATACGCATTCTAGCATTCTAAAATTAGAAATTTTGTTGACAATTTCTTTGCATAACTCGTGCACATTTTACGCACATTTTAACGCAAAATGTGAACTCGTGCAAATCTGTGTGCAAATGGTTTTAAACACATTATCCAAGGCTCCAATTGCATATGCATAATCCTAAATTTACATTTTAGCATTCTAAAATTAGAAATCTAGTTATTTTTTTCTTTGCATAAGTCGTACACTTTTGTGAACGTCTAAACACAAAACGTGAACTCATGCAAATCTAAGCACAAATGGTTTAAAACATGCTATCCAAAGCTCCAATTGTTTATTCATAATCCTAAATACACATTCTATCATTCTAAAACTAGAAATCTTGTTGACTTTTTTCTTTGCAAAACTCGTACACTTTGCCACACATTTGAACGAAAATTGTGAACTCGTGCAAATCTATGCATTGATGGTTTTAAGCACGTTATCCAAGGTACCAATTGCATATTCATAATCTAAAATACACATTCTAGCATTCTAAAATTAGAAATATTTTTGGCTTTTTTGTTTGTAAAACAAGTACACTTTTGCACACATCCGAACGTAAAATGTGAACTAGTGCAAATCTGTGCACAAATGGTTTAAGACATGCTATCCAAAGCTCCAATTGCATATTCATAATCCTAAGTACATATTCTAGATTTATTAACTTATAAATATTATTAAATTTCATATATGCACAAATGGTAAACTTTTGCGCACGTTCGAACGCAAAATATGAAGTCTTGCAAAACTATGGACAAATGGTTTTAAACACATTATCCAAGGCACCAATTGCATATTCATAATCATAAATACGCATTCTAGCATTCCAAAATGAGAAATCTTATTGACTTTTTTCTTTGCACAACTCGTACACTTTTGCACACATTGGAACCCAAACTGTGAACTTGTACAAATATGTGCACTAATGGTTTTAAACATGTTATCCAAGGCTCCAATTGAATATTCATAATCCTAAATACACATTGTATCATTCTAAAATTAGAAATCTTATTGGATTTTTTCTTCACAAAAAAAGTACACTTTTGCACATGTCTGAACGAAAAATATGGACTCGTGCAAATCAGTGCACAAATGGTTTTAAACACATTATCCAAGGTTCCAATTGCATATTCATAATCCAAAATACACATACTAGCAATCAAAAATTAAAACTCTTGTTGACTCTTTTCTTTGCACAACTCGTACAGTTTTGCGTATGTTTGAACGTAAAACATGAACTTGTGCAAATCTGTGTACTAATGGTTTAATAAATGCTATCCAAAGCTCCAATTGCATATTCATAATCCTAAAAACACATTCTATAATTCTTAACTTGTAAATATTAATAAATTTCTTATATGCACAAATGGTAAGCTCTTGTGCACACTTGAACGCAAAGCGTGAACTGATGCAAATCTATGCACAAATATTTTTAAACATGTTATCCAGGGCTCCAATTGCATATTCATAATCCTAAATACACATTATAGAATTCTAAAATTAGAAACCTTGTTGACATTTTTCTTTGCACAACTCGTACACTTTTATGCACATTTGAACGTAAAACATGAACTCGTGCAAATCTATGCACAAATGGTTTTCATCACAATATCGAAGGCTCCTATTTCATATTCCAAATCCTAAATGCACATCCTAGCATTCTAAAATTAGAAATCTTGTTGACTATTTTCTTTGCATAACTCGTACACTTTTCGCACGTTTAAATACAAAATGTGAACTCATGCAAATCTATGCACAAATGGTTTAAAAAATGCTATCCAAAGCTCCAATGGCATATTCATTATCCTAAATACACATTATACCATTCTAAAATTAGAAATCTGGTTGACTTTATTCTTTTCACAACTCATACACATTTGCTGACATTTGAACGCAAAACATGAACTCGTGTAAGTCTGTGCACAAATGGTTTTAAATGCGTTATCCTGGGCTCCAATCTCATATTCAAAATCTTAAAATACACGTTCTAGCATTCTAAAATTAGAAATCTTATTGACAATTTCTTTGCATAACTCGTGCACATTTTGCACACTTTTGAACACAAAACATGAACTCGTGCAAATCTGTGCTCAAATGGTTGTAAACACATTATCCAAGGCTCCAATTGCATATTCATAATCCTAAATATACATTCTAGCATTCTAAAATTAGAAACCTAGTTTATTTTTTTCTTTGCATAAGTCGTACACTTTTGCGAACGTCTAAACACAAAACGTGAACTCATGCAAATCTAAGCACAAATGATTTAACACATGCTATCCAAAGCTCCAACTGTATATTAGTAATCCTATATACACATTCTATCATTCTAAAATAAGAAATCTTATTGACTTTTTTCTTTGCAAAACTCGTACACTTTTGCGAACATTTGAATGCAAAATGTGAACTCGTGCAAATCTGTGCATTGATTATTTTAAGCACGTTATCCAAGGTGCCAATTGCATATTCATAATCCAAAACACACATTCTCGGATTCTAAAATTATAAATCTTGTTGGCTTTTTTCTTTACAAAAGAAGTACACTTTTGCGTACGTCTGAACGTAAAATGTGAACTCGTGCAAATCTGTGCACAAATGGTTTAAGACATGCTATCCAAAGCTCCAATTGCATATTCATAATCCTAATTACATATTCTAGAATGATCAACTTGTAAATATTATTAAATTTCTTATATGCACAAATGGTAAACTTTTGTGCACGTTTGAATGCGAAATGTGAAGTCATGCAAATCTATGGACAAATGGTTTTAAACACGTTATCCAAGGCTCCAATTGCATATTAATAATCCTAAATATACATTCTAGCATTCTAAAATGAGAAATCTTGTTGAATTTTTTCTTTGCACAACTCATACAATTTTTCGCACATTTGAATGCAAAACGTGAACTCATGCAAATATGTGCACTAATGGTTTTAAACATGTTATCCAAGGCTCCAATTGCATATTCATAATCCTAAATACACATTGTAGCATTCTAAAATTAGAAATCTTATTGGCTTTTTTCTTCACAAAACAAGTACACTTTTGCATAAGTCTAAACAAAAAATGTGGACTTGTGCAAATCAGTGCACAAATGGTTTTAAACATGTTATTCAAGGCTCCAATTGCATATTAATAATCCAAAATACATATTCTAGCATTCTAAAATTAGAAATCTTATTGACTCTTTTCTTTGCATAACTCGTACAGTTTGGCACACATTTGAAAGCAAAATGTGAACTTGTGCAAATCTGTGCACTAATGCTTTAAAATATGCTATCCAAAGCTCCAATTGCATATGCATAATCCTAAAAATACATTCTAGAATTATTATCTTGTAAATATTATTAAATTTCTTATATGCACAAATGGTAAGCTCTTACAGACGTTTGAACACAAAGCGTGAACTCGTACAAATTTGTGCACAAATGGTTTTAAACACATTATCCAAAGCACCAATTGCATATTCATAATCCTAAATACACATTCTAGAATTCTAAAATTAGAAACCTTATTGACTTTTTTCTTTGCACAACTTGTACACTTTTGCGCACATTTGAACGTAAAACATGAACTCGTGCAAATCTATGCACAAATGGTTTTAAACACATTATCCAAGGCTCCTATTTCATATTCTAAATCCTAAATGCACATCCTGGCATTCTAAAATTAGAAATCTTATTGACTTTTTTCTTTGCATAACTTATACACTTTTGCGCACCTCTAAACACAAAACGTGAACTCGTGCAAATCTATGCACAAATGGTTTAAAAAATGCTATCCAAAGCTTGAATTGCATATTCATAATCCGAAATACACATTCTACCATTCTAAAATTAGAAATCTTGTTGACTTTATTCTTTGAACAACTCGTACACATTTGCGGACATTTGAACACAAAACATGAACTCGTGCAAATCTGTGCACAAATGGTTTTAAACACATTATCTAGGGCTCTAATCTCATATTCACAATCCCAAAATACACATTCAAGCATTCTAAAAATAGAAATATTATTGACTATTTCTTAGCATAACTCATGCACATTTTGTGCACATTTGAGCTCAAAATGTGAACTCGTGCAAAACTATGCGCAAATGGTTTTAAAAATATTATCCAAGGCTCCAATTTCATATTCATAATACTAAATATACATTCTAGCATTCTAAAATTAGAAATCTAATTGATTTTTTTCTTTTCATAAGTCGTACACTTTTGCGCACGTCTAAACACAAAACGTGAACAGGCATAAATCTAAGCACAAATGGTTTAAAACATGCTATCCAAAGCTCCAATTGTATATTTGCAATCCTAAATACACATTCTATCATTCTAAAATGAGAAATCTTATTGTATTTTTTCTTTGCAAAACTAGTACACTTTTGCGAACATTTGAATCCAAAACATAAACTTGTGCAAATCTGTGCACTGATGGTTTTAAGCACGTTATCCAAGGTACCATTTGCATATTCATAATCCAAAATATACATTCTAGCATTCTAAAATTAGAAATCTAGTTGGCTTTTTTCTTTACAAAAGAAGTACACTTTTGCGCACGTCCAAACGTAAAATGTGAACTCGTGCAAATCTGTGCACAAATGGTTTAAGACATGCTATCCAAAGCTCCAATTTCATATTCATAATCCTAAGTACATATTATAAAATTTTCAACTTGTAAATATTATTAAATTTCTTATATGCAAAAATGGTAAACTTTTGTGCACATTTGAATGCAAAATGTGAAGTCGTGCAAATCTTTGGACAAATGGTTTTAAACATGTTATCCAAGGCTCCAATTGCATATTCATAATCCTAATTACACATTCTATCATTCTAAAATGAGAAATCTTATTGACTTTTTTCTTTGCACAACTCGTACACTTTTATGCACATTTGAACGCAAAATGTGAACTCGTGCAAATATGTGCACTAATGGTTTTAAACATGTTATCCAAGGCTCCAATTTCTTATTCATAATCCTAAATACACATTGTAGCATTATAAAATTAGAAATCTTATTGGGTTTTTTCTTTGCAAAATAAGTACACTTTTGCGCATGTTTGAATGAAAAACGTGGACTTGTGCAAATCAGTGCACAAATGGTTTTAAACACGTTATCCAAGGCTCCAATTGCATATTCATAATCCAAAATACACATTCGACCATTCTATAATTAGAAATCTTGTTGACTCTTTTCTTTGCATAACTCATATAGTTTTGCGCACATTTAAATGCAAAACCTGCACTTGTGCAAATTTGTGCACTAATGGTTTAAAACATGCTATCCAAAGCTCCAATTGCATATTCATAATCCTAAAATCACATTCTAGAATTATTAACTTGTAAATATTTTAAATTTCTTATATGCACAAATGGTAAGCTCTTATGCACATTTGAACGCAATGCGTGAACATGTGCAAATCTGTGCACAAATGGTTTTAAACACGTTATCCAAAACTCCAATTGCATATTCATAATCCTAAATACACATTCTAGAATTCTAAAATTAGAAACCTTGTTGACTTTTTTATTTGCACAACTCGTACACTTTTGCGTACATTTGAACGCAAAGCATGAACTCGTGCAAATCTTTGCACAAATGATTTTAAACACATTATCCAAGGCTCCTATTTCATATTCCTAATCCTAAATGCACATCCTAGCATTCTAAAATTAGAAATCTTGTTGACTTTTTTCTTTGCATAACTCGTACACTTTTGCATACGTCTAAACACAAAATGTGAATTTGTGCAAATCTATGCACAAATGGTTTAAAAAATGCTATCCAAAGCTCGAATTGCATATTCATAATCCTAAATACACATTCTACCATTCTAAAATTAGAAATCTTATTGACTTTATTCTTTGCACAACTCATACACTTTTGTGCACATTTGAACGCAAAACGTGAACTCGTGCAAATATGTGCACTAATGGTTTTAAACATGTTATCCAAGGCTCCAATTGCATATTCATAATCCTAAATACACATTGTAGCATTCTAAAATTAGAAATCTTATTGGCTTTTTTCTTTGCAAAACAAGTACACTTTTGCGTATGTCTGAATGAAAAACGTGGACTCGTGCAAATCAGTGCACAAATGGTTTTAAACATGTTATCCAAGGTTCCAATTGCATATCATAATCCAAAATACACATTCTAGCGTTCTAAAATTAGAAATCTTATTGACTCTTTTCTTTGCACAACTCGTATAATTATGCGCACGTTTGAACCAAAATGTGAACTCGTGCAAATCTGTGCACTAATGGTTTAAAACATGCTATCCAAAGCTCCAATTGCATATTCATAATCCTAAATACACATTCTTGAATTCTTAACTTGAAAATATTATTAAATTTCTTATATGCACAATTGGAAAACTCTTGCGCATGTTTGAATGCAAAGCTTGAACTTGTGCAAATTTGTTCACAAATGGTTTTAAACACGTTATCCAAGTATCCAATTGCATATTCATATTCCAAAATGCAGATTCTAGTGTTCTAAAATTAGAAATCTTGTTGACTCTTTTCTTTGCACAACTTGTACACTTTTGCGTGCATTTGAATGCAAAATGTGAACTCATGCAAATTTGGACACTAATGGTTTTAAACATGCTATCCAAAGCTCCAATTGCATATTCATAATCCTGAATACACTTTCTAGAATTCTAAACTTATAAATATTATTAAATTTCTTATATGCACAAATGGTAAACTCTTGCGCACGTTTGAACAGAAAGCGTGAACTCGTGCAAATTCGTGCACAAATGGTTTTAAATATGTTATCCAAGGCTCCAATTGCATATTCATAATCCTAATTACACATTCTAGAATTCTAAAATTAGAAATCTTGTTGACTTTTTTCTTTACACAACTCGTACACTTTTGCGCACATTTGAACGCAAAATGTGAACTCGTGCAAATATGTGGACAAATGGTTTTAAACACATTATCCAAGGCTCCTATTTCATATTCATAACCCCAAATGCACATCCTAGCATTCTAAAGTTACAAATCTTGTTGACTTTTTTCTTTGCATAACTTGTACACTTTTGCACACATTTGAATGTTAAATGTGAACTCGTGTAAAGCTATGCACAAATGGTTTTAAGCACATTTTCCAAGGCTCCAATTGCATATTCATAATCCTAAATATACATTCTAGCATTCTAAAATTATAAATCTAGTTGATTTTTTTCTTTGCATAAGTCGTACACTTTTGCGCATGTCTGAACACAAAACGTGAACTCACACAAATCTAAGTACAAAAGGTTTAAAACATGCTATCTAGAGCTCCAATTGCATATTCATTATCCTAAACACACATTCTAGCATTCTAAAACTAGAAATCTTGTTCACTTTTTTCTTTGCACAACTCGTTCACTTTTGCACAGATTTAAACGCAAATCGTGAACTCGTGCAAATATGTACACTAATGGTTTTAAACATGTTATCCAAGGCACCAACTATATATTCATAATCCAAAATACATATTCTAGCATTCTGTAATTAGAATTCTTATTGGCTTTTTTCTTTGCAAAATAAGTACACTTTTGTGCATGTCCGAACGTAAAATGTGAACTCGTGCAAATCTGTGCACAAATGGTTTAAGGCATGCTATCCAAAGCTCTAATTGCATATTCATAATCCTTAGTACATATTCTAGAATTATTAACTTGTAAATATTATTAAATTTCTTATATGCACAAATGGTAAACTTTTGCACACGTTTGAACGCAAAATGTGAAGTCATGCAAATCTATGGACAAATGGTTTTAAACACGTTATCCAAGGCTCCAATTGCACACTCATAATCCTAAATACACATTCTAGCATTCTAAAATTAGAAATCTTGTTGACTTTTTTCTTTGGACAACTCGTACACTTTTGCACACATTTGAATTCAAAACGTGAACTCGTGCAAATCTGTGCGTAAATGGTTTTAAAATCATTATCTAAGGCTCCAATTGCATATTCATAATACTAAATACACATTCTGGCATTCTAAAATTAGAAATCTAGATGACTTTTTTCTTTGCATACCCTGTACACTTTTACACATGTCTAAACGCCAAATGTGAACTCATGCAAATCTAAGCGCAAATGGTTTAAAACATGTTATCCAAAGATCCAATTGAAAATTCATAATCCTAAATACACATTCTACCATTCTAAAAGTAGAAATATTGTTGACTTTTTTCTTTGCACAACTCGTACTCTTTTTGCGCACATTTGAATGCAAAACATGAACTCGTGCAAATATGTGCACTAATGGTTTTAAAAATGTTATCCAAGGCTCCAATTGCATATTAATAATCCTAAATACACATTGTAGCATTCTAAAATTAGAAATCTTGTTGACTTTTTCTTTGCATAACTCGCACACATTTTGCGTACATTTGAACGCAAAACGTGAACTCATGTAAATCTGTGTGCAAATGGTTTTAAATACATTATCCAAGGCCCCAATTGCATATTCATAATACTAAATATACATTCTATCATTCTAAAATTAGAAATCTAATTGGTTTTTTTCTTTGCATAAGTCGTACACTTTTGTGCATGTCTAAACACAAAATGTGAACAGGCACAAATCTAAGTACAAATGGTTTAAAACATGCTATCCAAAGCTCCAATTGTATATTTGTAATCCTAAATACACATTCTATCATTCTAAAATGAGAAATCTTGTTGACTTTTTTCTTTGAAAAACTCGTACACTTTTTGTGAACATTTGAACGCAAAACGTGAACTCGTGCAAATCTGTGCACTGATAGTTTTAAGCATGTTATCCAAGGTACCAATTGCATATTCATAATCCAAAATATACATTCTAGCATTCTAAAATTAGAAATCTAGTTGCCTTTTTTCTTTACAAAAGAAGTACACTTTTGCGCATGTCCGAACGTAAAATGTGAACTCATGCAAATCTGTGCACAAATGGTTTAAGACATGCTATCCAAAGCTCCAATTGCATATTCATAATCTTAAGTACATATTCTAGAATTATCAACTTGTAAATATTATTAAATTTCTTATATGCAAAAGTGGTAAACTTTTGCACACGTTTGAACGCAAAATGTGAACTCGTGCAAATCTTTGGACAAATGGTTTTAAACACGTTATCCAAGGCTCCAATTGCATCTTCATAATCCTAAATACACATTCTAGCATTCTAAAATGAGAAATCTTATTGACTTTTTTCTTTGCAGAACTCATACACTTTTGTGCACATTTGAACGCAAAATGTGAAGTCATGCAAATCTGTGCACAAATGGTTTTAAACATGTTATCCAAGGCTCCAATTGAATATTCACAATCCTGAATACATAATTTAGCATTCTAATATTAGAAATCTTCTTGACTTTTATCCTTGCACAACTCGTACACTTTTGCGCACATCTGAACAAAAAACGTGAACTCATGCAAATCAGTGTACAAATGGTTTTAAACACGTTATCCAAGGCTCCAAATGAATATTCATAATCCAAAATACACATTATAGCATTCTAAAATAAGAAATCTTACTGAATTTTTTCTTTACAGAACTCAAACACTTTTGCTCACGTCTGAACACAGAATATGAACTCATGCAAATATAGTTTAAAATTGCACTATCCATAGCTCCAATTGCATATTCCTAATCCTAAATACACGTTCTAGCATTCTTAACATGTAAATGTTGTTAACTTTATTATATGCACAAATGGTACACTTTTGCGCACGTTTGAACATAAAACGTGAACTCGTACAAATCTTTGCACAAATGGTTTTAAACACATTATCCAAGGCTCTAATTGCATATTCAAAATCCTAAATGCATATTTTAGAATTATGAAATTAGAAATCTTATTGACTTTTTTCCTTGCGCAACTCATACAATTTTGCACATGTCTGAACGCAAAACGTGACCACGTGCAAATCATTATACAAATGGTTTAAAATATGCTTTCCAAAGCTCCAATTGCATATTCATAATCCTAAATAAAAGTTCTAGCATTCTTAACTTATAAATATTGTTGAATTTATTATTTGCATAAATGGTACATTTTTGCGCGCTTTTGAACTCAAAACGTGAACTCATGCAAATTTGTCCACAAATGGTTTTGAAGATGTTATCCAAGGCACCAATTGCATACTCATAATCCTAAATAAACATTCTAGTATTCCAAAATTAGAAATCTCATTGACTTTTTTTTGCAGAACTCGTACACTTTTGCACACGTCTGAGCGCAAAACGTGAACTCGTGTAAATCTGTGCACAAATGGTTTAAAATATGCTATCCAAAGCTCCAATTGCATATTCATAATCATAAATACACGTTCTAGAATTATTAACTTGTAAATATCATTAATTTTATTATATGCCCAAATAGTACACTTTTGCAAACTTTTAAATGCAAAACGTGAACTTGTGCAAATCTGTGCACAAATGGTTTTAAACACGTTATCCATGGCTCCAATTCCATAATCATAATCCTAAATACACATTATAGCATTCTAAATTATAAATCTTGTTGACTTTTTTCTTTGCACAACTCGTACACTTTTGCGCACGTTTGAACATAAAATGTGAACTTGTGCAAATTTGTGCATAAATGGTTTTAAACACGTTATCCAAATTTGCAATTGCACATTCATAATCTTAAATACACATTCTAGCATTGTAAAATTAGAAATCTTGTTGACTTTTTTCTTTGTAAAACTCGTACACTTTTACGCACGTCTGAACCCAAAACGTGAACTCGCACAAATCTGTGCACTAATGGTTTTAAACACGTTATCCAAGGCTCCAATTGCATATTCATAATCCTAAACACATTCTAGCATTCTAAAATTATAAATCTTGTTTACTTTTTCATTGCAAAACTCATACACTTTTTCGCATGTCTGACGCATAACGTGAACTCTTACAAATCATTGCGCAAATGGTTTTAAACATGTTATCCAACTTTCCAGTTCCATATTCATAATCCTAAAAACACATTCTACCATTCTAAAATTATTAATCTTGTTCACTTTTTTCTTTGCAAAACTCATACACTTTTGAGCATGTTTGAATGCAAAATGTGAACTCGTGCAAAGCTGTGCACTAATGGTTTTAAACATGTTATCCAAGGTTCCAATTGCCTATTCAAAATCCTTAATACACATTCTTGCATTTTTTAATTAGAAATCTTGTTTACTTTTTTCTTTGCAAATATGTGCATAAATGCTATCCACAGCTCCAATTGCATATTCATAATCCTAAACACACGTTCTATAATTCTTAACATGTAAATATTGTTAATTTTATTATATGCACAAATGGTACACTTTTGCAGACTTTTGGATGCAAAACGTGAACTCGTGCAAATCTGTGCATGAATGGTTTTAAACACATTATCCAAGGCTCTAATTGAATAATCATAATCCTAAATACACATTCTAGCATTCTAAATTAGAAACCTTGTTAACTTTTTTCTTTTCTCAACTCGTACACTTTTGCGCATGTCTCAACGCAAAATGTCAACTCGTGCAAATTTGTGCACAAATGGTTTTAAACACGTTATCCAAATTTCCAATTGCATATTCATAAACTTAAATACACATTCTAGCGTTCTAAGATTAGAAATCTTGTTGTCTTTTTTCTTTGTAAAACTCGGATACTTTTGCTCACGTTTGAACACAAAACGTGAACTTATGCAAATCTATGCACTAATGGTTTTAAACACGTTATCCAAGGCTCCAATTGCATATTCATAATCCTAAACACACATTCTATCATTCTAAAGTTAGAAATCTTGTTTACTTTTTTCATTACAAAATTCATACACTTTTGCGCATGTCTAAATGTAGAATGTGAACTCGTGCAAATCTATGCACAAATGGTTTTAAACATTTTATCCAACTTTCCAATTGTATATTCATAATCCTAAATACATATTCTACCATTCTAAAATTAGTAATCTTGTTCACATTTTTCTTTGCAAAGCTCATACACTTTTTCACATGTTTGAACATAAAACGTGAACTCGTGCAAATCTGTGCACTAATGGTTTTAAACATGTTATCCAAGGCTCCAATTACATATTCAAAATCCTAAATACACATTCTCACTTTCTTTAATTAGAAATCTTGTTTACTTTTTTCTTTGCAAAACTCGTACACTTTTTCGCATGTCTGAATGCAAAACATGAACTCATGCAAATTTGTGCACAAATGGTTTAAAACATGCTATCCAAAGCTCCAATTGCATATTCATAATCCTAAATACACATTCTAGAATTCTTAACTTGTAAATATTTTTAAATTTATTATATGCACAAATTATGAAATTTTGCGCACGTTTGAACACAAAACGTGAACTTGTGCAAATCTGTGCAGAAATGATTTTAAACACATTATCCAAGGCTCCAATTGCATATTTATAATCCTAAATACACATTTTAGCATTCTAAAATTAGAAATCTTGTTGACTTCTTTCCTTGCACAACTCGTACACATTTGCGCACGTCTGAACAAAAAATATGGACTCGTGCAAATCAGTGCACAAATGGTTTTAAACACGTTCTCCAAGGCTCCAATTGTATATTCATAATCCAAAATAAACATTCTAGCATTCGAAAATTAGAAATCTTGTTGACTTTTTTCTTTGGACAACTTATACACGTTTGTACATGTCTTAATGCAAAACGTGTACTCGTTCAAATATGTGCACAAATGGTTTTAAACACGTTATCCAACTCTCCAATAGCATATTCATAATCCTAAATACACATTCTAGCATTGTAAAATTAGAAATCTTGTTGACTTTTTTCTTTGCACAACTCGTACACTTTTGCGCATGTTGAATGCAAAAGAACTCGTGCAAATCAGTGCACAAATAGTTTTAAACACGTTATCTGAGGCTCCAATTGCATATTCTTAATCCTAAATACACTTTCTAGCATTCTAATATTAGAAATGTTGTTGACTTTTTTCTTTGCAAAAGAAGTACGCTTTTGTACTGTTTGAACGCAAAATGTGAACTCATGCAAATTTGTGCACAAATGGTTGAAAATATGCTATTCAAAGCTCCAATTGCATATTCATAATCCTAAATACACATTCTAGCATTCTTAACTTGTAAATAATGTTACATTTATTATATGCACAAATGGTAAAGTTTTGCATATGTTTGAATGCTAAACGTGAAGTCGTGCAAATCTATGCACAAATGGCTTTAAACACGTTATCCAAGGCTCTAATTCCATATTTGTAAACCTAAATATACATTTTAGCATTCTAAAATTAGAAATCCTATTGACTTTTTTCCTTGCACAACTCGTACACATTTGTGCAAGTCTGAACAAAAAATATAGACTCGTGGAAATCAGTGCACAAATGGTTTTTAATATGTTATCCAAGGCTCCAATTGCATATTAAAAATCAAAAATACACATTCTACCATTCTAAAATTAGAAATCTTATTGAATTTTTTCTTTGCACAACTTATACACTTTTGCACACATTTGAACACAAAACGTGAACTTGTGCAATTATACGCACAAATGGTTTTAAACATGTTATCCAGATTTCCAATTACATTTTCATAATCCTAAATATGCATTCTAGCAATCTAAAATTAGAAATCTTGTTGACTTTTTCAACTCGTACACTTATGTGCACGTTTGAACGCAAAACATGAACTCTTGCAAATCTATACACAAATGGTTTTAAACATGTTATCCAAGGCGCCAATTGTATATTCATAATCCTAAATACACATTTTAGCATTCTAAAATTAGAAATATTATTGACCTTTTTCCTTGCACAACTCGTACACATTTACGCATGTTTGAATGAAAAATGCAGACTCATGTAAATCAGTGCACAAATGGTTTTAAACATGTTATCCACATCTCCAATTGCATATTCATAATCCAAAATACACATTCTACCATTCTAAAATTAGAAATCTTATTGACTTTTTTCTTTGCACGACTCATACACTTTTGCGCACATTTAAACGAAAAATGTGAACTCGTTCAAATCTGTGCACAAATGGTTTTAAACACGTTATCCAACTCACCAATTGCATATTCATAATCTTAAATACATATTCTAGCATTCTAAAATTAGAAATCTTATTTACTTTTTTCATTGCACAACTCGTACACTTTTACGCACTTTTGAATGCAAGACGTGAACTCATGCAAATCTATGCACTAATAGTTTTAAACATGTTATCTAAGGCTCCAAGTGCATATTCGTAATCCTAAATACACATTCCAGCATTCTAATATTAGAAATCTTGTTGACTTTTTTCTTTGCAAAATAAGTACACTTTTTACGCATGTTTAAACACAACACGTGAACTCGTGCAGATCTGTGCACAAATGGTTGAAAACATGCTATCCAAAGCTCCAATTGCATATTCATAATACTAAATACACATTCTAGCATTCTTAACTTGTAAATATTGTTAAATTTATTATATGCATAAATGGTAAAGTTTTGTGCACGTTTGAACGCAAAATGTGAACTTGTGCAAATCTGTGCACAAATGGTTTTAAACACGTTATCCAAGGCTCCAATTGCATATTCATAATCCTAAATACACATTTTAGCATTCTAAAATTAGAAATCCTGTTGACTTTTTTCCTTGCACAACTCATACACATTTGCGCACTTCTGAATGAAAAATATGGGCTCATGCAAATCAGTGCACAAATGGTTTTAAACACGTTATCTAAGGCTCCAATTGCATATTCATAATCCTGAATACACATTCTAGAATTCTAAAATTAGAAATTTTGTTGACTTTTTTTTTTCACAAATCGTACACTTTTGCATACGTCTGAATGCAAAACATGAATTCATGCAAATATGTGCATAAATGGTTTTAAAGATGTTATCCAAGGCTCCAATTGCAGATTCATAATCCTAAATATACATTCTACCTTTTTCAACTTGTAAATCTTGTTGACTTTTTTATATGCATGAATAGTACACTTTTGTGGACAACTGAACGCAAAACATGGACTCGTGCAAATCTGGGCACATAAGGTTTTAAACATGTGATCCAATGCTCCAATTGTATATTCATAATCCTAAAAATAAATTCTAGGATTCTGAACTTATGATTCTTGTTCAATGTATTATATGCGCAAAGCGTACACTTTTGCGCATGTCTGAATGCAAAATATGAACTCGTGCAAATTTGTGCACAAATTGTTTAAAACATGCTATCTTATACTCCGATTGCATATTTATAATCCTAAATACAAGTTCTAACATTATTAAATGTAAATCTTATTGAATTTACTATATGCACAAATCAAACACTTTTGCTCACGCTTGAACACAAAATGTGAACTCATGCAAATCTATACACAAATGGTTTAAAACATGCTATCCAATGGTCCAATTGCATATTCATAATGATAAATACACATTCTATCATTCTTAACATGTAAATCTTGTTGAATTTCTTATATTCACAAATTGTGCAATTTTGCGCATGTTTGAACGCAAAACATGAACTCGTGCAAATTTGTGCACAAATGGTTTTAAACATGCTATCCAATACTCCAATTGAATATTCATAATCCTAGATACACATTCTAGTATATTGAACTTGTAAATGATGAGGTTTAGTGCGCGTCTAAGATTTTAGCAACTACAACACTATTTAGGCTCAGGGCCTTAGAGAACATACTAACCATTGTCACAAAGACATGGCATGGAGATGAGGAGTCGCCACCCATGGTAATAATTGGGAAAAATAAAAAAGGTGGTACTTGATTCTCTAAAAGAAAGCTAGCACCACAACTAGGAGATTCTAGATACAGAATACTAACTTCTCTTAGTCTCGTGTTCTTTTAAAATAATTTTATAAATGATTATTTCATCCTCTAATTACATGCAATTTTATTAAACCCTAATTAACATCCATCTAACCCAAAAGGCAACAAGTCAATAAAATTACAAGTAAAAATGCATAAAAAAGGCAATCCCTATGTCTAAACTATGTTAATTTTATTTTATAAGTTAACTAAGTCTACATATTATTTACAAATGATAAATGGAATATAGGTGGGCCTACATTTTTATTAATTAGTGAGTCTAGATCTATTTATTTTAATTTGTCTAAGGAATGGGCCTAAGTCTATTCAATTTTAAAGGAAAATCAAATTAGTGGGTCTAAGTATAACTTGGTTTTATTTTAAGTGAAATATGGACCTAGGTCTATTTATTTTAAAAGAAATGAAATTAAGTGGGCTGAGCTAAGTCTAAACAATTTTAATTAACTAAGTGGGCCTAAAATCTAATTAACCTAATGGGCCTAAATTGATTTTAATTATTTAAAAACTTAAATCATTTTTTAAGCGTATTTATTAAATGGGTTAGACCTAAATGTGGGCTTGGGGCCCAAAAGGATAAAAACATAAAAAAAAATAAGCCCAAAACAAATAAAACATAAAAAATGGATCAAATAAACATTACAATGATTTAAAAAAAAAACCCTTAATTAATTGCATGTAAACCCTAATTTAAGCTACTTCCACCATTGGTTTTAATTGATTTTTTACCTAATTGAACCTAATTACTAATTAATTTAAAATATAGAAAATTAAATTTTTCACTATTCCCACTACTAGGGCTATTACAAACTACGTATAAAAATTAAATTTAAATGATTATACACCCAAAAATTAAAATAACTACATAGAACACCAAAAATGGAAAAAAAAATAATAAAAAATCCTAAATCCTACTGGAAAACAACACAGGTTCTTCCATGGCATTCCATGGACCTTCTGCTCAATTTAAATATAGGTAGTATCCTCCTCAATCCACATGCACATATCAAAACAAAAAATCAAGTAATCAGATTAGTAATGCAATCAAATAATCAAAACAATAACAAAAAATAAAAGAAAAATCATAAACTGAAAATAATAGAAAAGAGTAAAAAATGAAATAGAAAATAACACTGAAGATTTAAATGCTATGCAAATGCCCTTTTTGAGCCCCTCAGATTGGATTATCACCATTGAAATTAAAGTATTGTTAATTATGGACTGGGATTTGATTGCTTTTGAAAACTTCAGTATCCAAAATTAGGGTTTTTTACGCTCGCAGTCTCTCTATTTTTTTTCTCATTGTGTCTCTATATGCCTCCCTAAAAAAAATCCTCTAGAAAAAGTCCTCCCGCACGCATCCAGACTCCACTTTTTAAAGCAGAGTATGCGCATACTGGCTTCCTCCAAAGGAGGAACAGACTCATCTCTTAAAAAACAACCTGATAAGAATTTTGATTTTTAAAGCATTTTGAATGCGTTGAAATTTTCATCAGATAATAATAATGATAAAATTGAATTTTCAACCAATCAAAATGCTGAAAAATTGATAAGAATACGCAAAAAAATCAACTTTTACAAGTCGAAATTCTGCAATCAAATCCTAAAGAAAAAGTTACAATCTAGTCCCTAATGTCCAGAAGATCGACAACCAAGTTCAATTTTTTAATGAATTTCATCATAGGGGCTTACATCTCAATTGTGCACAATTGCATCCCAAAATTGGGTGCTTACATAACTCATAAATCATGTTGACTTTTTCTTTATGCACAAATTGTACACTTTTATGCACGTCTAAACGTAAAATATGATCTCATGCAAATATATGCACAAATGGTTTTAAATATGTTATCCAAGGTTCCAATTGCATATTCATAATCCTAAATATAAATTATACCATTGTAAACTTTTAAATCTTATTGACTTTTTTATATGCACAAATCGTACAAAATTGCGTACGTCTAAATACAAAACATGAACTCGTGCAAATCTATGCACAAATGGTTTAAAGCATGTTGTCCAAATCTCCAATTGAAAATTCATAATCCTAAATACATGTTATAACATTCTAAAATTAGAAATCTTATTGACTTTTTTATATGCACAAATCGTACACTTTTGCACATATCTAAATACAAAACATGAACTTGTGCAAATATGTGTACAAAGGATTTTAAACATGTTATTTAAGGCTCCAATTGCATATTCATAATCCTAAATGAACATTCTAGCATTCTAAACTTGTAAATCTTGTTGAATTTATTATATGCACAAAACGTACACTTTTGTGCACATATGAACATAAAATGTGAAGTCATGCAAATCTATGCCCAAATGTTTTAAAACATCCTATCCAATGCTCCAATTGCATATTCATAATCCTAAATACACATTCTAAGATTCTAAACTTATAAATCTTGTTCAATTTATTATATGCACAAATCATACACTTTTACGCATGTCAGAACACAAAACATGAACTTGTGTAAATTTGTGCATAAATGGTTCAAAACATGCTATCCAAAGCTCCAATTGTAATTGCATAACCCTAAATACACATTCTAGCATTCTTAACTTGTAAATCTTGTTGAATTTATTATATGACAAATCATATACTTTGTGCATGTTTGAATGCAAAACATGAACTTGTGCAAATATGTGCACAAATGGTTTTAAACTCATGCATAAATGATATGAAGCCTACTTATAACAGAGATAGAACATGCATCCAACTTTGAATATTAGCCCAAGGATCATCAAGGATAGGTTATGTTGATGGAGGTAAACCCTTTGCTTATTAAATTAAAGCAAGATACTTAGCTATTAAAAGATGAAAAATCACACAATTCTAAGTCTAATATAACCTAGCAATTGTAATGAAAGGTAGATGTGAAACAATTCAAGTAAACTTGCAAAGTTTCAAAAGAATTTAAGGAAAAACCTCACTTTTAAATATTGTAATGCTTAAATTCATTTGTCATAGGGTTAGCCCTTATATAGGCATGTAAATAACCTAATCCTTGAAGGAAAAGGTTTTATTCCTTATTCTCAAAGACACCTATATAGGAAAATCCTTAATTAAGGAGATTTCCTTCAAAATAGGACAACTAATGATAACTCATGACAACTCATCTTTGAAAAGTCAAAATTGACAACTCATTACAACTCATGACAACTAAGCAAATGACAGCTCATGATAACTAAGCATTGAAGCATGCCATGTCACATGTTGACCATTGACCCTTGACTTTGACTTGTTGACAATTTGACTTTGACTTTGACTCATTGACTATTTGACTTTGACTTGGAATATCCTTGAATCTTTTCACATCTCTAGAATCTTCTTGGATCTTCCTTATTAACTCCAAAGTAGAAAAAATAATAACTTGCAAATTTGTCCAATTTAAGCTAATTAATTTCATAATAGGAAATTAAGCTAATTAGTTTGAATTCTTCATCATACGACTTCAAGGTTGTACTTGTAGTTGAATCTACCAACTTGATTGTAATGTGAAAGACAAATGAATTCAGTGCTTGTTTGAACTTCTTTGTCCTTGATCTTATCATTGGTCCCTTATAGTGTAAAGGATCACTCAGTTTGATGGGCTTGCTTAGCTTGGTTTCATCATTCCCCCTTCCTCAAGATGATTTTTCCTTGAATCAGCACCTATATCAAAATCAGAAGGAGATAAATCAGCAACATTAAAAGTAGCACTTACACCATACCCACTAAGCAAGTCAATCTTATAAGCATTGTCATTGATGCGCTCTAACACTTAGAAGGTTCCATCACCATTTGGCATCAACTTAGATTTCCTTTGAGTGGGAAATCTTTTTTTGCCAAATGTACCCAAACCCAATCACCTGGTTCAAATACAACTTTTACACACCCCTTGTTTGCATGTTTGGCATATTACTCATTCTTTCTTTCAAGATTTGCTCACACCTTTTCATGGAAGGACTTCACAAATTTTGCCTTCTTCTTTCTATTTAGATTTACTTGTTCACTCAAAGGTAAAGCAATCAAATCTAAAGGACTTAATGGAATAAAACCATAAACAATCTCAAAAGGACAGAAATTGGTAGAAGAATGCACACTACGATTATAATAAAATTCAATATATGGCAAGCAATCTTCCCATGACTTCAAATTACGCCTAACCATGGTTCTTAGTAATTAAGATAAAGTTCTATTAACTACCTCAGTTTGCCCATCAATTTATGGATGACATGTTGTAGAAAATAAAAGTTTAGTGCCCAATTTACCCCATAAAATCTTCCAAAAGTAGCTTAAAAACTTGGCATCTCTATCACTCACAATTATTGTGCATCATTAGTTTTTCTACATTCTATAAAGTGAGCCATTTTAGAAAACCTATCTACAATAACGTATATTGAATCATGTCCTCGCTTAGTCTTAGGTAAACCGAGCATAAAATCCATGGAAATATCAATCCAAGGTGAACTAGGCACAGGTAGAGGCATATACAAACCATGTGGTTTTAACTTAGACTTAACTTGCTTACACACAATGCACTTATCACAAATTCTATAAACATATTTTTTTCATGTTAGCCAATAAAAGTGATCATGTAAAACATCTAAAGTCTTGGCTATACCAAAATGTCCTATTAAACCACCTTTATATGCTTCACGAATAAGCAATTCATGCATATAACAATTAGGAACACACAACCATTTCTCTTTAAATAAGTAACCATCATGCCTATAGAACTTTACAAAAGCAATATTTTCACATGCATGAAAAACACTGCCAAAATCACTGTCATTCTCATACAACTCTTGTATGTATTCAAATCCTAGCAATTTGGCATCTTAAGAAGTAAGTAAAGTGCACCTTCTTGAAAGTGCATCAACCACAACATTCTCTTTATCTTTATTGTATTTAATGACATAAGGAAATGACTTAATGAATTCACTCCACCTAGCATGTCATTTGTTAAGCTTGTTTTTCCCCTTTAAGTGCTTCAAGGATTTATGATCAGTATGTATCATGAACTCTTTAGGCAATAAATAATGCTACCATGTCTCCAAAGCACAAACTAAGGCATACATCTCCTTGTCATAAGTGGGGTACTTCAAGCTTGCACTAGTTAACTTTTCACTAAAATAAGCAATTGGTTGTCCATCTAGCATTAGAATAACCCCAATTCAAAACTTGAAGCATCACATTCAACTTTAAATGTTTTAGAAAAGTTAGGTAGAGTAAGTAAAGGAACATGTGTCAACTTAACCTCAAGCATGTTAAATGCTTGTTCTTGTGCTTCTCCCCACTTGAAGCCAACATTTTTCTTGATGACTTCAGTCAATGGTGTTGCAATGGTACTAAAATCCCTCATAAATCACTTATAAAAGCTTATAAAACCATGAAAACTTCGCACATCACCAACTCCTCTAGGCATAGGCCAATCTTTAATTGCCTTGACCTTCTCTTCATCTACCTCTATTCCTTTTGCACTAACAACAAAGCCTAAGAAAACAAGCTTATGTGTGCAAAAACTACACTTATTGATGTTAGCATACTAAAATTCCTTATATAGCACTTCCAAAACCAAATGCACATGTTCAATATGCTCTTCCAAAGATTTACTATATATAAGTATATCATCAAAATAAGCAACCATAAATTTTCCAATGAAAACATGCAAGACATGGTTCATTAATCTCATAAAAGTGCTAGGTGCATTAGTTAAACCAAAAGGCATGATTAACCACTCATATAAACCATATTTTGTTTTAAATGCAGTTTTCCACTCATCAGCCTCTTTCATGCGAATTTGATGATAACCACTTTTCAAATCAATCTTGGAAAATATAATAGCCCCATGCAACTTATCAAGCATATCATCTAACCTAGGAATAGGATGATGATACTTTACCGTTATTTTGTTAATTGCATGACAATCAACACACATTCTCCAAGTTCCATCCTTCTTAGGCATAAGTAAAACTAGAATGGTGCATAGGCTCATGCTTTCTCTAATGTAACCTTTGTTCATAAGATCCTCAACTTGCCTTTGTAACTCCTTGGTTTCCTCAAGATTGCATCTATACGCAGGTCTATTTGGAATTATAGAAATAGGTACAAAGTCAATTTGATGCTCTATTCCACTTATTGGCGGCAAACCACTAGGAATATCATCAAGAAAAACATCTTGAAATTCCTATAATAATCTCACAAAAGAACTAGGCAAAGAAGGGTCAAGATCATTAGAGCTTAAATAAGATTCCTTATAAACAAGTACAAGCATAAGCTGCCTTAAAAGTAAAGCTTTCCTCACATCTTTTTCTTTGGCATAAAAACTTGCTTTTCTCTTTTGTTTTACCTCATTTACACTCAACTCTCCTTTTGCATGTGCATCACTCTTCTTTTTCTCATTGTGCATCCCCTTAAGCTCTCATTTTTCCACTCTTTGCTCACTCCTCTTATTGCTTTTCTAACAACTCTCCTTTTGCTTGTTTGCCTTTCCCTTTTTTATGAAAACTCACACACTCTCTCTTTTTTTTTATTGCTTTTTCATTTTCAAACTCTTTAAGTCTTTGCTTTAGGAATTTTTGGTCCTCATACACTTGTTTAGGGGTTAAAGGTTTAAGGGTAATAGGTACATCATTCATTATAAAAGAATATCTATTAGAAAACCCATTATGATTAGCCCTCATATCATATTGCCAAGGACGCCCCAAAAGAATATGATAAGCTTACATAGGCACTACATCACATAATACATCATCTTTATATTTGCTTATGGAAAATGTTATTTTTTATTGTTTAGTCACTTTATCTCTCCATAATCATTCAACCATTGCAATGTGTAAGGCCTAGGGTGCTTCATGGTACATAAATGTAATTTCTTGACTAACATGGTACAAGCTACATTTGTGAAACTACCCCCCATCAATGATCATACAACATCCTTCTCTTGCACCTTGCATCTAGTGTGAAAGATGTTCTCACGTTGTGCCTCATCCTCCATCTTGGTTTGCACATTCATGATTCGCCTTGTAATAAGCAATTCACCATATGATGGACTTTGTACAGCCTTATCATCACTTGTATCCTTAAGCTCAGGCATCTCTAAAGTGCACTCGTTATCATCACTTTCACTAAAGACTTTGCTACCCCTCATAGTTATGGTGTGCTTATTTGTATAGTTAGAAGAGATATGCCTATAGCCCAAACATTTAAACATTGAACATCATGAGATCGTTTAGTTTGAGCCTCACCTTTGTCTTTTGGCTTGGCGTTCCCCCTTTGTTTCCTCCTTTATTATTGTCAAATTTTTCCTTAGTGAAGCTCTTATCTCCATTCTTCCAATTTGACTTCCATGAAGAACTAGAAGAAGTTGAATTGCCTTTGGAATTCTTGCACTTCAATTGCTTCTCAATCTTGATTGCCATGTGCAACATATCATTCATGTCAACATAGTGATGTAATTCCACTAAGTCAGCTATGTTTCTATTCAGCCCATGCAAAAACCTCGCCACTGTTGCCTCACAGTTTTCATTAATATTTGCTCTAATCATAGATATCTCCATTGCTTGATGGTACTCCTCTACACTTTTAGATCCTTGTACAAGATTTTGAAGTTTATTATATAATTCTCTATAATAGTGTGTAGGAACAAAACTCTCATGCATGATTGCCTTTATCTCCTCCCATGTCTCAATAGGTCAATCATGGTTCCTCTTCTACTAGTCATCAATTGATCCAACTCAATAAGTGCATAATAGGTAAACTCTACGGTAGCTAGCTTCACCTTCTTTTCTTCAAAGTATTGATGGTAGTCAAAGATGAACTTCACCTTTTTCTCCTATTCCAAATAGGCTTTAGCATCACTCTTGCCTTGAAAGCTTAGAATTTTCATCTTGATGCTTCCTAAGTTGTTATAAACTCTTGCACGCCCATTTCTTCCTAAATTGGATGTTTATTCATCATCCTTTTGTTCATGTCTCCCACAGGTTCTAGTATTGGCTGTACTAGCATCTCCATAATGACTTGACTCCATCTTGTCTATTCGGTATGCCAAGTCTTTAATTTGATTTACCAAATCTAGTCTCAACTTCCCAAACAATTGGGTCATGGATTTCATGTACATCTTCTGATCGGGGATTCCTTCTTTACCTTCTTAAGCCATTGCTTTAATTTTTCCTATAAGAAATTATTAGTAGCAATAAAAAAAATCTCACAAGACACTCTCTTATGTGTTTCACTTAATTTAAATGGTACTCACACTCGTGTTTCACTCAATAAGGCTCTTACCCTCTTATGAGCTCACCACTATCCTTTTACCACTCAAATTCCCTAAATCTTGGTTATAATAAAACTAATGCAAATTATGCAAGAATTACTCAATCAACTCAACACCATAATCACAAAAATCAAATTAAACTTAAAATTCAAAGCGACTATTCACGAAATAAATAAACAAGAAAATAAGCAAGTGAACAAAACTTCACTCAAAATCAAGAACCAAACCCAATTTTTAGAAGCCAAGAAATTAAACACAATGAAAATTAACAGAAGAAGTCAAATATGAGTTCTAAACCCATAAACATAACCAACAACACAATTCTAAATTAAAAACAAAGTAACAATTTTTTTTCAATAGATGTAGAAATTGAACAAACTAAATTAATTAAAAGTTGATAGATTTTGAACCCTTTTGCTTAAAACACAATGATTGGATTTTTTTTGAATTTTTTTTATTTTTTTAAAATTGAGAAGATAAAGAAGAAATTATGAATAAAAATTAAATGATAAATAACCAAACCTTGAAGTTTGGCTTTAATACCAAACTGATATGAACCATACCTATAACAAAATGCATATCTAACTTTGAATATTAGCCCAAGGATCATCAAGGATAGGTTGTGTTGATGGAGCTAAACCCCTTGCTTATTCAATTGAAGTAAGATACTTACCTATTAAAAGATGAACAATCACACAATTCTAAGTCTAATATAACCTAGCAATTACAATAAAAAGTAGATATGAAACAATTCAAGTAAACTTGAAAAGTTTCAAAAGAACAAAGTTTAATATTTCAATGCTTAAATTCGTTTGTCATAGGGTTGGCCCTTATATAGGCATGTAAACAACCTAATCCTTGCAGGAAAAGGTTTTATTCCTTATTCCCAAAGATACCTATATAGGAAAATCCTTAATTAAGGAGATTTCCTTCAAAATATGACAACTCATGACAACTCATCTTTGAAAATTCAAAATTGATAACTCATTACAACTCATGACAATTAAGCAAAATAACAACTCATGACAACTAAGCATTAAAGCATACCATGTCACATGTTGATCATTGACCATTGACTTTGACTTGTTGACTATTTGACTTTGACTTGTTGACTTATTGACTTTGACTTAGAATATCCTTGAATCTTCTCATATCTTCTAGAATCTTCTTGAATCTTCCTTATTGACTCCAAAATAGAAAAAAAAACAACTTGTAAATTCGTCCAATTCACACTAATTAATTTTAGAATAGGAAATCAAGCTAATTAGCTTGAATTCTTCATAATGCAGCTCCAAGCTTGTACTTGTAGTTGAATCCACCAACTTATTTGTTATGTTAAAGACAAACAAATTCAGTGCTTATTTAAACTTCTTTGTCCTTGATCTTGTCATTGGTCCTTTATAATGTAAGGGATCACTTAGTTTGATGGGCTTGCTTAACTTGGTTGCATCTTGAACGCAAAATATGAACTTGTGCAAACATGTGCACAAATGGTTTTAAAGATGTTATCCAAGGCTCCAATTGCATATTCATAATGCTAAATATACATTCTACCATTCTAAACTTGTAAATCTTGTTGACTTTTTTATATGCACAAATCATACGATTTTGCACACATTTGAACGCAAAATGTGGACTCGTACAAATCAGTGCATAAAAGGTTTTAAGCACATTTTTCAATGCTCCAATTGCATATTCATAATCCTAAAAACATGTTCTAGGATTTTGAATTTATAAACCTTGTTCAATTTGTTATCTGCACAAATCGTACACTTTTGTGCACGTCTAAACATAAAATGTGAACTCGTGCAAATATGTGCACAAATGGTTTAAAACATGCTAACCAATGCTCTGATTGCATATTTATAATTTTCAATACACATTCTAGAATTCTTAAATTGTAAATCTTGTTGAATTTATTATATGCACAAATCAAATAGTTTTGCTCAAGTTTGAATGCAAACTGTGAACTCGTGCAAATCTGTGCACAAATGGTCTTAAACATGCTATCCAATGCTCCAATTGCATATTCATAATCCTAAATACATGTTATAGCATTCTTAGCATGTAAATCTTATTGAATTTCATATATTCACAAATCATGCACTTTTGCGCACATTTGAATGCAAAACATGAACTCTTGCAAATCTATGCACAAATGGTTTAAAACATGCTATTCAATGCTCCAATTGAATATTCATAATCCTATATACACATTCTAGCATATTGAACTCATAAATCATGTTGACTTTTTTATATGCACAAATTGTACACTTTTTGTTCACGTATAAATGCAAAACATGAAATCATGCAAATACGTGCACAAATGGTTTTAAACATGTTATCCAAGGCTCCAATTGCAATTCATAATCCAAAATATAAATTCTACCATTCTGAACTGCTGAATCTTGTTGACTTTTTTATATGCACAAATCATACACAATTGCACACGTCTGAATGCAAAATGTGAACTTGTACAAATATGTGCACAAATGGTTTAAAACATGCTATCCAAAGCTCCAATTGTATATTCACAATCCTAAATACATGTTCTAGCATTCTGAAATTAGAAATCTTATTGACTTTTTTATATGCAAAAATCGTACACTTCTGCGCACATCTGAATGCAAAACATGAACTTGTGCAAATATGTGTACAAATGATTTTAAACATGTTATCCAAGGCTCCAATTGCATATTCATAATCCTATATACACATTCTGGGATTCTGAACTTGTAAATCTTATTCAATTTATTATATGCACAAATCGTATACTTTTGTGCACATCTAAATGTAAAACATAAACTCGTGCAAATCTATGCACAAATGGTTCAAAACATGATATTCAATGATCCAATTGCATATTTATAATCCTAAACACACTTTCTAGCATTCCTATCTTGTAAATCTTGTTGAATTTATTATATGCACAAATCATACGCTTTTTGCGCATGTTCGAACATAAAATGTGAACTCGTGCAAATCTGTGCACAAATGGTTTTAAACATGCTATCAAATGCTCCAATTGCATATTCATAATACTAAATACATGTTCTATAATTATGAACTTGTAAATCTTGTTCAATTTATTATATGCACAAATCATACACTTTTGCACATGTCTGAACACAAAATGTGAACTCGTGCAAATCTATGCACAAAAGGTTTTAAACATGCTATCCAATGCTCCAATTGCATATTCATAATCCTAAATACATGTTCTATATTTTGAAATTTTAAATGTTCTTCAATTTATTATATGCACAAATCATACACTTTTGCACACGTCTGAATGCAAAACGTGAACTCGTGCGAATATGTGCACAAATGGTTCAAAAAATGCTATCCAAAGCTCTAATTGCATATTCACAACCCTAAATACACGTTCTAGCATTCTTAATTTGTAAATCTTGTTGAGTTTATTATATGCACAATTCATACACTTTTGCGCACGTCCAAAAGCAAAATATAAACTTGTGCAAATTTGTGCACAAATGGTGTTAAACATGTTATCAAAGGCCCTAATTGCATATTCATAATCCTAAATACACGTTCCAGCATTTTGAACTTGTAAATCTTGTTGACTTTTTTATATGCACAAATCGTACACTTTAGCGTAGGTCTGAACACAAAATGTGAACTCATGCAAATTTGTGCACAAAAGGTTTTAAACATGCTATCCAATGCTTCAATTGCATATTCATAATCCTAAATACACATTCTAGGATCCTGAACTTGTAAATCTTGTTCAATTTATTATATGCACAAATCATATACTTTTGCACACATCTGAACGCAAAATGTGAACTCATGCAAATCTGTGCACAAATGGTTCAAAACATTCTATCCAACGCTCCAATTGCATATTTATAATCCTAAATACATGTTCTAGCATTCTTATCTTATGAATTTTGTTGAATTTATTATATGCACAAATCGTACACTTTTGTGCATGTTTGAACACAAAACGTGAGCTCATGCAAATCTGTGCACCAATGGTTTTAAACATGCTATCAAACGCTTCGATTGCATATTCATAATCCTAAATACATTCAATAATTATGAACTTATAAATCTTGTTCAATTTATTACATGCACAAATCATACACTTTTGCGCACGTCTGAGCATAAAATGTGAACTCGTGCAAATCTATGCACAAAAGGTTTTAAACATGCTATCCAATGCTCCAATTGCATATTCATAATCCTAAATACATGTTCTAGGATTTTGAACTTTTATGTCTTGTTCAATTTATTATATGCACAAATTATACACTTTTCCGCATGTTTGAATGCAAAAAGTGAACTCGTGCAAATATGTGCACAAATGGTTCAACACATACTATCCAAAGCTCCAATTGCATATTCATAACACCAAGTATGTTTTCTAGAATTCTTAACTTGCAAATCTTATTGAATTTATTATATGCACAAATTGAACACTTTCACGCACATTTGAACGCAGAACGTGAACTTGTACAAATATGTACACAAATGGTTTAAAAGATGTTATCCAATGCTCCAATTGCATATTTATGATTTTAAATAAATGTTCTAGCATTCTTATCTTTTAAATCTTATTGAATTTATTATATGCACAAATCATATGCTTTTGCCCACATTTGAACGCAAAATGTGAACTCGTGCAAATCTGTGCACAAATGGTTTAAATATGCTATCCAATGCTCTAGTTGCATATTCATAATCCTAAATACACGTTCTATAATTCTAAACTTGTAAATCTTGTTCAATTTATTAGATGCACAAATCATACACTTTTGCACACGTCTAAACACAAAACGTGAACTTGTGCAAATCTATGCACAAAAGGTTTTAAACATGCTATCCAATGCTCCAATTTCATATTCATAATCCTAAACACACATTCTAGGATTCTGAACTTATAAATCTTGTTCAATTTTTTATATGCACAATTCATACACTTTTGTGCATGTTTGAACGCAAAACGTGAACTCGTGCAAATCTATGCACAAATGGTTAAAAACATACTATCCAAAGCTCTAATTGTATATTCATAACCCTAAATAAATGTTCTAGCATTCTTAACTTGTAAATCTTGTTGAATTTATTATATGCATTAATTGAACACTATTGTGCATGTTTGAACGCAAAACATGAACTCGTGCAAATCTGTACACATATGGTTTTAAACATGTTATCCAAGGCACTAATTGCATATTCATAATCCTAAATACAAATTCTAGCATTCTAAAATTAGAAATCTTGTTGACTTTTTTATATGCACAAATTGTACACTTTTATGCATGTTTGAATGCAAAACATGAACTCATGCAAATCAGTGCACAAATGGTTTTAAACATGTTATCCAGGGCTCCAATTGCATATTCATAATCCTAGATACATATTCTAGCATTCTGAACTTGTGAATATTTTTGACTTTATTATATGCATAAGTCATATACTTTTTTACACGTTCGAATGCAAAATGTGAACTCGTGAAAATCTATGCACAAATGGTTTTAAACATGTTATCCAATGCTCCAATTGCATATTCAAAATCCTAAATACACATTCTAGGATTCTGAACTTATGAATCTTATTCAATTTATTATATGAACAAATCATACACTTTTACACATGCGTGAATGCAAAACATGAACTCTTACAAATCTATGCACAAATGGTTTAAAACATGCTATCCAATGCTCCAATTGCATAGTTATAATCCTAAATACACATTCTACCATTCTTAATTTGAAAATCTTTTTGAATTTGATATGAACGTGGTTAACTTGTACCAAACCCGTATTTAATCTTAATAACCTTGCTAAGGATTGTTCATAAATCAAGTAAAAAAAAACTTTAATCCCCAACAATACCCTTAAATAACTTGTACTTAAGAACCTTAATTATAAAGAATTAAAGGTTGTTTAATATAAAGCTAAGATTAACAAAGTCAATTTAAAGTTTAAATTAAACTAAGTTTGAATGTACCAAGCCTTCACTTGATAAATTCACTAAAGTTCTTTTAAGAACAAAAGAGAAGGACTTTAACCTCACAAGAATTGAAATTTAATTGATAAAACTTATTCAAATTCAATCTACAATGCTATGGACTTTATACAGGCATGTAAACATCTTAATCCTTGAAGGAATAGGTTTTTGTACTTATTCCTAATGACACCTATAAAGGAAAATCCTTTATTAAATAGGGTCCCTTCAAAAATATGACAACTAATGACAACTAAGCTTTGAAAAGTTAAATTGGCAACTCGTGACAACTAAGCATTGAAAAAGTCAAATTGACAACTCATGAAAACTAAACAAAATTTAACCAAGTCTTTTAATAAGTAGCAGCCACTCTCCATCACATCTAGGGTTTTATTTATAGAGAATATTCTTAAAAGATTCTTGATTCTCGTAGATTCCCTTAGCATCTTCTAGAACCTTCCAAAATCTTTAAAATTGCACTTTATGTGTTTTGAATGCAAATCACTCCACTTGAAGAGTTTAACATGAATTCTTCATTTTGAGGGTCAAAATATGATAATAAGGTGCAAAAAGGATTATTTTGCCCTTGTGTCAAACTTTCTCCAAATTCACTCAATTGAGCTCCATTTGCACTTGTGCTTTGATTCTCTATCCCAAACTTAATCTTTTTCTTCAAGAACAATCCTAAACCACCCTTAAACATCCTCATGCATGTTCTAATCATTAGACCATTATACTTGAGTGGATCATCATGTTGGTAACATGTTTGGTGCTTGCTTGGTTCATATTATTCCCTCCTTCCTCACGAAGATTCGTCCTCAAATCTATCCCATCTTGTAAAGTTAGTATATTTGGATGTCCTTTGGGATCAAATACAAATACCTTGGTAGAGTACTTCTCCTTTGAAGCAATGATGCACATAAGCAGCTTTAGAATTCCTTGAACTTGAGGACTTACTCGAAATGCAGCACTAGTATTCACAAAGTTGTAAATGTTGAATCCTTGTTGTTTCCTTCTAAACTTAAAACATGAATATCTTAAGTTCTTCTTACTACAAATAAAAACTCCATGGATTCCCTTGAAAGAAGTAAAATATTATAGCTCTTTCTCAAACTTCATGCTAGGAATGAAATCTTCAATGGTATTGTTGACCTTGTAATGCATTGCAACAACATCATCAAATGGATCTTCATATGGTTTCAAGGTTTGCAAAACAAATTTTAAGTCATTAGGAAAAGAATATTTAAAATTATTAGTGCAATTATGATGAATATAATCATCTCTTTATCCTTCATGACATGAAAATTTTCCTTAAAATCTCTTTCAAAGATCTGCACTTTCTCATCAATTTCTTTGCTAGGTTGTACACACTTGCCATTGTATTCATCTTCTTATAATATTTCATCAAGGATTTTAGCATTCTTTTGCTCTAACACCTCCCCAATTTCTTCATCAACTATTTTGTATTCAAAACCACTATTCATACTTTCTTCATTCACCAAAACATGAATGTTGTCATCTTTTCAATAACTTGATCTTTAAATTTCTCACTCAAACCTTTTTCAACACTTAACTCCTTCTTTTCCTTTCTCTCATCTTTATAGATTTCCCTTTCCAAAGTTTTCCCAAATGAAGAGTGAATTTCTTCATTTTGTTGATTGATGCTCAAGTCTTCAAAAATTAACTTTGTAGGTAAGGTTTCAAGTTGGTACTCTTTCCCTTTATTCTTCTCCTCAACTTGTCTCCCAACCACTTTAATTACTTCAACATTCCTCAAACCTTGTTTCATCCTTTGAAAGTGATTATGCAAATCCTTATAATAATGGTTTGGCAAAAACCTCTTTTGCATGATAATCTTTATCTCTTGCCATGTAGAGATAGATTCTTCTGCACAATGCCTCCTTGAGACCACTAGTTGATTCCACCAAGCTAATGCATAGCCCATGAATGCACTAGTTACAAGCTTAACTTTCCTTTCCTCAAAGTAGGTGTGGCAATTAAACATAAAATCTACCTTCTTTTCTCATGCTAGTTATGATTCGGGATCACTTCTGCCATGGAAATTAGGAGTCTTCATCTTTATGCTCCCAAGGTTGTTATTTTGCCTCATATGCCCTTGATTTCTTTCATCAGTGGATTCATCATCATCATCATGCCATCTCCCTCTACAAAGTTGTATTGGTACAGTGTGATTTGTAGTGGCTATTGTGTTGTGACTTTGCTCCATCTTCCCTATTCGCTCTTGAACCTCTTTATGGCTATTTATTAATTGAATCATTTGTTCTTGCATTGTCTTCATAAAGAGCATCCATTTGGGATCTTTTTCAACCTCCATTGGATCTACCATATTATAAACAAAGAAACAAAAGAAAAAAAACTCACAAGAAACACTCCCTTACGTGTTTAACCCAAAGAAAGTCACTCAACGCTCATGTTTCACTCAATTAGGCTTTTACCCTCTTATGAGCTCACCACTCACCTTTTATCTCTTTAATTCCTTTCTTATAGTTCTTATGAAACTTAAGTTATTAATTATCAAATTAAGCTCAATAAAAAACAAATAAAGTAAAATTTAACTTAAATTTAACTATAAGGCCAAAGAAAACGCAATAAACAAAGATAATATCCAAACAAAACAAAAACAAGAAAATTTGGAATAAGTGTTTAAACTACCCCAAATGTAACTTAAGAAGAAGAGTAGAATATTCGAAATTGAAATAAGGCAAGGTATGGAATTTAGAATGAAAACAACAAATTGGAATGGTTATAGGCCGAATGAATTTAACTTTGATCAATAAACCTCTTTTTTTTTGTAACAAATGCTAAACGGCCAAATTAAGAACAAACTTCAATTTGACACGTATTCATGACAAACAAGACTATTAGGATGCAAAACAACAATACTATAAATGAATTTTTTTAAGGACTAAAAACAAGTTGGAATACGAAGAAAAGAATGAAATTGGCGCAAGATACTAAAAAGAAAATTGATCACAACGATCACAAAGAAAATGAATTGATATAAAAAAAAGACACAAGTATACATGAAATAAGAAATAATGAATTTTTTTAGATTAAATGCAAACAACAAAGAAAAGTAAAGATATGAACTCATGCAAATCTATGCACATATGAATGCAAAACATGAACTCATGCAAATCTATGCACAAATGGTTTTAAACAAGTTATCGAAGGCTTCAATTGCATATTCATAATCCTAAATACACATTCTAGCATTCTAAACTTGTATATCTTGTTCAATTTATTATATGCACAAATCGTACACTTTTGCGCACATCTGAACGCAAAACATGAACTCATGCAAATTTATGCATAAATAGTTTTAAACAAGTTCTTGCAAGCTCCAATTGCATATTCAAAATCCTAAATACACATTCTAGCATTATAATATTATAAATCTTGTTCAATTTATTGTATGCACAAATTGTACAATTTTGCATACATCTGAACACAAAACATGAACTCATGCAAATTTGTGTACAAATGATTTTAAACATTCTATCCAACGCTCCAATTACATATTCATAATCATAAATACACGTTCTAGGATTCTAAACTTGTAAATCTTGTTCAATTTGCTATATGCACAAATCATACAGTTTTGCGCATGTATTAACGCAAAATGTGAACTCATGCAAATCTGTGCATAAATGGTTTAAAATATTCACAAATGATTTTAAACATGATATCCAAAGCTCCATTTGCATATTCATAATCCTAAATACATGTTCTATCATTCTTAACTTAGAAATATTGTTGAATTTATTATAAGCATAAATCATACACTTTTGCTCACGTTTGAACATAAAAAACGTGAACTCGTGCAAATCTATGCACAAATGGTTTTAACATGCCACAAGGATAGATCAATTCCTTGATAAGTGGTTTATGCATTCAACAAGAATTCATGAATTCAAGCAAATATGCAAAAGGAATAATTTTCATTCAATTTCCAAATTTTTTAAAACACACGATAAAGAGGGTTTTTATAACATCCTAACATAAGAAACCCTAATAAAACTATTAAACATAATAATAAATAATATCGTTTTGAACTTAAATAAGAGATTTGAGTCCACATACTAGCCCACATTAGTCTTCATGTATTTGGACTTATAAAACATTAAACAAAGCCTATTCAATTGTGTCTTCACTTGGGCCAAACCTAGTATGACCAATTGAACTTCCTTGACTAGCCCAATGTTGCATATAGCTAATTAAGGCTTCTTGTAGCTTCTTGGACCTTGACCTTGTAATTGGGCCTTATGGCATGCTTAATGGATGCTTAACTTTATCTTTGGTTTTCTTATTGTCCTCTCCATCAAGCCCATCCTTAGCTTTATCTCTAGAAATGCTGCCACCATTACCATTCTCAAGCTTGGCCATGTCCATATCATTCCCTCCATCTTTAGGATGATTCATCCTCGAGTCAAGCTCATCACCTACATCAGAAGGACTTAAATTAGCAACATTAAATGTACCACTCACATTATACTCACCTTTCAAATCAATCTTATAGGCATTTTCATTGATCCTCTCAAGGACTTGAAATGGACCATCACCCCTCAAACTTATCTTAGTCGTTGATTTGGTTCCTTTCGAAAATGAACCCAAACCCAATCTCTCGGTTGGTACACTATTGGAATTCATCCTTTATTAACCCTCTTAGCCACTTTTGCATTTTGCTTCTAAATTCTCTCTTTAACTTGCTTGTGTAGCTTTTTAACCAAATCTACCTTAGAAGAACCTTCAACACTAACAAGCTTGTTAAGTGGTAAAGGAATTAAATCAATAGGAGTTCAAGGATTAAAGGCATATACAATTTCAAATGGTGAAGTATGTGTAGTGCTATGAACAGCCCTATTGTATGCAAATTCAACAAATGGCAACAAATCCTCCCAAGATTTTAAATTCCTAGAAATCAAAGCATGAAGCAATTGAACCAAAGTTCTATTCATAACTTTAGTTTGTCCATCTGTTTATGGATGGCAAGTAGTAGAAAAGAGCAATTTAGTGCCTAACTTACCGCATAGCACATGCCAAAAGTGACTTAGAAATTTAATATCTCTATCACTAACAATGGTCCTTGGTACTCCATGCAAATGCACAAGTTCCCTAAGAAACAAATCAGCAATATGAATAACATCATCACTTTTATGGCATGGTATAAAGTGCGCCATCTTACTAAACCTATCCACAACAACAAAGATACTATCTTTACCTTTCCTAGATCTAGGCAAACCAAGCACATAGTCCATAGACAAATCTATCCAAGGAACATCATGAATAGGTAAAAGCGTATATAACCCATGGGGTTGCAATTTGGACTTAGCTTTCAAACAAACAATGCATTAACCACAAATCTTATGCACATCACGTTTCATGCATGGATAATAAAAATGCTTAATCAAAGTATCATAAGTCTTTTATACCCCAAAATGACCCATTAAATCGCCCTTATATGTTTCCCTAACTAGTACAACCTAAAAAGAACAATTCGGAATACAAATAAAACCCTAAAACACATAAAAATCATTAAAAATAGCCCCATTTGCGCAAGTTGTAAACACATTGCTAAAATCATTATCACGCACATACAACTCTTTTATGAACTCAAAGCCCAACAATTTAGAATCAAGAGTAGTAAGTAAAGCATACCTACAAGAGAGTGCATCAGTAACCGCATTTTCTTTACCTTTCTTATACTTGATTACATATGGGAATGTCTCAATGAACTCCATCCACTTGGCATGTCTTCAGTTCATCTTGTCTTGCCCCTTAAGATGCTTCAAACTCTTATGATCCATGTGTATGAAAAATTCCTTAGGCCATAAATAGTGTTACCATGTTTGCAAGGCACGAACCAAAGCATAGAGTTCTTTGTCATAGATTCCATACCAAAGGGCTGCTCTATTTAGCTTTTCTATAAAATAGCATATGGGTATGCCCTTCTGCATCAAAACATCTCCAATTCCAAAGCCACTAGCATCACACTCAATCTTAAAGGTTTTGTTAAAGTTAGGTAAAACCAACAAAGAAGCATTATATAACTTATCTTTAAGCATATTAAATGTTAAGAACCTCCAAGGATTAAAACCATGAACCTTAAGTAAACCTAACATTTTTCTTGACAATTTCATTCAAGGGTGCAACTATAGTATTAAAGTCTCTAATGAACCTCCTATAGAAACTAGCTAAACCATGAAAGCTCCTAACTTGGCTAATGGTTTTAGATGTTGGCCACTCCCTAATTGCTTCCACTTTCTCCACATCAACCTCTAGACCCTTTGAACTAACAACAAAACCAAGGAAATTAACTCTTTCCATGCAAAAACTACACTTTTTCAAATAGGCATACAACTTTTATATCCTAAGAATTTCTAAAACCCTTCGCACATGCATGACATGACCATCAATGGACTTAGAATAAATTAAGATATCATCAAAATACACAACCATAAATTTACTAAGACACTCATGCAAGACATGGTTCATTAACCTCATAAAAGTACTAGGTGCATTTGTAAGCCTAAACAACATGACTAACCACTCATAAAGACCATACTTAGTCTTAAAAGCCATTTTCCACTCATCCCCAATTTTCATGCAGATTTGATAATAACCAGAATGGAAATCAATCTTAGTAAACAAACATGCACCATGTAACTCATCAAGCATATCATCTAACCTAGGAATAGGATCACAATACTTTATTATTATTTTGTTGATTACACGACAATCCATACACATTCTCCATGTGCCATCCTTCTTTGGAACCAAAATCGCTAGAATTGCACAAGGACTTAAGCTCTCACGCATATACTAATATGAACCCTAAAAGGGATCAAAAGTGCATGAATATGAAGAATTCGAGCTAATTAGCTTAATTTCCTATTTTGAAATTAATTAGCTTGATTTGGAAAAATTTAAGTTATTTTCTTAATTTGAAGTCAATAAGGAAGATTCAAGAAGATTCTAGAAGATGTGAGAAGATTCAAGGATATTCCAAGTTAAAGTCAAAGTCAAATAGTCAATAAGTCAAAGTTAAGGGTCAATGATCAACATGTGACATGGCATGTGACAATGCTTAGTTGTCATGAGTTATCACTTTGCTTAGTTGTCATCAATTGTAATGAGTTGTCAATTTTGAATTTTCAAGGATGAGTTGTCATTAGTTGTCCTATTTTGAAGGAAATCTCCTTAATTAAGGATTTTTCTATATAGGTATCTTTGGGAATAAGGAATAAAACCTTTTCCTTGAAGGATTAGGTTATTTACATGCCCATATATGGGCTAGACATATGTAGGACGAATTAGGATGTGTTATTTGTCAATTTTGATAAATTAAGTGAGGTTTCACCTTAACTTTATTCTTTTAAAACTTTGCAAGTTTACTTGAATTGTTTCACATCTACCTTTCATTAAAATTACTAGGTTAGACTTAGAATTGTGTGATTGTTCATCTTTTAATAGCTAAGTATCTTGCTTCAAATTAATAAGCAAGGGGTTTAGCTCCATCAACACAACCTATCTTTGATGATACTTGGTCTAATATTCAATGTTGGATGCACGTTCTATCTCTATTATAGGTAGGGTTCATATCATATACCCTTTTGACATTAGTTCTTCCACTTCCCTTTAAAGCTCCTTTGTCTCCTTGGGATTACTTCTATAGGTTGGTCTATTTGGTATGGCAACATCGGGTATGAAATCTATTTGATGTTTTATCCCTCTTTGAGGAGGTAATCCACTTGGCATTTCCTCAAGAAAGACATTAACAAACTCCTATAAAAGATTAGCAAACACACTCCGTAAGGAAAGATCAAGTTCAGTAGTGTTCAAGTATGCATCTTTATAAGTAACAATAAATAACATCTTACTTGAATGCAATGCATGCCTAACTTCACTTTCCCTAGCCAAAAAACTACTATTTGCCTTTGTTTTCTCTTTAGGCCGAATCTTATCCTTTGGGTTTTCACTATCCTTTTTGTTATTTTCAACCTCACTGCTCTCTTTTTCTAGCTTACATTGGTTATCATACACTTCCTTAGGAGAAAGAGGTGTTAATGTAACTTTTCTCCCATCCTTCACAAATGAGTACCTATTTAGAAAGCCATCATAGATAGCCTTGATATCAAATTTCCATGGCCTACCTAACAAGATATGGCTAGCATGCATTGGCACGACATCACATAGCACCTCATCTAAATACCTACCAATTGTGAAAGACACAATAACCTGCCTATTGACTTTGATATCACCATAATTATTTAACCATAACAATCTATAAGGCCTAGGATGTGGAATCAGATTTAAACCCAATTTTTCAATCATTAAATTGCTAGGAACATTTTTACAACTACCACCATCAATAATAACAAGAAAAGTCTTACCTTGTACATGGCATCTTATGTGGAAAATGTTGTCTCTTTGCTACTCCAGGACATCTTCTTCCTTTAATTGAACACTTAGTGTGTGTCTTGCCACCAAAAACTCACCTCCCATTGGACCTTCAATGCATTCATTGTTGCCATCTTCTAATTGTAGTATCTCATCATTATTGTCACTCTCCTCACTTGTTGTTTCAATCTCCCCATGCTCTCTAGGCACCATTGTCCGCTTGTTTGGACATTGTGAAGCAATATGGCTATGCCCTAAGCATTTGAAACACTTAATATCTCTATTCTTTTCTTTCTTGATTTTGGGTTTAGATGTGCCTTTGCTACCCAAAATGCTTTTCCCTTTGTTCTCATTGAAAATAGCCTTGTCATCACCTTTTTTACCTCTATTCCATGAATTAGACCAATGTGGCCTACCACTCAAAGCACCCTTATATTCGAACCTGGTTACTCCTTTAGGTTTTAGTTGCTTTTCCACCTTAATTGTAAGGTGAACTAACTCCTCAGGCTCCACATAATGTTGCAACTCTACCCTATCAGCAATCTCCTTATTAAGCCCACTAATGAATTGTGCCATGGTAGCTTCCCTATCCTCATCCAAATCAGCCCTAGTCATGGGCATCATCTCCATCTCCTTGTAATAATCCTCAACACTCTTTGTACCTTGCCTCAAAGATTAGAGTCTTTTATGTAACTCCCTATAGTAATGTCTAGGTACAAAATGCCTCCTCATGATAGTTTTAAGTGCAATCCAACTATTAATAGGTTCTTTTATGTTCATCCTCCTACTAACCACCAATTGATCCCACCAAACTATGCCATACTTATTAAATTAGGTAACTACCAATTTCTCCTTTTTCTCTTTTGAAAAGTTATAGTAATCAAAGGTAAGGTCAATGCACTTTTCCCACTCTAAATATGCCTCTGGATTAGTTTTTCCCAAAAGGATAAGAATCCTAAGTTTGATGTTACCCAAGTTCCTATTAACATCATCATAGTTCCCATAACCACCAAACTCACCACCAAACTATCCTCTATCTCCACCGCGATTTTGGTACCTTTTATCTCCTCTACCCATGCCTCTACCAACCCCACCATAGGTTACATTATCATATTCCTTAAAGCCTTCACCAAAGTTATCCTCATTCATCTTAATTTGCTGCCCATAATTAATTCCTTGCACATTCAACCCTTCATTTGGCCTATTTCCTATACCTCAGGCAAGCGCATTAATTTGGTCTAGAATGGCTTATTGATTGGCTACCATTTCAAGTTGCAACCTCACCATTTGCTCATTCATATTCCTTATGATTTGTTACAGCCCCTCATTTTCATGCATTTGTGTCGTGAGTATGCCGGTAGTTAGCATATTATCACCCCTATTAGAACCAGTTGATATGCTATAATAAGAGTTAGTATGCAATAAAAAAAAATAAAAAGAATTAAGGACCTCACTATCACTTCCTCACGTGTTTACTCTCAATTAATTAGGATGGTCACTCATGTTTCACACAATTAAGAATGATCACACGAGGCTAAAAAAACTCACACCACTCAACTTGTTTCTAAGGATTCTTATGTGAATCAATAACCATACATCAAGTTATTTCACTATACTTGCAAAACACCAAGAATTATGATCTAAAAAGCTTAGTTGAGGTAAAACACAAAAATCATTAAAAATCAACAAATAGCCATGCTTTCAATAAAATTAGGAAGAAAAACACAAAAATACTTCAAAAGGATGCAAATGACACATAAAGAAACAATCTAGATGCAAGAAATATGAAAATTGGATGAAGAAACAAGAAAGATGCAATTTAGCTTAAAATAGTAATAAAAATAAGTTCTTAATGAATCAAGGACAATGAAATACTCAAATGAAGTAATGGTCATGTAAAGGAACGAAAATAAGGTGCAAAAAATAAGGAATTAAGTTTAAGAACCAAGAAATCAATTTTAAGCCTAAATAGAAAGTTCTAACCAAATAACAATAGAAACATGATTTTAGAGCTCAAGAATGAAGTAAAAAATTCAAATTGATGTAGAAGACATGTAAGGATCAGATTAGGAAGCAAAAATCACAAAGAAAGTTGATTAAGAAGGAAGGTTACCTCTATATGCCTTAAATGTGTCAATTCTACCCAAACTTAAAAGACATGCAAAAAAGAGAATATTTGAAAGAGAAAGAAGAATTTAAGATTGAAATAATTCAAATAAGATGGTATATATAAGGTTTAGGTCAATGGAATCCAATGTCCCTTTGAATCTTCCTAAAAAACCACCTAATCCTTATTTGTGTAGGATTGTAAAAATCTTCTTAATTTCCTTTTGAGTTTTCAAGGTTAGTTGTAATAGGAATCCTTTAACAACCTTAATATCTATATAAATTCACCAAGAATAAGGATTAACACACCAAACACATTTTCAAGCCAATCAAGACTCAATCAAACCAATAAGACCTGTTCCTTGATCTTTTTTTTATTTGGATACTTTAGCTCTAATTTTTTTTCTTCTTCTTTTCTTTTTTTTTTCTTTTTTTTGAATCAAAATAAGAAAACTACAAGAATAAAAAACTAAAAAAGGCAAAACATAAAATAAAACAAACAAATAACTTAAAGAAAAGGAAAGATAACCTAATTTAAGAGCCAAAGCTCTGATACCTAATGTTAAGAACCTCCAAGGATTATAACCATAAACCCTAATGATATGAACCCATGAATTACTATCTTGGAAACCTAAGAACAAATTGAGTTTCAAAATCTAAGAATTGCTTAAATTAGATTGCAAGGTTTGGTTGATCAAGATCAAAACCTAAAGAAAACTAAGTCCTTTAAACCCTAACCCTTAACACGCCACAAGGATAGATCAATTCCTTGATAAGTGGTTTATGCATTCAACAAGAATTCAAGAATTCAAGCAAAAATGACAAAGGACTTATTTTCATTCAATTTCCAATTTGTCTAAAACAAACCATAAGGAGGGTTTTTATAACATCCTAACATAAGAAACCCTAATAAAACTATCAAGAATAATAGCAAATAATATCAATTTGAACTTAAATAAGAGATTTGAGCCCATATACTAGCCCACATTAGTCTTCATATATTTGGACTTGCAAAACATTAACCAAAGCCCATTCAATTGTGTCTTCACTTGGGCCAAACCTAGCATGACCAATTGAACTTCTTTGACTAGCCCAATCTTGCATATAGCCAATTAAGGCTTTTCGTAGCTTCTTGGACCTTGACCTTAAAATTGGGACTTATGGCATCCTTAATGGATCTTTAGCTTTATCTTTGGTTTTCTTGTTGTACTTACCATCAAGCCCATCCTTAGCGTTATCTTTAGAAATGCCGCCACCATTACCATTCTTAAGCTTGGCCATGTCCATATCATTAATAATCCTAAATACATATTCTAGCATTGTGAACTTGTGAATCTTGTTGACTTTACTATATGCACAAATCTTACACTTTTCCTCACGTCTAAAAGCAAAATGTGAACTCGTGCAAATCTATGAACAAATGGTTCTAAACATGCTATCCAATGCTCCAATTTCATATTCACAATCCTAAATACACATTCTTCCATATTGAACTCATAAATCACGTTGACTTTTTTTTTATGCACAAATCGTACATATTCAAATATGTGCAAGTCTGAACGCAAAACATGAACTCATTCAAATATGTGCACAAATGGTTTTAATCATGTTATATAAGGCTCCAACTACATATTCATAATCCTAAATACACATTCTAGCATTGTGAACTTATAAATCTTATTGACTTTTTATATGCACGAATTGTACACTTTCGCGCACGTTTGAATGCAAAACGTGAACTCATGGAAATATGTGCACAAATATTTTTAAACATGCTATCCAATGCTCCAATTGCATGTTCATAATCCTAAATACATGTTCTAAAATTTTGAACTTGTAAATCTTGTTCAATTTATTATATGCACAAATCATACACTTTTGCCCACGTCTGAACGTAAAATGTGAACTCATGCAAATATGTGCACAAATGGTTTAAAACATGCTATCCAATGCTCCAATTGCATATTTATAATTTTAAATACACGCTCTAGCATTCTTAACTTGTAAATCTTGTTGAATTTATTAAATGCACAAATCGTACACTTTTGGGCACATCCAAAAGCAAAACATGAACTCATGCAAATCTGTACAAAAATGGTTTGAAAAATGTTATTGAAGGCCCTAATTGCATATTCATAATCCTAAACACATATTCTAGCATTCTAAACTTGTGAATCTTGTTGACATCATTATATACACAAATCATACACTTTTGTGCACGTCTGAACGTAAAATGTGAACTCGTGCAAATCTATAGACAAATGGTTTTAAACATGCTATCCAATGCTCCAATTGCATATTCATAATCCTAAATACAAATTCTAGGATTCAAAAAATGTAAATCTTGTTCAATTTAATATATTCACAAATCTGACACTTTTGCACACATCTGAATGCAAAGCATGAACTCGTGCAAATATGTGCACAAATGGTTTAAAACATGCTATCCAAAGCTTCAATTGCTTATTCATAATCCTAAATACATGTTCTAGCATTCTTAACTTGTAAATCTTGTTGAATTTATTATATGCAAAAATCATACACTTTTGCGCATGTCCAAAAGTAAAATATGAACTTGTGCAAATTTGTGCACAAATGGATTTAAGCATGTTATCGAAGGCTGCAATTGCGTGTTCATAATCCTAAATACATATTCTAGCATTATGAACTTATGTATCTTATTGATTTCATTATATGCACAAATCGTACATTTTGTGCACGTCTGAACATAAAACGTAAACTCATGCAAATCTATGGATAGATGGTTTTAAACATGCTATCCAATGCTCCAATTGCATATTCATAGTCCTAAATACACATTCTAGGTTTCAAAACTTATAAATCTTATTCAATTTATTATATGCACAAATCAGACACTTTTGCACATGTCTGAACACAAAGCATGAACTCATGCATATCTGTGCACCAATGGTTTAAAACATGCTATCCAAAGCTCTAATTGCGTATTTATAATCCTAAATACACGTTCTAGCATTCTTAACTTGGAAATCTTGTTGAATTTTTTATATGAACAAATCATACACTTTTGTGCATGCTTGAACGCAAAATGTGAACTCATGCAAATCTGTGGACAAATGATTTCAAAACATTATCCAAGGCTCTAATTGCATATTCATAATCCTAAATACACATTCTAGCATTCTAAAATTAGAAATCTTGTTGACTTTATTATATGCACAAATCGTACACTTTTGCGCACGTTTGAACACAAAACATGAACTTGTACAAATTTGTGCACAAATGATTTTAAATATGTTATCGAAGGCTCCAATTTCATATTCATAATCCTAGATAAATTTTTTAGCATTATACACTTGTGAATCTTGTTGAGTTTATAATATGCACAAATCGTTCACTTTTGCGGACGTTTGAAGGCAAAATGTGAATTCATGCAAATCTGTGCACAAATAGTTTTAAACATGTTATCCAATGCTCCAATTGCAAATTCATAATCCTAAATACACAATCTAGCATTCTTAACATGTAAATCTTGTTGAATTTATTATATTCATAAATGATGCATTTTTTCACACATTTGAACGCAAAATGTGAAATAGTGCAAATCTATGCACAAATGGTTTTAAACATGCTATCCAATGCTCTAATTGCATATTCATAATCCTAAATACACATTCTATCATTCTTAACTTGTATATCTTATTGGATTTATTATATGCTCAAATTGTACACTTTTGCGCACGTTTGAACACAAAATGTGAACTTGTGCAAATCTATGCACAAAGGGTTTTAAACATGTTATCCAAGGCTCCAATTGCATGTTCATAATCCTAAATACACTTTCTAGTATTCTACAATTATAAATCCTGCTATCTTTTTTATATGCACAAATCATACACTTTTGCGCACGTCTGAATGCAAAACATGAACTCGTGCAAATTTGTGCACAAATGGTTTTAAATATGTTATCCAAGGCTCTAATTCATAATCATAAATATATATTTCCTAGCATTCTAAACTTGTGAATCTGTTGACTTCTTTATATGCACAAATCGTACACTTTTACGCACGTTTGAACATAAAATGCGAACTCATGCAAATAAGTGCACAAATGGTTTTAAACATGCTATCCAATGCTACAATTACATAATCATAATCCCAAATAAACATTCTAGGATTCATAACTTGTAAATCTTATTCAATTTATTATATGCACAAATCTTATAATTTTGCGCACATATGAACGTAAAACGTGAACTAGTGCAAATCTATGCACAAATGGTTTAAAACATGATATTCATAACTCCAACTGAAAATTCATAATCCTAAATACATGTTCTAGCATTATTAGCTTATATATCCCATTTAATTTATTATATTCACAAATTGTGCATTTTTGTGCACATTTGAATGCAAAATATGAAATCGTGCAAATATGTGCACAAATAGTTTTAAACATGCTATCCAATGCTCCAATTGCATATTCATAATCCTTTATACACATTCTAGAATATTGAACTCATAAATCATGTTGACTTTTTTTTATGCACAAATCGCACACTTTTTCGCATGTCTAAATGCAAAACATGAACTCATGCAAATATTTGCACAAATGGTTTTAAAGATGTTATCCAAAGCACCAATTGCATATTCATAATCCTAAATATACATTCTACCATTTTGAACTTGTAAATCTTGTTGACTTTTTTATATGCACAAATCGGAAACTTTTGCGCATGTTTGAATGCAAAATGTGAACTTGTGCAAATCTATGCAAAAATGGTTTAAAACATGCTATCCAATGCTCCAATTGCACATTTATAATCCTAAATACATGTTCTATAATTTTTAACTTGTAAATCTTGTTGACTTTATTATATGCAGAAATCATACACTTTTACGCATGTCTGAACGTAAAACATGAACTTGTGAAAATCTGTGCACAAATGGTTCTAAATATGTTATCGAAGGCTCTATTTGCATATTCATAATCCTAGATACATTTCCTACAATTCTAAACTTGTTAAAATTGTTGACTTTATTATATGCACAAATCATTCACTCTTTCGTACATTTGAATGCTAAATGTGAAGTCATACAAATCAGTGTACAAATGGTTTTAAACATGTTATCCAATGCTCCAATTGCATATTCATATTCCTAAATACAAATTCTAGCATTCTTAACATGTAAATCTTTTTAAATTTATTATATTCACAAATCGTGAGTTTTTGTGCACATTTGAATACAAAACGTGAAATTGTGCAAATCTATACACAAATAGTTTTAAACATGCTATCCAATGCCCCAATTGCATATTCAAAATCCTATATACACATTCTAGCATATTGAACCCATAAATCATGTTGAATTTTTTTATGCACAATTTATGTAGTTTTGCGGGCGTCTAAACGCAAAACATGAATTCTTGCTAATATGTGCACAAATGGTTTTTAATATGTTATCCAAGGAACTAATTGCATATTCATAATCCTAAATATACATTCTACTATTATGAACTTGTAAATCTTGTTGACTTTTTTATATGCACAAATTGTACACTTTTGTGAATGTCTGAATGCAAAATGTGAACTCGTGTAAATCTATGCATAAATGGTTTTAAACAATCTATCCAATGCTCCAATTGCATATTCATAGTCCTAAATACACGTTCTAGGATTTTAAACTTGTTCAATTTATTATATGCACAAAGCGTACACTTTTGCGCATGTCTGAATGTAAAACGTGAACTCATGCAAATCTATGCACAAATAGTTTTAGACATGTTATCCAAAGCTCTAATTGCATATTCATAATCCTAAATACAAATTCTAGCTTTCTAAAATTAGAAATCTTATTGATTTTTTATATGCATAAATTGTACACTTTTGTGCACGTCTGAACGCAAATCATGAATTTGTGCAAATCTGAGCATAAATAGTTTTAAACAAGTTATCGAAACTCCAATTGCATATTGATAATCCTAAATACGCATTCTAGCATTCTAAACTTGTAAATATTATTCAATTTAATATGTGCACATATCGTACACTTTTGCGCACGTCTAAATGCAAAATGTGAACTCATGCAAATATGTGCACAAATGGTTTTATACATGCTATCCAATATTGCATATTCATAATCCTAAATACAAGATCTAGCATACTGAACTTGTAAATCTTGTTCAATTTATTATATGCACAAATTGTACACTTTTGTGCACGTCTTAACGTAAATGTGAACTCGTACAAATCTGTGCACAAATGGTTTAAAACATGCTATCCAAAGCTCCAATATGCATTCATAATCCTAAATACACGTTCTAGAATTCTTAACTTATTAATCTTGGTGAATTTATTATATGCACAAATCGTACACTTTTACGCATGTTTGAAAGCAAAATATGAACTTGTGCAAATCTGTGCACAAATGGTTTTAAACATGTTATCCAAGGCTCCAATTGCATATTAATAATCCTAAATACACATTCTAGCTTTCTGAAATTAGAAATCTTATTGAATTTTTTATATGCACAAATCGTACACTTTTACGCACGTCTTAACGCAAAACATGAACTTGTGCAAATCTATTCATAAATGGTTTTAAATATGCTATCCAAAGCTCAAATTACATATTCATAAATCCTAAATATACATTCTACCATTCTAAACTTGTAAATCTTATTGACTTTTTTATATGCACAAATCATACACTTTTGCACAAGTCTGAATGCAAAACGTGAACTCTTGCAAATCTGTGCATAATTGGTTTTAAACATGCTATCTAATGCTCTAATTGCATATTCATATCCTAAATACATGTTCAAGGATTTTGAACTTGTAAATCTTTTTCAATTTATTATATGTACATATCGTACACTTTTGCATATGTCTAAATGTAAAATGTGAACTTGTGCAAATCTGTGCACAGATGGTTTAAAACATGATATCTAAAGCTCCATTTGCATATTCATAATCCTAAATACACATTATAGCATCCTTAACTTGTAAATATCAAATGGTTTAAAACATGATATCTAAAGCTCCATTTGCATATTCATAATCCTAAATACATGTTCTAACATTCTTAACTTATAAATCTCGTTGAATTTATTACATGCACAAATCGTACACTTTTGCGCACGTTTGAATGAAAAATATGAACTCCTGCAAATCTATGCACAAATAGTTTTAAACATGTTATCCAAGGCTCCAATTGCATATTCATAATCCTAAGTACACATCCTAGCTTTCTGAAATTAGATATCTTGTTGACTTTTTTATATGCACAAATCGTACACTTTTGCGCACATCTGAAAGCAAAATATGAACTTGTGCAAATAAGTGCACAAATGATTTTAAATAAGTTATCCATGGCACCAATTGCATATTCAAAATCCTAGATATATATTCTACCATTCTAAACTTATAAATCTTGTTGACTTTTTTATATGCACAAATCGTACACTTTTACGAATGTCTGAACGCAAAACATGAACTCGCGCAAATTTATGCACAAATGGTTTTAAACATGCTATCCAATGCTCCAATTGCATGTTCATAATTCTAAATATATGTTCTAGGATTTTGAACTTGTAAATCCTATTCAATTTATTATATGCACAAATCATACACTTTTGCACACGTTTGAACACAAAATGTAAACTTGTGCAAATATGTGCACAAATGGTTTTAAAAAAGTTATCCAAGGCTCTAATTACATATTCATAATCCTAAATACACATTCTAGGATTCTCAAATTAGAAATCTTGTTGACATTTTTATATGCACAAATCATACATTTTTTCTCACGTCTGAATGCAAAACATGAACTTGTGCAAATCTGTGCACAAATGGTTTCAAATATGTTATCCAAGGCTTTAATTACATATTCATAATCCTAAATATACATTCTACCATTTTGAACTTGTAAGTCTTGTTGACTTCTTTATATGCACAAATCATACATTTTTATGCACGTCTGAATGCAAAACGTGAATGCGTGGAAATCTATGCAAAAATGGTTTTAAACATGCTATCCAATGCTCCAATTGCATATTCATAATCCTAAATACAAGTTCTAGGATTCTAAACTTATAAATCTTGTTCAATTTATTATATGAGCAAATCATACACTTTTGCAGACGTTTAAACGCAAAATGTGAACTTGTACAAATCTGTGCACAAATGGTTTAAAACATGATATACAAAGCTCCAATTGCATATTCGTAATCCAAAATACACATTCTAGCATTTTGAAATTAGAAATCTTGTTGACTTTATTATATGCAAAAATTGTATACTTTTACGTACGTGTGATCGTAAAACATGAACCTGTGCAAATCTTTGCACAAATGGTTATAAATATGTTATCGAAGGCTCCAATTGTATATTCATAATCCTAGATACATTTCCTAGCATTCTGAATTTATGAATCTTGTTGACTTTACTATATGCACAAATCGTTCACTTTTACGAACATTTGAACACAAAACATGAACTCAAGCAAATCTATGCACAAATGGTTTTAAACATGCTATCCAATGCTTTAATTGCATATTCATAATCCTAAATACACATTCTAACATTCTTAACATATAAATCTTATTGAATTTATTATCCAAAAATCATACAATTTTGCGCACGTTTGAACGCGAAACGTGAAATCATGCAAATCTATGCACAAATGATTTTAAAAATGCCATCCAATGCTCCAATTGCATATTCATGATCCTATATACATAATCTAGAATATTAAACTCATAAATCATGTTGACTTTTTTTATGCAGAAATTGTACACTTTTGAGCACGATCGAAAGCAAAACATGAACTTGTGCAAATATGTGCACAAATGATTTTAACCAAGTTATCCAAGGCACCAATTTCATATTCAAAATCCTAAATATACATTCTACCATTATGAACTTGTAAATCTTGTTCACCTTTTTATATGCAAAAATCATACACTTTTGTGCACGTCTAAACAAAAAACATAAACTCATGAAAATCTATGCACAAATGGTTTTAAACACGTTATCGAAGTCTCCAATTACATATTCATAATCCTAGATACACATTCTAGCATTCTGGACTCATGAATATTGTTGACTTTATTACATGCACAAATAGTACACTTTTGCATATGTTTGAATGCAAAATGTGAACTCATGCAAATTTATGCAAAATGGTTTTAAACACATTATCGACAACTCTAATTTTATATTCTTAATCCTAAACACACATTCTAGCATTTTGAACTTGTGAATCTTATTGATTATTTGACATGCACAAATCGTACACATTTGTGCACATTTGAATGCAAAATGTGAACTTGTGCAAATCTATGCACAAATGGTTTTAAACATGCTATCCAATGCTCCAATTGCATATTCATAATCCTAAATACAAGTTCTAGCATTTTGAACTTGTAAATCTTGTTGACTTTTTTATATGCATAAATCATACACTTTTGTGCACGTCTAAACGTAAAATAAGAACTCGTGCAAATCTGTGCACAAATGGTTTTAAACATATTATCGAAGGATCCAAAAGCATATTGTTAATCCTAAATACATAATCTAGCTTTCTAGACTTATGAATATTGTTGACTTTATCACACTCATAAATAGTGCACTTTTGTTGAACGCAAAACATAAACTCATGCAAATCTCTGCACAAATGGTTTTAAACATGTTAGCGATGGCTCTAATTACATATTCATAATCCTAAATACAGATTCTATCATTCTAAAATTATAAATGTTGCTGACTTTTTTATATGCACAAATTGTACACTTTTGTGCACGTCTAAACGAAAACGTGAACTCATGCAAATTTGTGCATAAATGATTTTAAACACATTATCAAAGGCTCTAATTGCATATTCATAATCTTGAATACACATTCTAACATTCTGAAATTGTAAATCTTGTTGATTTTTCTATATGCACAAATCGTACACTTTTATGCATGTTTAACGCAAAACATGAACTCGTGCAAGCATGTGTACAAATGATTTTAAACATGTTATCGAAGGCTCCAATTGCATATTCATAATTATAAATACACATTCTAGCATTTTGGACTTGTGAATATTGCTGACATTTTTACATGCACAAATAGTACACTTTTGCACACGTTTGAATGGAAAATGTGAACTCGTGCAAATCTATTCACAAATGGTTTTAAACACATTGTCAAAGGCTCTAATTGCATATTCATAATCATAAATACACATTCTAGCATTCTAAACTTGTGAATCTTGTTGACTTTAGTTTATGCACAAATCGTACATCTTTGTGCATGTTTGAACGTAAAGCATGAACTCGTGCAAATATGTGCACAAATAGTTTAAAATGTGCTATCCAATGCTCCAATTGCATATTCATATTTATAAATACATGTTCTAGCATTTTGAACTTGTAAGTCTTATTGACTTTTTTATATGCACAAATCGTACACTTTTGCGCACGTTTGAACGCAAAACATGAACTCGTGCAAATCTATGCACAATTGGTTTTAAACACATTATCAAAGGTTCCAATTGCATATTCATAATCCTAAATACACATTCTAGCATTATGGACTTGTGAATATTGTTGACTTTATTACATGCACAAATAGTACACTTTTGAACACGTCTGAACGCAAAATGTGAACTCGTGCAAATATATGCACAAATGGTTTTAAACTCGATAGCAATGGCTCTAATTGCATATTCATAAACCTAAAAACACATTCTAGCTTTCTGAACTTGCGAATCTTGTTGACTTTATTTTATGCACAAATCGTACACTTTTGCGCATGTCTAAATGCATGGCATGAACTCATGCAAATCTGTGCACAAACTATTTTACACATGCTATCCAATGCTCCAATTGCAAATTCATAATCCTAAATATATGTTCTAGCATTTTGAACTTGTAAATCTTGATGAATTTTTTATATGCACAAATTATACACTTTTGTGCATGTCTAAATGCAAAATAAGAACTCATGAAAATCTATGCACAAATGGTTTTAAAAATGTTAGTGACGACTCCATTTGCATATTCATAATCCTAAATACACATTCTAGCAGTCATAACTTATGCATCTTATAGACTTTATTTTATGCAAAAATCAAACACCTTTGTGCACATTTGAATGCAAAGCATGAACTTGTGCAAATCTATGTACAAGTGGTTTTAAACATGCTAACCAATGCTCCAGTTGCATATTCATAATCCTAAATACACATTCTAGCATTTTGAACTTGTAAATCTTGTTGACTTTTTTACATGCACAAATCATACACTTTTACGCACGTTTGAACACAAAATGTGAATTCATGAAAATCTATGCACAAATGGTTTTAAACACATTATCATAGGCTTTAATTGCATATTCATAATCTTACATACACATTCTAGTAGCATTTTGAACATGTAAATCTTATTGACTTTTTTATGGGCACAAATCGTACACCTTTGCGCAGTTTGAACACAAAACATGAACTCGTGCAAATTTATGCACAAACGGTTTTAAACATGCTATCCAATGCTCCAATTGCATATTCATAATCCTAAATACATGTTCTAGCATTTTGAACTTGTAATTCATATTGACTTTTTTATAAGCACAAATTGTATAATTTTGGACAGATCTGAACGCAAAACAAGAACTTGTGCAAATTTATGCATAAATGGTTTCAAATATGCTATCAAAGGCTCCAATTGCATATTCATAATCCTAAATATGTATTCTAGCATTCTGAACTTGTGAATCTTATTAACTTTATTTTATGCATAAATAGTACACTTTTGCACATGTCTGAACGCAAAGCATGAACTTGTGTAAATTTGTGCACAAATGGTTTTAAACACGCTATCCAATGCTCTAATTGCATATTCAAAATACTAAATACACATTCTAGCATTATGGACTTGTGAATATTATTGACTTTTTTACATGCAGAAATCATACACTTTTGCACACATTTGAACGCAAAATGTGAACTCGTGCAAATCTGTTCACAAATGGTTTTAAACACATTCTCGAAGGCTCTAATTGCATATTTATAATCATAAATACACATTCTAGCATTCTGAACTTGTGAATCTTATTGACTTTAGTTTATGCATAAATCGTACACCTTTGCGCACGTCTAAATGCAAAGCATGAACTCGTGCAGATTTGTGCACAAACGATTTTAAACATGCTATCCAATGCTCCAATTGCATATTCATAATACTAAATACACATTCTAGCATTTTGAACTTGTAAATCTTATTAACTTTTTAATATGCATAAATCGTATACTTTTGTGCACGTCTTAGAGCAAAACTAGAACTTGTTCAAATTTGTTCACAAATGGTTTTAAACATGTTATCAAAGGCTCCAATTGCATATTCATAATCCTAAGTACATATTCTAGCATTTTGAACTTATGAATCTTGTTGACTTTATTTTATGCACAAATTGTATACCTTTGCACACGTCTGAATGCAAAGAATGAACTCGTGTGAATATGTGCACAAACAGTTTTAAACATGCTATCCAATGCTCTAATTGCATATTCACAAACCTAAATACACATTCTAGCATTCTTAATTTGTAAATCTTATGGACTTTTTTATATCCATAAATCATACACTTTTGCGCACATCTGAACGCAAAACATGAACTCGTGATAATCAGTGTACAAATGGTTTTATACATGTTAACGATGCCTTTAATTGCATATTCATAATCCTAAGTACACATTCTATCATTTTGAACTTGTGAATCTTATTGACTTTATTTTATGCACAAATCGTATACCTTTGCGCACGTCTGAACGCAAAGCATAAACTCGTGTGAATATGTGTACAAATGGTTTTAAACATGCTATCCAAGGCTCCAATTGCATATTCATAATCCTAAATACATGTTCTAGCATTTTGAACTGGTAAATCTTGTTCACTTTTTTATATGCACAAATCATACACTTTTGCGCACGTCTGAACGCAAAACAAGAACTCATGTAAATCTGTGCATAAATGGTTCTAAACACATTATCAAATGCACTAATTGCATATTCATATTACTAAATACGCATTCTAGCATTCTAGACTTGTGAATATTATTGACTTTATCACATGCACAAATAGTACAATTTTGCACACGTCTGAACACAAAATGTGAACTCGTGCAAATCTATACAAAAATGGTTTTAAACACGTTAGCGATGCTCTAATTGCATATTCTTAATCCTAAATGCACATTCTAGCATTTTGAACTTATGAATATTGTTCACTTTTTTACATGCACAAATAGTACACTTTTGTGCATGTTTGAACGCAAAATGTAAACTCATCCAAATCTGTGCACAAATGGTTATAAACATGCCATCAATGCTCCAATTGTGTATTCATAATCCTAAATAGACGTTCTAGCATTTTGAACTTGTAAATCTTGTTCACTTTTTTATATGCACAAATCATACACTTTTGTGCATGTCTAAATGCAAAACATGAACTCGTGTAAATTTGTGCGCAAACGATTTTAAACACATTATTGAAAGTTCCAATTGCATATTCATAATCATAAATAGTCATTCTAGCATTTTGGACTTATGAATATTGTTGACTTTATTACATGCATAAATAGTACACTTTTGCACACGTCTGAACGCAAAATGTGAACTTATGTAAATTTATGCACAGATGGTTTTAAACAAGTTAATGATGGCTCTAACTACAGATTCATAAACCAAAAGACACATTCTAGCATTCTGAACTTATGAATCTTATTGACTTTATTTTACACACAAATCATACACCTTTGCGCACGTATGAATGCAAAGTATGAACTCATGCACATCAGTGCACAAATTCTTTTTAACATGCTATCCAATGCTCCAGTTGCATATTTATAATCCTAAATGCATCGTCTAGCATTTTGAACTTTTAAATCTTATTGACTTTTTTGTATGCTCAAATCCTACACTTTTGTGCGAATCTGAATGTAAAACAAGAACTCGTGCAAATATGTGCACAAATGGTTTTAAACACGTTATCAAAGGCTCCAATTGCATTTTCATGAGCCTAAATACACATTCTAGCATTCTAAACTTGTGAATCTTATTGATTTTATTTTATGCATAAATCGTACACCTTTGCGCATGTTTGAACGCAAAGCATCAACTCATGCAGATATGTTCACAAATAGTTTCAAACATGCTATCTAATGCTCCAATTGCATATTCATAAACCTAAATACACATTCTAGCATTTTGAACTTGTAAATCTTGTGGACTTTTTTATATGCACAAATCATACACTTTTGAGCACATTTGAATACAATACATGAACTCATGCTAATCGATGCACAAATGGTTTTATACACATTAGCGATGGCTCTAATTGCATATTCATAATCCTAAATACACATTCTAGCATTTTGAACTTGTGAATCTTGTTGACTTTTTTACATTCACAAATTGTACACTTTTGCACACGTTTGAACTCAAATTGTGAATTCATGCAAATCTGTGCACAAATGGTTTTAAACATGCTATCCAATGCTCCAATTGAATATTCATAATCCTAAATACACATTCTAGCATTTTGAACTTGTGAATCTTATTGACTTTTCTACATGCATAAATCGTACACTTATGTGCACGTTTGAATAAAAAATGTGAAGTCGTGCAAATCTGTGCACAAATGGTTTTAAACATGCTATCCAATGCTCCAATTGCATATTCATAATCCTAAATATGTGTTCTAGCATTTTGAACTTGCAAATCTTGTTCACTTTTTTATATGCACAAATCATACACTTTGTACACGATTAAACGCAAAACATGAACTCATGCAAATCTATGCACAAATGGTTTTAAACACATCATCGAAGGTTCTAACTGCATATTCATAATCCTAAATACACATTCTAGCATTCTGGACTTGTGAATATTGTTGACTTTATCACATGCACAAATAGTACACTTTTGAACATGTCTAAACACAAAATGTGAACTTGTGCATATCTATGCACAATTGGTTTTAAACAGGTTAGTGATGGCTCCGATTGCATATTCATAAACCTAAATACACATTCTAGCATTCTGAACTTATGAATCTTGTTAACTTTTTTACATGCATAAATCGTACACTTTTACGAACGTTTGAACGCAAAATGTGAACTCATGCAAATCTATGCACAAATGGTTTTAAACACATTATCAAAGGCTCCAATTGCATGTTTATAATCCTAAATATGTATTCTAGCATTCTGAACTTGTGAATCTTGTTGACTTTATTTTATGCACAAATTGTAAACTTTTGCACACGTCCAAACTCAAAGCATTAACTCGTGCAAATATGTGCACAAACGGTTTAAAACATGTTATCCAATGTTCTAATTGCATATTCATAAACCTAAATACACGTTCTAGCATTTTGAACAAGTAGATCTTTTGGACTTTTTTATATTCACAAATCATACACTTTTGCGCATGTCTGAACGCAAAACATAAACTCGTGCTAATTGGTGCACAAATGGTTTCAAACACATTAGCGATGGCTCTAATTGCATATTCATAATCCTAAATCCATATTCTAGCAATCTATACTTGTGAATCTTATTGACTTTTTTACATGCACAAATCGGACACCTTTGCGCACGTCTGAATGCAAAGTATGAACTCGTGCAAATATGTGTACAAACTATTTTAAACATGCTATTCAGTGTTCTAGTTGCATATTCATAATCCTAAATACATGTTGTAGCATTTTGAACTTGTAAATCTTATTCACTTTTTTATATGCACAAATCGTACACTTTTTCGCACGTTTGAATGCAAAATAAAAACTCGTGCAAATCTATGCACAAATGGTTATAAACATGTTATTGAAGGCTCCAATTGCATATTCAAAATCTTAAATACACATTCTAGCATCCTAGACTTATGAATATTATTCACTTTATCACATGCACAAATAGTACAATTTTGCACATGTCTAAATGCAAAACGTGAACTCGTGCAAATTTGTGCATAAATGGTTTTAAACACGTTAGTGATGACTCTAATTGCATATTCATAATCCTAAATACACATTCTAGCATTGTGAACTGATGAATCTTGTTGACTTTTCTACACGCACAAATCATACATTTTTGCGCACGTTTGAACGCAAAATGTGAACTCATCCAAATCTTTGAACAAATGGTTATAAACAAGCTATCCAATGCCCCAATTGCATATTCATAAACCTAAATGTACATTGTAGCATTTTGAACTTGTAAATCTTGTTCACTTTTTTATATGCATAAATCGTACACTTTTGTGCACGTCTAAATGCAAAACATGAACTCATTCAAATCTGTGCACAAATGGTTTTAAATACGTTATTAAAGGTTCCAATTGCATATTCATAATCCTAAATACACATTCTAGCATTCTAGACTTGTGAATATTGTTGACTTTATTACATGCAAAAATAGTACACTTTTGCATATGTCTGAATGCAAAACGTGAACTTGTGCAAATCTATGCACAAATGGTTTTAAACACGTTAGTGATGACTATAATTGCATATTCATAATCATAAAATACACATTTTAGCATTCTGAACTTGTGAATCTTATTGACTTTATTTTACGCACAAATCATACACCTTTGTGCACATCTGAATGTAAAACATGAACACGTGCAAATCTATGCACAAACTATTTTAAACATGCTATTTAGTGCTGCAGTTGCATATTCATAATCCTAAATACATGTTCTAGCATTTTGAATTTGTAAATCTTGTTGACTTTTTTATATGCACAAATTGTACACTTTTGTGCACATTTGAATGCAAAACAAGAACTAGTGCAAATCTGTGCACAAATGGTTTTAAACATGCTATCAAAGGCTCCAATTGCATGTTCATAATCCTAAATACATATTCTAGCATTCTAAACTTGTGAATCTTGTTGACTTTATTTTATGCACAAATCCTACACCTTTGCGCACGTTTGAATGCAACGCATGAACTCGTGCAAATATGTGCACAAATGGTTTCAAATATGCGAGCTAATGCTCTGATTGCATATTCATAAGCCTATACACACATTCTAGCCTTCTGAACTTGTAAATCTTGTGGACTTTTTTATATGCACAAATCTTACACTTTTGCACACATCTGAAGCGAAAACATGAACTAGTGCTAATCGATGCAAAATTGGTTTTAAACACATTAGTGATGGCTCTAATTGCATATTCATAATCCTAAACATACATTCTAGCATTTTTAACTTGTGAATCTTGCTGACTTTTTTACATGCACAAATCTTGCACTTTTGTGCACGTTTGAACTTATATTGTGAACTCGTGCAAATCTGTGCACAAATGATTTTAAACATTCTATCCAATACTCCAATTGAATATTCATAATCCTAAATACATGTTCTAGCATTTTGAACTTGTGAATCTTATTGAGTTTTCTACATGCACAAATCGTACACTTTTGCGAACGTTTGAACGAAAAATGTGAACTTGTGCAAATCTGTGCACAAATGGTTTTAAACATGTGATCCAATGCTCCAATTGCATAGTCATAATCCTAAATACACATTCTAGCATTTTGAACTTGTAAATCTTGTTCACTTTTTTTATGCATAAATAGTACACTTTTGTGCACGTCTAAACGCAAAACATGAACTTGTGCAAATCTATGCACAAATGCTTTTAAACAAGTTATCGAAGGTTCTAACTGCATATTCATAATCCTAAATACACATTCTAGCATTTTGGACTTGTGAATATTATTGACTTTATGACATGCATAAATAGTACACTTTTGCACACGTTTGAATGCAAAACGTGAACTCGTGCAAATCTATGCACAAATGGTTTTAAACACATTAGTGATGGCTTGAATTACATATTTATAAACCTAAATACACATTCTAGCATTCTAAACTTATGAATCTTGTTGACTTTTTTACATGCATAAATTGTACACTTTTACGCACGTTTGAACGTAAAATGTGAACTCGTGCAAATTTGTGCATAAATCATTTTAAACACGTTATCAAAGGCTCCAATTGCATGTTCATAATCCTAAATACATATTCTAGCATTTTGAACATGTGAATCTTGTTGACTTTATTTTATGCACAAATCATACACCTTTACGCACGTTTAAACGTAAAGCATGAACTCGTGCAAATTTGCGCACAAATGGTTTCAAACATGCTATCCAATGCTCTAATTGCATATTCATAATGCTAAAAACACATTCTAGCATTCTGAACATTTAAATCTTATGGACTTTTTTATATGCACAAATCGTACACTTTTGCACATGTCTGAATGCAAAACATGAACTCGTGCTAATCGATGCATGAATGGTTTTAAACACATTAGCGATGGCTCTAATTGCATATTCATAATCCTAAATGCACATTCTAGCATTCTAAACTTGTGAATATTGTTGACTTTTTTACATGCACAAATCGTACACTTTTGCGCACGTTTGAACTCAAAATATGAACTCATGCAAATATGTGCACAAATGGTTTAAAACATGCTATCCAATGCCCCAATTCAATATTCATAATCCTAAATACACGTTCTAGCATTTTGAACTTTTGAATCTTGTTGACTTTTTTATATGCACAAATCTTACACTATCGTGAACGTTTGAATGTAAAATAAGAACTCAGGCAAACCTTTGCACAAATGGTTTTAAACACATTATCGAAGGCTCCAATTGCATATTCATAATCCTAAATGCACATTCTAGCACTCTGGACTTGTGAAAATTGTTGACTTTATTACATGTACAAATAGTACACTTTTGCACACATCTGAATGCAAAACGTGAACTCGTGCAAATTTATGCACAAATGGTTTTAAACATGTTAGCGAAGGTTCAATTGCATATTCATAATCCTAAATACACATTCTATCATTCTGAACTAGTGAATTTTGTTGACTTGTTTACATGCACAAATCGTACACTTTTGCGCACATTTGAACTCAAAATGCAAACTCGTGCAAATATGTGCACAAATGATTTTAAACATGCTATCCAATTCCCCAATTGAATATTCATAATATTGAATAAATGTTCTATCATTTTGAACTTATGAATCTTGTTGACTTTTTTATATGCACAAATCTTACACTTTTGCAAACGTCAAAACACAAAACAAGAACTCATGCAAATCTTTGCACAAATTGTTTTAAACATGTTATGGAAAGCTCTAATTGCATATTCATAATCCTAACTACACATTCTAGCATTCTGGACTTGTGAATATTGTTGACTTTATTACATGCACAAGTAGTACACTTTTGCACACGTATGAACGCAAAACGTGAACTCATGCAAATTTGTGCACAAATGGTTTTAAACACATTAACGAAGGCTCTAATTGCATATTCATAATCCTAAACACACATTCTAGTATTATGAAGTTGCGAATCTTGTTGACTATTTTACTTGAACAAATCATACATTTCGCATAAATTTTAACGCAAAATGTGAACTCATGCAAATATGTGCAAAAATGGTTATAAACACATTATCGAAGGCTCTAATTGCATATTCATAATCCTAAATACACATTCTAGCATTCTAAAATTGTGAATCTTATTGACTTTATTTTGTGCACAAATCGTACACCTTTGCACACGTCTAAACGCAAAGCATGAACTCATGCAAATATGTGCACAAACGATTTTAAACATGCTATCCAATGCTCCAATTGCATATTCATAATCCAAAATAAATTTTCCAGCATTTTGAAATTGTAAATCTTGTTGTCTTTTTTATATGCTCAAATCGTACACTTTTGTGCACTTCTGAACGTAAAAGAAGAACTCGTGAAAATCTATGAGCAAACGGTTTTAAACACATTATCGAAGGCTCTAGTTGCATATTCATAATTCTAGTATTATGGACTTATGAATATTATTGACTTTATTACATGCATAAATTGTACACTTTTGCACACGTCTAAACGGAAAATGTGAAGACGTGTAAATCTATGCACAAATGGTTTTAAACATGCTAGAAATGACTCTAATTGGATATTAATAATCCTAAATACATATTCTAGCATTATGAACTTGTGAATCTTCTTGACTTTTTTTCATGCACAAATCATACACTTTTACGCATGTTTGAACGCAAAAAGTGAACTCGTGCAAATCTATGCACAAATGGTTTTAAACATGTTATCGAAGGCTCTAATTGCATATTCATAATCCTAAAGACACATTCTAGTATTATGAACTTGTGAATCTTATTGACTTTATTTTCTACATAAATCATACACCTTTACGCAAGTCTGAACATTAAGCATAAACTTGTGCAAATCTATGCACAAACTTTTTTAACATGCTATCCAATGCTCTAATTGCATATTCATAATTATAAATACAGGGTCATGCATTTTGAATTTGTAAATCTTGTTGACTTTTTTATATGCACAAATCGTATAATTTTGTGCACGTCTGAATGCAAAATAAGAACTTGTGCAAGTCTATTCGCAAATGGTTTTAAACACAATATCGAACGCTCCAATTGCATATTCATAATCCTAAATACACATTCTAGCATTCTGGACCTTTGAATGTTGTTGACTTTATTACATGAACAAATAGTACACTTTTGCACACGTTTGAATGCAAACTGTGAACTCGTTTAAATTTGTGCACAAAAGGTTTTAAACATGTTATCGAAGGTTCCAATTGCATATTCAGAATCCTAAATATACATTCTAGCATTTTGAACTTGTAAATCTTGGTGGCTTTTTTATATGCACAAATGGTACACTTCTATGCATGTATGAACGCAAAATAAGAACTCATGCAAATCTGTGCGCAAATGGTCTTAAAAACATTATCAAAGGCTGTAATTGCATATTCATAATCCTAAATACACATTTAGCATTATGGACTTGTGAATATTGTTGACTTTATTAAATGCACAAATCGTACACCTTTGCACACATTTGAACCCAAAGCATGAACTCTTGCAAATCTGTGCACAAACGGTTTTAAACATGCTATCCAATGCTCCAATTGCATATTCATAATCCTAAATACGCATTCTAGCATTTTCAACTTGTAAATCTTGTTGGCTTTTTTATTTGCATAATCCGTACACTTTTGTGCATGTCTAAACGCAAAATTAGAACTCGTGCAAGTCTGAGCACAAATGGTTTTAAACACATTATCAAAGGCTCCATTTGCATATTTATACATATTCTAGCATTCTGTACATGTGAATATTGTTGACTTTATTATATGAACAAATAATACACCTTTGCACATGTTTGAATGAAAAATGTGAACGCATGACAATCTAAGCACAAATGGTTTTAAACACATTAGCAATGGCCCTAATTATGTATTAAATCTTGTTGACTTTTTTACATGCACAAATCGTAGACTTTTGTGAACGTTTAAACGCAAAATGTGAACCTGTGAAAATCTGTGCACAAATGGTTTTAAACACATTATCAATGGCTCTAATTGCATATTTGTAATCTTAAATATACATTCTAGAATTCTATAATTATGAATATTGTTGACTTTATTCTATGCACAAATCATACACCTTTATGCACTTCTAAATGCAAAGCATGAACTTGTACAAATCTGTGCACAAACAATTTCAAACATGCCATCCAATGCTCTAATTGCATATTCAAAATCCTAAGTACACGTTCTAGTATTTTGCACTTGTAAATCTTGTTGACTTTTTTATATGCACAAACCGTACACTTTTATGCACGTTTGAACACAAAATAAGAACTCGTGAAAATTTTTGAACAAATGGTTTTAAACACGTTATCGAAGGATCCAATTGCATATTCATAATCCTAAAAACACATTCTAGCATTCTGAACTTATGAATCTTGTTGATATTATTTTATGTGCAAATTGTACACCTTTTCACACATCTGAACGCAAAGCATGAACTTGTTCAAATCTATGCACAAATAGTTTTAAGCATGCGATCCAATGCACCAATTGCATATTCATAATCCTAAATAGGCGTTCTAGTATTTTGAACTTATAAATCTAGTTGACTTTTTTATATGCACAAATCGTACATTTTTTCACACGTTTGAACACAAAATAAGAACTCGTACAAATTTATAGACAAATGGTTTTAAACACATTATCGAAGGATCCAATTGCATATTCATAATCCTAAATACACATTCTAGCTTTCTAAACTTGTGAATCTTGTTGAATTTCTTTTATGTTCAAATTGTACACCTTTTCACACGTCTGAACACGAAGCATGAACTTGTTCAAATATGTGCACAAACGATTTTAAACATGCTATCCAATGCACCAATTGAATATTCATAATCCTAAATACATGTTCTAGCATTTTTAACATTTAAATCTTGTTGACTTTTTTACATGCACAAATTGTACACTTTTATGTATGTTTGAACACAAAATGTGAACTCATGTAAATATATGTACAAATGGTTTTAAACACATTATCGAAGGCTCTAATTGCATATTCATAATCCCAAATACGCATTCTAGCATTCTAAAATTGTGAATCTTGACTTTATTTGATGCACAAATCGTACACCTTTATGCACATCTGAATGCAAAGCATGAACTAGTGCAAATCTATGCACAAACAGTTTTAAACATGCTATCCAATGCTCTAATTGCATATTAATTATCCTAGATACATGTTCTAGTATTTTGAACTTGTAAATCTTGTTGACTTTTTTATATGCACATATCATACACTTTTTCGCACGTTTGAACGCAAAACAAGAACTCATGCAAATTTGTGCACAAATGGTTTTAAACAGATTATTGAAGGCTCCAATAGGATAATCAAAATCCTAAATACACATTCTAGAATTTTGAACTTATGAATCTTATTGACTTTATTTTATGGATAAATCGTACACCTTTGTGCACGTCTGAATGCAAAACATGAACTCATGCAAATCTGCACACAAATGGTTTTAAACATGCTATCCAATGGTCCAATTACATATTCATAATCCTAAATACACATTCTAGCATTTTGAACTTGTAAATCTTATTGACTTTTTATATGAACAAATCGTACAATTTTGTGCACTTTTTAACGTAAAATTTGAACTTGTGCAAATCTGTGCATAAATGGTTTTAAACACGTTATCAAAGGTTCCATTTGCATATTCATAGTCATAAATATGCATTCTAGCATTATGGACTTGTGAATATTGTTGACTTTATTACATGCACAAATAGTACACTTTTGCACACGTTTGAACGCAAATTGTGAACTCATGTAAATTTGTGTACAATTGGTTTTAAACACATAAATGACTGCTCTAATTGCATATTCATAATCCAAAATACACATTGTAGAATTCTAAACTTATGAATCTTGTTGACTTTTTTACATGCACGAATTGTACACTTTTGTGCACAACTAAATGGAAAATGTGAACTCGTAAAAATCTATGCACAAATGGCTTTAAACATGCCTCCAATTGCATATTCATAATCCTAAATACACGTTCTAGAATTTTAAACTAGTAAATCTTGGTGGATTTTTTATTTGCACAAATGGTACATGTTTCCGCACGTCTGAATGTAAAACAAGAACTCGTGCAAATCTCTACACAAATGGTTTTAAACATGTTATCGAAGGATCCAATTATATATTCATAATCCTAAATACACATTCTAGCATTCTGAACTTATGAATCTTGTTGACTTTATTTTATGCACAAATCGTACACCTTTGCGCACGTCTGAATGCAAAGCATGAACTCACGTAAATTTGTGCACAAACGGTTTTAAACATGCTATCCAATGCTCCAATTACATATTCATAATCCTAAATACACATTCTAGCATTTTGAACTTGTAAATATTGTTCACTTTTTATATGAACAAATTATACACTTTTGCACACTTCTGAACGCAAAACATGATCTCCTACAAATTTGTGCACAAAGGGTTTTAAACACGTTATCGAAGGCTCCAATTGCATATTCATAATCCTAAATACACATTCTAGCATTATGGACTTGTGAATATTGTTGACTTTATTATAGGTACAAATTGTACACTTTTGCACATGTCTGAACACAAAACATGAACTCATGCAAATTTGTGCACAATTGGTTTTAAACACATTAGCGACGGCTCTAATTGCGTATTCATAATCCAAAATACACAATTCTAAACTTATGAAACTTGTTGACTTTTTTACATGCACAAATACTACACTTTTGTGCACAATTCAACGGAAAATGTGAACTCATGCAAATCTGTGCACAAATGGTTTTAAACATGCCTCCAATTGCATATTCATAATCCTAAATACACGTTCTAGCATTTTGAACTTGTAAATCATGGTGGCTTGTTTATATGCATAAATCATACACTTTTGCACACTTCTGAACGTAAGACAAGAACTATTGCAAATCTCTCCACAAATGGTTTTAAACATGTTATCAAAGGATCCAATTGCATATTCATAATCCTAAATACACATTTTGGCATTCTGAACTTGTCAATCTTGTTGACTTTATTATATGCAAAAATCGTACACATTTTTGCACATCTGAATGCAAAGCATGAACTTATTCAAATCTGTGGACAAATGGTTTTAAACATGCTATCCAATGCACCAATTGCATATTCATAATCCTAAATACACGTTCTAGCATTTTGAACATTTAAATCTTGTTGACTTTTTTATATGCACAAATCGTGCATTTTTGTGCACATTTAAACTCAAAATGTGAACCCGTGCAAATCTGTGCACAATTGGTTTTAAACATGTTATCGAAGGCTCTAATTGCATATTCATAATCCTCAATACACATTCTAGCTTTCTAAAATTGTGAATCTTCTTGACTTTATTTTATGCATAAATCGTACACCTTTACGCATGTTTGAATGCAAAGAATGAACTTGTGCGAAAGTATACACAAACGGTTTTAAAAATGCTATCCAATGCTCCAATTGCATATTCATAATCCTAAATACACATTCTAGTATTTTGAACTTGTAAATCTTGTTGACTTTTTTATATGCATAAATCGTGCATTTTTGCAAAATAAAAACTCGTGCAAATCTGTGCACAAACGGTTCTAAACATGCTATCCAATGCTCCAATTGCATATTAATTATCCTAAATACATGTTCGAGTATTTTGAACTTGTAAATCTTGTTGACTTTTTTATATGGACAAATCATACACTTTTGCGCACATCTAAATGCAAAACAAGAACTCGTGCAAATTTGTGCACAAATGGTTTTAAACAAATTATCGAAGGCTCCAATAGGATAATCAAAATACTAAATAAACATTCTAGAATTTTGAACTTGTGAATGTTGTTGACTTTATTTTATGGACAAATCATACACCTTTGCACACGTATGAACACAAAGCATGAACTTATGCAAATCTGTGCACAAACGGTTTTAAACATGCTTTCCAATGCTCCAATTATATATTAATAATCCTAAATACACATTCTAGCATTTTAAACTTGTAAATCTTGTTGACTTTTTATATGAACAAATCGTATAATTTTGCGCACTTCTTAATGCAAAACATGAACTCGTGCAAATATGTGCACAAATGGTTTTAAACATGTTATCCAAGGTTCCATTTGCATATTCATAATCCTAAATACACATTCTAGCATTTTGAACTTGTGAATATTGTTGAGTTTATTACAAGCACAAATAGTACACTTTTTGCACACGTTTGAATGCAAAATGTGAACTTGTGCAAATTTGTACACAATTAGTTTTAAACACGTTAGTGACGGCTTTAATTGAGTATTCATAATCCAAAACGCTCATTATAGAATTATAAACTTATGAATCTTGTTGACCTTTTTTACATGCATAAATCATACACTTTTATGCACAATTAAATGAAAAATGTGAACTCGTGAAAATATGTGCACAAATGATATTAAACATGCCTCCAATTTGCATATTCATAATCCTAAATACAAGTTATAGCATTTTGAACTTCTAAATCTTCGTGGCTTTTTTATATGCACAAATCGTACACTTTTGCGAATGTATGAACGTAAAACAAGAACTAGTGCAAATCTCTGCACAAATGGTTTTAAACATGTTATCAAAGGATCCAATTGCATATTCATAATCCTAAATACGCATGCTAGCGTTCTAAACTTCTGAATCTTGTTGACTTTATTTATGCACAAATCGTACACCTTTTTTGCACATCTGAACGCAAAGCATGAACTTGTTCAAATCTGTGCACAAACGGTTTTAAACATACTATCCAATGCACCAATTGCATATTCATAATCCTAAATACTTGTTCTAGCATTTTTAACATTTAAATCTTGTTGACTTTTTTTCATGCACAAATTGTACACTTTTACGCACGTTTGAAAACAAAATGTGAACTCTTGTAAATCTGTGCACAAATGGTTTTAAACACATTATCAAAGGCACTAATTGCATATATATAATCCCAAATACACATTCTAGCATTCTAAAATTGTGAATCTTATTGACTTTATTTTATGCACAAATCGTACACCTTTTCGCATGTCTGAACGCAAAGCATGAACTCGTGCAAATCTATGCACAAACGGCTTTAAACATGCTATCCAGTTCTCCAATTGCATATTAATTATCCAAAATACATGTTCTAGTATTTTGAACTTGTAAATCTTGTTGACTTTTTTATATGCATAAATCATACACTTTTGTGCACATCTGAATGCAAAACAAGAACTCGTGCAAATTTGTGCACAAATGGTTTTAAACATATTATCGAAGGCTCCAATAGGATAATCAAAATCCTAAATACACATTCTAAAATTTTGAACTTGTGAATCTTTTTGACTTTATTTTATGCACAAATTGTACACCTTTGTGCACATCTAAATGCAAAACATGAACTCATACAATTTTGTGCACAAACGGTTTTAAACATGCTATCCAATGCACTAATTACATATTCATAATCCTAAATACACATTCTAGCATTTTGAACTTGTAAATCTTGTTGACTTTTTATATGAATAAATGGTTTTAAACACATTATCGATGGTTCCATTTGCATATTCATAGTCCTAAATACACATTCTAGCATTCTGGACTTATGAATATTGTTGACTTTATTACATGCATAAATAGTACACTTTTGCACACGTCTGAACACAAATTCTGAACTCGTGTAAATTTATGCACAATTGGTTTTAAACACGTAAGCGACTGCTCTAATTGTGTATTCATAATCCAAAATACACATTGAGAATTCTAAACTTATGAATCTTGTTGACTTTTTTACATGCACGATTTGTACACTTTTATGCACAATTAAATGGAAAATGTGAACTCATGCAAATCTGTGCACAAATAGTTTTAAACATGCCTCCAATTGCATATTTATAATCCTAAATACACGTTCTAGCATTTTGAACTAGTAAATCTTGGTGGATTTTTTGTTTGCACAAATGGTACACATTTCCGCATGTCTGAAAGTAAAACAAGAACTCGTACAAATCTTTGCACAAATGGTACACATTTCTGCATGTCTGAAAGTAAAACAAGAACTCGTACAAATCTTTGCACAAATGGTTTTAAACATGTTATCGAAGGATCCAATTACATATTCATAATCTTAAATACACATTCTAGCATTCTGAACTTATGAATCTTGTTGACTTTATTTTATGCACAAATCGTACACCTTTGTGCACATCTAAATGCAAAGCATGAACTTATGCAAATTTGTGCACAAACGGTTTAAAACATGCTATCCGTTGCTCCAATTACATATTCATAATCCTAAATACACATTCTAGCATTTTGAACTTGTAAATCTTGTTCGATTTTTATATGAACAAATCATACACTTTTGTGCACTTCTGAACGCAAATCATGAACTCCTGCAAATCTGTGCACAAAGGGTTTTAAACACGTTATCGAAGGCTCAAATTGCATATTCATAATCCTAAATACACATTCTAGCATTATGGACTTGTGAATATTGTTGACTTTATTATAGGCATAAATAGTACACTTTTGTACATGTTTGAATGAAAATTTTGAACTTGTGCAAATTTGTGCACAATTGGTTTTAAACACGTTAGTGACGGCTCTAATTGCGTATTCATAATCCAAAATACACATTCTAGAATTCTAAACTTGTGAATCTTGTTGAATTTTTTTTATATGCACAAATCATACACTTTTGTGCACAAGTCAACGAAAAATGTGAACTCATGCAAATCTGTGCACAAATGGTTTTAAACATGCCTCCAATTACATATTCATAATCCTAAATACACATTCTACCATTTTGAACTTGTAAATCTTGATGGCTATTTTACATGCACAAATCATACACTTTTGCTCACTTCTGAATGTAAAACATGAACTTGTGCATATCTCTCCATAAATGTTTTAAACATGTTATCAAAGGATCCAATTGCATATTCATAATCCTAAATACACATTCTAGCATTATGAACTTGTCAATCTTGTTTACATTATTTTATGCACAAATTGTACATATTTTCGCACGTCTGAACGCAAGGCATGAACTTATTCAAATATGTGGACAAATGGTTTGAAACATGCTATCCAATGCATCAATTGCATTATCATAATCCTAAATACACGTTCTAGCATTTTGAACATTTAAATCTTGTTGAATTTTTTATATGCACAAATCGTACATTTTTATGCACATTGGAACACAAAATGTGAACTTGTGCAAATTTGTGCACAATTAGTTTTAAACACGTTATCGAAGACTCTAATTGCATATTCATAATCCCAAATACACATTCTAGCATTCTAAAATTGTGAATCTTGTTGACTTTATTTTATGCCCAAATCATACACCTTTATGCACGTTTGAATACAAAGCATGAACTTATGCGGAAGTATACACAAATGGTTTTAAAAATGCTATCCAAAGATCCAAATGCATATTCATAATCCTAAATACACGTTCTAGTATTTTGAACTTGTAAATCTTATTGACTTTTTTATATGCATAAATCGTGCACTTTTGCGCACGTCTGAATGCAAAACAAGAACTCGTGCAAATTTGTATACAAATGGTTTTAAACACGTTATCAAAGGATCCAATTGCATATTATAATCCTAAATACACATTCTAGCATTTTGAACTTGTGAATCTTGTTGACATTATTTTATGCACAAATCGTACATTTTTTCACATGTCTGAACGCAAAGCATGAACTCGTGCAAATTTGTGCACAAACAGTTTTAAACATGCTATCCAATGCTCTAATTGCATATTCATAATCCTAAATACACGTTCTAGTATTTTGAACTTGTAAATCTTATTGAGTTTTTTATATGCACAAATTGTACACTTTTATGCATGTCTAAACGCAAAATAAGAACTCATGCAAATCTGTGCACAAATGGTTTTAAACAGATTATCGAAGGCTCCAATAGGATAATCAAAATCCTAAATACACATTCTAGAATTTTGAACTTGTGAATCTTGTTGACTTTATTTTATGCACAAATCATACACCTTTGTGCACGTCTGAATGCAAAGCATGAACTCATGCAAATCTGTGCACAAATGGTTTTAAACGTTCTATCCAATGGTCCAATTACATATTCATAATCCTAAATACATATCTAGCATTTAGAACTTGTAAATCTTATTGACTTTTTATTTGAACAAATCGTACACTTTTGTGCACTTCTGAATGCAAAACATGAACTCAGGTAAATATGTGCACAAATGGTTTTAAGCACGTTATCAAAGGTTCTAATTGCATATTCATAATCCTAAATAAACATTCTAACATTCTGGACTTGCGAATATTGTTGACTTTATTACATGCACAAATAGTACACTTTTCCATACATATGAATGCAAAATGTGAACTCGTGCAAATTTGTGCACAATTGATTTTAAACATGTTAGTGATGACTCTAATTGTGTATTCATAATCCAAAATACACATTCTAGAATTCTAAACTTATGAATCTTGTTGAATTTTTTACATGCACAAACCGTACACTTTTATGCACAATTAAACGCAAAATGTGAGCTCATGCAAATCTGTGCGCAAATGGTTTTAAACATGCTATCCAATGCTCCAATTGCATTTTCATAATCCTAAATACACGTTCTAGCATTTTGAACTTGTAAATCTTACTAACTTTTTTGTATGCACAAATTGTACACTTTTGCGCACCTTTGAACGCAAAATAAGAACTCATGCAAACATATGCACAAATGGTTTTAAACACGTTATCGAAGGCTCCAATTTCATATTCATAATCCTAAATACACATTCTAGCATTCTAGATTTTTGAATCTTATTGACTTTATTTTATGCACAAATTGTACACCTTTGTCCACGTTTAAACGCAAAGCATGAACTTGTGCAAATCCATGCACAAATGCTTTTAAACATGCTATCCATTGTTCAAATTGCATATTTATAATCCTAAATACATGGTCTAGCATTTTGAACTTGTAAATCTTATTGACTTTTTTATATGCACAAATCGTACACTTTTGCGCATATCGGAACGCAAAATAAGAACTCATGCAAATCTATGCACAAATGGTTTTAGACAGATTATCAAAGGCTAAAATTAGATATTCAAAATCCTAAATACACATTCTAGAATTTTGAACTTATGAATCTTGTTAACTTTATTTTATGCATAAATCGTACACCTTTGCACACGTCTGAACGCAAAGCATGAACTCATGCAAATGTGTGCACAAATGGTTTTAAATGTGTTATCCAATGCTCCAATTAAATATTCATAATCATAAATACACATTCTAGCATTTTGAACTTGTAAATCTTATTGACTTTTTATATGAACAAATCGTACACTTTTGTACACTTCTGAACGCAAAACATGAACTTATACAAATTTGTGCACAAATGGTTTTAAACACATTATCGAAGGTTCCAATTGCATATTCATAATCCTAAATACACATTCTAGCATTCTGGACTTGTGAATATTGTTGACTTTATTACATGCACAAATAGTACACCTTTCCCTACGTTTGAATGCAAAACGTGAACTTGTGCAAATTTGTGCATAATTGGTTTTAAACACGTTAGCGATGGCTCTAATTGTGTATTCATAATCCAAAATACACATTCTAGAATTCTAAACTTATGAATCTTGCTAACTTTTTTACATGCATAAATCGTACACTTTTGTGTATAATTAAACGCAAAATATGAACTCGTGCAAATCTATGCACAAATGATTTTAAACATGCTATCCAATGATCCAATTGCATTTTCATAATCCTAAATACACGTTCTAGCATTTTGAACTTGTAAATCTTACTGACTTTTTTGTTTGCAGAAATCATACACTTTTGCTCATGTCTGAACGCAAAATAAGAACTCGTGCAAATATATGCACAAATGGTTTTAAACACGTTATCAAAAGCTCCAATTACATATTCATAATCCTAAATGCACATTCTAGCATTCCAAACTTGTGAATCTTATTGACTTTATTTAATGCACAAATCATACACCTTTGCGCACGTTTGAACGCAAAGTATGAACTCATGCAAATCTATGCACAAATGCTTTTAAACATGCTATCCATTGCTCTAATTGCATATTTATAATCCTAAATACACGATTTAGTGTTTTGAACTTGTAAATCTTGTTGACTTTTTTATACGCACAAATCATGCACTTTTGCACATGTCTGAACGCAAAACAAGAACTCATGCAAATCTATGCACAAATGGTTTTAAACATGTTATCGAAGGCTCTAATTGCATATTCATAATCCTAAATATACATTCTAGCATTATGGACATGTAAATATTGTTGACTTTATTACATGCATAAATGGTACACTTTATCACACATTTGAATGCAAAACGTGAAGTCGTGCAAATTAATGCAAAAATGGTTTTAAACACGTTAGTGATGACTCCAATTTCATATTCATAATTCTAAATACAGATTCTATCATTCTGAACTTATGAATCTTATTGACTATTTTACATGCAAAAATTGTACACTTTTGCTCAAGTTTGAACACAAAATGTGAACTCGTGCAAATCTGTGCACAAATGGTTTTAAACATCCTATCCAATGCTCCAATTGCATTTTCATAATCCTAATTATATGTTCTAGCATTTTGAACTTGTAAATCTTGTTGACTTTTTTGTACGCACAAATCGTACACTTTTACGCACGTCTGAACGCAAAACAAGAACTCATGCAAATCTATGCACAAATGGTTTTAAACACGTTATCGAAGGCTCCAATTGCATATTCATAATCCTAAATACACATTCAAGAAATATGAAGTTGTGAATCTTGTTGACTTTATTTTATGCACAAATCGTACACCTTTGCACACGCCTGAACGCAAAGCATGAACTCGTGCAAATCTGTGCATAAATGCTTTTAAACATTCTATCCATTGCTCCAATTGCATATTTATAATCCTAAATACATGGTCTAGCATTTTGAACTTGTAAATCTTGTTGACTTTTTTTATATGCATGCACATGTTTGAACGCAAAATAAGAACTCGTGCAAATCTATGCACAAATAGTTTTAAACACATTAAAGAAGGCTCTAATTGCATATTCATAATCCTAAATACACATTCTAGCATTCTAGACATGTGAATATTTTTGACTTTATTACATGCACAAATAGTACACTTTAGCACACGTCTAAACATAAAACGTGATGTCATGCAAATCTATGCAAAAATGGTTTTAAACACGTTAACAACAACTCCAATTGCATATTCATAATCCTAAATACACATTCTAGCATTCTGAACTTATGAATCTTGTTGACTATTTTACATGAAAAAATCATGCACTTTTAGGGACGTTTGAATGCAAAATGTGAACTCATGCAAATCTATGCACGAATGGTTTTAAACATGCTATCCAACACTCCAATTGCATTTTCATAATGCTAAATACATGTTCTAGCATTTTGAACTTGTAAATCTTACTGACTTTTTTATATGCACAAGTCGTACACTTTTGTGCATGTCTGAATGCAAAACAAGAACTCATGCAAATCTATGTACAAATGGTTTTAAACACATTATCGAAGGCCCCAATTGCATATTCATAATCCTAAATACACATTCTAGCATTTTGGACATGTGAATATTGTTAACTTTACTACATGCAGAAATAGTACACTTTAGTACATGTCTGAACGCAAAATGTGAACTCTTGCAAATCTATGGAAAAATGGTTTTAAACATGCTAGCGATGACTCCAATTGCATATTCATAATCCTAAATACACATTCTAGCATTCTAAACTTTTGAATATTGTTGACTATTTTACATGCAAAAATCATACACTTTTGTGCACATTTGAACGCAAAGCATGAACTCATGCAAATCTGTGCACAAATGGTTTTAAACATGTTATCGAAGGCTCTATTTACATATTTATAACCCTCAATACACATTCTAGAATTATGACCTTATGAATCTTGTTGACTTTATTTTATGCACAAATCATACACATTTGCGCATGTCTAAACACAAAGCATGAACTTATGCAAATATGTGCACAAATAGTTTTAAATATGCTATCCAAAGCTCCATTTCCATATTTATAATCATAAATACACGTTATAGTATTTTGAACTTTTCAATCTTAGTGACTTTTTTATATGCAAAAATCGTATACTTGTGCACACATTTGAACGAAAAACATGAACTTGTGCAAATCTATGCACAAATGGTTTTAAACATGTTATCGAAGGCTCCAATTGCATATTCATAATCCTAAATACACATTCTACCATTATGGACTTATGAATATTGTTGACTTTATTAAAGGCATAAATAGTACACTTTTGCACATGTCTGAACGCAAAACGTGAACTCGTGGAAATTTATGCACAAATGGTTTTAGACACGTTAGCGACGACTCTAATTGCATATTCATAATCCTAAATACATATTCTAGCATTCTAAACTCATGAATCTCATTGACTTTTTTTACATGCACAAATCGTACACTTTGCGCATGTTTGAATGCAAAACGTGAACTCGTGCAAATCTGTGCCGAAATGGATTTAAACACATTATCGAAGGTTCTAATTGCATATTCATAATCCTAAATACATATTCTAGCATTCTAAAATTGTGAATCTTGTTCACTTTATTTTATGCACAAATCATACACCTTTGTGCACATTTGAATGCAAAGCATGAACTCGTGCAAATCTGTGCACAAATGGTTTAAAACATGCTAACAAATATTGCAATTCCATATTTATAATCATAAATACAAGTTCTAGCATTTTGAACTTCTAAATCTTTGTGACTTTTTTATATGCATAAATCAGATACTTTTGCACATATTTGAATGCAAAACATGAACTCATGCAAATCTGTGCACAAATGGACTTAAACACATTTATGAAGGTTCCAATAGCATATTCATAATCCGAAATACACACTATAGCATTACGGACTTGTGAATATTTTTGAATTTATTACATGCACAAAGAGTACTCTTTTGCACATGTCTTAACACAAAATGTCAACTCATTCACATTTGTGCACAAATGGTTTTAAACACGTTAGCGATGGCTCTAATTACATATTCATAATCCTAAATACACATTCTAGCATTCTGAACTTGTGAATCTTGTTGACATTTTTACATGTACAAATTGTACACTTTTACGCACGTTTGAATGCAAAACATGAACTTGTACAAATATGTGCACAAATGGTTTTAAACACGCTATCGAAGGCTCTAATTGCATATTCATAACCCTCAATACACATTCTAGCATTATGAACTAATGAATCTTGTTGACTTTATTTTATGCACAAATCATACATATTTGCGCACATCTAAACGCAAAGCATGAACTCATTCAAATTTGTGCACAAACAGTTTTAAACATGTTGTCCAAAGCTCAAAGGTTCCAACTGCATATTCATAATCCTAAATACACATTCTAGCATTCTGGACATATGAATATTGTTGACTTTATTACATGCACAAAGAGTATACTTTTGCACAGACTTAACATAAAATGTGAACTCGTGCAAATATGTGCACAAATGGTTTTAAACACATTAGCTACGGCTCTAATTGCATATTCATAATCCTAAATACACATTCTAGCATTATGAACTCATAAATATCATTGACTTTTTTACATGCACAAATCATACACTTTTATGCATGTTTGAATACAAAATGTGATCTCATGCAAATCTGTGCCCAAATGGATTTAAACACGTTATCGAAGGCCCTAACTGCATACTCATAATCCTAAATACACATTCTAGCATTCTAAAATTGTGAATCTTGTTGACTTTATTTTATGCCAAAATCATACACCTTTGTGCACATTTGAATGCAAAGCATGAACTCATGCAAATCTGTGCACAAACAATTTTGAACATGCTATCAAAATCTCTAATTCCATATTCATAATCATAAATACACGTTCTAGCATTTTTAACTTGTAAATCTTGGTGACTTTTTCATATGCATAGATCAGATACTTTTGCACACGTTTGAATGCAAAACATGAACTAAAGTAAATCTGTGCATAAATGGATTTAAACACGTTATCGAAGGTTCCAATTGCATATTCATAATCCTAAATACACATTATAGCATTATGGACTTGTGAATATTGTTGACTTTATTACTTCCACAAAGAGTACACTTTTGCACATGTCTTAACACAAAATGTGAACTCATGCAAATTTGTGCATAAATGGTTTTAAAAACGTTAGCGGTGGCTCTAATTGCATATTTGTAATCCTGAATACACATTCTAGCATTTTGAACTTGTGAATCTTGTTGACTATTTTACATACACAAATCGTACACTTCTGCGTACGTTCGAACGCAAAACGTGAACTTATGCAAATATATGCACAAATGGTATTAAACACGTTAGCGACGGCTTTAATTGCATACTCATATTCCTAAATACACATTCTAGCATTCTGAACTCATGAATCTTGTTGACTTTTTTACATGCACAAATTATACACTTTTGCACACGTTTGAATGCAAAACATGAACTCGTGCAAATCTGTGCACAAATGGTTTTAAACATGCTATCGAAGGCTCTAATTGCATATTCATAACCCTAAATACACATCCTAGCATTCTGAACTAATGAATCTTGTTGACTTTATTTTATGCAGAAATCATGCATATTTGCGCACGTCTGAATGCAAAGCGTGAACTTGTGCAAATCTATGCACAAATAGTTTTAAACATGTTGTCCAAAGCTCCAATTCCATATTCATAATCATAAATACACGTTCTAGCATTTTGAACTTGTAAATCTTGGTGACTTTTTTATATGCACAAATCGTACACTTTTGTGCACGTCTGAATGCAAAACATGAACTTGTGCAAATCTGTGCATAAATGGTTTTAAACATGTTACCGAAGGTTCCAACTGCATATTCATAATCCTAAATACACATTCTAGAATTCTGGACTTATAAATATTGTTGACTTTATTCCATGCACAAAGAGTACACTTTTGCACACGACTTAACATAAAATGTGAACTCATGCAAATATGTGCACAAATGATTTTAAACATGTTAGCTATGGCTCTAATTGCATATTCATAATCCTAAATACACATTCTAGCATTCTGAACTCATGAATCTTGTTGAATTTTTTACATGCACATATCGTACACTTTTACATATGTTTGAATACAAAATATGACCTCGTGCAAATCTATGCTTAAATGGATTTAAACACATTATCGAAGGCTCTAACTGCATATTCATAATCCTAAATACACATTCTAGCATTCTAAAATTGTGAATCTTGTTAACTTTATTTTATGCCAAAATCGTACACCTTTGTGCAGATTTGAATGCAAAACATGAACTCGTGCAAATCTATGCACAAATGGTTTAAAACATGCTATCAAAATCTCCAATTCCATATTCATAATCATAAATACACGTTCTAGCATTTTGAACTTGTAAATCTTGGTGACTTTTTCATATGCACAAATCGGATACTTTTGCACACGTTTGAACCCAAAACATGAACTAATGCAAATTTGTGCATAAATGGATTTAAACACGTTATCAAAGGTTCCAATTGCATATTCATAATCCTAAATACACATTATAGCATTATGGACTTTTGAATATTGTTGACTTTATTACATCCACAAAGAGTACACTTTTGCACATGTCTTAACACAAAATGTGAACTCATGCAAATATGTGCGCAAATGGTGTTAAAAACATTAGCGGTGGCTCTAATTGCATATTTGTAATCCTGAATACACATTCTAGCATTTTGAACTTGTGAATCTTATTGACTATTTTACATGCACAAATCGTACACTTTCACGTACGTTCGAACACGAAACGTGAACTCATGCAAATATGTGTAGAAATGGTTTTAAACATGTTAGCGACGACTCTAATTACATATTCATATTCCTAAATACACATTCTAGCATTCTGAACTCTTGAATCTCGTTGACTTTTTTACATGCACAAATTATACACTTTTGTGCACGTTTCAATGTAGAACATGAACTCATGCAAATATGTGCACAAATGGTTTTAAACACACTATCGAAGGCTCTAACTGCATATTCATAACCCTCAATACACATTATAGCATTTTGAACTAATGAATCTTGTTGACTTTATTTTATGTAGAAATCATACATGTTTGCACAAAGTCTGAACGCAAAGCATGAACTCGTGCAAATATGTGCACAAACAGTTTTAAACATGTTGTCCAAAGCTCCAATTCCATATTCATAATCATAAATACACATTCTAGCATTTTGAACATGCAAATATTGGTGACTTTTTTATATGCACAAATCGTATACTTTTGTGCAAGTCTGAACGCAAAACGTGAACTTGTGCAAATTTGTGCATAAATGGTTTTAAACACGTTACCGAAGGTTCCAACTGCATATTCATAATCCTAAATATACATTCTAGAATTCTAGACTTATGAATATTATTGACTTTTATTACATGCACAAAGAGTACACTTTTGCACACGACTTAACACAAAACGTGAACTCATGCAAATATGTGCATAAATGGTTTTAAACACGTTATCAAAGTTTCCAATTGCATATTCATAGTCCTAAATACACATTATAGCATTATGGACTTGTGAATATTGTTGACTTTATTACATCCGTAAAGAGTATACTTTTGCATATGTCTTAATACAAAATGTGAACTCAAGCAAATTTGTGCACAAATGGTTTTAAACATGTTAGCAGTGGCTCTAATTGCATATTTGTAATCCTGAATACACATTCTAGCATTTTGAACTTATGAATCTTGTTGACTATTTTACATGCATAAATCATACACTTTTGTGTATGTTCAAATGCGAAATGTGAACTCATGCAAATATGTGCACAAATGGTTTTAAACACGTTAGTGACGGCTCTAATTGCATATTCATTTTCCTAAATACACATTCTAGCATTATGAACTCATGAATCTCATTGACTTTTTTACATGCACAAATTGTACACTTTTGCACACGTTTGAATGCAAAACATGAACTCATGCAAATCTGTGCACAAATGGTTTTAAACACGCTATCGAAGGCTCTAATTGCATATTCATAACCCTCAATACACATTCTAGCATTCTGAACTAATGAATCTTGTTGACTTTATTTTATGTAGAAATCATACATATTTGCACACGTCTGAACGTAAAGCATGAACTCATGCAAATCTGTGCACAAATAGTTTTAAACATGCTGTCCAAAGCTCCAATTCCATATTCATAATCATAAATACACGTTCTAGCATTTTGAACTTGTAAATCTTGGTGACTTTTTTATATGCACAAATCGTATACTTTTGTGCACGTCTGAATGCAAAATGTGAACTTGTGCAAATCTATGCATAAATGGTTTTAAACATGTTATCAAAGGTTCCAACTGCATATTCATAATCCTAAATACACATTCTAGCATTCTGGACTTATGAATATTGTTGACTTTATTACATGCACAAAGAGTACACTTTTGCAGATGTCTTAACATAAAATGTGAACTCACGCAAATTTGTGCACAAATGGTTTTAAACATGTTAACAGTGGCTCTAATTGCATGTTTGTGATCCTGAATACACATTCTAGCATTTTGAACTTGTGAATCTTATTGACTATTTTACTACACTTTTACGTACGTTCGAACGCGAAACGTGAACTCATGCAAATATTTGCACAAATGGTTTTAAACACGTTAGCAATGGCTCTAATTGCATATTCATATTCCTAAATACACATTCTAGCATTCTGAACTCATGAATCTCGTTGACTTTTTTACATGTACAAATTGTACACTTTTGCGCACGTTTGAATGCAAAATATGAACTCATGCAAATCTGTGCACAAATGGTTTTAAACACACTATCAAAGGCTCTAATTGCATATTCATAACCCTTAATACACATTATAGCATTCTGAACTAATGAATCTTGTTGACCTATTTTATGCACAAATCATACATATTTGCGCACGTCTGAACGCAAAGCATGAACTCGTGCAAATATGTACACAAACAGTTTTAAACATGTTGTCCAAAGCTCCAATTCCATATTCATAATCATAAATACATGTTCTAGCATTTTGAACTTGTAAATCTTGGTGACTTTTTTATATGCACAAATCGTATACTTTTATGCACGTCTGAATGCAAATTGTGAACTTGTGCAAATCTGTGCATAAATGGTTTTAAACACATTATCGAAGGTTCCAACTGCATATTCATAATCCTAAATACACATTCTAGCATTCTGGACTCATGAATATTGTTGACTTTATTACATGCACAAAGAGTACACTTTTCCACATGACTTAACACAAAATGTAAACTCGTGCAAATATGTGCACAAATGGTTTTAAACACGTTAGCTATGGCTCTAATTGCATATTCATAATCCTAAATACACATTCTAGCATTCTGAACTCATGAATCTTGTTGACTTTTTTACATGCACAAATTGTACACTTTTACGCATGTTTGAATATAAAATGTGACCTCGTGCAAATCTGTGCCCAAGTGGATTTAAACATGTTATCAAAGGCTCTAACTGCATATTCATAATCCTAAATACAGATTCTAGCATTCTAAAATTATGAATCTTGTTGACTTTATTTTATGCCAAAATCGTACACCTTTGTGCACATTTGAATGCAAAGCATGAACTCATGCAAATTTGTGCACAAACGGTTTTAAACATGCTATCAAAATCTCCAATTCCATAATCATAATCATAAATACACATTCTAGTATTTTGAACTTGTAAATCTTGGTGACTTTTTCATATGCACAGATTGGATACTTTTGTACATATTTGAATGCAAAATGTGAACTAATGCAAATCTGTGCACAAATGGATTTAAACTCATTATCGAAGGTTCCAATTGCATAATCATAATCCTAAATAGACATTATAGCATTATGGACTTATGAATATTGTTGACTTTATTACATCCATAAAGAGTACGCTTTTGCACATGTCTTAACACAAAATGTGAACTCATGCAAATTTGTGCACAAATGGTTTTAAACATGTTAGTGGTGGCTCTAATTGCATATTTGTAATCCTGAATACACATTCTAGCATTCTAAACTTGTGAATCTTGTTGACTATTTTACATGCACAAATCATACACTTTTGCATACTTTCAAACGCGGAACGTGAACTCATGCAAAAATGTGCACAAATGGTTTTAAGCACGTTAGCGATGGCTCTAATTGCATATTCATAATCCTAAATACAAATTATTGAATTTTGAACTTGTGAATCATGTTGACCTTTTTACATGCACAAATCGTACACTTTTGCGGACATTTGAAAGTGGAATGTGAACTTGTACAAATCTGTACGCAAATGGTTTTAAACACGTTATTGAAGGCTCTAATTGCATATTCATAATCCTAAACACACATTCTAGCATTCTAAAATTATAAATCTTTTTGACTTTATTTTATGGACAAATCATACACCTTTGTGCATGTCTGAACGCAAAATATGAACTAGTGCAAATCTGGCACAAATGGTCTTAAACATGCTATCCAATGCTCTAATTGCATATTCATAATCCTAAATACATGTTCTAGAATTTTGAACTTGAAAATCTTTTTGACTTTTTTATATGCACAAATTGTACACTTTTGAGCACGGATGAACATAAAACATGAACTCGTGCAAATCTGTGCACAAATGGTTTTTAACACGTTAATAGAGGTTCCAATTGCATATTCATAATCCTAAATACACATTCTAGTATTATGGACTTGTGAATATTGTTGACTTTATTACATGCACAAATAGTATGCTTTTGCACACATCTGAACGTAAAATGTGAACTTGTGCAAATCTATGCACAAATGGTTTTAAACACGTTAGCAATGGCTCTAATTGCATATTCATAATCCTAAATGCATATTATAGCATTTTAAACTTGTGAATCTTGTTGACTTTTTTTACATGCACAAATCGTACACTTTTGTGCACGTTTGAACGCAAAATGTGAAGTCGTGCAAATCTGTGCATAAACAGTTTTAAATACGTTATTGATTTCTCTAATTGCATATTCATAATCCTAAATACTCAATCTAGCATTCTAAAATTATGAATCTTTTTTACTTTATTTTATGCACAAATCATACACCTTTGCACACGTTTGTACGCAAAGCATGAACTTGTGCAAATCTGTTCACAAACGGTTTTAAACATGCTTTCCAATGCTCCAATTGCATATTCATAATCCTAAATACTCATTCTAGAATTTTGAACTTATAAATCTTATCCACTTTTTTATATGTACAAATTGTACACTTTTGTGCACGTCTAAACGCAAAATATGAACTAGTGCAAATCTGTACACAAATGGTTTTAAGCACGTTAGCAATGGCTGTTATTGCATATTCATAATCCTAAACATACATTCCAACATTCTGAACTTATGAATCTTTTTTACCATTTTAACATGCAGAAATCGTACACTTTTTTTGCATGATTGAATACAAAATGTGAACTCCTGCAAATCTATGCACAAACGGTTTTAAACACGTTAGCGACAGCTCTAATTGCATATTCATAATCCTAAATACACATTCTAGCATTCTGAACTTGTGAATGTTGTTGACTATTTTACTTTCAAAAATCGTACACTTTTGCTAAAGTTTTAATGTAAAATGTGAACTCGTGCAAATCTGTACATAAATGGTTTTAAACATGTGTAAGCACCAAATTTCGGGATGTAATTGTGCACAATTGCAATGTAAGCCTCTATGATGAAATTCATTCAAAAAATTGAACTTAGTTGTCAATTTTCTAGACTTTAGGGACTAAATTGCAATATTTTTTTAAGATTTGATTGAAAATAAGTCAATTTTTTAGGGGCCTTTTGGTAATTAAAAGTAAAAAAATTGAAAATCAAAATTATGGATTTTTGATTGGAAATCCATGCCGATCAAAATTATGGATTTCCGATCGAAAATCCATAAATCCGATCAGAAATCTGGATTTCCAATTGGAAATCCACAATTCGGATCGAAAATCTAGATTTTTGATTGGAAATCCAATTTTTTGATCAGCATTGCACAATTCTGACTCGTAAAATCCCATTTTTTTCAATTTTTTGCATATTTTTTTATCGATTTTTCAATGTTTTGATTGGTTAAAAATTGAATTTTTATAATTATTTTTTATCTAGAAAAGATTTTGATGCATTCAAAACACGCAACTTTCAAAAATCAAATCCTTATCAGTTTGGTTTGATAAGAGATGAGTTTGTTCCTCCTTTGGAGGAGGCCATTAACATAGACTCTACATTTAAAAGTAGAGTCTATATGCGTGCTGAAAGGGGGGGCTTTTTTTGGAAAATTTTAAAGATTCACAAAAATAACAGCATAAAACCTGACTGAGCAAAAAAAGAAAAAAAAACCCTAAAGATCAAAAAGCTACTGAGAACACCCTTTTCAGTCCAGAATCAAACAATAAATCAAAAGTAACAGTGAAAATCCTAGTCTGAGGAGCTATCTCAAAGCATATGCACAACATTCCCTTTTTTTTCTTCTCTTCTCTTTTTATGATTTTTTATTTTATTTCATTTTTTTGTTTTATTATTCAATTTCATTACTAATCTATTTATTTTTGTGTTTTTATTTTGATATGCAAATGAGGATTGAGGAGGATGCTATCTGTGTTCAAATGAACAGAAGGTCCATGGAATGTCATGGAAGATTCTGTATTGTTTCCTAGTAGAATTTAGGGTTTTATTTTTATTTTTATTTTGGTGTTCTGTGTTTTTTATGGATGTATAATTGTTTAATTTTAGATTTTTGTACGTAGTTTGTAATAGCCCTAGTAGTGTGAATAGTAATTAATTTTCTGCACTTTAAAATTAATTAGTAAAACTAGGTCCACAGGGTAAGATTAATTAAAATTAATGGTGGCTTTAGTTAATTAGGGTTTGTATATAATTAAATTAGGTTTTTTTAGAAATCATATGTGAATGTATTTTTATTCAATTTTGTGATGTTTTTTTTTATGTTTTTGGGCCCCAAGCCCACGTTTAAGTCTAACCCACTTAATAAATAGGCTTAAAAATGGTTTAGGACTTTAAATAATTAAAATCAATTTAGGCCCATTAGGTTAATTAGATTTTAGGCCCACTTAGTTAATTAAAACGTGTTTAGACTTAGCTAAGCCCACTTAAATTCATTTCTTTTAAAATAAATAGACCTAGGCCTACATTTCATTTAAAATAAAACCAAGTTAGACTTAGGCCCCCTAATTTAATTTTCCTTTAAAATTGAATAGACTTAAGCCCATATCTTAGACAAACTAAAATAAATAGATCTAGACTCACCAATTAATAAAAATGTAGGCCCACTTTTAGTCCATTTGACTTGTAAATAAAATATGTAGATTTAGCTAACTTATAAAATAAAATTAACATAGTTTAGACATAAGGATATTGCCTTTTTAATGCATTTTTACTTGTAATTTTATTGACTTGTTGCCTTTTGGGTTAGATGGATGTTAATTAGGGTTTAATAAAATTGCACATAATTAGAGGATGAAATAATCATTTATAAAATTATTCTAAATGAACACGAGACTAAGAGAAGTTAGTATTCCGTATCCAGAATCTCCTGGTTATGGTGCTAGCTTTCTTTTAGAGAATCGAGTACCACCTTTTCGATTTGTCCTAATTACTACCCTAGGTGGCGACTCCTCATCTCACACCATGTCTTTGCGACAGTGGTTAGTGTGTTCTCTAAGGCCTTGGGCCTAAACAATGTCATGGTTGCTAAAATCTTGGACACGCGCTAAATCCCACCGTCTATAGTGGTGACTCCACTGGGGATAAGAGATACTGATTCTACTTGTGTTCTTTAGAATTGTTTTATTGATTATTATTTCATTCTTGCATTCATTCTGCATGTCCCTACTAAATCGATGGCATTAGTTTATGATTCCATGATTCTACTAGCTTAATGGAGTTGTAGATTGGCTAACCATCACTCTTAGCCTTAACTCGATTCAAGAGAGATTACTGGGCTCATCTAACCAGAGTCTGTTACCCAAGTCCCTAAGGGGGGTAATCTTCTCTCGAGTTGGTAAAGGATGCTGGGCCCCTCTGACATTGGCCTGTAACTCAAAGTCCATAATGGAGAGCATCTTGCTAAGGGAGCCCTAACTTTTCACCAGACCCTAACCATATATAAAGGCTTAGTTACTTCCTCTAGGATCTTTACCCAAAATGCTTATTTGTTTGAATTTCCATGAGGTATTTATATTTATAAAAGCCCAGGCCTATACCTTTGAAGCTCATTCAGGCTAATAAGGATTAGGCTAGACCTTTATATTTAAAAATGTTATTTCTGTACTTTTATCCTTTTAAAGAGAGATTTGGCATGCATGTCGGCTCTTAATATCCCTTGTTGATATGAAGGCCAAGGCTTATGCTTGCATGTTGCTTGTTGATTGCTTCTTGATACTTGATACTTGCTAAGTGCTTGTCTGCTATTTGTAGCATAAACACATGCATCGTGCATACATGCATACATACAGTCCATGCATCATACTAATACCTTGTTTTGTAGCCATCATAGATTCATTTGGGTCTTCTTGTGTCTGGGGATGAAGAGGTGGCAGATTGACCAAAGTTGATTTAAGTCCAGAGTCCATAGCTCAAAGCATTCTTCACAGACTAGAGAGACTAGAGGGGAGTCCAATCAATCCACTATTCCTAGAAGCTGAATAAGCTCAGACTAAACAGATTAAAATGGAACAACAACTAGAGATGTGGTCCTTGGAGGACATTAATGGAGCTTTGATGGATGACATGAGAACTATGATTCAAGATGAATTAAGATAGGGTTTGGCTGGACTAGTGCAACCTGTTATTGGACAACCACCTGATGTTGTTATTGAACAACCACTTGCTACTACTGTTGAACAGCCACCTATTGTAGGAGCTCCACTTGTTGCTGTAGCGCCTCCACCTGCCGCTAACAATGCTAGGGGGCAACCTACTGCTACAAATATGCCTGCTACTGATGTGAGACTAGAAGATGTTGAAAACTACATGGTAGAAAAGGTGAAGAGAGAATCACTTGAATTGGTTCAAGACCTTGAGTCCAAGTAGATGCAAGCATTGACTCAGAAAATGTCCAAGATGAAAGAGCTTATTAGAGGACAAGGAATAGGATATTCTTTTGACTTTGATGATATGCTGCAAATAGAGGGTGACAAGCTACTTGACAAGTTCAAAATGCCTCAACTGTAGAAATTTGATGGGAAGGGAGACCCTAGAATTCATTTGAGCCAATACACAACAACCATGAGCACTACTAAAGCACCATTGTCAATAGTTGATAGACTGTTTGTGCTGTCTCTGGAAGGAATATGCTGTGAACTGGTACCATGGGTTAGAAAAGTCTATTAGAGCTAACTGGAAGGAACTATGTACTGCATTCTTAAAACAATATGATTATAACACTCAATTAGAAGTGTCAATTAGGGATTTGGAATTGACTAAACAGAAATCAAATGAATCTTTTTCTAATTTCTTAACTTGTTTCATGAATAAAGTAGGGATGATGAAAAACAAGCTTGCTGAGAAGGATCAAGTTAGAATGATAGTTCGTAATGTGTCACCTAATTTGGTCGAGAGGTTACAGATGATGAATCCCAAAACCTTTGTGGATTTGTATGATGATGGGTTATAAGCTGAGGAAATTAAGAAAAGAAAAAGAAAACTGCTAGAGGCACAAGAACTCGAAACTACCCAACTAGGGGCATACAACAAGGAAGTACTAGCTGAGCTGTAGAGGTGCGTGCAGTTCAGCAACCTAGAAGGTTCTCCAACTTCAACCAACCACTCTTAAAAGTCCTAGAGAGGCTAATTCAAAAAGGCTTGCTTCGACCCTTGATCTTTTCCAAACCCCCGAATCCAAATCTCTCTAGCTATGATCCAAACAGTTACTGCAAGTTTCATCAAGTAGCTAGCCATTCCACATATACATGCATTTGCCTAAAACACGAAATCCAAAACCTGTTAGACTCTGAAAAAATCATCGACCTTAAGAAATCTAATTCCAACCCAAACACTAGAAATAACCCTTTCCCAAACTACTAAAATGTTCCACCACCAGCCACCATGATGATCAACTCAGGGGTTAGTGAAGAAGAAGTGCTAAGCTCATTTGAGGACCTCAACCTTATACCCAATGGAGAACCTTTTGGACTGCCACAGAGAAGAGTGGAAAATTTACTGGGCCAGCCCTCAAGCAAGTTTGATTATAAAGTATTCTACTCAAAACCACCCTATGTCGATATCCCTATTGAATTAATTAAGCCCTCAGGTTGGGAAGATGAGTTTGATGATAAGTCGATAAAAGAAGAGCCAGAAATTCCCAATTAGTCACCAAAAGGAGTTGAAGATCTATTGGGACAACCTTCGAGCAAGTTCGATTATAGAGTATTCTATTCTAAACCTGCATCTACTGACATAACCATGGAAGAGATCATGCCGACAAGATGGGGTGATGAGTTTGAAAAAGATGAATTCTTAACCCCAAAACTATCCCAATAAGGGGTTAAAGAGCTGCTAAGCCAACATATGGACAAGCTGAGGGAGTTGAAAGGAAAAGAAACATGCACAGTGGAAGTTTGGAAAAACAGGAAAAGAAAACGGATTGTTGGGCAGTGGACATCTGGTATGATTCTGATGAAGAAAAACCCACCAGAGTCAATGTATGGAGTGATACTCCAAATGTTAATCATGTTACTAGAAGCGAGAGGAATTGTCGGGCAGCAGAAAAGCAAAATGAAAGGGTTGTAGAAAGGGAAGAAATAGAAAATGCAAAAGTAGAGGAAGGATAGAAAGAAGACTTGATCCCAAAATAACTCAAGAAGGCTAAAGCGAGTGTGAGCATCTGGGAATTACTGATGCATTCGGGTAGTCATAAAAAGGCTCTGGTTAAAGCTTTGTCGAACATGAGCATTTAAATGGTAGCTACGCCTGAGGCTATGGTAGTAAAGGTGATAGAAAAGAAACATGGGTTGATAACATCCTCAGATGATGACTTGCCTTTGGAGGGAAGAAACCATAATAAAGCATTATTTATCCAAGCTGAAGTAAAAGGGAAGAGAACCAACTTTGTAATGGTAGATGATAGCTTAACTATAAATGTATGCCCGCTAAAGATCCTACCCAATATGGGTCTGAAAGTATATGACTTGATGGTTTCAAACCTCATAATTAGAGCTTATGATGACAGTACCAGGAATATGGAGGGAACATTTCAGGCTTTGGTCAAAACAGGGCCTGTAGAGTCGACTGTTGAATTTACTATACTGGACATCCTTGTTACCTATGCCCTGCTATTGGGAAGGTTATGGTTTCATGTCCTGGGAGGAGTACCTTCAACTGTGCACTAGAAAATAAAATTCCCTCACGAAGGAGATGTCATGACAATAGAAGCTGGAACTAATGCAGCTGTGGCAGTAATACTTGATAAACAGAAGCAAGTGTGTGTTCCGCCCAATTTCCAAGTTGCTGGAATATTTGATGAGATGGATCCCAGGGTTGTAAAAATGATGGAAAGCATGAATTATTGACTTGGACAGGGGCTCGGCAAGAATGAACAAGGAAGTCCTAGGCCCCCGAACATTAAGACCCAAGACCATAAAATGGGTTTGGGATATACTAAGGTAGGACCAACTAGTAGAAGAGCAAAGAACAAGGAGAAAGAAAAAAGAAACAAACCATTAGGAAGGATTAGACCACTAAGTAAGAACTTTATTAAGCCAAGGGAGGGCAAATATTATCTGGGCACCAAAGAATCTGTTAACGTGGCTAGAGAGGATGTCCCTGGGTTTGAGATCTGCAAAGAGCAGATTAAGGAAAACCTAGTAGCCAGTAATAAAGAGGAAGTCATGAAGCAAGTAACTGAAAGGATGGGTGATGATGCTGTTGAGGAGCTGCTGTGTCTACCACCTAAGGAGGAACCACCCCAGGACTTAGCTACTGTTATTAGTGATAGTTTTATTGATGTTTTTTTATGAAGAAACTGATGTAATAACATTCGGTCTTTATGCGGATGAAGATGTTATTTTTCCTATGGTCAATGATATGAATGCTAGTTTTGCTTACTTGTGTGATGTGCATCCTAATAGTTCTGTGCATTATAATTTTGATCGGTCATGCATGTTTGACATTAATTCAATTCAATTTGATTCATTTAACATGGGCATAAATGATAATCCAAAGAACATTTCTATATCACATGATGTAACTCTTGAAGAGAGGAAAAATTTTGAGAATATTAATAAAAAGAAAGGTAGTGAAGACATGTTAGGTTTGGATATAGAAACAACAGAGCATCATATTCTAACTCATCTAAAAACCAAGCCGTTTAAACAGAAATTCCGCAGATTAAGACCAGAATGGACAGAAAAGATAAAGGATGAAATTGCTAAGCAAATACAGGCTAACTTCCTAGAAGTAGTAGACTACCCTCAATGACAAGCAAACATAGTACCTGCTCCTAAGAAAGATGGCAAAGTACAAATGTGTGTAGATTTTAGGGATTTGAACAAAGCCTGTCCAAATGATGACGTTGATGTAATAGTGGATAGCACTGTAGCAAGTGCAATGTATTCTTTTTTGACAAATTTTTTGAGTACAACCAGATAATGATGGCAATCATGGATAAGATTAAGACAGCTTTCATCATAGAATGGGGGACCTAATGTTACAAGGTGATGCCTTTCAGACTGAAGAATGCAGGTGCAACTTATCAAAGAGCCGCTACTGCACTTTTCCATGATATGATGCATAATGAGGTTAAAGTGTATGTGGATGACATGATGGTCAAATCAGAGACAAGAGGAGGACACTTTGAAGCCTTAGACAAGTTCTTAGCCCGAATTGAGAGGTACAACTTGAGACTCAACCCGAAGAAGTGCATTTTCGAGGTTACTTCAGGGAAGCTGTTAGGGCATATAGTGAGCAGCTGAAGAATTAAAGTGGATCTGGATAAAGTGAATGCCATCCAAGAAATGCCGGCACCAAAGACAAAGAAAGAAGTAAGAGGATTCCTTGGCAGGTTATAGTATATTAGTAGGTTTATCGTAAAACTCATTAATATTTATGATCCTATCTTTAAGCTCTTAAGGAAAGATCAACCGGTTAAGTGGAATGATGATTGTCAGAAAGCTTTTGATAAGATCAAGGAGTACCTTGTTAATCCACTTGTTCTGAAACCCCCTAGATAGGGTAAGCCATTAGTTTTATACTTGGCTTTAGAAGAGGATGCAATGGGGGCAATGTTAGCACAAGAAGGGTTAGATGGAATAGAGCACGCAGTGTACTACTTAAGCAAGAAGTTTCTACCATATGAGGAAAAATATGATTTAGTAGAAAAGACATGTCTAATCATGATTTGGGCTATAAGGAAATTGAGGCATTATTTTCAATCTTATAGGGTTCAAGCTGTTTCAAGAATAGACCCTCTAAGGTATCTATTTCAAGCATCAGCTTTAATTGGAAAAATGTCTCGATGGTTGGTACTCTTAAGTAAATTTGATATAGACTACATTACTACAAAGGTAATCAAGGGAAGAGCAGTAGTAGAATTCTTAGCTCAGAATGCAATCAAAGGTGAAGTGCAATGGAATTTGGAGTTTCCAGATGAGAACTTAGTAGTTATAGAGCACCGGGAGTGGAAACTTTACTTTGATGGAGCTGTAAACAACAAAGGAGCTAGATTGGGAGTGATTCTTGTTACACCTAAAGGAGAAACTATACCAATGGCAAAGAAACTGGATTTCAAGGTCATAAACAACATGGCTAAGTATGAAGCATGTATCTATGGAGTTGAGGCAGTTGTGGCAGCCAAAGCGAAAGATTTGTTGGTTTATGGTGATTCAATGTTAGTCATCAATCAGGCTAATGAAGAATGGAAAGTAAAAGAGGAAAAGTTAAAGCCTTATATCTGCTATTTGAAAGCCTTAATGAAGAATTTCACCAAATGTCTCTTTATCCATCTATCCAGAGACAATAATTAGATGGCAGATGCACTGGCAACACTCTCTTCAATGTGGGATAGTGCAACTAGGTTAGCCATGAAAACTTTAGTGATCATGAAGTTTAGAGCACCGTGTTATGGGGGTGAGCAGATTATAAATGTTCAAATGGGGCTTGAAGAAAAGCCTTGGTTTTATGATGTCCAGAGATTCATCAAAGAAGGAACTTATCCAGATGAAGCAACTTTAAAGGAAAGATATGCTCTTCGTGTTCTTGCATGTAACTATGCAAGTCATGATGGGGTATTATACAAAAGAATGTTGAATGGGATGTAGCTAGGTGTCTCAAAAAGGATGAAGCTGAAAAGGTGATGCAAGAGATTCATGCAAGGGGTTGCAGTTCTCATATGAATGGGATAATTCTAGCTAAGAAAATACTCAGACAAGGGTATTATTGGATGACTAAGGAAAATGATTGTATCAGGACAGTAAGACAATGCCATCAGTGTCAAATCCACGGGAATCTTAGTCATATGCCTCCAACAGTACTGAATAGTTTATCATCCCCTTGGCCCTTTACAACATGAGGAATTGATATCATAGGAGAAATAAGACCGACAGCATCAAATGGGCATAAATACATAGTGGTGGCAATCGATTACTTCTCGAGATGGGTAGAGACAGAATCTTTCAACACTCTGAAAGCAAAATAGATGGTATGGTTCATCAAGAAGAGCCTTATCTGTAGGTATAGGGTTCCACATCATATTGTAATAGATAATGGGGTTCAATTTCAAGTAGAAACAGTAGGGTTATTACAAAAGTATGGGATTGAGCACCATAAATCTTCACCTTATCACCCTCAAGCTAATGGAGCAGTAGAAGCAACTAATAAAAATGTCAAGAAGATCCTTTCTAAGATGGTCAAAACTTACAAGGATTTGTCTGAATATCTTCCTTTTTCCTTATGGGGATATATGACTATACCTAGAACCGCCATAGGCCAAACACCATTCTCATTAGTATATGGTTGTGAAGCATTTTTGCCCATAGAAACTGAGATTAAGTCCTTGAGAGTAGTCATGGAAGCTAAAATAACTGAGAATGAATGGGCACATAAAATATATGATCATCTAGTATCTCTAGATGAGAAAAGGATGGATGCTTTATTCCATACTCAGATATATCAGAGAAGGATAGCAAGGGCGTTCAACAAGAAGGTTAAGCCTGGGAAGATCAAAGCTAGAGATATTGTGCTAAAACAGTCTAGAGTCGTGGTGTTCGATCCGAGAGGTAAATTTAGACTGAATTGGGAAGGACTGTACTTGGTCAAATCGGTCTTACCTAAAGGAGCTGCAAAGATATCAGATCTTGAAGGGAATGAGTTTATGGAACCTGTTAATCTAGATCACCTCAAGAAGTACTACCTGTAAAAAATATGAATAAAAGTATAATAAAGAAAATAAAGTCCACTGGCTAGAAAACCTGAAAAGGCTAGTCAGGCAAAAGTTAGGACATTCCCACTGTTAAGAAAACCCACAAAGGGCATACAGGCAGAAGTTAGGGAAAAAAATAAAAATAATGGTCCCACTGATTAGAAAACTCGTAAGGGGATAGTCAGGCAAAAATTAGGGAAATAAAATGTGAGCGAAAAATATTCAGTTAGAAAATCTGTGAGGACTAGTTGATAATAGGAGTTATGTCATATGATGTATCAAATGTACTCATTTTGGCCCTAATCAATGAATGAAATTGAAATTGAAGTTTTGTTAAACTTTGCATATCCTTCTTTATTATAAAGCATAAGTACTTGAAAGGATAACAAAATATAAGAAAGCCTAAGACTAGGTCTATGAGACCATTCTATCTAGTGATGTCTTTGTTTCTTCCTTTGCGACTCATCATACAAAATTTGAGTTCTCTTGTACCTAGCAAAATCCTGGTGGTTTTGTCTTTTGGATAACAACCCAAGTTTTGTAATCATCATCAGTAGTAACATCAACATCCAGGTTTATGTTCCGTTCAAGGGCTCTACAAGGCCACAAGCTCCTAATCTTATCCAGAGAATCTTGTCTCAAAGGAAAGCCTTCAAAGTTAGTCAGAACTGTAACGATGAACTGAGGGTGACCATATTGATGATAAAGGTGTAAAGGGGTAAAAAAGGTAAAGAAGTGCAACCCTGGAATAGGAACACAATGATCATACAGCTCAATAGTCATGAACTTCAATCTCCACCAAGGGCAGACCCATGTGATCTCAGCATCTTAAATCTTCTTCAACCAGTCAACCCATTAGTCCATAGAACATTTTCCTTCATTTTCAAAGGACGAGATTGTAGCTGATGAGGTTGATAAGTCAAAGGACTAAGGGGTACAGTAAGCAAGCTCAGCTTTTCCTATAACCAAATCTAAAAAAAAGATATAAGAATAATAAAACAAAAGCCTGCTAAGTTGAAAACTCAAAAGGGCGGCTTAGCTTAGGTAAAAGTTAGGGCAAGCCTACTAAGTTGAAAACCTGAAAGGGCGGCTTAGGCAAAAGTTAAAGCAAAATAAATAAAAGTTTTGGTTATATACCTGAAGAAGAAGTAAGCTGCCTAAAAAATGGTTATGAGTCTTGAAACTGTTAGCCCAATGATGGTCTAAGCAAGGATGACTGGCATAGGGTTAGCCCCAAGCTCTACCTATTCCAAAATATTGACAATGAATGTATCAGCACCACCATGGTGAGAAACTAGCAAAAATTGAGCATATAAACAGAAAGCAACTGTTCTAGTCTAAAAAGCAGTGTTCTTGTCTCGAGTCCCACAGATGATGATCAGAGAAGAAAGATTGATGGTCCTAGGGTTATGTGTATACATGTAAAGATCAGTTGGGGGAAAATCAAAGGACATAACCAATCTGCCAGGAAATTGCATCTCCAAATCAGGAAGGGCTATCATAGCAGTCGAGTCTAATGTGCATCCCAGAATAACAGTAAACTCTTCAATCATTGGATAAAGTTATTGCTCATTAAACCTGAATACATGGTCCTTGACATCCAAGAAGGTAGCAGCAGCATGTAGGAGATTGTTATCGATAGTCATTTACTGAAGAGATTTTAGGGATTTGATGTGGAAAGGTTGAAGCTTATTCCAGTCATCACCATTAAGACTTTTAAGAAATTTCTTCATTGTTTGGAGAGATGCTTGAGTCATGATGAGGGTATAGAGAATGAAGGAGAATGCCCTGTATGGTCTTATATAGGGAAAGAAGATGAGTTCATATGGGAAAAGGATTCTGCTAGCAAAGAAAGATGTGGATAAGGTGATAAAATCTAAGAAGGATTGGGATAAATAGATAATTGGGAAGATAATCCATTCTTATAATTATTTATCTATCCAATATTATCCATCTTGGAAAAGGATAAGATAAATGGATAATTAATTAAAAAGGATAATGTTCATTAACTATCTTTTTTAATTAGTTATTTATAAAAAAAATCCATTAAGATGCAAACACTATTTTAGTTCTACCTAACAATGTTCGAGACAGTGTAGGAATAAAAACAGACATGTAAAAAGTCAGGAATACAGAAACTCTAAATCACTCATCTTAAGCTCTGGTATCAAGCCATGGGCTCCATCCTCTGGTAAGGTCATCATAATGATAAGTGTTTGGAGGTCTGGCAAATGAAGTCCCAGTGCTATACGGATCAAAGCCCAAGTCTACAAGTTGCCAACGAAGCATCTTGTTCTCTCGCTCTAGATCGCTGGAATAGCTCTACATACATAAAAAAACATCATATCATAACCATTACATGCATAGCATGCATACATTTGCATTTTTTCATTATAGGCGCTTACCCGCCAATTATCTGTAACCTGCATCGTGAATAATCTCTGATACGAGGCAAGTCCATATAGATACTCTACTTGTGTTCGGGGAACTTGTTTTGTTTAATTTTTACTAACATCAATATCAAGTGTATATATCCATATAAGAAATAAGTCAAACAGACTCACATGAGAAGCATTTGGTGGACAAAAGCTAGGAAGATGAGCATCACCAAACTGCATCTATTGCTCAACTAGAGCCCAAACAATAGGAGCCCAGTAGAACATAGACTTGTCTGGAAGAGAGACATCACCAAGTGTAGCACTAATAAAGGCCCCATCACGGCTAGTCCCAACATGTTGCGGACTAGGCCTAGACTCAAACCTCTCAGTCTCAGGGCCAGTCTCAGGATTAGGAATAGTCTCAGTCGCCTAAATAGTCTCAGTCTCTACATCCTCTGCTTCAATAACAGGAGAGTGGACCTCCTCAAACTGAAAAAAAAGAAGTTATTCATAAATTCCAGAAAGATAATTGAAATCATTAGGAGATACCTCAACATCACCAATGGAAATCTGCTCTAAAAGGTTCTCTTGGATATACTGTCGATAATGGTGGGATCGCTCAAGCAAAGTTGAAGCATCATACCCCTGCAGTGCCTTCCTTAGCTCTAATCTAGCAAGATTAGAACTCCATAGTGTAGAACTAGGAATACCAAAGGACATGTTGCCTAATAGGTCCTACAAACCAGCGATATACATGCTCACCAAGATGCCAAATCTTGCAACCATATCCAGGAAGTAGAATCCTTAGTGTCTCTAGCCTCACTGCACCAGCTATAAAGTTGTATCGTTGGAAATCATCGGCACCTTCCAAGCAACTAGGATCAACCTACATATTTTCACTTTCATTAGCTAAATTAAGTTTCACTAACTAATACTAATGATTTTATTATTTTCTTACCAGGTTCCATTCTAGAGTGTTCAGATAGTCACGGTACATCTGAAGTGTGTTCCTGATACTGGCAAGGCGAGATAAACCCTATCTCTGCATTAAAGGCAAGCTCCTATCCAGGCTAACAACAATAAAACCTTGAACTAGCCCAAGCTCAATACTCCAGATCTAAGAAAGAAAATGATGGGAATTGTAGGTTTCATCAATTAACTCCCCAATAGCAAGAATACTATGATAAGTTGAATTAGAAGAAAACTAGAAATTACCAATTTAATCCACAAATTCGGATCGTTCAAAGATTGAAGTAAGAAGATAGATGCTACTTAACCCCTTTACCAACAAGGATAAAGATACTAAGATAGACTTTGAATTTCCTCTTATGCCACAAACAAGAAAGTTTGATAAATAACAAGAAAACAAAGATTTAGATTTTGACACCACAAGCTAAAATAAAGCTTGATAAGTCACAAAGTTTATGCAAGAAATTAAAGACAAAATTCCTCATAATAAAACTCAAACAAAGTTATAATTCATATATCAAAATCATTCATGCTACAAAAGAAAGAAAAGGACTTGTTTATATAGAGTACAAGTCCATGCTCACACTACTAAAATAGACTCACACACATAGGATTACTTTTACTCTTAAATGGCCTTAATAACCATTACCCACATTAATAGCCATTACTTGGTATTGATTACCCCATTAAATTTAATAACCACTACCCATAATAATAGCCATTACTTGGTATTAATTACCCTATTAACTTGTATATGGTGGCTACATGTAACCCTAATTGTTATTAACACAAAAACAAGTTAAATATTATTCCTTGGGCCTCCATGGATGCCTTATTGGGCTGAAATTCTTGGGCTTTCCAAATGTCCTTAATTAAACCCAATATGGCTTCTTGAAGCTTCTTGGATTTGGACCTTGTGATTGAGCCTTCTTGTACTATTAATGGATCTTGGATCTCTTTAGGCTTTGAACTTAGATTCACATCATTCCCCCTTTCTTCAAAAGGATTTGTCCTCAAATCAGCTCCATCATCTTTATCACCTAAATCAAACAAAGACAAGTCACTAACATTGAAAGTAGCACTAACATTGCCATACTCACTTGGAAGTTCTAGCTTGTAGGCATTGTTGTTGATGCGTTGAAGCACTTTAAAAGGACCATCTCCTCTTGGCATAAGCTTTGATTTCCTTTGGTTAGGAAATCTTTCCTTCCTCAAGTGCACCCACACCCAATCTCCGGGCTCAAAAATGACTTGCTTCCTCCCCTTATTGTGTTGCTTTTCATATTAGAGTGTCTTCTTCTCAATGTTTGCACGCACCCTCTCATGCAAAGTCTTGATGAACTCAGATTTTTTTTCCCCTCTAGATTAGCTTTGTCCAATGGCAATGGTAGCAAATCTAATGGAGTCATTGGGTTGAATCCATACACAACTTCAAATGGTGAGCAATTTGTTGAACCATGCACACTCCTATTGTAAGAAAATTCCACATATGGCAAACATTCTTCCCAATTCTTCAGATTTCTTTGGATGACAGCCCTCAAAAGTGTTGAAAGTGTCCTATTGACCACCTCCGTTTGTCCATCCGTTTGTGGATGACAAGTTGTAGAATACAAAAGCTTTGTCCCCATCTTTCCCCAAAGAGTCTTCCAAAAGTGACTTAGGAATTTGACATCCCTATCACTCACAATGGTCCTTGGCACTCCATGTAGCTTAACAATCTCCTTGAAGAATAGATTGGCAATATGGGTTGCATCATCCGTCTTGTGACATGGAATGAAATGTGCCATTTTGCTAAACCTATCCACAATAACAAAAATGGAATCTCTCCCTCCCTTGGACCTAGGTAATCCTAAAACAAAATCCATAGAAATGTCTACCCAAGGTTCATTTGGTATGGTAAGAGGTGTATACAAACCATGAGGCATTGCTTTGGATTTGGCTTGTTTGCAAGTAATGCATTTCTCACAAATTCTCTTAACATCCCTTTTCATGTGTGGCCAAAAGAAATGGTCACCCAACACATCCAAAGTTTTCTTAATCCCACAATGCCCCATTAAACCTCCGCTATGTGCCTCTCTCGCAAGTAACTCTCTTAAAGAACTTTGTGGCACACACAATTTGTTTTCCCGAAAAAGAAAACCATCAAACTTATAGAACTTATCAAAACCCCCTTTCTCACATGCCCCATAAACATTAGAAAAATTAGGATCATTAGAATAAAGATCTTTGATGTATTCAAATCCTAATAATTTTGCATCAAGTTTAGAGATCAAGGTATACCTTCTTGACAATGCATCGGCCACCACATTTTCTTTCCCTTGCTTGTACTTAATGATGTACGGAAAGGATTCAATGAATTCCACCCATTTTCCATGTCTCTTGTTGAGCTTTCCTTGTCCTTTGAGATACTTCAAGGACTCATGGTCAGTGTGAATTATGAATTCTTTGTAACCAAGGTAATGCTGCCATGTCCTTAGAACCCTCACCAATGCATAGAACTCCTTGTCATATGTAGGGTAGTTTAGACTTGCACCACTTAGCTTTTCACTAAAGAATGCTATGGGCTTGCCTTCTTGCATCAAAACTCCTCCAATACCTATGCCACTTGCATCGCACTCAATCTCAAAAGGTTTAGTAAAATTTGGCAAAGATAACAAGGGTGCAGAACTTAATTTGTCTTTTAGCAAGTTAAAAGCTTCATCTTGTTCAATTCCCCACTTAAAACCAACATTCTTTTTGATGCATTCAGTTAAAGGTATAGTTATGGTAGACAAATTTTTAATGAACCTTCTATAAAAGCTAGCTAAACCATGAAAGCTTCTTGCATCACTTACACTTGTGGGTGTTGGCCATTCTCTAATTACTTTTACCTTTTCTTGATCAACATGAATGCCCTTGTCATTGACAATATATCGAAGAAAAGTAATTTCATTAGTGCAAAAACAACATTTCTTTAGATTAGCATACAACTTCTCTTCTCTAAGCACATCAAAAACACAAGTCAAATATTGTACATGCTCATCTAAATTTTTGCTATAAACCAAGATATCATCAAAATAGACAACAACAAATTTGGCTATGAATGCTCTTAAAACATGATTCATCAATCTCATGAAAGTGCTTGGTGCATTAGTTAAACCAAAAGGCATTACTAACCACTCATATAAACCATGTTTAGTTTTAAAAGCTGTTTTCCATTCATCACCTTCTCTCATTCTAATTTGATGATAACTAGATTTCAAATCAATTTTTGAAAACAAATATGAACCATGCAATTCATCCAACATGTCATCTAGCCTAGGAATGGGATGTCTATACTTCACCATGATTTTATTGATGGCACGACAATCAACACACATCCTGCAAGTTCCATCTTTCTTAGGTACTAACAAGACGGGTACGGCACATGGACTCATGCTTTCACGAACATAACCCTTCTCCATAAGCTCACTCACTTGCTTTTGGATTTCCTTGGTCTCCTCCGGATTACATCCATATGCTGGTCTATTTGGAATGCTTACTCCAGGTATGAAATCAATTTGGTGCTCAATGCCTCTTTTAGGTGGCAAACCATTTGGAATTTCTTCTGGAAATAAATCTTCATAAACCTTTACAACTCCACTTTCATTAAGCCATTGCAACTTGTATGGTCTTGGGTGCTTGGTAGTAGGCAACTTCAATTTCTCCACTAGCAAAGTGCTTGCTACATTAGTACAACTTCCACTATCCACAATCATGTTGCACAACTTGTTAGAAATCAAACAATGAGTATGAAACAAATTTTCCCTTTGCTCCCTATGGACATCATGTTTATTTTGCAAACTCAATGTTCTTTGAACAATAAGATTATCTCCCTTAGCACATTCAACATCACTACAATCTTCTAAAGAAGGCATATCATCATCACTATCCCCCTCACTCTTCGATTAAATATCACCATCCCTTAGAATCATAGCTTTCTTATTTGGACATTCCCTAGCAATGTGTCCATGACCCAAACACTTAAAACATTTTATTCCCCTAGTTTGGGCTGGTTGATTCTCACCCTTTCCCTTATTACCCAAGTCAATTTTAGGTTTAGTTTCTTCCACTTTTGACTTATTAAAAGGTTTATCATCCTTTTTTCCCCAAGAATTTTTCCAAGAAGAAGAAGAACCCACATTTGGTTTAGAATCATACCTCTTTCCTTTCAATTGCCTTTCCACTTTCATGGCCAAATTCACCATATCTTCAATCTCCACATAATGTTGCAAATCAACAACATCAGCAATGTTTTTGTTTAGCCCTCTCAAAAACCTTGCCATGGTAGCTTCACGATCTTCTACCACATTTGCTCTAATCATAGCCTTCTCCATTTCTTTGTGATACTCCTCCACACTCATGGATCCTTGAATTAGAGTTTGTAACCTTTGATGAAGCTCTTTATAGTAGTGGCTTGGAACAAACCTCTTTCTCATGATTTGCTTCATTTCCCTCTAAGACTCCACAGGTCTTTCTCCATATCTACGTCTTTCCTTACAAAATTGATCCCACCAAACAATTGCATAATCACTAAACTCAACAGCGGCAAGCTTTACCTTTTTCTCCTCCGAATAATTGTGACATTCGAAGATGAGTTCCACTTTCCTCTCCCATTCAAGGTACACATCTGGATCATTTCTTCCTTAGAATGAAGGAATCTTCATTTTGATGCTTCCAAGGTTACGATCAACATCATCTTTAGGACGTCCTCTCCTAGCTTGTCTCCTAGGATTGATTTGTTGTCCCACCAAGGTGACTTGATCATCATCCAATTCATCCTCTCCTTCATAGTCCTCTTGGTCAATTGGTGGACGTCTCCTTTCTTTAGGCTCTCCTTGTAATTGGTTAAGGATGCCATCATGCCTCTCCAATTTCTCATTGACTCCCGCCATCATGTTAAACATTCTTTCGAATTGTTGTTGCATAGCTTGAATCACATGATCATTTGTAGAAGAAGAACTTGTGTCTTTTGACATGATTGTAAAACCTAAAATTTTAACAAAAGAAAATAGAAAAAAAAGACAATCTCACAACACTCCCTCACGTGTTTCACTCAAAATTGATGTATACCACTCGTGTTTACACTCAATTTTGGCTTTTTCTCTAATGATCTCACACTCTTGCCTTTTGCCTCTCAAATTTGCCTTTTGATTTCTTAGATGAACTAAGTTTCTCAATCAAACAAAATTCAAGAATGTAGTAATCAATGATAAAAAAAAAATAATAAGGTAGGCTAACAAGAAAATAATAAGGTAGGCTTAAAGAAAAGAACAATTTGTAACAAATAGGCTAATAGAAATGAAAAACAAAGATAGATTATCAAAGAACACAAAGAGACAGAATTATAAAGATAGATCTCAATGGAATATGAAGAGTCAATTTTTTTTTAATGTAAACTGAGATCTAACATAGGAATATCAAAGATAACATATACTTTTTTTTATGGACGAATTTCTAATTTTTTTTTGATATATGCACGAATTGAAAGGTATCACAAAAATCTCAAAGATAACAACTTTTTTTTTTTTGATATCTGTAAACAAAATCTTGAGATAAGAAGAATAAAGAAAAAAAAATAACAAGAATAATAGATAGCAAGAAAGGTGCAAAATATAAGATGAACACAAGATATTGAGAACTAAAAGATAGTTTTTGGATACACAAACCTCAATCTTGAGCCAATGCTCTGATACCACTTATGATGGGAATTGTAGGTTTCATCAATTAACTCCCCAATAGCAAGAATACTATGATAAGTTGAATTAGAAGAAAACTAGAAATTACCAATTTAATCCACAAATTCGGATCGTTCAAAGATTGAAGTAAGAAGATAGATGCTACTTAACCCCTTTACCAACAAGGATAAAGATACTAAGATAGACTTTGAATTTCCTCTTATGCCACAAACAAGAAAGTTTGATAAATAACAAGAAAACAAAGATTTAGATTTTGACACCACAAGCTAAAATAAAGCTTGATAAGTCACAAAGTTTATGCAAGAAATTAAAGACAAAATTCCTCACAATAAAACTCAAACAAAGTTATAATTCATATATCAAAATCATTCATGCTACAAAAGAAAGAAAAGGACTTGTTTATATAGAGTACAAGTCCATGCTCACACTACTAAAATAGACTCACACACATAGGATTACTTTTACTCTTAAATGGCCTTAATAACCATTACCCACATTAATAGTCATTACTTGGTATTGATTACCCCATTAACTTTAATAACCACTACCCATAATAATAGCCATTACTTGGTATTAATTACCCTATTAACTTGTATATGGTGGCTACATGTAACCCTAATTGTTATTAACACAAAAAAAAGTTAAATATTATTCCTTGGGCCTCCATGGATGCCTTATTGGGCTGAAATTCTTGGGCTTTCCAAATGTCCTTAATTAAACCCAATATGGCTTCTTGAAGCTTCTTGGATTTGGACCTTGTGATTGGGCCTTCTTGTACTATTAATGGATCTTGGATCTCTTTAGGCTTTGAACTTGGATTCACATCAGAAAAGGAGTTAGTAAAATCAGGAGAGGGATTAGGAAATATGCAAAATTAAAGGCAAATAAGAACATACATGTAATGCATGCCAAAAGCCACATATAGTCACTGCGCCTTTACAAACAGTGTCGAGTATATAGTAGAGATAAGCAAGTGATGCAGATCCCCAATCAAGAGTGACGACCTGGTCTAAGTTATGTAGGGGGCCTAGAAGAGCAATGCTCACCTCATGACCAGTCTCACAGAAAAGAGTAGTGCCTAGCAAGATGAGGAGGAAACATCTCGCCTTCTGAGCAATCTGGCGAGGAGTAGTAGTGGGTAGACATCTGAAGCCCTCAACTAAAGACGAAAGAACTACATTCTTACAGTTCTTCCATGCTGGAGTGAACCCAATCAAATCTTGCACATACTGACTTCATCTATGCTTCAAAAGACTGTAATAGCTGATGTCAAAGGGTACAGGAGTCCCTCCAAATGCGATACCAGTAATAGTAGAGAAACTCATAGGTGTTATCGTCAACTCGCCTATAGGTGTATGGAAGGTGTGAGTGGTGCCATCCACCTCTCAATCAGTGCAAACAAGGAATAATGATCTGATATACCCCGAGCAGTCGAAAGAGCAACAACGAAACATCTAAAGCCTGAGGCCCAGATGATTTGTGTCACATTCTCTAGCAAACCACTAAATAATTCTCGTGCCAAATGGAAGCATCCAGTGAATTTCAGTGGTTTCTGAATAAAATTCAGAAACCAAAAATCATTCTTTATTCAAAAACCAAAAATCATTCTCTACATTGCTTTTATCTATTTAATTTATTTTTTTATTTATGTGTAAAATAAAATTAAAAAATAAAAAATTGAAAAAAAATTTGGAAATTGAAATTATGGATTTCCGATCGGAAATCCATAATGCCAATCGGAATTATGGATTTTCGATCGAAAATCTAGATTTTTTGGTTGAAAATCCAATTTTTCAATCGGCAATCTAGAAAATCGATCAGTCATACATGCAATTCTGATGACTCCCAACTATTTTTCAACATTTAATTTGAATTTTTTCTTACATACCCCAGTTAATTTTTAAATTTAATTTAGTTAGCATGCTTACAGAATAAAGCAGAAGGAACAAAAAATACCTCATTGCCAATCTGTGAAGACCTGTGAAGATGCAAATAGGTTAAAGGAAGGATGATATCACCTTCTCATAGTCCAAGTTTATTCTGTGGAAACATGGACCCAGAATAATTGGATCTGCTTGCATGTTTGCTCTCCCACGTGGCCCATGTTGTGGGTGAACCATTAGATCAGACGGATGGAAAATCGGACCACAAATGATCAAGAAATCAAGAAAAGAAAAATGTGAATCAATTAGAAAGAAAAAAAGAAAAAAAAGGGGAAAGAATAGGAAGAGAAGGGAAGTGATCGACATGGGAAGGGTATATAAAATGAAAAATATCCATTTTAATCCTTCTAATTTATATTCTTTTTATTCATATTTTATTTCTTGCAATTTGGTCCATAATTGCATTCGAATTAGGAACATGTTCCTAATTAAACCATGACATTCATCAAATTAATAATTCATTGAATTATTAAAACTGCATAATCAATATGTGATTCTGAATTTTCTGTCAAATACAGAATACAAAACAAGATTACAAAATTCATTTTTTACATGCATCATTTCAATCAAAGGATTCATATGCTGCACAATATCTATGATATTAATTTCAAATGATTATGTTATGTGCTGCACAGTAGTTATAACCTTCATTATGTTATGTACTGCATAGCAGTTATGACATAAACTTTCAAATTCATCAGTGCTAGATGTTCCACAAGAATAATAGCAAATTTTCAATTCAACTACACTAGACGTCCCATAGAGAATATAGTGTGCATTGTTAGACGTCCCATAGGGAATAAAACGAAATTCATAAGTGCTAGACGTTCCATAAAAACTATAGCAAATTTTCAATTCAACTACACTAGATGTCCCATAAGGAATATAGTGTGCATCGTTAGACATCCCACAAGGAATATAACAAAATTCATCATTGCTAGACATTCCATAAAATTTATAGCAAATTGTCAATTCAACTACACTAGATGTCCCATAGGGAATATAGTGTGCATCATTAGACGTCCCACAGGGAATATAATGAAATTCATCATTGTTAGACATTCCATAGGAACTACAGTAGATTTTCAATTCAACTACACTAGACATCCCATAGGGAATATAGTGTGCATCATTAGACGTCCCATAGGGAATATAGTGTGCATCATTAGACGTCCCATAGGGAATATAACGAAAGTCATCATTGCTAGATGTTCCACAGGAACTATAGCAAGTTTTTAATTCAACTACACTAGACGTCCTATAGGGAATATAATGTGCATCATTAGACGTCTCACAGGGAATATAATGAAATTCATCATTGCTAGACATTCCACAAGAACTATAGCAAGTTTTCAATTTTATCATCACTAAACATCCATAGGGAATATAGTGTGCATCATTAGATGTCCCATAGGAAATATAACAAAATTCATCATTGTTAGACGTTCCATAGGAACTATAGCGAGTTTTCAATTTATCATCGCTAAACGTCCCATAAGGAATATAGCGAAAACTCATTTGCACAAAGTCCACTAGACATTCAATAGGAAATATAGTGAGACTTGCCAAACATCATACTTTGCTAAGCAATTTGAGCATCAATCTATCACTTAGGATACAATCAAGTGTCCTAATTTCTTTCTTTCAAAATTGTGTGCTTTTACTGCTTTGCCACAATTTGTCAAGCAAACAACAACAAAAAGGGGGCAACTGTAAACACATAATTTCGGGATGCAATTGTGCACAATCGCGACATAAGCCCTTATGATGAAATTCATTCAAAAAATTGAACTTGGTTATCGATTTTCTAGACTTTAGGGACTAAATTGCAATATTTTTTTAAGATTTGATTGCAAATAAGTCAAATTTTCAGGGGTCTTTTAGTAATTAAAAGTAAAAAAAATTAAAAATTGAAATTATGGATTTCCAATCGGAAATCCATAATGCCGATCAGAATTATGGATATTCAAATTACGGATTTTCGATCGGAAATCCACAATTCCAATCAAAAATCCAATTTTTGGATCGGCATTGCACAATTCTAACTCGTAAAATCCCATTTTTTTCAATTTTTTGCATATTTTTATCTATTTTTCAGTGTTTTGATTGGTTAAAAATTGAATTTTTATAATTACTTTTTATTTGGAAAAGATTTTAACGCATTCAAAACATGCAACTTTCAAAAATCAAATCCTTATCAGTTTGTTTTGATAAGAGATGAGTATGTTCCTCCTTTGGAGGAGGCCCAGTACCTGTAGACTCTGTATTTAAAAGCAGAGTCTGCATGCGTGCTGAAAGGGGGGGCTTTTTTTGGAAAATTTTAAAGATTCATAGAAATAACAACTTAAAACCTGACTGCGCAAAAAAAGGAAAAAAACCCTAAAGATCGAAAAGCTACTAACAACAGCCTTTTCAGTCCAAAATCAAACAACAAGTCAAAAACAACAGTGAAAATCCTAGTTTGAGGGGCTATCTCAAAGCATATGCACAACATTCCCCTTTTTTTTTCTTCTCTTCTCTTTTTACGATTTTTTATTTTATTTTATTTTTTTGTTTTATTATTCAATTTTATTACTAATCTAATTATTTCTATATTTTTTTTATATGCAAATGAGGATTGAGGAGGATGTTGCCTGTGTTCAAATGAACAGAAGGTCCATGGAATGCCATGGAAGATCCTGTATTATTTCCCAGTAGAATTTAGGGTTTTATTTTTATTTTTTATTTTGGTGTTGTGTTTTTTTATGGATGTATAATTGTTTAATTTTAGATTTTTGTACATAGTTTGTAATAGCTCCAGTAGTGGGAATAGTAAATTTTTTTAATTTTTTGCACTTTAAAATTAATTAGTAAAACTAGGTCCACAGGGTAAGATTAATTAAAATTAATGGTGGCTTTTAGTTAATTAGGGTTTGTATATAATTAAATTAGGTTTTTTTTAGAAATCATATGTGAATGTATGTTGATTTGATTTTATGATGTTTTTTTATGTTTTTGGGCCCCAAGCCCATGTTTAAGTCTAACCCACTTAATAAATAGGCTTAAAAATGGTTTAGGACTTTAAATAATTAAAATCAATTTCAGCCCATTAGGTTAATTAGATTTTAGGCCCACTTAGTTAATTAAAACTTGTTTAAACTTATCTCAACCCACTTAAATTCATTTCTTTTAAAATAAATAGACCTAGGCCTACATTTCATTTAAAATAAAACTAAGTTAGACTTAGGCCCACTAATTTAATTTTCCTTTAAAATTGAATAGACTTAAGCCCATATCTTAGACAGACTAAAATAAATAGATCTAGACTCACTAATTAATAAAAATGTAGGCCCACCTTTAGTCCATTTGATTTGTAAATAAAATATGTAGATTTAGCTAACTTATAAAATAAAATTAACATAGTTTAGACATAGGCACATTGCCTTTTTGATGCATTTTTACTTATAATTTTATTGACTTGTTGCCTTTTGGATTAGATGGATATTAATTAGGGTTTAATAAAATTGCACGTAATTAGAGGATGAAATAATCATTTATAAAATTATTCTAAATGAACACAAGACTAAGAGATGTTAGTATTATGTATCCAAAATCTCTGGGTTATGGTGCTAGCTTTCTTTTAGAGAATCGAGTACCACCTTTTCGATTTGTCCTAGTTATTACCCTAGGTGGTGACTCCTCATCTCCACGCCATGTCTTTGTGACAGTGGTTAGTGTGTTCTCTAAGGCCCTGAGCCTAAATAGTGTCGCGATTGTTAAAATCTTGGACGCACGCTAAACCTCTCCGTCTACAAGATGCTATCAAATTCTCTAATTACATATTCATACTCCTAAATACATCTTCTAGCATTTTGAACTTTTAAATCTTGTCAAGTTTTTTACATGCACAAATTATACACTTTTGGGCATGTCTGAATGTAAAACATGAATCGTGAAAATCTATGCACAAATGGTTTTAAACACATTATTAAAGGTTCCAATTGCATATACATAATCCTAAATACACATTCTAGCATTATGGACTTGTGAATATTGTTGACTTTATTACATGCCTAAATAGTACACTTTTGCACATGTCTGAACGCAAAGCGTGAACTCGTGAAAATATATGCACAAATAGATTTAAACATGCTAGCAATGGCTCTAATTGCATATTCATAATCCTAAATACACATTATAGCATTTTGAACTTGTGAATCTTGTTGATTTTTTTACATGCACAAATCATACACTTTTATGCACGTTTGCGTGCAAAATGTGAACTCGTGCAAATATATGAACAAATGGTTTTAAACTCATTTTCGAAGGCTCTAATTGCCTATTCATAATCCTAAATATAAAATCTAACATTCTGAAATTGTGAATCTTGTTGACTTTATTTTATACACAAATCATACACCTTTGCGAATGTCTAAATGCAAAGCATGAACTTGTGCAAATCTATGCACAAACGGTTTTAAACATGCTTTCCAATGTTCTAATTGCATATTCATAATCCTAAATACATGTTCTAGCATTTTGAACTTGTAAATCTTGTCGACTTTTTTATATGCACAAATTGTACACTTTTGTGCATGTCTAAATGCAAAACATGAACTAGTACAAATCTGTGCATAAATGGTTTTAAGTACATTAGCGATGGCTCTAATTGCATATTCATAATCCTTAATATGAACCCTAAAAGGGATCAAAAAGTGCCTAAATATGAAGAATTCAAGCTAATTAGCTTAATTTCCTATTTTGAATTTAATTAGCTTGATATGGACAAATTTCGAGTTATTTCTATTTTGGAGTCAATAAGGAAGATTCACGAAGATTCTAGAAGATGTGAGAAGATTCAAGAATATTCCAAGTCCAAGCCAAAGTCAAATAGTCAACAAGTCAAAGTTAAGGGTCAATGGTCAACATGTGACATGTCATGCTTCAATGTTTAGTTGTCATGAGTTGTCATTTTGCTTACTTGTCATGATTTGTCAATTTTGACTTTTCAAAGATGAGTTGTCATGAGTTGTCATTAGTTGTTCTATTTTGAAGGGAATCTCCTTAATTAAGGATTTTCCTATATAGGTATCTTTAGGAATAAGGAAGAAAACCTTTTCCTTCAAGGGTTAGGTTGTTTACATGCCTATATAAGGGCTAGACATATGTAGGACGAATTTAGAATGTATTTTTGACAATTTTAATCAATTAAGTGAGGTTTTACCTTAACTTTGTTCTTTTGAAACTCTGCAAGTTTACTTAAATTGTTTCACATCTACCTTTCATTACAATTTCTAAGTTAGACTTAGAATTGTGTGATTGATCATCTTTTAATAGCTAAGTATCTTGCTTTAAATTAATAAGCAAGGGGTTTAGCTCCATCAACACAACCTATCCTTAATGATCCTTGGGCAATGATTTCAAAGTAGGATGCGCTATCTCTGTTATAGGTAGGGTTCATATCAATCCTAAATACACATTCTAGCATTCTGAACTTATGAATCTTCTTTTACTTTTTTACATGCACAAATCATACACTTTTTCATACGATTGAATGCAAAATGTGAACTCATGCAAAATGTGAACTCGTGCAAATTTGTGCACAAATGGTTTTAAACACATTAGTGATGGCTCTAATTGCATATTCATAATCCTAAATACACATTCTAACATTCTAAACATGTGAATCTTGTTGACTTTTTTCCATGCACAAATTGTACACTTTTGCTAAAGTTTTAATGCAAAATGTGAACTTATGCAAATCCGTGCACAAATGGTTTTAAACATGCTATCAAATGCTCCAATTGCATATTCATAATCCTAAATACACATTCTAGTATTTTGAACTATTAAATCTTGTCGACTTTTTTATATGCACAAATTGTACACTTTTGAGCACATCTGAGCGTAAAACATGAATTTGTGCAAATCTGTGCACAAATGGTTTTAAAAAAGTTATTAAATATTCCAATTGCATATTCATAATTCTAAATACACATTTTAGCATTCTGGACTTATGAATATTGTTGACTTTATTACATGCACAAATAGTACAATTTTGCACACGTCTGAACGCAAAATGTGAACCTGTGCAAATCAATGTACAAATGGTTTTAAACACGTTAGCGATGGCTCTAATTGAATATTCATAATCCTAAATACAAATTATAGGATTCTAAACTTGTGAATCATGTTGACTTTTTACATGCACAAATCATACACTTTTGTGCACGTTTGAACGTGAAATATGAACTCCTACAAATATGTGCACAAATCATTTTAAACATGTTATCGAAGGCTCTAATTGCATATTCATAATCCTAAACACACATTCTAGCATTATGAAATTTTGAATCTTGTTGACTTTATTTTATGCACAAATCGTACACCTTTGCACACGTCTAAACGCAAAGCATGAACTTGTGCAAATCTGTGAAAAAATGGTTTTAAACATGCTATCCAATGCTCCATTTGCATATTCATAATCCTAAATACATGTTCTAGCATTTTGAACTTGTAAATCTTATCGACTTTTTTATATGCACAAATTGTACACTTTTACGCATGTCTGAATGTAAAATATGAACTCGTGCAAATCTATGTGCAAGTGGTTTTAAACACGTTATCGAAGGTTCAAATTGCATATTCATAGTCCTAAATACACATTTTAGCATTATGGACTTGTGAATATTATTGACTTTATTACATGCATAAATAGTACACTTTTCCACACATCTTAATGCAAAACGTGAACTTGTGCAAATTTGTGCACAAATGGTTTTAAACACATTAGCGACGACTCTAATTCCATATTCATAATCCAAAATACACATTCCAGCATTCTAAACTGGTGAATCTTGTTGACTTTTCAACATGCTCAAATCGTACACTTTTGTGCACGTCTAAACACAGAACATAAACTCATCCAAATTTGTGTACAAATGGTTTTAAACATGCTATTGAAGGTTCTAATTGCATATTCATAATCCTAAATACACAATGTAGCTTTCTAGACTTGTGAATATTGTTGACTTTATTACATGCATAAATAGTACACTTTTGTACACATCTGTACGCAGAACGTGAACTTTTGCAAATCTGTGCACAATTGGATTTACACACACTAGCGACAGTTGTAATTGCATATTCATAATCCTAAATACACTTTCTAGCATTCTGAACTTGTGAATCTTGTGGACTTTTTTACATGCATAAATCATGCAAATTTGCACATGTCTGAAGGCAAAGCATGAACTTGTGCAAATCTATGCATAAATGGTTTTCAACATGCTATCCAACGCTCCAATTGCATATTCATAATCCTAAATACAAATTCTAGAATTTTGAACTTATGAATGTTATTGACTTTATTTTATGCACAAATCGTACACATTTGCGCACGTCTGAACACAAAGCATGAACTCGTGCAAATCTATGCATAAATGATTTTAAACATGCAATCCAATCCTCCAATTCCATATTCAAAATCCTAAATACACATTCCAGCATTTTGAACTCGTGAATCTTGTTGACTTTTCTACATGCACAAATCGTATACTTTTGCGCACATCTGAAAGCAAGACATGAACATGTGCAAATCTATGCACACATGGTTTTAAACACATTATTAAAGGTTCCAATTGCATATTCATAATCCTAAATACACATTCTAGCATTCTGGACTTGTGAATATTGTTGACTTTATTACATGCACAAATAGTACACATTTGTCATATGTCTTAACACAAAATATGAACTCATGCAAATCTATGCACAAATGGATTTAAACATACTAGTGATGGCTCTAATTGCATATTCATAATCCTAAATACACATTATAGTATTATGAACTTGTGAATCTTGTTGACTTTTTTTACATGCACAAATCGTACACTTTTGCGCACTTTTGAATGCAAAATGTGAACTTGTGTAAATCTATACACAAATAGTTTTAAACACATTATTGAAGGCTCTAATTGCTTATTCATAATCCTAAATACACAATCTAGCATTATTAAATTATGAATCTTGTTGACTTTATTTTATGCATAAATAGTACACCCTTGCGCACGTTTGAACACAAAGCATGAACTTGTGCAAATCTATGCACAAATGGTTTTAAACATGCTTTCCAATGCTCCAATTTCATATTGATAAACCTAAATACACATTCTAGCATTTTGAACTTGTAAATATTGTCGAATTTTTTATATGCACAAATTGTACACTTTTGCACATGTCTGAACACAGAATATGAACTCGTGCAAATCTGTGCACAAATGGTTTTAAACATGTTATCGAAGGTTCCAATTGTATATTTATAATCCTAAATACAAATTGTAGCATTCTGGACTTATGAATATTGTTGACTTTATTACATGCACAAATTGTACACTTTTGCACATGTCTTAACACAAAACGTGAACTCGAGCAAATATGTGCACAAATGGTTTTAAACACATTAGTGATCTAATTGCATAATCATAATCCTAAATACACATTCGAGCATTCTAAATTTTTGAATCTTGTTAACTTTTTTACATGCACAAATTGTACACTTTTGTGCACATTTGAATGCGAAATGTGAACTCATGCAAATCTGTGCACAAATAGATTTAAACATGTTATCGAAGGTTCTGATTGCATATTCATAATCCTAAATACACATTCTAGCATTCTAAATTTATGAATCTTGTTGACTTTATTTTATGCACAAATTATACACCTTTGCACACGTCTAAATGTAGAGTATGAACACATGCATCTGTGCACAAACGATTTTAAACATGCTATCTAATGTTCCATTTGCATATTCATAATCCTAAATACACGTTCTAGCATTTTGAACTTATAAATCTTGTCGACTTTTTTATATGCACAATTGTACAATTTTATGCACATCTAAACGCAAAACATGAACTCATGCAAATCTGTGCACAAATGGTTTTAAACACGTTATCGAATGTTCAAATTGCATATTCATTGTCCTAAATATAGATTCTAGTATTATGGACTTGTGAATATTGTTGACTTTATTACATGCACAAATAGTACACTTTTGCACACGTTTGAACGCAAAACGTGAACTTGTGCAAATCTATGCATAAATGGTTTTAAACACATTGGCGATGGCTCTAATTCCATATTTATAATACTAAATACAAATTCTAGCATTCAGAACTTGTGAATCTTGTTGAATTTTCAACATGCACAAATTGTACACTTTTGTGCACATCTGAACATAAAACATGAACTCGTGCAAATCTGTGCACAAATGGTTTTATTCATAATCCTAAATACACATTGTAGCATTCTGGGCTTGTGAATATTGTTGACTTTATTACATGCACAAATATTACACTTTTGCACACGTCTAAACACAAAATGTGAACTTGTGCAAATCTATACACAAATGGTTTTAAACACATTAGCGATGACTCTAATTGCATATTCATAATCCTAAATACGCATTCTAGCATTCTGAGCTTATGAATCTTGTTGACTTTTTTACATGCACAAATTGTACACTTTTGCACACGTTTGAATGCAAAATGTGAACTTATGCAAACCTGTGCACAAATGGTTTTAAACATACTATTAGATGCTCTAATTGCATATTCATAATCCTAAATACATGTTCTAGCATTTTGAACTTTTAAATCTTGTCAAATTTTTTTATGTGCACAAATTGTACACTTTTGCGCACGTCTAATCACAAACCATGAACTCGTGCAAATCTGTGCATAAACGGTTTTAAACATGCTATGCAATGCTCCAATTGCATATTCTTAATCCTAAATACACGTTCTTGCATTTTGAATTTGTAAATCTTGTCGACTTTTTTATATGCACAAATTGTACACTTTTGTGTACGTTTAAACGCAAAACATGAAAATCATGCAAATCTGTGCACAAATGGTTTTAAACATGTTATCAAAGGTTCTAATTGCATATTCATAATCTAAAATATACATTCTAGCATTCTAGAGTTGTGAATATTGTTGACTTTTTACATGCACAAATATTACACTTTTGCACACGTTTGAACGCAAAATGTGAACTTGTGAAAATCTGTGCACAAATGGTTTTAAACACATTAGCGATGGCTTTAATTGCATATTCATAGTCCTAAATACACATTCTAGTATTCTAAAATTGTGAATCTTGTTGACTTTTTTGCATGCACAAATCGTGCACTTTTGTGCACGTTTGAATGCAAAATGTGAACTCATGCAAATCTGTGCACAAATATTTTTAAACATGTTAGCGATGGCTCTAATTGCATATTCATAATCCTAAATACATATTCGAGCATTTTGAAGTTGTGAATCTTGTTGAATTTTTTACACGCATAAATGGTACACTTTTGTGCACGTTTTAACGCAAGATGTGAACTCAGGCAAATATGTTCACAAATGGTTTTAAACATGCTATCAAATGCTCTAATTTCATATTCATAATCCAAAACATGTTCTAGCATTTAGAACATTTAAATCTTATCAACTTTTTTTATATGCACAAATTGTATACTTTTGTGTACGTTTGAACGCAAAACATGGACTCATGCAAATCTGTGCAGAAATGGTTTTAAACACCTTATTGGAGGTTAAAATTGCATATTCATAATCCTAAACACACATTCTAGCATTCTGGACTTGTGAATATTGTTGACTTTATTAAATGCACAAATAGTACACTTTTGCACATGTTTGAACGCAAAACGTGAACTTGTGCAAATATGTGCACAAATGGTTTTAAACATGTTAGCGATGACTCTAATTGCATATTCATAATCCTAAATACACATTCTAGCATTATGAACTTATGAATCTTGTTTACTTTTTTACATGCACAAATCGTACATTTTTTCACATGTTTGAATGTGAAATATGAACTCGTGCAAATCTGTGCATAAATGGTTTTAAACATGTTATCGAAGGCTCTAATTGCATATTCATAATCATAAGTATACATTCTAGCATTCTAAAATTGTGAATGTTGTTGACTTTATTTTATGCACAAATCGTACACCTTTGCGCACATCTAAATGCAAAGCATGAACTTGTGCAAATCAAAGCACAAACTATTTTAAACATGCTATCCAATGCTCAATTTGCATTTTCATAATCCTAAATGCACGTTCTAGCATTTTGAACTTGAAAATCTTGTCGACTTTTTTATATTCACAAATTTTACACTTTTGCGCACGTTTGAATGCTAAACATGGACTCGTGCAAATCTGTGCACAAATGGTTTTAAACAAGTTATCAAAGGCTCTAATTTCATATTCATAATCCTAAGTACACATTCTAGCATTCTAAAATTATGAATGTTATTGACTTTATTTTATGCACAAATCGTACACCTTTGCACACGTCTGAATGCAAAGCGTGAACTCATGAAAATTTGTGAACAAATAGTTTTAAACATGCTATCCAATATTCCAAATATTTATAATCCTAAATACATGATCTAGCATTTTTTTACATGAAAATCTTTTCTACTTTTTTCTATGCTCAAATTGTACACTTCTGCACATGTATGAATGTAAAAGAAGAACTCGTGCAAATCTGTGCACAAATAGTTTTAAACATGTTATCGAAGGCTCCAATTGCATATTCATAATCCTAATTACACATTCTAGCATTCTTGACTTATGAATATTGTTGACTTTATTAAATGCATAAATAGTACACTTTGGCACACGTCCGAATGTAAAAAGTGAACACGTGCAAATCTATGCATAAATGGTTTTAAACACGTTAGCGATGGCTCTAATTGCATATTCATAATCCTAAATATGCATTCTAGCATTCTGAACTTGTGAATCTTGTTAACTTTTTTACATGCACAAATCGTACACTTTTGCACACGTTTGAACGCAAAATGTGAACTCATGCAAATCTGTGCACAAATGGTTTTAAACATGCTATTCATTGTTCCAATTGCATACTCATAATCTTAAATACATGTTCTAGCATTTTAAAATTGTAAATCTTGTCGACTTTTTAATATTCACAAATTGTACGCTTTTGCGCACGTTTGAATGCAAAATAAGAACTTGTGCAAATCTGTGCACAAATGGTTTTAAACACATTATTGAAGGCTCTAATTGCATATATCCTAAATAAGTTCAAGCATTCTAAACTTGTGAATCTTGTTCACTTTATTTTATGCACAAATCGTACACCTTTTTGTATGTCTAAACGCAAAGCACAAACTCATGCAAATCTATGCACAAACAGTTTTAAGCATGCTATCCATTGCTCCAATTGCATATTCATAATGCTAAATACACATTCTAGCATTTTGAACTTATAAATCTTGTTGACTTTTTGTATGCACAAATTGTACACTTTAGCACACGTTTAAATGCAAAACATGAACTCATGCAAATTTGTGCACAAATGGTTTTAAACATGTTATTGAAGGCTCTAATTGCATATTCATAATCCTAAATACACATTCTAGCATTATGAAATTGTGAATCTTGTTGACATTTTTTTATGCACAAATCATACACCATTGCGCACGTCTGAACGCAAAGCATGAACTCATGAAAATCTATGCACAAACAGTTTTAAACATGCTATCCAATGCCCTAATTGCATATTCATAATCCTAAACACACATTCTAGCATTTTGAACTTGTAAATCTTATCAACTTTTTTATGTGCACTTTTGCGCATATGTGAAAGAAAAATAAGAACTCATGCAAATCTATGGACAAATGGTTTTAAACATGTTATCGAAGGCTCCAATTGCATATTCATAATCCTAAATACATATTCTAGCATTGTGGACTTATGAATATTGTTAACTTCATTACATACATAAACATAACACTTTTGCACACGTTTGAATTGCAAAATGTGAACATGTGCAAAACTATGCATAAATGGTTTTAAACACGGTAGCGATGACTCTAATTGCATATTCATAATCCTAAATACACATTTTAGCATTCTGAACTTATGCATCTTATTGACTTTTTTACATGCAAAAATCGTACACTATTATGCACGTTTGAATGCAAAATGTGAACTCATGAAAATCTATGCAGAAATGATTTTAAACACGTTAGCGATGACTCTAATTGCATATTCATAATCCTAAATACACATTCTAGCATTCTAAACTTGTGAATCTTGCTGACTTTTTTACATGCACAAATATACACTTTTATGCATGTTTGAACGCAAAATGTGAACTCATGCAAATCTATGCACAAATGGTTTTAAACATGTTATCAAAGGCTCTAATTGAATAATCATAATCCTAAATACACATTCTAGCAATCTTGAATTGTGAATCTTGTTGACTTTATTTTATGCACAAATCATACACTTTTGCGCATGTCTGAACACAAGGCGTGAAGTCATGCAAATCTATGCACAAATAGTTTTAAACATGCTATCCAATGCTCCAATTGCATATTAATAATCCTAAATACATGTTCTAGCATTTTCTACTTATAAATCTTGTTAACTTTTTTATATGCACAAACTGTACACTTTTGTGCATGTCTGAAAGCAAAATAAGAACTCGTGCAAATCTATGGACAAATTGTTTTAAACACATTATTGTAGGCTCCAATTGCATATTTATAATCATAGAAACACATTCTAGAATTATGGACTTGTGAATATTGTTGACTTTATTACATGCGTAAATAGAACACTTTTGCATACATCTGAAGGCAAAATATGAACATGTGCAAATCTATGCATAAATGGTTTTAAACACAGTAGCGACAACTCTAATTGCATATTCATAATCCTAAATACACGTTCTAGAATTTTGAACTTGAAAATCTTATTGACTTTTTTATATGCACAAATTGTACACTTTTGCGCACGTCTAAACACAAAATATGAACTCATGCAAATCTATGGATAAATGGTTTTAAACACATTAACGACGACTCTAATCGCATATTTATAATCCTAAATACATATTCCAGCATTCTAAACTTGTGAATCTTGTTGACTTTTTTACATGCACAATTCATACACTTTTGTGCACGTTTTAATGCAAAATTTGAACTTGTGCAAGTCTGTGCACAAATGGTTTTAAACATGCTATCAAATGCTCCAATTGCATATTTATAATCCTAAATACACATTCTCACATTTTGAACTTTTAAATCTTGTTGACTTTTTTAATATGCACAAATTGTACACTTTTGTGCACGTCTGAATGCAAAACATGAACTCATGCAAATCTATGCACAAATGGTTTTAAACACATTCTTGAAAGTTCAAATTCCATATTCATAATCCTAAATACACATTCTAGCATTCTGGACTTGTGAATATTATTGACTTTATTACATGCACAAATAGTACACTTTTACACACGTCTGAATGCTAATGTGCACAAATGGTTTTAAACATGTTAACGACGGCTCTAATTGCATATTCATAATCATAAATACACATTCCAACATTCTGAACTTGTGAATCTTGTTGACTTTTTTACATGAAAAAATTGTACACTTTTGCACACATTTGAACGTAAAACGTGAACTTATGCAAATTTGTACACAAATGGTTTTAAACACATTAGGAATGGCTCTAATTGCATATTCATAGTCCTAAATACACATTCCAACATTCTGAACTTGTGAATCTTATTGACTTTTTTACATGCACAAATCATACACTTTTGCACATGTTTGAACGCAAAATGTGAACTCATGCAAATCTGTGCACAAATGGTTTTAAACACGTTAGCGATGGCTCTAATTGAATATTCATAATCCTAAATACACATTCAGGCATTATGAACTTGCGAATCTTATTGACTTTTTTACATGCACAAATGGTACACTTTTGTGCACGTTTTAACAAAAAATGTGAGCTCATGTAAATCTGTGCACAAACGGTTTTAAACGCGTTATCGAAGGCTCTAATTGCATATTCATAATCATAAATACAAATTCAAGCATTCTTGACTTGTGAATATTTTTTACTTTATTACATGCACAAATAGTACACTTATTTGCACACGTCTGAACGCAAAAAGTTAACTTATGCAAATCTATGCACAAATGGATTTAAACATGTTAGCGACGGCTCTAATTGCATATTCATAATCCTAAATACACATTATTGCATTCTAAACTTCTGAATATTCTTGAATTTTTTACATGCACAAATCATACACTTTTATGCATGTTTGAATGCAAAATGTGAACTCGTGCAAATTTGTGTACAAATGGTTTTAAACACGTCATCGAAGGCTCTAATTGCATATTCATAATCATGCATACGCATTCTAGTATTCTAAAATTGTGAATCTTGTTGACTTTATTTTATGCACAAATCATACACCTTTGAGCATGTTTAAACACAAAAGCATGAACTCGTGCAAATCATGCTATCTAATGCTCCAATTGCATATTCATAATCCTAAATACATGTTCTAGAATTTTGAACTTGAAAATCTTTTCAACTTTTTTATATGCATAAATTGTACACTTTTGTGCATGTCTTAACGCAAAACATGAACTCATGCAAATTTGTGCATAAATAGTTTTCAACACATTCTTGATGGTTAAAATTACATATTCATAATCCTAAATATAGATTCTAGCATTCTGGACTTATGAATATTGTTGACTTTATTACATGCACAAATAGTACACATTTACACACATCTAAATGCCAAATGTGAACTTGTGCAAATCTGTGCACAATTGGTTTTAAACACATTAGAGATGACTCTAATTGCATATTCATAATCCTAAAAACACATTCCAACATTCTGAATTTGTCAATCTTGTTGACTTTTCCACATGCACAAATCGTACACTTTGGTGCACGATTGAACGCAAAATGTGAACTTGTGCAAATATGTGCACAAATGGTTTTAAACACGCTATCGAAAGCTCTAATTGCATATTGATAATCCTAAATATACATTCTAGCATTATGAAATTATGAATCTTATTGACTTTATTTTATGCACAAATTGTACACCTTTGCGCACGTCTGAATGCAAAGCATGAACTCGTGCAAATCTGTGCACAAACTATTTTATACATGCTATCCAATGCTCCAATTACATATTCATAATCCTAAATACACGTCCTCATATTTTGAACTTGTAAATCTTGTTAAATTTTTTATATGCATCAATTGTACACTTTTGGGCACGTTTGAACGCAAAACATGAACTTGTGCAAATTTGCTCACAAATGGTTTTAAATGCATTATCAAAGGTTCCAATTGCATATTCATAATCATAAATACACATTATAGCATTCTAGACTTTTGAATATTATTGACTTTGTTAAATGCACTTATAGTACACTTTTACACATGTTTAAACGCAAAATGTGAACTTGTGCAAATCTGTGCATAAATGGTTTTAAACACATTAGTGATAACTGTAATTGCATATTCATATTCCTAAATACACATTCTAGCATTATGAACTTGTGAATCTTGTTGAATTTTTTACATGCACAAATCATTCACTTTTGCATGTGAACTCGTGCAAATCTATGCACAAATGGTTTTAAACATGCTATCCAATGCTCCAATTGCATACTCATAATCCTAAATACTCATTCTAGCATTTTCATCGTGTAAATCTTGTCAACTATTTTATGTGCACAAATTGTACACTTTTGTAAATCATTTATCACAAAATAAGAACTCATGCAAATCTATGGATAAATGGTTTTATATTGTCCATAAAATAAGAACTCATGCAAATATATGGAAAAATGGTTTTAAACATGTTATTGAAGGCTCCAATGGCATATTCATAATCCTAAATACACATTGTATCATTCTAAAATGGTGAATCTTGTTGACTTTATTTTATGCACAAATCGTACACCTCTGCACACGTCTAAAGGCAAAGCATGAACTCGTGCAAATATGTGCACAAATTGTTTTAAACATGCTATCCAATGCTCCAATTGAATATTCATAATCCTAAATACATGTTCTAGCATTTTGAACTTGAAAATCTTATTGATTTTTTTATATGCACAAATTTTACACTTTTGCGCACGTCTGAATGCAAAACATGAAATTATGCAAATCTGTGCACAAATGGTTTTAAACACATTCTCAAAGGTTCAAACTGCATATTCATAATCCTAAATACACATTCTAGCATTCTGGACTTATGAATATTGTTGACTTTATTACATGCACAAATAGTACACTTTTGCACACGTCTAAATACAAAATGTGAACTTGTGCAAATTTGTGCACATCTAGTTTTAAACACATTAGCAACGACTCTAATTGCATATTCATAATCCTAAAAACACATTCCAGAATTATGAACTTGTGAATCTTGTTGACTTTTCTACATGCATAAATCATATAGTTTTGTGCACGATTGAATGCAAAATGTGAACTCATGCAAATCTGTGCATAAATAGTTTCAAACACGTTATCAGAGGCTTTAATTGCATATTGATAATCCTAAATATACATTCTAGCATTTTGAAATTGTGAATCTTGTTGACTTTATTTTATGCACAAATCGTACACCTTTACGCACATCTGAACGCAAAGCATGAACTCGTGCAAATATGTGCACAAATGGTTTTATACATGCTATCCAATGCTCCAATTACATATTCATAATCCTAAATACACGTTCTCACATTTTGAACTTGTAAATCTTTTCCACTTTTTTATATGCACGAATTGTACACTTTTGGGCACGTTTGAACACAAAACATGAACTCATGCAAATCTATGCACAAATGGTTCTACACGCGTTATCGAAGGTTCCAATTGCATATTCATAATCCTAAATACATGTTCTAGCATTTTGAACTTGTAAATCTTGTCAAATTTTTTATGTGCACAAATTGTACACTTTTGTGCATGTCTAAATGCAAAACATGAACTTATGCAAATCTATGCACAAATGGTTTTTTACATGTTTTCGAAGGTTTTAATTGCATATTCATAATCCTAAATACACATTCCTACATTCTGGACTTCTGAATATTATTGACTTCATTACATGCACAAATAGTACACTTTTGCACACGTCTTAACGCAAAACGTGAACTTGTGCAGATCTATGCATAAATGGTTTTAAACACGTTAATGATGGCTCTAATTGTTAGTGATATGCACTAGGTCAGTCATTTATGATTATGTATTGACATTTATATTTTATTAATAAAGAGGCATTTCCATTATCATTCCTTTTATGATCATTATTTGAATGGTTAATTCTTACTAAGGTCATCAAGTATGTGACTTGATAGTAAAACCCCTAGATTAAAATAAGAGTTCTATTCTAATTATTCTAATTATTCCTAGTCATTAGTTATTGTATAAATATTAATAAGGCTAGTATGATGTCGACTGATGATTATGTTTTACTAATCATGGATATGAGATATTAAGTCAACTCATACATACATGATGAGAGATCATGTACTGGATTGACCCACTATAAGAATACTACATAGATTATTGTCATAAGTATTTCTCATTGTAGTGATATTTTTTTAAGTCCTTTGACCTTGAAATCACCATGGTTTTCTACATAGTTGTTTTATGTTTTAACACATTCTAACATTATCTTTAACCAGATGATTAAATAGAATGTTATTGGATATGAAATAAGTTATATGAGGAATGTGAGTGATTGAGAAGGAATTTATCCCTCATTAATATGAGTAAGATATCTATGGGCCCATTGATGAGTTAGACTGAAGGAAAATGCATAGCCATGCTGAAATGAATTGATAAAGAGTTATCATTTTCAGTCCACTTGGGATCAAGTCATAATATTATTGAATTATATAAGGATGACATTCTATACCTTATGTTCAATATAGATATCATGTGATAAAAGGACTATAATGTTCACTATGATTAGGTTATGTCGGATTATTGACTTCACATGACTTAGGTAGTCATTTTGTCTTACTAGTGGCCACTTATGACATGTAGGCCTAACTAGAGATTTAAGCCCTATACCAATGTTATGTGAGCCTACAAGGTCACACACTTAGAAGAGGCCCAAAAAGATTATAGGCTTATTAAGTGTAGTTAAACTCTTTAAAAATAAGTATATTTAATTATTTATTTATGATAATTGTTATCTAAATAAATAATAAATATATTACTGATTTTATTTTAAATAAATAAAATTCAAATTTAATGGCTATTTACTAAAAAGGGTTTGGTTAGTGAAACCCTAATTGAGAACTCTATATATATATGTTATCTTTTCTAGGGTTTGAGACAATTCAATTGAGTTAGCCATCTAAAATTCATTTTCTCTACATTTTGAGAAAAATGAAATAAAAGAGAGTTTTGTTCTTGAGTTGTGAGACAACCAAGTTGTGCTAGCACACACACAGATCATTTTGATTAAGGCCTGCTCATGTGGATACCTTTAGAGGGATTCTTTTGAAGACGTCTAAAATCCGAATCTGAATCAAAGCAAAAGCTCAAGGTAAGGTGTCACGAGAGTGAACCTCCTCTCATCCTTCTAGATTTTCTTGCCTCTTTTACATTTTAATGAGATTCTTGAAACCCTAGATTTAATCAAGTAGTCGAATTACATGAATCCGGGTTTAGGAATGTGATAAAATTTTTATATTTCCGCTGCGTTTGTATTATAAAACCCAATAGTGGTATCAGAGCCACTTGTAATTCGATTAATTGATTATGTGTGTATGTAATATATATTAGGGTTTTGATTCATTTTTTAAAAAGGGGTTTTCAAAAATTGTTAAAAGGGTTTTGATTCATTTTGTGATAATTCTTTGTAATCTGTTTGAAAATAGAATTTAATATTAATTTGATTAATATTAACTAACGTTTAATTTGATTAAATTATCTTCAGAATTGTGTTTTCTAAATTTTGTTTACTAATTTTATGAAAATCAGTATAGGTCATCTAGTTTCAAAGATAATCACTAATTTGTTCTATATTCTGTTTTGATTAATATGATTAATTGAAACAACATATTTTTTTTATGTTTTAATCAGGAAATTTGTTTCTGCTTAATTAATAAAATTGTTTTTTATTTTGATCAAGAAATTTGTTTTTGTTTAAAGTTAAAATAGAAATTCTGTGATTATGCAGATTAAGAATTAAGTGGCAATTTGTTTAAGTTTAAACAAATTGTGTTGAATGGATCTATTTTATATATATTCGTTCAAGCTATAATTTTGATTACAAAAATTAGTGTTTCTTAATGGTTGTTGTTACTTTATATAAAAAAAACCATTTTTGATATGTTTTGAATAGATTTTTTGAATGTAATTTGTTTATATAAAGTGATGTCATTTTAGGGTTTTAGGCAGCAACTGATTTGGTAATATGATTATAGAAAATTGATTAGTTGCCTCCTTAACGCAAATTAGGGTTTTTAATAGCAATTTTAATTGAGCATTTTTATCTGTTTTTGAATAGATTAATTATTCAATAATTTGATTATGAAAATCATTAACGTTCAGAAATCTAAAACATAATTCACCAAAGAGCTTAGGTAAAGTGTTTATCATCGAACCCGTTGACTAGCCAATGGGACCACCGTTAACCCTACTAGGGGCGCTACCCCTTGACCCTGAAAGAATTGTCACATTATTATTATTATTATTATTTTAACATAATAATTGGAGTTGCTAACTAAATAGATTATTATGTTATAGATGTTTGTTATTTTATACATGGTGCATAGCATGGCCCCTAGACCAATGTGATTGGATTTAATTGTTTTATGGGTTGTAATTTTAAATACGGCTTGTGAGTCATTTTTTTTGTTGTATTTATTTTATTTTGTAATAGTGTAGAATAAATTACAATAATTAATGTAAATCAAGACCCATGGAGTAATTCAAGTTGGAGGCCCAAGATAGAGATCTAAGGTGGGAACCTAAGAAGGAGATCCATGATAGAAGATGGAGATCCATATTGAAGGCTCAATTTGTAATTGTTATATTACCTAGGTTTGACCTTTGATCTTCATATTGGCTTATGAAGATCAAATTAGATTTGGGCCATGCTATGTCATATTTATTTTAGTTGTTATGTATGTGATGCCATGTGATACAACATAACAATAACTAAATAAGATTAAATAAATATGAACCCTCATTTAATATTAAGTCATTGTAATGCCTCCCATAAATTCAAAACTTGTCAAGCCTTAGATTATTACATATAGGCCTGCCAAAGCAGGGTGTATAAACTTATCCGGGGAAGGCAAGTTGGATAATGGTGTTATCCAAACATTTGATATGGTTTGACTTAACTAGGTTATTAAAATGGTTTTGGACCTAGGGCATTAGATGGGATTTTTAAACCATGACGTGTGATGTCAAATCCCATACCACACAAGAGTTATATGAGATGTAATTGATAAGAGTTGTCTACCTAAATAACCATATTTTAGGTGATAAGCCAAAGGTCACTTAGAGTATGGTGAAATATGGATCTTGGCCCACTATAATTTGTAAATTAACTTTGAGGGTTATTAATTTAAATAATTTTATGGGATTTATTATGCCTTATTTAATAAAATACTGAATGGACTTTGCATATATTTGTTGTAGATAATGACTTCAAATGCTACACTTACCATGTCACTACAATCGATCCTTAAGAAGGATAAACTCAATGGGACTAACTTTCTTGATTGGTATAGAAGCCTAAGAATTGTTCTTAGGCATGAGAGAAAGGAATATATATTTGATCAACCCATCCTTGAGGAACTAGCTGCCAACGCTCTTAGAGCACAAAGGGATGCTTATAACAAGCATCTGAATGATTCTACTGATGTCACTTATGTTTTGCTTGGTTGTATAGAGTCTGAGCTACAAAAGCAGCTGATGGAAATGGAGGCTTATACTATGATAGGCCATCTCAAGGAAATGTTCCAAGAGAAAGCCAGAATTGAAAGGTTCAATACTGTCAGGTCATTGCTTTCTTGCAAGTTGACTACTGGTGGCTCTGTCAGTCCTCACGTTATCAAGATGAAGGGTTGTCTTGATCATTTAGACAAGCCTTGTCTCAAGATTGAACAAGAGTTGGCTGTGGATGTTATTCTTCATTCTTTGCCTAAAGCGTATTATATCTTCGTTATGAATTTCAATATGCATAGTATGAAGAAGACTATTTTAGAGTTGCATGGGATCCTGAAAACTACTGAAAGAACATCAAGAGTAACACTAAGGATGTTCTCATGGTCAATAACGGAAAGGGGATGAAAAGGGTTGCAAAGGGCAAGGGCAAGCCCTCTAAAGGCTTTTAGAAGCCCAAGCTAAAGCCCAAGCCCAAATCCAAAGCTAAACCCAAAGCAAAAGAAGGAATTTGCTTTTTCTACAATGAGCCAGGCCACTGGAAAAGGAATTGCAAGCTCTATTTGGATGATCTAAAGAAGAAAAAGGGTAGTGAGACTACCTCTTCAGGTATTCATGTTATAGAATTAAATTTATCTACTTCTGCTTCTGATTCTTGGGTATTAGATACTGGATCAGGATCTCACATTTGTACAAATGTGCAAGGTCTAAAAAGGAGTAGATCATTGGCAAGAGGCAAAGTGTACCGACGAGTAGGCAATGGAGCAAGAGTTACTGCTTTAGCTATAGGAACTTATGAGTTACCTTTGCCTAGTGGACTTGTTTTATCCTTAGAAAATTGTTATTATGTACCTACTATGTGTAGGAATATTATTTCTATTTCTTGTTTGGATAAGAAAGGGTTTGAATTTATTATTAAGAATAATAAGTGCAATATTTATCTAGATAACATTTTCTATGGATATGCTCCATGCACTAGTGGTCTTTACGTTTTAAATGCTAAAGACACTAATGAAATGTTAATATATAACATTGATACAAAGAAGTATAAATCTAATGATTTAAACTCAACCTATCTCTGGCATTGTCACTTAGGCTATATAAATGAGAAATGCATTTCAAAGCTACACCAAAATGGGTTTTTGAATTCATTTGATTATGAATCATTTGATACATGTGAATCTTGTTTACTTGGAAAAATGACTAAAACACCTTTTACTGGACAGAGTGAGAGGGCTAATGACTTATTGGGCCTAATACATTCTAATGTATGTGGACCATTAAGCTTAACTACTAGAGGAGGTTTTCAGTACTTTATAACTTTCACAGATGATTTCAGTAGATATGGTTATCTCTATCTAATGAAACATAAATCTGAATCTTTTGAAAAGTTCAAAATTTTCAAGAATGAAGTACAAAATCAACTTGGTAAAAATATTAAAACACTAAGATCTGATCGAGGTGGTGAATATTTAAACCAAGAATTTACAGATCATCTTAGAGATTATGGGATAGTTTCACAATTGACTCCTCTAGGTACACCATAATGAAATGGTGTGTCTGAATGTAAAATTCGGACTCTATTGGATATGGTTCGATCTATGATAAGTCAATCTAATCTTCCAATCTTCTTTTAGGGTTATGCTTTAGAAACTACTGTATTCCTTTTGAATAGAGTTCCCTTTAAGGCAAGTGAAAAGACACTATATGAGATATGAACTAGAAAAACTCCTAGATTTGGGGATGTGATACTTATGTGAAGTGTCAAATCTTAGATAAACTAGCACCCAAATCTAACAAATGCCTTTTTATGGGATATCCTAAAGAAACTAAAGGATATTATTTCTATAATGCATCTGAGAACAAAGTGTTTATTACTCGAAATGGTGTATTTTTGGAAAAAGAGTTTATTTCCAAAGGAACCAGTGGGAGCACAGTGCAACTTAAAGAGATTCAAGGTCCATAAAATAGCATTGTACATGATATGGAACTGCAATTGGATCAAAAAGTAGTTGTTGAGCCTATACAAGTACCAAAAGGCCTAAGGAGGTCTAGTAGGACACGTTAAATCCTTGAAAGATATGGATTTCTCATAACTGGTGATAATGATGTGTTGATTGTGGATTAAAATGAGCCCATATCCTATCAGGAGGCCATAAATAGTCTTGTCTTTGAGAAATGGTTAGAAGCCATGAAATCAGAAATGCAATCCATGTATGATAATCAAGTATGGACCTTGATTAACCCAACTAATGGTTTAAAGACTATTGGGTGTAAATGGGTTTTTAAAAAGAAAATTGACATGGATGGCAATGTGTATACCTTTAAGGCAAGATTGGTTACAAAAGGTTTTAAACAAACACATGGTATAGATTATAATGAAACTTTTTCACTAATAGCTATGCTAAAATCTATTCGAGTTCTCCTTGCCATAGTTACATACTATGATTATGAGATATGGAAAATGGATGTCAAAACAACATTTCTTAATGGAAACTTACTTGAGGATGTGTACATGACACAGCTAGAGGGTTTTATCAGTCCTGAGAATTTTTGTAAGGTATGCAAGCTTCAAAAAACCATTTATGGATTGAAGCAAGCATCTCGGAGTTGGAAGCTTCATTTTGATGAAGCAGTCAAAGAATTTAGCTTTATTAAAAATGAAGATGAACCTTGTGTATACAAGAAAGTTAGTGGGAGTGCTATTGTGTTTATAGTGATGTATGTGGATGACATACTACTTATTGGAAATGATATCCATGTTTTACAAAATGTCAAATCATGGCTAGGGAATTATTTCTCAATGAAAGACTTAGGTGAAGCTGCTTATCTATTAGGCATCAAGATCTATAGAGATAGATCTAAAAGGCTTATTAGCCTAAGTCAAAGCACTTATATTGATAAGGTATTGAACAGGTTTAGCATGCAAGACTCTAAGAGATGATTCTTGCTAATGTCACATGGCATTAGTCTCAGCAAGACTCAATGTCCTATAATACAAGATGAGCGAGACCGCATGAGTAAGATTCCATATGCTTCGCTATTGGATCTATCATGTATGCAATGTTGTGTATTCGACCTGATGTCTCATATGCCTTAAGCACAAGTAGCAGATACCAGTCAGACCAAGGTAAAAGTCACTGGATATTCATAATTGAAAAAATTCTTAATTACTTGAGAAGAACTAAGGATGCATTTTTACTGTATGGTGGTCAGGAAGATAAGCTAGTCATAAATGGTTACACTGATGCTAGCTTCCAAACTGATAAGGATGATTTTCTATCACAGTCAGGATATGTGTTTTGTTTGAATAGAGGTACAATTAGTTGGAGGGGTTCCAAGCAAGACACCATTGCTGATTCTACAACAAAAGCTGAGTACATAACTGCCTCAGAAGTAGCTAAGGAGGCTGTTTGGATCAAGAAGTTCATAATTGAACTAGGTGTTATTCCTAGTATATCAGATTCACTGAACTTGTATTGTGACAATAATGGAGCTATAGCCCAAGCTAAGGAGTCCAGATCACATCAAAGATCCAAACATATACTTAAGCGTTATCATCTCATTCGAGAGATCATTGGGAGAGGAGACGTCAAGATATGCAGAGTACCTACAACTGATAATATTGCTGATCCACTAACTAAGCCTCTTCCACAGCCTTAGCATGAGATTCATACTAGGTCCATGGGTATTAGATACGATGTTGATTGGGCCTAGTGCATGTGGGAGATTGTTAGTGATATGCAATAGGTCAATCATTTATGATTATGTATAGACATTTCTATTTTATTAATAAAGAGGAATTTCCATTATCATTCCTTTTATGATCATTATTTGAATGGTTAATTCTTACTAAGGTCATCAAATATGTGACTTAATAGTAAAACCCTTAGATTTAAATAAGAGTTCTATTCTAATTATCCCTAGCCATTTATTTATTGTATAAATATTAATAAGGCTAGTATGATGTTGATTGATGATTATGTTTTACTAATCATGGATATGAGATATTAAGTCAACTCAAAGGTACATGATGAGAGATTATGTTCTGGATTGACATACTATGAGAATACTACGTAGATTATTGTTATAAGTATTTCTCATTGTAGTGATATTGTTTAAGTCCTTTGACCTTGAAATCACCATGGTTTTCTACATAGTTATTTTATGTTTTGACACATTCTAACATTATGATGTGATCCTAGCTCGAAAGAGGAAGATTTCAAGATTTGTTCATGCTAATAAGGCAATGTTCATTCAAGAAAAGAACAATTAGCATAAATTCGTATTTTGTAGCATACTTCAGTATTTTAGCCATAAATCACTCTAAAAAACTCTGATTGAGATGATTCAAGAAGATGTTGAAAGCTAAGAAAGATATCTACAACTTTGGTGAAGATATCCAGAGTTAATTCGGCCTTATACCTGAGCTAAAATTATGAAAGATTATCGGATCGTGAATAAAACTGGGCAGACTGAATATACATCAGTAAATGGGCTGTATCTCACTCAATATAGATCTAAATAAAGTGATTCAAGATGCTAATGAAAGATAACAATAAGAGCTAAAACTTTTATGTTTTGGGGTTAAGTTAATTTGGCCATCATCATATTGAAAAGTGTACTACAATGTGCTGCATAAGTAAATCCGAATTTAATTAGGATTATATTTTCTTATTTAAGTAGAATTATATTTTCTTATTTAAGAAGAATTTTGTTTTCTTGTTTAGTTACGATATTAATTAGGTTTTATTTATGGTTTCTTTAAGCCTATATAAAGGCCTTATTTTATGTAACCTAGAGGGGGTGCAATCATGGATGATTAATAAAATTTAGAGAGGATTCTCTTTGGTTACTTGGTGGTTAACCATGTGACAACCTTTATAACTTATCAATCTATCTTTCAGATAGTAGATTGTGGCATCTTTTTAATAACCTTTATTGCTTGTTTGTTATTGTTCAAAAGGTTAAAGTTTTGATATAGCTTTGGTTATTTGGACTAACTAAACATGAGGTGAAGGTTCTCTATGTCTGAATTGGAACTTGATTTGAACTTTCCTTGAGAGCGTGGGTTTGGGTTCATGTTGAACGGGTTCCTAGAGCAGGTCGTCTAGTGGGTTCATATCACATTATCTTTAACTGGATGATTAAATAGAATTTTTTTGGATATGAAATGAGTTATGTGAGGAATGTGAGTGATTGAGAAGGAATTTATCCCTCATTAATATGAGTATGATATCTATGGGCCCATTGATGAGATAGACTGAAGGAAAATGCATGGCCATGCTGAAATGAATTGATAAAGAGTTATCATTTTCAGTCCACTTGGAATCAATTCATAAAATTATTGAACTATACAAGGATGACATTCTATACCTTATGTTCAATACAGATATTATATGATAAAAGGGACTATAATGTTCATTGTAATTAAGTTATGTTGGATTATTGACTTCACATGACTTGGGTAGTCATGATATCTTACTAGAGGCCACTTATGACATGTAGGCCTAAATAGATATTTAAGCCCACTACCAATGTTATATGAGCCTCTAGGGTCACACACTTAGAAGAGGCCTAAAATGATTGTAGGCTTATTAAGCCTAATTAAACTCTTTGGAAATAAATATATTTAACAATTTATTTATGATAATTGTTATCTAAATAAATAATAAATAAATTACTGATTTTATTTTAAATAAATAAAATTCAAATTTAATGGCTATTTACCAAAAAGGGTTTGGTAAGTGAAACCCTAATTGAGAACTCTATATATATGTTATGTTCTCTAGGGTTTGAGATAGATCAATTGAGTGAGCCACTTAAAATTCATTTTCTCTACATTTGAGAAAAACAAAATCAAAGAGAGTTTTATTTTTGAGTTGTGAGACAACCAAGTCGTGCTAGCACACATACAAATCATTTTGATCAAGGCCTATTCATGTGGATACCTTTAGAGGACGGATTCTTTTAAAGGCATCTAAAATTTGAATCTGAATCAAAGCAAAAGTTCAAGGTAAGGTGTCACTGGAGTGAACCTCCTCTCACCCTTCAAGATCTTCTTTCCTCTTCTGCGTTTTGGTAAGATTCTTGAAACCCTAGATTTAATCAAGTAGTCGAATTACATGGATTCGGGTTTGGGAACGTGATAAAATTTTTATATTTATGATGTGTTTGTATCATTAAACCTAACACTAATTGCATATTCATAATCCTAAATACATATTCTAGCATTCTAAACTTATGAATCTCGTTGACTTTTCGACATGCACAAATCGTACACTTTTGTACATGTTTGAATGCAAAATGTGAACTCGTGCAAATCTGTGCACAAATGGTTTTAAAAATTGTTATCAAAGGCTCTAATTGCATATTCATAATCCTAAATACACATTCTAGCATTCTAGAATTATGAATCTTATTGACTTTATTTTATACACAAATCATACACCTTTGCACACGTCTAAATGCAAAGACTCAACTCGTGCAAATATGTGCACAAACGGTTTTAAACATGCTATCCAATGCTCATATTGCATATTCATAATCCTAAATACATGTTCTAGCATTTTGAACTTATAAATCTTGTCGAATTTTTTATGTCCACAAATTATGCACTTTTGTGCACGTTTGAAAGCAAAATGAGAACTTATGCAAATCTGTGGACAAATGGTTTTAAACACCTTATCGAAGGCTCTAATTGCATATTCATAATCCTAAATACACATTCTAGCATTGTGGACTTGTGAATATTATTGACTTTATTACATGCATAAATAGAACACTTTTGCACACGTTTGAACGCAAAACATGAACACGTGCAAATATGTGCATAAATGGTTTTAAAAATAGTACAGATGCTCTAATTGCACATTCATAATCCAAAATACACATTCTAGCATTCTGAACTTGTTCATCTTGTTGACTTTTTTACATGCAAAAATCATACACTTTTGCACACATTTGAACAAAAAACGTGAACACGTGCAAATCTATGCATAAATGGTTTTAAAAATAGTACAGATGGCTCTAATTGCACATTCATAATCCGAAATACACATTCTAGCATCCTAAACTTGTTCGTCTTATTGACTTTTTTACATGAAAAAATCGTACACTTTTGAGCACGTTTGAACGCAAAATGTGAACTTGTGCAAATCTATGCACAAATGGTTTTAAACATGCTATCAAATGTACCAATTGCATATTCATAATCCTAAATACACATTCTAGCATTTTGAACTTGTAAATCTTGTTGACTTTTTTATGTGCACAAATTGTGCACTTTGCGCATGTCTGAAAGCCAAAAAAGAATTCATGCAAATCAGTACACAAATGGTTTTAAACACATTACCGATGAATCTAGTTGCATATTCACAGTCCTAAATACACATTCCAACATTCTGAACTTCTGAATGTTGTTGACTTTTTTACATGCACAAATTGTACACTTTTGCACACGTTTGAATGCAAAATGTGAACTCGTGAAAATCTATGCACAAATGGTTTTAAACACATTAGCGATGGCTCTAATCCTAAATATACATTCAAGCATTATGAACTTGTGAATCTTGTTGATTTTTTTACATGCACAAATGGAACACTTGTGCGCGCGTTTTAACGCAAAAAGTGAACTTATGCAAATCTTTGCATAAATGGTTGTAAACATGCTATCAAATGCACCAATTGCATATTCATAATCCTAAATACACGTTCTAGCATTTTGAACTTTTAAATCTTGTCAAATTTTTTTATATGCACAAATTGTACACTTTTGCACATGTTTGAACGCAAAATATGGACTCGTGCAAATCTATGGACAAATGGTTTTAAACATGTTATTAAAGGTTCCAATTGCATATTCATAATCCTAAATACACATTCTAGCATTATGGACTTATGAATATTGTTGACTTTATTACATGCACAAATACTACACTTTTGCACACGTCTGAATGCAAAATGTGAACTTGTACAAATATGTGAACAAATGGACTTAAACACATTATCGATGGCTCTAATTGCATATTCATAATCCTAAATACACATTCTAGCATTCTAGAATTGTGAATCTTGTTGACTTTATTTTATTCACAAATCATAAACCTTTGCGCACATCTGAACGCAAAGTGTGAACTCGTGCAAATATGTGCACAAATAGTTTTAAACATGCTATCCAACGCTCCAATTGCATATTCATAATCCTAAATACATGTTCTAGCATTTTGAACTTTTAAATCTTGTCAACTTTTTTATATGCATAAATTGTACACTTCTGCGAATGTCTGAATGAAAAACATGAATTCGTGCAAATTTGTGCACAATTGGTTTTAAATACGTTATGGAAGGTTAAAATTACATATTAATAATCCTAAATACATATTTTAGCATTCTGAACTAGTAAATATTGTTGACATTATTACATGCACAAATATTACACTTTTGCACATGTTTGAACACAAAACATGAACTTGTGCAAATCAGTGCACAAATGGTTTTAAACACGTTAGCGATAGCTTTAATTGCATATTCATAGTACTAAATATGCATTCCAGTATTATGAACTTATGAATCTTGTTGACTTTTTTACATGCACAAATCGTAAACTTTTGCGCATGTTTGAATGCAAAATGTGAACTCGTTCGAATCTGTGCACAAATGGTTTTAAACATGTTAGCGATGGCTTTAATTGCATATTCATAATCCTAAATACACATTCAAGCATTCTGAACTTGTGAATCTTGTTGACTTTTTTACATGCACAAATGGTACACCTTTGTGCACATTTTAACGCACAATGTGAACTCATGAAAATCTGTTCACGAATGGTTTTAAACATGCTATCAAATGCTCTAATTGCAAATTCATAATCCTAAATACACGTTCTAGCATTTTGAACTTTTAAATCTTGTCAACTTTTTTTATATGCACAAATTGTTCACTTTTTCGCATGTCTGAACGCAAAACATGGACTCATACAAATCTGTGCACAAATGGTTTTAAACATGTTATTAAAGGTTCCAATTGCATATTCATAATACTAAATACACATTCTAGCATTATGGACTTGTGAATATTTTCGACTTTATTACATGCACAAATAGTACACTTTTGCATACGTCTAAACGTAAAATGTGAACTTATGCAAATCTGTGCACAAATGGTTTTAACACATTAGCGATGACTCTAATTTCATATTCATAAGCCTAAGTACACATTATAGAATTATGAACTTGTGAATCTTGTTGAATTTTTTACATGCACAAATCGTACACTTTTGCGCATGTTTGAATGCGAAATGTGAACTTGTACAAATATGTGCACAAATGGTTTTAAAAACGTTATCGAAGGATCTAATTGCATATTCATAATCCTAAATACACATTCCAGCATTCTAAAATTATGAATCTTGTTGACTTTATTTTATGCACAAATAATACACCTTTGTGCACGTCTAAACACAAAGCATGAACTTTTGCAAATCTGTGCACAAATTGTTTTAAACATGCTATCTAATGCTCTAATTGCATATTCATAATCCTAAATACATGTTCTAGCAATTTGAACTTGAAAATCTTGTCGACTTGTTTATATGCACAAATTGTATACTTTTGCGCACGTTTGAATGTAAAACATGAACTCGTGCAAATCTATGCACAAATGGTTTTCAACACATTCTCAAAGGTTCCAATTGCATATTCATAATCCTAAATACACATTCTAGCATCTTGGACTTGTGAATATTGTTGACTTTATTACATGCATAAATAGTACACTTTTGCACATGTCTGAATGCAAAATGTGAACTTGTGCAAATCTATGCACAATTGGTTTTAAACATGTTAATGATGGCTCTAATTGCATATTCATAATCCTAAAAACACATTCCAGAATTCTAAACTTGTGAATCTTATTGACTTTTCTACATGCACAAATCATACACTTTTGTGCATGATTGAACGCAAAATGTGAACTCGTGCAAATATGTGCACAAATGGTTTTCAACACATTATCGAAGACTCCAATTGCATATTCATAATCATAAATACACATTCTAGCATTGTGGACTTGTGAATATTGTTGACTTTATTACATGCATTAATAGAACACTTTTGTACACATTTGAATGCAAAATGTGAACACATGCAAATCTATGCGTAAATTGTTTTAAAAATGATAGTGACGACTCTAATTGCATATTCATAATCCTGAATACACATTCTAGCATTCTTAATTTATGCATCTTGTTGACTTTTTTACATGCTCAAATCGTACACTTTTGCGCATGTTTGAATGCAAAATGTGAACTCATGCAAATCTGTGCACAAATGGTTTTAAACATGCTATCAAATGCTCCAATTGCATATTCATAATCCTGAATACATGTTCTAGCATTTTGAATTTTTAAATCTTATCGGCTTTTTTTATATGCACAAATTGTACACTTTTACACATCTCAGAATGCAAAATAAGTACTCATGCAAATTTGTGTACAAATGGTTTTAAACATGGTTTTGAAGGTTTTAATTGCATATTCGTAATCCTAAATACACATTCTAGTATTCTAGACTTCTAAATATTGTGGACTTGAATACATGCACAAATAGTACACTTTTAGACAAGTCTGAATGCAAAATGTGAACTTGTGCAAATCTGTGCACAAATGGTTTTAAATACATTATTGACGACTCTAATTGCATATTCATAATCCTAAATACACATTCCAACATTATGAATTTGTGAATCTTGTTGACTTTTCTAGATGCAAAAATCGTACACTTTTGTGCACGTTTGAACGCAAAATGTGAACACTTGCAAATATGTGCATAAATGATTTAAACATGTTATTGAAGGCTCTAATTGCATATTTAAAATCCTAAATACACATTCTAGTGTTTTGGAATTGAGAATCTTGTTGACTTTATTTTATGCACAAATTGTACTCCATTGCGTATGTCTGAACGCAAAGCGTGAACTCTTGCAAATATGTGGACAAACAGTTTTAAACATGCTATCCAACGCTCATATTCATAATCCTAAACACACGTTCTAGCATTTTGAACGTGTAAATCTTATCAACTTTTTTATGTGCACAAATTGTGCACTTTTGTGCACATCTAAAAACACAATAAGAACTCGTGCAAATCTATGCACAAATTATTTTAAAGATGCATATTCATAACCTTAAATACACATTCTAGAATGGTGGACTTGTGAATATTTTTGACTTTATTACATGCATAAATAGAACACTTTTGCACATGTTTGAACGCAAAATGTGAACACGTGTAAATCTATGTATAAATGGTTTTAAACATAGTAGCGACAGCTCTAATTGCATATCATAATCCTAAATACGCATTTTAGCATTCTAAACTTGTGCATCTTGTTGACATTTTAACATGCACAAATTGTACACTTTTGTGCACGTTTGAACGCAAAATGTGAACTTGTGCAAATCTATGCACAAATGGTTTTAAACACGTTAACGATTGCTCTAATTGCATATTCATAATGCTAAATACACATTCTAGCATTCTAAACTTATGATTCTTGTTGACTTTTTTACATGCACAAATTGTACACTTTTATGCATATTTGAACGCAAATTGTGAACTCGTGCAAATCTGTGTACAAATCAATTTAAACACATTATCGATGGTTCTAATTGCATATTCATAATCCTAAATACACATTCTAGCATTATGGAATTATGAATCTTATTGATGTTACTTTATGCACAAATCGTACACCTTTGCGCACGTCTGAACGCAAAGCATGAACTCATGCAAATCTATGCACAAACGGTTTTAAACATGCTATCCATTGCTCCAATTTCATATTCATAATCCTAAACACACGTTCTAGCATTTTGAAGTTATAAATCTTGTCGACTTTTTTATATGCATAAATTATGCACATTTGTGCATGTTTGAAAGCAAAATAAGAACTCATGCAAATCTATGGACAAATGGTTTTAAACATGTTATCGAAGGCTCCAATTGCATATTTATAATCCTAAATACACATTCTAGCATTATAAAATTATGAATCTTGCTGACTTTATTTTATGCACAAATCGTACACCTTTGTGCATGTCTGAACGCAAAGCATGAACTCGTGCAAATCTATGCACCAATGGTTTTATACATGCTATCCAATGCTCCAATTACATATTCCTAATCCTAATTACACATTGTCACATTTTAAACTTGTAAATCTTGTCAACTTTTTATATGCACAAATTGTACACTTTCGCGCACATTTGAATGCAAAACATGAACTCATGCAAATCTGTGCACAAATGGTTTTAAACTCCTTATCGAAGGTTTCAATTGTATATTCATAATCCTAAATGCACATTCTAGCATTATGGACTTATGAATATTGTTGACTTTATTACATGCACTTATAGTAAACTTTTGCATACGTCTAAACACAAAATGTGAACCCGATGGGACAGAGGTACGTAGGTTCGATGGAAAGGATACTCTAAGCTAACAGCAGGGGATATCGAACCTAGACCTAGCGGAAAGAGGAGTTCTCATGCATACATCTCAGGTTGAAAAGGACAACAAGAAAGGCAATAATCGAGAAACTAGACCTAATACTCCAATAGCGATGGATTGACCTGGCTCCTCTAGCATATTGGATTCATCGGCTAAATCTTTGCTTTCTTCATCAGTTGCTATTGATAATGGCCTACACAAATAGACTTTCGAACAAGGTTGGTTCATACAGTCCAATAGAAAGTAAATCTGACGATGGATGGCTACAGGCAAAAGTAAACTTATAAGGGGAGACTGAGATAATCTCTAAAGCAGGGTCCCTCTCAGAAAAAGGAAAGTCTTTCTAAAATAAGAGGAGATCCAGCATCAAATATCAAAGCATTCGAATGAAGAAGTAGTTCCACGTAGCGCTGAAGGAAGGAGTCGAAGGGTCTTCTCTTTTCTTTTGTTATCTTAATTAATAATTCATCTCTTTTCAATACCAGTTCAGAGCAGCTGGAAGTGGAGTTCAAATGCTGAATAAGGGGTTTAGCCAAATTATAGAGAGAATTTGATAAGCTCACCTTGACTTGTTCGGATGGCAAAGTCTTAACTGTGATTGAGGTCTATCCTCATATAGAAAGAAAATAGCTAGTAGAAAGATCATAGGAGGGCACTTGGGAGCTACCTCACCTCATAAGGTAATCCAAACTCTGACTCTGAAAATGGGTTTGACAGTTGTGACATTGGCTGTGAACTATTTTATAAGTCTATTCTGGGTTTCCTTTCTTTTGGGGTCCTCCTAACGATCCAGCTGAGGTTGTGCCATCTTGTGATGATGATGGAGCACATGATGTGATGCTTAGGCATTGGGTACTTCAGTGGTTAAAGCGTGGTACTACTGGCTTCAGATACTATTGAAGAAGCCTATGCTCGGGTGAATGCCTCCTTTTTGGGTAAGGGTCAGCCCTGCTAGCCATTTGCTTGCTCAAACTGTACACATTCAAAGACTGGTTTGGGAAAGGAGTAGAACTTGAGGGCTCAGACTATTCATTCACATATAAGTTCACCTAAGAAGGGGGCGAAGGCTACTTAGAAGTGATGGTTAAAGTTTGGGTGCCAAAGAAGGTTTCCTGGACAAGGTAGAAAAGCCATATAGCCTTCACTATGGAGTTTGATTGCTTACCCTGGGCCTCTGGCATATAAGGATTTGCTCCTTTGCTAGCCCGGTCCTAATGAACCGATCAATGTCTGCCATGTCTCTTTCTCCAACTACAGTTGGTGAACCGAGAACTCCTTCTTATAAGGTATAAGCTTCTTCGAGACACCTTTCACTTGTAGTAGGATTGAGTTCTCCTGTCAAGCCTGCTACTCCCAATCGAATAAGAGAGGAGGAAAGGTTGCTTCATAGTCAAAGTATTAGAGACTTGGTCTGTGAAGAAGGACATTATAGCTCACAGTCTTATGACTCCCCTCACCTTGTACCAAAAATTCCTAGTAGTTACCCTCAATGAAGATTATAAAGGTCACAATTACAATTCCAAAAATAAGCATTAGGGAGTGAAAAAGGGTATTCACTTGTTAGAAAATCTGGTAAAGAGTTGATTCGTCTTTGGTCTATGTTTTCCCTCTCCTTTCATATGCTTTCTTGCTTCTGATGCTCTAGCCTTAGCTAAAATTGGTAGAAAAGAGAGAGGCCCCAAGCCCTTGATCCATCATTTGAGTTTAAACCAACCAGGAGCACCCCTCTATTAAAGATAGAGTCTTGGCCCTAGTCTTATAAGCAAAGCTATAAAGTTTTACGACTCAAGCTAGCTAAAGAAAAGGCAATTCAACTTGGATATTCTATAAGCCGAGTACAGTAGAGAGAAAAGCAGCCCTCGTGGTGGGGCTTTTGGGATGAGCTCCCCTTACCTGCGCTATTTTATGAATGAACATGCCAGAGGAACTCCTGTACCAGACATTACGCATTAGACTGACTGGTGTTTAAGGCTGAAACATGACATCCAAGACCTTATTAATTCAGGGAAAATTGAGCCACCAAGGGCAAACCGTCCCAATGTAACTACCAATTATCTACCCACTCATGTTGTACCTCCTCCTGCCAATATAAACATGATCGAGCTGACATTGTCGAGTTAGGATCCCTCCCTCCTTATCACACCAGCCAGAGAAAAGGGATAAACTGATGGTAGAGACATGATTGGAATCCGAGAGACTTACGAGATTGAGCCCCCACCTCGAGTTCACATGCTCCGATGGGATTATTTTTATGAAAATATCCCAACCCCTCCAATTACTCCCTGAAAGCCCAGCAAGTGATGAATCCTTATCCTTGCATATCCAAACTAAGAAGTACGTACTGTCTATGGAGTGTAGCCAAGGGCTGGACTTCCAAGAGTGAAAGACTCTGGTTTGATAGAACATTTTTGCCTTTCTCTTTCTCCATTCCAGGTACCATTTCTCTGCTCTACTTTTCTTTTAAAGTAGGATTGGAAAGGAAAATGGTAGTGTGATCTCACTCTGGTAGAATCAATCTAATGTGTCATAAAGTGGGAAAAGCTGGGATCTGGTTCTCTCTTCAGGGTAGATGTTTAAAAAAATCTGAGAGTTTCGGGGCGGAATCCTTATTTATTAAAGGGAAGTTCATCTGAACCAGCATCCCTGGGAAGTAGTATCGAACACTGACTAAAAAAAACAAGATCTCATGTGACTCAACTCACGGGCATTGATTCAAGAGATCAAGCATAAACCAAGCCTATCCCGACGTCCTGGCATGGGTGCAGGTAAAAAAAAAGCCTGAGGTCTCAAGAACATTCATTCTTCCTCTGTCTTCTATCATCTACTAAACTAATAGGAACGTCGAATCCAAAGTCAAGAAATCCTAAAAGAGTTTAAGTGAAATCCAGAGAGTCCATCTTAGTAGACTAATGAAAAAGGTGCTTCATCTTTTCTTTTCTAAGCAAGCAGGAAAGGTCCAGGCAAGCAGCGAGGTCGTACTTTTATTATTGGAGGTCAGGTTCGACGATCGGGACCGAAGTGGGAAAGAAGTTATTTGCTTTTTATCGAACCCGTGAGAGCTTCCTTTCCCTAAAAGGGAGTATCTTTCCCTTCGCCGGAGAGCAAATAAGCAAGTCCTTTCCAACTAGAACTCCTAACGATCTTTTAAGCAGTTCAAATAGTAGGGCATTAGCCTCAGAGGCAGGGGTTGGAAGTCAGGAATTTCCCACTCCCACTGGATGACATGCAGATAGAGAAATGCGACTAAGCTAGATTCAGGAACAACTTCTATTATCATTCTTTTTTCCTTCAACCGCCTGCCCAAGACCAGAAAAATGGAAGAACTATGAGCGTGGAATCACTAGAAATTGATTAATGATGAGCAACTAATGGATAATGCGTTCATTTGGCACCTTCGGGTTCAGGCGTCAAACCCAAATCTGCTATAAAAACTAATATGTTGAGTGCTAGATTGATCCGAGAACTGATGCGAGCACCCTAATGGATCGAGAAGTCACTCCACCTATGAGAAAAACTCCAAACACAATCGAAGGAGTGTAGCACTTTATGAATCGTTTCCCCGATGGTGGAAACATGGGAACAATAACTCCGGAAAGAGCAAAAAAAAGAAGTAGCTATTAGAAGTTTAAGTTGGAGCTTTCCACACCTGCTTTGAGAGGATGGGAATAGTTACATTCTTTGTTGGGTGGGGGAATAATAGCCAGTAGGTCCAGGTGCCGGGTCCACCGACTCCTCAGATCGATCACTAAACTTAGGTCGGCTCGATCACGAAGCCCAGAATATAGATATGAATCTTTAATGTGACTGCTTCAACGGTTGCTTTACCTACTGCTTCCTCCTCAGAATCTAGCTTGCCTTGACTTCATGGTCGAGAAGAGCCTAGCTTTCGAGAATGTGTTGATATGTCTTGGCAAGAACTGGCTGAAGCATCTAAAAAGGGAAGCGTCCTAGGACTTTGCGAAGAGCCATCATCTCTTAAACAACATTGTAAAGTCCATTTAGATAAAGAGATGCCTCATCCTATCACCGTCAGAGAGCTGGTTAGGGGTAACCTCAGTGCATTTACAAATTTCATTAGCAGCCTTAGCCTTCCTGGCCTAACCTGACCTCTTTCTCCAATCGAAGTCAGACTTGCATACTCTGAGACCATTATAGGGACCTGCTTGCTCTTCTTCCCTCTCGATAAATAACTATGGAGTGAATGCCTTTGATGCGACTAGCTGGGCGGGTGGAAGTCAAGTGAGGAATAGTCTCACTTTTCCATTCAGTAGTTCAGCATATCGGATCTTGTAGTGGATTATCGGGTTTGAAAGTCTCTCTTTCTCCCACTACCGTTGGAATTATGTGTTCGTCTCTGCCCGGGCGACAAAAAATGGTCTTGAAGGAGCGAAGCCACTGGAACGAATGTGAGAGGAGCGAAAGTCTGCCTAACTTGAAAATAATCCGCGCTCCCTCTGATGAATGATTGTTTGTTCTTGCTTGATTACCGAAGGACTACCGCTGAAAGGCGTTGTCACTGCGACTTGGTGCCTAATGTGCTCTTCATGGAAAGGAGTGAAATGAGCAAGGAGAGAGAGTAAATCTTAATGTCAGTGATAATAGGAAGGGAAGAGACAGAATCACATCTGCTTGGCTGGTTGACACAAGCAGGGTCACTGGGAAGGATACAGATGGGGTCCATTGAAAGCAAAGTAAAGACGAGAAGAGAAGGGTTGAACGGGAAGAAAGGGTTGTGCTTTAGTTCGGCTTGGCTAGTCTTCATGGCATGAAGAACTCAGATTCAAAAAAAGAATAAAAAGCATAGCTGTGAGGCTTAACAGATAAAGAAAACGGGATCCCACTGATCGCCCCACTTGTTGAAAATGATTCTGTCCACTCGATTCAGCATGGGTGCCTGTGTTATAAAATCCATTGGATGTTATTCCCTTCAGGTCTCTTTGACGTTTAAAGAGGCTAGTTATAGGCGGTATTCGTCTTTGGCTAAGGACTCAATATAACCGACACTGGTATAGATACGTTTTGGTGGCCTTCTCGCCTGGTGGAATCATACCACTACCGTTTCCTATCTGCTTAGGTTTTCTAGATTTAATTGCTATCATCTTGGTATGGTGCGGTATTTTCTTTTGGAGTCGTGTCGTCCAGATGACAAGTATTTATTATCTGTACGGGATGATTTTGAGCGTAAGCTCACTCAAGAAGGGGACTTCTACGTGGAGAAAGTCATGCTCAGATATTGGGTGGAATCTCTTATACGATATGTCCGATGGTATGAGGAAGCCTATTGTGACTTCACTTTACCTTTGGAACAACTATTAGATCCACCTGCGGTTTGTCTATGTCCTGATCGGAAAGACCTGTTAAGTAAGTTTAACAAATATGGTCTGATGTTCAGATGTTATGACTTAATCCGTCAGCGTCGCTATCCGCTACCTTTCTTTAATGGGCAGCGCTGCGCGATTGAATGTTGAAGTTGTGCAATCTTGTCTTTGGTTAAGAACCAACTCTTGGTTAGAGTTGGTTTAACAGATCGAAGAGTGCCACTACGATAAGTTTCATTATGTAAATACCGAAAAAAACTTATCGTGGGAGCAGCCAAAAAACAAGAGACATTCATTCATTGAACGAAAGAAATATCATAAGTAATTTGAATTAGGTTGTACCTTATTCTATTCCCCCTATCTTTAGTCAGGAATAGTGGTCCGATAAGATGAACATCCCCAACCCTTGGTTGCTTAGTTTGTTTTCTCTGTTAATAATAGGCACAACAACTCTAGATGGCAGGGAATTCCCAATGGATGAAATGAAAATAGAAATCCCACTACTTCTACAACTAGGGGGGTCTATGAATTACGGGTATTATTTCCACTGAGACTAGATGGCTTGCCTTTCCTTGAGGAGGACACGGGCTCACTCTCTGACCTACGTCCTTCCTAAAGTGAATCCTATTAAAGAAAACTTGCCTGCACCCTAATTATTAGTATAGTTCTTTGAGAACTCCCTCACTTGGCATAAAAGCAAAGATAACTACAATTCCCCAATGAGAAGAGAATTTCTAAAACCAACCGGCTTGCTAGTCTTTTCTGATAACTCTTCTGACAAGGAGTCCTCAATTGGAGGGGCGAATGGAAGTACTTCAAACTGAACACTCGCTTATGAAATGGAACAGAACTCTCAGGCTTAGAGGTCTTATAAAGCACTTATCTTATCACACCAACTAGCACTGGTCCTATAGAGAGAAAAATTCCTAGACTTGGCAGAGACAACAAAAAATTCACCTTCCCCAGGATATCTTATCGGAATCTTATCTATAGCTATACCCCAGCCGCCGGAGAAATAAAGATATCTATTATATGGAGCCCCCTATCATTAAAACTGCCATTGGGTGAGATGTAATAGAAGTCCCAATAAAACTGCCACTCAAACTCCTTCGGAGCCTCGCTGGCATAAAAGATATCTATCTATTAGCTAAAGCCCCTAGTAGAGTAATTTCAACCCGGATTTGGATCAAGAAAGAATTCCTCAACCTCATAAACTGGAACTCTAGTCCCATTAGCTGATCTATGACTAAGGAGTCGATATGCACTGTAGTTACATAAATGAAGATATAGTAGATATGCGACATTCAACCGATACGTGACAGTCCTAGTACATTGTTAGTTATGGTATAGCTCTTAGTAAGGCATAGAGCAGTAGCAGTCTTAACTTTTCCTGTTACAGAATCGACTCTGAGCACTGTTCATGGCATGGTTAACGATGCTAAAGAATAGTGATTGTTGAATCAATTTTCTCTTTCGACTCTTTATGGTTTGTTGTGAAAAAGAATAGGTTGTTCTCAGGTGTAAAGGAAGAGCTGCTAGTAACAAGTGAGGGAAGGAACCTCTAAGAGCTGATTCAAGTGCTTGCATCCACTAGATCATCATTCACCCATATCGCCATATGGTTGGCCTAGACTGGGCTAGGCTAATATGAAAGGGAATATAGCTCGTTTCGTCCTCCAGAACGAAGTCTTCATGGAAAAAAATAAGGATAGAATCCCACTTTCCCGCTTTATCAACCCTATAATAGTGTATGAAGGTCCCTGTCTAAATGAGTAGTTCATAGGGTACTTCAGAGTGAACGGTGTGCTCTCGCTCTTTTGATACACAAAGGTGCGCTCTCACTTTCTCCCTAGGACAAAGCAATGCGCTCACTCACTGATTGCTTGTTGTCCTGATAGGGTAGCTTCTTCAAAGATTTCCCCTGTCTGAAGTGGATTGGCAATACCAATAAATCTCACCGAACAAACTCCTTGTCAAAGCCATGAAGCCATGCATCTTTGACCAACCAGGACCTGCCTATAGCGTTTGGGTGGTGACCTACTAGCGTAGTAACAGAAAGGCATCGACGTGGGCACTGATACTTGTGTTCCATCACTAAGAAAGGGATTGTCGTTATCTAAGTCATTCCCATTGGCAGGAGGCACGCCATCATCTCTACAAATTCATCGAGGAGAGTTTTTCACTAAACTTGAAGGAAAAAAGATTGATTCATTGCCCAAAAAAGAAGAGAAAAGAGCCCTTCTCTTTCTAGCCATTCCATTACGAGACTTCTCAACCACCTTGACAGCACCAAGTTGACTTGCCGCTTGACCCAATCTTGCGATTTCCAATGATGAAACCAAGAAGGACTAGACTGATTCGACTGCTCTCACTGGCTCAACTGCTCGATAGGAATAGGAAACCGTTCCAACCACTTCCACTTATGCGGGACATTCACTCTCAAAAGCATGATTGTCACTCTAACTCGTGCCAAATGCCTCTCATAGGGAAAGCTTGTTCCCTCCCGCCCTAGTTGCACTATTCCACCTACCTAATCCCGGTATTAAAATGGAAGATGCCTCTTACACTTCTTTTTTTGCTTTCCTACAAGGGAGGAGGCTTGTCTAAAATGCACATTCTGCTCTATCGGGCATCCATGTGCATTTATCAATGTAGTGGATTAGAGATAGCCATATATCGAGTATCTGACAAAAGGAACCTTATCGGATGATAGATACAAAGCGAATAAGCTAAAGAAGATGGCCAAAAGGTATATCGTGAATGATGGTAAGCTATTCAAAAGAGGCTTATCGGGAATTCTGTTGAGGTGTCTATCAGGTGATGAAGCGATGGAGGTCATAAACCAATCCCATGCTGGCACCTTGGCGGAGCACCAAGGAGGGCGTAATCCGAAAAATGACGCTCGGGGTTTTCCTCCTCAGCTGCACACCACACTACAAAGTGGTGACAGAGGGCAAACCTTCTGTCCGACCATTTTTTCGAGGCAGCCTGCTCTTGTTCGGGTGCCTTGAGTGCTGCAGATGGTGTTCGTGATGCTGGCAATTTTTGTGTAGCTGGTGGAACTGAAGATGAAACTCTGATGCTGCCATTTCGGCTTATGGCTTTTTAACTTGAAAGTGAGCAAGCCGGTTGAGTTTGTTTGGCGGGCCCGCATACTTCGAGTCACCATCCGTTGAGCCGAGGACGGTGCTGAAGAAATGATAGGACTTCTTCTTTCTTCCCTGATTGAGAATGCATGTTGGCTGATGAGTGCTGAACCTCCTTTTACTTTCATAGTCTAGGTTTGCTTTTGCCTGGGCTGGTGACCTTTTTGATGTTGCGATGATCTGGATGGCTGCCTCTGCTCGGGAATGAATCCATATGTGGGTTCAAGAGGAGGAGGACTTCGACTCTCAACCCTTTCTTGATCAGGGAGTTACTGCTCTTTGAATGTCAAAAGCTTTTTGATTCCTTATGAGAAGTAAGAAAACGTCAGTTGATGCCCACCATCGGACATACTCCAAGACCATCTTGCCCTCTCTGTCATCTGGCATTATCACGAAAGCAGCCCCGGTGCCCTTTCTCATCATATGTGCCCAGTATTCTGCTAGTTCCAAAAAGGTTAAAGATGAAGTGCTTGACATCATGATCGGGTGCCAGAATGAAAAAAAAGGTCAAAACAAAATTGTCTTATAAACTGGTGGAGATTGTACGGTTATGCTCGAAGCACGTTGCCCTGCTGTAACGTCAGAATGCCACATCGCATGGAGATAAGATACTATCTTTGATGCATTTTCATAACATCAATAAGTAGCAAGGGCCCTTTTCATCGACCTTGTCGACTAATCATACAAGATTTAGGGCATCTCTTAAATACCATGCTTGTAGGGCCGCCACGTGAAGCTCATCGGATGACGAGCCTGGCCATCTTCGCATTGAACTTCCTGGCTTCAATGTTCTCAATTGCAAGCATTTCTGAGGCATAATCTTTCAGCTTCCCCAGGCTTGGAAGTGGTAATCTCATATACAGCTTAGGAAAATACTGGTTCAACCATGCATAGAAGTAGTGGACCGGGAATTCTGCATTGCACTGGCCTGAACCCAGTTTCTCTTGGGCAACATCGCCCAAACCATAATAAATGCTGGCAAGGACGGCTGGAGCTATGGCTACTCTCTTTCCCTGCACCAAGAACCTGGCCATGACGAATGTTTCTGAGCGAATGACATTGCTGCGGTTGTTCACAAGGATAAAACAGCTCAACCAAAGAGCCAAGAATGCAGCTAAGTCATCTCACTTGATAATTCTAGAGTCGGGCTTCGATAACCAGTAGCGAGGACTTATTTTTTTCCAACATATTATGTCGCTGGACCTGTGGTAGAATAAAAGTAGGCCGTCTCTGACATACCTTTCTTTTTGGCTCTATTAGGCTATGGGGCCTATCTCTCAATTTCACTCTTGAAGAAATGGTTCACCCATAGGTGATGGTCAATTTTTTTATATTGGTTATGAAGCGCCAAGCATTGGTACTTCACAAAAAGTTCCCGAGCACACTCTGAATGGTACTTCTCTTTTGAAATATCATCGAAGTCGTAAAATTTTTCATTCCAAGGTATCTACGATTCATCATAAACTTGGTTGTAAATAGGAAGGCTGGCGATTTTCTTTAGGTCCCACAAGGTTTTTTTCTTCAAATGTAGGCGTTACCCAGCTCCACTACTCAAAAGCGTCCCTATAAATGTTTGTGCCCTTTTGGTAATACTCTTGCGCGATTCGGACAGCACCATAAATGCTAGCGTTATCAAAAGTCTCCCGATGATTATATAGAATGAATCTGCTTCGTCCATTTTGGGAGGCCGATGATATGAGACGAAGATCTCCTAGTGCGGAAGTGCCCATCCCATTGAACTTGCCCGCTCATAATTTGGCTTCAGAGAGTAGGGAACCTAGTCCTATCCCAATGTCGTTGCTCGAGGCTCCAGCAAGTACACCTCGTCGTAACTAGTAAATTTATATGTCTGAATTCTTTTTGCTTTCTTCCCCGGGCTTTGTTTATTTATGAAAGAAAATTTTGAGTATGAATAAAGATTCACACAAGAAAAGTGATCATAACAATCCCCCTTTTTTTAGGGTCTTTTATTAAAATGGTGGAGGGCTACACAAAGGAGTCGGAGTCCGATTCCGTCATAAGTGATTAAAATCTCCTCACCGAGGTCTCAGTCAAAATCGTTAGAAGCTTCAGCTAGCTCATTCCCTTCACAACGTGGGCTAGTTTTATTACCCACAATGACTATGATTGATTCATCTCCAGTCCTTTCCGTCATACAGACAGTGGAAGAACAATTGGCAGAAATTAGGGCAGCCTTGGCCCGACAAAATGAGATTATAGCACAAAGGGGTGCCGAGATTGTAGTCCCCAAAACCCAATTAAATGTAGCCTATCGGCCTCCTACATCTGAAAAAATTTTTGCATAAAAAAAAAGAGCTGAGTTGGCTGCTCTGGAAGTTTTCAACTCCCTCAACTCCTTCAACTTCTGCACCTCTCGTTTTTCAGCCTTATGTTCCAGCTGCACAAGCAACAACACTTCCACCTGCTCCTCCATGGGAGGAAAGTCCCATCCACATCCAATAAACCTCTCCTCAAGTACTGGTTTGCATGGCCTTAGTTGCCCTTCACACTCATGTGCTTTGAGCACTTCTCGGTCCCTATATAAAATTACCACAACTGGGTCACCATGCAACTCAACTTGCTCATAAAAAATATCTTTATTATGCCACTGCCATATCATCCAAGTCGTGATGCCGAAGAGAGTGCTCTACTCAACATCCTGAAATTTCCCTAAGTTCTTTTGCAGATTTGAGCCAATCCATTGCCTTAATCCCATGGAAAAGAACACACTCCATTTATGCGGATTCACCATACGTAGCCATATATATAGGTTTAATGGTCTCACAATCCCTAAGAGCATGCATTATAGTTTGCTCAGCTTTCTTGCATCTTGGACAGGTGCTAACATCTTTCATATGCCTTCGTTTCCACTGCTCATTTGTTAACAGTCTATTATGCAACACAAGCCAAAGGAAGGAGCGAACCCTTTGAGGCCCTTGCCATTTCCAAACAATCTCTCACTCCCTACTACGTTGGTCCCAATTTTCCCCTTCAATGAGCTCATAAGCTGTGCTTATAGAGAATGTTCCATTCTTTGATGGTCCACAAGCGATTCGATCACCATTACCTGTTTGATTAGGCGGCTTAATGCCCGCTATTTTAAGACATGATACCACTGGTAAGAGATGTTGAAATTTATCCCACTTCCAACACCCATTCTCATCAAAAAAAATAAGCCATGCATCTTGACAAGTCCTCTTGAGGAACTGCAACTATAGCTTTATCAGGGTTTTTTATTCCTCATCCACCATGAATCCTTCAATAAATTTAGAATCCGCCCATTGCCAATTACCCACTGAATCCCTTTAAGAATAGAATCCCACACCTTGTAAATTCCTTTCCAAAGAGGCAAATCTCCACTTTTGGCCACGGGTTAAGGAACACCAACCTCCTCTATCATGTATTTACTATATAACACCTTCATCCATAGTGCATTAGGAAGAGTCAATATTCCCCACCCGAGCTTCATAAGAAAAGCTTCATTATTCTGACTCATCCTCCGTATGCCTAAACCCCCATTAACCTTTGGTTGGCAAACCTGCTCCCACTTAACAAGATAAGATGGGGCTTCTTCTTCTCATTCTATGACCCCCAGATAAAAGATCTATTGTGAGCTTCAATCTCTTCACAAGTCAATGTTGGCAGCTTAACCATTTGCATTGTATACATGGGTAGGGCCAAAATGACTGACTGAGTAAGGGTGATTCGACCCACCAAGGAAAGCTGGTTGGTTTTCCATCCACTCAATCTATCCTGAACTCTATCAACAATGTATTTATAAGTGTTTTAGGTAACTCACTCATGGAGTAATGGAACACCAAGATACTTACCCAGTAAGAGAGAACACAAACTCCCTACTAATGGCTTGCGAAAGTCCTCTGGAAACATTTTTAGAACAATAAACCCGTGTCTTCAACTTGCTTACCTTCTGCCCTGAAAAAATAAAAAAATTATTCCAGGCACTCACTGATAATGTTAACCTGGTCCATAGATGCTTCCGCAAACAAAACAAGTTTGAGTTTCCCTTTTGTCACTATCTCGCCCAGCATATTTGCCGGGAGCAAGAGCATATCCAAGTCCCATATTCAGTTAAATCAGATCTAGTAATGCTCACTACTGAGGCGAAAGAAAGGAGCAAGATACGGCTGGAGATTCTTGCACACGAACAAGCGTAGACCCGTAGTGTGCCTTTCACTCAATAAGAAGTGCTTTTCTTGGCAAAGTGAGGAAGCACAGTTGTGCGCTTCTCCATAGCCCCTCTATACTCTGTAGGCTATTAGTACCAAGCGCAAGCGCCTGACTTAGAAGCTTGCTGTGTAATTTCATAAAGGAACAAAAGTGTGTGAACCTCAGCGAGTCCGGGTTTCAAACTAGCCTCCTGGACTGAACTGACCTTAATAGGTTATAACTATCAAGAAAGTAGGAATGGCCAACAAAGAGATGCACTTTCTGGACACAGGACCCAGAGTTTTTTCGAGAAAAGGTCCCTTCCCTCAATATCATGATTGGGTCAACCAGGGTGGATCATGAGTGAATAGAAAATCGAAAATATCAATAGCAGTTGCTGTTCCAGCCATTTTTTTAACTTAAACTACTTATTCTAGGTATAATTATAAAATCTAATAGATTCTATTAATAAAAAAAACCAGTGTGATCGTGTAATAGAACTATTATGCGATGAAAATTTTGATATAAGGAGACTCCTGCAAGTTCATCAAAGCTTATGTGAGCAAAGAGCGGCCAGCCCCTATTTCAAAAGGGCACTCCAATACCTGGAGGAAATCATTTGTTCTGGAGTTACAAAAAAGGAACTCCATTCTGTTGACTCTACCAGATAGAATAGTAGAACCCATATTTTTTCATACTCAAAAGAAGAGTTTGATCCTAGCTCAGAAGGAACACTAGCTATATTCTTAACACATGCGAGTCGAACGGGGGAGCTAGGCAGAAGGAAAAAAACCTGCGCCAGCACTGCTGATGATGCAGAAAAGCTTTTTTTTATAGAAAGAGAGTAAAGGGAACTTTTGCGGGCGATTCTTTAACCACAGGCAGCCCAGACCCGACTTAATGATGGCCACGCATGAGATCGCACGAGACCACTTCAATTTTTAGTCGAGGGATGCGAGCATAGCGACCCTAAAATACCTTCTACGCTATCTTAAAGTAAAAAGGCAAAAAAATTCCATTTTGAGACCGCGACCCATCACGGAGCACTTTCTCACTGATTTAGTGAGATAAGTGTTAAATTAATATTCCTCCACAAGACTCTTGATGTTTTTTCAGGGCTTGGGTATGAGAACATAATTGGAAGAAATAAGGGTTGAAGTTTAGACCGTTCACAGTAGTTCTACCTATAGAAAAGATCATAAGAGAGGAGACAACCCATTTATGATTCCAGCCGAGAAGACTAGACTAGTAAAAGGAAGGATCAAGAATGTCATATATTTCAGGAGCTAGATTAGTTGCTGATGAACAAGTAAGAATTGCCTCAACAAAAATGGATAGAATTGGACCTAAAAAAGCCATTCAGGTTTGTTATCGATTAGGTATCAATAGGAACATAAAGATAAAAGAGTTAACTAAGTATCAAATCGACCAAATTGAACAAATAAAAGGTCAAGATCATGTTGTTCATTGGGAATTGAAGAGGAGAGAACGAGCAGACATCGAATGATTAATTTCTATTTCTTGTTATCGTGGAATTCGTCATCAAGATGGATTCCCCTTACGCGGTCAATGAACTCATACTAATGCTAGAACTTGTTGCAAGCTAATTCAGAAATGAAAGAAGTCTACCGAAAGCCCTTGGTACTTGTCTTATCAATCACACTGATAGCTTTAATAGTTCACTGAAATTTTATGTCATTTTTTTGGTATTTCACCAGTTACTAATCCAGTATACGTATAGTATACCTCCTTCGACACTCCACTAGTGGTTGGCCTTCTAGAAGCTTCGCCAGAAGCGACTAGTCACTTCTTGAATGCCTCTTTACTTTAGTATGGTCTGTCTAGTCTTTCCAATGCCTCCTTCCTTGTCGCCAACGAACGCTACTAGGAGGAATAAGCAAGCTAACCTTGCTTGCATTCTAGAAACGATAGCTTTCGCACCTTTCCTGCCTGTTGAAATTGATTGAATGATTGTGACAGCTCTTCACTTCAAATCCTATTAAGTCTGATTAGATATATCACTAAAACAATTCGTTCTATCTCTATTTTCTTTTCGAGGATGAACCGACCGATCCTATTTATCTAAGGAGCCAATCGACGAAGCCTCCTCCTCAGATAAAGATGTCTCCAACGCTACTCTCTCAGCAAGAACTACTTTTTCTATTGTGATTTTTCTGGCGGGTTCGGTCAGGAGAGACAAAAGAGAGATTTTCTATCAGCCAAAAGCAGATACTGCCCCCCCATGCTCCCACAGTCCGCTTACTGAGGAATAGAAAGGGAGGACCGGGGGCCAGAGCAAGTTGGGTTGGGGTATAGAGCCGTAAGCGCGATGGGGGGTGACAGAGGACGTGCTTGTACGGTTCATAGAAGGGTATGATCAACTCGTTGATTGTTGGGAACTTTCACTCCTCTATATTCAAAATATGCCTTTCTAGGAGCATTATGATCTGCAGCTCAAATGGTCTCTTATGAAGTCTCTATTGGTCTTATTCTTATTGTGCGCCTTGTGAGCGCGTTTGGATCCGCGAAGGCAATCACTCGGATGTTCCCTTAACCCAACCCGGGAATGGACCGGAGGGAACCACAGCATAGGGAATGCCCACGTCTCATCGCAAGGCTCATTTTTAGTTATGGGTTATAGGGCGGGCGGGCAGCTTTATCGGATCAAGGGCTAGGGCACAAGGGTCCTGGTACTATCCAGGTGCGAAGAACCCCGGAGGTGATTGCAATGAGCAGAAATATCACTCACTGGCCTAAACGATGAGCAAACACTCGAACGTGAGAGTAAGGGATCACCCAACGAATAGACGAGCTCCAAGGAGGTAGGAGAGAGGGAGGCAAAAACCATGCTTTCAGAGAAGTGGCGGTCTGAATCTTATCTGAACTACGAGAATAACTGACTAAGCCATGCCATAAGGCCCATTCTCCAACTCCAAACGGGACGGGGCCAAGCCTTTAGGTTGTTTAAGGATGTTGGGTGACAGATCGGCCATAGGAGTACTCCGGGATATAAACTAGGGCAACAAATGTTGAGCATATGATGATGCCGCCCGTTTTCATTTCATGGAAGTCCCCGGCAGAGGAAAGGGCTATAGGTGATGGCGCGTTTTGCTTCTTATCTAGAGAGGGGTGCTGAAATCATTCCTATTGGGTCATGCATGGCAGCGAGTATAGATGAATAAGGGCGGGCAGCTGGGGACCTATTCTCTTAATAGGCGGCAAAGCTGAATAGGAAAGGGGCCGAGCTGACTGATGAGTGCCTTTTTAGCCTTTTTCTAAAGGCTATCATGTGAAGCTAATATGGCTGGCTACATACAAGTATAGCCAAATCAAGATGAGATGGGATGGATGGTCAAAGGCCACAGTGGGACTACCAACGGAAAGCCCGCCCCTCTAGCTAACATAGAAAGATATTCCCGGCTAACAGTAGTCTCTATGTGAATCTCTTCCTGACCAGGCCAGGCCGAATCGGGCCACCACTTGGGATGGGAATGGCTCAGCCCACATGCATCATTTGATGAAAGCACTCCAGTCTAGTCGCCTCCTCGAAGTGGCTTGTCAACCACGCTTTCCCTCCCTTAAAATAATGCTCCTCACCAAATGCGAGTTGGGGCAATAATGAGTAGTTCGCTCCAGGACTCCACTCCCTCGAGAGCAGGATGCCGGCTGAGATGGAGCTGGGAGCCAACCTATAGTTTCCTGGGGCTTGCCTTACCCCAACACCTAAAGAAAAGGCAGGCGCCAAAAAGGAAACAACCCAGCCTCTTCAAGAAAGCTTTGCTTTGTAGGCGCTGCCTACTCACTCAGATAATGCTCTGAACATGAAAGTGTGCAGTTCCGCCCCCTTCTACCATGCTGAGTCATAGGTAGCACCTCGAAAAGCATGGACGAGCCACATATAGGGAAACTTGCACATGTGGTTCTGGCCGGGGACCCCGGTATACTGTACTAATATGTGTAGGTCCCCGTAATTCAAGTGAGATTGTCATGGCGCAAAAGCATATATGGTCTGGTATTCCCTTGTTCCCTGTATTGGTTATGTTCTTCATTTCTTATCTAGCAGAAACTAATCGAGCTCCATTTGATCTCCTAGAAGCGGAAGCTGAATCAGTTGCAGGCTATAATGTAGAATATGCATGGGATGCGATCCTTAATAGTCCACTGTTGGTGGAAGCCAATGTCCTGGGGTCTCGGGGACTCATTCTGACTGAAACAAAGGGTGGGTCTTTACCAATTTTTAAAATAGAATATTTTAATATTTTAGGGAAGCCAAAAAATGTGAGCGCCTAGCACGAGCCTTATTGAAAAGGCCCCTTACTATAGATAGGGCGCCCCTGCAATCAGAAAGCCTTTTGACAACCTTACTAATAGAAAGGGGAAAGATGCACTCAAACAACTTATCTTACTAATTAATAATAGGGTCATTGTAAAGCTACAACTCGAAAGCCGGCCTTACCTTCTATTCTATTAGTAAAGGGCTTTTCTTGCTTGTTTAGTAAAGTCATGCTTTTCATTTTGATAGGAGTAGGTGCGGCAGGGCACTCTTCATTCTTCATTCGAAACTAATGAATGTTCAGTCGAGGGTTTTCGCCTTGTTATCAAAAAGGGAGTTGGGTAAAGCAAACTCCCTCCTTGGACGAGCACGAGGCTTAGTCAAGTAGAACCGGGTTGCGCTGCTTGATGCTCCGATTAAAAACAAATCAGTGGGGCCATGCCGGTACGACTGAATATGCATTAGAAAGGTTAATCCCTCCCCTACGACACCAAAAAAAATGGGCCGAACTTCTAACAAGCCCGCCCGCTTCCATAGATCAATATTATGGCAACGTAGACCTAAGTGGTATCATATTGGATCCTTGGGAACCATCACAAGTACGGCCAGCCTATATTTGAACTAAAATGCGGTGTCATCCAACGAAGCCTAGAAGAAGGTGACTCGCGCAGACAGCTGACTCCTTTTCAATAGAAAGGAATAGCCAAACCAAGCCAGCTGTCTGGTCAATCTCAGAGATCTTATCGGCCAGCAAACTTGAGATGGACGACCACAGTCCCGACCTTACTAGCACCAGAGGTGTACTAATCAATGAACCCCAGAAACCTACTTTCTTTTCTGACAAAATCAACCAAGCCTAATCGATCACGACATGTTGTTGATATTGATTGAGTTTGAGGGACTTTCACTGACTGAATTAATCCATAAAGCCAGACCCCCGTAATCTTCTTAACTAAAGCGTCACGACAACATCCAAAGGTTACTTTTTTATTCTTAAGTAGGGGTCAGCATTCCTACATGCTCCTCCTTGTCGAACCCTACTTAAGCCACTTGTGGTTGAGAGAAAGCGAGTAGCACCTTGTATAGGTTGGGTGGAGCTTAAAGAGGGTAGCCCCTCTCAGAGAAAGCCATTGCGCGCTAGCCTAGCTAGCTAGCATTTTTCAACTGGCTATTATGTTAGTTGTAGCGCGCCTTCCCTCCTTCTCTCACTTCGAAAAGATTTTGCAGTATTTTCTTATGATGACCTGGTCAAGGGAGTACAACACATCGGTGTAAAAGATTGAGTGGGATCTGTGAGGTTGGTTATAGTAAGGCCTAGCCGGTTAGGAAAGTGATATGGATAGGTCAACATCGGTCAATGTCTCGTGTTAATGGTAGCATTAATATCTCGGGTTAGTCACTGAGACACCCCCCCCATGGTGGGAGAAGTTCCCCATAATTTAGGAGAGTTATTGTCGACATTGGCTTAGCGCAATAGTCTTTGATCTGGGATATGGACTTCAAAGGGGAGTCACTTTTGAGTTGTCCAGTTGGCAACATGGCGTACGTCAGGCTGTGAATGTATAAAAATCACACCATGACTCACTAATTCTTTCAAGTATTACTGCGCTCAGTGCCGACTTCATGGTGTGTGGGATCTTTGAAGGTCCCAAGTGGGCTTAAGTGAGGCCACGCTTTTGGTCTTCGACAATTAGTAAGCCACGTATACTCTTATTAATTTTAATTAAATAGCACCTTCAACTATGAAAGGGTCAATTTCATTTTCCACCTTCGAAAAGGCGCTCTTATTTCAAGTTTTCCATTTATTTTGATTGATACGAGTAATCCTACTACTAAAAGTTCTTTAGATTGCCCTTTGCCTCTCACTAGTTCTAAAAACGTTTCCCTTCAGGCCCAAAATCGAAGTATAGGGGAGAACTGAAAAGTTGAGTTCTTAAGTAACTTTTTCACATCTTGTAATTCCCTTTTAGGCATTATTTCCTTATAGACAGACTTCGTCGCCCAAAGATAGTCTTCTACTAATTTCTCTAGCCTCTTGATAGTACTATCTTCCTCCTTGAGAAGAGTTAAACTACAACCCATATTTAACTAACCAACTAACTACCTAACCCCAAGCCCCACCTTGTTCTAAAAGGAGGATGGTGCTAATGACTCATTCACTTGTCGCGCCATAATTAGCAAGATTTTTCACTGTATCGATTAAGAAATTCAGGTTATTGAGATTCCCTTCTTTCTTGAACTTAATCCTCGCTCAACTGTAATTGATGAAGGAAGGAACAAATATCAATAGAAAGCACATGAGAAGTGGCAGCAAGCAAAGAGCGATTTAGCTCCTATTTCTTCATCCAATCTTATACACAAGCCTTCCTCTAATCTACCTGTTCCTTAACAATCAATGGTCAGCCTCTTGGCACACTTTTGATCTATCTTTTGGAATGGATTGAATCGGAACTTTCACTTCTATGATTGAAAAGCATGACTTTTGCAGCAAGAGTTCATGGAGATATTGAGCTTTCCTAAATATAACTATAGAGAGCCAATCTTAAACCTATCTTTCCACTTTCTTCCCTCTAAACCGGGTTGATAAAGCATTTATCCTAGCTCATCACTGATTCAATTAGTTCATCCTATCCTATACCACCAGCTGAGCTACATCTTTCTCTTCTAAGAAATTTTAGGTAAAGCGCTCTAACCAGGGGCTACATTTTCCTTAAAACTTCCTTTGTTACAACCTAGTTATTTCAACTAAAATATGAGGAATTCGGTTCTTATGCACCCGCCGACGGTGAGGTAGGGAGAGTTGGTATGGAGATGAAAGAGACAGAAAAGCTTTCCATTATCTGCTTTCTATCCATTCAATGAAGTTGAATGCATACCTTATAGACTATTCTTATAACATAAGGAGATGAAAGATGGAAACAAGGTACATATCCATCAATACATTGAATGAATCCCTTATTCAATCTTCTGATACCGAGGACCTGAAGAGAAAGAAAAGGTGACTATCAACTAAATTAAAGATCTGCTTCGTTGCACTACCTTAACTGAATCAAGACAAGCACTCATTTCGTTCTTGCTTACTTTCATTCTGTTATGAGATAGAGCTGCTATATGTATATTCTCTTTAGACAAATGATTGTCCGCTGGAGCGGCTGCCTTCGTTGATTCCCCAGAATGAATCAGAATAGGGATACTTCCTCTTACTGTACTATCCTAAGCAGGAGAGAAGATAGATTGGAAAATAGAATAGAATAAGTAAAGGCAATATGTTGAGTAATTTATATTGCAAAAGAAATCTTTCAAGTTCAAGCCCATATTCCTTCTTTAAGGAGAATGCCTGAAAGGGGACGAAGCATGGCACAAGGCCCCTACTGATTAAAGCAAGACAAGACCTATCAGACGAATCAAAAGGCTTTTTTTGCTTATGTACGTGTTTTGGCTGCGCCTTTGCTTTTGAAGCTTGCTTTCCTGCATCTATTACGATGGCTTGCTAATGATAATGAGCAGGTAACTGGAGTGAGAAAGCCCGGAAGAGGGTATACAAGAGAAGACGAATACTATTTTAGTTTAGTGTGCAAGTTCCGATTTCGATATCGATTGCTTGCGAGTGCCTATTATAACTACCAACTAGTTAGTTGAGCGAGTGGATCCGTTTGCTTCTGTCTTTATGTTCCTACTAGCTTTCCCGCTTGCCTATTCCTTCTCCTTTGACTGTAATTTCTGCTCCTACACCAGCACCAGCAGCTGCGACTCTTGCTCCGCTTCCTATTTAAGATCCGGAGGTTCCTACTAATATTTTATTAGATAAATGAATATGTTCAGTGAGCTCGAGATAGCTACTTGACGAGAGGAAAGGACACCTGCTACAGTCTTTTTTGAAGATTTTATTAAAGTAACTTGACCCTGCCAAGGGAATTTGTGATCCCTAGCCTTTCCACTAACACTAAGGAAACTGACCTGACAACAAACATATATTACGGGAAAGGCACTCCAGCGGTAGCAGATGGCTCTGCTTCAGCATTCACTAATCTGCCAATATGGATGACACCCTAAGGGAGGGAACTCTGGCAGGAAATCCCTTAGTCATTTATCTTGATTCGCCTGCCCAACTCTACAAATTGGAAGAGTCAGACTGGTTTAAAGAATAAGGGGAAGAGGAAGAAAAGACCCGTCCCTAATGAAAAAAAAGAAGTTAGCAATCCAACCGTGCAGAGATATGGCTCGAAAGGAAAGAGGTCTGGTGACACGAAAGCTGGTAGGGCAAAGGGAAAGGCTGGGCTCGTTCAGTTGTTACAAGCGAGCCACTCTATTTCGAAGAGAAGGATTTCTCGTGAACAAAGAACCAGATTTCATCCCGATAGAAGTAGAAGAAATGCGCTTTAAAAGGCTTTTTCTCGGTCTTTCATTTTAATCAATGTGTGGGAATCGAATGAGTGGTAGTCAGTATTGATAGTATGTAAGTAGCTCGCTTCGGGATAAATGGAATCCATCTAATAGTCGAACTCTAGGAGCGGGGCAACTAAGCCATCAGTCTAGCGGGACAACTGGAGCTGTAAGTAAGAATTACGATTCGAAATGCTTACTCTAATGGTGTTCCGGGGGATTCTCTGGAAGGGTCAATGCCCTCTCCTGTACTAGAACAGAAGAAGAAGATGGGCATTTATGGCATTTCTAGCGGAGATGGGGATCTTTATATCTATTAGTTCCATTCATCTTTTGACTAATACTAAATTCTTTCCCGCCAGTCTTTATCTTTTCTTTAGGGGTAGAGTTTTTTCCTTAGTCGAAAAAGCGGATCTGTACTGTATACAAGGAGATGAAAGGTGGTTAAGAAGCACCAAAGGGAAATAAAGGATATCTAATAATAGGCCCGGTGAGAATCAATTAGTCAGTATTTATCTTTTGGTAGAAGTATGATAACTGCCTTCAGGAAGATAAGTTAAGGAAAGCAACAAAGCAGATCTATACTGATACGTGAAGAAGGCCGAAGACTTTCTAGGTGTAGTCCACAGTAGCTCGCCTGCAGCAGTAGTAAACCTGCCAAGTAAAATGGAGTTCTCGAGCAGGAAAGCTCATCGCGAGGTAACGAACGAGTCGAAACAGATGGTGACCCTACATAAATAGCTAGCATCGAGCAAGTGGTTAGGATTCTATGTGACGGAATAGAAGTGATTCTCTATGGCTATAGCAATATATGGGCGTAGCACTTTATGATTCCCCTTGGTTGCTTCATGCACTTTCCCTTAAGTTAAGGCATTTCCTTCATGCACGGGGAGAGGTTTCTTGGCGATGTAAGTAAGTGACTTTCTTTTCTGGACCTTTCACCCTCAGGGATGTAGCTAAAAGTATGGGGGTTTGGGGACTATAGCCCCCCTTGTAAGCAGTAACCATGTTCTCGTGGCGGTGCCTTTCTTATTGATTTGGTGGGGGTGGATTTCTTGGTTTAAAGAATATATCTTAGAGGTTAGCTCTTTGGTAAGCGAATAAGGTAGTGCTAACTATCTTTGCAAGATGAGAGCAAGCAAGTCCCGAGAGAAAGTAAGCAGGTAGTGCTTTCGCGCATAGCTGGTCTCGTGTGCATGAATGTGTTGATTGCGCCTTTGTCTTTAATAAATATCTCTTAGCTCTGCCAATTAGTAGGACTTCCTGCACTGAAAGCTTAGTAAAGTAGAGAGGAAAAAAGATGCACAATGAAGAGAAGCCAATACCCAATACCCAAGGACGAAAGGGAGAACTCAAAAAACCAAGTCAAGTAACTGGATTCAAATCAAGTATATCATAGACCATGTCACAAGAAGAGAGGTCCTATAAGATAAGAGCTGAGGGGCTAATTCATTTTCTTATTATGTTCTGTTTTCTAAGGATAAGAAGCTTTATTATCCCCTTGTGTCCAAGGATTCACCATTCTTTCCTCCTTCTCAAGATTTATCACTCTGTCCATACTACGTCACTAGAAAGGCTTGAAGATAAAAAGAAAGATCTTCCTACACTAAGGAAAGTAAAGGCAACTCACCTATATCTTATAAGCATCCAAACCTTAACGATTCCCCTCGGATGTTTAGTATCACCTTACGCATATCCTCCCCCTTACTCTATATCGTATTCCGCTCTATTAATTACTCGCCTTTACTCTATATATATAAACGAGTCAAAATTTCCTATAGTAGTAGGGTCAAGGGCGTTAGCGAGACCGTCTCCGAACCTCTTTTCCTCTTCATTCCAGTACTTTATTTTCCATGAGAGTAAGGCACCAGGTATAGTTAGTAAGGAAAGTTCTCCAAGGTAAATGAGCAAGTGCAAGTGTCAAGCTCTATTGCAAGCAAGGTATGGATACATTAAGGTGCGAAAACCACTTCCTCGATTAGAGTTTGAGAATGGACTTGGTTGGTTTAGTCGAAAGCTTGTTAGAGTAAAGTGAAAGAAAGCGGATACTTTATTCCAAATAAGGATGGGCGTCAGTGCTACTTATAGAGGGAAGGCTGACTCTGCTACTAGGCCGGCTGGCTTACTTGCTACTTTGACTAGAAGACATAACCTAACTCAGGCCAATGTTGCAAGATTAATGGACCGTATAGCTCCCCATTACTCCAGATGGTTTTAAGGGGGCTTCTTTTTAGATAAAATAGGCTATAGAAATACACTTATAATAGAAGCTATAGGGTAGTCTTCGGCGGCTCTTCCCGCACAGGCACGGACTACTACTAATAATCTCCCATGCCTACTAGAGAGCTCACTTGAGCTATATTCGTTATAAAAGAACTCTGACTATGTACCTCTCATATACTCGATTCACTCGCTCAAGCTCATGACACTCCATTATATATTTGTGCTGAGAAGACTGATAGTTCCGGGCAACATTTATCTAAACTGATCGTGTTTCATGAAAGCTAGATCATTATCATAGGTAAGAAAGAAAAACTCTATCAGCTAGCTGGCAAAGAAGAATGTCCGATACTGGGAAGAAGCGTAGGCAGCTAAGAGATCGAGATATCTTACCAGCCAGCTCATTAGTAAACCAGCATAATTCTAAGAGAGTGTCCAGGCATCTTTTATAAGAATAAGAATAAGAGATAAGATCATATGGTAGAAGGTTGTGTTCAGATGGAAGTGGACTAGCTTTAAAGATTTGGCAGAGATAAGATCTAGCAGCTATTGCTAGAGCGCATCTTTCCCAGTCTTATGAAAGGATTTTTTGACTAATGGGGAAATATAATTTAGCGAGTGGAATACCTGGGCCAAGTGAACATAGTTGCCTGAATCGACTGATGAATGGGGAAGAAGATAATAGATTAAGAGTTCAATCTTCGGTGCTGACAAGCTATCGTAGAGATGGTCCGGGGATTTGGATGAGCTAGCTTAGAGCTCGATGGTTGGTCAAATGCCCCTAATGAATAGATTGGGATGCTGGAGCACGAGTAAATAAAATGATAAGGGGGAGCTTTGCTTCTGCTCGAGCGGGTAAGAAAGATCTTCTTTCTTCTGTACTTGGAAATGAGCTAACAAATGTTAGTGAGCATATGAGAGGGCATGAAATATCTCTACCGGGAAATTCAATTTGGGTTTTGTCTCGACAGGATTATGAAAGCGTGCTTTAACTCGTTACTGAATCAGAGGTAGGATGTGCCATTCATGAAACCAAAACTCCGAGATGAAATCCGTAACCTCGTTATTATAGGGGTTAGGGCCAGGACCTTCCTATTTTGTTTTGGGCGGGGGAAGAACGAGAGAGGGATGAAGTGATTCGACTGAAAGGAGAGGTTTAGGTGCATATTTTCAACTTGATTGAAATCCCTACCATGCCCTTGTGTGAGAAGCCTATGATAGGACCGCTCTAAAGTCCTTCTTCTTCATCTATACCCTTTCGAAAGGTCTTCCATTCTAAGGGAAGAGAGTGGTGATAAGAAAGATAGCCTTGGTCTTTATACACCTTGGTTTAGATTCAATACCAACTCGAACTCTCCTTTCAGCTTAGCTTCATCAAGAATGTATTTGGGGTAGGGTTTTGAGATGTGTGGACCTATGCCCGTAAGACAGCTAATCAATCCCTTTAGTTTAGCTTTAAGTCAAGAGCAGTGGTAGGGAAAGAAGCTGGTATAGTCTAAGTTGGAAACAAAACCTTTTGCCATAATTCCTAATAAAGAAAGGAAAGGGGTCTGACCGTCGCAGTACTAAAGGAAGCCCGGGCAGGGTCAAAACCATTGAGCGAGACAACCAGGAAAGAGCATAATCCGCTTTTTGATGAGCACTTCTCCTTCTAATACGAGTTATGGAGTCAGGCATAGAATCGCTACCCTGATAAGCTTTAATGGCGGGGGGAAGTAGCTCAACTTCAAGTTTTGGGTAGGAATGGTTTAGCTCGCTATAGGGGAGGGAGATAGTTTATGCGTCAATTGAAAGTGGGAAAGCTCTCAAGCAGCAAGTACTTTTTTTCATCCCTTCACATTCAAGTCAAGTATTAGGCTTTCAATGAAGAGCTAGCCAGTGAGGCAAGTTAATTAAGGAAAGCAAATGACGTAGCTTACTATTAGCTTTTCAAGTGCCAACCCAGCCCTATTTACTTACTTTAATCAGCGGACAAGATCAATAGTTCAGATGAAGATTAGGTACCTTCAGCCGAGGATTTGTAACGATGAGTGTGAAAGAGAAAGATTCCTACCATCACGAAGGATTCGATAAAGAGATGGCACACTAATCCTCCTTTATTGGTACTAAAAACTCGAATGCCACTGCTACTATAGGTAAATATAGGTGGGATCTCAATTCCTCATTTTTGACATGCCACTTAAAGGGAAATGCTATTTGCTGGTTTTCCTAGAGGCCAAGTAAAGGCGGCCGATTGATACCGTATGGAAACAGGAATGAAGACAAACCTTCTTCTTTCATTGGCTAACCCATGATCTCAGGTTATGCCTCATCATCATAGTATGGGCCAGCTCCCCTATGAGTCACTCTGATCACTACTTGTTTTAAGAATCTTTTTTATCCTTTAGACCGTGACTATTTGTTTGTCTGCTAAGCTCGAGAGCTAGGACCCTTCCTTCTCCCATTCATTCTTTGCCTTCCCAGAGAAAGTAACTTTGATGATGAATCAAAGAAGAAATGTGGCTATGAACGGCTTAGGAAAAGTGTTCGCTCTTTGCCTATTAGTTGGCTTAAAAGCTAGTTGGCTTAAAACGGTCTATATGAGCTGAGATAGTCTCGGTCCTATGAATCTAATCGTACTTCTCGAGCCAGAGTAAGAACTCTAGACTATGGCCATTTTCAGTCGAATGCAAAGAGTGGGCCTCTCGATACATTTTGCCTTTGAGGTTATTCCCACCCTTTTTATTGGCCCAAGGATGTGAAGCTCTTACCCGCTGTTTGACTGCTAGACTTTCTGACTATTAAAGGCTTTTGATGATCGAGTATAAGAAATAGGCTTTGAGGAATACTCACTGGCAGGGCTATCTTCACGTAACCCGTAAAGGCTAAAAACATTTAAAGCTAACCTTGCTACTATCACTTGCTGGCCTTCTCTTTTCTATCCTGTGTCTCCTCTCCTATGGACTACTTACACGCTAACTAAAAGATTACAAGCTAACCTGCCTTACTTGCTTTAGAGCTGTACGATCTTAGATAATGAACTTGCCTTATCAAACTCTCCTACTAACTTGCTTACTGCTTCAAGGCTAAGGGGATGAGTAGGAGGTAATCTCTAGAAAGAAAAAAACCGCTCCCTCTCTTGAAGAGCAGGAAAGACTGATACACCTTCACTGAATGCCCTACCTCTAACTTTCTCATTTGTGTTTCTTAACAGAAAAAGAGTCAGAGGTTATCTACAATAAAGAAGGATCTAATAAAAAAAGCTACTCCAACGAAACTACTTTTATGTATATATATAGATAGACTATATACTCCTCATACTTTGTATGTAACTCGCTTGACAAGCTACCTGACTATCCTATTAAATAGAACTTTCCCACTAACACAAGTAAACAACTACTTCCTACCTAGCTTAAGAGCTAAAACTTCCTAATCCGGAAGAAAGATAAAAAGATTAGAAGGAAAGCTAAGGATATAACGAATGGCTATACTCTTTCTTACCTCCCCTGCTCTGCTAGCCACCATAAAGAAAAAATATCCCATAAATAAGCACTGACTGGTGCAGATAGTCACTTTATTTCAAAGAGGAAGACTTTAGGGGGTTAACCTTTCTTTTCTATGCTTTCTTAAAGGGTGACGTAAAGAAGTACTCGTTGTCCCCGAGCATGAAACCGTATGGCAAAAGTAGGAATCGGTAATTGCAAATTTGAAGAATCTCTCCTTTTCGGACTTGGAGGTTGGTAGCGTAGCATCTGGGGCAAAACCCCATTAGAAAGGGGGAGAGAATGACTGCATAGGTTGATTATATGAGTTCACCCTTGTCCTCTTAAAAAGGTAGATGAGACCTAATGGCGTGAGAATAAGCTGTTGTAGGAAGAATCGCTAGGAGGACTTCCGCTCCCTACTCAAGAAATTCTTGAGCTTGTTACTGCCCAATGACATCATAGTACCGGGTCAAAAGAAGAAATGTGGCTATAAAATATTCTGAGGATTCAAACTAAGCCCTTGACCCGACTAACACTGAGATAGCCAATAAAGATCTTGATTGCTTTGAGTGTTGGGTAGGTCCAAAACTGCCCACGTTTGAACAGTTTGAATATCATGGTGATTTTGGGAGGGAGGTTGGGTATGGTGATTGAGGGAGCAGGAAAGAGACAAATCTTTTCCATTGGAAATGAAATTAAGCAAAGACTCTTTTCTTATATCCCTACCATAAGTAGTTGATAAGTGTTTTAGCTCGGATCCCTATGGATGGGACCTTTGATCAAGTTACGCCGACTGACTGGTTTTAAGGAAGGGTTTTGCTTTGACCGTAAAAATGCCACTGATAGATAGCTGCTCATGGTTCTAAATTCTCTTAATGGCGCTGCCCTACAGAGGCTCTTTTTTGTTCTAGGAAATGTATTGTACTGTAGATCCTTTGACAGAACCAACCTTAGATGTGACGACACGGCTCAACAAACCATTCATTAAACCCATGCAAGAGCATGCGATGGTCACATTAATGGACATACGCTAGCTAAGAGAACTTCTTAGGTTAGGGTACTATTGGCTAGCTTACTATGGGGAAGGGGAGAAGGACAACATAGAGTTTGTGCTTAGGTTTAAGGAGTGTCAGACTCATGGGGATTTCATCCATGCCCCTTCAACGTCTTTCTTTCACACCCGGTTTCGATCGTCCAATTCTTCCTCTAATCATGGTCACCATTTTGTTATCACCGCTATAGACTACTTCACCAAGTGGGTTGAAGCAATACTAAAGGCCTTAACCGATTGGAAAGGTGTGGCATGCTTAATCTATACTCATCTTCTTTATTGAATAGGTCTTCCTAAGTCTATATATAGTCTTAGATAATGGTACCCAAACCGAGGGAATATATGCAACCGGAGTTTAGGATTACTAATTATTTTAGCACCCCTCCGGTCAAGCTGAGGCCACAAACAAGACCACGCTTAGTATCCTAAGCAAGACTGCTAAGGAAAAAAATAAGGATTGACATTTTCAACCTTAAATAAAAGAAAAAACACTCTTTAAACTATGGTTATGTCGAAAGAAGAGAGCTGACCCTAAACAGAGAGAGGTTCCCTAGGAGCTTCAACAAAGAGAGCAGATTAAAGAGCTAGCTTTAGCCGAGAGAAAGGCGAGTAAGGCCGTAGAAAGAAAGGAGGTTGTTGAGCAAGAAGCAAAGATGGCTGCGAAGAAAGAAACTGTGGAAACAGTTGCTCAGGAGCAAACCATCCATGTGCATGATGCCAGTGGCGATGAACACATCCAGCCGAAGCCAATAAATCAGCACTCTAGCCATGGTCTTAGAGGCTATGGCAAAAATGGTTCCGGAGAGGTTGGAAGGAGAACAAGCAACCATTCCAATCGTTGAAAAACCATTGCCAACAAGTAGTGTTGAACTAGTTGCCCGGGATGAGGCCATTGCAGCCACTAGCACGCCCAAGTCACCAACCAGTGGGGAAGAAGTAGCAGCTCCAACTGCTAAAGATATGGGAGATGCTACAGAAAAGAATGATGCACAGGTTGGTGGCAACGAAGCCTCCAGGATGGATGTAGATTTACACATAAAGAGCCCCCCAAAAAATGCTGCAAACAATGTCCTTGATGATAGACAGCCTCCTGCTATAGCACCTACCGAAGGTCGAGATAGGGAACAACTATCGGTAGAGGTTGCTCCATAGGAGGTTCAGGTTGAGGTTCTGCTTCCTCTTTTTCTTAGGTTTCTTAGTCTTCTGCTGCTTCTTAGTTTGTTCCAGACTACTGAGAGTGAGTAGAGAAAGTCAGGAAGTCACTCGTCACCATATTATCCGTCTTGACCACGAATCCTGCTACTCTTATTATATGTATTTTCAAGAAATCCCTTCAACTCCCCAAAGATACGCCTTCAAGAGCCCTTTTAAGGAAGATGTGCCATTAGTTTGAAATTTCATATCCGATGCCGCTATCAGTTCCTTGCTTCAGGAAAGAGACAAGCACATGTTACCGTAACACCCGATACGGGAACAACGGATATGGCAATAATCAGATGCAGGATTATCAACCGTTCCTGTACTGTGAAAGTATCCGATCTTACAGTAAGCGCTCTTAGGCTAATAACCGCTGTTCTAAAAAATGTAGATAGTTCGATTTTCACTAATCCGAATCAGAATGTCCTCTTTCATAAGAGCAAGGGCTTTGAAGGGCATCATTTTTAAGTCATTGATAGACCTCTCCTACTATACAGAAAAAGAATTCGATTATGTGAATTTTTTTGGGCTTAGCCCTAGATACCCTCCCTACCCCTTTCGACGCAGTAATGAGAGCAGCAGAGGTTGCTTTACCTTTACCTCTTGGTGGAGGAGTGAGTGACTCTTCTTCTTTTATGAGGGCATGGGATTTTTATTATGCAGCACTCTCGTCCATAATCTATCCTTTTCCATGAAGAATGTCCAACCCAGCTTACTAGGTGCACCTTTCTCTTTCACTCTTTATCCCCCCAGCTCGACTCTGCCTATCTAGCTCCTCACACACTGAGAGAGGCATTCTCATATTTTGCATGGTGTATGAGGGGATTGCGGATAGAACTGACTGTTGAAGAGTTATTCGCCCAGCAAGGGATAGTTGTCATGCCTTCCACCCCGCAAGCCTATTCTTCACTTTATCTATCCCATCTTTGAAATTCTTCTTTCCAACACGTTCATGGATAATATTCACTCCCAAATACCTTCCAACCAAAATCAGATGTCAAAGGGATGGAAGCAGCTCTCCCTCATTTGCCTTTTTGGTACATTTTGGGAGCAATAGATCCTTGACTTATTAAGACTCATTTTCTACCTTGACTCCATTCAAAAACGCTTCAAGGCATTGACTAATGACTTGTACTTGCTCGATCGAAGCCTCTGCAAACAAAACTAAATCATCGATAAAAAATAAGTGAGATAAGAAAGGGCCTGACTTAGAAGCTTTCACCAGTTTCCATTCCTTGTCCCTCACGACTTCCTAAATCAATTGTGAAAGTCGCTCCGTGCACAACACAAAAATATAAGGAAAAAACCCTTGACGTATCCCTCTAGTAGGAAAAAATTTCTCCATTTTTTCACCATTCCAAAGAATTTGCATGGAAGAGGAGGAACGAAGTAATCAAGTTTCTGAAGTCTGGGGAGAGGTGCATTGCCTTCAATGTGTCATGAATGAAATTCCATCGCAATCGATCATAGGCCTTCCCCAAATCAACTTTAACCAAAATCATCCCCTTGCTATCTTTCTTTCGGTGCATGGTATGAACTATCTACTACGTAATAAAAAATAATAAAATTTTAAATAATATGCCCACCCAAAACAAAACTGCTCTGGGTAGGGGATACCAATGAGGGCAATAAATTGTACACTTTTGCGCACGTCTGAACGTAAAACATGAAATCATGCAAATCTATGCACAAATCATTTTAAACACATTCTCGAAGCTTCAAATTGCATATTCGTAATCCTAAATACACATTCTAGCATTCTGGACTTATGAATATTGTTGACTTTATTACATGCATAAATAGTACACTTTTGCACATGTTTGAATGCAAAATGTGAACTTGTGCAAATCTGTGCATAAATGGTTTTAAACACGTTAGTGATGGCTCTAATTGCATATTCACAATCATAAATACACATTCCAACATTCTGAATATGTGAATCTTGTTGACTTTTCTACATGCTCAAATCACACACTTTTGCGCATGTTTGAATGCAAAATGTGAACTTATGCAAATCTATGCACAAATGGTTTTAAACACATTATCGAAGGCTCTAATTGCATATTCATAATCCTAAATACACATTCTAGCATTCTGAAATAGTGAATCATGTTGACTTTATTTTATGCACAAATCATACACCTTTACGCACGTCTGAATGCAAAGCGTCAACTTGTGCAAATCTGTGCACAAACGGTTTTAAACATGCTATGCAATGCTCCAATTGCATATTCATAATCCTAAACACATGTTCTAGCATTTTGAACTTTTTAATCTTGTCGACTTTTTTATATGCACAAATTGTACACTTTTGCACATGTCTAAATGCAAAACATAGACTCGTGCAAATCTATGCATAAATGGTTTTAAAAATGTTATCAAAGGTTCCAACTGCATATTCAGAATCCTAAACACACATCCTAGCATTATGGACTTATGAATATTGTTGACTTCATTACATGCACAAATATTACACTTTTGCAGAAGTTTGAACGTAAAACGTGAACTTGTGCAAATCTATGCACAAATGGTTTTAAGCACGTTAGTGACGACTTTAATTTCATAGTCATAATCCTAAATGCACATTCCAATGTTCTGAACTGGTGAATCTTGTTGACTTTTTTACATACACAAATCATAGACTTTTGTGCGCGTTTGAAAGCAAAATGTGAACTCGTGAAAATCTGGGCATAAATGGTTTTAAACACGTTAGCAAGGGCTCTAATTGCATATTCATTATCTTAAATACACATTCAAGCATTCTGAACTTATGAATCTTGTTGACTTTTTTACATGCACAAATGGTAATCTTTTGCGTACGTTTTAACACAAAATTTGAACTCATGAAAATCTGTGCACAAATGTTTTTAAACACATTATTGAAGGTTCCAATTGCATATTCAGAATCCTAAATACACATTCTAGCATTATGAACTTGTAAATCTTGTTGACTTTTTTACATGCACAAATCATACACTTTTGTGAAAGTTTGAATGCAAAATGTGAACTGATGCAAATCTATGCATAAATGGTTTTAATAATTTAGCAACGGCTCTAATTGAATATTCATAATCCTAAATACACATTCTAGCATTCTGAACTTGTGAATCTTGTTGACTTTTTTACATGCACAAATGGTACACTTTTACACACGCTTTAATGCACAATGTGAACTCGTGCAAATCTGTGCACAAATGGTTTTAAATAAGCTATCAAATGCTCCAATTGCATATTCATAATCCTAAATACATGTTCTAAGATTTTGAACTTTTAAATCACGTCAAATTTTTTTATAAGCACAAATTGTACACTTTTGCACACGTTTGAACGAAAAACATGAACTTGTGAAAATCCGTACACAAATGGTTTTAAACACGTTATCAAAGGTTCAAATTGCACATTCATAATCCTTAATACAAATTCTAGCATTGTGGACTTCAAAATATTGTTGACTTTATTACATGCACAAATACTACACTTTTGCACATGTCAGAACGCAAAATGTGAACTCGTGCAAATTTGTGCACAAATGGTTTTAAACATGTTATCGTAAGCTCTAATTGCATATTCATAATCATAAATATACATTCTAGCATTCTGAAATGGTGAATCTTATTGTCTTTATTTTATACACAAATCATACACCTTTGCACACATATGAACGCAAAGCTTGAACTTGTGCAAATCTGTGCACAAACGGTTTTAAACATGCTATGCAATGCTCCAATTTCATATTCATAATCCTAAACACACATTCTAGCATTTTGAACTAGTAAATCTTATTGACTTTATTATATGCACAAATTGTACACTTTTATGCATGTCTGAACGCAAAATATGAACTCATGCAAATTTGTGCACAAATGGTTTTAAACACATTATTGAAGGTTCCAATTGCATATTCATTATTCTAAATACACATTCTTGCATTTTGGACTACTGAATATTGTTGACTTTATTACATGCAAAAATATTATACTTTTGCATAGGTTTGAACGCAAAATGTGAACTTGTGCAAATCAGTGCACAAAGGCTTTAAGCACGTTAGCGAAGACACTAATTGAATATTCATAGTCCTAAATACACATTTTAGCATTTTGAACTTGTTAATCTTGTTGACTTCTTTACATGCACAAATCACTTTTGTGCATGTTTGAATACAAAATGTGGACTCGTGAAAATATGTGTGCAAATGGTTTTAAAAATGTTAGCGATGGCTCTAATTGCATATTCACAATCCTAAATACAAATTCAAGCATTATGAACTTCTGTATCTTGTTGACTTTTTTACATGCACAGATGGTACACTTTTTGCACACATTTTAAGGAAAAATTTGAACTCGTGCAAATCTGTGCACAAACGATTTTAAACATGCTATCAAATGCACCAATTGCATATTTATAATCCTAAACATATGTCCTAGCATTTTGAACTTTTTAATCTTGTTGAATTTTTTATATGCATAAATTGTACACTTTTGCGCACGTCTGAACAGAAAACATGGACTCATGCAAATCTGTGCACAAATGATTTTAAACACATTATCAAAGGTTCCAATTGCATATTCAGAATCCTAAATACACATCCTGGCATTATGGACTTGTGAATATTGTTGACTTTATTACACGCACAAATATTACACTTTTGCACAGGTTTGAACGTAAAATGTGAACTTGTGCAAATGTGTGCACAAATGGTTTTAAACACGTTAGTGATGACTCTAATTCCATATTCATAATCCTAAATGCACATTCTAACATTCTGAACTTGTGAATCTTGTTGACTTTTTTACATGCACAAATCATAGACTTTTGCGCACGTTTAAAAGTAAAATGTGAACTCATGAAAATCTGGGCACAAATGGTTTTAAACACGTTAGTGAGGGCTCTAATTACTTATTCATAATCCTAAATACACATTCAAGCATTCTGAACTTGTGAATCTTGTTGACTTTTTTACATGCACAAATGGTACTCTTTCGCGCACGTTTTAACGCAAAATTTGAAATCATGCAAATCTGTGCACAAATGTTTTTAAACACACTATTGAAGGTTACAATTGCATATTCAGAATCATAAAAACACATTCTAGCATTTTGAACTTGTGAATCTTGTAGACTTTATTACATGCACAAATCGTACACTTTTATGCATATTTGAACGCAAAATCTGAATTGATGCAAATCTGTGCATAAATGGTTTTAAATAATTTTACAATGGCTCTAATTGCATATTAATAATCCTAAATACACATTCAAGCATTCTGAACTTGTGAATCTTGTTAACTTTTTTACATGCACAAATGGTACACTTTTGCTCATGTTTTAACGCACAATGTGAACTCGTACAAATATGTTCACAAATGGTTTTAAACACGCTATCAAATGCTCCAATTGCATATTCATAATCCAAAATATACATTCTAACATTTTGAACTTTTAAATCATGTCAACTTTTTTATATGCGCAAATTGTACACTTTTGTGCATGTTTGAATGAAAAACATGAACTTATGCAAATTTGTGCACAAATGGTTTTAAACACATTATCAAAGGTTCAAATTGCATATTCATAATCTTAAATACACATTCTAGCATTTTGGACTTCAAAATATTGTTGACTTTATTACATGCACAAATACTACACTTTTGCACATATCTGAACGCAAAATGTGAACTCGTGCAAATTTGTGCACAAATGGTTTTAAACACATTATCGAAGGCTCTAATTGTATATTCAAAATCCTAAATACAAATTCTAGCATTCTAAAATTGTGAATCTTGTTGTCTTTATTTTCTACACAAATCATACACCTTTGCGCACATCTAAACACAAAGCATGAACTCGTTCAAATATGTGCATAAATTGTTTTAAACATACTATCCAATGCTCCAACTGCATATTCATAATCCTAAATACATGTTCTAGCATTTTGAACTTTTAAATATTGTTCACTTTTTTTATATGCACATATTGCACACTTTTGCATATGTCTAAATGCAAAACATGGACTCATGGACTCGTGCAAATCTATGCACAAATAGTTTTAAACACATTATCGAAGGTTCCAATTGCATATTCATAATCCTAAATACACATTCTGGCATTCTGGACTTGTGAATATTGTTGACTTTATTACTTGTGCAAATAGTACACTTTTGCACACGTTTGAATGCAAAATGTGAACTTGTGCAAATCTATGCACAGATGATTTTTAACACATTAGCACCGACTCTAATTGCATATTCATAATCCTAAATAGACATTCTAGCATTTTGAACATATGAATCTTGTTGATTTTTCTACATGCTCAAATTGTACACTTTTGCGCTTATATGAACACAAAATGTGAACTCGTGCAAATCTGTGCACAAATGATTTTAAACACATTATTGAAGGCTCTAATTGCATATTCATAATCATAAATGCACATTCTAGCATTCTAAAACTGTGAATTTTGTTGACTTTATTTTATAAACAAATCGTACACCTTTGTGCACGTCTAAATGCAAAGCATGAACGCTTGTAAATCTGTGCACAAACTGCTTTAAACATGTTATCCAATGCTCCAATTGCATATTCATAATCCTAAATACACGTTCTAGCATTTTGAACTTTTAAATCTTGTCAACTTTTTTTATATGCATAAATTGTACAATTTTACGCATGTTTGAACGCAAAACATGAAATCATGCAAATCTATGCACAAATCATTTTAAACACGTTCTCGAAGCTTCAAATTGCATATTCATAATCCTAAATACATATTCTAGCATTCTAGACTTGTGAATATTGTTGACTTTATTACATGCACAAATAGTACACTTTTGCACATATTTGAATGCAAAATGTGAACTTGTGCAAATCTATGCATAAATGGTTTTCAACACGTTAGTGATGACTCTAATTGCATATTCACAATTGCAAATACAAATTCCAACATTCTGAATATCTGAATCGTGTTGACTTTTCTACATGCTCAAATCGTACACTTTTGCGCATGTTTGAATGCAAAATGTGAACTCGTGCAAATCTGTGCACAAATGGTTTTAAACACATTATCGAAGGCTCTAATTGTATATTCATAATCCTAAATACACATTCTAGCATTCTGAAATTATGAATCTTGTTGACTTTATTTTATGCACAAATCATACACCTTTGCGCATGTCTGAATGCAAAGCGTCAACTTGTGCAAATCTGTGCACAAACGGTTTTAAACATGCTATGCAATGCTCCACTTGCATATTCATAATCCTAAACACATGTTCTAGTATTTTGAACCTTTAAATCTTGTCAACTTTTTTATATGCACAAATTGTACACTTTTGTGCACGTCTGAATGCAAAACATGGACTCGTGCAATTTATGCATAAATGGTTTTAAACACGTTATCGAAGGTTCCAAATGCATATTCAAAATCCTAAATACACATCCTAGCATTATGGACTTGTGAATATTGTTGACTTTATTACATGCACAAATATTACACTTTTGCACAAATTTGAACGTAAAACGAGAACTTGTGCAAATCTATGCACAAATGGTTTTAAACACGTCGATGACTTTAATTGCATATTCATAATCCTAAATGCACATTCCAACATTCTGACTTGGTGAATCTTATTGACTTTTTTACATGCACAAATCATAGACTTTTGCGCGCGTTTGAAAGAAAAATGTGAACTCGTGAAAATCTGGGCATAAATGGTTTTAAACACGTTAGCAAGGGCTCTAATTGCATATTCATTTCTTAAATACACATTCAAGCATTCTGAACTAGTGAATCTTGTTGACTTTTTTACATGAACAAATGGTACTCTTTTGCACACGTTTTAATGCAAAATTTAAACTCATGCAAATTGTGCACAAATATTTTTAAACACATTATTAAAGGTTCCAATTGCATATTTAGAATCCTAAATACACATTCTAGCATTCTGAACTTGTGAATCTTGTTGACTTTTTTACATGTACAAATCATACACTTTTGTGCAAGTTTGAACATAAAATGTGAACTGATGCAAATCTATGAATAAATGGTTTTAATAATTTAGCAACGGCTCTAATTGAATATTCATAATCCTAAATACACATTCTAGCATTCTGAACTTGTGAATCTTGTTGACTTTTTTACATGCACAAATGGTACACTTTTATGCACGTTTTAACGGACAATGTGAACTCGTGCAAATCTGTGCACAAATGGTTTTAAATAAGCTATCAAATGCTCCAATTGCATATTCATAATCCTAAATACATGTTCTAAGATTTTGAACTTTTAAATCACGTCAAATTTTTTTATAAGCAAAAATTGTATACTTTTGCACACGTTTGAACAAAAAACATGAACTCGTGCAAATCTATGCACAAATGGTTTTAAACACATTATTAAAGGTTCAAATTGCACATTCATAATCCTTAATACAAATTCTAGCATTGTGGACTTCAGAATATTATTGACTTTATTACATGCATAAATACTACACTTTTGCACATGTCTGAACGCAAAATGTGAACTCGTGCAAATTTGTGCACAAATGGTTTTAAACACGTTATCGTAGGCTCTAATTGCATATTCATAATCCCAAATATACATTCTAGCATTATGAAATGGTGAATCTTATTGTCCTTATTTTATGCACAAATCGTACACCTTTGCACACATATGAACGCAAAGCTTGAACTTGTGCAAATCTGTGCACAAACGGTTTTAAACATTGTATGCAATGCTCCAATTTCATATTCATAATCCTAAACACATGTTCTAGCATTTTGAACTAGTAAATCTTGTCAACTTTATTATATGCACAAATTGTACACTTTTTTACACGTCTAAACGCAAAACATGAACTCGTGCAAATTTGTGCACAAAATGGTCTTAAACACATTATCGAAGGTTCCAGTTGCATATTCATTGTCCTAAATACACATTCTTGCATTCTGGACTACTAAATATTGTTGACTTTATTACATGTAAAAATATTATACTTTTGCATAGGTTTAAACGCAAAACATGAACTTGTGCAAATTAGTGCACAAAGGCTTTAAACACGTTAGCGATGACACTAATTGCATATTCATAGTCCTAAATACACATTTCAGCATTCTAAACTTATGCATCTTGTTGACTTTTTTACATGCACAAATCGGACACTTTTGCGTATGTTTGAATGCATAATGTGGACTCGTGAAAATTTATGCACAAATGGTTTTAAACACGTTAGCGACGGCTCTAATTGCATATTCATAATCCTAAATATACATTCAAGCATTCTGAACTCGTGAATCTTGTTAACTTTTTTACATGAACAGATGGTACACTTTTGCGCACATTTTAAGGCAAAATATAAACTCGAGCAAATTTGTGAACAAATGGTTTTAAACATGATATCAAATGCACCAATTGCATATTCATATTCCTAAATACATGTTGTGGCATTTTGAACTTTTAAATCTTGTCAACTTTTTTTATATGCACAAATTGTACACTTTTGCGTATGTCTGAACGCAAAACATGGACTCATGTAAATCTGTGCATAAATGATTTTAAACATATTATTGAAGTTTCCAATTGCATATTCAGAATCCTAAATACATATCCTAGTAATATGGGCTTATGAATATTGTTGACTTTATTACATGTACAAATAGTACACTTTTGCACAAGTTTGAACATAAAATGTGAACTTGCTCAAATCTGTGAACAAATGGTTTTAAACACATTAGCGACGACTCTAATTGCATTTTCCTAATCCTAAATACACATTCCAGCATCTGAACCTGTGAATCTTGTTGACTTTTTTACATGCACAAATCGTACACTTTTGCGCACATTTGAATGCAAAATGTGAACTCGTGCAAATCTATGCACAAATGGTTTTAAACACGTTAGCGAGGGCTGTAATTGCATATTCATAATCCTAAATACACATTCAAGAATTCTGAACTTGTCAATCTTGTTGACTTTTTTACATGCACAAATGGTACTCTTTTGCGCACGTTTTAATGCAAAATTTAAACTCTTGCAAATCTGTGCACAAATGTTTTTAAACATGTTATTGATGGTTCCAATTGCATATTCGGAATCCTAAATACACATTCCAGCAATATAAACTTGTGAATCTTATTGACTTTTTTCATGCACAAATCGTACACTTTTGCACACGTTTAAACGCAAAATGTCAACTGATGCAAAGCTGTGCACAAATGATTTTAAATAATTTAGGAACGACTCTAATTGCATATCCGTAATCCTAAATACACATTCTAGCATTTTGAACTTGTGAATCTTGTTAACTTTTTTACATGCAGAAATGGTACACTTTTGCGCACGTTTTAACACATAATGTCAACTGGTACAAATATGTGCACAAATGGTTTTAAACATGCTATCAAATGCTCCAATTGCATATTCATAATCCTAAATACACGTTCTAACATTTTGAACTTTTAAATCATGTGAACTTTTTTTATATGCACATATTGTACACTTTTGTGCACATTTAAACGAAAAACATGAACTCATGTAAATATGTGCACAAATGGTTTTAACCACGTTATCGAAGGTTCAAATTGCATATTCATAATCCTAAATATACATTCTAGCATTGTGGACTTCAGAATATTGTTGACTTTATTACATGCACAAATACTACACTTTTGCACATGTCTGAACACAAAATGTGAACTCGTGAAAATTTGTGCACAAATGGTTTTAAACACGTTATCGAAGGCTCTAATTGCATATTCATAATCCTAAATACACATTCTAGCATTTTGAAATGGTGAATCTTGTTGTCTTTATTTTATGCAGAAATCATGCACCTTTGCACACATATGAACGCAAAGCGTGAACTTGTGCAAATCTATGCACAAACGGTTTTAAACATGCTATGCAATGCTCTAATTTCATATTCATAATCCTAAACACACGTTCTAGCATTTTGAACTAGTAAATCTTGTCAACTTTATTGCATGTACAAATTGTACACTTTTTTGCACGTCTAAACGCAAAACATGAACTCGTGCAAATCTATGCACAAATGGTTTTAAACACATTATCGAAGGTTCCAGTTGCATATTTATTATCCTAAATACACATTCTTGCATTCTAGACTACTGAATATTGTTGACTTTATTACATGCAAAAATATTATACTTTTGCACAGGTTTGAATACGAAACGTGAACTTGTGCAAATCAGTGCACAAAGGCTTCAAACACATTAGCGATGACACTAATTGCATATTCATAGTCCTAAATACACATTTCAGCATTTTGAACTTGTGATTTTTGTTGACTTTTTTACATGCACAAATCGTACACTTTTACGCATGTTTCAATGCAAAATGTAGACTCATGAAAATCTATGCACAAATGGTTTTATACATGTTAGAAATGGCTCTAATTGCATATTCATAATCCTAAATAAACATTCAAGCATTTTGAACTTGTGAATCTTATTGACTTTTTTGCATGCACAAATGGTACACTTTTGCGTATGGTTTTAGGCAAAATATGAACTCGTGCAAATCTATGCACAAATGGTTTTAAACATGCTATCAAATGCACCAATTGCATATTCATAATCCTAAATACACATTATAGCATTTTGAACTTTTAAATCTTGTCAACTCTTTTTATATGCACAAATTGTACACTTTTGTGCATATCTGAACGCAAAACATAGACTCATGCAAATCTGTGCACAAATGCTTTTAAACACGTTATTGAATGTTCCAATTGCATATTCAGAATCTTAAATACACATGCTAGCATTATGGGCTTGTGAATATTGTTGACTTTATTACATGCACATATAGTACACTTCTGCACCCTTCTAAAAGTAAAATGTGAACTTATTCAAATCTGTGCACAAATGGTTTTAAACATGTTAGCAACAACTCTAATTGCATATTTTTAATCCTAAATACACATTCCAACATTTGAACTTATGAATCTTGTTGACTTTTTTACATGCACAAATCATACACTTTTTCGCACGTTTGAACGCAAAATGTGAACTCATGCAAATATGTGCACAAATGGTTTTAAACACGTTAGCAATGGCTCTAATTGCCTATTCATAATCCTAAATACACATTCAAGCATTCTAAACTGATGAATCTTGTTGACTTTTTTACATGCACAAATCGTACACTTTTGTGTACATTTTAACGCACAATGTGAACTCGTGGAAATCTGTGCACAAATGGTTTTAAACATGCTATCAAATGCTCCAATTTCATATTCATAATCCTAAATACACATTCTAACATTTGGAACTTTTAAATCTTGTCAACTTTTTTTATATGCACAAACTGTACACTTTTGCACATGTTTGAATGCAAAACATGAACTCGTGCAAATATGTGCACAAATGGTTTTAACCACGTTATTGAAGGTTCAAATTGCATATTCATAATCCTAAATACACATTCTAGCATTCTGGACTTGTGAATATTATTGACTTTATTACATGCATAAATACTACACTTTTGCACATGTCTGAATGCAAAATGTGAACTCGTGCAAATATATGCACATTTTAAACACGTTATCGAAGGCCTTAATTGCATATTCATAATCCTAAATACACATTCTAGCATTCTAAAATTGTCAATCTTGTTGACATTATTTTATGCACAAATCGTACACCTTTGCGCATGTTTAGACGTAAAGTGTGAACTTATGCAAATTTGTGCACAAACAGTTTAAAACATGCTATACAATGCTCCAATTGCATAGTCATAATCTTAAACACACGTTCTAGCATTTTGAACTTGTAAATCTTGTCGACTTTATTATATCCACAAATTTTACACTTTTCTGCATGTCTAAACACAAAGCATGAACTCGTGCAAATCTGTACACAAATGGTTTTAAACACATTATTGAAGGTTCAAGTTGCATATTCATAATCATAAATACGCATTCTACCATTCTAGATTTTTGAATATTGCTGACTTTATTACATGCACAAATACTACACTTTTGCATAGGTTTGAACGCAAATGTGCACTCGGTCAAATCTGTGCACAAATGGTTTTCAACACGTTATTGATGGCTCTAATTGCATATTCATAATCCTAAATACACATTCTAGCATTCTAAAATTGTGAATCTTGTTGACTTTTTTACATGCACAAATGGTATACTTTTACGCACATTTGAACGTAATATGTGAACTGGTGAAAATATGTGCATAAATGGTTTTAAGCACGTTAGCAACTGCTCTAATTGCATATTCATAATCCTAAATACACATTCAAGCATTCTGAACTTGTTAATCTTGTTGAATTTTTTACATGCATAAATGGTATACTTTTGCGCACGTTTTAACGCAAAATGTGAACTCATGAAAATCTGTGCACAAATGGTCTTAAACATGCTATCAAATGCACCAATTGCATATTCATAATCCTAAAAACATGTTCTAGCATTTTGAACTTTTAAATCTTGTCAAATTTTTTTATATGCACAAATTGTCCACTTTTACACATGTTTGAACACGAAACATGGACTCATGCAAATCTATGCACAAATGGTTTTAAACACGTTATTAAAGGTTCCAATCGCATATTCATAATCCTAAATACACATTATACCATTATAGACTTGTGAATATTGTTGACTTTATTACATGCACAAATACTACACTTTTGCACTCGTCTAACTACAAAATGTGAACTCATGCAAATCTGTGCACAAATGGTTTTATATACGTTATCGAAGGCTCTAATTGCATATTCATAATCCTAAATACACAATCTAGCATTCTGAAATTGTGAATCTTGGTGATTTTATTCTATGCACAAAAAGTTCAAAACATGCTATGCAATGCTCCATTTGCATATTCATAATCCTAAACACACGTTCTAGCATTTTGAACTTGTAAATCTTGTCGACTTTTTTATATGCACAAATTGTACACTTTTGTGCACATCTGAATGCAAAACATGAACTTAAGCAAATTTGCACACAAATGGTTTTAAACACATGTTTGAAGGTTCCTATTGCATATTCGTAATCCTAAATATTGGAGTAGTGAATATTGTTGACTTTATTACATGCGGAAATATTACACTTTTGTACAGGTTTGAATGCAAAACATGAACTTGTGCACATTGTGCACAAATGGTTTTACACACATTAGCGATGACTCTAATTGCATATTCATAGTCCTAAATACACATTCCAACATTCTAAACTTATGAATCTTGTTGACTTTTTACAAGCACAAATCCTACACTTTTGTGCATGTTTTAACACACAATGTGAACTGGTGCAAATTTATGCGCAAATGGTTTTAAACATGCTATCAAATGCTCCAATTGCATATTCATAATCCTAAATACATGTTCTAACATTTAGAACTTTTAAATATTGTCAACTTTTTTTATATGCAAAAATTGTACACTTTTGCGCACGTCTAAATGCAGAACATGAACTCATGCAAATATGTGCACAAATGGTTTTAAACACGTTATCGAAGGTCCAAATTGCATATTCATAATCCTAAATACACATTCTAGCATTATGGACTTGTGAATATTGTTGACTTTATTACATGCACAAATAGTACACTTTTGCACATGTCTAAACGTGAAATGTGAACTTCTTCAAATCCATGCACAAATGGTTTTAAAAAAGTTAGCGATGGCTCTAATTGCATATTCATAATGCTAAATACACATTCTAGCATTCTAAAATTGTGAATCTTATTGACTTTTTAGATGCACAAATCGTACACTTTTGTGCATGTTTGAATGCAAAATGTGAACTCATGAAAATCTATGCATAAATGGTTTTAAATACGTTAGCGACCACTCTAATTGCATATTCATAATCCTAAATAGACATTCAAGCATTTGGAACTTGTGAATCTTGTTGACTTTTTTTACATGCACAAGTGGTACACCTTTTGCGCACGTTTTAATGCAAAATATGAACTCATGAAAATCTGTGCACAAATGGTTTTAAGCATGCTATCAAATGCACCAGTTGCATATTCATAATCCTAAATACATGTTCTAGCATTTTGAACTTTTAAATCTTGTCAACTATTTTTATACGCACAAATTGTACACTTTTACGCACGTCGGAACGCAAAATATGGAGTCGTGTAAAATTTATATACAAATGGTTTTAAACACATTATTAAAGGTGCCAATCGCATATTCACAATCCTAAATACACATTCTAGCATTATGGACTTGCGAATATTATTGACTTTATTACATGCATAAATAGTACACTTTTACACACGTCTGAATGTGAAATGTGAACTTGTTCAAATCTGTGTACAAATGGTTTTAAACATGTTAACGACGGTTCTAATTGCATATTCATAATCCTAAATACAAAATCTAGCATTCTGAACTTGTGAATCTTGTTGACTTTTTTACATGCACAAATCATGCACTTTTGTGCACGTTTGAATGCCAAATGTGAACTCGTGCAAATCTGTGCACAAATAGTTTTAAACAATTTAGCAACGGCTCTAAATGCATATTCGTAATCCTAAATACACATTCAAGCATTCTAAACTTATGAGTCTTATTGACTTTTTCACATGCACAAATCGTACACTTTTGCGCACGTTTTAACGCACAATATGAACTTATGGAAATCTATGCACAAATGGTTTTAAACATGCTATCAAATGCTCCAATTACATATTCATAATCCTGAATACGCATTCTAACATTTTGAACTTTTAAATCTTGTCAACTTTTTTTATATGCACAAATTGTACACTTTTGTGCATGTCTGAACGCAAAACATGAACTCGTGCAAATCTGTGCACAAATGGTTCTAAACACGTTATCAAAGGTTCAAATTGCATATTCATAATCCTAAATACACATTCTAACATTCTGGACTTATGAATATTGTTGACTTTATTACATGCATAAATACTACACTTTTCTACACGTCTGAACGTAAAATGTGAACTCGTGCAAATCTGCACACAAAATGGTTTTAAACACGTTATCGAAGGCTCTAATTGCATATTCATAATCCTAAATACACATTCTAGCATTTTGAAATGGTGAATCTTGTTGACTTTATTTTATGCACAAATCGTACACCTTTGTGCACGTTTGAACGCAAAGCATGAACTTGTGCAAATTTGTGCATAAACAGTTTTAAACATGCTATGCAATGCTCTAAATGCTAATTCATAATCCTAAACACACATTCTAGCATTTTGAACTTGTTAATCTTGTCAACTTTTTTATATGCACAAATTGTAAACTTGTATGCACGTTTGAACACAAAAAATGAACTCAAGGAAATCTGTGAACAAATGGTTTTACACATATTATCGAGGGTTCCAGTTACATAATCATAATCCTAAATACACGTTCTTGCATTTTGGACTAGTGAATATTGTTGACTTTATTACATGCATAAATATTACACTTTTGTAAAGTTTTGAACCCAAAATGTGAACTTGTGCAAATCTATGCACAAATGGTTTTAAACACGTTAGTGACGACTCTAATTGCATATTCATAGTCCTAAATATAGATTCCAGCATTCTCAACTTGTGAATCTTATTGACTTTTACATGCACAAATCATACACTTTTACGCACATTTGAATGCAAAATGTGAATTCGTGAAAATCTGTGCATAAATGGTTTTAAACATGTTAGCAATGACTCTAATTGTATATTCATAATGCTAAATACACATTCAAGCATTCTGAACTTGTGAATCTTGTTGACTTTTTTACATCTACAAATGGTACACTTTTGTGCACGTTTTAACATAAAAAGTGAACTCGTGCAAATCTGTGCACAAAGGGTTTTAAACAAGCTATCAAATTCACCAATTGCATATTCAATATCCAAAATACATGTTCTAGTATTTTGAACTTTTAAATCTTGTCAACTTGTTTTATATGCACAAATTGTACACTTTTGCGCACGTCTGAACGCAAAACTTGGACTCGTGCAAATATGTGCACAAATGGTTTTAAACACTTTATTGAAGGTTCCAATCGCATATTCATAATCCAAAATATACATTCTAGCATTATGGACTTATGAATATTATTGACTTTATTACATGCACAAATAGTACACTTTTGCACATGTCTGAACGTGAAATGTGAACTTGTACAAATCTATGCACAAATGGTTTTAAACACGTTAGAGACAGCTCTAATTACATATTCATAATCTTAAATACTGATTCTAGCATTCAAAACTTATAAATCTTGTTGACTTTTTTACATGCACAAATCGTACACTTTTTGTTCACATTTGAACGCAAAATGTGAACTCGGGCAAATCTGTGCACAAATGGTTTTAAATAATTTAGCAACGGCTCTAATTGCATATTCATAATCCTAAATACACATTCAAGCATTCTAAACTTGTGAATTTTATTGACTTTTTTACATGCACAAATCGTATACTTTTGCGCAAGTTTTAACACACAATGTGAACTCGTGCAAATATGTTCACAAATAGTTTTAAACATGCTATCAAATGCTCCAATTTCATTTTCATAATCCTAAATACACGTTCTAACATTTTGAATTTTTAAATCTTCTCACCTTTTTTTATATGCACAAATTTTACACTTTTGCGCATGTCTAGACGCAAAACATGAACTCATGCAAATCTGTGCATAAATGGTTTTAAAAACATTATCGAAGGTTAAAATTACATATTCATAATCCTAAATACACATTCTAGCATTCTGGACTTGTGAATATTGTTGACTTTATTACATGCAAAAATACTACACTTTTGCACATGTATGAATGCAAAATGTGAACTCGTGCAAATTTGTGCACAAATGGTTATAAACAGATTATTGAAGGCTCTAATTGCATATTCATAATCCTAATTACACATTCTAGCATTCTGAAATTGTGAATCTTGTTGACATTATTTTATGCACAAATCGTACACCATTGCACACGTATGAACAGATAGTGTGAACTTGTGCAAATCTGTGCACAAACGGTTTTAAACATGCTATGCAATGCTCCAATTGCATATACATAATCCTAAACATATGTTCTAGCATTTTGAATTTGTAAATCTTGTTAACTTTTTTATATGCACAAATTGTACACTTTTGTGCACGTCTGAACGAAAAACATGAACTTAAGCAAATCTGTGAACAAATGGTTTTCAACAAATTATTAAATGTTCCAATTGCATATTTATAATCCTAAATACACATTCGTACATTCTAGACTAGTGAATATTGTTGACTTGATTACATGCACAAATATTACACTTTTGCACAAGTTTGAACGCAAAATGTGAACTCGTGCAAATCTATGCACAAATGGTTTTAAACACATTAGCAACTTCTCTAATTACATATTCATAATCTTAAATACACATTCTAACATTTTGAACTTGTGAGTCTTGTTGACTTTTTTACATGCACAAATCGTACACTTTTGCATACATTTAAACGCAAAACATGAAATCGTGCAAATTTATATACAAATGGTTTTAAACATGCTATCAAATGCACCAATTGCATCTTCATTATCCTAAATACATGTTCTAGCATTTTAAACTTTTAAATCTTGTCAACTACTTTTATATGCACAAATTGTACACTTTTTCGCACGTTTGAACGTAAAACATGGACTCGTGCAAATCTGTGCACAAATGGTTTTAAACACATTATTGAAGGTTCCATTCATATATTCATAATCCTAAATACACATTCTAGCATTATGGACTTATGAATATTATTGACTTTATTACATGCACAAATAGTACACTTTTGCACACGTCTGAACATGAAATGTGAACTTGTTCAAATCTATGCATAAATGGTTTTAAACACATTGACGATGGCTCTAATTGCATATTCATAATCTTAAACGCACATTCCAGCATTCTAAACTTGTGAATATTGTTGACTTTTTTACATGCATAAATTGTACACTTTTGCGCACGTTTAAACCCAAAATGTGAACTCATGCAAATATGTGCACAAATGGTTTTAAACAATTTAGCAACGACTCTAATTGCATATTCATAATCCTAAATACATATTTAAGCATTCTAAACTTATGAATCTTGTTGAATTTTTTACATGCACAAATCAAACACTTTTGCGCACGTTTTAATGCAAAATGTGAACTCATGAAAATTTGTGCACAAATAGTTTTAAACATGCTATCAAATGCACCAATTGCATATTCATAATCTTAAATACATGTTCTAGTATTTTGAACTTTTAAATCTTGTCAACCTTTTTTATATGCACACAAATTGTACACTTTTGCGCACGTCTTAACGCAAAATATGGACTCATGCAAATCTGTGCACAAATGGTTTTTAACATGTTATTGAAGGTTCCAATCGCATATTCATAATCCTAAATACACAATCTAGCATTATGGACTTATGAATATTATTGACTTTATTACATGAACAAATACTACAATTTTGCACACATCTGAATGTGAAATATGAACTTGTTCAAATCTGTGTACAAATGGTTTTAAAAATGTTAGCAATGGCTCTAATTTCATATTCATAATCCTAAATACATATTTCAACATTATGAAGTTGTTAATCTTGTTGACTTTTTACAGGCACAAATCATACACTTTTGCATAAGTTTGAACACAAAATGTTAATTCGTGCAAATCTGTGCCCAAATTATTTTAAATAATTTAGCAATGGCTCTAATTGCATATTTATAATCCTAAATACACATTCAAGCATTCTGAACTTATGAATCTTGTTCATTTTTTTACGTGCATAAATTGTACACTTTTGCACATGTTTTAACTCACAATGTGAACTCATGCAAATATGTGCACAAATGATTTTAAACATGCTATCAAATGCTCCAATTGTATATTTATAATCCTAAATACACATTCTAACATTTTGAACTTTTAAATCTTGTCAACTTTTTGTATATGCTCAAATTGTACACTTTTGCCCACGTTTGAACGTAAAACATGAGCTCGTGCAAATATGTGCACAAATGGTTTTAAACACATTATCAAAGGTTCAAATTGCATATTCATAATCCTAAATACACAATCTTGCATTCTAGACTTGTGAATATTGTTGACTTTATCATATACACAAATACTAAACTTTTTGCACACGTCTGAACGCAAAATGTGAACTCACACAAATTTGTGCACAAATGGTTTTAAACATGTTATCAAAGGCTATAATTGCATATTTATAATCCTAAATACACATTCTAGAATTCTAAAATTGTGAATCTTGTTGACTTTATTTTATGCACAAATCATACACCTTTGCGCATGTTTGAACGCAAAGAGTGGACTTGTGCAAATCTGTGCACAACCAGTTTTAAACATGCTATGCAACGATCCAATTGCATATTCATAATCCTAAACATACGTTCTAGCATTTTGAACCTGTAAACATGACCTTAAGAACTTTTTGAACTTATTGAACATAATCCTAAACATACGTTCTAGCATTTTGAACTTTTTTATATGCAAAAATTTTACCTGTGCACATCTGAATGCAAAACATGACCTTAAGAAAATTTATGCACAAATGGTTTTAAACACATTATCAAAGGTTCTAATTGCATATTCATAATCCTAAATACACATTCTTGCATTCTGGACTATTGAATATTGTTGACTTTATTACATGCACAAATATCACACTTTTGCACAAGTTTGAACGCAAAATGTGAACTTTTGTTAATCTGTGCACAAATGGTTTTAAACACATTAGCAATGGCTCTAATTGCATAGTCATAGTCCTAAATACACATTCCAACATTCTAAACTTATGAATCTTGTTGACTGTTTTACATGCACAAATCATACACTTTTGCGCACATTTGAACAAAAAATGTGAACTCGTGAAAATCTATGCAAAAATGGTTTTAAACACGTTAGCGATGGCTCTAATTGCACATTCATAATCCTAAATACATATTCAAGCATTCTAAACTTGTGAATCTTGTTGACTTTTTTACATGCACAAATGGTACACTTTTGTGCACGTTTTAACGTAAAATGTGAAGTCGTGCAAATCTGTGCGCAAATGGTTTTAAACATGCTATCAAATGAACAAATTGCATATTCATAATCCTAAATACATGTTCTAGAATTTTTAACATTTAAATCTTGTCAACTTTTTTTATATGCCCTAATTGTACACTTTTGCACATGTTTGAACACAAAACATGGACTCGTGCAAATCTGTGCACAAATGGTTTTAAACACATTATTAAACGTTCCAATCTCATATTCATAATCCTGAATAAACATTCTAGCATTATGGACTTGTGAATATTGTTGACTTTATTACATGCATAAATAGTACACTTTTGCACACGTCTAAATGTAAAATGCGAACTTGTTCAAATCTGTGCATAAATGGTTTTAAACACATTAGCGACGACTGTCATTGCATATTCATAATCCTAAATACACATTCCAACATTCTGAACTTGTGAATCTTGTTGACTTTTTTACACGCACAGATCGTACACTTTTGCGCATGTTTGAACGCAAAATGTGAACACGTGCAAATCTGTACACAAATGGTTTCAAACACATTAGCAACAGCTCTAATTGCATATTCATAATCTTAAATACATATTCAAGCATTCTAAACTTGTGAATCTTATTTACTTTTTTACATGCACATATTGTACACTTTTGCGCATGTTTTAATGTACAATCTGAACTCGTACAAATCTGTGCAGGAATGGTTTTAAACATGCTATGAAATGCTCCAATTGCATATTCATAATCCTAAATACACGTTTTCACATTTTAAACTATTAAATATTGTCAACTTTTTTTATATGCACAAATTGTATGCTTTTGTACACATTTGAACGCAAAACATGAACTCGTGCAAATTTATGCATAAGTGGTTTTAAACATGTTATCAAAGGTTCAAATTGCATATTCATAATCCTAAATACACATTCTAGCATTCTGGACTTGTGAATATTGTTGACTATATTACATGCACAAATACTACACTTTTGCACACATCTGAACGCAAAATGTGAACTCGTACAAATCTATGCATAAATGGTTTTAAACACTTTATTAAAGGCTTTAATTGCATATTCATAGTCCTAAATACACATTCTAGCATTCTAAAATTATGAATCTTGTTGATTTTATTTCATGCACAAATCGTACACCTTTGCACACATCTAAATACAAAGCATGAACTCGTGCAAATCTGTGCATAAATTGTTTTAAACATGCTATCCAATGCTGCATTTGCATATTCATAATCCTAAATACATGTTCAAGCATTTTGAACTTGAAAATATTGTTGACTTTTTTATATGCACAAATTGTATACTTTTGCACAAGTCTGAAAGCAAAATATGAACTCATGTAAATCTGTGCACAAATGGTTGTAAACATGTTATCGAAGGTTCAAATTGCATATTAATAATCCTAAATACACTTTCTAGAATTTTGGACTTGTGAATATTATTGACTTTATTACATGCATAAATAGTACACTTTTGCACACGTCTGAACGCAAAATATGAACTCATGTAAATATGTGCACAAATGGTTGTAAACACGTTATCGAAGCTTCAAATTGCATATTCATAATCCTAAATACACTTTCTAGCATTTTGGACTTGTGAATATTATTGACTTTATTATATGCATAAATAGTACACTTTTGCACACGTCTGAACGCCAAATGTTAACTTGTGCAAATATGTGCATAAATGGATTTAAACATGTTAGCAACGGCTCTAATTGCATATTCATAATACTAAATACACATTCTAGCATTTTGAACTTGTGAATCTTATTGAATTTTTTACATGCACAAATCGTACACTTTTGCGCGAACGCAAAATGTGAACTCATGCAAATATGTGCACAAAGGGTTTTAAAGATTCTATCAAATGTTCCAGTTGCATATTCGTAATCCTAAATGCACATTCTAGCATTTTAAAATTTAAATGTTGTCAACTTTTTTTATGTGCACAAATTGTACACTTTTGCACACGTCTGAACGCAAAACATGGACTCATGAAAATCTATGCACAAATGGTTTCAAACACGTTATTGAAGGCTCCAATTACATATTCATAATCCTAAATGCACATTCTAGCATTCTAGACTTGTGAATATTATTGACTTTATTACATGCACAAAAACTATACTTTTGCACACGTCTAAAAGTAAAATATGAACTCATGTAAATCTGTGCACAAATGGTTGTAAACATGTTATCGAAGGTTCAAATTGCATATTCATAATCCTAAATACACTTTCTAGCATTTTGGACTTGTGAATATTATTGACTTTATTACATGCATAAATAGTACACTTTTGCACACGTTTGAACGCAAAATATGTACTCATGTAAATATGTGCACAAATGGTTGTAAACACGTTATCGAAGCTTCAAATTGCATATTCATAATCCTAAATACACTTTCTAGCATTTTGGACTTGTGAATATTATTGACTTATTACATGCATAAATAGTACACTTTTGCACACGTCTGAACGCCAAATGTTAACTTGTGCAAATATGTGCATAAATGGATTTAAACATGTTAGCGATGGCTCTAATTGCATATTCATAATACTAAATACACATTCTAGCATTTTGAACTTGTGAATCTTATTGAATTTTTTACATGCACAAATCATACACTTTTACACACGTTTGAATGCAAAATGTGAACTCATGCAAATATGTGCACAAAAGGTTTTAAAGATTCTATCAAATGCTCTAGTTGCATATTCGTAATCCTAAATGCACATTCTAGCATTTTAAAATTTAAATGTTGTCAACTCTTTTTATGTGCACAAATTATACACTTTTGCACACATCTGAACGCAAAACATGGACTCATGAAAATCTATGCACAAATGGTTTTGAACACGTTATTGAAGGTTCCAATTACATATTCATAATCCTAAATGCACATTCTAGCATTCTAGACTTGTGAATATTATTGACTTTATTACATGCACAAATACTATACTTTTGCACACGTCTGAAACCAAAATATGAACTCATGCAAATCTGTGCACAAATGGATTTAAACACGTTATCGAATGCTCTAATTGCATATTCATAATCCTGAATACACATTATTGAATTCTAAAATTATGAATCTTGTTGACTTTATTTTTTGCACAAATCGTAGACCTTTGCGCACATCTAAATACAAAGCATGAACTCATGCAAATCTGTGCACAAACTATTTTAAACATGATATCCAATGCTCCAATTGCATATTCATAATCCTAAATACATGTTCTAACATTTTGAACTTAAAAATCTTACTGACTTTTTATATACATAAATTGTACACTTTTGCGCACGTTTGAATGCAAAACATGAACTCGTGCAAATATGTGCGTAAATGGTTTTAAACACATTATTGAATGTTTAAATTGCATATTCATAAACCTAAATTCACATTCTAGCATTTTGGACTTGTGAATATTGTTGACTTTATTACATGCACAAATAGTACACTTTTGCACACGTCTGAACGTAAAATGTGAACTTGTGCAAATATGTGCACAAATGGATTTAAACATGTTAGCGACGGCTCTAAAATGAATATTCATAATCCTAAATACTCATTCTAGCATTCTGAACTTGTGAATCTTGTTGAATTTTTTACATGCACAAATCATAAACTTTTGCGCATGTTTGAACGCAAAATGTAAACTCATACAAATCTGTTCATAAATGGTTTTAAAAATGCTATCAAATGCTCCAATTTCATATTTATAATCCTAAATTCACATTCCAACATTTTGAACTTTTAAATCTTTTCAACATTTTTTATATGCACAAATTATACACTTTTGTGCACATCTGAATGCAAAATATGAACTCATGCAAATCTGTGCACAAATGGTTTTAAACATGTTATCGAAGGTTCAAATTGTATATTCATAATCCTAAATACACGTTCTAGCATTTTGTACTTGTAAATCTTGTTGACTTTTTTATATGCACAAATACTACACTTTTGGACACGTCTGAACGCAAAATAAGAACTCGTGCAAATCTATGCACAAATGGTTTTGAACATGTTATCGAAGGCTCTAATTGCATATTCATAATCCTAGATACACATTCTAGCATTCTAGACTTCTGAATATTGTTGACTTTTTCACATGCGTAAATAGAACACTTTTGCACACGTTTGAACGCAAAACTTGAACACATGCAAATTTGTGCATAGATGGTTTTAAACATGGTAGCAACGACTCTAATTGCCTATTCATAATCCTAAATACACATTCTAGAATTCTAGACTAGTGCATCTTGTTGGCTTTATTACATGCACAAATAGTACACTTTTGCACACGTTTGAATGCAAAATGTGAACTTGTGCAAATCTGTGTACAAATGGATTTAAACATGTTAGTGATGGCTCTAAATTGCATATTCATAATCCTAAATACACATTCTAGCATTCTGAACTTGTGAATCTTATTGAGTTTTTTACATGCACAAATCATACACTTTTGTGCATGTTTGGACACGAAATGTACACTCATGCAAATATGTTCATAAATAGTTTTAAACACGCTATCAAATGTTCCAATTGCATATTCATAATCCTAAATTCACGTTCCAGCATTTTGAACTTTTAAATCTTGTCAACATTTTTTATATGCATAAATTGTACACTTTTATGCACATCTGAATACAAAACATGAACTTGTGCAAATCTGTGAACAAATGGTTTTAAACATGTTATCGAAGGTTCAAATTGCATATTCATAATCCTAATTACACGTTCTAGCATTTTGTACTTGTAAATCTTGTTGACTTTTTTATATACTCAAATACTACACTTTTGGACACATCTGAACACAAAATAAGAACTTGTGCAAATTTGTGCACAAATGGTTTTGAACACATTATCAAAGGCTCCAATTGCATACTCATAATCCTAGATACACATTCCAGTATTCTAGACTTCTAAATATTGTTGAGTTTTTTACATGCATAAATAGAACACTTTTGCACATGTTTGAATGCAAAACTTGAACACATGAAAATCTGTGCATCGATGGTTTTAAACATGGTAGCAACGGCTCTAATTGCCTATTCATAATCCTAAATACACATTCTAGCATTATGGACTTGTGCATCTTGCTGGCTTTATTACATGCACAAATAGTACACTTTTGCACACGTCTGAACACAAAATGTTAACTTGTGCAAATATGTGCTCAAATGGATTTAGACACGTTAGTGATAGCTCTAATTGTATATTCATAATCCTAAATAAACATTCTAGCATTCTGAACTTATGAATCTTGTTGACTTTTTTACATGCACAAATCCTACACTTTTATATACGTTTGAATGTGAAATGTGAACTCGTACAAATCTGTGCACAAATAGTTTTAAACACATTATCGAAGGCTCTAATTACATATTCATAATCCTAAATACACATTCTAGATTCTAAAATTGTGAATCGTGTTGACTTTATTTTATGCACAAATCATACACTTTTGCACACGTCTAAACGCAAAGCATAAACTCATGTAAATCTGTGTATAAACTATTTTAAACATGCTAGCCAATACTCCAATTACATATTCATAATCCTAAATACACACATTATAGCATTTTGAACTTGAAAATCTTGTTGACTTTTTTATATGCACAAATTGTACACTTTTGTGCACGTCTAAAAGCAAAACGTGAATTCATGCAAATCTGTGCACAAATGGTTTTAAACATGTTATCGAAGGTTCCAATTGCATGTTCATAATCCTAAATACACATTCTAGTATTCTGAAATTATGAATCTTGTTGACTTTATTTTTTGCACAAATCATACACCTTAGTGCACGTCTGAACACAAAGCATGAACTCATGAAAATCTGTGCACAAATGGTTTTCAACATGCTATCCAATGCTCTAATTGCATATTTATAGTCCTAAATACACCTTCTAACATTTTGTACTTGTAAATCTTGTTGACTTTATTATATGCACAAACTGTACACTTTTGGGCACGTCTGAAAGCAAAATAAGAACTCATGGAAATCTGTGGAAAAATAGTTTTAAACATGTTATCGAAGGCTCCAATTGCATATTCATAATCCTAGATACACATTCTAGCATTCTAGACTTCTGAATATTGTTGACTTTTTTACATGCGCAAATAGAACACTTTTGCACACGTTTGAACGCAAAACTTGAACACGTGCAAATCTGTGCATAGATGGTTTTAAACGTGGTAGCAACAGCTCTAATTGCCTATTCATAATCATAAATACACATTCTAGCATACTGAACTTGTGCATCTTGCTAGCTTTTTTACATGCCCAAATCATACACTTTTGTGCACATTTGAATGAAAAATGTGAACTCTTGCAAATCTGTGCATAAATGGTTTTAAACATGCTATTAAATGCTCCAATTGCATATTCATAATCCCAAATACACGTTCTAGCATTTTGAACTTTTAAATCTTGTTGACTTTTTTTATATGCACAAATTGTACACTTTTGCACATGTTTGAATGAAAAACATGAACTCGTGAAAATATGTGCACAATTTTTTTTAAACACATTATTGAAGGTTCCAATTACATATTCATAATCCTAAATAAATGTTCTAGCATTTTCTATTTGCAAATCTTGTTGACTTTTTTATATGCACAAACTATACACTTTTGTTCATGTCTGAAAGTAAAATAAGAACTCATGCAAATCTGTGGACAAATGGTTTTAAACTCATTATTGATGGCTCTAACTGCATATTCATAATCCTAGATACACATTCTAGCATTCTAGACTTGTGAATATTGTCGACTTTATTACATGCATAAATAGAACACTTTTGCAACCATATGAACGCAAAATGTCAACACGTGCAAATCTGTGCATAAATGTTTTTAAACATGGTAGCAATGCCTTTAATTGCATATTAATAATTCTAAATACACATTCAAGCATTCTGAACTTGTGCATCTTGTTGACTTTTTTACATGCATAATTCGTACACTTTTGCGCACATTTTAACGCAAAATATGAACTCATGAAAATCTGTGCACAAATGGTTTTCAACATGCTATCAATTTCTCCAATTGCATATTCAAAATCCCAAATACATGTTCTAGAATTTTGAATTTTTAAATCTTGTTGACTTTTTTTCTAAGCAAAAATTGTACACTTTTGCGCACGTTTGAATGCAAAACATGAACTCATGCAAATATGTGCACAAATTATTTTAAACACATTATTGAATGTTCCAATTGCATATTCATAATCCTAAATACACATTTTAGCATTCTAAACTTGTGAATATTATTGACTTTATTACATGCACAAATAGTACACTTTTGCACACATCTGAACGCAAAATGTGAACTCGTGCAAATTTGTGCATAAATGGTTTTAATCATGCTCTCGAAGGCACTAATTGCATATTCATAATCCTAAATACACATTCTAGCATTCTAAAATTATGAATCTTGTTGACTTTATTTTATGCACAAATTGTGCACCTTTGCGCTCGTCTAAATGTAAAGCGTGAACTCAAGCAAATATATGCACAAACTATTTTAAACATGCTATCCAATGTTCTAATTGCATATTCATAATCCTAAATACACATTCTAGCATTTTGAACTTCAAAATCTTGTCAGCTTTTTTATTTGCACAAATTCTACACTTTTGTGCACATCTGAATGCAAAACATGAACTCATGAAAATATGTGCACAAATGGTTTTAAAAACATTATCAAAGGTTCAAATTGCATATTCATAATCCTAAATACACATTCTAGCATTCTGGACTTATGAATATTGTTGACTTTATTACATGCACAAATAGTACACTTTTGTACATGTTTGAACGTAAAATGTGAACTTGTGCAAATCTATGCTCAAATGGATTTAGACACATTATCGACAACTCTAATTGTGTTAGTGATATGCACTAGGTCAATCATTTGTGATTATGTATTGACTTTCTTATTTTGTTAATAAAGAGGTATTATATTATCATTTGATTTTATGATAATTACATGAATGGTTAATTCTTACTAAGGGCATCAAGTATGTGACTTGATAGTAAAACCCTTAGATTAAAATAAGAGTTCTATTCTAATTATTTGACTTTCTTATTTTGTTAATAAAGAGGTATTATCTTATCATTTGATTTTATGATAATTACATGAATGGTTAATTCTTACTAAGGCCATCAAGTATGTGAATTGATAGTAAAACCCTTAGATTAAAATAAGAGTTCTATTCTAATTATCCCTAGCCATTTATTCATTATATGAATATTAAATTATTAATGCTAGTATGATGTTAATTGATGGTTATGTTTTACTAATCATAAATATGAGATATTAAGTCAACTCATAGGTACATGATGAGAGATCATGTACTGGATTGACCCACTATGAGAATGCTACATAGATTATTATCATAAGTATTTCTTATCACAGTAATTTTATTTCGGTCCTTTGACCTTGAAATCATCATGGATTTCTACATAGCTATTTTATGTTTTGACACATTCTAACATTGTCTTTAACCGGATGATTAAAAGGATGTTGTTGGATATAAAATTAGTTATGTGAGGAATGTGAGTGATTTAGAAGGAATTTATCCCTTATTAATATGAGAAAGATATCTAAAGGCCCCTTGATGAGATAGACTGAAGGAAAATGCATGGCCATGCTGAAATGAATTGATAAAGACTTATCATTTTCAGTCTACTTGGAATCAAGTCATTGAACTATATAAGGATGACATTCTATGCCTTATGTTCAATTAAGATATCATGTGATAAAGGGACAATAAAATTCACTGTAATTAGGTTATGTCGGATTATTGACTTCACATGACTTAGGTAGTCATAATGTCTTGCTAGAGGCCACTTATGACTTGTAGGCCTAAATAGAGATTTAGGCCCACTACCAATGTTATGTGAACCTACAGGGTCACACACTTAGAACAAGCCCAAAATGGATATAGGTTTAATAAGCCCAAAATAAACTCTATGGAAATAAATAATTAAAGTGTTTTATTTATTTATTTATTTGTTTATTTATTTAAGATAAATGTTATTTTAAATAAATAAATAAGATATTATTTTTGATTTTTTTTAAACAAAATTAGAATATAATAAATGGAAAATTACCAAAAGGTCATTGGTAAGTGAAACCCTAATTTGGAGTCTATAAATATGTTATATTCTCTAAGGTTTCACACACTTATTTTTCCTGCCTCCAAATTCGTCTTCTTTCCTCTTAGAAAACAAAGACAGAGTTTTTCCTTTTATTCTTGATTTGTGAGACAGTCAAGGAGGTTGCTAGCACACACACTCAAATTCATTTTGTGAAGGGCTATTCGTGTGGATACCTATAGAGGACGCATCCTTTTGAAGACATCTTGATCTAAACAACCAAGCCAAAAAAAGCTCGAGGTAAGGTGTCACCGGTGTGAACCTCCTCTCATCCTTCCAGAGAATCTTGCCTCTTCTACGTTTTGGTAAGATTTTAAAACCCTAGATTTAAACAAGTAGTCGAATTACATGGATCCAGGCTTGGGAACGTGATAAAATTTTAATTTTTTCACTGCGTTTATATCACGAATCCTAATAAATTGCATATTCATAATCCTAAATAAACATTCTAGCATTATGAACTTGTGAATCTTGTTAAATTTTTTACATGCACAAATCGTACACTTTTGTGCATGTTTGAATGTGAAAAGTGAACTCGTACAAATATGTGCACAAATGGTTTTAAACACGTTATCGAAGGCTCTAATTACATACTCATAATCCTAAATACACATTCTAGCATTCTAAAATTGTGAATCGTGTTGACTTTATTTTATGCACAAATCATACACCTTTGCACATGTCTAAACGCAAAGCATGAACTCGTGCAAATCTGTGCATAAACGGTTTTGAACATGCCATCCAATGCTCCAATTACATATTCATAATCCTAAATATACGTTCTCGCATTTTAAACTTGTAAATCTTGTTGACTTTTTTTTATGCATAAATTGTACACTTTTTCGCATATCTGAACACAAAACATGAACTCGTCCAAATCTATGAACAAATGGTTTTAAATATGTTATTGAAGGTTCTAATTGCATATTCATAATCCTCAATGCACATTCTAGCATTCTGAACTTGTGAATACTGTTGACTTTATTACATGCACAAATAGTACACTTTTGCACACATCTGAACGCAAAATGTGAACTCGTGCAAATTTGTGAATAAATGGTTTTAATCATGTTATCGAAGGCACTAATTGCATATTCATAATCCTAAATACACATTCTAGTATTCTAAAATTATGAATCTTGTTCAATTTATTTTATGCACAAATCGTGCACCTTTTGCACACGTCTAAATGCAAAGCGTGAACTCAAGCAAATTTATGCATAAACTGTTTTAAACATGCTATCCAATGATCTAATTGCATATTCATAATCCTAAATACACGTTTTAGCATTTTGAACTTGAAAATCTTGTTGCCTTTTTTATATGCACAAATTCTACACTTTTGCGCACGTCTGAACGCAAAACATGAACTCATGAAAATATGTGCACAAATGGTTTTAAACACGTTATCGAAGGTTCAAATTGTATATTCATAATCCTAAATACACATTCTAGCATTCTGGACTTGTGAATATTGTTGACTTTATTCCATGCACAAATAGTACACTTTTGCACACGTCTGAACGCAAAATGTGAACTTGTGCAAATCTATGCTCAAATGGATTTAGACATGTCAGCGACAACTCTGATTGCATATTCATAATCCTAAATAAATATTCTGGCATTATGAACTTGTGAATCTTGTTAAATTTTTTACATGCACAAATCGTACATTTTTGCGCACGTTTGAATGTGAAAAGTGAACTCGTACAAATCTGTGCACAAATGGTTTTAAACACATTATCGAAGGCTCTAATTGCATACTCATAATCCTAAATACACATTCTAGCATTCTAAAATTGTGAATCGTGTTGACTTTATTTTATGCACAAATCATACACTATTGCACACGTCTAAACGCAAAGCATGAACTCGTGCAAAATATGTGCACAAATGGTTTTGAACATGCTATCCGATGCTCTAATTATATATTCATAATCATAAATGCACGTTCTCGCATTTTAAACTTGTAAATCTTGTTGACTTTTTTATATGCACAAATTGTACACTTTTGTGCATGTCTGAAAGCAAAATATGAATTCTTGCAAATCTGTGCACAAATGGTTTTAAACACGTTGTCAAAGGTTCCAATTGTATATACATAATCCTAAATACACATTCTAGCATTCTGAAATTGTGAATCTTGTTAACTTTATTTTATGCACAAATCATACACCTTAGTGCACGTCTAAACGCAAAGTGTGAACTCATGAAAATCTGTGCACAAACAGTTTTCAACATGCTATCCAATGCTCCAATTGCATATTCATAGTCCTAAATACATGTTCTAGCATTTTGTACTTATAAATCTTGTTGACTTTTTTATATGCATAAATACTACACTTTTGGACACGTCTGAACGCAAAATAAGAACTCGTGCAAATCTTTGTACAAATGGTTTTGAACACATTATCGAAGGCTCTAATTCCATATTCATAATCCTAGATACACATTCTAGCATTCTAGACTTCTGAATATTGTTGACTTGTTTACATGCATAAAAAGAACACTTTTGCACATGTTTGAATGCAAAACTTGAACACGTGCAAATCTGTGCATAGATGGTTTTAAACATGGTAGCAGTGGCTCTAATTGCCTATTCATAATCATAAATACACATTCTAGCATACTGAACTTGTGCATCTTCCTGGCTTTTTTATATGCACAAATCGTAGACTTTTGTGCACATTTGAACAAAAAATGTGAACTCGTGCAAATCTGTGCATAAGTGGTTTTAAACACATTAGCGACAAATCTAATTGCATATTCATAATCCTAAATACACATTCCAACATTCTGAACTGGTGAATCTTGTTGACTTTTTTACATGCACAATTCGTGCACTTTTATGCACATTTTAACACAAAATGTGAACTCGTGTAAATTTGTGCATAAATTATTTTAAACACATTATCGAAGGCTCTAATTGCATATTCATAATCCTAAATACACATTCTAGCATTCTAGAATTGTGAATCTTGTTGACTTTATTTTATACAGAAATCATACACCTTTGCGCACGTCTGAACGCAAAGCGTGAACTCGTGCAAATATGTGCATAAATGATTTTAAACATGCTACCCAATGCTCTAATTGCATATTCATAATCCTAAATACATGTTCTGACATTTTCTATTTATAAATCTTATTGACTTTTTATATGCACAAATTGTACACTTTTGCACATGTCTGAAAGCAAAATAAGAACTCGTACAAATCTATGGACAAATGGTTTTAAACACATTATCGATGGCTCTAACTGTATATTCATAATCCTAGATACACATTCTAGCATTCTAGACTTGTGAATATTGTTGACTTTATTACATGCCTAAATAGAACACTTTTGTACACATCTGAACGCAAAACGTCAACAGGTGTAAATCTATGCATAAATGTTTTTAAACATGGTAGCGATGCCTCTAATTGCATATTCATAATCCTAAATACACATTCTAGCATTCTAAACTTGTGCATATTGTTGACTTTTTTGCATGCACAATTTGTACACTTTTGCGCACGTTTTAACGCGAAATGTGAACTCATGCAAATTTGTGCACAAATGGTTTTAAACATGCTATCAAATGCTCTAATTGCATATTCATAATCCCAAATACACGTTCTAGCATTTTGAACTTTTAAATCTTATTGACTTTTTTTATATGCACAAATTGTACACTTTTGCGGATGTTTGAATGGAAAATGTGAACTTGTGCAAATATGTGCATAAATGGTTTTAAACACATTATTGAAGGTTCCAATTGCATATTCATAATCCTAAATACACATTCTAGCATTCTGAACTTGTGAATATTGTTGACTTTATTACATGCACAAATGGTACACTTTTGCACACGTCTAAACGTAAAACTTGAACTAGTGCAAATTTGTACGCAAAAGGTTTCAAACACGTTAGTGATGACTCTATTTGCTTATTTATAAGCCTAAATATGCAATTCTAGTATTATGAACTTATGATTCTTGTTGAATTTTTTACATGCACAAATCGTACACTTTTATGCATGATTAAACGCAAAACATAAACTCGTGCAAATCTATGCATAAATGGTTTTGAACACGTTAACGAAGGTTCTAATTGCACATTCATAATCCTAAATACACATTCTAGCATTCTGGAGTTTTGAATATTGTAGACTTTATTACATCCACCAATAGTACACTTTTGCACATGTCTGTACGTAAAATGCAAATTGGTGCAAATATGTGCACAAATGGTTTTAAACACATTATCGAAGGCTTTAATTGTATATTCATAATCCTAAATACACATTCTAGCATTCTGAAATTGTGAATCTAGTAGACTTTATTTTATGCACAAATCATACAGCTTTACGCACGTCTGAATGCGAAGCATGAACTCGTGCAATCTATGCACAAACAGTTTTGAACATGCTATCCAATGCTCCAATTACATATTCATAATCCTAAATACACGCTCTTGCATTTTGAACTTGTAAATCTTGTTGACTTTTTTATATGCACAAATTGTACACTTTTTTACACGTTTGAACGCAAAACATGAACTCATCCAAATCTATGAACAAATGGTTTTAAACACATTATCGAATGTTCCAATTGCATATTCATAATCCTAAATACACATTCTAGCATTTTGGACTTGTGAATATTTTTTACTTTATTACATGCACATATAGTATACTTTTGCACACATCTAAACGCAAAACATGAACTTTTGCAAATCTGTGCATAAATGGTTTTAAACACATTAGGAATGACTCTGATTGCATACTCATAATCCTAAATACACATTTCAACATTCTAAATTTGTGAATCTTATTGACTTTTTTTCATGCACAAATTGTACACTTTTGTGCACCTTTGAACGCAAATTATGAACTCATGCAAATCTATGCAAAAATGGTTTTAAACATGCTATCTAGTGCTCCAATTGCATATTCATAATCCTAAATACATATTCTAGCATTTTGAACTTGTAAATCTTGTCGACTTTTTTATGTGCACAAATTGTACACTTTTACACACGTTTTAACGTAAAATATGAACTCGTGCAAATATGTACACAAATGGTTTTAAACATGTTTTTGAAGGTTTAAATTGCATATTCATAATCCTAAATACACATTCGAGCATTCTGGACTTCTGAATATTGTTGACTTTATGACATGCACAAATAGTACACTTTTACACACGTTTGAACGCAAAACGTGAACTTATAAATATCTATACACAAAAAGTTTTAAACACGGTAGCGATGGCTCTAATTGCATATTCATAATCCAAAATACACATTCTAGCATTATAAATTTGTGAATCTTGTTGACATTTTTACATGCACAAATAGTACACTTTTGTGCACGTTTGAACGAAAAATGTGAACTTGTCCAAATATATGCACAAATGGTTTTAAACATGCTATCCAATGCTCCAATTGCATATTCATAATCCTCTATACACGTTCTAGCATTTTGAACATGTAAATCTTGTCGACTTTTTTATGTGCACAAATTGTACACTTTTGCGCACGTCTGAATGCAAAACATGAACTTGTGAAAATCTATGCACAAATGGTTTTAAACACATTATTGAAGGTTCCAATTGCATATTCATAATCCTAAATACACATTATAGCATTATGGAATTATGAATTTTTTTGACTTTATTACATGCACAAATAGTACACTTTTGTTGACCTCTAAACGTAAAATGTGAACTTGTGTAAATCTGTGCGAAAATTTTTTTAAACATGTTAGCGATGGCTTGAATTGCATATTTATAATCCTAAGTACACATTCCAGCCTTCTGAACTTATGAATCTTGTTGACTTGTTTAGATGCACAAAACGTACACTTTTAGGCATGATTAAAAGCAAAACATGAACTCGTGCAAATCTGGGCACAAATGGTTTTAAACACGTTATCAAAGGTTTCAATTGCATATTCATAATCATAAATACACATTCTAGCATTATGGATTTATGAATATTATTGACTTTATTACATGCACAAATAGTACTCTTGTGCACATGTCTGAACGTAAAACATGAACTTGTGCAAATATGTGCACAAATGGTTTTAAAGACATTAGCTATGGCTCTAATTGCATGTTCATAATCCTAAATACACATTCTAGCATTCTGAATTTGTGAATCTTGTTGACTTTTTTACATGCACAAATTGTACACTTTTGCGCACGTTTGAACGCAAAAAGTGAACTCGTGCAAATCTGTGCATAAATGGTTTTAAACACATTATCAAAGGCTCTAATTGAATTTTAAAAATCCTAAACACATGTTCAAGCATTTGGGAATTGTTAATCTTGTTGACTTTATTTTATGCACAAATTGCACACCTTTGTGCACGTCTGATGCAAGGCATGAACTCGTGCAAATATGTGCATAAATGGTTTTAAACATGTCATCCAATGCTCCAATTTGCATTTTCATAATCCTAAATACACGTTCTAGCATTTTGTGCTTGTAAATCTTGTTGACTTTTTTATATGCATGAACTGTACACTTTTGCGCATGTTTGAACGCAAAATAAGAATTTGTGCAAATCTATGGACAAATGGTTTTAAACACATTATCGAAGGATCCAATTCCATATTCATAATCTTAAATACACATTCTAGCATTCTGGACTTATAAATATTGTTGACTTTATTACATGCATAAATAGTACACTTTTGCACACGTCTGAATGCAAAACATAAACACGTGCAAATCTGTGCACAAATGGTTTCAAACACGTTAGCGACGACTCTAATTGCATATTCATAATCCTAAATACACATTCAAGCATTCTGAACTTGTGAATCTTGTTCACTTTTGCGCATGTCTGAATGCAAAATGTGAACTCATGCAAATCTGGGCATAGATGATTTTAAACACATTATTGAAGGCTCTAATTGCATATTCATACTCTAAAATACACACTCTAGCATTTTGGACTTGTGAATATTGTTGACTTTATTACGTGCACAAATAGAACACTTTTGCATACATATGAACGTAAAACGTGAACTGGTGCAAATTTGGGCACAAATGGATTTACACACATTAGTGATGACTCTATTTGCATATTCATAATCCTAAATACACATTCCAACATTCTGAACTTATGAATCTTGTTGAATTTTTTACATGCACAAATCGTATTGTTTTGCACACGATTGAACACAAAACATGAACTCGTGCAAATCCACACATAAATGGTTTTAAACATGTTAGAAATGGCTCTAATTTCATATTTATAATCCTATATACACATTCTAGCATTATGAACTTATGAATCTTGTTGACTTTTTTACATTCACAAATCATATACTTTTGTTCATGATTGAACGCAAAATGTGAACTCGTGCAAATCAGTTCACAAATGGTTTTAAATACATTTTGGAAGGCACTAATTGCATATTCATAATCCTAAATACACATTATAGCATTCTGAAATTGTGATTCTTATTGACTTTATTTTATGCACAAACTGTTCACCTTTACGCACGTTTGAATGCAAAGTGTGAACTCGTGCAAATCTGTGCACAAACAGTTCTAAACATGCTATCCAATGCTCCAATTACATATTCATAATCCTAAATACACGTTTTAGCATTTTTAACTCGTAAATCTTCATGATTTTTTTATATGCATAAATTGCACACTTTTGCGCTCATCTAAACATAAAACACGAACTCGTGCAAATATGTGAACAAATGGTTTTAAACACGTTATCAATGGTTCCAATTGCATATTCATAATATTAAATACACATTCTAGCATTCTAGACTTGTGAATATTGTTGACTTTATCACATGCACATATAGTACACTATCTAAACTCAAAATGTGAACTCGTGCAAATTTGTGCATAAATGGTTCTAAAAATGTTGCTGATAGCTCTAATTGCATATTCATATTCCTAAATACACATTCCAGCATTCTGAACTAGTGAATCTTGTTGGCTTTTTTACATGCACAAATCGTACACTTTTGTACATGTTTAAATGCAAAATGTAAATTTATGCAAATTTGTGCACAAATGGTTTTAAACTTGCTATCCAATGCTGCAATTGCATATTCATAATCCTAAATACATGTTCTAGCATTTTGAACTTGTAAATCTAGTCGACTTTTTTATGTGAACAAATTGTACACTTTTACACACGTCTGAACACAAAATATAAACTCATGCAAATCTATGCACAAATGGTTTTAAACAAGTCATCGATGTTTTTAATTGCATATTCATAATCCTAAATACACATTCTAGCATTCTGGACTTGTCAATATTATTGACTTTATTACTTGCACATATAGTATAGTTTTGCACACGTCTGAATGCAAAACATGAACTTATGCCAATTTGTTTAAAAATGGTTTTACACATGTTAGTGATGGCTCTAATTGCATATTCATAATCCTAAATACACATTCTAGCATTCTGAACTTGTGAATCTTATTGACTTTTTTACATGCAGAAATTGTATACTTTTACGTATGATTGAACGCAGAACATGAACTCGTGCAAATCTATACACAAATGGTTTTAAAAACATTATTGATGGCTCTAATTGCATATTCATAATCCTAAATACATACTTTAGCATTTTGAACTTGTGAATCTTGTTGACTTTTTTACATGCACAAATTGTACACTTTTACGCATGATTGAACACAAAATGTGAACTCGTGCAAATTAATGCACAAATGGTTTTAAACATATTATCAAAGGCACTAATTGCATATTCTTAATCCTAAATACGCATTCTAGCATTCTGAAATCGTGAATCTTATTGACTTTATTTTATGCATAAATTGTACACCTTTACGCATGTCTGAATGCAAAGCGTGAACTCATGCAAATCTGTGCACAAATGGTTTTAAACATGCTATCCAATGCTCTAATTACATATTCATAATCCTAAATACATGTTCTAGCATTTTGAACTCATAAAATCTTATCGACTTTTTTATATGCAAAAATTGTACTCTTTTGCACGTGTTTGAACACAAAACATGAACTCATACAAATATGTGCACAAATGGTTTTAAACGTATTATCAAAGGTTCGAATTGCACATTCATAATCCTAAATACACATTCTAGCATTCTAGACTTATGAATATTATTGACTTTATCACATGCACATATAGTACACCTTTGCACACGTCTAAACGCAAAATGCGAACTCATGCAAATCTGTGCATAAATGGTTTTAAAAATGTTAGCGACAGCTCTAATTGCATATTCATATTCCTAAATACACATTCCACCATTCTGAACTAGTGAATCTTGTTGACTTTTTTACATGCACAAATTGCACACTTTTGCACATGTTTGAACCCAAAATGTGAACTCATGCAAATCTATGCACAAATGGTTTTAAACTTGCTATCCAATGTTGCAATTGCATATTCATAATCCTAAATACATGTTCTAGCATTTTGAACTTATAAATCTTGTTGACTTTTTTATGTTCACAAATTGTACACTTTTGTGTACATTTGAACACAAAACATGAACTCGTGCAAATATGTGCACAAATGGTTTTAAACACGTTATCGAAGTTTTTTCAATTGCATATTCATAATCCTAAATACACATTCTAGCATTCTAGACTTGTGGATATTATTGAATTTATTACATGCATAAATAGTACACTTTTGAACACGTCTAAATGCAAAATGTGAACTTGTGCAAATCTATGCACAAATAGTTTTAAACACGCTAGTGACGACTCTAATTGCATATTCATAATCCTAAATACACATTCCAGCATTTTAAACTTATGAATCTTGTTTACTTTTTTTCACATGCACAAATCGTACTCTTTTACGTACGATTAAATGTAAAATATGAACTCGTGCAAATCTGTGCATACATGGTTTTAAGCACATTATTAAAGGTTTCAATTGCATATTCAAAATCCTAAATACACATTCTAGCATTTTGGACTTGTGAATATTATTGACTTTATTACATGCATAAATAGTACACTTTTGCACATGTCTAAATGCAAAACATGAACTTGTGCAAATTTGTGCACAAATGGTTTTAAACACATTAACGATAGCTCTAATTGCATATTCATAATCTTAAATACACATTCTAGCATTTTGTGCTTGTAAATCTTATTGACTTTTTTATATGCACAAACTGTACACTTTTGTGCACGTCTGAATGCAAAACATGAACTCGTGCAAATCTATGGACAAATGGTTTTAAACACATTATCAAAGGCTCCAATTGCATATTCATAGTCCTAAATATACCTTTTAGCATTCTAAAATTGTTAATCTTATTGACTTTAATTTATGCACAAATTGTACACCATTGCGTGTGTCTAAATGCAAAGCGTGAACTCATGCAAATCTATGTACAAATGGTTTTAAACATACTATCCAATGCTCCAATTGCATATTCATAATCCTAAATGCACATTCTAGCATTTTGTGCTTATAAATCATGTTGACTTTTTTATATGCATAAACTATACACTTTTGTGCATGTTTGAATGTAAAACAAGAACTCAGGAAAATCTATGCACAAATGGTTTTAAACACGTTAGTGATGGCTCTAATTGCATATTCATAATCCTAAATACACATTCTAGCATTCTAAACTTTTGAATATTATTGACTTTTTACATGCACAAATCGTACACTTTTACACACATTTGAACGCAAAACATGAACTCATGCAAATCTGTGCAAAAATGGTTTTAAACATGTTATCGAAGGCTCTAATTGCATATTCATAATCCTAAATACACATTCTAGCATTTTGAACTTGTGAATCTTGTTGACTTCATTTTATGCACAAATCATACACAATTGCACACGTTTGACAACAAAGCATGAACTCATGCAAATCTGTGCGCAAATGGTTTTAAACGTGCTATCCAATGCTCCAATTGCATATTAATAATCCTAAATACACGTTCTAGCATTTTGAACTTGTAAATCTTATTGACATTTTATATGCAAAAATCGTGCTCCCTATTATAGAATAAAATAAGAACTCATGCAAATATATGCATAAAGGGTTTTACACATGCTATCCAATTCTCTAATTGCATATTTATAAACCTATATACACATTCTAGCATTCGGAACATGTAAATCTTGTGCACTTTTTTATATGCACAAATCGTACACCCTTCCGTATGTCTGTACGCAAAGTATGAACTCGTGAAAACATGTGCACAAACAGTTTTAAACATGCTATCCAATGCTCTAATTGCATATTCATAAACCTAAACACACATCCTAGCATTCTAAACTTGTAAATCTTGTGGACTTTTTTATATGCACAAATCATCTTTTGAACACATTTGAACGCAAAACATGAACTCCTACTAATCAGTCCATAAATGGTTTTAAGCACATTAGCAATGGCTCTAATTACATATTCATAATCCTAAATACACATTCTAGCATTCTAAAATTATGAATATTGTTGACTTTTTACATGCACAAATCGTACACTTTTGCACACGTTTGAATGTAAAACATGAACTCGTGCAAATCTGTGCACAAATGGTTTTAAACATGTTATCGAAGGCTCTAATTACATATTCGTAATCCTAAATACACATTCTGGCATTCTAAACTTGTGAATCTTGTTGACTTCATTTTATGCACAAATCATACGCAATTGCGCACGTATGACAATAAAGAATGAACTCATGCAAATATATGCGCAAACTGTTTTAAACATGCTCTCCAATGCTCCAATTACATATTAATAATCCTAAATACACATTCTAGCATTTTGAACTTGTAAATCTTGTTGACTTTTTATATGCACAAATCATACACCCTTCCATACAACAAAATAAGAACTCATGCAAATATGTGCACAAAGGGCTTTAAACATGTTATCCAATTCTCTAATTGCATATTCATAAACCTAAATACACATTCTAGCATTCAGAACTTGTAAATCTTGTGGAATTTTTTATATGCACAAATGGTACACCCTTCCATACATCAATACGCAAAGTATGAACTCATGCAATCATGTGCACAAACAATTTTAAACATGCTATCCAATGCTTTAATTGCATAATCATAAACCTAAATACACATTCTAGAATTCTAAACTTGTAAATCTTGTGGAATTTTTTATATGCACAAATCATACACTTTTGCACAGGTATGAATGCAAAACATGAACTCCTACTAATCGGTGCACCAATGGTTTAAAACATGTTAGCAATGGCTCTAATTGCATATTCATAATCCTAAATACACATTCTAGCATTCTGAACTTGTGAATCTTTTTGAATTTTTTACATGCACAAATCATACACTTTTGTGCACAATTGAACGTAAAATGTGAACTCACGCAAATCTGTGCACAAATAGTTTTAAACATGCTTTCCAATGCTCCAATTGCATATTCATTATCTTAAATACACATTCTAGCTTTATGAACTTGTAAATCTTATGGACTTTATTATATGCACAAATCATACACATTTATGCATGTCTGAATGTAAAACATGAACTCCTGCTAATCGGTGCACAAATGATTTTAAACATGTTAGTGATGGCTCTAATTGCATATTCATAATCCTGAATGCACATTCTAGCATTCTAAACCTGTGAATATTTTTGACTTTTTTATATGCACAAATCATACACGTTTGCGTACGTTTGAACACAAAATATGAACTCGTGCAAATGTATCCACAAATGGTTTTAAACATGCTATCCAATGCTCCAATTGCATATTCATAATCCTAAAGTGAATCTTGTTGACTTTATTATATGAACAAATTGTACACTTTTGCGTGCGTCTGAACGTAAAAAAAAATTTATGCAAATCTTGGCACAAATGGTTTTTAACATGTTATCCATAGTCCAATTGCATATTCATAATCCTAAATAAACATTCTAGCATTTTGAACTTGTAAATCTTGTTGACATTTTTATATGCACAAATCATACACTTTTGCGCACGTCTGAACACAAAATAGGAAGTCATGCAAATCTGTGCATAAATGGTTTTAAAAATGTTATTGAAGGCTCCAATTGCATATTCATAATAATAAATACATATTCTAGCATTCTGAACCTGTGAATCTTGTAGACTTTATTTTATGCGCAAATCGTACACTTTGCCCATGTCTTAACACAAAGCATGAACAGTGCAAATCTATGCACAAACAGTTTTAAACATGTTATTCAATGCTCCAATTACATATTCACAAACCTAAATACACATTCTAGCATTCTGAAGTTGTAAATCTTGTGGAATTTTTATTTTGCAGAAATCCTACACTTTTGTGAACCTCTAAACACAAAACATGAACTCGTGCAAATTGGTGCACAAACGGTTTTAAACATGTTATCGACTGCTCCAATTGCATATTCATAATCTTGAATACACATTCTAGCATTCTAAATTGGTGAATCTTGTTGACTTTATTACATCAACAAATCATACACTTTTGCACACGTCTGGATGCAAAATGTGAACTCGTGCAAATATGTGCACAAATGGTTTTAAACATGCTATCCTTTGCTCCAATTGCATATTCATAATCGTAAATACACATTCTAGCATTATGAACTTGTAAGTCTTATTGACTTTTTTATATCCATAAATTGTACACTTTTGCACACGTCTAATGGCAAAACATGAACTCGTGAAAAATTTATGCACAAATGGTTTTAAACACATTATCGAAGGCTCCAATTGCATATTCATAATCCTAAATACATATTCTAGCATTTCTTACTTTTAAATATTGTGGACTTTTTTATATGCACAAATCATACATTTTTGTGCACGTCTGAACGCAAAACATGAACTCATGCAAATCGGTGCATAAATGGTTTTAAACATGTTATCGACGGCTCCCATTGCATATTCATAATCCTAAATACATATTCAAGAATTATTAACTTATGAATCATGTTTACTTTACTTTATGCATAAATTGTACATTTATCACTCATCTAAACGAAAAGCATGGACTCATGCAAATATATGCATAAACGGTTTTAAACATGTTATCTAATGCTCTAATTGAATAGTCATAAAAATAAATACACATTCTAGAATTTTGAACTTGTAATTCTTATGAACTTTTTTATTTTGCATAAATCGTACACTTTTGCGCACGTCTGAACGCAAAACATGAACTCATGCAAATCGGTGCATAAATAGCTTTAAACACGTTATCGACCGCTCCAATAGCATATTCATAAACCTCAATACACATTCTAGAATTCTGAACTTATGAATCTTATTGACTTTATCACATGCACAAATCATACACTTTTACGCACGTTTGAGTGCAAAATGTGAACTTATGTAAATCTATGCACAAATGGTTTTAAACATGCTATCCATTACTACAATTCCATATTCATAATCCTAAATACACTGTCTAGCATTCTAAACTTGTAAATCATGTTTACTTTATTATATGCACAAATCGTATAATTTTGCACACATATGAATGCAAAACGTGAACTCGTGCAAATCTGTGCACAAATGGTTTTACACATGCTATGGAATGCTCTAATTGCATATTCATAATCCTAAATACACGTTCTAGCATTCTGAACTTGTAAATCTTGTTGACTTTTTTATATGCACGAATCATACTACTTTACACATATCTAAACGTAAAACATAAACTCATGCAAATCTGAATGTAAATGGTTTTAAACATGTTATCCAAGTCTCCAATTGCTTATTCATAATCCTATATACACATTCTAGCATTTTGAGCTGGTAAATCTTGTTGGCATTTTTATATGCACAAATTATACACTTTTGCGCATGCCTAAACGCAAAATAAGAACTCATGCAAATCTGTGCACAAATGGTTTTAAACATGTTATCGAAGGCTCTAATTGCATATTCATAATACTAAATACATATTCTAGAATTTTGAACTTGTGAATCTTGTTGACTTTATTTTATGCTCAAATCGTACACTTTTGTGTACATCTAAATGCAAAGCATGAACTCATGCAAATTTATATAGAAATGATTTTAAACATGCTATTCAATGCTCCAATTGCATATTCAATAACCTAAATACACATTCTAGCATTATGAATTTGTAAATCTTGTGGAATTTTTTATATGCATAAATTGTACACTTTTACGCACCTTTGAACGCAAAACATGAACTCATGCATATCAGTGCACAAATGGTTTTAAACACGTTATCGATGGCTACAATAGCATATTCATAATCCTAAGTACACAATCTAGCATTCTGGACTTCTCAATCTTATTTACTTTATTACATGCACAAATTATACACTTTTGTGCATGTTTGAACTTAAATTGTCAACTCATTCAAATTTATGCCAAAATGGTTTTAAAAATGCTATCCAATGCTGCAATTATGTATTCATAATCCTAAATACACATTCTAGCATTATGAACTTGTAAATCTTATTGACTTTTTTATTTGCACAAATCGTACAATTTTGTGCACATTTGATCGCAAAACATGAACCAAAGCAAATTTATGCACAAATGGTTTTAAACACGTTATCGAAGGCTCCAATTGCATATGCATAATCCTAAATACGTACTCTAGCATTCTAAACTTATAAATCTTATGGACATTTTTATATGCACAAATCGTACACTTTTGCGCACGTTTGAATGCAAAACATGAACTCATGGAAATCATTACACAAATGGTTTTAAACACATTATCAATGGCTCCAATTGCATATTCATAATCCTAAATACACTGTCTAGCATTTTGAACTTGTAAATCATGTTTACTTTATTATATGCACAAATCGTACAATTTTGCTCATGTATAAATGCAAAACGTGAACTCATGCAAATCTGTGCACAAATGGTTTTACACATGCTATGGAATGCTCTAATTGCATATTCATAATCCTAAATACATGTTCTAGAATTCTGAACTTGTAAATCATGACTTTTTTATATGCACAAATCGTACTACTTTACTCACGTCTAAATGCAAAACATAAACTCGTGCAAATCTGAACGCAAATGGTTTTAAACATGTTATCCAAGTCTCCAATTGCTTATTGATAATCCTAAATACACATTCTAGCATTCTGAGCTGGTAAATCTTGTTGGCATTTTTATATGTACAAATCATACACTTTTGCGCATGTCTGAACACAAAATAAGAACTCATGCAAATCTATACACAAATGGTTTTAAACATGTTATCGAAGGCTCTAATTGCATATTCATAATACTAAATACATATTCTAGAATTTTGAACTTGTGAATCTTGTTGACTTTATTTGATGCTCAAATCGTACACTTTTGCGCACATCTAAATGCAAAGCATGAACTCATGCAAATTTGTGTAAAAATGGTTCTAAACATGCTATTCAATGCTCTAATTGCATATTCAATAACCTAAATACACATTCTAGCATTATAAACATGTAAATCTTATGGAATTTTTTATATGCACAAATCGTACACTTTTACGCACCTTTGAACACAAAACATGAACTTGTGCATATTGGTGCACACATGGTTTTAAACATGTTATCGATGGCTACAATAGCATATTCATAATCCTAAGCACACAATCTAGCGTTCTAGAATTGTCAATCTTATTTTCTTTATTGCATTCACAAACTATGCACTTTTATGCACGTTTGAACTCAAATTGTCAAATCATTCAAATTTGTGCCAAAATGGAATGCTATCCAATGCTCCAATTGTGTATTCATAATCCTAAATACACATTCTAGTATTATGAAATTGTAAATCTTGTTGACTTTTTTATATGCACAAATCATACAGTTTTGTGCACATCTGATCGCAAAACATGAACTAGAGCAAATCTATGCACAAATGGTTTTACACACGTTATAAAAGACTCCAATTGCATATGCATAATCCTAAATACATACTCTAGCATTCTGAACTTATAAATCTTATGGACATTTTTATATGCACAAATCATACACTTTTACGCACGTTCGAACAAAAAATATAAACTCGTGGAAATCATTGCACAAATGCTTTTAAACACATTATCGATGGCTCTAATTGCATATTTATAATCCTAAATACACATTCTAGCATTCTAGACTTGTGAATCTTGTTGACTTTATTACGAGCACAAATCTTACACTTTTGTCCACGTTTGAACGCAAAATGTAAACTCGTGCAAATTTGTCACAAATGATTTTACACATGTTAACCAAGGCTCCAATTTTATATTCATAATCCTAAATACACATTCTAGCATTCTAAAATTGTAAATCTTGTTGACTTTTTTATATCCACAAACTGTACACTTTTGCGCACGTCTTAATGCAAAATATGAACTCATGCAAATCTATGCACAAATGGTTTTAAATATGTTATCGAAGGCTCCAATTGCATATTCATATATTCATAATCCTAAATAAATGTTCTAGAATTCAAAACTTATGAATATTGTTGATGATATTTTATGCCAAAATTGTACACTCATCACACATTTGAACGCAAAGCATGAACTCATGCAAATCTGTGCACCAACAGTATTAAACATGTTATCCAATGCTCCAATTGGATATTCATAAACATAAATACACATTCTAGCATTCAGGACTTCTAAATCTTGTGGACTTTTTTATATGCACAAATTGTACACTTTTGCGCACGTCTGAAAGCACAATATAAACTCGTGCAAATCGGAGCACAAACGGTTTTAAACACGTTATCGATAGCTCCAATTGCATACTCATAATCCTAAATACACATTCTAGCATTCTGAACTTGTGAATCTTGTTGACATTATTACGTGCACAAATCATACACTTTTGTGCACATCTGAATGCAAAATGTGAACTCAAGTAAATCTTTACACAAACGGCTTAAAATGTGCTATCTAATTCTCCAATTCCATATTCATAATCCTAAATACATGTCCTAGCATTCCAAGCTTGTAAATCATGTTTACTTTATTATATGCACAAATCATACACTTTTGCGCACGTTTGAATGCAAAACGTGAACTCATGCAAATCTGCGCAAAAATGGCTTTAAACATGCTATGGAATACCCCAATTGCATATTCATAATCCTAAATAAACGTCCTAGCATTCTAAACTTATAAATCTTGTTCACTTTTTTATATGCACAAATCATACTATTTTTACACACGTCTGAACGCAAAACATGAACCCATGCAAATATGTGCAAAAATGGTTTTAAACACGTTATTGAAGGTTCCAATTGCATATTCATAGTCCTAAAAACACATTCTAGCATTCTGAACTTATGAATCTTGTTGACTTTATTATATGGACAAATCATACACTATTGTGCACGTCCGAATGCAAAATGTGAACTCATGCAAATCTAGGCACAAATGGTTTCTAACATGTTATCCAAGACTCCAATTGCATATTCATAACCCTAAATACACATTCTAGCATTCTAAAATTATAAATCTTGTTGATGTTTTTGTATGCACAAAACATACACTTTTGCGCACGTTTGAACATAAAATAAGAACTCGTGCAAATCTGTGCACAAATGGTTTTAAATATGTTATCGAATGCTCAAATTGCATATTCATAATACTAAATACATATTCTAGCATTCTGAACATGTGAATCTTGTTTACTTTATTTTATGCAAAAATCATACATTTATCGCATGTCTGAACGTAAAGCATGAACTCATGCGAATCTGTGCATAAATAGTTTTAAACATGCTATCCAATGCTCCAATTGCACATCCATAAACCTATATACACATTCTAGCATCATGAACTTATAAATCTTGTGGACTTTTTTATTTGCACAAATCATACTATTTTTACACACGTCTGAGCGCAAAACATGAACCCATGCAAATATGTGCACAAATGGTTTTAAACGCAAAACATGAACTCTTGCAAATCTATGCCCAAATGGTTTTAAACATGCTATCCAATGATCTAATTGCATATTCATAATCCTAAATACTTGTTCTATCATTTTGGGCTTGTAAATCTTATTGTCTTTTTAATATACACAAATCATACAATTTTGCACATGTCTGATCACAAAACATAAACTCGTGCAAATTTATGCACAAATGGTTTTAAACACATTATTGAAGGCTCCAATTGCATATTAATAATCCCAAATCCACATTCTAGCATTCTAAACTTATGAATCTTGTTAACATTCTTATATGCACAAATCATACACTTTTGCGCACTTTTGAACACAAAACTTGTACTCATGCAAATCTAAGCACAAATAGTTTTAAACATGGTGTCAAATGCTCTAATTCCATATTCATAATCGTAAATACACGTTCTAGCATGCTAAACTTATAATTCTTGTTGACTTTTTTATATGCAGAAATCATACAATTTTGCGCATGTTTGAACGCAAAACATGAACTCGTGCAAATCGGTTCACAAAAGGTTTTAAAAACATTATTGATGGCTCTAATTACATATCCATAATCCCAAATACACATTCTAGCATTATCAACTTATGAATCTTGTTGATTTTATTATTTACACAAATCAAACACTTTTTACACACGTCTGAACGTAAAATGTGAACTCGTGCAATTCTGTGCACAAATAGGTTTAAAAACATTATCTAAGGCTTCAATTGCATATTCATAATCCTAAATAAAAATTCTAGCATTCTGAACTTGTAAATCTTGTTGACTTTTTTATATCCATAAATCATACACTTTTGCGCATGTCTGAATGCAAAACATGAACTCATGCAAATCTATGCACAAATGGTTTTAAACATGTTATCGAAGGCTCCAATTGCATATTAAAAATCCTAAATACATATTCTAGCATTCTGAACTTGTGAATCTTCTTGACTTGATTTTATGCTCAAATTGTACACTTTTGCACGCGTTTGAACGCAAAACATCAACTCGTGTAAATCTGTGCACAAATGGTTTTAAACATGCTATCCAATGTTGCAATTGCGTAATAATCATCCTAAATGCACATTGTAGCATATTGAACTCGTAAATCATGTTGACCTATTTTAATGCACAAGTTATATGCTTTTGTGTAAGTTTGAACACAAAACATGAACTTATGCAAATATATGCATAAATGGTTTTAAACAAGTTATCTAAGGCTCCAATTGCATATTCATAATCCTAAATATACATTCTAGCTTGCTGAACTTGTAAATCTTGTTAACTTTTTTCTATGCACAAATCAAACACTTTTGTGCACATCTGAATGCAAAATATGAACTCGTTCAAATCTGCGCACAAATGGTTTTAAACGTACTATCCAATGCTCCAATTGCATATTAATAATCCTAAATACACATTATAGCATTTTGAACTTATAAATCTTGTTGAATTTTTTTAATGCAAAAATCATACACTTTTGTGCACGTTTGATTATAAAATAAGAACTCGTGCTAATTTGTGCACAAAAGGTTTTAAACATGCTTTCCAATGCTCCAATTGCATATTCATAATCCCAAATACACATTCTAGCATTCTAAACTTATAAATCTTGTTGACTTTATTATATGCACAATTCATACACTTTTGTGCATGTCTAAACATAAAATGTGAACTCACGCAAATCTATGCACAAATGGTTTTAAATAAGCTATCCAATGCTCCAATTCCATATTCATAATCCTAAATACACGTTTTAGCATGCTAAACATGTTAATCTTGTTGACTTTTTTATATTCACAAATCGTACACTTTTGTGAACATCTGAATGCAAAATAAGAACCTGTGCAAATCTAAGTACAAATAGTTTTAAACACACTATCCAAGGCTCCAATTTCATATTCATAATCCTATATACACAAATCTTATTGTAAATCTTGTTGACTTTTTTATATGCACAAATCGTACACTTTTGTGAACGTCTAAACGCAAAATATGTACTCGTGGAAATCTATGCGCAAATGGTTTTAAACATGCTATCCAATGCTCCAATTCCATATTCATAATCCTAAATACACATTCTTTTATTCTTAACTTTTAAATCTTTTTGAATTTATTATATTCACAAATCGTACACCTTTGTGCATGTTTGAATGCAAAATGTGAACTCGTGCAAATCTGTGCATAGATGGTTTTAAACATGTTATCCAATTCTCTAATCGGATATTCATAATAATAAATACACATTCTAGCATATTGAACTCATAAATCATTTTGAATTCTTGTATGCACAAATCCTACACTTTTGTGCATATTTGAATGCAAAACATGAAGTCATGCAAATATGCGCACAAATGCTTTTAAACATGGTATCCAATGCTACAATTACATATTCATAATCCTAAATACACATTGTAGCATATTAAACTCATAAATTATTTAACCTTTTTTAGTGCACAAGTCATACACTTTCGCGCACGTCTATACGTAAAACATGAACTCGTGCAAATCGGTGCACAACTGGTTTTAACCACATTATTGATGACCTTAATTACATATTCATAATCCTAAATAGACATTCTAGCATTCTGAACTTTAGAATCTTGTTGACTTTGTTATATGCATAAATTATACACTTTTGCACACGTATAAATGCAAAACGTGAACTCATGCAAATCTGTGCACAAATGGTTTTAAACATGCTATCCAATGCTCCAATTACATATTCATAATCCTGAATACATGTTCTAGCATGCTGAACTTGTAAATCTTGTTGACTTTTTTCTATGCACAAATCGTACTGCTTTACGCGTATATGAACACAAAACATGAACTCATGCAAATTTGAACACAAATGGCTTTAAATATGTTATCCAAGTCTCCAATTGTGTATTCATAATCCTAAATACACATTCTAGCCTTCTGAGCTGGTAAATATTATTGGCATTTTTATATGCACAAATCATACACTTTTGCACATATTTGAATTCAAAATAAGAACTCGTGCATATCTATGCACAAATGGTTTTAAACACATTATCGACTGCTCCAATTGCATATTCATAACAATAAGTACATACTCTAGCATTTTGAACTTGTGAATCTTGTTGACTTTATTTTATGGCTAAATCATACACTTTTGTGCACATCTAAATGCAAAGTATTGACTCTTGCAAATTTATGCACAAACGGTTTTAAACATGCCATTCAATGCTCCAATAGCATATTTATAAACCTAAATACACATTCTAGCATTCTGAACTTGTAAATCTTATGGAATTTTTTATTTGCACAAATCGTACACTTTTGCACACATTTGAACGCAAAATATGAACTCGTGCAAATATGAGCGCAAATGGTTTTAAATATGTTATCCAAGACTCCAATTGCATATTCATAATCCTAAATACATAATCTAGCATTTTGAACTTGTAAATCGTGTTGACATTTTTATATGCACAAATCATACACTTTTGCGCACATTTGAACACAAAATAAGAACTCGTGCAAATTGGTGTATGAATGGTTTTAAACACGTTATCGATGACTCCAATTGCATATTCATAATCCTAAATACACATTCTAGTATTTTAGACTTGTGAATCTTATTGACTTTACACAAATCGTACACTTTTGTGCACGTCTGAATGCAAAATGTGAACTAACGCAAAACGTGAACTAATGCAAATCTATCACAAATAGTTTTAATATGTTATCCAAAAGTCTAATTGCTTATTCATAATCCTAAATACACATTCTAGCATTCTAAACTTGTAAATCTTGTTGACATTTTTATATGCACAAATCATATACTTTTGTGCACGTCTGAACGCAAAACAGGAAGTCATGAAAATTTGTGCACAAATGGTTTTAAAAACATTATCAAAGGCTCCAATTGCATATTCATAATAATAAATACATATTCTAGCATTCTAAACTTGTGAATCTTGTAGATTTTATTTTATGCACAAATCGTACACTTTTGCCCACGTCTTAACGCAAAGCATGAACTAGTGTAAATCTGTGCACAAACAGTTTTAAACATGCTATTTAATGCTCCAATTGCATATTCACAAACCTAAACACACATTCTAGCATTCTGAACTTGTAAATCTTATGGAATTTTTATTATGCAGAAATCCTCCACTTTTGTAAACCTCTAAACGTAAAACATGAACTCGTGCACATCGATGCACAAATGATTTTAAACACGTTATCGACTGCTCCAATTGCATATTCATAATCCTGAATATATATTCTAGCATTATGGACTAGTGAATCTTGTTGACTTTATTACATCAACAAATCATACACTTTTGCACATGTTTGAATGCAAAATGTAAACTTGTGCAAATTTGTGCACAAATGGTTTTAAACATGCTATCCATTGCTCCAATTGCATATTCATAATCCTAAATAAACATTCTAGCATTCTGAACTTATAAATCTTATTGACTTTTTTATATCCACAAATTGGACACTTTTGCGCATGTCTGACCGCAAAACATGAACTCATGCAAATTTATTCACAAATGGTTTTAAACACATTATCGAAGGCTCCAATTGCATACTCATAATCCTAAATACATATTCTAGAATTTTAAACTTTCAAATCATGTGGACATTTTTACATGCACAAATCATACACTTGTGCGCATGTCTGAATGGAAAACATGAACTCGTGCAAATCAGTGCACAAATGGTTTTAAACACATTATCAACAGCTCCCATTGCATATTCATAATCCTAAATACATATTCTAGGATTATGAACTTGTGAATCTTATTTAATTTACTTTATGCACAAATTGTACACTTATCACTCGTCTGAATGCAAAGCATGGACTCATGCAAATATGTGTACAAATGGTTTTAAAAATGTTATCTAATGCTCTACTTGGATATTCATAAACATAAATACACATTCTAGCATTTTGTACTTATAAATCTTGTGGACTTTTTTATTTGCACAAATCGTACACTTTTGCACACGTCTGAACGCCAAACATGAACTCGTGCAAATCAGTGCACAAATGGTTTTAAACACGTTATCGATTGCTCCAATTGCATATTCATAAACCTCAATACACATTCTAAAATTCAAAACTTATGAATCTTGTCAACTTTATCACATGCACAAATCATACACTTTTACGCACGTTTGAATGAAAAATGTGAACTCATGTAAATCTATGCACAAATGGTTTTAAACATGCTATCCATTGCTCCAACTCCATATTCATAATCCTAAATACACTGTCTAGCATTCTGAACTTGAAAATCATGTTTACTTTATTATATGCAAAAATCATACAATTTTGCGCACGTATGAATGTAAAATGTGAACTTGTGCAAATCTGTGCACAAATGGTTTTAAACTTGCTATGGAATGCTCTAATTGCATATTCATAATCCTAAATACACGTTATAGCATTCTAAACATGTAAATCTTGTTAACTTTTTTATATGCACAAATCGTACTACTTTACGAATGTTTGAATGCAAAACATGAACCCGTGCAAATCTGTACACAAATGGTTTTAAATATGTTATCGAAGGCTCCAATTGCATATTCATAATACTAAATACATATTCTAGCATTCTGAAATTGTGAATCTTGTTTACTTTATTTTATGCAAAAATCATACACTCATCGCACATCTGAACACAAAGCATGAACTCATGCAAATTTGTGCACAAATAATATTAAACATGTTATCCAATGCTCCAATTGGATATTCACAAACATATATACACATTTTAGCATTTAGAACTTCTAAATCTTATGGACTTTTTTATATGCACAAATCGTACACTTTTGCGCACGTTTGAAAGCAAAATATGAGCTCGTGCAAATCGGAGGACAAACAATTTTAAACACATTATCGACAGCTCCAATTTCATACTCATAATCCTAAATACACATTCTAGCATTTTGAACTTGTGAATATTATTGACATTATTACATGCACAAATCATACACTTTTGTGCACATCTGAACACAAAATGTGTACTCAAGTAAATCTTTGAACAAACGGTTTAAAATGTGCTATCCATTGCTCCAATTCCATATTCATAATCCTAAATACACGTTCTAGCATTCTGATATTGTAAATCATGTTTACTTTATTATATGCACAAATCGTACACTTTCGCTCACGTCTGAATGCAAAATGTCAACTCCTGCAAATCTGTGCAAAAATGATTTTAAACATGCTATGGAATACCCTAATTGCATATTCATAATCCTAAATACACATTCTAGTTTTCTAAACTTGTAAATCTTGTTGACTTTTTTATATACACAATCGTATTGTTTTGCACACATATCAATGCAAAACATGAAGTCATGCAAATATGTGCACAAATGGTTTTAAACACGTTATTAGAGGTTCCAATTGCATATTAATAATCCTAAATACACATTCTAGCATTCTGAAATTGCGAATCTTGTTGACTTTATTATATGCAAAAATCATACACTATTGTGTACGTCTGAATGCAAAACGTGAATTTGTGCAAATCCAGGCACAAATGGTTTTGAACATGTTATCCAAGACTCCAATTACATATTCATAATCCTAAATACACATTCTAGCATTCTTAACTTATAAATCTTGTTGACATTTTTATATGCACAAATTATACACTTTTACACGTGTTTGAACACAAAATAAGAACTCGTGCAAATCTGTGCACAAATGGTTTTAAATACATTATCGAAGGCTCCAATTGCATATTCATAATACTAAATACATACTCTAGCATTTTAAACTTATGAATCTTGTTTACTTTATTTTATGCAAAAATCATACACTTATTGCATGTCTGAATGCAAAGCATGAACTCGTGCGAATCTGTGCACAAACAGTTTTAAATATACTATCCAATGCTCCAATTGCATATCCATAAACCAATATACACATTCTAGCATTATGAACTTGTAAATCTTATGGACTTTTTTATATGCAAAAATCGTACATTTTTACGCACGTCTGAATGCAAAACATGGACTCATGCAAATCTATGCATAAATTATTTTAAACACATTATTGAAGGCTCCATTTACATATTTATAGTCCTAAAAACACATTCTAGCATTTTGGACTTGTGAATCTTGTTGACTTTATTACATCCACAAATCAGACACTTTTGCACACGTCTGAATGCAAACCGTGAACTCTTGTAAATTTGTGCCCATTAAACATGCTATCCAACAATCCAATTGCATATTCATAATCCTAAATACATGTTCTAGCATTTTGACCTTGTGAATCTTGTTGTCTTTTTAATATGGACAAATTGTATAGTTTTGTGCATGTTTGATCATAAAACATGAACTCATACAAATCTATGCACAAATGGTTTTAAACACATTATCAAAGCTCCAATTGCATATTCATAATCCTAAATACATATTCTAGCATTCTAAACTTGTGAATCTTGTTTACTTTATTTTATGCAAAAATCATACACTTTTGTGCACATTTGAATGCAAAACTTGTACTCATGCAAATATGAGCATAAATGGTTTTAAACATGCTATCCAATGCTCCAATTCCATATTCATAATCCTAAATACACGTTTTAGCATGCTAAACATGTTAATCTTGTTGACTTTTTTATATTCACAAATCGTACACTTTTGTGAACATTTGAATGCAAAATAAGAACCTGTGCAAATCTAAGTACAAATAGTTTTAAACACACTATCCAAGGCTCCAATTTCATATTCATAATCCTATATACACAAATCTTATTGTAAATCTTGTTGACTTTTTTATATGCACAAATCGTACACTTTTGTGAACGTCTAAACGCAAAATATGTACTCGTGGAAATCTATGCGCAAATGGTTTTAAACATGCTATCCAATGCTCCAATTCCATATTCATAATCCTAAATACACATTCTTTTATTCTTAACTTTTAAATCTTTTTGAATTTATTATATTCACAAATCGTACACCTTTGTGCATGTTTGAATGCAAAATGTGAACTCGTGCAAATCTGTGCATAGATGGTTTTAAACATGTTATCCAATTCTCTAATCGGATATTCATAATAATAAATACACATTCTAGCATATTGAACTCATAAATCATGTTGAATTCTTGTATGCACAAATCCTACACTTTTGTGCATATTTGAATGCAAAACATGAAGTCATGCAAATATGTGCACAAATGCTTTTAAACATGGTATCCAATGCTACAATTACATATTCATAATCCTAAATACACATTGTAGCATATTAAACTCATAAATTATTTAACCTTTTTTAGTGCACAAGTCATACACTTTCGCGCACGTCTATACGTAAAACATGAACTCGTGCAAATCGGTGCACAACTGGTTTTAACCACATTATTGATGACCTTAATTACATATTCATAATCCTAAATAGACATTCTAGCATTCTGAACTTTAGAATCTTATTGACTTTGTTATATGCATAAATTATACACTTTTGCGCACGTATAAATGCAAAACGTGAACTCATGCAAATCTGTGCACAAATGGTTTTAAACATGCTATCCAATGCTCCAATTACATATTCATAATCCTGAATACATGTTCTAGCATGCTGAACTTGTAAATCTTGTTGACTTTTTTCTATGCACAAATCGTACTGCTTTACGCGTATATGAACACAAAACATGAACTCATGCAAATTTGAACACAAATGGCTTTAAATATGTTATCCAAGTCTCCAATTGTGTATTCATAATCCTAAATACACATTCTAGCCTTCTGAGCTGGTAAATATTATTGGCATTTTTATATGCACAAATCATACACTTTTGCATATATTTGAATTCAAAATAAGAACTCGTGCATATTTATGCACAAATGGTTTTAAACACATTATCGACTGCTCCAATTGCATATTCATAACAATAAGTACATACTCTAGCATTTTGAACTTGTGAATCTTGTTGACTTTATTTTATGGCTAAATCATACACTTTTGTGCACATCTAAATGCAAAGTATTGACTCTTGCAAATTTATGCACAAACGGTTTTAAACATGCCATTCAATGCTCCAATAGCATATTTATAAACCTAAATACACATTCTAGCATTCTAAACTTGTAAATCTTATGGAATTTTTTATTTGCACAAATCGTACACTTTTGCACATATTTGAACGCAAAATATGAACTCGTGCAAATATGAGCGCAAATGGTTTTAAATATGTTATCCAAGACTCCAATTGCATATTCATAATCCTAAATACATAATCTAGCATTTTGAACTTGTAAATCGTGTTGACATTTTTATATGCACAAATCATACACTTTTGCGCACATTTGAACACAAAATAAGAACTCGTGCAAATTGGTGTATGAATGGTTTTAAACACGTTATCGATGACTCCAATTGCATATTCATAATCCTAAATACACATTCTAGTATTTTAGACTTGTGAATCTTATTGACTTTACACAAATCGTACACTTTTGTGCACGTCTGAATGCAAAATGTGAACTAACGCAAAACGTGAACTAATGCAAATCTGTCACAAATAGTTTTAATATGTTATCCAAAAGTCTAATTGCTTATTCATAATCCTAAATACACATTCTAGCATTCTAAACTTGTAAATCTTGTTGACATTTTTATATGCACAAATCATACACTTTTGTGCACGTCTGAACGCAAAACAGGAAGTCATGAAAATTTGTGCACAAATGGTTTTAAAAACATTATCAAAGGCTCCAATTGCATATTCATAATAATAAATACATATTCTAGCATTCTAAACTTGTGAATCTTGTAGATTTTATTTTATGCACAAATCGTACACTTTTGCCCACGTCTTAACGCAAAGCATGAACTAGTGCAAATCTGTGCACAAACAGTTTTAAACATGCTATTTAATGCTCCAATTGCATATTCACAAACCTAAACACACATTCTAGCATTCTGAACTTGTAAATCTTATGGAATTTTTATTATGCAGAAATCCTCCACTTTTGTAAACCTCTAAACGTAAAACATGAACTCGTGCACATCGATGCACAAATGATTTTAAACACGTTATCGACTGCTCCAATTGCATATTCATAATCCTGAATATATATTCTAGCATTATGGACTAGTGAATCTTGTTGACTTTATTACATCAACAAATCATACACTTTTGCACATGTTTGAATGCAAAATGTAAACTTGTGCAAATTTGTGCACAAATGGTTTTAAACATGCTATCCATTGCTCCAATTGCATATTCATAATCCTAAATAAACATTCTAGCATTCTGAACTTATAAATCTTGTTGACTTTTTTATATCCACAAATTGGACACTTTTGCGCATGTCTGACCGCAAAACATGAACTCATGCAAATTTATTCACAAATGGTTTTAAACACATTATCGAAGGCTCCAATTGCATACTCATAATCCTAAATACATATTCTAGAATTTTAAACTTTCAAATCATGTGGACATTTTTACATGCACAAATCATACACTTGTGCGCATGTCTGAATGGAAAACATGAACTCGTGCAAATCAGTGCACAAATGGTTTTAAACACATTATCAACAGCTCCCATTGCATATTCATAATCCTAAATACATATTCTAGGATTATGAACTTGTGAATCTTATTTAATTTACTTTATGCACAAATTGTACACTTATCACTCGTCTGAATGCAAAGCATGGACTCATGCAAATATGTGTACAAATGGTTTTAAAAATGTTATCTAATGCTCTACTTGGATATTCATAAACATAAATACACATTCTAGCATTTTGTACTTATAAATCTTGTGGACTTTTTTATTTGCACAAATCGTACACTTTTGCACACGTCTGAACGCCAAACATGAACTCGTGCAAATCAGTGCACAAATGGTTTTAAACACGTTATCGATTGCTCCAATTGCATATTCATAAACCTCAATACACATTCTAAAATTCAAAACTTATGAATCTTGTCAACTTTATCACATGCACAAATCATACACTTTTACGCACGTTTGAATGAAAAATGTGAACTCATGTAAATCTATGCACAAATGGTTTTAAACATGCTATCCATTGCTCCAACTCCATATTCATAATCCTAAATACACTGTCTAGCATTCTGAACTTGAAAATCATGTTTACTTTATTATATGCAAAAATCATACAATTTTGCGCACGTATGAATGTAAAATGTGAACTTGTGCAAATCTGTGCACAAATGGTTTTAAACTTGCTATGGAATGCTCTAATTGCATATTCATAATCCTAAATACACGTTATAGCATTCTAAACATGTAAATCTTGTTAACTTTTTTATATGCACAAATCGTACTACTTTACGAATGTTTGAATGCAAAACATGAACCCGTGCAAATCTGTACACAAATGGTTTTAAATATGTTATCGAAGGCTCCAATTGCATATTCATAATACTAAATACATATTCTAGCATTCTGAAATTGTGAATCTTGTTTACTTTATTTTATGCAAAAATCATACACTCATCGCACATCTGAACACAAAGCATGAACTCATGCAAATTTGTGCACAAATAATATTAAACATGTTATCCAATGCTCCAATTGGATATTCACAAACATATATACACATTTTAGCATTTATAACTTCTAAATCTTATGGACTTTTTTATATGCACAAATCGTACACTTTTGCGCACGTTTGAAAGCAAAATATGAGCTCGTGCAAATCGGAGGACAAACAATTTTAAACACATTATCGACAGCTCCAATTTCATACTCATAATCCTAAATACACATTCTAGCATTTTGAACTTGTGAATATTATTGACATTATTACATGCACAAATCATACACTTTTGTGCACATCTGAACACAAAATGTGTACTCAAGTAAATCTTTGAACAAACGGTTTAAAATGTGCTATCCATTGCTCCAATTCCATATTCATAATCCTAAATACACGTTCTAGCATTCTGATATTGTAAATCATGTTTACTTTATTATATGCACAAATCGTACACTTTCGCTCACGTCTGAATGCAAAATGTCAACTCCTGCAAATCTGTGCAAAAATGATTTTAAACATGCTATGGAATACCCTAATTGCATATTCATAATCCTAAATACACATTCTAGTTTTCTAAACTTGTAAATCTTGTTGACTTTTTTATATACACAATCGTATTGTTTTGCACACATATCAATGCAAAACATGAAGTCATGCAAATATGTGCACAAATGGTTTTAAACACGTTATTAGAGGTTCCAATTGCATATTAATAATCCTAAATACACATTCTAGCATTCTGAAATTGCGAATCTTGTTGACTTTATTATATGCAAAAATCATACACTATTGTGTACGTCTGAATGCAAAACGTGAATTTGTGCAAATCCAGGCACAAATGGTTTTGAACATGTTATCCAAGACTCCAATTACATATTCATAATCCTAAATACACATTCTAGCATTCTTAACTTATAAATCTTGTTGACATTTTTATATGCACAAATTATACACTTTTACACGTGTTTGAACACAAAATAAGAACTCGTGCAAATCTGTGCACAAATGGTTTTAAATACATTATCGAAGGCTCCAATTGCATATTCATAATACTAAATACATACTCTAGCATTTTAAACTTATGAATCTTGTTTACTTTATTTTATGCAAAAATCATACACTTATTGCATGTCTGAATGCAAAGCATGAACTCGTGCGAATCTGTGCACAAACAGTTTTAAATATACTATCCAATGCTCCAATTGCATATCCATAAACCAATATACACATTCTAGCATTATGAACTTGTAAATCTTATGGACTTTTTTATATGCAAAAATCGTACATTTTTACGCACGTCTGAATGCAAAACATGGACTCATGCAAATCTATGCATAAATTATTTTAAACACATTATTGAAGGCTCCATTTACATATTTATAGTCCTAAAAACACATTCTAGCATTTTGGACTTGTGAATCTTGTTGACTTTATTACATCCACAAATCAGACACTTTTGCACACGTCTGAATGCAAACCGTGAACTCTTGTAAATTTGTGCCCATTAAACATGCTATCCAACAATCCAATTGCATATTCATAATCCTAAATACATGTTCTAGCATTTTGACCTTGTGAATCTTGTTGTCTTTTTAATATGGACAAATTGTATAGTTTTGTGCATGTTTGATCATAAAACATGAACTCATACAAATCTATGCACAAATGGTTTTAAACACATTATCAAAGCTCCAATTGCATATTCATAATCCTAAATACATATTCTAGCATTCTAAACTTGTGAATCTTGTTTACTTTATTTTATGCAAAAATCATACACTTTTGTGCACATTTGAATGCAAAACTTGTACTCATGCAAATATGAGCATAAATGGTTTTAAACATGCTATCCAATGCTCCAATTCCATATTCATAATCCTAAATACACGTTTTAGCATGCTAAACATGTTAATCTTGTTGACTTTTTTATATTCACAAATCGTACACTTTTGTGAACATTTGAATGCAAAATAAGAACCTGTGCAAATCTAAGTACAAATAGTTTTAAACACACTATCCAAGGCTCCAATTTCATATTCATAATCCTATATACACAAATCTTATTGTAAATCTTGTTGACTTTTTTATATGCACAAATCGTACACTTTTGTGAACGTCTAAACGCAAAATATGTACTCGTGGAAATCTATGCGCAAATGGTTTTAAACATGCTATCCAATGCTCCAATTCCATATTCATAATCCTAAATACACATTCTTTTATTCTTAACTTTTAAATCTTTTTGAATTTATTATATTCACAAATCGTACACCTTTGTGCATGTTTGAATGCAAAATGTGAACTCGTGCAAATCTGTGCATAGATGGTTTTAAACATGTTATCCAATTCTCTAATCGGATATTCATAATAATAAATACACATTCTAGCATATTGAACTCATAAATCATGTTGAATTCTTGTATGCACAAATCCTACACTTTTGTGCATATTTGAATGCAAAACATGAAGTCATGCAAATATGCGCACAAATGCTTTTAAACATGGTATCCAATGCTACAATTACATATTCATAATCCTAAATACACATTGTAGCATATTAAACTCATAAATTATTTAACCTTTTTTAGTGCACAAGTCATACACTTTCGCGCACGTCTATACGTAAAACATGAACTCGTGCAAATCGGTGCACAACTGGTTTTAAACCACATTATTGATGACCTTAATTACATATTCATAATCCTAAATAGACATTCTAGCATTCTGAACTTTAGAATCTTGTTGACTTTGTTATATGCATAAATTATACACTTTTGCGCACGTATAAATGCAAAACGTGAACTCATGCAAATCTGTGCACAAATGGTTTTAAACATGCTATCCAATGCTCCAATTACATATTCATAATCCTGAATACATGTTCTAGCATGCTGAACTTGTAAATCTTGTTGACTTTTTTCTATGCACAAATCGTACTGCTTTACGCGTATATGAACACAAAACATGAACTCATGCAAATTTGAACACAAATGGCTTTAAATATGTTATCCAAGTCTCCAATTGTGTATTCATAATCCTAAATACACATTCTAGCCTTCTGAGCTGGTAAATATTATTGGCATTTTTATATGCACAAATCATACACTTTTGCACATATTTGAATTCAAAATAAGAACTCGTGCATATCTATGCACAAATGGTTTTAAACACATTATCGACTGCTCCAATTGCATATTCATAACAATAAGTACATATTCTAGCATTTTGAACTTGTGAATCTTGTTGACTTTATTTTATGGCTAAATCATACACTTTTGTGCACATCTAAATGCAAAGTATTGACTCTTGCAAATTTATGCACAAACGGTTTTAAACCATGCCATTCAATGCTCCAATAGCATATTTATAAACCTAAATACACATTCTAGCATTCTGAACTTGTAAATCTTATGGAATTTTTTATTTGCACAAATCGTACACTTTTGCACATATTTGAACGCAAAATATGAACTCGTGCAAATATGAGCGCAAATGGTTTTAAATATGTTATCCAAGACTCCAATTGCATATTCATAATCCTAAATACATAATCTAGCATTTTGAACTTGTAAATCGGTGTTGACATTTTTATATGCACAAATCATACACTTTTGCGCACATTTGAACACAAAATAAGAACTCGTGCAAATTGGTGTATGAATGGTTTTAAAACACGTTATCGATGACTCCAATTGCATATTCATAATCCTAAATACACATTCTAGTATTTTAGACTTGTGAATCTTATTGACTTTACACAAATCGTACACTTTTGTGCACGTTCTGAATGCAAAATGTGAACTAACGCAAAACGTGAACTAATGCAAATCTGTCACAAATAGTTTTAATATGTTATCCAAAAGTCTAATTGCTTATTCATAATCCTAAATACACATTCTAGCATTCTAAACTTGTAAATCTTGTTGACATTTTTATATGCACAATTCATACACTTTTGTGCACGTCTGAACGCAAAACAGGAAGTCATGAAAATTTGTGCACAAAATGGTTTTAAAAACATTATCAAAGGCTCCAATTGCATATTCATAATAATAAATACATATTCTAGCATTCTAAACTTGTGAATCTTGTAGATTTTATTTTATGCACAAATCGTACACTTTTGCCCACGTCTTAACGCAAAGCATGAACTAGTGCAAATCTGTGCACAAACAGTTTTAAACATGCTATTTAATGCTCCAATTGCATATTCACAAACCTAAACACACATTCTAGCATTCTGAACTTGTAAATCTTATGGAATTTTTATTATGCAGAATCCTCCACTGTTGTAAACCTCTAAATGTAAAACATGAACTCGTGCACATCGAGGCACAAATGATTTTAACACGTTATCGACTGCTCCAATTGCATATTCATAATCCTGAATATATATTCTAGCATTATGGACTAGTGAATCTTGTTGACTTTATTACATCAACAAATCATACACTTTGCACATGTTTGAATGCAAAATGTAAACTAGTGCAAATTTGTGCACAAATGGTTTTAAACATGCTATCCATTGCTCCAATTGCATATTCATAATCCTAAATAAACATTCTAGCATTCTGAACTTATAAATCTTGTTGACTTTTTTATATCCACAAATTGGACACTTTTGCGCATGTCTGACCGCAAAACATGAACTCATGCAAATTTATTCCACAAATGGTTTTAAACACATTATCGAAGGCTCCAATGCATACTCATAATCCTAAATACATATTCTAGAATTTTAAACTTTCAAATCATGTGGACATTTTTACCATGCACAAATCATACACTTGTGCGCCATGTCTGAATGGAAAACATGAACTCGTGCAAATCAGTGCACAAATGGTTTTAAACACATTATCAACAGCTCCCATTGCATATTATAATCCTAAATACATATTCTAGGATTATGAACTTGTGAATCTTATTTAATTTACTTTATGCACAAATTGTACACTTATCACTCGTCTGAAGGCAAAGCATGGACTCATGCAAATATGTGTACAAATGGTTTAAAAATGTTATCTAATGCTCTACTTGGATATTCCATAACATAAATACACATTCTAGCATTTTTGTACTTATAAATCTTGTGGACTTTTTATTTGCACAAATCGTACACTTTTGCACACGTCTGAACGCCAAACATGAACTCGTGCAAATCAGTGCACAAATGGGTTTTAAACACGTTATCGATTGCTCCAATTGCATATTCATAAACCTCAATACACATTCTAAAATTCAAAACTTATGAATCTTGTCAACTTTATCACATGCACAAATCATACACTTTTCGCACGTGTTGAATGAAAAAATGTGAACTCATGTAAATCTATGCACAAATGGTTTTAAACATGCTATCCATTGCTCCAACTCCATATTCATAATCCTAAATACACTGTCTAGCATTCTGAACTTGAAAATCAGGTTTACTTTATTATATGCAAAAATCATACAATTTTGCGCACGTCTGAATGTAAAATGTGAACTTGTGCAAATCTGTGCACAATGGTTTTAAACTTGCTATGGAATGCTCTAATTGCATATTCATAATCCTAAATACACGTTATAGCATTCTAAACATGTAAATCTTGTTAACTTTTTTATATGCACAAATCGTACTACTTTACGAATGTTTGAATGCAAAACCATGAACCCGTGCAAATCTGTACACAAATGGTTTTAAATATGTTATCGAAGGCTCCAATTGCATATTCATAATACTAAATACATATTCTAGCATTCTGAAATTGTGAATCTTGTTTACTTTATTTTATGCAAAAATCATACACTCATCGCACATCTGAACACAAAGCATGAACTCATGCAAATTTGTGCACAAATAATATTAAACATGTTATCCAATGCTCCAATTGGATATCACAAACAATATACACATTTTAGCATTTAGAACTTCTAAATCTTATGGACTTTTTTTATATGCACAAATCGTACACTTTTGCGCACGTTTGAAAGCAAAATATGAGCTCGTGCAAATCGGAGGACAAACAATTTTAAACACATTATCGACAGCTCCAATTTCATACTCATAATCCTAAATACACATTCTAGCATTTTGAACTTGTGAATATTATTGACATTATTACATGCACAAATCATACACTTTTGTGCACATCTGAACACAAAATGTGTACTCAAGTAAATCTTTGAACAAACGGTTTAAAATGTGCTATCCATTGCTCAATTCCATATTCATAATCCTAAATACACGTTCTAGCATTCTGATATTATAAATCATGTTTACTTTATTATATGCACAAATCGTACACTTTCGCTCACGTCTGAATGCAAAATGTCAACTCCTGCAAATCTGTGCAAAAATGATTTTAAACATGCTATGGAATACCCTAATTGCATATTCATAATCCTAAATACACATTCTAGTTTTCTAAACTTGTAATCTTGTTGACTTTTTTATATACACAATCGTATTGTTTTGCACACATATCAATGCAAAACATGAAGTCATGCAAATATGTGCACAAATGGTTTTAAACACGTTATTAGAGGTTCCAATTGCATATTAATAATCCTAAATACACATTCTAGCATTCTGAAATTGCGAATCTTGTTGACTTTATTATATGCAAAAATCATACACTATTGTGTACGTCTGAATGCAAAACGTGAATTTGTGCAAATCCAGGCACAAATGGTTTTGAACATGTTATCCAAGACTCCAATTACATATTCATAATCCTAAATACACATTCTAGCATTCTTAACTTATAAATCTTGTTGACATTTTTATATGCACAAATTATACACTTTTACACGTGTTTGAACACAAAATAAGAACTCGTGCAAATCTGTGCACAAATGGTTTTAAATACATTATCGAAGGCTCCAATTGCATATTCATAATACTAAATACATACTCTAGCATTTTAAACTTATGAATCTTGTTTACTTTATTTTATGCAAAAATCATACACTTATTGCATGTCTGAATGCAAAGCATGAACTCGTGCGAATCTGTGCACAAACAGTTTTACATATACTATCCAATGCTCCAATTGCATATCCATAACCAATATACACATTCTAGCATTATGAACTTGTAAATCTTATGGACTTTTTTATATGCAAAAATCGTACATTTTTACGCACGTCTGAATGCAAAACATGGACTCATGCAAATCTATGCATAAATTATTTTAAACACATTATTGAAGGCTCCATTTACATATTTATAGTCCTAAAAACACATTCTAGCATTTTGGACTTGTGAATCTTGTTGACTTTATTACATCCACAAATCAGACACTTTTGCACACGTCTGAATGCAAACCGTGAACTCTTGTAAATTTGTGCCCATTAAACATGCTATCCAACAATCCAATTGCATATTCATAATCCTAAATACATGTTCTAGCATTTTGACCTTGTGAATCTTGTTGTCTTTTTAATATGGACAAATTGTATAGTTTTGTGCATGTTTGATCATAAAACATGAACTCATACAAATCTATGCACAAATGGTTTTAAACCATTATCAAAGCTCCAATTGCATATTCATAATCCTAAATCATATTCTAGCATTCTAAACTTGTGAATCTTGTTTACTTTTTTTATGCAAAAATCATACACTTTTGTGCACATTGATGCAAAACTTGTACTCATGCAAATATGAGCATAAATGGTTTTAAACATGCTATCCAATGCTCCAATTCCATATTCATAATCCTAAATACACGTTTTAGCATGCTAAACATGTTAATCTTGTTGACTTTTTTATATTCACAAATCGTACACTTTTGTGAACATTTGAATGCAAAAATAAGAACCTGTGCAAATCTAAGTACAAATAGTTTTAAACACACTATCCAAGGCTCCAATTTCATATTCATAATCCTATATACCAAATCTTATTGTAAATCTTGTTGACTTTTTTATATGCACAAATCGTACACTTTTGTGAACGTCTAAACGCAAAATATGTACTCGTGGAAATCTATGCGCAAATGGTTTTTAAACATGCTATCCAATGCTCCAATTCCATATTCATAATCCTAATACACATTCTTTTATTCTTAACTTTTAAATCTTTTTGAATTTATTATATTCACAAATCGTACACCTTTGTGCATGTTTGAATGCAAAATGTGAACTCGTGCAAATCTGTGCATAGATGGTTTTAAACATGTTATCCAATTCTCTAATCGGATATTCATAATAATAAATACACATTCTAGCATATTGAACTCATAAATCATGTTGAATCTTGTATGCACAAATCCCTACACTTTTGTGCATATTTGAATGCAAAACATGAAGTCATGCAAATATGCGCACAACATGCTTTTAAACATGGTATCCAATGCTACAATTACATATTCATAATCCTAAATACACATTGTAGCATATTAAACTCATAAATTATTTAACCTTTTTTAGTGCACAAGTCATACACTTTCGCGCACGTCTATACGTAAAACATGAACTCGTGCAAATCGGTGCACAACTGGTTTTAACCACATTATTGATGACCTTAATTACATATTCATAATCCTAAATAGACATTCTAGCATTCTGAACTTTAGAATCTTGTTGACTTTGTTATATGCATAAATTATACACTTTTGCGCACGTATAAATGCAAAACGTGAACTCATGCAAATCTGTGCACAAATGGTTTTAAACATGCTATCCAATGCTCCAATTACATATCATAATCCTGAATACATGTTCTAGCATGCTGAACTTGTAAATCTTGTTGACTTTTTTCTATGCACAAATCGTACTGCTTTACGCGTATATGAACACAAAACATGAACTCATGCAAATTTGAACACAAATGGCTTTAAATATGTTATCCAAGTCTCCAATTGTGTATTCATAATCCTAAATACACATTCTAGCCTTCTGAGCTGGTAAATATTATTGCATTTTTATATGCACAAATCATACACTTTTGCACATATTTGAATTCAAAATAAGAACTCGTGCATATCTATGCACAAATGGTTTTAAACACATTATCGACTGCTCCAATTGCATATTCATAACATAAGTACTACTCTAGGCATTTTGAACTTGTGAATCTTGTTGACTTTATTTTATGGCTAAATCATACACTTTTGTGCACATCTAAATGCAAAGTATTGACTCTTGCAAATTTATGCACAAACGGTTTTAAACATGCCATTCAATGCTCCAATAGCATATTTATAAACTAAATACACATTCTAGCATTCTGAACTTGTAAATCTTATGGAATTTTTTATTTGCACAAATCGTACACTTTTGCACATATTTGAACGCAAAATATGAACTCGTGCAAATATGAGCGCAAATGGTTTTAAATATGTTATCCAAGACTCCAATTGCATATTCATAATCCTAAATACATAATCTAGCATTTTGAACTTGTAAATCGTGTTGACATTTTTATATGCACAAATCATACACTTTTGCGCACATTTGAACACAAAATAAGAACTCGTGCAAATTGGTGTATGATGGTTTTAAACACGTTATCGATGACTCCAATTGCATATTCATAATCCTAAATACACATTCTAGTATTTTAGACTTGTGAATCTTAATGACTTTACACAAATCGTACACTTTTGTGCACGTCTGAATGCAAAATGTGAACTAACACAAAACGTGAACTAATGCAAATCTGTCACAAATAGTTTTAATATGATATCCAAAAGTCTATTGCTTATTCATAATCCTAAATACACATTCTAGCATTCTAAACTTGTAAATCTTGTGACATTTTTATATGCACAAATCATACACTTTTGTGCACGTCTGAACGCAAAACAGGAAGTCATGAAAATTGTGCACAAATGGTTTTAAAAACTTATCAAAGGCTCCAATTGCATATTCATAATAATAAATAACATATTCTAGCATTCTACATACTTGTGAATCTTGTAGATTTTATTTTATGCACAAATCGTACACTTTTGCCCACGTCTTAACGCAAAGCATGAACTAGTGCAAATCTGTGCACAAACAGTTTTAAACATGCTATTTAATGCTCCAATTGCATATTCACAAACCTAAACACACATTCTAGCATTCTGAACTTGTAAATCTTATGGAATTTTTATATGCAGAATCCTCCACTTTTGTAAACCTCTAAACGTAAAACATGAACTCGTGCACATCGATGCACAAATGATTTTAAACACGTTATCGACTGCTCCAATTGCATTATTCATAATCCTGAAATATATATTCTAGCATTATGGACTAGTGATCTTGTTGACTTTATTACATCAACAAATCATACACTTTTGCACATGTTTGAATGCAAAATGTAAACTTGTGCAAATTTGTGCACAAAAGGTTTTAAACATGCTATCCATTGCTCCAATTGCATATTCATAATCCTAAATAAACATTCTAGCATTCTGAACTTATAAATCTTGTTGACTTTTTTATATCCACAAATTGGACACTTTTGCGCATGTCTGACCGCAAAACATGAAACTCATGCAAATTTATTCACAAATGGTTTTAAACACATTATCGAAGGCTCCAATTGCATACTCATAATCCTAAATACATATTCTAGAATTTTAAACTTTCAAATCATGTGGACATTTTTACATGCACAAATCATACACTTGTGCGCATGTCTGAATGGAAAACATGAACTCGTGCAAATCAGTGCACAAATGGTTTTAAACACATTATCAACAGCTCCCATTGCATATTCATAATCCTAAATACATATTCTAGGATTATGAACTATGTGAATCTTATTTAATTTACTTTATGCACAAATTGTACACTTATCACTCGTCTGAATGCAAAGCATGGACTCATGCAAATATGTGTACAAATGGTTTTAAAAATGTTATCTAATGCTCTACTTGGATATTCATAAACATAAATACACATTCTAGCATTTTGTACTTATAAATCTTGTGGACTTTTTTATTTGCACAAATCGTACACTTTTGCACACGTCTGAACGCCAAACATGAACTCGTGCAAATCAGTACACAAATGGTTTTAAACACGTTATCGATTGCTCCAATTGCATATTCATAAACCTCAATACACATTCTAAAATTCAAAACTTATGAATCTTGTCAACTTTATCACATGCACAAATCATACACTTTTACGCACGTTTGAATGAAAAATGTGAACTCATGTAAATCTATGCACAAATGGTTTTAAACATGCTATCCATTGCTCCAACTCCATATTCATAATCCTAAATACACTGTCTAGCATTCTGAACTTGAAAATCATGTTTACTTTATTATATGCAAAAATCATACAATTTTGCGCACGTATGAATGTAAAATGTGAACTTGTGCAAATCTGTGCACAAATGGTTTTAAACTTGCTATGGAATGCTCTAATTGCATATTCATAATCCTAAATACACGTTATAGCATTCTAAACATGTAAATCTTGTTAACTTTTTTATATGCACAAATCGTACTACTTTACGAATGTTTGAATGCAAAACATGAACCCGTGCAAATCTGTACACAAATGGTTTTAAATATGTTATCGAAGGCTCCAATTGCATATTCATAATACTAAATACATATTCTAGCATTCTGAAATTGTGAATCTTGTTTACTTTATTTTATGCAAAAATCATACACTCATCGCACATCTGAACACAAAGCATGAACTCATGCAAATTTGTGCACAAATAATATTAAACATGTTATCCAATGCTCCAATTGGATATTCACAAACATATATACACATTTTAGCATTTAGAACTTCTAAATCTTATGGACTTTTTTATATGCACAAATCGTACACTTTTGCGCACGTTTGAAAGCAAAATATGAGCTCGTGCAAATCGGAGGACAAACAATTTTAAACACATTATCGACAGCTCCAATTTCATACTCATAATCCTAAATACACATTCTAGCATTTTGAACTTGTGAATATTATTGACATTATTACATGCACAAATCATACACTTTTGTGCACATCTGAACACAAAATGTGTACTCAAGTAAATCTTTGAACAAACGGTTTAAAATGTGCTATCCATTGCTCCAATTCCATATTCATAATCCTAAATACACGTTCTAGCATTCTGATATTGTAAATCATGTTTACTTTATTATATGCACAAATCGTACACTTTCGCTCACGTCTGAATGCAAAATGTCAACTCCTGCAAATCTGTGCAAAAATGATTTTAAACATGCTATGGAATACCCTAATTGCATATTCATAATCCTAAATACACATTCTAGTTTTCTAAACTTGTAAATCTTGTTGACTTTTTTATATACACAATCGTATTGTTTTGCACACATATCAATGCAAAACATGAAGTCATGCAAATATGTGCACAAATGGTTTTAAACACGTTATTAGAGGTTCCAATTGCATATTAATAATCCTAAATACACATTCTAGCATTCTGAAATTGCGAATCTTGTTGACTTTATTATATGCAAAAATCATACACTATTGTGTACGTCTGAATGCAAAACGTGAATTTGTGCAAATCCAGGCACAAATGGTTTTGAACATGTTATCCAAGACTCCAATTACATATTCATAATCCTAAATACACATTCTAGCATTCTTAACTTATAAATCTTGTTGACATTTTTATATGCACAAATTATACACTTTTACACGTGTTTGAACACAAAATAAGAACTCGTGCAAATCTGTGCACAAATGGTTTTAAATACATTATCGAAGGCTCCAATTGCATATTCATAATACTAAATACATACTCTAGCATTTTAAACTTATGAATCTTGTTTACTTTATTTTATGCAAAAATCATACACTTATTGCATGTCTGAATGCAAAGCATGAACTCGTGCGAATCTGTGCACAAACAGTTTTAAATATACTATCCAATGCTCCAATTGCATATCCATAAACCAATATACACATTCTAGCATTATGAACTTGTAAATCTTATGGACTTTTTTATATGCAAAAATCGTACATTTTTACGCACGTCTGAATGCAAAACATGGACTCATGCAAATCTATGCATAAATTATTTTAAACACATTATTGAAGGCTCCATTTACATATTTATAGTCCTAAAAACACATTCTAGCATTTTGGACTTGTGAATCTTGTTGACTTTATTACATCCACAAATCAGACACTTTTGCACACGTCTGAATGCAAACCGTGAACTCTTGTAAATTTGTGCCCATTAAACATGCTATCCAACAATCCAATTGCATATTCATAATCCTAAATACATGTTCTAGCATTTTGACCTTGTGAATCTTGTTGTCTTTTTAATATGGACAAATTGTATAGTTTTGTGCATGTTTGATCATAAAACATGAACTCATACAAATCTATGCACAAATGGTTTTAAACACATTATCAAAGCTCCAATTGCATATTCATAATCCTAAATACATATTCTAGCATTCTAAACTTGTGAATCTTGTTTACTTTATTTTATGCAAAAATCATACACTTTTGTGCACATTTGAATGCAAAACTTGTACTCATGCAAATATGAGCATAAATGGTTTTAAACATGCTATCCAATGCTCCAATTCCATATTCATAATCCTAAATACACGTTTTAGCATGCTAAACATGTTAATCTTGTTGACTTTTTTATATTCACAAATCGTACACTTTTGTGAACATTTGAATGCAAAATAAGAACCTGTGCAAATCTAAGTACAAATAGTTTTAAACACACTATCCAAGGCTCCAATTTCATATTCATAATCCTATATACACAAATCTTATTGTAAATCTTGTTGACTTTTTTATATGCACAAATCGTACACTTTTGTGAACGTCTAAACGCAAAATATGTACTCGTGGAAATCTATGCGCAAATGGTTTTAAACATGCTATCCAATGCTCCAATTCCATATTCATAATCCTAAATACACATTCTTTTATTCTTAACTTTTAAATCTTTTTGAATTTATTATATTCACAAATCGTACACCTTTGTGCATGTTTGAATGCAAAATGTGAACTCGTGCAAATCTGTGCATAGATGGTTTTAAACATGTTATCCAATTCTCTAATCGGATATTCATAATAATAAATACACATTCTAGCATATTGAACTCATAAATCATGTTGAATTCTTGTATGCACAAATCCTACACTTTTGTGCATATTTGAATGCAAAACATGAAGTCATGCAAATATGCGCACAAATGCTTTTAAACATGGTATCCAATGCTACAATTACATATTCATAATCCTAAATACACATTGTAGCATATTAAACTCATAAATTATTTAACCTTTTTTAGTGCACAAGTCATACACTTTCGCGCACGTCTATACGTAAAACATGAACTCGTGCAAATCGGTGCACAACTGGTTTTAACCACATTATTGATGACCTTAATTACATATTCATAATCCTAAATAGACATTCTAGCATTCTGAACTTTAGAATCTTGTTGACTTTGTTATATGCATAAATTATACACTTTTGCGCACGTATAAATGCAAAACGTGAACTCATGCAAATCTGTGCACAAATGGTTTTAAACATGCTATCCAATGCTCCAATTACATATTCATAATCCTGAATACATGTTCTAGCATGCTGAACTTGTAAATCTTGTTGACTTTTTTCTATGCACAAATCGTACTGCTTTACGCGTATATGAACACAAAACATGAACTCATGCAAATTTGAACACAAATGGCTTTAAATATGTTATCCAAGTCTCCAATTGTGTATTCATAATCCTAAATACACATTCTAGCCTTCTGAGCTGGTAAATATTATTGGCATTTTTATATGCACAAATCATACACTTTTGCACATATTTGAATTCAAAATAAGAACTCGTGCATATCTATGCACAAATGGTTTTAAACACATTATCGACTGCTCCAATTGCATATTCATAACAATAAGTACATACTCTAGCATTTTGAACTTGTGAATCTTGTTGACTTTATTTTATGGCTAAATCATACACTTTTGTGCACATCTAAATGCAAAGTATTGACTCTTGCAAATTTATGCACAAACGGTTTTAAACATGCCATTCAATGCTCCAATAGCATATTTATAAACCTAAATACACATTCTAGCATTCTGAACTTGTAAATCTTATGGAATTTTTTATTTGCACAAATCGTACACTTTTGCACATATTTGAACGCAAAATATGAACTCGTGCAAATATGAGCGCAAATGGTTTTAAATATGTTATCCAAGACTCCAATTGCATATTCATAATCCTAAATACATAATCTAGCATTTTGAACTTGTAAATCGTGTTGACATTTTTATATGCACAAATCATACACTTTTGCGCACATTTGAACACAAAATAAGAACTCGTGCAAATTGGTGTATGAATGGTTTTAAACACGTTATCGATGACTCCAATTGCATATTCATAATCCTAAATACACATTCTAGTATTTTAGACTTGTGAATCTTATTGACTTTACACAAATCGTACACTTTTGTGCACGTCTGAATGCAAAATGTGAACTAACACAAAACGTGAACTAATGCAAATCTGTCACAAATAGTTTTAATATGTTATCCAAAAGTCTAATTGCTTATTCATAATCCTAAATACACATTCTAGCATTCTAAACTTGTAAATCTTGTTGACATTTTTATATGCACAAATCATACACTTTTGTGCACGTCTGAACGCAAAACAGGAAGTCATGAAAATTTGTGCACAAATGGTTTTAAAAACATTATCAAAGGCTCCAATTGCATATTCATAATAATAAATACATATTCTAGCATTCTAAACTTGTGAATCTTGTAGATTTTATTTTATGCACAAATCGTACACTTTTGCCCACGTCTTAACGCAAAGCATGAACTAGTGCAAATCTGTGCACAAACAGTTTTAAACATGCTATTTAATGCTCCAATTGCATATTCACAAACCTAAACACACATTCTAGCATTCTGAACTTGTAAATCTTATGGAATTTTTATTATGCAGAAATCCTCCACTTTTGTAAACCTCTAAACGTAAAACATGAACTCGTGCACATCGATGCACAAATGATTTTAAACACGTTATCGACTGCTCCAATTGCATATTCATAATCCTGAATATATATTCTAGCATTATGGACTAGTGAATCTTGTTGACTTTATTACATCAACAAATCATACACTTTTGCACATGTTTGAATGCAAAATGTAAACTTGTGCAAATTTGTGCACAAATGGTTTTAAACATGCTATCCATTGCTCCAATTGCATATTCATAATCCTAAATAAACATTCTAGCATTCTGAACTTATAAATCTTGTTGACTTTTTTATATCCACAAATTGGACACTTTTGCGCATGTCTGACCGCAAAACATGAACTCATGCAAATTTATTCACAAATGGTTTTAAACACATTATCGAAGGCTCCAATTGCATACTCATAATCCTAAATACATATTCTAGAATTTTAAACTTTCAAATCATGTGGACATTTTTACATGCACAAATCATACACTTGTGCGCATGTCTGAATGGAAAACATGAACTCGTGCAAATCAGTGCACAAATGGTTTTAAACACATTATCAACAGCTCCCATTGCATATTCATAATCCTAAATACATATTCTAGGATTATGAACTTGTGAATCTTATTTAATTTACTTTATGCACAAATTGTACACTTATCACTCGTCTGAATGCAAAGCATGGACTCATGCAAATATGTGTACAAATGGTTTTAAAAATGTTATCTAATGCTCTACTTGGATATTCATAAACATAAATACACATTCTAGCATTTTGTACTTATAAATCTTGTGGACTTTTTTATTTGCACAAATCGTACACTTTTGCACACGTCTGAACGCCAAACATGAACTCGTGCAAATCAGTACACAAATGGTTTTAAACACGTTATCGATTGCTCCAATTGCATATTCATAAACCTCAATACACATTCTAAAATTCAAAACTTATGAATCTTGTCAACTTTATCACATGCACAAATCATACACTTTTACGCACGTTTGAATGAAAAATGTGAACTCATGTAAATCTATGCACAAATGGTTTTAAACATGCTATCCATTGCTCCAACTCCATATTCATAATCCTAAATACACTGTCTAGCATTCTGAACTTGAAAATCATGTTTACTTTATTATATGCAAAAATCATACAATTTTGCGCACGTATGAATGTAAAATGTGAACTTGTGCAAATCTGTGCACAAATGGTTTTAAACTTGCTATGGAATGCTCTAATTGCATATTCATAATCCTAAATACACGTTATAGCATTCTAAACATGTAAATCTTGTTAACTTTTTTATATGCACAAATCGTACTACTTTACGAATGTTTGAATGCAAAACATGAACCCGTGCAAATCTGTACACAAATGGTTTTAAATATGTTATCGAAGGCTCCAATTGCATATTCATAATACTAAATACATATTCTAGCATTCTGAAATTGTGAATCTTGTTTACTTTATTTTATGCAAAAATCATACACTCATCGCACATCTGAACACAAAGCATGAACTCATGCAAATTTGTGCACAAATAATATTAAACATGTTATCCAATGCTCCAATTGGATATTCACAAACATATATACACATTTTAGCATTTAGAACTTCTAAATCTTATGGACTTTTTTATATGCACAAATCGTACACTTTTGCGCACGTTTGAAAGCAAAATATGAGCTCGTGCAAATCGGAGGACAAACAATTTTAAACACATTATCGACAGCTCCAATTTCATACTCATAATCCTAAATACACATTCTAGCATTTTGAACTTGTGAATATTATTGACATTATTACATGCACAAATCATACACTTTTGTGCACATCTGAACACAAAATGTGTACTCAAGTAAATCTTTGAACAAACGGTTTAAAATGTGCTATCCATTGCTCCAATTCCATATTCATAATCCTAAATACACGTTCTAGCATTCTGATATTGTAAATCATGTTTACTTTATTATATGCACAAATCGTACACTTTCGCTCACGTCTGAATGCAAAATGTCAACTCCTGCAAATCTGTGCAAAAATGATTTTAAACATGCTATGGAATACCCTAATTGCATATTCATAATCCTAAATACACATTCTAGTTTTCTAAACTTGTAAATCTTGTTGACTTTTTTATATACACAATCGTATTGTTTTGCACACATATCAATGCAAAACATGAAGTCATGCAAATATGTGCACAAATGGTTTTAAACACGTTATTAGAGGTTCCAATTGCATATTAATAATCCTAAATACACATTCTAGCATTCTGAAATTGCGAATCTTGTTGACTTTATTATATGCAAAAATCATACACTATTGTGTACGTCTGAATGCAAAACGTGAATTTGTGCAAATCCAGGCACAAATGGTTTTGAACATGTTATCCAAGACTCCAATTACATATTCATAATCCTAAATACACATTCTAGCATTCTTAACTTATAAATCTTGTTGACATTTTTATATGCACAAATTATACACTTTTACACGTGTTTGAACACAAAATAAGAACTCGTGCAAATCTGTGCACAAATGGTTTTAAATACATTATCGAAGGCTCCAATTGCATATTCATAATACTAAATACATACTCTAGCATTTTAAACTTATGAATCTTGTTTACTTTATTTTATGCAAAAATCATACACTTATTGCATGTCTGAATGCAAAGCATGAACTCGTGCGAATCTGTGCACAAACAGTTTTAAATATACTATCCAATGCTCCAATTGCATATCCATAAACCAATATACACATTCTAGCATTATGAACTTGTAAATCTTATGGACTTTTTTATATGCAAAAATCGTACATTTTTACGCACGTCTGAATGCAAAACATGGACTCATGCAAATCTATGCATAAATTATTTTAAACACATTATTGAAGGCTCCATTTACATATTTATAGTCCTAAAAACACATTCTAGCATTTTGGACTTGTGAATCTTGTTGACTTTATTACATCCACAAATCAGACACTTTTGCACACGTCTGAATGCAAACCGTGAACTCTTGTAAATTTGTGCCCATTAAACATGCTATCCAACAATCCAATTGCATATTCATAATCCTAAATACATGTTCTACCATTTTGACCTTGTGAATCTTGTTGTCTTTTTAATATGGACAAATTGTATAGTTTTGTGCATGTTTGATCATAAAACATGAACTCATACAAATCTATGCACAAATGGTTTTAAACACATTATCAAAGCTCCAATTGCATATTCATAATCCTAAATACATATTCTAGCATTCTAAACTTGTGAATCTTGTTTACTTTATTTTATGCAAAAATCATACACTTTTGTGCACATTTGAATGCAAAACTTGTACTCATGCAAATATGAGCATAAATGGTTTTAAACATGCTATCCAATGCTCCAATTCCATATTCATAATCCTAAATACACGTTTTAGCATGCTAAACATGTTAATCTTGTTGACTTTTTTATATTCACAAATCGTACACTTTTGTGAACATTTGAATGCAAAATAAGAACCTGTGCAAATCTAAGTACAAATAGTTTTAAACACACTATCCAAGGCTCCAATTTCATATTCATAATCCTATATACACAAATCTTATTGTAAATCTTGTTGACTTTTTTATATGCACAAATCGTACACTTTTGTGAACGTCTAAACGCAAAATATGTACTCGTGGAAATCTATGCGCAAATGGTTTTAAACATGCTATCCAATGCTCCAATTCCATATTCATAATCCTAAATACACATTCTTTTATTCTTAACTTTTAAATCTTTTTGAATTTATTATATTCACAAATCGTACACCTTTGTGCATGTTTGAATGCAAAATGTGAACTCGTGCAAATCTGTGCATAGATGGTTTTAAACATGTTATCCAATTCTCTAATCGGATATTCATAATAATAAATACACATTCTAGCATATTGAACTCATAAATCATGTTGAATTCTTGTATGCACAAATCCTACACTTTTGTGCATATTTGAATGCAAAACATGAAGTCATGCAAATATGCGCACAAATGCTTTTAAACATGGTATCCAATGCTACAATTACATATTCATAATCCTAAATACACATTGTAGCATATTAAACTCATAAATTATTTAACCTTTTTTAGTGCACAAGTCATACACTTTCGCGCACGTCTATACGTAAAACATGAACTCGTGCAAATCGGTGCACAACTGGTTTTAACCACATTATTGATGACCTTAATTACATATTCATAATCCTAAATAGACATTCTAGCATTCTGAACTTTAGAATCTTGTTGACTTTGTTATATGCATAAATTATACACTTTTGCGCACGTATAAATGCAAAACGTGAACTCATGCAAATCTGTGCACAAATGGTTTTAAACATGCTATCCAATGCTCCAATTACATATTCATAATCCTGAATACATGTTCTAGCATGCTGAACTTGTAAATCTTGTTGACTTTTTTCTATGCACAAATCGTACTGCTTTACGCGTATATGAACACAAAACATGAACTCATGCAAATTTGAACACAAATGGCTTTAAATATGTTATCCAAGTCTCCAATTGTGTATTCATAATCCTAAATACACATTCTAGCCTTCTGAGCTGGTAAATATTATTGGCATTTTTATATGCACAAATCATACACTTTTGCACATATTTGAATTCAAAATAAGAACTCGTGCATATCTATGCACAAATGGTTTTAAACACATTATCGACTGCTCCAATTGCATATTCATAACAATAAGTACATACTCTAGCATTTTGAACTTGTGAATCTTGTTGACTTTATTTTATGGCTAAATCATACACTTTTGTGCACATCTAAATGCAAAGTATTGACTCTTGCAAATTTATGCACAAACGGTTTTAAACATGCCATTCAATGCTCCAATAGCATATTTATAAACCTAAATACACATTCTAGCATTCTGAACTTGTAAATCTTATGGAATTTTTTATTTGCACAAATCGTACACTTTTGCACATATTTGAACGCAAAATATGAACTCGTGCAAATATGAGCGCAAATGGTTTTAAATATGTTATCCAAGACTCCAATTGCATATTCATAATCCTAAATACATAATCTAGCATTTTGAACTTGTAAATCGTGTTGACATTTTTATATGCACAAATCATACACTTTTGCGCACATTTGAACACAAAATAAGAACTCGTGCAAATTGGTGTATGAATGGTTTTAAACACGTTATCGATGACTCCAATTGCATATTCATAATCCTAAATACACATTCTAGTATTTTAGACTTGTGAATCTTATTGACTTTACACAAATCGTACACTTTTGTGCACGTCTGAATGCAAAATGTGAACTAACGCAAAACGTGAACTAATGCAAATCTGTCACAAATAGTTTTAATATGTTATCCAAAAGTCTAATTGCTTATTCATAATCCTAAATACACATTCTAGCATTCTAAACTTGTAAATCTTGTTGACATTTTTATATGCACAAATCATACACTTTTGTGCACGTCTGAACGCAAAACAGGAAGTCATGAAAATTTGTGCACAAATGGTTTTAAAAACATTATCAAAGGCTCCAATTGCATATTCATAATAATAAATACATATTCTAGCATTCTAAACTTGTGAATCTTGTAGATTTTATTTTATGCACAAATCGTACACTTTTGCCCACGTCTTAACGCAAAGCATGAACTAGTGCAAATCTGTGCACAAACAGTTTTAAACATGCTATTTAATGCTCCAATTGCATATTCACAAACCTAAACACACATTCTAGCATTCTGAACTTGTAAATCTTATGGAATTTTTATTATGCAGAAATCCTCCACTTTTGTAAACCTCTAAACGTAAAACATGAACTCGTGCACATCGATGCACAAATGATTTTAAACACGTTATCGACTGCTCCAATTGCATATTCATAATCCTGAATATATATTCTAGCATTATGGACTAGTGAATCTTGTTGACTTTATTACATCAACAAATCATACACTTTTGCACATGTTTGAATGCAAAATGTAAACTTGTGCAAATTTGTGCACAAATGGTTTTAAACATGCTATCCATTGCTCCAATTGCATATTCATAATCCTAAATAAACATTCTAGCATTCTGAACTTATAAATCTTGTTGACTTTTTTATATCCACAAATTGGACACTTTTGCGCATGTCTGACCGCAAAACATGAACTCATGCAAATTTATTCACAAATGGTTTTAAACACATTATCGAAGGCTCCAATTGCATACTCATAATCCTAAATACATATTCTAGAATTTTAAACTTTCAAATCATGTGGACATTTTTACATGCACAAATCATACACTTGTGCGCATGTCTGAATGGAAAACATGAACTCGTGCAAATCAGTGCACAAATGGTTTTAAACACATTATCAACAGCTCCCATTGCATATTCATAATCCTAAATACATATTCTAGGATTATGAACTTGTGAATCTTATTTAATTTACTTTATGCACAAATTGTACACTTATCACTCGTCTGAATGCAAAGCATGGACTCATGCAAATATGTGTACAAATGGTTTTAAAAATGTTATCTAATGCTCTACTTGGATATTCATAAACATAAATACACATTCTAGCATTTTGTACTTATAAATCTTGTGGACTTTTTTATTTGCAAAAATCGTACACTTTTGCACACGTCTGAACGCCAAACATGAACTCATGCAAATCAGTGCACAAATGGTTTTAAACACGTTATCGATTGCTCCAATTGCATATTCATAAACCTCAATACACATTCTAAAATTCAAAACTTATGAATCTTGTCAACTTTATCACATGCACAAATCATACACTTTTACGCACGTTTGAATGAAAAATGTGAACTCATGTAAATCTATGCACAAATGGTTTTAAACATGCTATCCATTGCTCCAACTCCATATTCATAATCCTAAATACACTGTCTAGCATTCTGAACTTGAAAATCATGTTTACTTTATTATATGCAAAAATCATACAATTTTGCGCACGTATGAATGTAAAATGTGAACTTGTGCAAATCTGTGCACAAATGGTTTTAAACTTGCTATGGAATGCTCTAATTGCATATTCATAATCCTAAATACACGTTATAGCATTCTAAACATGTAAATCTTGTTAACTTTTTTATATGCACAAATCGTACTACTTTACGAATGTTTGAATGCAAAACATGAACCCGTGCAAATCTGTACACAAATGGTTTTAAATATGTTATCGAAGGCTCCAATTGCATATTCATAATACTAAATACATATTCTAGCATTCTGAAATTGTGAATCTTATTTACTTTATTTTATGCAAAAATCATACACTCATCGCACATCTGAACACAAAGCATGAACTCATGCAAATTTGTGCACAAATAATATTAAACATGTTATCCAATGCTCCAATTGGATATTCACAAACATATATACACATTTTAGCATTTAGAACTTCTAAATCTTATGGACTTTTTTATATGCACAAATCGTACACTTTTGCGCACGTTTGAAAGCAAAATATGAGCTCGTGCAAATCGGAGGACAAACAATTTTAAACACATTATCGACAGCTCCAATTTCATACTCATAATCCTAAATACACATTCTAGCATGTTGAACTTGTGAATATTATTGACATTATTACATGCACAAATCATACACTTTTGTGCACATCTGAACACAAAATGTGTACTCAAGTAAATCTTTGAACAAACGGTTTAAAATGTGCTTCCATTGCTCTAATTCCATATTCATAATCCTAAATACACGTTCTAGCATTCTGATATTGTAAATCATGTTTACTTTATTATCTGCACAAATCGTACACTTTCGCTCACGTCTGAATGCAAAATGTCAACTCCTGCAAATCTGTGCAAAAATGATTTTAAACATGCTATGGAATACCCTAATTGCATATTCATAATCCTAAATACACATTCTAGTTTTCTAAACTTGTAAATCTTGTTGACTTTTTTATATACACAATCGTATTGTTTTGCACACATATCAATGCAAAACATGAAGTCATGCAAATATGTGCACAAATGGTTTTAAACACGTTATTAAAGGTTCCAATTGCATATTAATAATCCTAAATACACATTCTAGCATTCTGAAATTGCGAATCTTGTTGACTTTATTATATGCAAAAATCATACACTATTGTGTACGTCTGAATGCAAAACGTGAATTTGTGCAAATCCAGGCACAAATGGTTTTGAACATGTTATCCAAGACTCCAATTACATATTCATAATCCTAAATACACATTCTAGCATTCTTAACTTATAAATCTTGTTGACATTTTTATATGCACAAATTATACACTTTTACACGTGTTTGAACACAAAATAAGAACTCGTGCAAATCTGTGCACAAATGGTTTTAAATACATTATCGAAGGCTCCAATTGCATATTCATAATACTAAATACATACTCTAGCATTTTAAACTTATGAATCTTGTTTACTTTATTTTATGCAAAAATCATACACTTATTGCATGTCTGAATGCAAAGCATGAACTCGTGCGAATCTGTGCACAAACAGTTTTAAATATACTATCCAATGCTCCAATTGCATATCCATAAACCAATATACACATTCTAGCATTATGAACTTGTAAATCTTATGGACTTTTTTATATGCAAAAATCGTACATTTTTACGCACGTCTGAATGCAAAACATGGACTCATGCAAATCTATGCATAAATTATTTTAAACACATTATTGAAGGCTCCATTTACATATTTATAGTCCTAAAAACACATTCTAGCATTTTGGACTTGTGAATCTTGTTGACTTTATTACATCCACAAATCAGACACTTTTGCACACGTCTGAATGCAAACCGTGAACTCTTGTAAATTTGTGCCCATTAAACATGCTATCCAACAATCCAATTGCATATTCATAATCCTAAATACATGTTCTACCATTTTGACCTTGTGAATCTTGTTGTCTTTTTAATATGGACAAATTATATAGTTTTGTGCATGTTTGATCATAAAACATGAACTCATACAAATCTATGCACAAATGGTTTTAAACACATTATCAAAGCTCCAATTGCATATTCATAATCCTAAATACATATTCTAGCATTCTAAACTTGTGAATCTTGTTTACTTTATTTTATGCAAAAATCATACACTTTTGTGCACATTTGAATGCAAAACTTGTACTCATGCAAATATGAGCATAAATGGTTTTAAACATGCTATCCAATGCTCCAATTCCATATTCATAATCCTAAATACACGTTCTAGCATGCTAAACTTGTAATTCTTATTGACTTTTTTATATGCAAAAATCATACAATTTTGCACATGTTTGAATGCAAAACATGAACTCATGCAAATCGGTGCACAAAAGGTTTTAAAAACATTATTGATGGCTCTAATTGCACATCCATAATCCCAAATACACATTCTAGCATTAAGAACTTGTGAATCCTGTTGATTTTATTATTTGTACAAATCAAACACTTTTGCACACGTCTAAACGCAAAATGTGAACTCGTGCAATTTTGTGCACAAACAGATTTAAACACGTTATCCAAGGCTCCAATTGCAGATTCATAATCCTGAATAAACATTCTAGTATTATGAACTTGTAAATCTTTTTGAATTTTTTATATCCACAAATCGTACACTTTTGCTCACGTCTAAATGCAAAACATGAACTCGTGCAAATCCATGCACAAATGGTTTTAAACATGTTATTGAAGGCTCCAATTGCATGTTCAAAATCTTAAATACATATTCTAGCATTCTAAACTTGTGAATCTTCTTAACTTGATTTTATGCTCAAGTTCTACACTTTTGCACACGTCTGAACACAAAACATGAACTCCTATAAATCTGTGCACAAACGGTTTTAAACATTCTATCCAATGTTGTAATTGCATATTCATAATCCTAAATACACATTGTAGTATATTGAACTTGTAAATCATGTTGACCTATTTTAATGCACAAGTCGTATGCTTTTGTGTAAGTTTGAACGCAAAATCTAAAGTTGTGCAAATATTTGCACAAATGGTTTTAAATAAGTTATCTAAGGCTCCAATTGCATATTCATAATCGTAAATATACATTCTAGCTTACTGAACTTATAAATCTTGTTAACTTTTTTATATGCACAAATCGTAGACTTTTGTCCACATCTGAATGCAAAACATGAACTCATTCAAATATGCACGCAAATGGTTTTAAACATACTATCCAATGCTCTAATTGCATATTAATAATCCTAAATACACATTCTGGCATTCTGAACTTGTAAATCTTGTTGAATTTTTTTTATGCAAAAATCATACACTTTTGCACACATTTGATCGTAAAATAAGAACTCGTGCAAATCTATGCATAAATAGTTTTAAACATGCTTTCCAATGCTCCAATTGCATATTCATAATCCTAAATACACATTCTAGCATTTTGAACTTATAAATCTTATTGACTTTATTATATGCATAAATCGTACACTTTTGCGCACGTTTGAACTCAAAATGTAAAGTCATGCAAATCTGTGCACAAATAATTTTAAAAATGCTATTCAATGCTCCAATTCCATATTCATAATACTAAATACATGTTTTAGCATGCTAAATATGTAAATCTTATTGACTTTTTTATATGCACAAATCGTACACTTTTGCGCACGTGTGAATGCAAAATAAGAACTTGTGCAAATCTGAGCACAAATGCTTTTAAACACACTATCCAAGGCTCCAATTGCATATTCATAATCCTAAATACACAAATCTTATTGTAAATCTTGTTGACTTTTTTATATGCACAAATCGTACACTTTTATGAATGTCTAAACGCAAAATATGTACTCGTGGAAATCTATGTGCAAATGGTTTTAATCATGCTATCCAATGCTCCAATTGCATATTCATAATCCTAAATACACATTCTATTATCTTAACTTTTAAATCTTGTTGAATTTATTATATTCATAAATCATACACCTTTACGCACGTTTGAATGCTAAATGTGAACTCATGCAAATCTGTGCATATATGGTTTTAAACATGATATCCAATGCTCTAATTGGACATTCATAATAATAAATACACATTCTAACATATTGAACTCATAAATCATGTTGAATTTTTTTATGCACAAATCGTACACTTTTGCACACGTCGAATGCAAAACATGAACTTGTGCAAATATGCGCACAAATACTTTTAAACATGGTATCCAATGCTTCAATTACATATTCATAATCCTAAATACACATTGTAGCATATTGAACTCATAAATCATGTTGACCTTTTTTAATGAACAAGTCACACACTTTCGCGCATGTCTATACGTAAAACATGAACTCTGGCAAATCGATGCACAAATGGTTTTAAACATATTATTGATGGCCCTAATTGCATATTCACAATCCTAAATACACATTCTAGCATTCTGAACTTAAGAATCTTATTGACTTTGTTATATGCACAAATCATACACTTTTACGCATGTATGAATGCAAAACATGAACTCATGCAAATCTGTGCACAAATGGTTTTAAACATGCTATCCAATGCTCCAATTACATATTCATAATCCTAAATACATGTTCTAGAATGCTGAACTTGTAAATCTTATTGACTTTTTCTATGCACAATTCATATAGACTTGCGCACGTCTGAACGCAAAACATTAACTCTTACGAATCAATGCACAAAAGGTTTTAAACATGTTATCGATGGCTCCAATTGCTTATTCATAATGCTAAATACACATTTTAGCATTATAAACTTGTAAATCTTATTGATTTTATCATTTTCATAAATCATACACTTTTGCGCATGTCTAAATACAAAACGTGAACTTGTGCAAATCTGTGCATAAATGGTTTTAAACATGCTATTCATTGCTACAATTGCATATTCATAATCGTAAATGTACATTCCAGTATACTAAACTTAGAAATCTTATTAACTTTTTTATTGGTAGAAATCGTACAGTTTTCGCACGTCTGAATGGAAAACATGAACTCGTGCAAATCATTGTACAAATGGCTTAAAACACATTATTGATGGCCCTAATTGCATATTCATAATCCTAAACACACATTCTAGCATTCTAAACTTGAGAATCTTATTGACTTTTTTATATGCACAAATTGTACACTTTTGCGCATGTTTGAACACAAAATGTGAACTCATGCAAATATGTGCACAAATGGTTTTAAACTTGCTTTCCAATGCTCCAATTGCATATTCATAATCCTAAATACACATTCTAGCTTTCTAAACATATGAATATTATTAACCTTATTATATGCACAAATCGGACACTTTTGCGCACGTCCGAATGCAAAACATGAACTCATGCAAATATGTGCACAAATGCTTTTAAACATGGCATCCAATGCTGCAATTGCATATTCATAATCCTAAATACACATTGTAGCATATTGAATTCATAAATCATGTTGACCTTTTCTAATGCACAAGTCATACACTTTTGCGCATGTCTAAATGTAAAACATGAACTCATGCTAATCGGTGCACAAATGGTTTTAAACACATTATCAATAGCCCTAATTGCATATTTATAATCCTAAATGCACATTCTAGCATTCTAAACTTAATAATCTTGTTGACTTTGTTATACGCACAAATCGTACACTTTTGCGCACGTTTGAATGCAAAACGTGAACTCATGCAAATCTGTGCACAAATGGTTTTAAACATGCTATCCAATGCTCCAATTGCATATTCATAATCCTAAATACATGTTCTAGCATGATGAACTTGTAAATCTTGTTAAATTTTTATATGCACAAATCATATACTCTTGCGCATGTTTGAACGCAAAACATAAGCTCGTACAAATCGATGCACAAAAGGTTTTAAACATGTTATCAATGGCTCCAATTGCTTATTCATAATCCTAAATACACATTCTAGCATTCTGAACTTATAAAGCTTGTTGACTTTATTATTTGTACAAATCGTACACTTTTTGCACGTTTGAACACAAAATGTGAACCCGTGCAAATTTATGCACAAATGGTTTTAAATATGCTATCTAATGCTATAATTGCATTGATACGAACCCTACCTATAACAGAGATAGAACGTGCATCCAAATTTGAAATCGTTGCCCGAGATCATCAAGATGAGGTTGTGAAGATGGAGCTAAACCCCTTGGTTATTAAAGTGAAGCAAGTTGCTTAGCTATTATAAGATGAACAATCACACAATTCTAAGTTTAATATAACTTAGCAATTTTAATGAAAGGTAGAAGTGAAACAATTCAAGTAAACTTGCAAATTTTCAAAAGAATAAAGTTCAAGGAAAAACCTCACTTTTAATATTTCAATGCTTCTAAAAATTCGTTTTACATGTTTATAGCCCTTATATAGGCATGTAAATAACCTATTCCTTGAAGGAAAAGGTTTTATTCCTTATTCCTAAAGATACATATATAGAAAAATCTTTAATTAAGGAGATTTCCTTCAAAATAGGACAACTAATGACAACTCATCTTTAAAAAGTCAAAATTGACAACTCATTACAATTCATGACAACTCATGACAATAAGCATTCAAGAATGACATGTCATATGTCATGTCATATGTTGACCATTGACCCTTGACTTTTACTTGTTGACAATTTGACTTTGACTTTGACTTGGAATATTCTTGAATCTTCTTAAATCTTCTAGAATATTCTTGAATCTTCCTTATTGACTCCAAAATAGAAATAACTCCAAATTTGTGCAAATCAAGCTAATTAATTTCAAAATAGGAAATTAAGCTAATTAGCTTGAATTCTTCATATTCAGGCACTTTTAATCCCTTTTAGGGTTCATATTATGCATATTCATAATCCTAAATACACATTCTAGCATGCTAAACTTGTAAAATTTATTGACTTTTTTATTTGCACAAATCACACAGTTTTGTGCATGTTTGAATGCAAAACATAAACTTGTGCAAATCGATGCACAAATGGTTTTAAATACATTATCAATGGCCTTAATTGCATATTCATAATCCTAAATACGCACTCTAGCATTCTGAACTTGAGATTCTTGTTGAGTTTATTATATGCACAAATCGTACACTTTTGCACACGTTTGAATACAAAATGTGAACTCATGAAAATATGTGCACAAATGGTTTTAAATATGCTTTCCAATGCTCCAACTACAAATTCATAATCCTAAATACACATTCTAGCATTCTAAACTTCTGAATCTTGTTGACTTTATTATCTGCACATATCATACACTTTTACGCATGTCTAAACGCAAAATATGTACTCATGCAAATATGTGTGCAAATGGTTTTAAACATGCTATCCAATGCTTCAATTGCATATTGAAAATCCTAAATGTAGATTCTATTATTCTAACCAATGCTCTAATTCCATATTCATAATCTTAAATACACATTCTAGTATGCTAAAATTGTGAATCTTATTGACTCTTTTATATGCACAAATCGTACACTTTTTCGCATGTCTGAATGCAAAATAAGAACTTGTGCAAATCTGAGTACAAATGGTTTTAAACATGTTATCCAAGGCTTCAATTGCTTATTCATAATCTTAAAGACACATTCTAGCATTATGAACTTATAAATCTTGTTGAATTTTTTTATATGCACAAATCGTACACTTTTACACACGTTTAAACACAAAATATGAACTCGTGAAAATCTGTGCATAGATGGTTTTAAACATGCTATACAATGCTCCAATTGCATATTCAGAAAAATAAATACACATTCTAGCATATTGAACTCATAAATCATATTGAATTTTTTTATGGACAAATCGTACACTTTTGCGCATGCCTGAATGCAAAACATGAACTCGAGCAAATATGTGCACAAATGATTTTAAACATGTTATCTAAGGCTCCAATTGCATATTCATAATCCTGGATACACATTCTAGTATTCTGAACTTGTAAATCTTATTGACTTTGTTATATGCACAAATCCTACACTTTTGCGTACGTCTAAACGTAAAACGTGAACTCATGAAAATCTATGCACAAATGGTTTTAAACATGTTATCCAATGGTCCAATTGCACATTTATATTCCTAAATACACATTCTAGCATGCTGAACTTGTAAATCTTGTTGACTTTTTTATATGCACAAATCATACAGTTTTGCACACGTCTGAATGCAAAACATAAACTCATACAAATCGATGCACAAAAGGTTTTAAACTTGTTATCGATGGCTCCAATTGCTTATTCATAATCCCAAATACACATTCTAGCATTTTGGAACTTGTAAATCTTGTTGACTTTATTATTTGCACAAATTGTACACTTTTGCGCATGTCTGAATGCAAAATGTGAACTCGTGCAAATCTGTGTACAAATGGTTTTAAACATGCTATCCAACGCTACAATTGCATATTTGTAATCCTAAATACACGTTCTAGTAGGTTGAACTTGTAAATTATATTGAATTTTTTATTTGCACAAATTGTACAGTTTTGCACACATCTGAACGTAAAATATGAACTCGTGCAAATCGGTGCACAAATAGTTTTAAACACATTATCGATGGCCCTAATTGCATATTCATAATCCTAAATACACATTCTAGCATTCTAAACTTGAGAATCTTATTCACTTTGTTATATGCACAAATTGTACACTTCTATGCACGTGTGAACACAAAATGTGAACTCATACAAATATGTGTGCAAATGGTTTTAAACATGCTTTCCAATGCTCTAATTGCATATTCATAATCCTAAATACACATCCCAGCATTATGAACTTATAAATCTTATTAACTTTATTATATGCACAAATCGTACACTTTTATCCACATCTGAAAGCAAAACATGAACTCATGCAAATATGTGCACAAATGGTTTTAAACATGTTATCCAATACTCCAATTACATATTCATAATCCTACATACACGTTCTAGCATGCTGAACTTGCAAATCTTATTGAATTTTTTATATGCACAAATTGTACAGTTTTGCGCATATTTGAATGCAAAATATGAACTCGTCCAAATCGGTGCACAAAAGGTTTTAAACATGTTATCCAAGGCTCCAATTTCATGTTCATAATCCTAAATACACATTATAGCTTGCTAAACTGGTAAATCTTTTTGACATGTTTATATGCACAAATCGTACACTTTTCTACACATCTGAATGCAAAATATGAACTCATGCAAATCTGTTCACAAATGTTTTTAAACATGCTATCCTATGCTCCAATTGCATATTAATAATCCTAAATACACGTTCTAACATTTTGAACTTATAAATCTTGTTGACTTTTTTATATGCAAAAATCATACACTTTTGTGCACGTCTGAACGCAAAATAAGAACTTATGCAAATTTGAGCACAAATGGTTTTAAACATGCTTTCCAATGCTCCAATTGCATATTCATAATCCTAAATACACATTCTAGCATTCTAAACTTGTGAATATTATTGACTTTATTACATGCACAAATCGTACACTTTTGCGAACGTCTGAATGTAAAACATGAACTCATACAAATATGTGCACAAATGGTTTTAAATATGCTATCCAATGCTCTAATTCCATATTCATAATCCTAAATACATGTTCTAGCATGTTGAACTTGTAAATCTTGTTGGGTTTTTTATATGCACAAATCATTTACTTTTTTGCATGTCTGAACACAAAATAAGAACTTGTGCAAATATGAGCACAAATTGTTTTAAACACGTTATCCAAGGCTCTAATTGCATATTCATAATCCCAAATACACATTTTAGCATTTGGAAGTTGTAAATCTTGTTGACTTTTTTATATGCACAAATCGTACACTTTTGCGCATGTCTAAACACAAAATATGTACTCATGCAAATCTATGAGCAAATGGTTTTCAACATGCTATACAATGCTCCAATTGCATATTCATAATCCTAAATAAACATTCTAGCATTCTGAACTTGTAAATCTTATTGACTTTTTTATTTACAAAAATCGTATAGTTTTGCGCACATCTAAATGCAAAACATGAACTCATACAAATGGGTGCACAAATGGTTTTAAACACATTATCGATGGCCCTAATTGCATATTCATAGTACTAAATACACATTCTAGCATTCTAAACTCAAGAATCTTATTGACTTGCTTATATGCACAAATTGTACACTTTTACGCACGTCTAAACATAAAATGTGAACTCATGCAAATATTTGCATAAATGGTTTTAAACATGCTTTCCAGTGCTCCTACTGCATATTCATAATCCTAAATACACATTCTAGTATTCTAAACTTATGAATCTTTTTGAATTTATTATATGCACAAATTGTACACTTTTACGCACATCTTGACAAAAAACGTGAACTCATGCAAATCTGTGCACCAATGGTTTTAAATATGCTATCCACTGCTCTAATTGTTAGTGATATGAACTAGGTCAATCATTTGATTATGCATTGACTTTCATTTTTTATTAATAAAGAGGTATTTCATTATCATTTGATTTTATGATAATTATATGAATGGTTAATTCTTACTAAGGCCATCAAGTATGTAACTTGATAGTAAAACCCTTAGATTAAAATAAGAGTTCTATTCTAATTATCCCTAGCCATTTATTCATTATATAAATATTAAAGTATTAAGGCTAGTATGAGGTTGACTGATGGTTATGTTTTACTAATCATGAATATGAGATATTAAGTCAACTCATAGGTACATGATGAGAGATCATGTACTGGATTAACCCACTATGAGAATACTATATAGATTATTGTCATAAGTATTTCTCATCACAGTAATTTTATTTCAGTCCTTTGACCTTGAAATCATCATGGATTTCTATATAGCTATTTTATGTTTTGACACATTCTAACATTATCTTTAATCGGACAATTAAATTGGAATGTTATTGGATATAAAATTAGTTATGTGAGGAATGTGAGTGATTTAGAAGGAATTTATCCCTCATTAATATGAGAAAAATATCTATGGGCCCCTTGATGAGATAGACTGAAGAAAATTGCATGGCCATGCTAAAATGAATTGATAAAGAGTTTTCATTTTTAGTCTACTTGGAATCAAGTCATAATATTGAACTATATAAGGATGACAATCTATGCCTTATGTTCAATTAAGATATCATGTGATAAAGGGATGATAAAATTCATTGTAATTAGGTTATGTCAGATTATTGACTTCACATAACTTGGGTAGTCATAATGTCTTGCTAGAGGCCACTTATGACTTGTAGGCCTAAATAGAGACTTAGGCCCACTACCAATGTTATGTGAACCTACAGGGTCACACACTTAGAATAAGCCCAAAACGAATATGGGTTTAATAAACCCAAAATAAACTCTATGGAAATAAATAATTAAAGTGTTTTATTTATTTATTTGTTCGTTTATTTATTTAAGATAAATCTTATTTTAAATAAATAAATAAGATATTATTTTTTATTTATTTTTAAACAAAATCAGAATATAACAAATGGAAAATTACCAAAAGGTCATTGGTAGGTGAAACCCTAATTTGGAGTCTATAAATATGTTATATTCTCTAGGGTTTCATGTACTTGTTTTTCTTGCCTCCAAATTCATTTTCTTTCTTCTTAGAAAACAAAGACAGAGTTTTTTATTTTGTTCTTGATTTGTGAGACAATCAAGGAGGTTGCTAGCACATACACTCCAATTCATTTGTGAAGGGTTGTTCGTGTGGATACCTATATAGGACGCATCCTTTTAGAGACGTCTTGATCCGAACAACCAAGCCAAAAGCTCGAGGTAAGGTGTCACCGGTGTGAACCTCCTCTCATCCTTCTAGAAAATCTTGCCTCTTCTGCATTTTGGTAAGATTCTTGAAACCCTAGAATTAATCAAGTAGTCGAATTACATGGATCCAAGCTTGGGAACGTGATAAAATTTTAATTTTTCTTCTGTGTTTGTATCACGAAACCTAACACTAATTCCATATTCATAATCCTAAATACACATTCTAGCATGCTAAACTTGTAAATCTTATTGACTTTTTTATATGCACAAATCGTACAGTTTTGCACACGTCTGAATACAAAACATGAACTCATGCAAATCGGTGCACAAAAGGTTTAAAACACGCTATTGATGTCTCCAATTGTATATCCAAAATCCCAAATACACATTCTAGCATCATGAACCTATGAATCTTGTTGACTTTAATATATGCACAAATCATACAGAAACGTATTTTTGAATGCAAAACATGAACTCGTTCAAATCGCTACACAAAAGGTTTTAAACATGCTATTGATGGCTCCAATTACATATTTATAATCCGAAATACACATTTTAGCATTCTAAACATGTGAGTTTTATTGACTTTTTTATATGCATAAATCGTATACTTTTATGCACATCTGAAAACAAAGTGTGATGTCATTCAAATCTGTGCACAAATGGTTTTAAACATGTTATCCAACGCTCTAATTGCATATTCACAATCCTAAATACACGTTCTAGCATGTTGAACTTGTAAATCTTATTGACTTTTTTATATGCATAAATCATATAGTTTTGTGCACATTTAAAGGCAAAACATGAGCTCGTCCAAATCGGTGCACAAATGGTTTTAAACACATTATCAATGGCTCCAATTGCATAATCATAATTCTAGATAGACATTCTAGCATTATGAACTTGTGAATCTTGTTGACTTTATTATATGCACAAATCGTACACTTTTGCACATGTCTGAATGTAAAACATGAACCCATGCAAATCGGTGCACAAAAGGTTTTAAACATACTATCAATGGCTCTAATTGCATATTCATAATCCAAAATACACATTCTAGCATTCTGAACTTGTAAATCTTGTTGACTTTTTTATACGCACAAATAGTACTATTTTGCGCACGTCTAAATGCAAATCTTGAACTTATGCAATTTTGTGCACTAATGATTTTAAACACGTTATCGAAGGTTCCAATTGCATATTCATAATCCTAAATACATATTCTAGCATTTTGAACTTATGAATCTTGTTGGCTTTATTTTATACACAAATCGTACACTTTTGTACACTTCTTCATGTAAAACATTAACTCGTGCAAATCTATGCATAAACGGTTTTAAACATGCTTTCCAATCTTCCAATTGCAAATTCATATACTTAAATACACATTCTAGTATTTTGAACTTTTAAATGTTGAGGACTTTTTTATATGCACAAATCGTACACATTTGCACATGTCTCAATTCAAAACATGAACTCTTGCAAATCAGTGCATAAATGGATTTAAACACATTATCGATGGCCTCAATTGCATATTCGTAATCCTAAATACACATTCTAGCATTCTGAACTTAAGAATCTTATTGACTTTGTTATATGCATAAATCGTACACTTTTGCACACATCTGAACGCAAAACATGAACTCATGCAAATTTGTGCACAAATGGTTTTAAATATGTTATCCAATGCTCCAATTGCATATTAGTAATCCTAAATACACGTTCTAGCATACTAAAATTGTAAATCTTATTGATTCTTTTATATGCACAAATTGTATAATTTTGCGCACGTCTAGACATAAAACATGAACTCATGAAAATCGATGCACAAAAGGTTTTAAACACATTGTCGATGGCTTCAATTTCATATTCATGATCCTAAATACACAATCTAGCCTTGTAAACTTGTGAATCTTATTGACTTTATGATGGGAATTATAGGTTTCATCAATTAACTCCCCAATAGCAAGAATACTATGATAAGTTGAATTAGAAGAAAACTAGAAATTACCAATTTAATCCACAAATTCGGATCGTTCAAAGATTGAAGTAAGAAGATAGATGCTACTTAACCCCTTTACCAACAAGGATAAAGATACTAAGATAGACTTTGAGTTTCCTCTTATGCCACAAGCAAGAAAGTTTGATAAATAATAAGAAAACAAAGATTTAGATTTTGACACCACAAGCTAGAATAAAGCTTGATAAGTCACAAAGTTCATGCAAGAAATTAAAGACAAAATTCCTCACAATAAAACTCAAAAAAATTTATAATTCATATATCAAATTCAATCATACTCCAAAAGAAAGAAAATGACTTGTTTATATAGAGTACAAGTCAATGCACACACTACTAAAATAGACTCACACACATAGGATTACTTTTACTCTTAAATGGCCTTAATAACCACTACCCACATTAATAGCCATTACTTGGTATTAATTACCCCATTAACTTGTATAAGGTGGCTCTTAATAACCACTACCCACATTAATAGCCATTACTTGGTATTAATTACCCCATTAACTTGTATATGGTGGCTACATGTAACCCTAATTGTTATTAACACAAAAACAAATTAAATATTATTCCTTGGACCTCCATGGATGCCTTATTGGGTTGAAATTCTTGGGCTTTCCAAATGTCCCTAATTAAACCCAATATGGCTTCTTGGATTTGGACCTTGTGATTGGGCCTTCTTGTACTATTAATGGATCTTGGATCACTTTAGGCTTTGAACTTGGATTCACATCATTCCCCCTTTCTTCAAAAGGATTTGTCCTCAAATCAGCTCCATCATCTTTATCACCTACATCAAACATAGACAAGTCATTGACATTGAAAGTAGCACTAACATTGCCATACTCACTTGGAAGTTCTAGCTTGTAGGCATTGTTATTGATGCGTTAAAGCACTTTAAAAGGACCATCTCCTCTTGGCATAAGCTTTGATTTCCTTTGGTTAGGAAATCTTTCCTTCTTCAAGTGCACCCACACCCAATCTTCGGGCTCAAAAATGACTTGCTTCCTCCCTTTGTTGTGTTGCTTTTCATATTGGAGTGTCTTCTTCTCAATGTTTGCATGCACCTTCTCATCCAAAGTCTTAATGAACTCAACTTTTTGTTTCCCCTCTAGATTAGCTTTGTCCAATGGCAATGGTAGCAAATCTAATGGAGTTAATGGGTTAAATCCATACACAACTTCAAATGGTGAGCAATTTGTTGAACCATGCACACTCCTATTGTAAGCAAATTCCATATGTGGCAAACATTCTTCCTAATTCTTCAGATTTCTTTGGATGACAGCCCTCAAAAGTGTTGAAAGTGTTCTATTGACCACCTTTGTTTGTCCATTCGTTTGAGGATGACAAGTTGTAGAATTCAAAAGCTTTGTCCCCATCTTTCCCCAAAGAGTCTTCCAAAAGTGACTTAGGAATTTGACATCCCTATCACTCATAATGGTCCTTAGCACTCCATGTAGCCTTAGAATCTCCTTGAAGAATAGATTGGCAATATGGGTTGCATCATTCGTCTTGTGACATGGAATGAAATGTGCCATTTTGCTAAACCTATCCACAATAACAAAAATGGAATCTCTCCCTCCCTTGGACCTAGGTAATCGTAAAACAAAATCCATAGAAATGTCTACCCAAGGTTCATTTGGTAAGGTAAGAGGTGTATACAAACCATGAGGCATTTCTTTGGATTTGGCTTGTTTGCAAGTAATGCATTTCTCACAAATTCTCTCAACATCCCTTTTTATGTGTGGCCAAAAGAAATGGTCACCCAACACATCCAAAGTTTTCTTAATCCCAAAATGCCCCATTAAACCTCCGCTATGTGCCTCTCTCACAAGTAACTCTCTCAAAGAACTTTATGGCACACACAAATTTTTTTCCTGAAAAAGAAAACCATCAAACTTATAGAACTTATCAAAAACCCCTTTCTCACATGCCTCATAAACATTAGCAAAATCAGGATCATTAGAATAAAGATCTTTGATGTACTTAATGTGAACTCATGCAAATCTGTGCATAAATGGTTTTAAACATGCTATCCAATTCCCCAATCGCATATTCATAATACTAAATGCACATTCTAGCATATTGAACTAACAAATCATGTTGAATTTTTTTATGCACAAATCATACCGTTTTGTGCATGTTTGAATGCAAAACATGAACTCATGCAAATATGTGCACACATGGTTTTAAACATGTTATCCAAGGCTCCAATTGCATATTCATAATCCTAACTACACATTCTAGCATTTTGAACTTGTAAATCTTGTTGACTTTTTTATATGCTCAAATTGTACAATTTTGCACATGTCTAAATGCAAATCTTGAACTCATACAATTGTGTGCACAAATGGTTTTAAACACTTTATCGAAGGTTCTAGTTGCATATTCATAATCCTAAATACATATTCTAGCATTATGAACTTGTGAATCTTGTTGACTTTATTTTATGCACAAATTGTACACTTTTGCGCACGTCTTCATGCAAAACATTAACTCGTGCAAATCTATGCACAAACGGTTTTAAACATGCTTTCCAATCCTCTAATTGCAAATTCATAAACCTAAATACCCAATCTAGCATTCTAAACTTGTAAATGTTTTGGACTTTTTTATATGCACAAATCATACTCTTTTGCGCACATCTTAACACAAAACATGAACTCATGCAAATCATTGCAAAAATGGTTTTAAACATGTTATCGACGGCTCCAATTGCATATTCATAATCCAAATTTCACATTCTAGAAATCTGGACTTGTGTATCTTGTTGACTTTATTACATGCATAAATCTTACATTGTTGCACATGTCTTAATGCAAAACATAAACTCTTGTAAATCTATGCACAAATGGTTTTAAACATACTATCCAATGCTCCATTTGCATATAAATAATCCTAATACATGTTCTAGCATTCTCAACTTATAAATCTTGTTGACTTTTTTATATGAACAAATCGTACTCATTTGCACATGTCTGAACGCAAAACATGAACTCGTGCAAATCGGTGCACAAATGGATTTAAACACATTATCGATGGCCTCAATTGCATATTCATAATCCTAAATACACATTCTAGCATTTTAAACTTAAGAATCATGTTGACATTGTTATATGCACAAATCATACACTTTTGTGCATGTCTGAACACAAAATGTGAACTCATGCAAATTTGTGCATAAATGGTTTTAAAGATGCTATTTAATGCTCTAATTGCATATTCATAATCCTAAATACACGTTCTAGCATGTTGAACTCATAAATTTTATTGACTTTTGTTATATGCATAAATCATATAATTTTGCACACGTTTGAACGCAACACATGAACTCGTGCAAATTGGTGCATAAAAGGTTTTAAACATATTGTTGATGGCTCCAATTGCATATTCATGATCCTAAATACACATTCTAGCATTATGAACTTGTGAATCTTGTTGACTCTATTATATGCACAAATCATACACTTTCACGCACGTCTGAATGCAAAATATGAAGTCATGCAAATCTGTGCACAAATGGTTTTAAACATGTTATCCAATGCTCCAATTGCAAATTCATAATCCTAAATACACGTTCTAGCATTTCAACTTGTAAATCTTGTTGACTTTTTTATATGCACAAATTGTACTATTTTGTGCATGTCAAAACACAAATCTTAAACTCATACAATTTTATGCACAAATGGTTTTAAAAACTTTATCGAAGGTTCCAATTGCAAATTCATAATCCTAAATACATATTCTAGCTATGAACTGTGAATCTTGTTGACTTTATTTTATGCACAAATCGTACACTTTTGCACACGTCTTCACACAAAACATTAACTCGTGCAAATCTGTGTATAAACGGTTTTAAACAAGCTTTCCAATTCTCCAATTGCAAATTCATAAACCTAAATACACATTCTAGCATTCTAAACTTTTAAATATTCTGGACCTTTTTATATGCACAAATCATACTCTTTTGCGCACGTCTTAATGCAAAACATGAACTCGTGCAAATCGGTGCAAAAATGGTTTTAAACATGTTACCGATGGCTCGAATTTCATATTTATAATCCAAAGTACACATTTTGGAAATCTAGACTTGTGTATCTTGTTGACTTTATTACATTCATAAATTATAGACTATTATTCACGTTTGAATGCAAAATGTGAACTCTTGTAAATCTATGCACAAATGGTTTTAAACATACTATCCAATGCTCCATTTGCATTTAATAATCCTAATACGTGTTCTAGCATTCTCAACTTGTAAATCTTGTTGACTTTTTTATATGCACAAATCGTACTCATTTGCACATGTCTCAACGTAAAACATGAACTCGTGCAAATCGATGAAAAAATGGATTTAAACACATTATCGATGGTCTTAATTGCATATTGATAATCCTAAATACACATTCTAGCATTCTAAACTTAAGAATCCTGTTGACATTGTTATATGCACAAATCGTACACTTTTGCGCACGTTTGAACACAAAATGTGAACTCATGCAAATCTGTGCACAAATGGTTTTAAAGATGCTATCCAATACTACAATTACATATTCATAATCCTAAATACACATCTAGCATGCTGAACTTGTAAATCTTGTTGACTTTTTTATATGCACAAATCATACAGTTTTGCAGACATTTGAACGCAAAACATGAACTTGTGCAAATTGGTGCACAAAAGGTTTTAAACACGTGTCAATAGCTCCAATTACATATTCATGATCCTAAATACACATTCTAGAATTCTAAACTTATGAATCTTGTTGACTTTATTATATGCACAAATCATACACTTTTATGCACATCTAAATGCAAAATGTGAAGTCATGCAAATCTATGCACAAATGGTTTTAAACACGCTATCAAATGCTCCAATTTCATATTCATAATCCTAAATACACGTTCTAGCATTTTGAACTTGTAAATCTTGTTCACTTTTTTATATGCACAAATCGTACTATTTTGTGCACGTCAAAATGCAAATCTTGAACTCGTACAATTCTATGCACAAATGGTTTTAAACACTTTATTGAAGGTTCTAGTTGCATATTCATAATCCTAAATACATATTCTAGCATTATGAGATTGTGAATCTTATTGACTTTATTACATGCATAAATCGTACATTGTTGTGCACGTCTTAACACAAAACGTGAATTTTGTAAATCTATGCACAAATGGTTTTAAACATACTATCCAATGCTCCATTTGTATATTAATAATCCTAATGCATGTTCTAGCATTCTCAACTTGTAAATCTTGTTGACTTTTTTATATGAACAAATCGTACTCATTTGCACATGTCTGAACACAAAACATGAACTCGTGCAAATCAGTGCACAAATGGATTTAAACACATTATCGATGGCCTCAATTGCATATTCATAATCCAAAATACACATTCTAGCAGTATGAACTTAAGAATCCTGTTGACTTTTTTATATGCACAAATCGTACACTTTTGCGCACATCTGAACATAAAACATGAACTAATGCAAATCTGTGCACAAATGGTTTTCAAGATGTTATCCAATGTTCTAATTGCATATTCATAATCCTAAATACACATTCTAGCATGCTGAACTTGTAAATCTTGTTGACTTTTTTATATGCACAAATCATACAGTGTTACACATGTTTAAACGCAAAACATGAACTTGTGCAAATTGGTGCACAAAAGGTTTTAAACACGTTGTCGATGGCTCCAATTGTATATTCATGATCCTAAATACACATTTTAGCATTTTGAACTTATGAATCTTGTTGGCTTTATTATATGCATAAATCGTACATTTTTATGCACATCTAAACGCAAAATGTGAAGTCGTGCAAATCTGTGCACAAATGGTTTTAAACATGTTATCCAATGCTCTAATTGCATATTCATAATCCTAAATACACGTTCTAGCATTATGAACTTGTAAATCTTGTTGACTTTTTTATATGCACAAATTGTACTATTTTACGGACATCCAAATGCAAATCTTGAACTCGTACAATTCTGTGCACAATTGGTTTTAAACACTTTTTTGAAGGTTCCAGTTGCAGATTCATAATCCTAAATACATATTCTAGCATTATGAACTTATGAATCTTGTTGACTTTATTTTATGCACAAATCATACACTTTTGTGCACGTCTTCACGCAAAACATTAACTTGTGCAAATCTATGCGCAAACGGTTTTAAACATGCTATCCAATCCTCTAATTGCAAATTCATAAACCTAAATACACATTCTAGCATTCTGAACTTGTAAATGTTCTGGACTTTTTTATATGCACAAATCATACTCTTTTGTGCATGTCTCAACACAAAACATAAACTCGTGCAAATCGGTGCAAAAATGGTTTTACACATGTTATCGACGGCTCCAATTGCATATTCATAATCCAACGTACACATTCTGGAAATCTAGACTTGTGTTTCTTATTGACTTTATTACATGCATAAATTGTACACTATTGCGCACGTCTGAATGCAAAATGTGAACTCTTGCAAATCTATGCACAAATGGCTTTAAACATAGTATCCAATGCTCCATTTGCATATTAATAATCCTAATACATGTTCTAGCATTCTCAACTTGTAAATCTTATTGACTTTTTTATATGCACAAATCGTACTCATTTACACATGTCTCAACACAAAACATGAACTCATGCAAATCGATGCACAAAAGGTTTTAAACACATTGTCGATGGCTCCAATTGCATATTCATGATCCTAAACACACATTCTAGCATTCTAAACTTGTGAATCTTGTTGAGTTTATTATATGCACAAATCGTACACTTTTGCGCATGTCTGAATGCCAAACATAAACTCATGCAAATTTGTGCATAAATGGTTTTAAACATGCTATCCAACACTCCAATTGCATATTCATAATCCTAAATACACATTCTAGCATTTTGAGCTTGTAAATCTTGTTGACTTTTTTATATGCACAAATCGTACTATTTTACACATGTCTAAACGTAAATCTTAAACTCGTGCAATTCTGTGCACAAATAGTTTTAAACATGTTATCGAATGTCTGAATTGCATATTCATAATCTTAAATACATATTCTAGCATTCTGAACTTAGGAATCTTGTTGACTTTTTTTTATGCACAAATCATACACTTTTGCACATCTTTACGCAAAATATTAAGTCATGCAAATCTATGTACAAAAAGTTTTAAACATGCTTTCCAATCCTCCAATTGCAAATTCATAAACCTAAATACACACTTTAGCATTCTAAACTTGTAAATTTTATGGACTTTCTTATATGCATAAATCGTACTCTTTTGCGAACGTCTTAACGCAAAACATGAACTCGTGCAAATTGGTACAAAAATGGTTTTAAACATGTTATTGACAGCTCATATTGCATATTGATAATCCAAAGTAAACATTCTGGAAATCTAGACTTGTGAATTTTGTTGACTTTATTGCATGCATAAATCGTACATTGTTGCGCACATTTGAACGTAAAATGTGAACTCTTACAAATCTATGCATAAATGGTTTGAAACATGCTATCCAATGCTTCAATTGCATATTAGTAATCCTAATACATGTGCTAGCACTCTTAACTTGTAAATCTTGTTGACATTTTTATATGCACAAATTGTACACTTTTGCACATGTCTGAGCGCAAAATATGAACTCGTGCAAATTGGTGCCCAAATGGATTTAAACACATTATCGATGGCCTCAATTGCATATTCATAATCCCAAATACACATTCTAGCATTTTAAACTTAAGAATCTTGTTGACTTTGTTATATTAACAAATCATACACTTTTACACACATTTGAACGCAAAACATGAACTCATGCAAATTTATGCACAAATGGTTTTAAACATGCTATCGAATGCTCCAATTACATATTCATATTCCTAAATACACATTCTAGCATGTTGACCTTATAAATCTTATTGACTTTTTTATGTGCGCAAATCATATAGTTTTGTGCACGTCTTAACACAAAACATGAACTCATGCAAATCGATGCACAAAAGGTTTTAAACACATTGTCGATGGCTCCAATTGCATATTCATGATCCTAAATATACATTCTAGCATTTTGAACTTATGAAACTTGTTGACTTTATTATATGCACAAATCATACACTTTCTCACACATCTAAACGCAAAATGTGAAGTCGTGCAAATCTGTGCACTAATGGTTTTAAACATGCTATCCAACGCTCTAATTGCATATTCATAATCCTAAATACATGTTCTAGCATTATAAACTTCTAAATCTTGTTGACTTTTTTATATGCACAAAATTGTACTATTTTGCACAGATCTAAATGCAAATGTTGAACTCATGCAATTCTATGCACAAATGGTTTTAAACATGTTATCAAAGGTTCGAATTGCATATTCATAATCCTAAATACATATTCTAGCATTCTGAACTTGTAAATCTTGTTGAATTTATTTTATGCACAATTGGATCACTTTTGCACACGTTTTCATGCAAAACATTAACTCGTGCAAATCAGTGCACAAGCGATTTTAAACATCCTATCCAACACTCCAATTTCATATTCATAATCCTAAATACACATTCTAGCATGTTGAGTTGTAAATATTATTGACTTTTTTATATGCACAAATCGTATAGTTTTGTGCACGTCTAAACGCAAAACATGAACTCGTGCAAATCTGTGCACAAATGGTGTTAAACACATTATCAAAAGTTCCAATTGCATATTCATAATCCTAAATACACGTTCTATCATTCTAAACATGTGAATCTTATTGACTTTATTACATGTACAAATGTTACTCTTTTGCGCATCTCTGAACGCGAAGCGTGAACTCATGCAAATCTTAGCACAAATAGTTTTAAACATGCTATCGAATGCTCCAATTGAAAATTCATAATACCAAATACACATTCTAACATTCTTAAGTTATAAATCTTGTTGACTTTTTTATATGCACAAATCGTACACTTTTGTGCATGTCTAAACGCAAAATATGAACTCGTGCAAATCTATGCACAAATGGTTTTAAACATGTTATCAATGGCTCTAATTGCATATTCATAATCCTAAAATCATATTATAGTATAATGAACTTATGAATCTTATTGACTTTATTTTCTGCATAAATCTTACACTTTTATGCACGTCTGAACGCAAAATGTGAACTCGTGCAAATATGTGCACAAATGGTTATAAACATGCTATCCAATGCTCCAATTATATATTAATAATCCTAAATACACGTTCTAGCATTCTTAACTTATAAATCTTATTGAATTTATTACATGCATAAATCGTATAGTTTTGTGCACGTTTAAATGCAAAATATGAACTCCTGCAAATCTATAGTCAAATGGTTTTAAAGATGCTATTCAATGCTCCAATTGTATATTCATAATCCTAAATACACATTCTAGCATTCTTAACTTCTAAATCTTGTTGAATTTATTATATTCCCAAATCGTACATATTTGCTCACGTTTGAACGCCAAATGTGAACTCATGCAAATCTATGCATAAATGGTTTTAAACATGCTATCCAATTCCCCAATCTCATATTCATAATACTAAATACACATTCTAGCATATTGAACTAATAAATCATGTTGAATTTTTTTAATGCACAAATCGTACCCTTTTGTCCACGCTTAAAAGCAAAACATGAACTCATGCAAATATGTGCACAAATGGTTTTAAACATGTTATCCAAGGCTCCAATTACATATTCATAATCATAAATACACATTCTAGGATTTTGAACTTGTAAATCTTTTTTACTTTTTTATATGCACAAATCATAGAATTATGCCCATGTCTGAATGCAAAACATGAAGTAGTGCAAATCAGGGCACAAATGGTTTTAAACACATTATGGATGGCCTCAATTGCATATTCATAATCCTAAATACACATTGTAGCATTCTAAACTTAAGAATCTTGTTGACTTTTTTATATGCACAAATAGTACACTTTTGCGCATGTCTGAACACAAAACGTGAACTCATGCAAATCTGTGCACAAATGTTTTTAAGCATGCTATCCAATGCTCTAATTGCATATTCATAATCCTAACTACACATTCTAGCCTGCTGAACTTGTAAATCTTATTGACTTTGTATAAGCATAAATCATACAGTTTTGCATACGATTAAACGCAAAACATGAACTCATGCAAATCGGTGCACAAAAGGTTTTAAACACGTTATCGATGGCTCCAATTCCATAATCATAATCCTAAATAGACATTCTAGCATTTTGAACTTGTGAATCTCGTTGACTTTATTATATGCACAAATCATACACTTTTGCGCACGTCTAAACGCAAAATGTAAACTCATGCAAATTTGTGCACAAATGATTTTAAACATGCTATCCAACGCTCCAACTTCATATTCATAATCCAAAATACACATTCTAGAATTTTGAACTTGTAAATGTTATTTACTTTTTATATGCACAAATCGTACACCTTTATGCACATCTTAACACAAAACATGAACTCGTGCAAATTGGTACAAAATTGGTTTTAAACATGTTATCGATGGCTCCAATTGCATATTCATAATCCTAAGTCCACATTCTAGAAATCTAGACTTGTGAATCTTGTTGACTTTATCACATGCATAAATTGTACACATTTGCGCACGTTTAAATGAAAAACGTGAACTTGTGAAAATCTATGCACAAATGGTTTTAAACATGCTATCCAATGCTCCAATTGCATATTAATAATCCTAATACATGTTCTAACATTTTGAACTTGTAAATCTTGTTGACTTTTTTATATGCACAAATCATACACTTTTGCAAATGTCTGAACACAAAACATGAACTCATGTAAATCGATGCACAAATGGTTTTAAACACGTTATCGATGGCTCTAATTGCATATCCACAACCCTAAATACACATTTTAGCATTCTAAACTTGTGAATCTTGTTGACTTTATTACATGCACAAATTGTACATAGCAGCGAATGTTTGAACATAAAACATGAACTCGTGCAAATATTTTCACAAATGGTTTTAAACATACTATCCAATGCCCCAATTGCAAATTCATAATCCTAAATACACATTCTAGCATTCTCAACTTGTAAATCTTGTTGACTCTTTTATATCCATAAATAGTACACTTTTGTGTACGTCTGAATGCAAAATATAAACTCATGCAAATATGTGCACAAATGGTTTTAAACATATTATCAAAGGCTCTAATTGCATATTCCTAATCTTAAATACATATTATAGCATTCAAAACTTATGAATCTTATTGACTTTATTATATGCACAAATCATATACTTTTGTGCATGTCTGAACGCAAAATGTGAACTCGTGCAAATCTATACACAAATGCTTTTAAAGATGCTATCCAACACTCCAATTACATATTCATAATCCTAAATACATGTTCTAGCATTTTGAACTTGTAAATCTTGTTGACTTTTTTTATACGCAGAAATCATAGTATTTTGAACATGTCTAAGCGCAAATCTTGAACTCATGGAATTCTGTGCACAAATGGTTTTAGACACATTATCGAAGGTTCCAATTGCATATTCATAATCCTAAATACACATTCTAGCATTCTAAACTTGTTAATTTTATGCACAAATCATACACTTTTGTGCACGTCTTTATGCAAAACATTAACTCGTGCAAATCTGTGCATAAATAGTTTTAAACATGCTTTCCAATCCTCTAATTGCATATTGGAGCATTGGATAGCATGCTTAAAACCATTTGTGTGCAAATCTGTGCACAAATGGTTTTAAACATGCAATCCAATGCTCCAACTGCATATGAATAATCCTAAATATGCATTCTAGCATTCAAAACTTGTAAATGTTGTGGACTTTTTTATATGCACAAATCGTACACTTTTGCGCACGTCTTTACGCAAAACATAAACTCGTGCAAATCGATGCAAAAATTGGTTTTAAACATGTTATCGATGGCTCCAATTGCATATTCATAATCCAAAGTTTACATTCTTGAAATCTAGACTTATAAATCTTATTGACTTTATTACATGCATAAATCGCACACTTTTGCGCACATGTGAATGCAAAATGTGAACTTATGCAAATCTATGCACAAATGGTTTTAAACATGCTATATAACGCTCCAATTGCATAGTCATAATCATAAATACATGTTCTAGCATTCTGAACTTGTAAATCTTATTTACTTTTTTATATGCACAAATCGTAAAATTTTGCGCACGTCTAAATGAAAATCCTGAACTTGTGCAATTCTGTGCACAAATGGTTTTAAACACGTTATCGAAGGTTCCAATTGCATATTCATAATCCTAAATACACATTCTAGCATTCTGAACTTATGAATCTTATTGACTTTTTTTTATTCTCAAATAGTACACTTTTGCGCACGTCTTTACGTAAAACATTAACTCGTGCAAATCTATGAACAAATGGTTTTAATCATGCTTTCCAATCCTCCAATTGCATATTGGAGCATTGGATAGCATGTTTAAAACCATTTATATGAAAATTTATGCACAAATGGTTTTAAACATGCAATCCAATGCTCCAATTGCATATTAATAATCCTAAATATACGTTCTAGCATTCTGAACTTGTAAATGTTGTGGACTTTTTTATATGCACAAATCGTACACTTTTGCGCACTTCTTAACGCAAAACATGAACTAGTGCAAATTGGTGAAAAAATGATTTTAAACATGTTATCGATGGCTCCAATTGCATATTCATAATCCTAATTACACATTCTAGAAATCTGGACTTATGAATCCTATTGACCTTATTGAAAGCATAAATCATACACTTTTGCGCATGTCTAAATACAAAACGTGAACTCATGCAAATATGTGCACAAATGTTTGTAAACCTGCTATCCAAGGCTCCAATTGCATATTAATAATCCTAATACATGTTCTATTATTTTGAACTTGTAAATCTTGTTGACTTTTTTGTATGCACAAATCATACAATTTTGCGCATGTTTGAACATAAAACATGAACTCATGCAAATTGGTGCACAAATGGTTTTAAACAAGTTATTGATGGCTCTAATTGCATATTCTTAACACTCAATACACATTCTAGCATTCTAAACTTAAGAATCTTGTTAACTTTATTACATGCACAAATAGTACACTTTTGCGAACGTCTGAACACAAAATGTGAACTCATGCAAATATTTGGACAAATGGTTTTAAATATGCTATCCAATGCTCCAATTGCATATTCATAATCCTAAATACACATTCTAGCATTCTAAACTTGTAAATCTTGCTGACTTTTTTCTATGCACAAATCATACAATTTTGCATACGTCTAAACGCAAAATAAGAACTTGTGCAAATTTGTGCACAAATGGTTTTAAACACGTTATCCAAGGCTCCAATTGCATATTCATAATCCTAAATACACATTCTATGATTCTCAACTTGTAAATCTTATTCACTCTTTTATATGCATAAATAGTACACTTTTACGCACGTTTGAACATAAAATATAAACTCGTGCAAACTTGTCCACAAATTGTTTTAAACATGTTATCAAAGGCTCTAATTGCATATTCATAATGCTATATACATATTATAGCATTCTAAACTTATAAATCTTATTGACTTTATTTTATGCATAAATCGTACACTTTTGCGCACTGAATGCAAAATGTGAACTCGTGCAAATTTGTGCACAAATGGTTTCAAACATGCTATCCAACACTTCTATTGCATATTCATAATCTTAAATACACATTATAGCATTCTTAACTTATAAATCTTACTGAATTTATTACAAGCACAAATTGTACACTTTTGCATACGTCTAGATGCAAAATATGAACTCTTGCAAATCTGTGCACAAATGGTTTTAAACATGCTATCCAAGGCTCCAATTTCATATTCATAATCCAAAATACATGTTCTACCATTCTTAACTTGTAAGTATTGTTGAATTTATTATATTCACAAATCGTACACTTTTGCGCATAAAATATGAACTTGTGCAAATATTTGCACAAATGGTTTTAAACATGTTATCTAGGGCTCCAATTGCATATTCATAACCCTAAATACACATTCTAGCATTCTAAACTTATAAATCTTGCTGACTTTTTTATATGCATAAATCGTACACTTTTGTGCACGTCTGAACAAAAAATGTGAAGTTGTACAAATCTGTGCTCAAATGGTTTTAAACATGCTATCCAACACTCTAATTGCATATTCATAATCCTAAATACATGTTCTAGAATTTTGAACTTGTAAATCTTATTAAATTTTTTTATCTGCACAAATCATATAGTTTTGCGCACGTCTAAACGTAAAACATGAACTCGTACAAATATGTGCGCAGATGGTTTTAAACACCTTATCGAAGGTTCTAATTGAATATCCATAATCCAAAATATACATTCTAGTATTCTGAACATGTGAATCTTATTGACTTTATTTCATGCACAAATCGTACACTTTTACGCACGTCTGAATGCAAAACATGAACTCGTTCAAATCACTGCACAAATGGTTTTAGACATGTTATCGATGGCTCTAATTGCAAATTCATAATCCTAAATACACATTCTAGCATTCTGAACTTGTAAATCTTATTGACTTTTTTCTATGCATAAATCATACAATTTTGCACACGTCTAAACGCAAAATAAGAACTTATGCAAATTTGTGCACAAATGGTTCTAAACACATTATCCAAGGCTCCAATTACATATTCTTATCCTAAATACACATTCTAGCATTCTCAACTTGTAAATCTTATTCACTCTTTTATATGCATAAATAGTACACTTTGGCGCACGTTTGAACATAAAATATAAACTCGTGCAAACCTGTCCACAAATTATTTTAAACATGTTATCAAAGGCTCTAATTGCATATTCATAATCCTACATACATATTATAGCATTCTGAACTTATAAATCTTATTGACTTTATTTTATGCACAAATTGTACACTTTTGCACATGTTTGAATGCAAAATGTGAACTCGTGCAAATTTGTGCATAAATGGTTTCAAACATGCTATCCAACACTTCTATTGCATATTCATAATCCTAAATACACATTATAGCATTCTTAACTTATAAATCTTACTGAATTTATTACAAGAACAAATTGTACACTTTTGCGCACGTCTAGATGCAAAATATGAACTCGTGCAAATCTATGCACAAATGGTTTTAAACATGCTATCCAACTCTCCAATTGCATATTTATAATCCAAAATACATGTTCTACCATTCTTAACTGATAAGTATTGTTTAATTTATTATATTCACAAATTGTACACCTTTGTGCACGTTTGAAAGCAAAAAAGTGAACTCATACAAATTTGTGCACAAATTGTTTTAAACATGCTATCCAATTGCATATTCGTCATACTAAACACACATTCTAGCATATTGAACTCATAAATCAGGTTGAATTTTTTTATGCTCAAAACGTACACTTTTGCACATATCTGAATATAAAACATGAACTTGCGTAAATATTTACACAAATGGTTTTAAAAATGTTATCCAAGGCTCAAATTGCATATTCATAACCCTAAATACACATTCTAGCATTCTAAACTTGTAAATCTTGCTGACTTTTTTATATGCACAAATCATACACTTTTGCACACGTTTGAATACAAAAAATGAACTCATACAAATTGGTGCACAAATGGTTTTAAACACATTATTGATGGCCTCAATTGCATATTCATAATCCTAAATACACATTCTAGTATTCTCAACTTGTAAATCTTGTTGACTCTTTTATATGCACAAATAGTACACTTTTGCACACATCTAAACGCAAAATATGAACTCATGCAAATCTGTGCACAAATGGTTTTAAACATGTTATCAATGGCTATAATTGCATATTCGTAATCCTAAATACATATTATAGCATGATGAACTTATGAATCTTATTGACTTTATTTTATGCACAAATTATACACTTTTGCGCACGTCTGAACGCAAAATGTGAACTCATGTAAATTTGTGCACAAATGGTTATGAACTTGCTCTCCAATGCTCCAATTGCATATTAATAATCCCAAATACATGTTCTAGCATTCCTTACATATAAATCTTGTTGAATTTATTACATGCACAAATCATACACTTTTGCGCACGTCTGAATTTAAAATATGAACTCGTGAAAATCTCTGCTCAAATAGTTTTAAACATGTTATCCAATGCTCCAATTGCATATTCATAAATACACATTCTAGAATTCTTAACCTATAAATCTTATTGAATTTATTATATTCATAAATGGTACACTTTTGCTCACATTTAAACATAAAACATGAACTCATGCAAATCGGTGCACAAATGGTTTTAAATGCATTATCGATGGCCTCAATTGCATTTTCATAATCCTAAATATACATTCTAGAATTTTTAACTTGAGACTCTTGTTGACTTTGTTATATGCTTAAATTGTGCACTTTTATGCACGTCTAAACGCAAAATGTGAGCTTATTATACAAATCTATGCACAAATTGTTTTAAACATGCTATCCAATGCTCTAATTGCATATTTATAATCCTAAATACATGTTCTAGCATGCTAAACTTGTAAATCTTATTGACTTTTTATATGCACAAATCATATAGTTTTATGCATGTGTAAACGCAAAACATGAACTCTTGCATATTGGTGCACAAAAGGTTTTAAACACGTTATCGATGGCTCCAATTGCATAATTATAATCATAAATAGACATTCTAGCATTCTAAACTTGTGAATCTTGTTGACTTTATTATATGCACAAATCGTACACTTTTGCGCACATCTGAACGCAAAATGTGAACTCATCTAAATTCGTGCACAAATAGTTCTAAACATGCTATCCAATGCTCCAATAGCATATTTATAATCCTAAATACACATTCTAGTAAGTTGAACTTGAAAATCTTATTGACTTTTTTATATGCACAAATTATACATTTTTGCGCATGTTTGAACGTAGAACATGAACTCGTGCAAATATGTGCACAAATGGTTTTAAACACGTTATCGAAGGTTCCAATTGCATATTCGTAATCCTAAATACACATTCTAGCATTATGAACTTATGAATCTTGTTAACTTTATTATATGCCCAAATCGTACACTTTTGAGCACATCTGAATGCAAAACGCGAATTCGTGCAAATCTGGGCATAAATGGTTTTAAACATGTTATCCAAGTTTCCAATTGCATATTCATAATCCTAAATACACATTCTATCATTTTGAACTTGTAAATCTTGTTGACTTTTTTATATGCAAAAAGCATACACTTTTGCAAACATTTGAACGCAAAACAAGAACTCATGAAAATCTATGCACAAATGGTTTTGAACACTTTATCAAAGGCTCCAATTGCATATTAATAATCCTAAATACACGTTCTAGCATTCTAAACTTGAAAATCTTATTGAATTTTTTATATGCACAAATCATACACTTTGGCACATGTTTGAATGCATAATAAGAACACATGCAAATTTGTGCGCTAATGGTTTTAAACACGTTATCGATGGCTCCAATTGCATATTCATAATCCTAAATACATATTCTAGCATTCTAAAATTGTGAATCTTGTTGACTTTATTAAATGCACAAATCATACACTTTTTCACAAGTCTGAACGTAATGCATGAGCCCATGCAAATCTGTGCACAAACGGTTTTAAACATGCTATCCAATGTTCCAAGTGCATATTCATAAACCTAAATACACATTCTAGCATTTTGAACTTGTAAATCTTACGAACTTTTTTATATGCATAAATCATACACTTTTGCGCACGTTTGAACATAAAACATGAACTCATGCAAATCGGTGCAGAAATGGTTTTAAACACGTTATCGATGGCTCCAAGTGCATATTCATAATCCTAAATAAACATTCTAGCATTCTTGGCTTATGAATCTTGTTGACTTTACTATATGGAAAAATTGTACATTTTTGTGCACATCTGAATGCAAAATGTGAACTCGTAGAAATCTATGCACAAACGGTTTTAAACATGCTATCCAATGCTCCAAATGTATATTTATAATCCTAAATACACATTCTATTATTCTTAACTTGTAAATATTTTTGAATTTATTACATTCACAAATCATACACTTTTGCGCACATTTGAACACAAAACATGAACTCATGCAAAACTATACCCAATGGCTTTAAACATGCTCTCTAATGCTCCAATTGCATATTCATAATCCTAAATACACATTCTAGTAGTCTGAACTTGTAAATCTTGTTGAATTTTTTATACGCACAATTCTTACAATTTTGCGATGTCTGAACACAAATCATGAATTCGTGCAAATCTATTCACAAATGCTTTTAAACATGTTATCGAAGGTTCTAATTGCATGTTCATAATCCTAAATACATATTCTAGCATTCTAAACTTTGTGAATTTTTTTGACTTTATTATATGCACAAATCGTACACTTTTGTGCAGTCTGAACGCAAAACGTGCACTCATGCAAATCTGTGCACAAATCCAAGGCTTCATTGCATATTCGTAATACTAAATGCACATTCTAGCATTCTGAAATTGTAAATCTTATTGACTTTTTTATATGCACAAATCGTACACTTTTGCACATGTTTGAATGCATAATAAGAACTCATGCAAATCTGTGCACTAATGGTTTTAAACACATTATATCGACGGCTCCAATTGCATATTCATAATCCTAAATACATATTCTATCATTCTCAACTTATAAATCATGTTGACTTTATTACATGCATAAATCGTACACTTTTGCGAAGGTCTGAACGCAAAGCATGATCCCATGCAAATCTGTGTACAAATGGTTTTAAACATGCTATCCAATGCTCCAAGTGCATATTAATAAACTTAAATACACATTCTAGCATTATGAACTTGTAAATCTTATGGACTTTTTTATATGCACAAATTGTACACTTTTGCGCACATTTGAACACAAAACATGAACTCATGCAAATCGATAGACAAATGGTTTTAAACACGTTATTGATGGATCCAATTGCATATTCATAATCCTAAATAAACATTCTAGCATTCTGGACTTGTGAACCTTATTGACTTTACTACATGCACAAATCGTACACTTTTGTGCACGTCTGAACGCAAAATGTGAACTCATACAAATCTGTGCAGACATGGTTTTAAATATGATATCCAATGCTCTAATTGCATATTCATAATCCTAAATACATGTTCTAGCATGTTAAACTTGTAAATCTTATTGACTTTTTATATGCACAAATCATACAGTTTTGTGCACGTCTAAACGCAAAACATGAACTCTTGCAAATCGGTGCACAAAAGGTTTTAAACACGTTATCGATGGCTCCAATTGCATAATCATAATCCTAAATAGACATTCTAGAATTCTAAACTTGTGAATCTTATTGATTTTATTATATGCCCAAATTGTACACTTTTGCACATGTCTGACGCAAAATGTGAACTCGACCAAATCTACGCACAAATAGTTCTAAACATGTTATCCAATGCTCTAATTGCATATTTATAGTCCTAAATACACATTCTAGTAAGCTGAACTTGTAAATCTTATTGACTTTTTTATATGCACAAATTATATAGTTCACAAAACATGAACTCGTGCAAATAAGTGTGCAAATGGTTTTAAACACGTTATCGAAGGTTCCAATTGCATATTCATAATCCTAAATACACATTCTAACATTCTAAACTTGTGAATCTTATTAACTTTATTATAAGCCCACATCATACACTTTTGAGCACGTCTGAATGCAAAACGTGAATTCGTGTAAATCTGGTCACAAATGGTTTTAAACGTGTTATCCAAGGCTCCAATTGCATATTCATAATCCCAAATACACATTCTAGCATTCTAAACTTTTGCGAACATCTGAATGCAAAATAAGAACTCGTGAAAATCTGTGCACAAATGGTTTTCAACACTTTATCAAAGGCTCCAATTGCATATTAATAATCCTAAATACACATTCTAGCATTCTGAACTTATAAATGTTGTTGAATTTTTTATATGCATAAATCGTACACTTTTATGCACGTTAACATGCACAATAAGAACTCATGCAAATCTGTGCACTAATGGTTTTAAACACGTTATTGACAGCTCCAATTGCATATTCATAATTGTAAATACATATTCTAGCATTCTAAAATTATGAATCTTATTGACTTTATTATATGCACAAATTTTACACTTTTGATCAGGTCTGAATGCAAAGCATGAACTAGTGCAAATATGTGCACAAATAGTTTTAAACATGCTATCCAATGCTCCAAGTGAATATTCATGAACCTAAATACACATTATATCATTCTAAACTTGTAAATCTTATGGACTTTTTATATGCACAAATCATACGCTTTTGCACATGTTTGAATGCAAAACATGAACTCATGCAAATTGGTGCACAAATGGTTTTAAACACATTATCGATGGCTCCAATTGCATTTTCATAATCCTAAATAAACATTCTAGCATTATGGACTTGTGAATCTTGTTGACTTTACTACATGCACAAATCATACATTTTGTGCATGTCTAAATGCAAAACGTGAACTCGTACAAATCTATGAACAAACGATTTAAATGTGATATCCAATGCGCCAATTGCATATTCATAATCCTAAATACACATTCTATTATTGTTAACTTGTAAATCTTGTTGAATTTATTATATTCATAAATTGTACACTTTTACGGACATCTAAAAGTAAAACGTGAACTCGTGCAAATCTATGCACAAATGGCTTTAAACATGCTATCCAATGCTCCAATTGCATATTCATAATCCTAGGTACACATTCTAGCAGTTTGAACTTGTAAATCTTGTTAACTTTTTTATACGCACAAATCATACAATTTTGTGCACGTCCAAAAGCAAATCATGAACTTGTGCAAATTTGTTCACAAATGGTTTTAAACATGTTATCGAAGGTTCCAATTGCATGTTTATAATCCTAAATACATATTCTAGCATTCTAAACTTATGAATCTTTTTTACTTTATTATATGCAAAAATTGTACACTTTTGCACACATCTGAATGCAAAACGTGAACTCATGCAAATTTGTGCACAAATGGTTTTACATGTTATCCAAGGCTTCATTGCATATTCAAAATCCTAAATACACATTCTAGCATTCTGAAATTGTAAATCTTACTGACTTTTTTATGTGCACAAATCGTACACTTTTACACACCTCTGAATGCATAACAAGAACTCATGAAAATCTATGCACTAATGGTTTTAAACATGTTATCGACGGCTCCAATTGCATATTCATACTCCTAAATACATATTCTATCATTCTCATCTTATGAATCATGTTGACTTTATTACGTGCACAAATCATACACTTTTGCACAGGTCTTAACGCAAAGCATGAACTCATGCAAATCTGTGTACAAAAGGTTTTAAACATGCTATCCAATGCTCCAAGTGCATATTCATAAACCTAAATACACATTCTAGCATTATGAAGTTGTAAATCTTATAGACTTTTTTATATGCACAACTCGTACACTTTTGCGCATGTTTAAACACAAAACATGAACTCATACAAATCAGTGCACAAATTGTTTTAAACATGTTATCGATGGCTCCAACTGCATATTCATAATCCTAAATAAACATTCTAGCATTCTGAACTTGTGAATCTTGTTGACTTTACTACATGCACAAATGCACAAATCGTACACTTTTGTGCATGTCTAAACGCAAAATGTGAACTCATACAAATATGTGCACAAACGATTTTAAACATGCTATCCAATGCTCAAATTTCATATTCATAATCCTAAATACACATTCTATTATTCTTAACTTGTAAATCTTGTTGAATTTATTATATTCACAAATCATACACTTTTGCACGCATCTGAACGTAAAATGTAAACTTGTGCAAATCTATGCACAAATTGCTTTAAATATGCTATCCAATGCTCCAATTGCATATTCATAATCCTAAATACACATTCTAGCAATGTGAACTTGTAAGTCTTGTTGACTTTTTTATATGCAAAAATCGTACAATTTTGTGTACGTCTGAATGCAAATCATGAACTAGTGCAAATATGTTCACAAATGGTTTTAAACATGTTATCGAAGGTTCCAATTGCATGTTCATAATCCTAAATACATATTCTAGACTTCTAAACTTGTGAATCTTTTTAACTTTATTATATGCACAAATCGTACACTTTTGCACATGTCTGAACGCAAAACGTGAACTCGTGCAAATCTATGCACAAATGGTTTTAAACATGTCATCCAAGGCTTCATTGCATATTCATAATCCTAAATACACATTCTAGCATTCTGAAATTGTAAATCTTGTTGACTTTTTTATATGTGCAAATCGTACACTTTTACGCATGTCTGAATGCACAATAAGAACTCATGCAAATTTGTGCACTAGTGGTTTTAAACACGTTATCGATGGCTCCAATTGCTTATTCATAATCCTAAATATATATTCTATCATTCTCAACTTATGAATCATGGTGACTTTATTACATGCACAAATCATACACCTTTGTGCAGATATGAACCCAAAGCATGAACCCGTGCAAATTTAAGTACAAATAGTTTTAAATATGCTATCCAATGCTTAAAGTGCATATTCATAAACCTAAATACACATTCTAGCATTATGAACTTGTAAATCTTATGGACTTTTTTATATGCACAAATCGTACACTTTTGCACACGTTTGAACGCAAAACATGAACTCGTGCAAATCGGTGCATAAATTGTTTTAAACACATTATCAGTGGCTCTAATTGCATATTCATAATCCTAAATAAACATTTTAGCATTCTAGACTTATGAATCATGTTGAATTTACTACATGCACAAATCGTACACTTTTGCGTACGTCTAAACGCAAAACATGAACTCGTACAAATCTGTGCACAAAAGGTTTTAAACATGCTATCCAATGCTCCAATTGCATATTCATAATCCTAAATAGACATTTTATTATTCTTAACTTGTAAATCTTGTTGAATTTATTATATTCACAAATTGTACATTTTTGTGCACATCGAAATGGAAAACATGAACTCATGCAAATCTATGCACAAATGGCTTTAAATATGCTATCCAATGCTCCAATTGCATATTCATAATCATAAATACACATTCTAGCAGTCTGAACTTGTAAATCTTATTGACTTTTTTATACGCACAAATCGTACAATTTTGCGCAAGTTTGAATGCAAATCATGAACTCATGCAAATCTGTTCAGAAATGGTTTTAAACATGTTATCGAAGGTTCCACTTGCATGTTCATAATCCTAAATACATATTCTAGATTTCTAAACTTGTGAATCTTTTTTACTTTATTATATGCACAAATCATACACTTTTACGCATGTCTGAACGCAAAATGTGAACTCGTGCAAATCTTTGCACAAATGGTTTTAAACATGTTATCCAAGGCTTCATTGCATATTCATAATCCTAAATACACATTCTAGCATTCTGAACTTGTAAATTTTGTTGACTTTTTTATATGCACAAATCATACCCTTTTACACACGTTTGAACACAAAATAAGAACTCATGGAAATATGTTCACAAATGGTTTTAAACACATTATTAAAAGCTCCAATTGCATATTCATAATCCTAAATACATATTCTAGCATGCTGAACTTATGAATCTTGTTGACTTTACTTTATGCACAAATCGTGCACTTTTACGCACGTTTGAATGCAACGCATGAACTCATGCAAATCTGTACACAAACGGTTTTAAACATGCTATCCAATGCTCCAATTGCATATTAATAAACCTAAATACACATTCTTGCATTCTTAACTTGTAAGTCTTATGGACTTAATTGTACACTTTTGCACATGTTTGAACATAAAACATGAACTCTTGCAAATTGGTACAAAAATGGTTTTAAACATACTATCCAATGCTCTAATTGCATATTAATAATCCTAAACACACATTCTAGCATTCTGAACTTGTAAATCTTATTGACTTTTTATATGCGCAAATCGTACACTTTTGTGCACTTATGAGCACAAAACATGAACTCTTGTAAATCGGTGCATAAATGGTTTTAAACACGTTATAGATGGCTCTAATTGCATATTCAAAATGCTAAATACACATTGTAGCATTTTGAACTTCTAAATCTTGTTGACTTTTTTGCATGCACAAATCATACACTTTTGCGCATGTCTGAAAATAAAACGTGAACTCATGCAAATCTATACACAAATTATTTTAAACATGATATCTAATGCTCCAATTGCATATTCTTAATCCCGAATAGACGTTCTAGCATGCTAAACTTGTAAATCTTGTTGACTTTTTTATATGAACAAATTGAACATTTTTGCGCACATCTGAATGCAAAACATGAATTCATGCAATTCGGTTCTCAAATAGTTTTAAACATGTTATCAGTGGCTCCAGTTGCATATTTATAATCCTAAATACACATTCTAGCATTCTAAACTTATGAATCTCGTTGACTTTATTACATGCACAAATCATATAGTTTTGTGCAAGTTTGAATATAAAATGTGAACTCGTGCAAATATGTGTACAAATGGTTTTATACAAGCTATCCAATGCTCCAATTGCAAATTCATAATCCTAAATACACATTCTAGCATTCTAAACTTGTAAATCTTATTGACTTTTTTATATGCACAAATTGTACAGTTTTGCGCATGATAGAATGCAAAATAAGTACTTATGCAAATCTGTGCATAAATAGTTTTAAACACGTTATCCAAGGCAATAATTACATATTCTTAACCCTTAATACATACTCTAGCATTCTGAACTTGTAAATCTTATTGACTTTTTATATGCACAAATCATAAATTTTTGCGCACGTCTGAATGCAAAATATGAACTCATGCAAATCTGGGTGCAAATGGTTTCAAACATGTTATCAAAGGATCCAAGTGCATATTCATAATCCTAAATACATATTATAGCATTTTGAACTTGTGAATCTTATTGACTTTATTTTATGCACAAATTGCACACATTTGCACACGTTTGAATGCAAAACATCAACTCATACAAATCTATGAACAAATGGTTTTAAACATGCTATCCAATGCTCTACTTGCATATTCATAATCCTAAATGTACATTCCAACATTCTTAACTTATAAATCTTATTGAATATATTACATGCACAAATCATACACTTTTCTGCACATCATAATAAAAAATATAAACTCATACAAATTTGTGCACAAACTGTTTTAAACATGTTATCCAATGCTCCAATTGCATATTCATAATCCTAAATACACATTCTATTATTCTTAACTTATAATTCTTGTTGAGTTTATTATATTCACAAATCGTAAACTTTTGCACACGTTTGAATGTAAAACGTGAACTCGTGCAAATCTATGCGCAAATGGCTTTAAACATGCTGTCCAATGTGTTAGTGATATGCATTAGGTCAATCATTTGTGATTATGTATTGATTTTCTTATTTTATTAATAAAGAGGTATTTCATTATCATTTGATTTTATGGTAATTATATGAATGGTTAATTCTTACTAAGGCCATCAAGTATGTGACTTGATAGTAAAACCCATAAATTAAAATAAGAGTTCTATTCTAATTATCCCTAGCCATTTATTCATTATATATAAATATTAAAGTATTAAGGCTAGTATGAAGTTGACTGATGGTTATGTTTTACTAATCATGAATATGAGATATTAAGTCAACTCATAGGTACATAATGAGAGATCATGTATTGGATTGACCCACTATAAAAATACTACATAGATTATTGTCATAAGTATTTCTCATCATAGTAATTTTATTTTGGTCCTTTGACCTTGAAATCATCATGGATTTCTACATAGTTATTTTATGTTTTGACACATTCTAACATTGTCTTTAACCGGATGATTAAATAGGATGTTGTTGGATATGAAATTAGTTATGTGAGGAATGTGAGTGATTTAGAAGGCATTTATTCCTCATTAATATGAGAAAGATATCTAAGGGCCCCTTGATGAGATAGACTGAAGGAAAATGCATGGCCATGCTGAAATGAATTGATAAAGAGTTATCATTTTCAGTCTACTTGGAATTAAGTCATAATATTGAACTATATAAGGATGGCATTCTATGCCTTATGTTCAATTAAGAAATCATGTGATAAAGGCACGATAAAATTCATTGTAATTAGGTTATGTCGGATTATTGACTTCACATGACTTGGGTAGTCATAATGTCTTGCTAGAGGCCACTTATGACTTGTAGGCCTAAATTTAGATTTAGGCCCATTACCAATGTTGTGTGAACCTACAGGGTCACACACTTAGAACAAGCCCAAAAAAAATATGGATTTAATAAGCCCAAAATAAACTTTATGGAAATAAATAATTAAAGTGTTTTATTTATTTATTTATTTGTTTATTTATTTAAGATAAATGTTATTTTAAATAAATAAATAAGATATTATTTCTGATTTGTTTTTAAACAAAATCATAATATAATAAATGGAAATTACCAAAAGGTCATTGGTAGGTGAAACCCTAATTTGGAGTCTATAAATATGTTATGTTCTCTAGGGTTTCACACACTTGCTTTTCCTGCCTCCAAATTCATTTTCTTTCTTTTTAGAAAACAAAGACAGAGTTTTTTTTTATTCTTGATTTGTGAGACAATCAAGGAGGTTGCTAGTACACACACTCCAATTCATTTTGTGAAGGGCTGTTCGTGTGGATACCTATAGAGGACGCATCCTTTTAGAGACGTCTTGATCTGAACAACCAAGCCAAAAAGCTTGAGGTCAGGTGTCACTGGTGTGAACCTCCTCTCATCCTTCTAGAAAATCTTGCCTCTTCTACCTTTGGTGAGATTCTTGAAACCCTAGATTTAATCAAGTAGTCGAATTACATGGATCCAGGCTTGGGAACGTGATAAAATTTTAATTTTTTCGCTACGTTTGTATCACGAAACCTAACACAATGCTCTAATTGCATATTCATAATCCTAAATACATGTTCTAACACTATGAACTTGTAAATCTTATTGACTTTTTTATATGCACAAATTGTATAATTTTGCACACATCTAAACATAAATCATGAACTTGTGCAAATCTATTCACAAATGGTTTTAAATATGTTATAAAAGGTTCCAATTGCATATTCATAACCTAAATACATATTCTAGCATTCTAAACTTATGAATCTTGTTCACTTTTTTCTATGCACAAATCACACACTTTTTGCCCATGTCTGAACACAAAATGTGAACTCATGCAAATCTGTGCACAAATTTTTTTAAACATGTTATCCAAGGCTTCATTGGATATTCATAATCCTAAATACACATTCTAGCATTCTAAACTTGTAAATCTTGTTGACTTTTTTATATGCACAAATCGTACACTTTTGCGAACATTTGAACGCAAAAGAAGAACTCGTTGAAATATGTTCACAAATGGTTTTAAACACGTTATTAAAGGCTCCAATTGCATATTTATAATAATAAATACATACTTTAGCATTCTAAACTTGTGAATCTTATTGACTTTATTATATGCATAAATCATACACTTTTGCGCATGTCTGAACGCAAAGCATGAACTCATGCAAATCTATGCATAAACGGTTTTAAACATGCTATCCAATGCTCTAATTGCATATTCATAATCCTAAATACACATTCTTGGATTCTCAACTTTTAAGTCTTGTGGACTTTTTTATATGCACAAATTGTACACTTTTGTGCATATTTGAACACAAAATGTGAACTCATGCAAATCGATGCACAAATGGTTTTAAACATGTTATCCAAGGCTTCATTGCGTATTCATAATCCTAAATACACATTGTAGCATTATGAACTTGTAAATCTTGTTGACTTTTTTATATGCACAAATCGTACACTTTTGATCACATTTGAACGCAAGATAAGAACCCATGGAAATATGTTCACACAATGTTTTAAACTTGTTATTGAAGGCTCCAATTGCATATTCATAATCCTAAATACATATTCTAGCCTTCTAAACTTGTGAATTTTTTTACTTCATTATATGCACAAATCGTACACTTTTGCACACATCTGAATGCAAAGCATGAACTCATGCAAATCTATGCACAAACGGTTTTAAACATGTTATCTAATGCTCTAATTGCATATTCATAATCCTAAATACACATTCTTGCATTCTCAACTTGTAAGTCTTGTGGACTTTTTTATATGCATAAATCGTACACTTTTGTGCACGTTTGAACGCAAAACATAAACTCATGCAAATCAGTGCACAAATGGTTTAAAACATGTTATCCAAGGCTTCATTGCATATTAATAATCCTAAATACACATTATAGTATTATGAACTTGTAAATCTTATTGACTTTTTTATATGCACAAATCGTACACTTTTGAGCATGTTTGAACGCAAAACAAGAACTCATGGATATATGTTCACAAATGGTTTTAAACACATTATTAAAGGCTCCAATTGCATATTCATAATCCTAAATACATATTCTAGCATTCTGGACTAGTGAATCTTGTTGACTTTACTTTAAGCACAAATCATACACTTTTGCGCACGTTTGAACATAAAGCATGAACTCATGCAAATCTATGCACAAGAGGTTTTAAACATGCTATCCAATGCTCCAATTGAATATTCATAAACCTAAATACACATTCTTGCATTATCAACTTGTAAGTCTTGTGGACTTTTTTATGTGCACAAATCATACAGTTTTGCGCACGTTTGAACGCAAAAAATGAACTCTTGCAAATTAGTGCAAAAATTGTTTTAAGCATGCTATCCAATGGTCCAATTGCATATTAATAATACTAAATACACATTCTAGCATTCTGAACTTGTAAATCTTGTTGACTTTTTTATATGCACAAATTGTACAGTTTTGCGCATATTTGAACGCAAAACATGAACTCTTTCAAATTAGTGCAAAAATGGTTTTAAGCATGCTATCCAATGCTCCAATTGCATATTAATAATCCTAAATACACGTTATAGCATTTTGAACTTGTAAATCTTGTTGACTTTTTTATATGCACAAATCATACAGTTTTGTGCATGATAAAATGCAAAATAAGTACTCATGCAAATTTGTGTACAAATGATTTTAAACACATTATCCAAGGCTCCAATTGCATATTCATAATCCTAAATACTTACTCTAACATTATGAACTTGTAAATCTTATTGACTTTTTTATATGCACAAATCATACACTTTTGTGCACGTCTGATTACAAAATAGGAACTCATGAAAATTTTTCTGCAAATGGTTTTAAACATGTTATCAAAGGATCCAATTGCATATTCATAATCCTAAATACCTATTATAGCATTTTGAACTTGTGAATCTTATTGACTTTATTTTATGCACAAATTGCACACTTTTGCACATGTTTGAATGCAAAACATGAACACATACAAATCTGTGAACAAATGGTTTTAAACATGCTATCTAAAGCTCTAATTGCATATTCATGATCCTAAATACACATTCCAACATTCTTAACTTATAAATCTTATTGAATATATTACATGCACAAATTATACACTTTTGCGCACATCATAATGCAAAATATGAATTTATACAAATTTGTGCACAAACGGTTTTAAACATGCTATCCAATGCTCTAATTGCATATTCATAATCCTAAATATGCATTCTACTAATCTTAACTTGTAAATCTTATTGAGTTTATTATATTTACAAATTGTCCACTTTTGCTCACGTTTGAATACAAAAGTTGAACTCGTGCAAATCTATGTGCAAATTGCTTTAAACATGCTATCCAATGCTCTAATTGCATATTCATAATCCTAAATACACGTTCTAGCATTCTGAACTTGTAAATCTTATTGAATTTTTTATATGCACAAATCGTACAACTTTGCGCACGTCTAAACGTAAATCATGAACTCGTGCAAATTTGTTTACAAGTGGTTTTAAACATGTTATCGAAGGTTCCAATTGCATATTCATAACCTAAATACATATTCTAGCATTATGAACTTGTGAATCTTATTAACTTTATTATATGCACAAATCACACACTTTTGCACATGTTTGAACGTAAAATGTCAACTCATGCAAATTTGTGCACAAATGGTTTTAAACATATTATCCAAGGCTTCATTGCATATTCATAATCCTAAATACACACTCTAGTATTCTGAACTGGTAAATCTTGTTGACTTTTTTATATGCACAAATCATACACTTTTGTGAACATCTGAACGTAAAATAAGAACTCGGGGAAATATGTTCATAAATGGTTTTAAACACGTTATTGAAGGCTCCAATTGCGTATTCATAATCTTAAATACATATTCTAGCATTCTGAACTTGTGAATCTTGTTGACTTTATTTTATGGACAAATCATACACTTTTGTGCACGTCAGAATGCAAAGCATGAACACGTGCAATTTATGCACAAATGGTTTTAAACATGCTATCCAATGCTCCAATTGCATATTCATAAACCTAAATACACATTCTTGCATTCTGAACTTGTAAGACTTGTGAACTTTTTTATATCCACAAATCATACACTTTTGCGTATGTTTGAACATAAAACATGAACTCATGCAACTCGGTGCACAAATGGTTTAAACATGTTATCCAAGGCTTTATTGCGTATTCATAATCCTAAATACACATTCTAGCAATCTGAACTTATAATTCCTGTTGACTTATTTTATATGCACAAATCATACACTTTTGCATACGTTTGATTCCAAAACATGAACTCGTGCAAATAAGTGCACGAATGGTTTTAAACATGTTATCCAAGTCTTTATTGCATGTTCATAATCCTAAATACACAATCTAGCATTCTGAAGTGGTAAATCTTATTGACTTTTTTATATGCACAAATCATATAATTTTGTGAACGTCTGAACGCAAAACAAGAAGTCATGGAAATATGTTCATAAATGGTTTTAAACACGTTATTCAAGGCTCCAATTGCATATTCATAATCCTAAATACATATTCTAGCATTCTAAACTTGTGAATCATGTTGAATTTATTTTATGCATAAATCATACACTTTTGCACATGTCTAAATGCAAAACATGAACTCATGCAAATATCTGCACAAATGGTTTTAAACATGCTATCCAATGCTCCAAATGCATATTCATAAACCTAAATACACATTCTTGCATTCTCAACTTGTAAGTCTTGTGGACTTTTTTATATGCACAAATCATACACTTTTGCACACGTTTGAACGCAAAACATAAACTCGTGCAAATCAGTGCACAAATGGTTTAAAACATGTTATCCAAGGCTTCTTTGCATATTAATAATCCTAAATACACATTCTAGCATTCTGAACTTGTAAATCTTATGGACATTTTTTTATGCACAAATCGTACACTTTTGCACACATTTGAATGCAAAATAAGAACTCGTGGAAATATGTTCACAAATGGTTTTAAACAAGTTATTGAAGGCTCCAATTGCATATTCATAATCCTAAATACATGTTCTAGCATTCTAAACTTGTGAATCTTGTTGACTTTACTTTATGCAGAAATCGTACACTTTTGCGCACGTCTGAACGCAAATCATAAACACATGCAAATCTGTGCACAAAAGGTTTTAAACATGCTATCCAATGCTCCAATTGAATATTCATAAACCTAAATACACACTCTTGGATTATCAACTTGTAAGTCTTGTGGACTTTTTTATATGCACAAATCATACACTTTTGTGCATGTTTGAACACAAAACATGAACTTGTGCAAATTAGTGCAAAAATGGTTTTAAACATGCTATCCAATGCTCCAATTGCATATTAATAATTGTAAATACATGTTCTAGCATATTGAACTTGTAAATCTTGTTGACTCTTTTATATGCACAAATCGTACACTTTTGCATACGTTTGATTGCAAAATATGAACTCGTGCAAATCAATGCACAAATGGTTTTAAACATGTTATCCAAGTCTTCATTGCATGTTCATAATCCTAAATAGACATTCTAGCATTCTGAAGTGGTAAATCTTATTGACTTTTTTATATGCACAAATCATACACTTTTGCGAACGTCTGAATGCAAAATAAGAAGTCATGGAAATATGTTCATAAATGGTTTTAAACACGTTATTCAAGGCTCCAATTGCATATTCATAATCCTAAATACATATTCTAGCATTCTAAACTTGTGAATCTTGTTGAATTTATTTTATGCACAAATCGTACACTTTTGAACACGTCTAAACGCAAAACATGAACTCATGCAAATCTGTGCACAAATGGTTTTAAACATGCTATCCAATGCTCCAAATGCATATTCATAAACCTAAATACACATTCTTGCATTCTCAACTCGTAAGTCTTGTGGACTTTTTTATATGCACAAATCGTACACTTTTGCACACGTTTGAACGCAAAACATAAACTCGTGCAAATCAATGCACAAATGGTTTAAAACATGTTATCCAAGGCTTCTTTGCATATTAATAATCCTAAATACACATTCTAGCATTCTGAACTTGTAAGTCTTATGGACATTTTTATATGCACAAATCGTACACTTTTGCACACATTTGAATGCAAAATAAGAACTCGTGGAAATATGTTCACAAATGGTTTTAAACAAGTTGTTGAAGGCTCCAATTGCATATTCATAATCCTAAATACATATTCTAGCATTCTGAACTTGTGAATCTTGTTGACTTTACTTTATGCAGAAATCGTACACTTTTGCGCACGTCTGAACGCAAATCATAAACACATGCAAATCTGTGCACAAAAGGTTTTAAACATGCTATCTAATGCTCCAATTGAATATTCATAAACCTAAATACACACTCTTGGATTATCAACTTGTAAGTCTTGTGGACTTTTTTATATGCACAAATCGTACACTTTTGTGCATGTTTGAACACAAAACATGAACTTGTGCAAATTAGTGCAAAAATGGTTTTAAACATGCTATCCAATGCTCCAATTGCATATTAATAATCGTAAATACATGTTCTAGCATATTGAACTTGTAAATCTTGTTGACTTTTTTATATGCACAAATCGTACACTTTTGCACACGTCTGAACGCAAAACATGAACTCCTGTAAATTGGTGCACAAATGGTTTTAAACATATTATAGATGGCTCCAATTTCATATTCAAAATGCTAAATACAAATTCTAGCATTTTGAAATTTTGAATCTTGTTGACTTTAATACTTGCATAAATCGTACACTTTTGTGCATGTATGAACACAAAACATAAACTCATGCAAATCTATGCACAAATTGTTTTAAACATGATATCCAATGCTCTAATTGCATATTCTTAATCCTAAATACATATTCTAGCATTCTGAACTTGTAAATATTATTGACTTTTTTATGTGCACAAACCATACACTTTTGCACACGTCTGAACACAAAACATGAACTCATGCAAATCGATGCTCAAATGGTTTTAAACACGTTATCAATGGATCTAATTGCATATTCATAATCCTAAATACACATTCTAGCATTCTAAACTTATGAATCTTGTTGACTTTTTATTCATAATGATACGCTTTTGTGCGCGTCTGAATGCAAAATGTGAACTCATGCAAATCTGTGCACAAATGGTTTTACACATGTTATCCAAAGCTCTAATTGCAAATTCATAATCCTAAACACACATTCTAGCATTCTAAACTTATAAATCTTGTTGACTTTTTATATGCACAAATCGTATAATTTTGCGCACCTTAGAATGCAAAAGAAGTACTCGTGCAAATTTATGCACAAATGGTTTTAAACATCTTAGCTAAGGCTCCAATTGCATATTCATAATCCTAAATACATACTCTAGCATTATGAACTTGTAAATCTTGTTGACTTTTTTATATGCACAAATCATACACGTCTGAATGCAAAATAGGAAATCGTACAAATCTTTGTGCAAATGGTTTTAAACATGTTATCAAAACATCCAATTGCATATTCATAATCCTAAATACATATTATAGCATTATGAATTTTGCGCACCTTAGAATGCAAAAGAAGTACTCGTGCAAATTTATGCACAAATGGTTTTAAACATGTTAGCTAAGGCTCCAATTGCATATTCATAATCCTAAATACATACTCTAGCATTATGAACTTGTAAATCTTGTTGACTTTTTTATATGCACAAATCATACACGTCTGAATGCAAAATAGGAAATCGTACAAATCTTTGTGCAAATGGTTTTAAACATGTTATCAAAACATCCAATTGCATATTCATAATCCTAAATACATATTATAGCATTATGAACTTGTGAATCTTATGGACTTTATTTTATGCACAAATTACACATGTTTGAACGTAAAACATGAACTCGTGCAAATCTATAAACAAATGGTTTTAAACATGTTATCCAATGCTCTAATTGTATATTCATAATCCTAAATACATGTTCCAACATTCTTAACTTATAAATCTTATTGAATTTATTATATGCATAAATCATATACTTTTGTGCACTTCTAAATGCAAAATATGAACTCGTACAAATTTATGCACAAACTATTTTAAGCATGTTATCCAATGCTCCAATTGCATATTCATAATCCTAAATACACATTGTATTATTCTTAACTTGTAAATCTTGTTGAATTTATTATATTCACAAATCATACACTTTTGTGCATGTCTGTACGCAAAACATGAACTCCTCCAAATCTATGCGCAAATGGTTTTAAATATGCTATCCAATGCTCCAATTGCATATTCATAATCCTAAATACATGTTCTAGCACTTTGAACTTGTAAATCATGTTGACTTTATTATATTTAGAAGTTCATTATACTAGAATGTGTATTTAGGATTATAAATATACAAATGGAGCCTTGGATAACATGTTTAAAACCATTTGTGCACATATTTACACAGGTTCATGTTTTGCTTTTAGACATGTGCAAAAGTGTATGATTTACGAAAATAAAATAGTCAACATGATTTATGAGTTCAAAATGCTAGAATGTGTATTTGGGATTACGAATATGAATTTGGAGCATTGGATCGCATGTTTAAAACCATTTGTGCACATATTTGCACGGGTTCATGTTTTACGTTCAGACATGCGCAAAAGTTTTCAATTTGTGCAAATAAAATAGTCAACATGATTTATGAGTTCAATATGCTAGAATGCATATTTGCACGAGTTAATGTTTTACGTTCAAACGTGCATAAAAGTGTATGATTTGTGCATATAATAAAGTCAACAAGATTTATAAATTCAGAATGCTAGAAAGTGTATTTAGGATTATGAATATGAAATTGGTGCCTTGGATAACATGTTCAAAATTTATTTTGCACAGATTTTCATAAATTCACATTTTGCATTCAAACGTGAGCAAAAGTGCACGACTTGTGCAAAAAAAGTAGTCAACAAGATTTATGAGTTCAACATATTAGAATGTGTATTTAGGAATATGAATATGCAATTGGAGCATTAGATATCATGTTTTAAACTGTTTGTGCACAAATTTGCACAAGTTCATGTTTTGCATTCAGATAATATACAAAAGTGTATGATTAGTACGTATAATAAAGTCAACAAGATTTACAAGTTCAGAATGTTAGAATGTGTATTTAGGATTATGACTATGCAATTGGAGCCATGGACAACATGTTTCAAACTATTTGTTCACAGATTTGCATGAGTTCATATTTTGCATTTAGATGTGCGCAAAAGTGTACAATTTGTGCATATGATATAGTCAATATGATTTATGAGTTCAATATGCTAGAATGTGTATTTAGGATTACAAATATGCAATTGAAGCATTGGATATCATGTTTAAAACCATTTGTGCACAGATTTGTTGTGTTCACGTTTTATGTTCATACATGCACAAAAATGTACGATTTGTGCATATAATAAAGTCAATAAGATTTACAAGTTCATAATGCTAGAAAGTGTATTTAGGATTTTGAATATGCAATTGGAGCCTTGGATAACATGTTTAAAACTATTTTTTCAAAGATTTGCATGAGTTCACATTTTGCATTTAAACGTATGCAAAATTATATGATTTGTGCATATGATATAGTCGACATGATTTATGAGTTCAATGTGCTAGAATGTGTATTTAGGATTATGACTATACAATTGAAGCATTGGATGGCATGTTCAAAACTGTTTGTGCATATATTTGAATGAGTTGAAATTTTGCATTCAGGCTTGCACAAAAGTGTATGATTTGTGCATAAAATAAAGTCAACAAGATTTACAAGTTCAGAATTCTAGAATGTGTATTTAGGATTATGGATATGCAATTGGAGCCATGGATAACATGTTTATAACTATTTGTGCACAGATTTGCATGAGTTCACGTTTTGCATTAAAACATGTGCAAAAGTGTATGATTTGTGCTTATTATATAGTCAACATAATTTATGAGTTCAATATGCTAGAATGTATATTTAGGATTATTAATATGCAATTGGAGCATTAGATAGCATGTTTAAAACCATTTGGGCATAGATTTTCTCGAGTTCATGTTTTGCATTCATACGTGCTCAAAATTGTATGATTTGTGCATATAATAAAGTTAAGAGCCTTAGATTACGTGTTTAAAACCATTTGTGCACAGATTGGCATGAGTTCATGTTTTGCATTCAAATGTGTGAAAAAGTGTATGATTTGTGCATATAAAATAGTCTACATGATTTATGAATTCAATATGCTAGAATGTGTATTTAGGATTATGAATATGCAATAGGATCATTAGATAGTATGTTTAAAACCATTTGTACACATATTTACACGAGTTCATGTTTTGTATTCATACATGCAAAAAACTACACTATTTGTGCATATAATAAAGTCAATAAGATTTACAAGTTCATAGTACTAAAATGTGTTTTTAGAATTATGAATATGCAATTGGGGCCTTGGATAATGTGTTTAAAATCATTTGTGAACAGATTTGCTCGAGTTCAAGTTTTACATTCATATGTGCATAAAAGTGTATGATTTATGAATATATTAAAGTCAACAAGATTTACACATTTAGAATGCTAGAAAGTTTATTTAGGATTATGAATATGAAATTGGAGCCTTGGATAACATGTTTAAAACTATTTTTGTACAGATTTGCACGAGCTCACATTTTGCGTTTAGACGTGTGCAAAAGTGTAAGAATTGTGCATATAATATAGACAGTATCATTTATGAGTTCACCTTGCTAGAATGTGTATTTAGGATTATGAATACACAATTGGAGCATTGGATGGCTTGTTTAAAATTGTTTGTGCATAGATTTGAACGAGTTCATAGTTTGCGTTCGGACATGTACAAAAGTGTACGATTTGTCTGTATAATAAAGTCAATAAGATTTACAAGTTCATAATGCTAGAATTTGTATTTAGGATTATGGATATGTAATTGCAGTCGTGGATAATATGTTCAAAACTATTTGTGCACAGATTTGCACGAGTTCACATTTTACATTTAGATATGTGAAAAAGTATACGATTTGTGCTTATGATATAGTCAACATGATTTATGAGTTCAAAATGCTAGAATGTGTATTTAGGATTATTAATATGCAATTGGAGAATTGGATAGCATGTTTAAAACCATTTGGACATAGATTTGCATGAGTTCACATTTTGCATTCATACGTGCGAAAAAGCATATGATTGTGCATATAATACAGTCAATAAGATTTACAAGTTTATAATACTAGAATGTGTATTTAGGATTATAAATATGCAATTGGAGCATTGGATAACATGTTTAAACCATTTGTTCACAGATTGGCACAAGTTCATGTTTGCGTTCAAACATGCACAAAAGTGTATAATTTATGCATATAAAATAATCAACATAATTTATGAGTTCAATATGTTGGAATGTGTATTTAGCATTGCGAATATGAAATTAGAGCATTGGATAGCATGTTTAAAACCATTTGTCCATAGATTTGCATGAGTTCACGTTTTGCTTTCAAATGTGTGCAAAAGTGTACAATTTGTGCATATGATATAGTCAACATGATTTATGTGTTCAACATGCTAGAATCTATACTTAGGATTATTAATATGCAATAGGAGCATTAGATAGCATGTTTAAAACTATTTGTGCATAGATTTACAGGAGTTCACATTTTTCGTTCATACGTGCATAAGAGCGTACGATTTGAGCATATAATAAAGTTAACAAGATTTACAAGTTCATAATACTAGAATGTGTAATTAGGATTATGAATATGCTATTGGAGCCTTGGATAACATGTTTAAAACCATTTGTGCACAGATTTGCACGGGTTCATGTTTTGAGTTCAAACATGCACAAAAGTGTACAATTTGTGCAAATAAAATGGTCAATATGATTTATGAGTTCAAAATGCCAGAATGTGTATTTGGGATTATGAATATGCAATTAGAGGATTGGATAGCATGTTTAAAACCATTTATGCACAGATTTGTACGAGTTCACACTTTGCATTCAAACGTGCGCAAAAGTGTACGATTTGTTTAAATAAAATAGTAACATGATTTATGAGTTCAATATGCTAGAATGTGTATAAGGGATTATGAATATGCAATTGGAGCATTGGATAGCATGTTTTAAACCATTCATACACAGATTCGCATGTCATGTTCATGTTCTACGTTCAAATGTGCACAAAAGTTTACACTTTATGCATATAATAAAGTCAATAAGATTTACAAGTACATAATGCTAGAAATTTTATTTAGGTTTATGAATATGAAATTAGATCCTTGGATAACATGTTTAATATTTTGCATAAATTTTGAACGAATTCACGTTTTGCATTCAGACGTGCGCAAAAGTGTATGACTTGTGCAAAAAAAAATATTCAACATGATTTATGAGGTCAACATGCTAGAATGTGTATTTATGATTATGAATATGTAATTGGAGCATTGGATAGCATTTTTAAAACCGTTTGTGTAAAGATTTGCACGAGTTCACATTTTGCATCTAGACGTGTGCAAAAGTGTACAATTAGTGCATATAATAAAGTCAATAAGATTTACAAGTTTAGAATGATAGAATGTGTATTTGGGATTACGACTATGCAATTGGAGCCATGGATAACATGTTTAAAACTATTTGTTCACATATTTGCACGAGTTCACATTTTGCATTTAAACGTGCGCAAAAGTGTACGATTTGTGCATATGATATAGTCAACATGATTTATGAGTTCAATATGCTAGAATGTGTATTTAGGATTATGAATATGCAATTGGAGTATTAAATAGCATGTTTAAAACCATTTATGCACATATTTGCACGTGTTCATGTATTATGTTCATACGTGCACAAAAATGTACGATTTGTGCATATAATAAAGTCAACAAGATTTACAAGTTCAAAATGCTAGAAAGTGTATTTATGATTATGAATATGCAATTGAAGCCTTGGATAACATGTTTAAAACTATTTTTGCATAGATTTTCATGACTTCACATTTTGCATTTAGATGTACGCAAAAGTGTATGATTTGTGCATGTGATATAGTCGACATGATTTATGAGTTCAACTTGCTAGAATGTGTTTTTAGGATTATGAATATGCAATTAGAGCATTGGATGGCATGTTTAAAACTGTTTGTACACAGATTTGAAAGAGTTTATATTTTCTTTCAAACATGAGCAAAAGTGTACGATTTTTGCATATAATAAAGTCAATAAGATTTACAAGTTCAGACTGCTAGAATGTGTATTTAGGATTATGGATATGCAATTAGAGCCATGGATAACATGTTTAAAACTCTTTGTGCATAGATTTGAACGAGTTCACATTTTGCATTAAGATGTGCACAAAAGTGTACAATTTGTGCTTAAGATATAGTCAACATGATTTAAGAGTTCGATAAGCTAGAATGTGTATTTAGGATTTTGAATATGCAATTAGAGCATTGAATAGCATGTTTAAAACCATTTATGCACAGATTTGCACATGTTCACGTATTATGTTCATATGTGCACAAAAATGTACGATTTGTGTATATAATAAAGTCAATAAGATTTACAAGTTTAGAATGCTAGAAAGTGTATTTAGGATTATGAATATGCAATTGGAGCTTTGGATAACATGTTTAAAACTATTTTTGCACAGATTTGCATGAGTTCACATTTTGCGTTTAGACGTACGCAAAAGTGTAGGATTTGTGCATGTGAGATAATCGACATGATGTATGAGTTCAATGTGCTAGAATGTGTATTTAGGATTATGAATATGTAATTGGAGCATTGGATGGCATGTTTAAAACCATTTTTGCATAGATTTGAATGAGTTTATATTTTTCTTTCAAACAAGTGCAAAAGTGTATGATTTGTGCATATAATAAAGTCAATAAGATTTACAAGTTCAAAATGGTAGAATGTATATTTAGGATTATGGATATGCAATTAGAGCCATGGATAACATGTTTAAAACTCTTTGTGCACAAATTTGAATGAGTTCATCTTTTAGATTAAGACATGCACAAAAGTGTACGATTTGTGCTTATGATATAGTCAACATGATTTATGAGTTCAATATGCTAGAATGAGTATTTAGAATTATTAATATGCAATTGGAGCATTGGATAGCATGTTTAAAACCATTTGGGTATAGATTTGCATAAGTTCATGTTTTGCATTCATACGTGCACAAAATTATAGGATTTTTGCATATAATATTGTCATAAGATTTACAAGTTCATAATACTAGAATGTGTATTTAGGATTATGAATATGCAATTAGAGCCTTGGATAACGTGTTTAAAACCATTTGTGCACAAATTGGCCCGAGTTCATATTTTGCATTCAAATGTGCGCAAAAGTGTACAATTTGTGCATATAAAATAGTCTACATGATTTATAGGTTCAATATGCTGGAACATGTATTTAGGATTATGAATATACAATTGGAGCATTGGATAGCATGTTTAAAATCATTTGTGCTCAAATTTGCACAAGTTAACATTTTGTGTTTAGACGTGCGCAAAAATATACAATTAGTGCATATAATAAAGTCAACAAGATTTACAAGTTCAGAATGCTAGAATTTTTATTTAGCATTATGACTATGCAATTGGAGCCATGGATAACATTTTTAAAACTATTTGTGCACATATTTGCATAAGTTCACATTTTGCGTTCAGACGTATGCAAAAAAAGTGTTCAATTTGTGCATATGATATAGTCAACATGATTTATGAGTTCAATATGCTAGAATGTGTATTTATGATTATGAATATGCAATTGGAGCATTGGATAGCATGTTTAAAATCATTTGTGCATAGATTTGCATGAGTTCACATTTTACGTTCATACGTGCACAAAAGTGTGCGATTTGTGCATATAATAAAGTTAACAATATTTACAAGTTTAGAATACTAGAAAGTGTATTTAGGATTATGAATATGCAATTGGAGCCTTGGATAACATGTTTAAAACTATTTTTGCATATATTTGCATGAGTTCACATTTTGCATTCAAACGTGCGCAAAAGTGTACAATTTGTGCATATAAAGTAGTCAACATGTTTTATGAATTCAATATGCTAGAATGTGTATTTAGGATTTTAAATATGCAATTGGAGCATTGGATAGCATGTTTAAACCATTTGTGCACATATTTGCACAAGTTCACATTTTACGTTCAAACGTGCGCAAAAGTGTATGATTTGTGCATATGCTATAATCAACATGATTTATGAGTTCAATATGCTAGAATGTGTATTTAGGATTATGAATATGCAATAGGACCATCAGGTAGCATGTTTAAAACCATTTGTGCATAGATTTACACGAGCTCACATTTTGCTTTCATATGTGTGCAAAAGTGTACGATTTGTGTATATAATAAAGTCAACATGATTTACAAGTTCATAATACTATAATGTATATTTAGGATTATGAATTTGCAATTGGATCCTTGAATAACATGTTTAAAACCATTTGTGCATAGATGGAAAATAACCCAAAGATTCGTCTAAGCTTTGTACTTGACTTTATTGATGTGTAGACTTCACAAATTAACCCTTTTAAGGATCGTATCATTCCCTCCCTCTTAAAGATGATTTGTCCTCAAATCATAGACATCTTATAAAGTTGATAAATTCATATATCCTCAAGGGTCAAACACAAACTCCTTGATTGAAATCCTCTCCTTTGAAGTAATAATCCACATAACAACTTGAACTTAATTACACACTTGGAACAAAGAACTTGAATTCATAAACTTGTAAGAATTGAATACTTGTTGCTTCCTTCTAAATTTGAAACATGAATATCTTAAGTTCTTCTTGCTATGAATAAAGACTCCATAGATTCCCTTGAAAGAAATAAAATGTTGCAGTACTTTCTCACACTTCATGCAAGGAATGAAATCTTTAATGGCATTGTTAACCTTGTATTGCATTTCAACAACATCATCAATTGGATCTTTATATGGCTTCAAGGTCTGCAAAACAACTTTCAAAACACTAGAAAAAGAAAGATTAGAATTGTTAGTATCATTATGATGAATAACCATCTTCTTATCCTTTATAATGCTCTCAATCTCTAGTTTCCTCTTTTGTGCACAAACTTCCAGATTTCCCTCTTCATGGTCTATATACTCTTCATTATCATAATATGCATTCTTAACAACTCCTTTACTAATTAATCCTTCTACAAGTTCTCAAAAATTTGTGATCACTCCTTATTAGCTTCAATATCTCTTTCAAAAATTTGCAATTTCTTATTAATTTCTTTGATAGGTTGCACACACTTTCCATTATCTTCAACTTCTTACAATATTTCATCAAGGCTTTTGGCATTATTTTGCTCCAACACCTCCATAATTTCTTTATCAACTATTTTCTTTTCAAAACCATTGTTCACACTTTCTTCATTCACCAAAACATGAATGTTTTCATCCTCTTTAATAACCTGATCATCTACTTCGATGCATAATTGCTCTTCATATTTCTTACTATGCTCACTCAACCCTTTTTCAACACTTAACTCACTTAACTTAGTTTTAACACTTAACTCCTTCTTTTGTTTTCTCTCATCATGTCTCTCAACCACTTGAATGACTTCAACATCCTTTGAACTTTATTTTTGCCCTTGAAAGTGATTTTGCAAATCCTTATAATAATGATTTGGCACAAACCTCTTTTACATGATAGCCTTCATCTCTTACATGTAGAGATAGGTTCTTCTCCACAATACCTCCTTGAGACCACTAATTGATTCCACCAAGCTAGTGCATAGCCCATGAACATATTAGTTGCAAGCTTGATTTTCTTTTCCTTAGAGTAGCTATGGCAATTAAACATAAAATCTACCTTCTTTTCCCATGCTTCAGGATCACTTCTACCATGGAAATTAGGTATCTTTATCTTTATGCTCCCAAGGTTGTTATCTTGCCTATTATGCCTTTGAATGCTCTCCCATTAACAAAATCATCATCATCATCATGCCATCTCCCTTTGTGAACTTGTATTGGTATGATTTGAGTGATATTGTTGGTGTTATTGGTGATGGTTGTAGCTTGGCTTTGCTCTAACCTCCCTATTTGCTCTTGAACCTTTTAATGGTTGTTTAACAATTGACTCATTTGTTTTTGCATTGCCTTCATAAAGAGTTTCCATTTGGGATCTTTCTTAACCTCTTTTGAACCTAACATGTTATAAATAAAGAACCAAAAGAAAAGAAAAAAAATTCACAAGTAACACTCCCTCACGTGTTTACACTTAAAGAATGTCACTCAATGCTCGTGTTTCACTCAATTAGGCTTTTACCCTCTTATGAGCTCACCACTCGCCTTTTACCTCTTAAATTCGTTACTTATAGTTCTTATGGAACTTAAGTTACTAATTATCAAATTAACCTCAATACAAAACAAACAAAGAAAAATTAAACTCAAATGTAACTATAAAAGCCAAAGAAAACGTAAAAAACAAAGACAATATCCAAACAAAATGAAAATAAGAAATTTTGGAATAAGAGTTTAAACTACCCTAAACGCAACTTAAGAAGAAGAGTATAATATTCAAAAATGAAATAAGGCAAGGTATGGAATTTAGAATGAAAATAGCAAATTGAAATGGTTATAGGCCAAATGAATTTAACTTTGATCAATACACCTCTTTTTTTTTTGGTAACAAATGCTAAAATGGCCAAATTAAGAACAAACTTCAATTTGATATGTATTTATGGAAAACAAGACTCTTAGGATGCAAAACAATAAGAGTATAAATGAATTTTTTAATTTTTTTAAAGACTAAAAACAAGTTGGAATATGAAGAAAAGAATGAAGTTGACGCAAGATACTAAAATAACAAATTTGATCACAAAGAAAATGAATTGATATCAAACAAGACACAAAAAAAATGAAAAAATAATGTTTTTTTTGGATTAAATGCAAATAATAAAGAAAAGTAAAGATACGTACTTGATTAATGAGCCAAAGCTTTGATACTAAATGATACAAATGTGGTTAACTTGTACTAAACCCATATTCAATCTTGATAACCTTACTAAGGATCATTCATAAATCAAGCAAAAAGAAACTCTAATCCCCAACAAGACCCTTAAATAACCTGTACTTAAGAACCTTAATTATAAAGAATTAAAGGTTGGTTAATGTAAACCTAAGATTAACAAAGTCAATTTTAAGTCTAAATTAAACTAGGTTTGAATGTACCAATCCTTCACTTAATAAATTCACTAAATTTCTTTTAAGAATAAAAGAAAAGGACTTTAACCTCTCAAGAATTTAGAATTAATTAATAAACTTCATTTTAAATTTGTAGACATTTTAAATTCATTCTACAATGCTATAGCCTTTATATAGGCTTGTAAACATCATAATCCTTAAAGGAATAGGTTTTCTTACTTATTCCTAAAGATACCTATAAAGGAAAATCCTTTACTAAATATGATCCCTTCAAAAATATGACAATTAACCTTTGAAAAGTCAAATTGACAACTCATAACAACTAAGCATTGAAAAGTCAAATTGACAACTCATGACAGCTAAATAAAAAAAACTAATGACAACTAAGATTTGAAGCATGCCATGTCATATGTCAAGTAGGATGTTGACCATTGACTTTGACTTGTTGACTTTGAATTTGACTTTGACTTTGACTTATTGACTTTGACTTGGAATATCCTTGAATTTTCTCACATCTTCTAGAATATTCTTGAATCTTCCTTATTTACTCTAAAATAGAAAATAACCTAAAAATTTGTCAAAGCTTTGTACTTGACTTTATTGATGTGTAGACTTCATAAATTAACCCTTTTAAGGATCGTATTATGTCCCCAAAAAGGTCCAATAATCAATTGAATCTTCGAAAAGACTAGAGTCTGCTCGTTTGTAACATCTCTGAAGTGTGTAACCTTAAAACCCTAACCCATCCCACCAGTGTGCGAAATTGTTCACCAAGCCATTAAGTTGAGCTATGATCTTATGAAATATGAATTATTAGAACAATAAGAGGCTTGTTTCAAGTAATCTTCTCTCGGAATGCACTAAAACTGAGGTCGAATTAGACAAAACAGACTCCATAAACACATCTAGAACGCTCAAAAACCCTAAAAGCCAACCTCAAAATAGCTCAAAAAACCCTAAATTAAGTGCATAACGTGCGAAAGTGAGCGTAACCATGCACGAGTGCGCATGGCCACACACTCTGTCCTAGGGACGGGCACGTGACCATGCCTATACCCCCCTCTTCCTCACATTTTATAGTATAAATAGGTGTCTCCACACTCCATTTTGAGGGAGGGAGCAAGAAGAAACACACACACACACTAAAAAATCTATCCCCTCGAAGGTGTTGAAAACTTACTTCCAAACAGTTTTACCTCTCCCATTGCATTTTTCTTAGGTTATTAGGTCTCCCTTCCACCAAACCTAGCCTCATCTTTGTCAAAGCATGCTTCAAATGTATACAAATTAGCATCATTCTACACGTCATTTTCAACCTCTCGATGAGGAAAGCTTTTTAATCCCTAAAAGCTAAAGCTTCAAAACTCATATAAGCTCAATCGAATCTGAGGACCACACAATCATTTTAGCATGTTTATTTTATCGTATTGCATTTTATTTTATTATTGACAGCATTTATGAATATTATTGTGCTTGCATAATAAGACTGGCAATTTGCATGCTATTTGAATAATTTAGACTTTATTTTTGCTCATCTCATGTCATCATTTTGCATCTTCTAGTTTCGAAATGTGAAATCACACCTTAAATATCAATAACATGGAAATTTCATATTCCATACTAGAGTCATCATGTTCACGATCCAGTGATGTCACCATGCATCCCTATATTGTCATCACATATCATCATAAATCACTGCAAACCTGCATGATTGTGTACATCTTACTTACTCTTTCAAGTGATTAAGTGTCCATTGCTTATCCCGTTATTCATGTGATCGGCAAGCTATGTGCATAGTCATGCTGACCTTACAGGTTCATTATATCTAAGTTAGATTCACTTTTCGCAATCTTTTTTTCTTTTACATGTATTTTATTAGGAAAGCGATGTAATAATGGTATCTTTTATTATCTTCCATTATCTGATGTACTGTGTGAATGCTATATAAACTATCATTACTGAACTAAGGATTTGCAGTACCTATACATTGAATATTGTATAATGAGAAATAGTCAAAAAGTAGATGTGATCTCCCAAACTCGAAAAACTCTACTGGGGGCAATACTCGTTGAGTACATGATGTTGTCCTTTTTCTTTTCCCAATTTTCTAAAAATCAAGTGGCACCTCCACAAAATAAAAAAAAGGCATCTCATCCCTCCCAAGACCAATCATTTATCCCTATTCAATAAAGTTATCATGTCCCTCAGAAACCAACCGGTCGCTCACAGTGGGGACTCCATTAAGGATTTCTAAGTAAGAGAGATTAACTCGAAAATGACTATTTCTCATTATGTAATACTCAATCATATAAAGTCCCTCATCACTGCATTTGCATTACACATCACATATGCACCACTAGTCCCTAAAACCTCGATAATACTAAATAGCATTGCCACCATGATTCCACTTAAGTCACAGGGCAACGAAGATAGGTATTATCACCTTTAGTCTTACTTATACATTTGCTAGACTCATCTGACCATAGTCTGTAACCCAAGTCCTAAAAGGGGGCAACCAAGTTATTAAAAGAATGCTAGACTCACTTATCAAAGTTCATAACTATAGTCATATAGGGCATTCTAGCTAAAGGAACCCTTAGCCTTCACCCTGACTCAACTCATGTAGATAAGCTAGTAGTAACATCCGCTAGGATTCCACCAAGCTATGCATGCTGTCTTTGTCCTAACATTGTCTGTTTAATCTAATATTTATAAATGACATGACTCTCCTAGTGTCTATCATTGAATGGCATCATAATGTCAATGTTTATAGAATATTTATGTTTAGATCCACATGATTTTCATCTACTTTGTGCGAGCCTAAAGTATAAGGGATGATAAGAATCATGTGCCCCAACTTAAATAGTCTATGTGAACTAATAAATAATGACATCCCTTGATGATGGAACCTATAAGATATCATCCATTTATTCTTATCAAATCAAATGAATGAGTTAGCAATTCAACTAGATTATGGACCTTTATGTCGAAAAAATCAAACTGTAAACTATCGAACAATACTTTTATGACTCCCGATAAACAGATCGAATATTGATATAAGGGCAAGAACTCAGGCTCCTTTTGATTGACCTCGACCCTATGCATATGGGCTCTAAACATCATTTGAAGCTCAATAATTGACCCCCACATTGACATCATATGATTACCTCAAGTATATTTTGATATTGTTTCTTAGATTACCCTTTGGTTCTAGTCCACATAAATAAAATAGCCTAGTTACAAGAGCAGAATCATAGTCCCCCAATGACTATAAGTTCAAAACCCACCTAGGGAAGAAACTAAATGACCCCATGGAGAAATAAGGTTGGAAACAAGAGCTTACTTATGATTAGTTTGTTCAATATGCAACAAATACTAACCAACTTTCTAAGATTAATCATGCATACATAACATACATGTAGATTGCATGAACTAACCATTGTTTTCTTGTAGCAATGATTATCTTACATTATAGGATTTTGCATTCACTTCATGCATACATGCTCACCCTTTTCTTTTACAGGAACACATCATGCATCATTCATTTAGCTAACCTTAATAAATGTACAAAAATACAATGTTTAAACATGAGTAATCACAAAGCTTAATCTTCTCGTTGAAGCAATGGAAAACTAAGAGCTAGGATCCAAGACCTACTTGAGGATGGTGTCATGGTTGAAAATCCCCAAACCCAAACCCAAACTAGAATCACTAGACATTTCCTCCATAACCTTGATAAAGCTTATTAGAAGAGCTTGTAACCATACAGAATGCTATGCATTAAGACATTCCAGCATGTGTACCTCAACCGTGAACTCTTGAATGTTGTTGTGTCATTTTGGGACCCTCAAGAGCACATATTCTAATTCAACACCATAGAACTATGCCCATTATATAAGGACTTTAGTGCCATAGCAAGGTGAATCCCCACCAAGATTGAAGAAGTAGTCTTTACTAGTCAAGATATCAAGTACCCAGGACTTCAAGCTGCTTTTCTTAATCTAAGCTCATAAAAGCTTGATGAATTAGTAATCAAGCATAGACGACTGATTCCCATACAAGTCCTAGTTACTTGCACCACTAAAAAGATCGGTACCTTAATTTAGGCATGCCACATTGCGTGTTACCCCTTTATGCAATATTTCACCCTCTCGAATGATGGGCTAGGATGTTACAGGATACTCCAAGTCATCGAAGGAATAGAATGCAGAATAACTCCCTTCCCACTGAATTTAGCAGAGACCATTCAAGGTTTAAATGACCTTAAAAATAGGAAAAGTTCAAACTTCACTCTGAGCCCCCTATTGCTTCAAATATGGTTTACAAGAAAAGCTAAGTTTGCTCAATAAACCTATAGGTAACTAGATGAGATACCAACCCAGGAATCACCTAGAGAAACACTACAAGGATGTTCATAAGTGCTCAGCCCATATCATAGCCCAAGAATGGGTCGAAAGCATGAAGGATACGCCAAAATACTAAGTGAGATGGATGTGTCCATAGTGGAAGCTAGAACATGTGACTCTCTACACATATGTCAACTGTGTGCCAATCTTAAGATTCAGGTCATGCACCCACTTCTATCTAACACTAGTAAAGATGTAGTTCGACAAAAAATAGTACATAACTTCTGAGCTTGTAGATTTCTCTAGTGATTAGATATAAGAAAGGTTTGTGGATACTACAGAATGACATGGAGGAAGAGAATCGTCCACTATTTTACTACTAGTAGTGGGGGCAATATTACTATTGAGACATACAAACAATGGGTGATCCGAAGATAGAACCATCTATCAAGTGACTGATCTAGAAAAAGTTTGCTTCCTTAATTTTTGTGCTTTTTCTTTGTTTGAAACTGATGATGTAATGAACTTTAAAGTTAATGCAATGAAATCAGATTTTGCTTACTTCTTTGATGTCTTTCCTAATGGTAGTGTGCATTGCATTGATCAAAACATTAGCAAATTTGACATTCATTCTATATGCACTGAATCATTTAATATTGGCATGGAATTTGAACCACGCATTCTGCATATTTTGAAAGATGTTACCCCTAAAGAGAGGAGAAAAATTGAAAAAATACTAAAACAATATTCAAAAGTATTTGCCTAGATGTACAACGATATGCCTAGCATCGAAAGAGACACTGCTCAACACTTCATACCTACCAAAGATGAGTGCAAACCAATAAAGTAGAAATTAAGAAGGCTCATACTAGAATGGCCCCAACTAATGAAAGAGGACATCGAGAAGTAGATCAAGGAAAAATTTCTAGAGGTAGTAAACTATTCAGAATGGTTAGCAAATGTGGTGCCAGTACCGAAGAAAGACAAATGGGTTAGAATCTATGTCAACTATAGAGATCTTAATAAGGCCTGCCCAAAAGATAATTTCCCCTTACCTCACATAGACATACTGGTTAACAATGCCACCACATGTGCAATGTACTCCTTTATGGATGGATTCTCTAGGTACAATCAGATCCTAATGGTTATCATCAACAAAGCAAAGACATTTTTCATAACAGAATGAGGCACTTATTACTACAGAGTAATGCCCTTGGGTTTAAAGAATATAGGAGCAACTTACTAGAGAATGGCAACTATAATGTTTCATGACATGATACACAAAAAAGTGGAATTGTACATCAATGATATGATGGTTAAGTCAAAAACTAGGGAGGAACACCCGTCCGATCTCTAAAAATTCCTTAAAAGAGTTGAAAAGTACAGCCTCAGGCTTAATTTAAAGAAATGTGTATTTGGGGTCACTTCAGAAAAGATGTTAGGATATGTTTTCAATCGGAATGGGATTGAAATCGATCCAGACAAAGCAAAAGCAGTTAGAGAGATGATAGTGCCAAAAACAGAAAAAGAAATTAGAGGGCTTTTTATGGAAACTACAATTCATCAGTAGATTCATTACCAAGTTGACAATCATATGTCAACCAATCCTCAAGTTACTCAGAAAAGATCAACCAATTGAGTGGAACGAGCAGTGTCAATTAGCATTCAACAAGATCAAAAACTACCTAGCTAACCCACTGGTTCTAAAATCACCTAAAGGGATACCTTTAACCCTGTATCTGGTAATGGAAGGAAATACAATCGGTACAATGTTAGCCCATGAGGGAGAAATGAAAGTAGAACATGCAGTCTACTACTTAAGTAAGAAGATGTTACCGTATGAGGAAAAGTACACCAAGTCGAGCAGATATGTCTAGCAATGGTATGGGAAATAAAGAAACTCAGACATTACTTTCAGTCCTATAAAATTTAGGCCATGTCTTTAATGGATCCAATGAAGTACCTCTATGAAGCTCCCTCTCTGGCAGGAAAACTTGCCAAGTGGCTCGTGCTATTGACAGAATTCAATGTGCAGTACTTGACTAAGAAGGCAGTAAAGGGAAGAGCAATGGATGAATTTCTAGCTCTCAACCCTATTCTAGACTCAGACTCAACTAAACTTCCCAAATGACTTTAGTTCAGTCATTGAGATTCAAGGATGGCGGATGTATTTTGATGGAGTAGTTAATCAGTTTGGTGCAAGAGTCAGTGCTATGTTACATTCTCGAGAAGGCGAAGTGGTACTAATTGCCAAAAAAACTCGAGTGTAGAGTCACAAATAATGAAGCAGAATATGAGGCATGTGCACTCAGAATAAAAGCATTGATAGCCCTGGATGTTACAGAAGTTAAAGTCTTCAAAGATTCCATACTAGTAATCAATCATGCCATAGAGGAGTGGGAATTGAAAGAGCAGCACTTAAAACCTTACCTAGATCACTTGAAGTTACTCATCATGTCCTTATAAAATTGTATATTCATTCATATCCCTAGGAACCATAATCAAATGGCAAATGCACTTGCTTCCCTAGCCTCAGTATGGGAAGGACCATCCAAAATGCCCATTAAGCCTTTAATCTTACTCAGATCGGGATAACCCTGTTATAAGAACTGCATAATAGCAAAGATGAAAACAACTGAAAAACCCTAGTTATATGACATATAGAGATATCTGAAGGAATGAGCCTATCCCGATCAAGCAAGTGAAAAAAATAAGGTAGTCATCCGATGATTAGCATTACAATTCACATTGCACAAGGGTGTGTTATATAGAAGAACTTCAGATGGGTTACAACTTTGATGTCTATATGAAATTGAGGCTGCAAGAGCAATAGAAAAGGTATATGAAGGTATTTGTGGGCCACACATGAATTGAGCAATCCTAGCTAAGAAGCTAATCAGACAAGGGTTCTTCTGAATGACAATGATGGAAGACTATATCAAATTCGCAAGGGAATGTCACAAGTGTTAAATCCACGAGAATGTCATCCACCTTCCCCCAACAGAATTACACTACATAGCTTCTCCATGGCCTTTCTCAGCATGGGGACTAGACATAATTGGGGAATCCATCCAACAGCATCAAACGGACACAAGTTCATTTTAGTAGCAGTGGATTACTTCATAAAGTGGGTCAAATAAAAATCATTCACAAGGATAGGAGCCAAGCAAGTGGCTAAGTTCATCAAAAGAAATATTTTCTATTAATATGGGATCCCCCATCACATCATCTCTAACAATAGTGTTCAATTCCAAGGGGAAGTTAGAGAACTACTAAGGAGTTATAAGGTGGAACATCACAAATCTTCTCTTTACTGACCATAAGCAAATGGGGCTATCGAAGCCACATATAAGAACATTAAAAAGATTTTATCAAAGATGACTCAAACTTACTAAGATTGGGTAGACATATTGCCATATGCCTTATGGGGGTACCAAATAACAGTTAGAACTTCAACTAAATTAACTCATTTCTCACTAGTATACGAATCAAATGCAGTACTTCCAGTTGAAATAGAAATTAATCTCTTAAGGTAGCAATCAAATCTGAATTGTCAAAAGTACAATGGGCCAACATAAGCACAATAATCTCACTCTCTTAGACAATTGAAGACTCAAGGCTCTATACCACACATAGTTGTATCGGGCTCGACTATCTAAAACCTTTAATAGAAAGGTGAAACATAAGAGTGTGAAAGCAGGAGACTAAGGGTTAAAGCAAGTAAGGAAAAATTTTCTAGACCCTAGAGGAAAATTCATACCAAATTGGGAAGGCCCGTACTTGGTTAAACATGTCTTATCAAGAGGAGCAATCAAGCTTATGGATTCTGAAGGCAATGAATTCTCTAAACCTATCAATACATAATGCCTAAAGAAGTACTATGTCTAGGGAAAAAAAACCTTGTTGAGTTGAGAACCTAAAAATGGCTTCTCAGGCAAAAATTAGGCAAACAAAATGACTTCCCACTATATTGAAAACCCTACATAGGCAACCTAGGCAAAAGTTAGGAAAAGAGAGAAAATACTTAACTAGAAAACCTAAGAAGGCTAGTTAGGGACAGCGGTAACCTCAAGTTTGAAATTTGTATAAATACACTTGTGCTTTTCTTAAATGATTTTAGTGAAATGGGAATGATTGCCAATTTAATGTCTTTAAAAAAGTGCAATGCATTTTATCATCATGAATTGCATCAAACATGCTTTGCATTTTCTTTCATTACATGGCTATAGTTCTTGTTATCTTCTTTAAAGTTTATCCTCGAGATCAGCCACTATCATCGAAGCCTCAAAAAAAAACCCAGCTAGGTGTGAAGAGCTTCAAAAGGAGACACCTTATGCAAAAGAAGGAAGGAAAAAAAAACCTAGCTAAGTGTGAAAAGCTATAAAAGGAGACGCCTTAAGCGAAAGAGGCAAAAATAAAAGAGGCAGACAATAGCAATGGCAAACATCACCATACACTACAGTCATCATATATTCATATATATATATATATATATATATATCATACAACACATGTGGGATAAATGCCCAAATACAACACCAGAGTCCATGACCTTGGGAAAATGATACAATAAAGTAACCATAAGCCAAAAAGCCCTACACCTAGCTCCTAAAATAACTACATTGGTTATGCCTACCATCAGAAGCAAGCACCAATCATACTCAAGTGTCCATATCATCTGATCCAGGCTCCTCTTCATTCATCGTGAAGGATGCTAGTCATAACTCCAACTCACTAATATAATCACGATAAGTTGTACACTCCTGCTCCCACTTGCGACTAGCATGGAGATGTTCAACTTGCATTATATGAAAATTGCATATCATGCATGCATACATAAAACATGAGCATAAATAAATAGGTGCGATAAAGAAGGCATACCATTTGATTGCTTGTAAACTTCATAAAGTGCTACTGCGCACTCCCTACACTAGTATACTAGCACTGGCCAGAAGAGACAAAGATCTAAAAAAAAAAGCAAATAAGTCTAGCACCAGTCATTAAATAGGCAAAACAAAGGTAAAATAAGTGAAATGAACCATGAACATGGGAAGCATCGGCAGGGATAAGTCTTATTGAGGAAAGCCAAGACGAGGCAAATCAAGATACACTCCTCCACCAAAGATGTCCATCCTAGATAAAACCAAGGATGACATAACTGTTAAGTCCCCAAGAATGGCACCACCATAAGCAGTCACCTTAGTACGGAACGTGCCCTCGGCCTCCTCGAAATGGGATCCTGATCTCTTTCGGCAAGATCCCTATCGCTACAGGTAAGTCCCCATAACTATGTCAATTACAACTTATTACTAATAAAGTTTGTTATATGCTTGTACAAAACAGAAATAAAAGCCTACCGGATCAAAAGAAGTAACTCTCAATGATCCATATGATAGCCCAATCCTCAAATTCAAAGAATGAGCCCCATCTGCCTGAGGAGGTAGAGGTTGAGGAAAGGTGCCATTAGCCACAACATCAATCAATTGTAGGATCAACAGATTAGCATAAAGAGATCATGTACCCTCTAAGAGACTCTCAAAAGGATGTCCTATCATGGCAATAGCAAGCTCATCCGCACTAAGCTCTTGACTCCATAACATGTCACCAGGAGGAGGAATAGGGACTCTAATCGCAAATGGACCATCCTACCAATGATGAACTCATTCACTTAGATACCACACCTTACCAGTAAGTCCAAGGAGCAGCACTCGTCCCTTTGTCAAGTACCGTGATGTTACCATATCTGCTGACCAATTTGACCTCATCGCCCACTAGCAAAGGAAAATATGCTTAAAAGCAAAAGTGAATAAAGAATCTTTAGAAAACAAAATGACAAACATAGCAGGAATTAAGTATGCCTGCCTAGGGGATAGCCTACCTATATAGTCTAGGCCTCTGTACAATCTTTAATCAAATTAGTTGCCTTCCTAACCTAGCTAGAATAATGAGGAAAACCATCCTCCAAGAGATGTTTGACAGTCAAATGAGGAAGAAACCCGAACTCATAAGCCTAAATTTATCAAATCAAAACTTAAAAAATTAGGGAAAAATAAGTAAACGGCAAAGAGCAAAAAGACAGATACAAGAACTCTTACTTGTATCCAGTACAAATAAGCATCCATAAATCCTTGAGCCACTTTGGCACGCTGCATCCAGACTTGAGTACATATAGGCAAAAGCAGCAGTACCTCGATAAGCTGTCTAAGTCTCTCAAAATAGGCAATAATCGTAAATTACCTATACCTAAAGGATTCGAGAAGATGACAGCACTCAATAAGTATAACAAGAAGAAACAAGCCAATTGCTCCACCGTAACAAGATCAGCACCATACATCATTCGCACAATAGAAACAAACTCGGTGTAACGAGTGAGGTAAAGGCAACCAGACTTTATAGGGGTAAGCACCCTAAGAAACTCCATAGTAAGGCGCCTACTTGCCACTGCAGAAGAACACTCCCCCTCACTTAAGGGAACAAGCTCCCTATAAAAGCTTAAGCCCATGATAGCGGCAAAGTCTAGAGGAGTGATGGTTATCTCTCCAATGTATATGTCATGTCCATCTACCACTCAATCAATGCACACATAGCAATCTGACTCAACCTACAATTTATAAGAAAGTGTAGTGATAATCCCATCAAAACCCTTTCCTACAACCATTTACTTTACACACAGCAGAAGACCCTGATAGTATGTGCTGACCCTATTGAAATTGCTAAGGAACATAGTAATAGACCTATGAGGCTATAAATAACAAGTATGCTATTAAGAATCTACACAGTTAATAAATGTTAACACATTTTTTTCTCTACTATTTAATAGGATCAAGAAGAGCAAAAAAAAAGCATCATGATAAGCACTAGCAGACAATCAAAATAAAAAATAATGCAAGAGTTATCAAGTTATCAACACTAACAATAAAACTATGGATTAATAGTCATATGAAGAGCTATAGAACTACAATTATGACAACCTCAAATTGAAAAATATAATAAATACAGTAAGAGCTAACAAACAACAAAGCTGTATAGATAGGTAAGTAACTTCAAGAAAGATAGGGAACAAAGGAGGACCCACCTGGTGATGATGAAGAACCCAAACATGAGTCTCCAAACTATGAACCATAGGGATCAGATCTCCTCAAGAAAGCTTAAATGGCTAAGAACCCTGAGCACCATTAGTACTAGTCCCCGCAATGGAAGTCCCAGCTCTAATGGCCTCTGTAAAGTCACCCTTAACATCCAAAAGGATATACTCCAAACCCTTAGGAATGTTGGGGCACTCCATCTTATGTAGAGAAAAATAAAAATTTAGAAGCAAAAATATAGCAAAAAACACCTAAAACTCTAAAAAGGGTAAAAAAAAGATGAAAAACACTTAGAGAAGACCGAAAGAAGACTTCCATAACCTTAAAAATGTGCATCTTAAATACGCTTGAGAGGGGAAGGTGCGTGACCATGTGCCAGGTGCATGATCACACACTCAGCTCATGACCACACATACTTCCCCCCTCCACGTGCTCCCCGTATAGTTATGCACGCACCCTAAGAGTTTGCACACTCATTTCTTTGGTCCTAAACCTCCATTTAAGTATAAGAAATGCACTAAACTCATATAAAATTACACTAATATGGACTACTTCTATCCAAAGACACTATGCATGGCCTCACCATTTTCAAAGAACTCATCACCTCTTGAAAGAAGAAAAATGGGGAAGAATCATCGAAAGGGTATTTTGCTCAAGATCATTAAAATAACATCTACAACATGACAAGTGATGACATCATCATCACCGACTAAGAATAAAAGAGCAGGACATATTACATCAATCACAATGATTACAACCTATTTATTTACCTGACACCGAAAGAGGTTATAGTAGTAGTATTTATTTGCCTAACACTGGAAGAGGTTATAGTGGCAGTATCTATTTGCCTGACATCGAAAGATGTTATAGTGGCAGTATTTATTTACCTGACACCAGAAGAGGTTATAGTGGCAGTATCTATTTTCCTGACACCGAAAGATGTTATAGTCACAATATTTATTCGCCTGACACTGAAAGAGGTTATAGTGGTAGTATCTATTTGCCTGACACTAAAAGAGGTTATAGTGGTAGTATTTGTTCACCAGATAAACAAAGAGGTTATAGTGGCAGTATCTATCTGTTCACCTGACACCCAAATAGGTTACAGTGGTAGTATTTATCTATTCGGCTAACACCCAAAGAGGTTATAGTTGTAGTATCTATTTGTTCACTTGACACCTGAATAGGTTATAGTGGCTGTATCTATCTATTTGCCTGACACCTGAAGAGGTTATAATGGTAGTATCTATCTGTTCACCTAACACCCAAAACAGTTATAGTGGCAGTATTTATCTTTTTGCCTATAGTGGCAATATCCATTTGCCTAGAATTACAGTATCTTTTCGTCTATAGTGGTAGTATCCATTCGCCTATAGTGGGAGTATCTATTCACTTATAATGGCAGCATTTATTTGCCTCACACCTAAAAAGGTTATAGTGGCAGTATCCCAATAATCAAATCACGATAACACAACACTCAGGTAAGTACCTCTCTCCTCAGAAAATGATTTTTTGCATCTTTGCATTTGCTTCATATGTATTGACACTAGCGCTACGTGATTGTGCAACACACGCAAAGCAGGGCAACTATCATACCTCAAATTTAACTGTCCCTAAAAAGGTCCAATGATGAAATGAATCTTTGAAAATTCTAGAGTCTGCTCATTCATAACACCTCTGAAGTGTGCAACCTTAAAACCGTAACCGATCCCACTAATGTGCAAAATGATCACCTAGCCATTAAGTTGCACTTTGATCTTATGAAATATGAATTATTGAAATAATGAGAGGCTTGTTTCAAAGGATGAATCCTAAGATGTTTGTACACTTAAATGATGGATTGCAAGCTATTGAGAATGAGAAAAAGGAAAACATCAGAAGTGTAATAAAAAGGAATTACCAAACTAGGGGCACATAGCAAGGAAGCACTAATTGGGTTATGGAAGTGCATTATTGTTCAAATCTAAATTTAACTAACCTTTGTCCAAAGTCCTAGACCACCTGATGCAAAAAGGCTTGCTTCAACCATTAACCTTTTTTGAACCACCAAAATGTCCCTAGCTATGATCTAAATAGTTATTGCAAATTCTATCAAGTCAGTAGACACTCCATAGACACATGTATTATTCACCTCAAAAATGAAATTCAAAACCTCATAGATGCTGAAAGAATCATAGACCTAGAAAACCTAAGCACAAAAAATAATCCTTTCCCAAGTTACTAAAATATTGCACCCCCAACCACTATGATGATCAACTTAAGAGTAAGTGAGGAAGAAGTGCTAAACTCCTTTGAGAACATAAACCTCAAAACCAATGAGGAATATCCTAATGCCCCCAAAGATATGGAAAGAGTAAAAGATTTATTAGGATAGCCCTCAGGCAAGTTTGACTATAAGGTGTTTTACACTAAACCACCTTTTTTGATATACTCTTTGAGTCAATTGTGCCTACAATATAGGGTGATTAGTTTGATGATGAAAAACTGCTAGACAAGGAGGAAACATGCATAGTTAAGGTATGGTAGGATGGAAAGAAAGTAAAACCACTAAAGGAGAGTTTTATCAAAGAAGGACATGGGGAGTATTACCTCAATGCAGAGGAACCTATTAATATTCCTGGTGTGGATGTTCTTGGTAATGACATTTTCAAGGATCATTGAGAACTTGGTACAAGATAACAAGGATGAGGAAATGCAAGAATATCTATTATGTCAACCACCTCAAGGATAACCACTATGAGACTCAGCATTCCTAGCATCTAGAATAGGAAATAAATTTTTTTATTATCTTTTTTAAATAAAATTTAAGTTTCTTTAGAACTTGTTTTGTTTTAGTGATCAATGATATAAATTCTGATCATGCTTACTTATGTAATGTACATCCTAATGTTATTGTGCATTTTGATATTTATCGCATTTTCATGTTTGACATAAATTCAATTCAATTCAATTCATCTAATGTGGGCACAAATGAAAATTCAAAGAACATTTATGTATCATAAGATATAACTTTTAAAGAGTAAAAAAGGAGAGAAAGAACAAAGAGAGAGAAAAAGAAAGAAAAAAGAACATTAAAGTAAAAATTAGAGTGAAAAAATTCACAACTGGCTAATAACATGAGTTCTATTATGTGATGTAATGAATGTTCTCATTTTTGCCCTAATGAATGAGTAAAATTGAATTTGAAACTTTTGTTCAAATATGGTATATTCATCTATATCATACTGCATAAGTATTTGAGTGGAAAGACAATACATAATGAAAGCTAAAATCAGAGCTTTAATATCACTATTTTAGTTATATTTTCTCTTCTTGTCACCCTTCTGTGATTCTGCTTGTAAGTCTATTGTCCCTTCATACCTAGTAAATTTAGGTGGCTCAATAACTCACATTGCAACCTATGCCTTGTAACTACCATCAATCATTATATCAATATCAAATATTCTGCTTAAGAATTCTTCAAAGAGAAAGTCTAGTTGATTTTAGCTTAAAGAACTCTCTTCAGTCAGTTCACCTACTCCTCTGCATCCTCAATGAATGAGATTGCAATTAATGGGGTTAGATTAACAACAGCAATGAACAAACTACGTTTCTTACACACATTAAAAAAAAAGACTGCCAGAATAGCATTGATGAATTTACAATGAAACTGGGGGTAAAATGTAGCTCTAGGGGCAAGTTAGGGGCAAAATAGTATATCTATATTCAAGGATTGAAGATGAAACATTGAAGTATGAGAGTTAGTAAAAGAGTTCTAGGGTGGAAACAAGCATGCAGATGCATCAGTTATCATACAAAAAAAGCAGTAGCAAAAAGAAAAGTTTAATAGGGCATCAATCAATTAAGGAGCTTTAGTATCAAGCCATAGACGCCACTTGCTAGCCTAGTCATCTATCTAACAAACTGTATCAAAAGCTCTAACATGAAAAGTACCAATAGCAAAGCATTAAAAGCTCAAACCTATAAAAATGTAGATATAACACCTCATTCTTACACTCCAAGATCAATAACATAGCTCTGTTCCAAACAAAAGACCTATTAGGATCATGCATGTCATACATAACATGCATACACTTACATATATTTATTATGAAATACATGCTTTGTATAATAAAGTCTTTAAGCCCAAACAAGATTGTACAAATGCTGCACTATTAACATTCAAAATTAGTGTTATAAAAGTGAAGGAAAGTAGTCAGAGTGTTCATATGTAAAGCATCTAAAGGAGAAAGGGCAATACTATTAAGGTGAACCTAATGCTCAACGGGACTTTAGTCCACAGGAGCCCAATAAATGATAGGCCCACCCAATAAGGAAACATCACTGACAGTGGTACTTGTAAAAGCTTCATCTTGGTAACCTCAAAAGGCTAGATTGGACATTCAGATTCCTCATGCTTACCATCTATCCTTATAGCCTTATCCAGAGCATCATTTTAAATCACTTAGAGCCTTAATAAAAGGAAAACCTACTCCCTTGAACTATGAAAGCAAAAGACAATTAATAATATGAAATAATAAAAGACAAGTGTACCTCAAATGGGTGAGAATTTGCTCCCAGAGATGCTCCAGAATGCACCTTTGATAACCATAAGAATGCTCAAGGAAAAGATAAGGCATTGAATCCCTAAAAAGCCTCTCTCAACTCCTAACCAGTTAGAGTAAAACTCTATATTGTCAAGACTAGTATAGGGTGTGGATTGCAGTGATGAGAAGGCCTAACATGTTAGCAATACATGCGTCAACCCTAAAAAAGTAAAAATGCACTCAAAACTTGAGATGAATGCACTCTGAAACTCCTCTGATTATGAAATAAGACCTTTAACCCCTAAACCTTTATTGCAGGAAATGTTAGGAAGAGGAACGAAGCCCTCTACCATAGCATCAATAGTAATGACATAAAAAGACAAGCTTAGTCCTAGGCCAAAACCCAATGGTTATGTATCATAAACTCTGTTATCAAAGACATCATCATCATAATCAAAAAGGAAGAGTGCAAAAGAACAACATTGCATTTTGATAAATTTTCTTTACCTGTAAATAAACTTGACAAATTTGTGATATGTTGTGCAGGAAAAATAAATAAATAAATAAATGGAGAAGGAGAAGAGAACTAGCACAATAATAAGAATGAGCATGATTGCAAATGCTAATCATTCATTAAATTATCACCTTGTATGGAAAACATCTAGAAAAACAATAAAGGGAAGTAACACAACTCTATATCTTTATAATCTCAATTATAAAATCCATAAATTGAAAGTAAATTCATCCACTTTATGAGATCATATGTGAAAATTTATCTTATGAACTTTGATCTTAGTGGCTTTTTTATTAGCCTCGTAGAATTCAGATGATCAGTTAATAGCTTTATGTTGAGACTTTATAAACTCTAATCTAATCTAATGCTTTATACCCAAATGAGGGGAAGAATATGCAAAAAAAAAATCTATGGACTTATAGCATAAATTGCTTGAATTTCAAAGTATCATTTCAGTCTTTTGAATGATAAATGTGCATATAATCTACTCCAATGCTTATAAATGAGTACGAGTACAAAATCCCTTGATGGTATCCATACTAAGTAATATGAGAAAAGTAGGGGAATACTAAAAGGAGAGTCAAAATAAGAGCAAGCTTAACATACTCCAATGCTAAAAAATGAGTAAGAGCATCAACATCAGCCTCTGGAAGTATCCACGCTGAGTAATATAGGAAAGGTAGGGGAATACTAAAAAAGGACCATGCCAAAAGCTGCTCTAGTTAATCCAATGCTCTATAAGAGTATGAGTATCCAAAGGACCTTTCCAATGGTATCCATGCTGAGTAATATGAGAAAGGCAAGGGAATACTCAGATAAGGAAGAAAATTATAAAAATAACTCAAAGACTATTTTGATACTCAGAATTTGATCAGTTTATGCTCAAATTCCATGAGTTTTGTTTAGTAAATTCTCCCTAAAATTAGGTGTGGAAGTAAGCTCATCACCTGGTACAAAATATGCTCTCAACGTAAGATGGTTAATTATACCTCTGACCTTTGCAAATGGCAAATAAATGATAGTCATAAAAATCAAAATTACTGAAATTCATTAAGTGCACATTATCTTATGATAAAGCGATCAATTTTCTCATAAATTCTCAAAAATATAATGTACTTTTTTATACAATTATCATGCTAAAACTAACTTTTACAAGTCTCCAGTAATAGCAAGTCTAAAAGAAGATAAACCTAATATGTGGAATCAACACTAGAGCTATTAAGTCAATCAAAATTAACTGAAACTAAGGCAGTTAATCAAAGCAATCAGTGTAGACATTCAAAGAAATCATCATAAATTCAAATTAGTTAGCACAAAAATTCAAGCATTTGAATCAAACAGCCAAAGATAAAAATCGCAAGCAATTATGGATTATAACAGCAAGGGCGAGCAATAAAAGGATTGTAGTTTGATAAGAATAAATCAATAAGCAATGAAAGTGTTGCAACTAAATCGCGAGTAGTTATAGGCTGTAGCATCATTAGTGAATAATGAAAGGGTTGCAGCTAACTGCAAGCCAGTATGTATTACAACATCATTGATGAGCAATGAAAAGGTTACAGCTAATTGCAAGCAATTATGGACTATAGCATCAAAAGCAGTCAACATAAAGGTTGTAGCCGACTAAAGGCTAGCAAGTAATGGATGGATTATAGTTGATCACTTTCAAAACACGATTTGCTAGACACTACATAGTAGTTATAGCATATTTTCACTAAATATTCCATAGGAAATATAGTGACACTTTAAGTTAGAGTTACTAGAGGTTCCACAAAAACTATAGTATAATTAGCTAGACACTACACATTAGTTATAGCATATTTTTGCTAAACATCCCATAAGGAATATAGTGAAAATTATGATTACTAAACGTCCCACAGGGAATATAGTGTCACCTGCTAAACATCCCACAGGGAATATAGCAAAATACACTGAACATAGTGTTAATCGATATTCACTAAACATAGTGATAGCATCACCGCTATATTTTCCACCAGAACTATAGCCTATTTTCAAAATACACTGAACATATTCATCTTTATCATACTGCATAAGTATTTGAATGGAAAGATAATACATAATGTGATGGGAATTATAGGTTTCATCAATTAACTCCCCAATAGCAAGAATACTATGATAAGTTGAATTAGAAGAAAACTAGAAATTACCAATTTAATCCACAAATTCGGATCGTTCAAAGATTGAAGTAAGAAGATAGATGCTACTTAACCCCTTTACCAACAAGGATAAAGATACTAAGATAGACTTTGAATTTCCTCTTATGCCACAAACAAGAAAGTTTGATAAATAACAAGAAAATAAAGATTTAGATTTTGACACCACAAGCTAAAATAAAGCTTGATAAGTCACAAAGTTTATGCAAGAAATTAAAGACAAAATTCCTCACAATAAAACTCAAACAAAGTTATAATTCATATATCAAAATCATTCATGCTACAAAAGAAAGAAAAGGACTTGTTTATATAGAGTACAAGTCCATGCACACACTACTAAAATAGACTCACACACATAGGATTACTTTTACTCTTAAATGGCCTTAATAACCACCACCCACATTAATAGCCATTACTTGGTATTAATTACCCCATTAACTCTTAATAACCACTACCCACATTAATAGCCATTACTTGGTATTAATTACCCCATTAACTTGTATATGGTGGCTACATGTAACCCTAATTTTTATTAATACAAAAACAAGTTAAATATTATTCCTTGGGCCTCCATGGATGCTTTATTGGGTTGAAATTCTTGGGCTTTCCAAATGTCCCTAATTAAACCCAATATGGCTTCTTGAAGCTTCTTGGATTTAGGCCTTGTGATTGGGCCTTCTTGTACTATTAATGGATCTTGGATCTCTTTAGGCTTTGAACTTGGATTCACATCATTCCCCCTTTCTTCAAAAGGATTTGTCCTCAAATCAGCTCCATCATCTTTATCACCTACATCAAATAAAGACAAGTCACTAACATTGAAAGTAGCACTAACATTGCCATACTCACTTGGAAGTTCTAGCTTGTAGGCATTGTTGTTGATGCGTTGAAGCACTTTAAAAGGACCATCTCCTCTTGGCATAAGCTTTGATTTCCTTTGGTTAGGAAATCTTTCCTTCCTCAAGTGCACCCACACCCAATCTTCGGGCTCAAAAATGACTTGCTTCCTCCCTTTGTTGTGTTGCTTTTCATATTAGAGTGTCTTCTTCTCAATGTTTGCACGCACCCTCTCATGCAAAGTCTTAATGAACTCAGCTTTTTGTTTCCCCTCTAGATTAGCTTTGTCCAATGGAAATGGTAGTAAATCTAATGGAGTCAATGGGTTGAACCCATACACAACTTCAAATGGTGAGCAATTTGTTGAACCATGCACACTCCTATTGTAAGCAAATTCCACATGTGGTAAACATTCTTCCCAATTCTTCAGATTTCTTTGGATGACAGCCCTCAAAAGTGTTGAAAGTGTCCTATTGACCACCTCCGTTTGTCCATCTAACAAGTTATAGAATACAAAAGCTTTGTCCCCATCTTTCCCCAAAGAGTCCTCCAAAAGTGACTTAGGAATTTGACATCCCTATCACTCACAATGGTCCTTGGCACTCCATGTAGCCTAACAATCTCCTTGAAGAATAGATTGGCAATATGGGTTACATCATCCGTTTTGTAACATGGAATGAAATGTGCCATTTTGCTAAACCTGTCCACAACAACAAAAATGGAATCTCTCCCTCCCTTGGACCTAGGTAATCCTAAAACAAAATCCATAGAAATGTCTACCCAAGGTTCATTTGGTATGGTAAGAGGTGTATACAAACCATGAGGCATTGCTTTGGATTTGGCTTGTTTGCAAATAATGCATTTCTCACAAATTCTCTTAACATCCCTTTTCATGTGTGGCCAAAAGAAATGGTCACCCAACACATCCAAAGTTTTCTTCATCCCAAAATGCCCCATTAAACCTCCACTATGTGCCTCTCTCACAAGTAACTCTCTTAAAGAACTTTGTGGCACACACAATTTGTTTTCCCGCAAAAGAAAACCATCAAATTTATAGAACTTATCAAAACCCCCTTTCTCACATGCCCCATAAACATTAGCAAAATCAGGATCATTAGAATAAAGATCTTTGATGTATTCAAATCCTAATAATTTTGCATCAAGTTTAGAGATCAAGGCATACCTTCTTGACAATGCATCGGCCACCATGTTTTCTTTTCCTTGCTTGTACTTAATGATGTATGGAAAGGATTCAATGAATTCCACCCATTTTGCATGTCTCTTGTTGAGCTTTCCTTGCCCTTTGAGATACTTCAAGGACTCATGGTCAGTGTGAATTATGAATTCTTTGTAACCAAGGTAATGCTGCCATGTCCTTAGAACCCTCACCAATGCATAGAACTCCTTGTCATATGTAGGGTAGTTTAGACTTGCTCCACTTAGCTTTTCGCTAAAGAATGCTATGGGCTTACCTTCTTGCATCAAAACTCCTCCAATACCTATGCCACTTGCATCACACTCAATCTCAAAAGGTTTAGTAAAATTTGGCAAAGATAACAAGGGTGCATAACTTAATTTGTCTTTTAGCAAGTTAAAAGCCTCATCTTGTTCAATTCCCCACTTAAAACCAACATTCTTTTTGATGCATTCAGTTAAAGGTGCAGCTATGGTAGAAAAATTTTTAATGAACCTTCTATAAAAGCTAGCTAAACCATTAAAGCTTCTTGCATCACTTACACTTGTGGGTGTTGGCCATTCTCTAATTACTTTTACCTTTTCTTGATCAACATGAATGCCCTTGTCATTGACAACATATCCAAGAGAAGTAATTTCATTAGTGCAAAAACAGCATTTCTTTAGATTAGCATACAATTTCTCTTCTCTAAGCACATTAAAAACACAAGTCAAATGTTGTACATGCTCATCTAAATTTTTGCTATAAACCAAGATATCATCAAAATAGACAACAACAAATTTGCCTATGAATGCTCTTAAAACATGATTCATCAATCTCATGAAAGTGCTTGGTGCATTAGTTAAACCAAAAGGCATTACTAACCACTCATATAAACCATGTTTAGTTTTAAAAGCTATTTTCCATTCATCACCTTCTCTCATTCTAATTTGATGATAACCAGATTTCAAATCAATTTTTGAAAACAAATATGAACCATGCAATTCATCCAACATGTCATCTAGCCTAGGAATGGGATGTCTATACTTCACCATGATTTTGTTGATGGCATGACAATCAATACACATCCTCCAAGTTCCATCTTTCTTAGGCACTAACAAGACAGGTACGGCACATGGACTCATGCTTTCACGAACATAACCCTTCTCCATAAGCTCACTCACTTGCTTTTGGATTTCTTTGGTCTCCTCTGGATTACATCTATATACTGGTCTATTTGGAATGCTTGCTCCGGGTATGAAATCAATTTGGTGCTCAATGCCTCTTTTAGGTGGCAAACCATTTGGAATTTCTTCTAGGAATAAATCTTCATAAACCTGTAAAAGATCAACAACAACACTAGGCAAACCATTGGTTATTTCATTAGAAATATGCAAAATCTCCTTGTACATAAGTACAAGCATGTGTTGCCTCAAAAGCATAGCTTCCTTCACATCACTCATTTTTGCATAAACACTCATTTTTCTTTCATTTGAACCTTCTTTGTTTTCTCTCACCATGTGTTTCCCATTTTGGTCAAGAGAATTGGAATTTTTAGGTTCACTCATCTCACCTTTTTCTTTACTCTCAAAGGTTTCCCTTCCCAAAGAATTTCCCAATGAAGAACCCATTTCTTCATATTGTTGCTTGATTCGTATTTGATCTTCAAAAATCTATTTTGGAGTTAATGGTCCAAGGTTAAACCTTTTTCCATCCATAGTCAAAGTATACATATTTTTTAATCCATCATGATTAGCCCTTCTATCATATTGCCAAGGTCTCCCCAATAACATATGTCTGGCCAACATTGGTAACACATCACACAACACCTCATCCTTATATCTACCAATTTGAAAAGAAATTAGAACTTTCTTATTTACCTTTATAACTCCACTTTCATTAAGTCATTGCAACTTGTATGGTCTTAGGTGCTTGGTAGTAGGCAACTTCAATTTCTCCACTAGCAAAGTGCTTGCTACATTAGTACAACTTCCACTATCTATAATCATGTTGCACAACTTGTTAGAAATCAAACAATGAGTATGAAACAAATTTTCCCTTTGCTCCCTATGGACATCATGTTTATTTTGCAAACTCAATGTTCTTTGAACAATAAGATTATCTCCCTTAGCATATTCAACATCACTACAATCTTCTAAAGAAGGCATATCATCATCACTATCCCCCTTACTCTCCGATTCAATATCACCATCCCTTAGAATCATAGCTTTCTTATTTGGACATTCCCTAGCAATGTTCCCATGACCCAAACACTTAAAACATTTGATTCCCCTAGTTTGGGCTGGTTGATTCTCACCCTTTCCCTTATTACCCAAGTCAATTTTAGGTTTAGTTTCTTCCACTTTTGACTTATTAAAAGGTTTATATCCTTTTTTCCCCAAGAAGTTTTCCAAGAAGAAGAAGAAGCCACATTTGGTTTAGAATCATACCTCTTTCCTTTCAATTGCCTTTCCACTTTCATGGCCAAATTCACCATATCTTCAATCTCCACATAATGTTGCAAATCAACAACATCAGCAATGTTTTTGTTTAGCCCTCTCAAGAACCTTGCCATGGTAGCTTCACGATCTTCTACCACATTTGTTCTAATCATAGCCTTCTCCATTTCTTTGTGATACTCCTCCACACTCATGGATCCTTGAATTAGAGTTTGTAACCTTTGATGAAGCTCTCTATAGTAGTGGCTTAGAACAAACCTCTTTCTCATGATTTGCTTCATTTCCCTCCAAGACTCCACGGGTCTTTCTCCATATCTACGTCTTTCCTTACAAAATTGATCCCACCAAACAATTGCATAATCACTAAACTCAACAGCGGCAAGTTTTACCTTTTTCTCCTCCGAATAATTGTGACATTCGAAGATGAGTTCCACTTTCCTCTCCCATTCAAGGTACACATCTGGATCATTTCTTCCTTGGAATGAAGGAATCTTCATTTTGATGCTTCCAAGGTTGTGATCAACATCATCATTAGGACGTCCTCTCCTAGCTTGTCTCCTGGGATTGATTTGTTGTCCCACCAAGGTGACTTGATCATCATCCAATTCATCCTCTCCTTCATAGTCCTCTTGGTCAATTGGTGGACGTCTCCTTTGTCTAGGCTCTCCTTGTAATTGGTTAAGGATGCCATCATGCCTCTCCAATTTCTCATTGACTCCCGCCATCATGTTAAACATTCTTTCAAATTGTTGTTGCATAGCTTGAATCACATGATCATTTGTAGAAGAAGAACTTGTGTCTTTTGACATGATTGTAAAACCTAAAATTTTAAAAAAAGAAAATAGAAAGAAATAATCTCACAACACTCCCTCGCGTGTTTCACTCAAAATTGATGTATACCACTCGTGTTTACACTCAATTTTGGCTTTTTCTCTAATGATCCACACTCTTGCCTTTTACCTCTTAGATTTGCCTTTTGATTTCTTAGATGAACTAAGTTTCTCAATCAAACAAAATTCAAGAATGTAGTAATCAATGATAAAAAAAAAATAATAATAAGGTAGGCTAACAAGAAAATAATAAGGTAGGCTTAAAGAAATGAACAATTTGTAACAAATAGGCTAATAGAAATGAAAAACAAAGATAGATCATCAAAGAACACATAGAGACAGAATTATAAAGATAGATCTCAATGGAATATGAAGAGTCAATTTTTTTTTTAATGTGAACTGAGATCTAACACAAGAATATCAAAGATAACATATATTTTTTTTATGGACGAATTTCTTTTTTTTTTTTTTGATATATGCACGAATTGAAAGGTATCAGAAAAATCTCAAAGATAATAACTTTTTTTTTATATATGTAAACAAAATCTTGAGATAAGAAGAATAAAAAAAATAACAAGAACAATAGATAGCAAGGAAGGTGAAAAATATAAGATGAACACAAGATATTGAGAACTAAAAGATAGTTTTGGATACGCAAACCTCAATCTTGAGCCAATGCTCTGATACCACTTATGATGGGAATTATAGGTTTCATCAATTAACTCCCTAATAGCAAGAATACTATGATAAGTTGAAATAAAAGAAAACTAGAAACTACCAATTTAATCCACAAATTCGGATCGTTCAAAGATTGAAGTAAGAAGATAAATGCTACTTAACCCCTTTACCAACAAGGATAAAGATACTAAGATAGACTTTGAATTTCCTCTTATGCCACAAACAAGAAAGTTTGATAAATAACAAGAAAATAAAGATTTAGATTTTGACACCACAAGCTAAAATAAAGCTTGATAAGTCACAAAGTTTATGCAAGAAATTAAAGACAAAATTCCTCATAATAAAACTCAAACAAAGTTATAATTCATATATCAAAATCATTCATGCTACAAAAGAAAGAAAAGGACTTGTTTATATAGAGTACAAGTCCATGCACACACTACTAAAATAGACTCACACACATAGGATTACTTTTACTCTTAAATGGCCTTAATAACCACCACCCACATTAATAGCCATTACTTGGTATTAATTACCCCATTAACTCTTAATAACCACTACCCATATTAATAGCCATTACTTGGTATTAATTACCCCATTAACTTGTATATGGTGGCTACATGTAACCCTAATTTTTATTAATACAAAAACAAGTTAAATATTATTCCTTGGGCCTCCATGGATGCTTTATTGGGTTAAAATTCTTGGGCTTTCCAAATGTCCCTAATTAAACCCAATATGGCTTCTTGAAGCTTCTTGGATTTAGACCTTGTGATTGGGCCTTCTTATACTATTAATGGATCTTGGATCTCTTTAGGCTTTGAACTTGGATTCACATCATAATGAAAGCTAAAATCAGAGCTATGAGATCACTATTTTAGTTATATTTTCTCTTCTTGTCGCCCCTCTGTAATTCTGCTTGTAAGTCTATTGTCCCTTTTTAGGTAGGTAATTCAGGTGGCTCAGTAACTCACATTGCAACCTATGCCTTGTAACTATCATCAATCATTACGTCAATATCAAATATTCTGCTCAAGAGATCTCCAAAGAAAATGTCTAGTTGATTTTAGCTTCAAGAACTCTCTTCAGTCAGTTCACCCACTCCTCTACATCCTTAATGAATGAGATCGCAATTGATGGGGTTGGATTAATAACAACAGTGAACAAACTGCATTTCTTACACACATAAAAAAAGACTATCATACTAGCATTGATGAATTCATAATGAAACTGGGGAAAAAATGTAGCTCTAGGGGCAAATTGGGGGTAAAATAGTTAATTTACATTCAAGGATTGAAGATAAAACATTGAAGTATAAGAGTTAGTAAAAGAGTTTTGGGGCAGAAAGAAGCATGCAATTATCAGTTATCATACAACGAAAGCAGTAGTAAAAAGAAAAGTTTAATAAGGCATTAGTCAATCAAAAAGCTCCAATATAAAGCTATGGAACCCCCCCCCCCCTTACTAGCCTAGTCATCTATCTAGCAAACTATATCAAAAGCTCTAACATCATAAGTACCAACAACGAAGCATTCAAAGCTCAAACCTACAACATGTAAATAAAATACCTCATTCTTACACTCCAAGATCAACAACATAGCTCTGTTTCAAACAGAAGACCTATTAGGATCATGCATGCCATACATAACATGCGTACACTTGCTTACATTTATTGTGAAATACTTGCTTTGCATAATAAAGTCTTTGAGCCCAGACAAGATTGTACAAATGCTACACTATTAACATTCAAAATTAGTGTTGTGAAAGTGTAAGAAAGTAGTTAGAGCATTCATATATAAATCATCTAAAGAAGAAAGGGCAATACTATTACAATGAACCTAATGTGCAGGAGCCCAATAAATGATGGGCCCATCCAATAAGAAAATATCACTAATAATGGTATTTGTAAAAGCTTCATCTTGGCAACCTCAAGAGGCTGGATTGGATGTTTAGATTCCTCATGTTTACCATCTATCCTTATAGCATTATCCAGAGCATCATTTTAAATCACTTAAAGCCTTAATAAAAGGAAAACTTGTTCCCATGAATTGTGAAAGCAAAAGATAGTTAATAACATAAGAATAATAAAAGACAAGCATACCTCAAATGGGTGAGAATTTGCTCCCATAGATGCTCCAAAATGTACCTTTGATAACCACGAGAATGCTCAAGCAAAAAATAAGGCACTGAATCCTTAAAGAGCCTCTCTCAACTCCTAACTAGTTAGAATAAAACTCCATAATGTCAAGACTAGTATAGGGTATGGATTGCAATGATGAGAAGGTCTAACAAGTTATCAATACATGCGTCAACCCTAAAAAGGGAAAATGCACTCGAAACTTGAGATGAATGCACTCTGAAACTCCTCTGATTACAAAATAACACCTTTAACCCCTAAACCTTTATTGTAGGAAATGTTAGGAAGAGGAACGAAGCCCTCTACCATAGCATCAACAAGAATGACATAGAAAGACAAGCTTAGTCCTAGGCCAAAACCCTAATGGTGGAGTATCATGAACTCTGTTATCAGAGACATCATCATCACAATTAAAAAGGAAGAGTGCAAAAGAACAACATTGCATTCTAACAAATTTTCTTTACCTATAAATAAACTTGACCAACTTGTGGTATTTTGTATAGGAAAAATAAACAAAGAAAAAAAATGAAGAAGGAGAAGAGAACTAGCACAATAATAAGAACGAGCATAATTGTAAATGCTAATCATTCATTAGAGTATCACCTTGTATGGAAAACACCTTGAAAAATAATAAAGAGAAGTAACACAACTTTATATCATTACAATCTCAATCATAGAATCCACAAATTGAAAGTAAATTCATCCACTTCAAAAGATCATATGCGAAAATTTATCTCATGAACATTGATCTCAGTGGCTTTTTAGATGATCAGTTAATAGGTTTGTGTTGAGAGTTTATAAACTGTAATCAATCTAATGCTTACTTTACAAACAAATGAGGGGAAGAATATGCAAAAATAAAATATGTGGAATTATAGTATAAATTGCTTGAATTTTAAAGTATCACTTTAGTCTTTTGAATGATAAATGTGCATATAATCTACTCTAATGCTCAGAAATGAGTACGAGTATAAAATCCCTTGACAATATCCACACTGAGTAATATGAGAAAGGCAAGTGAATACTAAGAGGAGAACCAAAATAAGAGCAAGCTTAACGTACTTCAATGCTAAAAAATGAGTAAGAGTATCAACATCAGCCTCTGGCAATATCCACGTTGAGTAAAATGAGAAAAACAAGGGAATACTAAAAGAGGACATGCCAAAAGCTGCTCTATTTACTCTAATGCTTTGTAAGAGTATGAGTATCTGAAGGACCTTTCCAATGGTATCCATGCTGAATAATTTGAGAAAAGTAGAGGAATACTCAAATGATGAAGAAAAATATAAAAATAACTCAAAGATTGTTTTGATACTTAGAATTTGATCTATTTATTCTCAAATTCCATGAGTTTTGTTTAGTAAATTCTCCCTAAAATTAGGTGTTGAAGTAAGCTCTTAACTTGGTATAAAATATGCTCTTAGCATAAGATGGTTAATGATATCTTTGACTTTTGCAAATGGCAAATAAATGATAGTCATGAAAATCAAAATTAGTGAGATTTATTGAGTGCACATTATCTCATGATAAAGTGATAAAGTACATTATCTCATAATGTACTTTTTTGTACAATTATCATGCTGAAACTAACTTTGACAAGTCTTCAGGAATAGCAAGTCTATAAGAAGATAAACCCAATATGTGGAATCAACACTAGTGCTATCAAGTCAATCAAAATTATTTACAATGAAGGTAGTTGATCAAAGCAATCAGCGTAGAAATTCAAAGAAATTAGCACAAATTCCAATCAGTTAGCATAAAAATTCAAGCATTCAAATTAAACAGCCAAAGATAGAAATTGTAAACAATTATGGATTACAACAGCAAGGGCGAGCAATGAAAGGATTGTAGTTTGATCAGAATAAATCATTAAGCAATGAAAGTGTTGCACCTAAATTATGAGCAGTTATAGGTTATAGCATCATTAATGAATAATGAAAAGGTTGCAGCTAACTACAAGCAACTATGGATTGCAACATCATCGACAAGCAATGAAAGGGTTGCAGCTAATCGCAAGCAGTTATGGACTATAGCATCAAAGGCAGGTAACTAAAAGGTTGTAGCCTACTAAAAGCTAGCATGTAATGGATGGATTACAACTGATCACTTTCAAAACTTGATTTACTAGACAATACATAATAGTTATAGCATATTTTCACTAAACACTCCATAAGAAATATAGTGACAATTTCAGTCATAATTACTAGACATTCCACAAGAACTATAGTATAATTAGCTAGACACTACATAGTTGTTATAGCATATTTTTGCTAAATGTCCCATAAGGAATATGGTGAAAATCATAATCACTAAATGTCCCACAGGGAATTTAGTGTCACCTATTAAACGTCCTACAAGGAATATAGCAAAATACATTGAACATAGTGTCATCAATATTCACTGAACACAGTGATAGCATCACCACTATATTTTCCACTAGAACTATACCCTATTTTCAAAATACACTAAACACAGTGTCAACTGCTATGCACTAAACACGGTGATAGCATCACTACTATATGTTCCACTGGAACTATAGTTTATTTTGAAAATACATTGAACACAGTGTCAATCATTATTCACTGAACATAGCGATAACATCACCGTTATATGTTCCATCAGAACTATAGTCTATTTTCAAAATACACTAAACACAGTGTCAACCGCTATTCACTGAACACAGTGATAGCATCACCGCTATATGTTCCACCAAACTATAACATGTTTTCAAATACATTGAATGCAGTGTCAATCGTTATTCACTTAACACAGTGATAGCATCACCACTATATGTTCCACTGGAACTATAGCATGTTTTCAAAATACACTGAACACAGCGTCAATTGCTATTCACTAAACATAGTGATAGCATCATTGTTATATGTTCCACTCAAACTATAGCCTATTTTTAAAATACACTGAACACAGTGTCAATCGCTATTCACTTAACACAGTGATAGCATTGCCGCTATATGTTCCACTAAAACTATAGCATGTTTTCAAAATACACTAAACATAGTGTCAACCGCTATTCACTAAACACAGTAATAACATCACCGTTATATGTTCCACTGGAACTATAGCTAGTTTTCAAAATACACTGAACGTAGTGTCAATCACTATTCATTGAACATAATGATAGCATCATAGCTAGAAATTCCACATGAATTCTAGTGTTCCTTAAATCGCATTCAACACTGCATAGTATTATGCATAATCATCACTCACAGTAAAATGTTCTGACTTTTTATTTAGAAATTGTGTGCTTATTTCCTTTGCCCCAATTTGTCAAGCAAACAGTGATAAAAAGGGGTAATTGTAGCACCCAATTTAGGATGATTTGAGTTTAGATGTGACAAAAGACCCAATGATGAAAATTGACTATGAAATTAGATTTATTAGATCTAATTTATTGGTTTTGAACTAAATTGTAAATTATTTTTTGAACCTATTTTTAAATTTATTTATTTATTATTATTTTTTATAAAAATATGAAAAAAAAATTTCAAAAAAATAAGGGCTTCCATCAGAAATATAGATTTTCGATCGGAAATCCACACTTCTGACGACACTCCATAATTTTTTAAATTTTATTTTTAATTTATTTTAATTTATTTATATGTTTATCTTTATTTTAATTGGTTGTTATTTTTATTTTATTAGATAAATTTGTTTTTTATTAGATAAATAATAAATATTTTATTTTATTTTTATTTTTATCCTGAATCTAAAGTAGGGTTACAGGACAAGGATTATATATTTTTATCATTTTCTCTTTTCATAAGGGAGGCTCCTAGGGTTTTTATTCTTTTTCCTCTACTCTTATAATTTTTAGCCATGAGCAAAAGCATACTGTAAACAGTGGGGTTTAGCGCACATCCAAGATTTTAGTAACCACGATACCGTTTGAGCTCAAGGCTCTAGAGAACACACTAACCACTACCACAAAGACATGGCATGCAGATGAGGAGTCACCACCCAGGCTAATAATTGGGACAAATTAAAAGTGGTGGTACTTGATTCTTTAAAAGAAAGCAAGCACCATAACCAGGAGATTCTGGATACGGAATATTAACTTCTTTCAGTCTCATGTTTATTTGAGAATTACTTTATGAATTACTATCTTATCCTATATTTACATGCAATTTCATATGAACCCTTATTTAAACAATTATCCCTAGGCAAACTAGTCATGAAAAATACATGTAAACAATGCATTCATTTAAGTTCACAATCCCTAAATTAGTCTAACTATATTGATTTTAATAAAATGAGCTAAATATACATGTTTTAATTTACAAGTGAGTATAAAAGCTAATGGTTCCTACTTAATTTTAATTAAGTAAACCTAGGTCTACTTATTTTAATTCTAAAAATGGACCTAAATCTATAAATTATGAAGTATTTAAATTAGTGGGCCTAATTCTACATGTTTTAATGCTAAGGTGATCTTAAATCTACAAGTTACGAAAAAGACTTTATTTTAATGGGCTAAGTCTAAATTAATTAAATTAAACTAAAGTGGACATATATCTAATTAACTTAATGAGCCTAATTATTTCTACCCTAAATCTAGTTAATTATGGGCCTAAAGATGCATTTTAATTAAAATCTAGAACTAATTGATTAATAATCTATTAAATGAAATGAGCTAATTAAAAGATAGGCCAAAAAGAACTACCTAAACATAAAATTATTTAAATGGGTTAGAGCCTAACACGGGCTTAGAGCCCAAAACACATAAAAAAAATAAAAAAGCCTAAAAACATTAAAAAAATACCAAAACAATTAAGTAAAAGATCAACAAACAATCAATTAAATTTATTTCTTTTAAAAAAACATAATTTAGTTAAAGTGGCCTTAAACAACAAATTATTAATAAATAAAATAATTAACAAGCAACCCTAATTTTATCCACTTAAATCTAATTCAATTTTAATTCAAAACCCTAATTATCCCTATAGCTATTAATTTCAATTAATTATCCAATTAAAACCCTAATTTTACCACCCAATTAATTAAAATAAACACACAACCACACACATAAGATTTCATTATTCTCACTATTGGGGCTATTACAATTATCTACTGAAAATAATAAGAAAATAAAAATTAATACAATCCAAAAAAAACTAAATACAAAAATTCAAAATTAAAATAATAATAAATAAATAACCTTGGAAACTATATTCGACTATAAAATTCAAACCATGGCATTACATGGATCTTCATGGATTTTGTTCTCCAAATGAACTCATCATGTAACTCTCTCCATAATCACCAACGCAAACACAAAAATAAACAATGATTAGTGAATAAACAAAATAAGAATAAAAATTAAATAAAGTTAATATTAAATAGAACTAAAATAATTAAATAAAAAATAGAAGAAAGTAGGAGAGGAGATGATGGTATGTATACAGTATTAATTTGCTCCTCAAACTAGTATAAATCATCATTACTTTTTAATTAGGTCTTCAAAGCTTGATGTTCTCCTTTCAAAAGTCTACTTCTTTTCCTCAAAGATAAGTACCTCTCAAGAAAATTTTATAGGAAAGCTACGTATGAAGGAGAGGTCCAAAAATTATTTTCTTTTTTTTCTCTTTTTTTAGTCCCCCTTTCAGGAGAGTTTTTAGCTAGGTTTATATAGAAAACCCTAGCTAAAAAATGTATCATATTATGTTTTCCTCTCTTCACAGTGATAGAGTTTTGATTTAAAAAGGACCTTTGTTTTCTTGAAAAATTCAAATAAATCCCAAAAAAGGGATTTATCATATTATTTGACTAATCAAAATTTAGAAAAAAAAATTATTTACTCTAAAATAAAAAATAGACGAAAAATGTTTAATTCCGACTAGAATTATATAGTTTCGATCAAAATTATAGAAATACCCTTAAAAGAATTTAACCTTTTTCAATTAGGTCCTTAAAGAAAACACTACAATTAAGTCCCTAAAAAACCAATTAAATTCTTTTAAAAATGCATTTGGGCTTCTTAAGTTTTAAACTTCAAGTTTTGAAGATCTATTTATAATATCTTCTTCATTTGAGTCCTCTATTGCATCCATACTTCATCAAACTCAAATTGGGTGTAAGAGTTTACTAGAGATGTTCCCATGATGTGGTATATTAATTAAACTATCACCTCTGTCTACTTTCTTTGATTAGTATGTGATACTAATAGTGGAAGGTAGTAAGTCTTATGCTACTTGATATAAGATATCATAATAGACATGTGGATACTCATATAATGAGTGGATCAAACAGTGACATTAGATTTACGATCACGAGGATATTCACTTATAGTGAATTATCACAATCGAGGTCATAATGGTGTATATAGTCCTTTGACCTGAGGCAACATGATCATCCATATTTAAGTGGTTAAGGTTTTTTACTACTTACATACTTATGTTATTCACATATAAGTATATGGTATGTGGTGGCTCTAGCTGGTAAAATGTGGGGGATGAGTTTTTTTATTAAGATGATATTGATTGCCTATAGTGAACTTGGATAAGATCTTATGATATCTAAGTTTGTTCTTAATGAATAAGTTCTTGGCTAGGACGAACATAACATCGCTTGAAAGAGTTTTAGTGCTAGAAAAGTGTTTTTAGTATATGTTATATTTTATCAAGAATTAGAACTTAAGATGAGGTCATATGATACAACTATTAAATTTTGACTAAAACTTGACTCTAGGCTATATTAGAATCTTCAAATGAAAGGATTTTAGTGCATGGTAATTATGACCAATTGGTTTGTGTGAATTAATACATGCATTCATTTTTTATTGGGTAGTTATGATATCGATGCTAGGGGTCACTTATAACTTATGAGAACTAAATGTGTACAATTGGGATTTTCACATTTGGACTTAAAAGAGTTTCAAATAATATAAAGTGTTGATATTATATTCTCATTGCCAATTAGACATGAACCTAGTAAGTCACACCTAAAAGAGCTTTACCAAATCACCATCAATGTTAATCCAATTAATTAATTAATTATTAATTAAAGTGTTTAATTAATTAATTAATTAAGATTAACAAAATTGGATTTATGCTTTAAGTAGTGATTCTAGCATATCATAAAATCTAATTCAAGTAAGGTTTTAATTATTAATTAATACTTAATTCATATCTCATATTAATTAAGGTATTAAATTAACATTAAATGTTATTTCTAATTGGACTTGGATTAATGGACCAAGTTGTATAAGCCTGGGCCTAAAAGAGTTTTGGACTAAAGATTAGTCCAAGATGTTAAGAAGGCCCATGAACCTAATCTAGGCCCATATGTCTAATGGATTGGGCTCGGGGCAAGTGTTGGCCTAATTATCAAGTCCAAGTCCATACAAATTGATATGGTCAAATTTGTCATGTTAGGCACATTATCTTTTATGTGTAAAATGTTGACCATGGCAAATTTGTCATATTAGGCACAAATTATCTTTTATGTGTAAAATTTTTACTATGGTTATGATAAGGTGTATATCTCATTAGAATGTATAAAGAATGTATACAGACCTAATACATGAGATGTATTAATTCTCTACACACTTTACAATATGCAAACTTATCATGACAAGTTGTATACTAATCATGTAATAGGGTTTGCTTTTTCAATATAAATATACATAACCTAAGAAGTGTTCTAACATTAGAAAAAAATAGAAAAAGTATAGAGACACACAAAAGAAAGAAAAAACATTTACAAAATAAACCCTAAGTGTCTTTGTATGAAGATTAAATTAGTGTAAGTTTTATGAGGTTCATTAGAGAGGCTACTTACAACTAATATAATATAAGTAAGAAAGTGATTGGTGGAGCTTTGGTGTTTCAAGCTAGAGGCCTAATGCTTAGGGGGCTTGAGCATTTGATTCAAGAGTTGAACCTAACTACATTAAAGCTTGTAGATAACTATTGTGGTCTACATCACACTTAAGAGTTGGTAAGTTTCTTAAGCTTAGAATTCCTAAGTTATTGCTTATATATATTGTTTTGTTATTTAGCTATGTGTAAAATGCCAATTAGATCTATGGGAATGGGAATCTTCATGTGATGAAGGGTTATGCAAGCAAAAGTTTTGAAATTTTACCTTATCTAAGGCTTGTGCTTACCACACTTGTATATTGTATAACTATTCCCTTCAAGTGGTATAAGAGCACCTTTTTAATAATTACAAGTGTTATGATTTTCCTTAATGTTAGTTACTAGTGTAAGGTTAAATATATGTATAAATGGCCATAAGTGTGTGCACAATCCTTGACTATGATGACTCGTTACGGGTGTACCGACTCGTGAGAGAGGCTGGATATGTCGAGTCAAGCCTGCGTTGGCACAGTAGTGCCAAATAGTTTCCATATCCCTTTTTTGCACCCTTTCATGAAAACACCAATTTGAAAGGAGCACGAGTTGGAATGCTTAAAGACCTATGAATACATGTTTTTTTATTGATATACATGCTAAAATGATCCTAGACTTAGATTGCATCCTATGGCTTTTAATAATAATTAATTTTATTATTTCACATGTAAATAAATGTTAATTACATGGAATTATGATGTAATATTCAATGTAAATCACAAGAGTTATGAAATGGAGCTTGAAGATTTCAAGTGGGAGGTCTATGAAGATGGTGACAAGAAGTTTTATACCTTGAAGATTCTTCTTGAGTTAAGACTTTTTGTAATTTATTCTAAGAGTTAGAATAGGCTTAAGTCAAGTCCATAATCACTGATGCAGAACCTCCAAGAATAAGCTTGAGAACCCTTTATGTATTTGAAACCCCGAAGCATTAACTTGAAAACCCCAATAGTCAATTTAGCAACAACCCCTAAGAATGGTTAGAAATCAAATTACTTAGATGATTAAAGAATTAGAATAAAGAAAACTTGTTTCTAAATTCCAATTTCGAAACACTCCACAACAAGATGATCAATCTACTTGATTATTCCTTAAAACATGTATTTTACATAAGAGCACAAAGATAAAAGCAAAATAGCCTTTAGGTTTTAAAACTTCAATTCTAAATAATAATATATAATCCTAATTACATTCGGATTGACATATATAGCATGTTGTTGTGCACTTTTCACTATAATTAAAGTCGAATTGATGGAAACCTAAAACATAAAAGTTATAGCCCTTGATGTAAGCTTTAAGAATATCTTGAATCGCTTCATTTGGATCTATATTGAGTGAGATACAGCCCATTTATTGATGTATATTTAGTCTGCCCAGTATTGTACACGACCCGATAATCTTTCATAATTTTAGCCCATGAAGAAGATCAAATTAACTTTAAATTTCTTCATAAAAGTTATAGCACTATGTGTCAGCTTTCCATATAATTTTGAATTACCTCAATCCAACTTCTATATGGCCAAAACTCTAAATTAGGCTACCAAAAGATGAATTGATAAAAATTCAATCTTGGATCGCATCAGGATCATATCATTCCCTTCCTCTTAAAGATGATTCATCTTCAAATCAGCCCCATGTTTTGAAGTTGGTATTTTCCAACATCCTCTAGGATCAAACACAAACATTTTGGTTAAAAAATTTTCCTTCACAACATGCATCATATCACTTATTTTCTAAATAAAGTATGTCATCATGGTAAACCTGTTCAAAATAACAAAACTAGACAATTGATTATGAATTTGGTTAGTGATAAACAAAACATCCTTGTACATAGGTACAAGTATAGGTTGACTCACATCACTCATTTTTTGACACACATTAATATTCTTTTCACTCATGTCTAGCTTGTTTTCTCTCGCCAAGTGTTTCCTATTTTCCTCATTTTCAACACTCAGCTCACTTTCTTCTTTTATCTTAACTTCATTAGTTTCCCTCCCCCAAGTATTCCTTAATAAAGATGGAAATTCTTCATTGTGTTAATTAATGCATGGGTCTTCAAAAGTTGTCTTTGATGGTGAGGTTTCAACTTGGCACTCCTCCTCCTTACTCTTCACTTCAACTTATTGCTCAACCACTTCAATGACTTCAACACTTTCATTCTTCTTGGAATTACACATTATTATTTTCTCAAAAACACTCATTATCTTTTCATACTCCAAAGCATATTTAATTATTACCTTCAAAGATATATAAGGTTCAAATTGTACATCCATCTTTAATCTCTTAAAAATCTCATGTTTAAGCCCGTTGATAAATTTTGTAACCTACCACCTTTTGGAACCATCTACATCACTTGCTATTACAAAAAACTTAAAATTTTTAATATGTTCATCAACACACATTTTATCACATTGTTTAAGCCTCTGCAATTTAACATAGAATTTATCCCTAACATTTTGAGGAATAAAATGCCTAGTCATACACTTTTTCATTACTTCCTAATTTTTAACCTCACTATACCCATTCATTCTCCTTAACGACATCAAATCTTCCCACCATACAGCAGCATGATTAAAAAATTTACAAGAAGCAATTCTGCACTTTTGGAAATCATAATATATTTTAAGAGAATCAAATATCTCTTCCATTTGTTGCACCCAATTCAAGTAAACATAAGGATCTTTTCTACCATGAAAATAAGGTATGTCCATTTGGTTTGACATTACTGTAAAAAAAATGTTTAAAAAATAAAGAAAAATAATTCAAGGACATTACAAGCACTCCCTCATGTGTTTGCACTTAAATGATGGGGATAGTCACTCGTATTTAACTCAAAAACAAAAAAATTCCACTCATGGGTTTCATCACACCACTCAAGCTAATTTCTTTTATGTTCTTAAATGAATCACACTTTTAGAACAATTTAAATAGTTTGAAGTAATTCAAGTAGAATTCCAAAACTGAAATTTGCAAAACAAGTTTGAAGTAATTCGGTTATAAGAAAAAAATGACAATTCAGAAGCAATAAATTAGGAAAACTAAAATAGATGCAAAAGACATGTGAAAGAAATACAAAGATCTTCTAGAATATAAAAGAAAATTAATTTAAAAGTTATTTTAAGAAGAAAAGTCAAATCTGCCTCAATAAGTAATATTCCTTAATGAGCAAATATTGTAAAGATATGTAAAATCCTTAATAGACAAGGAATACAAGATATGACAAGATCTAGTTAGATATGTCAATTATAAACCAAATAGGATTAGGAAATCTAAATCAGATTTTATGAGGATATTAATCACTCAATGAGCAAGGAATGGAAGGATATGCAAATCAGACCTTGTTAGGATATAAATCACTGAAGAATCTCAATTCTTCCTTTTTTTTAATAACTTTCTTTTTTTTCATGATTTTTTTTTGCTTGTTTTTTTCAATTTTTTTTCTTCTTCTTCTTTTTTTTTGTAAGAAATTTTTTTTTGTTTTTTAAACCTTCAACTATGAACACAAATCTAAATTTCAGAATGTAAAATAATTGACTGAATTAAAGAAAAAAATAAGATCAAGACTAACAAATAAGAACAAAACACAAGAATGAAGAACAAAAAATAAGAACAAAATTTAAAATAATAAGAAAAATATAAGAAATCAAGATTAAGAATGAAAATTATAAAAGATAAAACCTAATCTAGAGCCAAAGCTCTGATACAAATGATACAGAACCTTCAAGAATAAGCTTGAGAACCCCTTTATATATTCAAACCCTCGAAGCATTAACTTGAAAACCCCAATAGTCAATTCAGCAAAAACCCCTAAGAATGGTTAGAAATCAAATTACTTAGATGATTAAAGAATTAGAATAAAGAAAACTCATTTCTAAATTCCAATTTTAAAACACTCCATAAGAAGATGATCAATATACTTAAATGTTCCTCAAAATATGTATTCTACACAAGAATATAAAGATAAAATAAAAACAACCTTTAGGTTTTAAAACTATAATTCTGAATAATAATATATAATCCTAATTACATTTGTATTGACATATGCAACACGTTGTTGTGCACTTTTCACCATAATTAAAGCTGAATTAATGGAAAACCAAAACATAAAAGTTATAACCCTTGATGTAATCTTTAAGAATCATCTTGAATCGCATCATTTGGATCTATATTGAGTGAGATACGACCCATTTACTGATGTATATTCAATCTGCCCAGTATTGTACATAACCTTATAATTTTTCATAATTTTAGCCCAAGAAGAAGATCGAATTAATTCCATATTTCTTCATGAAAGTGTGTAGCACTATATGTTAGATTTCCATATAATTTTAAATTACATAAATCCAAATTCTATAGAGAAATATATGACCAAAACTCTAAAGTAGGCTACCAAAAGATGAATTGATAAAAATTCAATCTTGGATCGCATCAGGATCATATCAATCACTCTTTATTTGTGCATCCATTTATATATATATATATATATATATATATATATATATATATATATATATATATATAATTAGCTAATGTGCAAAGTGAGACCTAAAATCTAAAGATCCAAAATCTTCCAAACTAATTTAAGTCTAGGCTCTCCATTGGAGCAATAACTTGCATGGTTTCAGGATTGGGTGCTTTGGCTATGGATACATAGGGGTGTATACAAGTCCTAAGAGATTCATGTAGTGTTATTGTTAAGCATGAGATGTTGTGGGTGTATGGATACATTATAGGCCAAGAATGGCAAATAAGAGTACCTGAGGTTTGTAGTGTTCAAATCCATACACTACACTGATTCAATGGTGTGGACCTAACTAATGTAAAGAGGTCAAGAATGGCAATGTGCACTTAAGATCTCTAAGCTTCAGGAACCTGATTGACAAAACCTCATATAAGATGTGATGGCAAGAGTTGCCACTTAATGACAACTAAGATTTCAAGAACAACAATGTGTATCTGAGGGATATTAGTAACCATTAAGAACTCCACCCACTATAAATCCATCCAATAAGGGATTTTTATTTCATACTTTGGAAGTGTAGAATTCACCAAGTTAGTGGGAGGCCATTATTATTAAAGACCAAATCTAATGTAAGGATAACATTGCTAAATAACCAATTAATCTTGTTACCTTTGCAGAAAATTAATAATAGGAGATCATCAAACCCACTTGCTATCATACTTGAACAACTTAGGCTCACGGGCCCTAATTTCATTTATCAGCTAATAGCCTAAAAGTTTTTTTAGCTTCTGAAAAGATACTTTATGTATTAGAACAAAGTCCACCCAAACCACTTCCTGAAAATGCATCCTAAAAAGAGTGTGACACTCTAGAAAAATGGAAAGAAGATAATTTGCAAGCATGTTGCATAATGTGGGCTTCTATAAATACTGAAATTCATCAATAACATGAGAAGTACACAAGTGAAAAAGAGATCCTACTTTAACTTTAAAAGTTGTTTGGTGAACGTAGTAGAACCGCTAGATATGAGATATTAAAGTGGCTCTTTCATGCTAAGATAAAGGAGGGTAAGGATGTGGGAGCTCATGTAAACTCTATGATTAGAGCAATGGGTGAACTAGAAAATCTAAATTTCTTTATAGACTTCCACCTCTAATTGGATTTTATCCTTCAATCCCTTCTCGAATCTTTTAGGTGAACCATTGTAAATTTCTATATGAATAAAATAGAGTGTACTCTTGCAGAGCTTATGAACATGCTTGTAACGGCCCAAAAGGCTATACAAGGAAATAAAGAAAAGGAAGTTGCACTTATTACCTCTTCTAGTAGGACTAAGAAAAAAGGTAATAAGAAAAGGAAAGGCAAGACAAGTGTTGTCAAGCCCACAGTTGGCATAGCCAAGAATAAGGGCAAGGCAATTGTGAGAGAAGACCAAAGTAAAGGAAAGTGTTTCTATTGCCAAGGTGAAGGACATTGGAAGAGGAATTGTCCTAAGTTCCTTAAGTTTCTTAAGATAAAAGGAAAGGCAAGCAAGGAGAAGGTGAGACTTTCTTTGATTTATTTGCTTTTAAATGTTCTAAGAGCTCATCTAATGCATAGGTATTAGATACAGGTGAGTTCTCACATTTGTTCATCTAGCAAATGAGAGGAGATTGAGGCCTAATGAAGTGACCTTAAGGCTTGGAAATGGAGCAAGTGTTGCTGCCAAAGCTATAGAATCCACTTTTATTAATCTATAAGATCACATTTTATTATTGGATGATGTACTACATATACCTAATGCCTATAAGAACATTGTCTCTATTTCTAGTTTGACTAGAAAGGGTTATGAATTTAATTTTAAAAGAGATGTTTGTAATATTTACTTTAAAAGTGAAATGGTAGACATGGGTTGTCTAATACATGGTTTATATTATGTTAATAATATGTCCAATAATAATGAGCCTTAAATTAATGTGAGTAATGCAAATGCAATGCTAATAGAAAATGCCTCTAACTAAAAATATCTATGGCACTTAAGATTATGTCACATTATGAAGGATAGGATTAATAAGTTAGAAAGGATGGGAATCTTGAGCAATCTTGAATCCACATCCAATCCGACTTATGAGGCTTGTCTTTAAGGCAAAATGACTATATCACTATTTATTGAACAAATGGCAAGAACTAAGGATGTGTTGGAGATCATACATAGTGATGTATGCGGACCATTTAGCAAAATGGCTAGAGGTGGTTTCTACTACTTTATAACCTTTATAGATGATCTATCAAGGTTTGGGCACTTATTTCTTATGAAGAACAAAAGTGAATCCTTTGAAAAGTTTAAGGAATTCAAAGCCCAAGTAGAAAACCAAACTGGGAAAAGTATTAAAACTCTGAGATCAAATTAAGGAGGTGAATACTTGAGTACCTAGTTCATTGAATTCATAAAAGAACATGACATTGCATCATAACTCACACTACCTAGAACACCATAATTAAATTGTATATTCGAGAGATGAAATCATACTTTATTGGATATAGTACATTCTATAATGAGCTACATTGATCTTCCTATTTCACTTTAGGTTTATGTACTCTAAATAGCCTCTTACATCCTTAATCGTGTTCCATCCAAATCCATTTCTACTACACCATATGAGATATGGCATAGTAGAAAACTAAGTCTTAAATATGTTAAGATTTGGGGATGTCCTGCTTTTCTCAAAAGATTAAAATCAGATAAGTTGGATGTGAAATCGATTAAAGGAAGGTTTGTTGGATATCTTAAAGACAATTTAGGATATTGCCTTATCTTCCTGTTAAACAAGTTATTATTATAAGCAGAGATGCCATTTTCCTTAAAAAAGAGTTTCTTAAGGAAGGTGGCAAAGGAAGGAAGATAATGCTAGATAATGAGTCTTCTAAAGAAGCCCAACAAATTGACCAAATGGGCATTGATTAACCTGAGGAGCATATTCCAACTGAGGATGTTGTCACACAAATTACTAAAAGGTCTTATAGGGTATCTCATCCTCCCGAGAGTACAGTTTTCTTGATGATATGCAAGAGTTGCATATTCATAAAGAGAACATTCATGATGATGATCCTATAACATATAAAGAAGCTTTATATAATAAAGATTCTTTGATATGGCTTGAGGCGATGAGAACTAAAATGGATTCCATGTATACAAACCAAGTTTGGACACTTATTGATCCTCCTGAGGGTATTATACTAATTGGGTGCAAATGATCTTCAAGAGAAAGATTGGTACAAATGGAAAGGTAAAGACATATAAAGCTAGGCTTGTAGCAAAAGGGTTTTGCCAAAGGCAAGGGTTGACTATAAAGAGACCTTTTCACTAGTAGCTATACTTAAATCCATTCAGATTCTTCTAGTTATAGCTGCACACTATGATTATGAGGTTTGGAAAATGGATGTCAAAACCACCTTCCTTAATAAGGAAGATATTTTCATGGAGCAACCCAAGGATTTTGAATTTGAGGATAGGTTAAAAGTGTGCAAGCTTAATAAATCTATCTATTGTCTAATGTAGGCTTCAAGGAGTTGGAATCATCATTTTGATAAGGCTGTTTGTTCTTATGGTTTTATAAAGAACGAAGATGAGCCATATGTTTACAAGAAGGTTAATGGGAGCCAAGTCACTTTCCTAGTCTTGTATGTAGATGACATTCTATTAATTGGAAATGATGTTGGTATGATGAGTTTTGTGAAAGTATGGCTATCTAAAACTACCTCGATAAAGGACTTAGGGGAGGCAACCTATATTCTAGGGATTTAAGTCTATAGAAATATATCGAAGAGAATGATAGGATTATCCTAAAGTATTTACTTGGAAAATGTGTTGAAGAGGTTCAACATGGTTGATTCCAAGAGAGGATTGTTACCATTTAGACATGGTATACATTTATCCAAAGGTATGTCACCTAAAACACTTAAGGAAATCAAGAAAATGGCCAAAGTTCCTTATGCTTCGGCTAAAGGAAGCTTGATGTATGCTATATTGTGTACTAGGCCTAATATTGCTTAAACTGTTAGTATGACTAACAACACTAGATAGCAGTTAAGGTGATCTTTAAATACTTAAGAAGGACTAAAGATCGAGTTTTAACTTATAGAGGAGGTGCAGTAAGCTAGAAGAGTTCCAAGTAAAGTATCACTATCGATTCCACTACAGAAGTCGAGTATATATCCGCATTGGATGCTGCTAAAGAAGCTATTTGGATTAAGAAGTTTGTTACTGAGCTAGGAATTGTTCCTTTTATTGATTCCTTGATTCCTTTCTATTGCGACAACAATGAAGCCATTGATTTGGTGAAGGAACTGAGGTCTCACTAGAAATCCAAACACATAGAAAGGCGCTATCATATTATTAAAGAACTTATTGGGAAGGGCAATGTGCTCATACAAAAGGTAGCTTCAGCTGACAATGTCATTGATCCACTTACTAAAGCATTAACCCAGCTACAATTAGATAGACATCTAGAGAAGATAGGTCTAAGATACAATAGTGATTGGCTCTAGTGTAAGTGGGAGATTATTAGTATAAGTGGTATGCCTTATAGGCCAATCACATATTTTGACATTGTAAATAATCCTAAATGGCAATAAATAATATTCATTTGAATAAAGTGTTTACTTATTTGAATATTTATCCATTAACATCATGTTAAAGAAATTTATTATCAAGAGTTAATAATATTAGCTACAAATTTATTTAGTACATATGCTATAAAATGTTCATAGTTGATAAATTAATATTTCGATAATATTAATTAAACTATCACCTCTATCTATTTTCTTTAATTAGTATGTGATACTAATAGTGGAAGGCAGTGAATCTCATGCTACTTGATGTGAGATATTAGAATAGACATGTGGATACTCGTGTGATGGATGGATCAAACAGTGACATTAGATTTGTGATCACGAGGATATTCACTTATATTCAATGATCACAATCTAGGTCATAATGGTGCATATAGTCCTTTGACTTGAGGCAATACAATAATCCACATTTAAGTGGTTAGGGTTTGTTACTGCTTACATACTTATGTTATTCACACATGGGTATATGGTGTGTGGTGGCTTTTGTCGGTTAAATATAGGGATGAGTGTTTGATCAAGATGGGATTCATTGCCTGGAGTGAAATAAAATCCTATGCTATCTAAGTTTGTTCTTAATGAATAAGTTCCTGGACAAGACAAATATAACATAGCTTAAAAGAGTTTCAATGCTAGAAAAGTGTTTTGAGTATTCATTATGTTTTATTAAGAATTAAAACTTGAGATGAGGTCATATAATACAACTATTAGAGTTTGACTAAACCTTAACTCTAAGCTATATCAAGGTCTTCAAATGAAAGGATTTTAGTGCACGGTAATTATGACTAAAGGGTTCATGTGAATCAATATATGGATTCATTTCTGATTAGGTAGTTGTGATATCAATGCTAGAGGTCATGATGGAAATCAATATATTTATATCCTAAGCTCCCCAATAATTTCAATACTATAATAAACTTGATGATTATAATTTATCACATTCCACAATTATGTTATAGGATCATTCAAGAATGAGATAAGAAAAACTATTTTAGATCTTACTAAGTTAGAATAAGATCATTAACCTTTCATTCAAGCTCCCCAATAGCTAAAGAGCTATGATAAACTTATAATGGAAAGAATTAACACCCTTAGACAATTGATAAAAACTTCAATAGACTTTAACGTCTTTAACATAAACAAGTGGAAAAAAGTTTGAAAGATAAAGAAGAAGAAAAAGATTTTGGATTTTGACACCACAAACCTCACTAGGCTTAATAAGTCACAAAGTTCATGAAAGAACTTCAAAGAAAATTTCTCACCAAAAGAAACTCAATATTTTATAATTCAAATTCAACATATTTCTTACAATGAAATGAGGTCTTGTTTATATAGATACAAGACCAAGCTCATACTACTACTTTAAATATGAAAACATATGATAATCTCACCCTACTTACTTATAATTATAGCCATTAATGATGTAGATTCCTACTAACACACTTTAAATCCCACTAACTTTTAATTATGAAAATTCCCACTAACACACTTTAGACCCCACTCATTATTAATTTTTTTTAAATTTCCACTCATTATTAATTATGTAAATATCCACTTACACACTTTAAGGCCTACACTTTAAATCCCACTAACTAGTAGCCCTCCAAATTCATTTATTTTGATGTGGTAAACAAGACTATTTGGGCCTCTTTATTGATTTTGATTGTACTTGGAAGTTCTTGGGCTTTTCAAACACCTTGAATGAAGATTAATAAGGCTTCCTGTAATTTCTTGGTTTTTGACCTTGTCATTGGGCCTTGTTGGACTTACAATGGATCTTGTGGATCATTAGATCTTGGTTTTGAGCTTGAGATCACATCATTCCACCTTTCTTTAAGAGGATTCATCCTTAAATCAGCTTCATCTTCATCACCTACATTAAACAAAGATAAATCACTAACATTGAAAGTTACACTTACATTACCATACTCACTTGGAAGCTCTAACTTGTAGGCATTATTATTAATGCATTGAGGCACTTTGAAAGGTCCATCTCCTCTTGGCATTAGTTTTGACTTCGTTTGGTTAGGGAACCTTTCTTTTCTTGAGTGCGCCCATACCTAATCACCGGCCTCAAATATCACTTGCTTTCTTCCTTTGTTGTGTTACTTCTAATATTGGAGTGTCTTCCTCTCAATTTGGGCCTCGACATTCTCATGTAGGTTTTTGATAAATTCAACCTTTTGTTTGCCTTCCAAATTTGCTTTCTCCATAGGTAATGGCAACAAGTCCATTGGTGTTAATGGATTGAAGCCATAAACTACTTCAAATGGTGAATGGTTAGTTGCTCCTTGCACACTCCTATTACAAGCAAACTCCACATGTGGTAGGCATTCCTCTTAATTCTTTAAATTCCCTTGGATTTGCACTCTTAAAAGTGTTAAAAGTGTTCTATTCACCACCTTTGTTTGCCCATCTGTTTATGGGTGACAAGTTGTTGAATAAAGAAGCTTTGTTCCCATTTTCCTCTATAATGTCTTCCAAAAATGGCTTTGGAACTTGACATCACGATCAATCACTATGGTTCTTGGCACTCCATGTAGTCTCACCACTTCTTTGAAGAATAGATTTGCAATATGCGTTACATCATCCATTTTATGACATGGAATGAAGTGTGCCATCTTGATAAACCTGTCCACTACAATAAAAATACAGTCTCTCCACCTCTTGAACTTAGGTAATCCTAAAACAAAGTCCACATAAATTTCTAACCAATGTTCATTTGGTATAGGTAGGGGTGTGTACAAACCATGAGGCATTGCTTAGCTTGCTTACAAGTGATGCATTTTTCATAAACTCTCTCAACATCCCTTTTCATGTGTGACTAAAAAAAATGGTCACTTAACACATTTAAAGTCTTTTTAATCCCAAAATATGCAATTAGACCTCCATTATGTGCCTCTCTTATAAGTAACTCTCTCAAAGAACTTTGTGGCACATATAACTTATTTTCTCTAAAAAAAATCCTTATGTTTATAGAACTGATCAAATCCCCCTTTCTCACATGCCTCATAAACATTAGCAAAATCATGGTCATTAAGATATAGATCTTTTATATACTCAAGTCCCAATAATTTTGCATCAAGTTTAAAGATTAAGGCATACCTTATTGATAAATCATTAGCTAAAACATTCTCTTTACCGTGTTTGTACTTAATGTTGTATGGAAAGGGTTCAATGAACTCCACCCATTTGGCATATCTTTTGCTCAACTTGACTTATCCTTTGAGATACTTTAAGGACTCATGGTCGGTGTGAATAATGAACTCATTGTACCTAAGGTAATGTTGCCATGTTTTAAGGACTCTCACCAATGCATAGAATTCCTTATCATAGGTTGGGTAGTTTAGACTGTAAGGAATTGATTATGCAATTAGGAATCAAATCCTTAATCTCATTAAGAATTCCAATTCCTAGGATCCAATTTGCATTAAACACATAGTTAATTTAAAACCAACATAAGTACAAGAAATTAACAACCAAGGAATTATAAGTTTCAAGAAAAACTTACTAGTATCTAAAGGTTGGTGTAGACCATAAAAATCTACTATAATGGTTTGTACACCTTTGATTCAACTCTTGAATCAACTTTGAGTCTCCTAATTATGAGACCTCTAACTTAAAACACCAAGCTTTAGCAAATCTCTTCCTTGTCTTTATCAATAAGAAGCTTGAATCCTCTCACTTTTTCCACTCAAGTGTTCTTCTTCTTATTATCCTTATAAGAGCTCTCATGATTATATATATGTATTTCTTATCTTTTATGTCTCTACACATTTCTCTTTACCAACCAACTATTAATATCCAATGTATGCTTTTTGGATATACTTGGCTAGAGTTTCAAGTAAAGATTAGTGATATGACCTATAATCCATTTGTCATAATTAAATAACAATTAAATAAGTCACTAGTGTCTAAACAAGGAAGATGTAGAGATTACAACTCTTGTAATTCTCTACCTAACCTAGGACTTACACCCATCAATTAATTCCACATATTTATTTGATTTAATAAAATCAAATAATATCTTAATGGATTTGGGCTTAAACAATTGGATCAACTCTTAATCCAAAAACTCAATCCATTACCAAATGGACTTATATGCATTGGGCCAACTTTTAACCTAAAGCCCATGGCATTAATCAAATGGACTTAAATGCATTGGGTGGGCTTGGTCAATTACTTGGTCTAATCATTAATCCAAAACATTTTTGAGCCTAGGCCCATAACATTTGGGCCATTAGTCCAAGTAATTAAGAAAATAACATATACACATTATTAATTTATTATCTCAATTAATATCTCATATTAATTAAGCATAAATTAATAATTAAACCTTTCATTGAAATTAGATTTCATGATATGCTAGAATCATTCCTTTAAGCAAAAATCCAATTTCATTAATCTTAATTAGTTGATTAAACTCTTTAATCAATAATTAGATTAATATAAAGAGATTTGGTAAAAACTTTTAGGTGTGACTTACTAGGTTCATGTCTAGTTGGCAATGAGAAGCTAATATCAACATTTGATATTATTTGAAACTTCTTTCAAGTCTAAATATGAAAATCCCAATTATTCACATTTAGTTGTTATAAGTTGTGAGTGACCCCTAGCATCAATATCACAACTACCCAATTAGATATGAATGTATTTATTAATTCACATGAACCCTTTAGTCATAATTATGTGCACTAAAATCCCTCTATTAGAAGATCCTGATATAGCCTAGAGTCAAGGATTAGTCAAACTCTAATAGTTATATCATATAATTGCATCTCAAGTTCTATCTCTTGATTAAAACACAATAAATACTAGAAACTCTTCTAGCACTGAAACTCTTTCAGACTGTTATGTTTGTCCTAGCCAAGAACTCTTTCATCAAGAAAAGACTTAGATAGCATAGGATCTTATCCTGGTTCACTCTAGGTAATGAATCACATCTTGGTCGAACACTCATCCCTATATTTAACTAACTAAAGCCACCACATGCCATATACCCATGTGTGAATAACACAAGTATGTAAGTGGTAACAAACTCTAACCACTCAAATGTGGATGACCGTGTCACCTCAAGTCAAAGGACTACATACACCATTATGACCTAGATTATGATCGTTGACAATAAGTGAATATCCATGCGATCATATATCTAGCATCATTGTTCAATCCACCCATCACATGAGTATCCATATGTCTATTATGATATCTCATATCAAGTACCATGAGACTCACTACCTCCCACTATTAGTATCATATACTAATCAAGGAATATAGATAGAGGTGATAGTCAAATTAATATTATCCAAACATCAATTATACAACTATGAACATTTTATAGCATATGTACTAAATAAATTTATAGCTCATATTATCAACTATTGATAATGAATATATTTAACATGATGCTAATGGATAAATAATCAAATAAACAAACACTTTATTTAAATGAATATTATATTGCCATTAAGGATAATTTACAATGTCATTATACATTACAAGAATGGCACTAGAGCACATCTATGCTAACATAAACTAGCTCCACTTAGCTTCTCACTAAAATAAGTAATAGGCTTACCTTCTTGTATCAAGACTCCACCAATACCTATGCCACTTGCATCACACTCAATTTCAAAAATGCTTAGTAAAATTGGGAAAAGATAATAAAGGTGCACTGCAAAGTTTGTCTTTCAACAAGTTAAAAGCCTCATTTTGCTTTTTTTTCCCACTTGAAACCAATATTTTTCTTTATGCATTCAGTTAATGGTGAAACTATTGTAGAAAAATTCTTAATGAATCTCCTATAAAAACTAGCTAAACCATGGAAACTTCTAACATCATGCACACTAGTGGGTGTTGGCCATTCTTTAATTACTCTTGCCTTTTCTTGGTCCACATGAATTCCCTTATCATTGACAATATACAACAATAAATTTTCTAATGAATGGTCTTAAAAAATGATTCATTAGCCTTATAAAAGTGCTTAGTGTATTAGTTAACCCAAAAGGCATTACTAACCACTCATATAGGCTATGTTTAGTTTTAAAAGCTATTTTCCATCCATCTCTATCTTTCATTCTTATTTAATGATAATCGGATTTCAAATTAATTTTTAAAAAAAAAACATTAACCATGCAGTTCATCTAACACGTCATCTTGCTTAGGAATGGGATGTCTATACTTTACCGTGATTTTGTTGATGGCTCGATAATCAACACACATCCTCCAAGTTTTATCTTTCTTAAGCACAAGTAAGATGGGCCCCACACATGGACTCATGCTTCACAAACATAACCCTTCTCCATAAGCTCACTCACTTGCATTTGGATTTCCTTAGTTTCCTTCATGTTGGTTCTATAGGTTGGTTTATTTAGAATGCTAGCTCTAGGTATGAAGTCTATTTGGTGTTCAATGCCTCTTTTTCGATGGCAAACCAATTGGAATTTCATCCGGAAACAAATCTTTATAAACTTATAATAAATCAACAACAACACTAGGCAAACCATTTGTTATTTTATTAGAAATGATAAAAACATCCTTGCACAAGAGTACAAGTAAAAGGTGGCTCAAAGACTTGACTTCCCTTACATCTCTCATGGTAGCAAAAGCACTCATTTACTTTTCTTTAGAACCTTCATTATTTTCTCTCCCCTTAGATTTCCCATTTTGGTCAACTTTAAAAGGTTGTTGTTTAGCTTAGTCACCTCACCTTTTTCTTTTCTCTTAAGGGTTCCCTCCCTAAAGAAAGTTCTTTATATTGTTGCTTTATGCATTGTTGGTCTTCAAAAATCTCCTTTGGTGTCAATAGTCCAAGATTAAATCTTTTTCCATCCATAATCAAGGAATATCTATTTTTGAAACCATTATGATTTGCTCTCCTATCATATTGCCAAAGTCTTCACAACAATATTTGGGCCATATACATTGGTACAACATCACTGTAAGCACCCAATTTTGGGATAATAAAGTATGGATGCGACAAAGGACTCCAATGATGAAAATGTTATAAATAGGTCTTCAACACTTGAAGTTTGAAACCTCAAAAGTTTAAATGCATTTTCAAAAAGAGTTTAATTGGTTTTTTAAGGACTTAATTGTAATACTTTTTAAGACCTAATTGAAAATTTTAAATTCTTTTAGGGGTCTTTTCATAATTAAAAGTTTCAAAAAATCAGAATTACACAATTCCGATCAAAATTACATAATTTCGATTGGAATTATACCTTTTTTATCCCTTTTTTGTATTTTTACAGAAAATAAAAAATATGTTTTCTAGGCTAAAAATTTTCTTAAATTTATTTTTGCGATTTATCTAGATTTTGAGGAAATAAAATCCTTTTAAAATTGAAACTCCTTACTATATGATGAGCTAGGGTTTTTTGAGGTTTTTCTATAAAAACCTAGTTAAAACCTCACTTTTAGGGGGACCTCTTTTTTTTTTTTTTACCTCTAGCTCTCTCTTTTCCTGAAGACTTTTCTTTTTATAGGCAGTACACAAAAATACTTTTCTATGACATATTTCATTTTAAAGCAAGGAGCAATAGGCTTTTTGAGAAAAGAATAACAAGTTTTTAAAGATCTATTTAACAAAAAAAATGGTGATCTTACTAATCTGAGGGGTCATCCCACATTGCATCCATAATCATCATCTCCTTCTTTATTTTCTATTATTTTTATTTTATTATTTTGTTTCTATTGAATTCTAGCTTTACTTAATTTTTATTGTTATTTTGTTTATTCACTAACCATTGTTTATTTTTGTGTTGGTGATTATGGAGAAGATCACTTGATGAGTTTACTCAAAGAATAAAATCCATGAAGGTCCATGGAATATCATGGATTGAACCTTGTAGCTAAATATAGTTTCTAGTTTTTTATTTAATTGTTTATTATTGTTATATTTTTTTATTTATTTTTGGGTTGTATTAATTTTTCCTTTTCTTATTATTTTTAATAGCTCTTTGTAATAGCTCCAATAGTGCGAATAATGAAATCAGGTATGTGCAATTGTGTGTTTTATTTTAATTAATTAGTTAGTAAAATTAGGGTTTAATTTGGTAATTAATTAAAATCAATGGCTATAAAGATAATTAGATTTTTTATTAAAATTGGATTAGATTTAAATGGTTAGAATTAAGGTTGTTTGTTAATTATTTTATTTATTATTTAAAGTCATTTTAATTAAATTAGAGTTTTTTTTTTTTTAGAATAAGTGTGATTGATTGTTTAATCTTTTTATTTGATTCTTTTTTATATTTTTTTATTGTTTTTGGTTTGTTTGTTTATGCTTATGTGTTTTGGGTCATAAGCCCACATTAGGCTTTAACCCATTTAAATAAATTTAGGTCTAGAGTTTAATTAACTGAAATACATTTTAGGCCCATAATTAATTAAATTTAAGGTAGAGATAACTTAAGCCCATTTAGTTAATTAGACATAGACCCACCTAGGATAATTAACATTATTTAGACTTAACCCATTTAATTTAAGCCTTTTCCATAATTTGTAGACTTAAGATCACTTTAGAATTAAAATATGTAGAATTAGGCTCACTAATTTAAATACTTCATAATTTGTAAATTTAGGCTCATTTTTAGAATTAAAATAAATACACTTAGGTTCACTAAATTAAAATTGAATAGGAATTAGGCCCATTAGCCTTTAGGGTTACTTATAAATTAAAACATGTAGATTAAGACCATTTAAATTAAAATCAATATAAATTAAACTAACTTAGGGATTATGAATTTAAATGAATGCATTGTTTACATGTATTTTTCATTACTAGTTTGCCTAGAGTTGATTATTTTAATAAGGGTTTATGAAATTGCATATAAATAGAGGGTAAGATAGTAATTCATAAAGTAATTCTAAATTAACACAAGATTGAAAGAAGTTAGTATTCCGTACCCAGAATCTCCCAATTATGGTGCTAGCTTTCTTTTAGAGAATTGAGTAACACCATTTTCAATTTTTCCCGGTTATTACCCTAGGCACTCGTCATCTCCACATCATGTCTTTATGATAGTGGTTAGTGTGCTCTATAGAGCCCTGAGCTCAAACAATGTCGCAATTGCTAAAATCTTGGGCACACGCTAATCCCCGCCATCTATAATCACATAACACCTCATCCTTATATCTACCAACTGAAAAGAAATTAAAACTTGTTTGCTTACCTTCACCAAACCACTATCATTAAGCCATTGTAATTTGTATGGTTTTGGATGCTTGATAAGAGGCAACCTTAATTTCTCTGCTAATAAGGTTCTTATAACAATTAGTACAACTCCCTCCATCAATAATCATATTACACAATTTGTTAGAAATCAAACAATGAGTATGAAATAAATTTTCCCTTTGTTCCCCATTGTCTTCTATTTTATTTTGCACACTCAAAGTTCTTTGTACAAACTAGATTATCACCCTTGGCATACTCAACATCACTACAATCTTCTAGAGGTGGTATTTAATCATCACTCTCCTTCTCACTTTCAGATTCAAAATTACCATCATTTAAAATCATAATTTTTTTATTTTGACATTCTTTAGCAACATGCCCACACCCCAAACTTTTAAAACATTAAATCTCCCTAGTTTAGGTTCTCATCCTTTTTACCCTAAGAAAAAGAAGTTAAACCCAAAGTTGGTTTGGAATTATACCTTTTTCCCTTTGAGTTATTTTTCTACCTTCATGGCTAAGTTCACCAAGTCTTTTATCTCCACATAATGATGCAAATAAACATGATCAACTATGTTTTTTTAGGCCATTCAAGAACCTTGCCATGGTGGCTTCTCAATCTTCCTCCATATTAACTTTGATCATAACCATCTCCATCTCTTTATGGTACTCCTCCACACTCATATTTCCTTGGGTCAAGGTTTGAAGTCTTTGATGAAGCTCCTTATAGTAGTGGCTAGGAATGAATCTTCTCCTTATGATTTGCTTGATCTCCCTCTAAGACTATATAGGTGTTTCTCCATATCTTCTCATTTCCTTACAAAATTAATCCCACCAAAGAATATCATAGTCACAAAATTCAATGGTTGTAAGTGTTACCTTTTTCTCCTCTGAATAGTTATGACATTCAAAAATAAGATCAACCTTCCTCTCTCATTCAAGGTAGACATCAGGATCATTTCTTCCTTAGAAAGAAGGAATTTTCATTTTTATGCTTCCAAGGTTATGATCTACATCTTCCTTATGGTCGCTCCTAGCTTACCTACTAAGATGTCCAAACAAAGTGATTTGGTCATCCTCTAAGTCATCTCTGCCATCATACCCCTCTTTCTCAATTGGTGGTTGTCTCTTTTATCTAGGCATTCCTTGTAATTAGTTTAGAATGCCATCATGCCTTTCTAGCCTTTCATTAACTCCTTCCATCACCCTAAACATCCTTTCAAATTGTTGTTGCATTGCTTACAACATTTGGTCATTTGATGATGATGTGCTTGTATCCTTAGATATGATTAAGACAAGAAATATTAGGGTAGACAAGAAAAAAAAATTATTTTTTTTTTCAATTTATGAAGAATTGAGAAGAAGAAAAGAATAGATGATACATGAAAATAAAAGGATATGTAACCAAACCTTGAAGTTTGGCTCTGATACCAAACTGATACGAACCCTACCTATAACAGAGATAGAACGCGCATCCAACTTTGAAATCGTTGCCCAAGATCATTAAGATAAGGTTGTGAAGATGGAGCTAAACCCCTTGCTTATTAATTTGAAGTAAGACACTTAGCTATTATAAGATGAACAATCACACAATTCTAAGTTTAATCTAACTTAGCAATTGTAATGAAAGGTAGAAGTGAAACAATTCAAGTAAACTTGCAAAGTTTCAAAAGAATAAAGTTTAAGGAAAAACCTCACTTTTAATATTTCAATGCTTTTTTTAAATTCGTATGTCATAGGGTTAGCCCTTATATAGGCATGTAAACAACCTAATCCTTAAAGGAAAAGGTTCTATTCCTTATTCCTAAAGATACCTATATAGGAAAATCTTTAATTAAGGAGATTTCCTTCAAAATAGGACAACTAATGACAACTCATCTTTGAAAAGTCAAAATTGACAACTCATTACAAGTCATGACAACTAAGCAAAATGACAACTCATGACAACTAAGAATAGAAGCATGCCAAGTCACATGTTGATCGTTGACTGTTGACTTTGACTTGTTGACTATTTGACTTTGACTTTGACTTGGAATATTCTTGAATCTTCTCACATCTTCTAGAATCTTCTTGAATCTTCCTTATTGACTCCAAAATAGGAATAACTCCAAAATTCATCCATATCAAGCTAATTAATGTCAAAATAGGAAATTAAATTAATTAGCTTGAATTCTTAACATTTAGGCACTTTTAATCCCTTTTAGGGTTCATATTAAGCTTTGATACAAAAAATGATGGAAATTAATATATTCATATCCCAAGCTCCCCAATAGTTTTAATATTATAATAAACTTGATGATTAAAATTTATCACCTTCCACAATTATGTTATAGGATCATTCAAGAATAAGATAAGAAAAACTATTTTAGATCTTACCAAGTTAGAATAAGATCATTAACCTTTCATTCAAGCTCCCCAATAACTAAAGAGCTATGATAAACTTGTAATGGAAAGAATTAACATCCTTAGAAAATTGATAAAAACTTCAATAGACTTTAAATTCTTCAACATAAATAAGTGGAAACAAGTTTAAAAGATGAAAAAGAAGACAAATATTTTGAATTTTGACACCACAAACCTCACTAGGCTTGATAAATCATAAAGTTCATGCAAGAACTTTAAAGCAAATTTCTCACCAAAAGAAACTCAACATTTTATAACTCAAATTCAACATATTTCTTACAATGAAATCTTGTTTATATAGATACAAGACCAAGCTCATACTACTACTCTAAATATGAAAACATAAGATAATCTTACCCCACTAACTTGCAATTATAGCCATTAATGATGTTGATTCCCACTAACACACTTTAAATCCCACTAACTTTTAATTATGAAAATTCCCACTAGCACACTTTAGACCAAACTCATTATTAATTATTTAAATCCCCACTCATTATTAATTATGTAAATATCCACTAACACACTTTAATCCCCACACTTTTAAATCCCAATCATTATTAATTATGTAAATATCCATTAACATACTTAAGGCCACACTGTAAATCCCAATAACTATTAGCCCTTCAAATTCATTTATTTTGATGTGGTAAACAAGACTATTTGGGCCTACTTATTGATTTTAATTGTACTTGGAAGTTCTTAGGCTTTCCAAACACCTTGAATGAAGATTAATAAGGCTTTTTGTAATTTCTTAGTTTTTGACCTTGTCATTGGGCCTTGTTGGACTTACAATGATCTTATGGATCATTAGACCTTGGTTTTGAGCTTAAGATCGCATCAAGCCACTCATAACTTATGAGAACTAAATATATATAATTAAGATTTTCATATTTGGACTTGAAAGAGTTTTAAATAATATTAAGTGTTGATATTATATTCTCATTGCTAATTAGACATGAACCTAGTAAGTCACACCAAAAAGAGCTTTACCAAATCACCATCAATGTTAATCCAATTATTGATTAAAGTGTTTAATTAATTAATTAAGATTAACGGAATTGGATTTATGCTTTAAGCAATTATTCTAGCATATCATGAAATTTAATTTAAGTAAGGTTTTAGTTATTAATTAATACTTAATTAATATGGGATATTAATTAATATAAGATATTAATTAAGGTATCAAAATTAATATTAAATGTTATTTCTACTTGGACTTAGATTAATGGCCCAAGTTGTATGGGCCTAGGCCCAAAAGAGTTTTGGACCAAAGATTAGTCTAAAATTTTGAGAAGTATGTTTAATGGATTGGGCTTGGGCCAAGTGTTGGCCCAATTACCAAACCTAAGTCCATACAAGTTGATATGGTCAAATTTGTCATGTTAGGCACATTATCTTTTATATGTAAAATGTTGACCATGACAAATTTGTCATATTAAGCATACATTATCTTTTGTGTGTAAAATTTTGACTATGGGTATAATAAGGTGTATATCACATTGGTATGTGTAAAGAATGTATGTAAACATAATACATGGGATGTATTAATTCCCTACACACTTTACAACTTGCATACTTATCATGAAAAGTTGTATACTTATCATGTAATAGGGTTTGCTTTTTCAATATAAATATACATAACCTAAGAAGTGTTCTAAGGTTAAAGAAAATAGAAAAAGTGTAGAGACAGAGAAAAGAAAGAGACAACATCTACAAAATAAACCCTAAGTGTCCTTGCATGAAGATTAAATTAGTGTAAGTTTTATGAGGGTCATTAGAGAGGCTACTTGCAACTAATTTAATCTTACCAAGAAGGTGATTGGTGGAAGTTTGGTGTTTCAAACTAGAGGCCTAACACTTAGGAGGCTTGAGCATTTAATTAAAGAGTTGAACCTAACTACATAAAAGCTTGTCGATATTGTGGTCTACATCAAACTTAAGATTTTATAAGTTTTCTTAAACTTAGAATTCCTAGGTTATTGCTTATATATATTGTTTTGTTATTTAACTATGTGTAAAATGCAAATTGCATCTATAGGAATGGGAATCTTTATGTGATAAAGGGTTATACAAGTAAAATTTTTGAAATTTTACCTTGTTTAAGGCTTGTGCTCACCACATTTGTATGTTGTATAACCGTTGTTAGGAATCAATTATGCAACAACCAAATGTGGTGAGCAAATGCCTTAGACAGCATAAAATTTCAAAAAATTTACTTGCATAACCCTTCATCACATGAAGAATTCCATTCCCATAGATCCAATTTAAATTTTACACATAGCTAAACTCCACATCAACAGGTAAAACAACATCCTATGAATTCTAAGTTTAAGAAAACTTATCAACTCCTAAGTTTGATATAAACCATAATAGTTAATCTACAAGCTTTGGATGCTTTAGGTTTAACTCTTGAATTAAATGCTCTAGACTCCTAAATGTTAGGCCTCTAGCTTGAAACATCAAAGCTTCACCAATAACCTTCTTGCCTTGATTTAATTAGTAGCAAGTGCCCTCTCAAATGACTTCACAAATCTTGCACTAACTTAATCTCCTTACAAGAACACTAGGGTTTATATTGTATATATATTGTGTTTATTTTGTTATATATGTATCTAACCATCTAACCTAAGAACACTTACTAGGTTATGCTTATATATATAGAGAAAGTAAACTGATATGATCCTAATGTGATCCAAGATTTAATTTTTATCAATTCATCTTTTGGTAGCCTACTTTAGTGTTTTGGTCATATATTTCTCTACAGATGTTGGATTAAGGTAATTCAAAATTATATGGAAAACTAACACATAGTACTACAACTTTAATGAAGAAAGTTGGAGTTAATTCGATCTTCTTCATGGGCTAAAATTATGAAATATTATTAGGTCGTGTACAATACTAGGCAGACTGAATATACATCAATAAATGGGCTGTATCTCACTCAATATAAATCCAAATGAAGAGATTCAAGATGCTGCTTAAAGAATACATCAAGGGATATAACTTTTATGTTTTGGGTTTCCATCAATTCAGGTTTAATTATGGTGAAACGTGCACAACAACATGCTGTATATGTTAACCTGAATGTAATCAAGATTATATTTTATTATTTAGGTAGAATTATATTTTCTTATTTAAGAAGGATTTTATTTTCTTGTTTAGTTAGGATATTAATTAGGTTTTATTTAGGGTTTCTTTAAGCCTATTTAAAGGTCTTATTTTATGTAACTTGGGAAGATTATGATTCAGAATTGAAGTTTTAAAACCTAAAGGCTGCTTTGCTTTTATCTTTGTGTTCTTGTGTAGAATACATGCTTTAAGGAACATTCAAGTAGATTGATCATCTTCTTATGGAGTGTTTCAAAATTGGAATTTAGAAATGAGTTTTCTTTATTCTAATTCTTTGATCATCTAAGTAATCTAATTTCTAACCATTCTTAGGGGTTGTTGCTGAATTGACTATTGGAGTTTTCAAGTTAATGCTTCAGGGGTTCGAATACTTAAAGGGGTTCTCAAGCTTATTCTTGGAGGTTCCATATCATAAACCCTAATGATGTTATCCCTTACATCATTAGTAGACAACTCATTATGATAAGTATACAACTTGTATAATTATCTAGTGTAAAAGAAATATATAGAGAATTAATACATCTCATGTATTATGTCTACATATATTTTCTACACAAATCATGTAACCTAATCTTGATTTCAGCAAGGTCAACATTATACACTTAAAAGTTAATGCATGCATAATATGCCAAGCCTAATAAGACAAGCTTATCCTTACCATTTTATCCTTATGGACTTGGGCTTGGTCATTGGGCCAACACTTAACCCAAGCCCAATCCATAAAACCAAATGGGCATTGATTAAGTTCATGGGCCTTCTCTTCATCTTGGACTAATGTTTGGTCCAAAACCTTTTTAGGCCTGGGCCCATACAACTTGGGCCATTAATCCAAGTCCAAATAGAAATAACATATATTATCAATTTAATACCTTAATTAATACCTCATATTAATTAAGTATAAATTAATAATTAAATCTTACTTGAATTAGATTTTATGATATGCTAGAATCATTGCTTAAAGCATAAATCCAATTCTATTAATCTTAATTAATTGATTAAACACTTTAATCAATAATTAGATTAATATTAATGATGATTTGGTGAAAATCTTTTAGGTATGACTTACAAGGTTTATGTCTAATTGGCACTGGGAAGATAATATCAACATTTTATATTTTTTGAAACTCCTTCCAAATCTAAATATGAAAATCCCAATTATACACATTTAGTTCTCATAAGTTGTGAGTGACCCTTAGCATCGATGTCACAACTACGCAATTAGAAATGAAAACACATATTGATTCATATAAACCCTTTATTCATAATTATTGTGCAATAAAATCCTTTCATTAGAAGATCTCGATATAGCCTAGAGTCAAGGTTTAGTCAAACTCTAATAGCTATATCATATATATGACCTCATCTGAAGTTTTAATTCTTGATAAAACATAACAAATACTAAAAATAATTAGTGCTAAAACTTTCCAGCTATGTTATGTTTGTCTTGGCCAATAACTTATTCATCAAGAACAAACATCTTAGTCGAATACTCATCCCAACATTTAACTTACTAGAGCCACCACACACCATATACCTATGTGTGATTAACATAAGTATGTAAGCAGTAATAAACCTTAACCACTTAAACGTGGATGACTGTGTCACCTTAGGTCAAAGGACTATATGCACCATTATAACCTAGATTGTGATTGTTGACTATAAGTGAATATCCTCGCAATCGTAAATCTAACATTATTATTCGATCCACGTATCACATAAGTATTCACATGTCTATTCTAATATCTTATATCAAGTAGTATAAGACTCACTACCTCCCACTATTAATATCAAATACTAATCAATGAAAATAAATAAAGGTAATAGTCAAATTAATATTACCCAACTATTAACTTATCGACTATGAATATTTTTATAGCAAATGTACTAAATAAATTTGTAGGTCATATTATCAACTCTTGATAATAAATTTATTTAACATAATGCTAATGGATAAATACTCAAATAAACAAACACTTTATTTAAATGAATATTACTTATTGCTATTTGGGATTATTTACAATGTCAAAATATGTGATTGGCTTATAGGGCATACCACCTATACTAACAATCTTCCACTTGCACTAGAGCCAATCACTATAGTATTTTAGACCCATCTTCTCAAGATGTAGATCTAGTTGTGGTTACATTAGTGCTTTAATAAATGGATCAGCCATATTATCAGCTAAAGCTACCTTTTGCATGAGCATATTGCCATTTCCAACAAGCTCTCTAATAGTATGAAAGTTCCTTTTTATGTGTCTGGATTTTTTTATGAGACCTCAGTTCCTTTGCCAAAGCAATGGCTCCATTATTGTCGCAATAAAGAGGAATCAGGGACTCAATAGAAGGAATAACTCCTAGTTTGGTAATGAACTTCTTAATCTAAATACCTTCTTTACCAACATCCGATGCAGCTATATACTCAGCCTCTGTAGTGGAATCAACACCCTTCCCAAATAAAGACTTTGGGATAAACCTCTCTTGGAATCAAATATGTTAAACCTCTTTAACACCCTTTCCAAGTAAAGACTTTAGGATAAACCTATCATTCTCTTCAATCTATCTCTATAGACTCAAATCTCGAGAATATAGGTTGCCTCCCCTAAGTCTTTCATTGAAAAGGTTTTATATAGCCATACTTTCACTAAAGTCATCATTTCCAATTAGTTTCATCAACATATAAGACTAGGAAAGTTAGTTGGCTCCCACTAATCTTTTATAAACACATGGTTCATCATAGTTCTTAATGAAACCATAAGAAAGGATAGCCTTATCAAAATGATGATTCCAACTCCTTGAATCTTGCTTTAGACCATAGATAGATCTACTAAGCTTGCACATTTTTTAGCTATCTTTAGATTCAAAACCCTTGGGTTGCTCCATGAAAATCTCTTCCTCAACATATTCATTAATAAAAGCAATTTTGACATCCATTTTCCAAACTTCATAATCAAAGTGTGTAGCTATAGCTAGAAGAATTTGAATGGATTTAAGCATGGCTACCGATGAGAAGGTTTCCTTGTAGTCAACCCTTTACCTTTGGCAAAACCCTTTTACTACAAGCTTTGCTTTATAGGTATTAACCTTTCCATTTGCATTAATCCTTCTCTTGAAGATCCACTTACAACCTATAGGTACAATACCTTCAGATTGATCAATAAATATCCAGACTTGGTTTGCATACATGGAATCCATTTCAGTTCTCATAGCCTCTAGCCATCTCAAAGAATCTTTATCACATAAAGCTTTTTCATATGTAGCAAGATCATCAAAATGAATGCTTTCTTCATGAACATGTAACTCTTGCATATGAAGAAAACCCTATCTTTCAGGAGGATGAGATACCCTACTAGACCTTCTAGGTGTCAGTGTGATGACATTCTTAATTGGAATAGGCTCTTCAAGTTGATCAATATCCATTTAATCAATTTGTTGGACTTCTTTAAATGACTCCTTATCTAACATTTTCTTGCTACCTTTGCCACCTTCCTTAAGAAACTCTTTTTTAAGAAAAATAGCATCTCTACTAATAACAATAATTTGTTCAGTAGGAAGATAAAAGTAGTATCCTAAACTATCTTTAGGATATCCAATAAACCTTCCTTTAATCGATTTCACATTCAACTTGTCTGATTCTAGCTTTTTGATAAAAGCTGGACATCCCTAAATCTTAATATATTTAAGACTTGGTGCTTTACCATTCCATATTTCATATGGTTTAGTAAAAACATATTTAGGTGGAACATGATTAAGGATGTAGGAGGCCGTTTAGAGTGCATAACCCCAAAGTGATATAGGAAGATCAGTGTAGCTCATCATAGAATGTACCATAACTAATAAAGTATGATTTCATCTATTGGACACACTATTTAATTGTGGTGTTCCAGGCGGTGTGAGTTATGACACAATGCCATATTCTTTAAGGAACTCAAAGAACTCGATGGTTAAGTATTCTCCTCCTCGATCTAATCTTAGAGTTTCAATACTTTTCCCAGTTTGGTTTTCTACTTAGTCTTTGAATTCCTTAAATTTTTCAAAGTATTCAGTTTTGTGTTTCATAAGAAATAAGTGCCCGCACCTTAGTAAATCATCTATAAAGGTTATAAAGTAATAGAAACCACCTTTATCCATTTTAGCAAATGGTTCACATACATCACTATGTATGATCCCTAACACATTTTTGGCTCTTGCCATTTGTGCAACAAATGATGATCTAATCATCTTACTTTGAAGACAAGCCTCACAAGTTAAATTGGATACGGATTCAAAATTTCTTAAGAATCCTATCCTTTCCAACTTACTAATCCCCGCAATGTGACATAATCTCAAGTGCTATAGATATTTGGAGTTAGAGGTATTTTCAATTAGCATTGCATTTGCATTACTCACATTCATTTGAGGCTCATTGTTATTGGACATATTATCAACATAATATAAACCATGTATTAAATAACCCATGCCTACCATTTCATTTCCAAAGTAATACAAACATCTCTTTTAAAATAAAATTCATAACTTTTTTTTTAAATTAGAAATGGAGATAATGTTTTTATAGGCATTAGGTTCATTTAACACATCATCCAATAATAAAATATGATTATATAAATTAATAGAAGTGGATACTATAGCCTTGGGAACAACATTTGCTCCATTTCCAAGCTTTAAGGTTACTTCATTAGACCTCAACTTTCTCTCATTTACTACATCCTACAAGGATGAACAAATGTGAGAACTAGCACTGGTATCCAATACCCATGCATTTGATGAGCTCTTAGAACATTTAGAAGCTAATAGATTAAAGAAAGTCTCACCTTCTCCTTGCTTGGCCTTTCCTTTTTTCTTGATAGACTTAAGGAACTTAGGATAATTCCTTTTCCAATGTCCTTCACCTAAGCAATGGAAACACTTTCCTTTGCCTTGCTCTTCCCTCACAATGGCCTTGCCCTTATTCTTGGTTATGCCACCCATGGGTTTGACAACACTTGTCTTACCTTTCTTCTTCTTATTGCTTTTATCTTAGTCCCACTAAAAAAAGTAATAAATGTAACCTTTTTCCTTTTGTTCCCTTAAATAGCCTTTTGGGCCATCACAAGCATATTTAAAAGACTTCTCTTAGGATGCATTTTTAAGAAGAGATCCGAGTGGGCATTATTATTTAGAAGTTGAAACAACTTTTAGATTCCTTATCCAATTTATATAATTAGGGCCCGTGAGCCTATATTAGTCAACAATGATTGAAAGTGGGTTTGATGGTCTCATATTATCAAGTTTTTGCAAAGGTAACAAGATTAATTAGTTACATGACATTATTATTATAAACATTAGATTTGGTCTTTAATCATAATGGCCTCCCACTAACTTGGCAAATCCTACACTTTCAAAGTAGGAAATGGAAATCCTTTATTGGATGGATTTCTAATAGGTAATGGAGTTCTTAATGAGTCACTAATATCCCTCAGGTCACATTATCGTTCTTGGAATATTAGTCTTCATTAAGTGGTAACTCTTGCCATCATATCTCATGTGAGGTTCCATCGATATGAATCCTAATATTACGAGCCTCAGGTACACATTTTCATTCTTGGCCTTTGGCATTAGTTAGGTCCACACCATTGGATTAGTAAAATGTATGGATTTGAACATTATAAACCTCAGGTACTCCTAATTGCCATTCTTGGCCTATAGTGTATCCATACACCCATAACATTTCATGCTTAACAATAATACTACAATTCCTCTTGGGCTTTAAGCACACCTTTATGTATCCATAGTCAAAGCACATAATCCCAAAACCATGCATGTTATTGTTCTAATGGAGAGCTTAGACTTAATTTAGTTTGGAAGATTTGTGGGTATTCAGTCTCACTTTACACATTAGCCAATTATATATATCATATATATAAATATATATGCATATTGCATGTTATAACATATATATCACATATATACATAGAACATGCATTTTGGAGGCATAAATAAAGAGTGATCATGGACCTTTCCTTAAGCCTATTCTAACTCTTAGAATATATTATGGGCCTTGTGATCATGGGCCTTATCTTTATCTCTAAGGATCTCCAACTTGAACACTTCAAGCTCCATATCATAACTCTTGTGTATTACAATGAATCCTTGGCATACCAAGGTGAATATAACATCCTAATTTTATGTAATTAACATTTAATTACATACCAAATAATAAAATTAATTATTATTACAATATTTAGGATGTAAACTAAGTCCATGATCATTCATTGCATGTATGACAAGCAAACATAAAATAAAATATAACTTTTGCATGTTATAATCAATTTGTAAAGCATACAAAACATGCTAACACACATTCAAACACGCCATGACACAAGTTATGTGCCAATCTATCCCTTTGGACAAAAGTTGACACACCTTCAGATGCACCATGACATAAGCTGTGTGCTAATCTATCCCTTTGGACAAAAGCTAACACACCTTCAGATATGCCATGACACAAGCCATGTGCTTGCCTGTCCAAAGCATAAAAACACACCTTTTAAAGCATGTTAGGTCACAACACTTGTAACCAACATCAAGTATAATCACAACACTTGTAATCATCAATCAATTTAATATGTGTAAACTGTAAAAAGAATCTCTAATACCATTGTTAATAATTGGTTATGCAACAACTAAGTATGGTGAGCACATGCCTTAGATAGGGAAAAATTTTAAAAATTTTACTTGCATAACCCTTCATCATATGAATGATTCCATTCCTATAGATCCAATTTGTATTTTACACAAAGATAAACTACACATCAATAACTAAAACAACATCCTAGGAATTTTAAGCTTAAGAAAACTTACCAACTCCTAAGTTTGGTGTAAACCACAATAATTAATCTACAAGCTTTGGATGTTTTAGGTTCAACTCTTGAATCAAATGCTCTAGCCTCCCAAATGTTAGGCCTCTAGTTTGAAACACCAAAGCTTCATCAATAACTTTCTTGCCTTGATTTAGTTACTAACAAATTCCCTCTCAAAAGATCCTCATAAATCTTGCACTAACTTAATCTCCTTACAATAAGACTAGGGTTTATATCATATATATGTTATGTCTATTTTGGTATATATGTCTCTAACCATCTAACCTTTGAACACTTATTAGGTTATGCATATATATGTAGAGAAAGCAAAACCCTAATGATGTCATCCCTTACATCATTAGTAGACAACTCATTATAATAAGTATACAACTTGTATAATTATCTAATGTAAAAGAAGTATGTAGAGAAATAATACATCTCATGTATTATGTCTATATGCATTCTCTACACAGATCATGTAACATAATCCTTATTTAGGTAAGGTCAACATTATACACTTAAGAGATAATGTATGCCTAATATGCCAAGCTTATCCTTACCAGTTTACCCTTATGGACTTTGGCTTGGTCATTGGGCCAACAATTGACCCAACCCTAATCCATAAAACCAAATGGGCCTTCTTTTCATCTTAGACTATTGTTTGGTCCAAAACCCTTTTGGGCCTAGCCCATGCAACTTGGGCCATTAATCCAAGTCCAAATAGAAACAACATATATTATTAATTTATTACCTTAATTAATATCTCATATTAATTAAGTATAAATTAATAATTAAACCCTTACTTGAATTAGATTTTATGATATGTTAGAATCATTGCTTAAATCATAAATCTAATTCTATTAATCTTAATTAATTGATTAAACACTTTAACTAATAATTAGTTTAATATTGATGATGATTTAGTGAAATTCTTTTAGGTGTGACTTACTAGGTTCATGTTTAATTGTCAATGAGAAGATAATATCAACACTTGATATTATTTAAAATACCTTTTAAATCTAAATATGAAAATCCCAATTATACATATTTAGTTCTCATAAGTTATGAATGACCTCTAGCATCGATGTCACAACTACCCAATTAGAAATGAATACATTTATTAATTCACACGAACCCTTTGGTCATAATTACAGTGCACTAAAATCCCTTCATTAGATGATCCCGATATAACCTAGAGTTAAGGTTTAGTCAAACTCCAATAGCTATATTATATAACCACATCTCAAGTTCTAATTCTTGATAAAACATAACAAGTACTATAAACACTTTTCTAGCACTAAAACCTTTTCAAGCTATGTTATGTTTTCCTAGTCAGGAACTTATTCTTCAAGAACAAACTTAGATAGCATAGGATCTTAACCAGGTTCACTCTAGGCAATGAATCCTATTTTGGTCAAACACTTATCCTTATATTTAACTAACTAGAGCCACCACACGCCATATACTTATGTGTGATTAATACAAGTATGTAAGTGATAACAAATCTTAACCACTTAAAAGTGGATGGCTGTGTCACCTTAAGTCAAAGGACTATATGCACCATTATGACCTAGATTATGATAATTGATTATAAGTGAATATCCTCACAATCATAAATCTAACGTCACCATTTAACATCATTTGTGCACAGATTTGCATGAGTACACATTTTACGCTCAAACATGTGCAAAAGTGCATGATTTATGCATTTAATGTAGTCAATAAGATTTACAAGTTTGCAATGCTAGAAGGTGTATTTAGGATTGTGAATGTGCAATTAGATCCTTGGATAATATGTTTAAAACTATTTGTGCCTAAATTTGCATAAGTTCATGTTTTGCATTCAAATGTGCGTAAAAGTGTTCAATTTGTGCATTTAATAAAGTCAACAAGATTTACAAGTTTGGAATGCTAGAATGTGTATTTAGGATTATGAATATACAATTGGAGCCTTAGATAACATGTTTGACATCATTTATGCACATATTTGCACGAGTACACCTTTTACTTTCAAATGTGCGCAAAAGTGCATGATTTTTGCATTTAATAAAGTCAACAAGATATACAAGTTTGAAATGATAGAATGCATATTTAGGGTTTTTAATATATAATTAGATCCTTGGATAACATGTTTAAACTATTTACACACAGATTTGCATAAGTTTACATTTTGCATTCAACGTGCATAAAAGTGTATGATTTGTGCATTTAATAAAGTCAACAAGATTTAGGAGTTCATAATGCTAGAATGTGCATTTAGGATTATAAATATGCAATTAGAGCTTTGAAAAAATTATTTAAAATCATTTATGCACAAATTTACATGTGTTCACATTTTATGGTCAAACATACACAAAAGTGTACTATTTGTGCATTTAATAAAGTCAACAAGATTTACACTTTCAAAATGCTAGAATGTGTACTTATGATTATGAATATACAATTTGAGCCTTGGATAACATGTTTTAAACCATTTGTCCACAGATTTACACAAGTTCACATTTTGTATTCAAATATACACAAAAGTGCATAATTTGTACACAAATCATTCATAATTTGTGCATAAATGTGCATAAAGTCAACAAGATTTATGAGTTTGGAATGCTAAAATGTGTTTTTATGATTGTGAATATGCAATTGGAGCCTTGGATAAAATGCTTAACATCATTTGGGCACAGATTTGCACTAGTTCACATTTCACATTCAAAAGTGCACAAAAGTGCACGATTTGTGCATTTAATAAAGTCATTAAGATTTTATGATTTTAGAATGCAAGAATGTTTACTTAGGATTGTGAATATGGAATTAGAGCCTTAGATAACATGTTTGTTCATAGAATTACACGAGTTCACGTTTTGCATTCTATCATACGCAAAAGTGCATGATTTGTGCATTTAATAAAGTCAATAACATTTATGAGTTTTAAATGCTAGAAGGTGTATTTGGGATTGTGAATATGCAATTGGATCCTTGTATAACATGTTTAAAACTATTTTTGCACAAATTTGCACAAGTTCATATTTTGCGTTTAAACGTGGGCAAAAGTGTTCAATTTGTGCATTTAATAAAGTCAACAAGATTTACAAGTTTGGAAAGCTAAAATGTGTGTTTATGATTGTGAATATGCAATGGAGCCTTGGATAAAATGTTTAACATCATTTGGGCACAGATTTGCACTAGTTCACATTTTGCATTCAAATGTGCACAAAAGTACACAATTTGAGCATTTAACTCATTAAGATTTATGAGTTTAAAATGAAAGAATGTTTATTTGGTATTGTGAATATGGAATTGGAGCCTTGGATAATATGTTTATGCACAAACTTGCATGAGTTTACATTTTGTGTTCTATCATACGCAAAAGTGCATGATTTGTGCACTTAAATAACATGTTTAAAATCATTTTCACATAGATTATAAATTTGCTAGAATGTGTATTTAGGATTATGAATATGCAATTGAAGCCTTAGATAACATGTTTAAAGACATTTGTGCACAAATTTGTATGAGTTTACGTTTTGCATTTAAATAAGCATAAAAGTGGACGATTTGTGCATTTAATAAAGTCAACAATATTTATGAGTTTGGAATGCTAAAGTGTGTATTTAGGATAATGAATATGCTATCAGAGCCTTGGATAATATGTTTAAAACCAATTGTGCATGTATTTGCACAAGTTTACATTTTGCATTCAAACATGTGCAAAACTGCACAATTTATGCATTTAATAAAGTTAACAAGATTTATGAATTCAGAATGCTAGAATGTGTATTTAGGATTATGAATATGCAATTGGAGCCTTGGATAACTTATTTAAAACCATTTATGCACAGATTTGCATGAGTTCATGTTTTGCATTCAAATATAGGCAAAAGTATATGATTTCTGCATTTAATGAAGTAAAAAAGATTTATAAGTTCAGAATGCTAGCATGTGTATTAATGATTTTGAATATGCAATTGGAGCCTTGGGTAACTTATTTTAAACCGTTTGCACCTAGATTTGCATGAGTTGACATTTTGCATTCAAATGTGCACAAAAGTGCACGTTTGTGCATGGTTTTTGCATTTAAAAAAGTCAATAATATTTACATGTTTGGAATGATAAAATGTGTATTTAGGATTGTGAATATGTAATTAGATCCTTGGGTAACATGTTTAAAATCATTTGTGCATAGATTTGCACTAGTCTACATTTTGTATTCAAATGTAATAAGATCAAAGACAAAGAAGTTCAAATAAGCATTGAATTCTTTTGTTCTTTAAATTATGAGAAAAATAGTGGATTCAACCTCAAGTACAAGCATGGAGCTCAATGATAAAGAATTCAATGCTTGTTTGAACTTTTTTATCCTTAATCTTATCATTATTACTAAATCATAAGATCAAGGACAAAGAAGTTCAAACAAGCATTGAATTCTTTTATTCTTTACATTATGAAAAAAATGGTCGATTCGACCTCAAGTGTAAGCATGGAGCTCAATGATAAAGAATTTAAGTTAATTAGCTTAATTTCTTATTCTAAAATTAATTAGCTTGAATTGGACAAATTTTCAAGTTATTTTTCTATTTTGGAGTCAATAAGGAAGATTTAAGAAGATGTGAGAAGATTCAAGGATATTCCAAATCAAAGTCAAAAAGTCAAGGGTCAAAGGTTAACATGCTTAGTTGTCATGAGTTGTCAATTTGACTTTTCAAAGATGAGTTATCATGAGTTGTCTTATTTTTAAAGGAATTATTCATAATTAAGGATTTTCCTTTATATGAGTCTTTATGAATAAGTAATAAACTTTTCCTTTAAGGATTAAGTTATTTACATACATATATAAGGGCTTAAACTATGTAAAATGAATTTAGAGAATTATAAGAGTATTTTGATAAAAAAAAAGTGAGGTTTTCTCTTAAACTTTGTTCTTTTAAAACTTTGCAAATTTACTTGAATTTTTTCACTTTTACCTTTTATTATAATTGCTAGGTTAGATTAGACTTAGAATTGTGTGATTGTTTATCTTTTAATAACTAAGCATCTTGCTTCAATTTAATAAGCAAGGGGTTTAGTTCCATTAACACAACCTTTTTTTTTATGATCTTGGGCTAGATTTCAAAGCACATTCTATCTCAGTTATAGGTAGGGTTTGTATTATTAGGGTTTCATGATTCAAAAACGTAGCAAAAATTAAAACTTTTAACCACAAACTCTAACCCGAATCCAACTAATTCGATTAATTGATTTAAAAACTAGGGTTTTCAAATCTTACCATAAAAGCATAAGAGGCAAGACTGTTGGAAGGCAAAGAGGAGATTCACTTTGGTGACACCTTACCTCGAGCTTTTGATTTTGGTAGTTTGAATCAAGATATCTCCAAAAGAATCCGTCCTCCATAAGCATCCACACAAATAACCCTTGATTAAAATAATAAATTTATGTGCTAGCACTTCTCTTGATTTCTCATAAATCAAGATAAAAAACACTGTGTGTTTTAGTTTTTCTAAGAGGAGAAAAATGAATTTTGGTGGCTAATAATTGAGTTAGTGAAACCCTAGAGAATATAACCTATTTATAGACCTCTAATTAGGGTTTCACTTACCAAAATAACTTTTTGATAATTTCTCAATTATTATTATTCTGAATTTATTTAAAATTAAATCAGATATAATATTCCATTTGTTTAAGATAACATTTACCTTAAATAAATAAACTATTTATTTATTTCCACAAAGTATATTTAGGCTTCTCAAACCCATATCCATTTTTGGACCTATTTTAAGTGTGTGACCTTATAGGTTCATATGACATTGGCAGTGGGCCTTAAATCTCTATTTAGGCCTACAAGTCATAAGTGGCCTCTAGCAAGACATTATGACTACCCAAGTCATTTAAAGTCAATAATCTGACATAACCTAATTTATAATAAATATTGTAATCCCTTTGTCACATGATATCTTGATTGAATATAAGGCATAGTTTCTGTCATCCTTATATAATTCAATCATATTATTTCTTGACTTTAAGTAGATTAAGAATGATAACTCTTTATCAATTCACTTTAACATGGTCATGCATTTTCCTCAATCTATCTTATCAAGGAGCCCATAGATATCTTACTCAGATTAAATAAGGGACAAATTCCTTCTCAATCACTCACATTCCTTACATAACTCATTTCATATCCAACAACAATATATTTAATCATCCTATTAAAGATAATGTTAAATTGTGTCAAAATATATAATAGTTATGTAGAAATCCATGACGATTTCAAAGTCAAAGGACTAAATCAATATTATTATGATGAGAATTACTTATGACAATTATCTATATAGTATTCTCATGATGGGTCAATCCAGTATATTATTTCCCAAATAAGTACCTATGAGTTGACTTAATATCTCATATTCATAATTAGTAAAACATAATCATCAATCGACATCATACTAGCCATAACATATTGTTATGACTAGAGATAATTTGAATAGAACTCATATTTAATCTAAGAGTTTTACTATCAAGTCACATACTTGATGACCTTAGTAAGAATTTACTATTTAAGTAATTATCATAACACAAAATGCCTCTTTATTAAATAAAATGATAAAGTCAAAATATGGTCATACATGATTGACCTAGTGCATATCACTAACACATATCATATGTGAAACTTCATAATCGTATTGTATACTAAAACAGTATATTATTTAAATATTTTCCTCCAACTAAAAGTATATTTTTTTGAATATTATTTGTATCAGAAATTCAAAACAGTATATGAATATGATAATTTGATTAAGTGTTTATTATTAGAAAAATTATTAAAGAAATAGTTGGCCTTGAAAATTTCAAATATAATTGTATTATATATCCAAAACCAAAATAAAATAAAAACTAAGAATAAAAATAAGGGAAAAATAAAAATTTTAAAAAATTAAGAATAACAGAAAATGAGAAAAAAATAAAGAAAAATAAAAATAAATAAAAAGAGAGAAAATAACAAAAAAAAAGAAAAAAAATTAAAAGGAATAAAAATTTAAAAAAGATAATATGAAATAAGAAAAAAATTAAAAAAAATTAGAATTAAAATTAAAAAAAAGTGAAAAATAAAGAGAAAAAAATAAATAATAAAAAAATAAAAATAAAAAAAATGGAAAGGAGAAAAAGAAAATATAACAATAAAAAATGGAAAAAAAATAAAAAGGAGAAAGAAAAAATAAAAAGCCAACTAAAAAATCTGAAGAAATTAAGAAGAATAGAAGAAGAAGAAGCAAAATGAGTATAAAAAGAAAACAAAATAAAAAAAGAACACACATAAAAAGGAAAAAGGACACACATGTAATTAACTCAAAATATATGATAAATCAATGAAATATATATATATATATATAAAATACTTTTGTAGGATGTCTGAAACTTTAATTATTTATTAAAATTAATATGAGTTATATAATTTAAATATGTTTATTATAATCTCTGAAATAGATCATGTCATATATATATATATATACCCAAAGCCAAAATAAAATAAAAATTTAAAAAAATTAAGGATAACAGAAAATGAGAAAAAAATAAAAATAAATAAAAAGAGAGAAAATAAAAAATTAAAAAAATGATAAAATAAAAAAAAATAAGGATAATAGAGAATAAGAAAAAAATAAATTAAAATAAAAATAAATTAAAAAAGAATAAAAATTAAAAAAGATAACAAGAAATAAGAAAAAAATTAAAATTAAAAAAAAATAAAGAGAAGTGAAAAATAAAGAGAAAAAAAATATGAAAAATTAAAAATTAAAAATAGAAAGGAAAAAATAAAAAGGAGAAAGAAAAAATAAAAAGCCAACTAATAACCTAAAGAAATTAAGAAGAATAAAAGAAGAAGCAAAATGAGTATAAAAAGAAAACAAAATAAAAAAAGGACACACATATAATTAACTCAAAATATATGATAAACCAATGTGTATATATATATATATATATACTCAAAACTAAAATAAAATAAAAACTAAGAATAAAAATAAGAAAAAATTTAAAATTTAAAAAAATTAAGGATAACAGAAAATGAGAAAAAAATCAAGAAAATTAAACATAAAAAAAGAGAGAAAATTATAAATTCAAAATAATGATAAAATAAAAAATAAGGATAATAGAGAATAAAAAATTAAAAAATTAAAAAGGAATAAAAATTAAAAAAAAGGTACTAGAAAATAAGAAAAAAATTAAAATTAAAAAAAGAAGTGAAAAATAAAGAGAAAAAAATAAATAATGAAAAAAGAAAAAGAAAAAATGAAAAAGAGAAAAAGAAAATATAAAAATAAAAAATAGAAAGGAAAAAAATAAAAAGGACAAAGAAAAAAATAAAAAGCCAACTAAAAATCCTAAAGAAATTAAGAGGAATAGAAGAAGAAGAAGCAAAATGAGTATAAAAAGAAAATAAAATAAAAAAATGGCACACATGCAAAGGAAAAAAACACGCGTGTAATTAACTCAGAATATGTAATAAATCAATGTAAATAAGTTAGAAAATGGGACTAAATTTATAAATTTCTCTTTTTTTGATTGAACAAGAGAAAGATATCTTAATTTTTAATTGTTTATTTATCTTGAATTGGATGAAATTAAATTTATTGGATTAAATAATATTGAAATTATTAAATTCTAAATAAAATTATTCCATCTAAAATGTCTTTGATTATCTAATTTTTTTAAATAATAGTGACAAAAAAAATTATAGAAAAATGAAAAAGAAAAAAAAAAAAAAAGCAGTGCTGGTCTTTCCTATTTTTTCTCACCTTTTCAAAAGTCTGAAATTAAAAACCAAAAAAAACACTTATTAACAAATAAGCAGAGACTAACTTTGTTTAAAATCAATTGAAATGAGGGGCATATCTTATAAATTTTAACGAGTTTGTGCCTATTTGCGCAAAAAGAGAAAATATTAAGTGCAATTGTACTCCTAACACAAAAAAAAAAAAAATATATATATATATATATATATATATATATATATATATTAGGGTGACAAATGTACCTTCTCATCTCCCTTTGGATAATTGTTAATGCTTTGGACGGTATAAATTTTTAATGTCAAGTCTGTTCGTTGGCGGGTAAATACAACATTTTGCAAGGAAAGAATAAAAAATGAAAAGACAGTTTGGGCCAAATACAGTCAGATTTGAATGCCCAGAAACTCACTTATAACACTGTAGTACAAAAGTACACTCACTTTTGAGTACATGCCTGTGTAAACTTAATTTATTAGCTCAAGCAATCGCATTCGGTGTTTTCTCTCTGAATTAGGGTCTGGTTCTTTCAGTTGTTGCTATTGATTTATGATGGATAGTAGTTCAGCAGATAAGCGTGAAGATGCCGAGAAAGAGGAATCCTCATCAGTTTCTCCCGATCATCCGAAGGTGCCTTTTGTTATTCTTTCTTTTTCTTTGTGATTGTACTGTAGCTAGTTTTTTGAGTTTTCTTTTATTTTAATGATCTGAAACAGTTTATTTTAAGTTTTGAAAATTTCTGCTTTTTTATACTATTAAAGAAGGTTAATAGTTACGCCAGTTGGATTGGGATTGTGGTTTTGCATCAACTGAATTAAGTTGATACTATCTAAAATTATTAATGAATTGTTTGAAGGCTAGAAGGTGAAGCGGGAAAGTTTGATTAGTGAAATAGTATAATTAGTATTGTTATTATTATCATCAACAACAAAAGGTCATGGGCTTTTCGCTCATGAAGATAAAAGAACTGCTTGAATGCCTACATATAGTGAGACTTAAAAGGCATTTGTTCATAAAACAGGGGTGTAACTATTTAAGGATTACACTAAGTGAAATGAAAATTTAGATTGTCCTTCTTCCTATGAGACATGCTGGATAAATTCAGGGGAACTCAGTCGGATGAACTCCTTGCTTGTTTTCTCTGCATGGACAATTATGGTATATATTGATATAAGTAGAAATTGGTTCAGTACAGTGCATTATTTTGTAGGTAGCGTTTTAATAATGCAGATTTTTATGTCTTTTGTTTGCTTCAAACAATATTTAATGAGTGAAGTTCCCAATATTCTCTCAGCTTACCTTGAGTTTGGTCTTTGTTTTATAATATGGGCCATCTTTTGTTTAATTTTGAACCTGTCTTTGCAATCCTGGCCACATGCTTTTTGGTTTTGACCATAACATTTCATGGTTTGACAGGTGCATTATGAAGAGACAAAAGGTGAAGAGACCATTTTAGTTCAGCAGTCTAGGCGACCAAACCTTACTTCTTTGCAAATACCTGCAAGATCTATGGAAAGTTCATCACATGATTTTACAAGGATAGATATTGGTTCAATACAAAGTCCTACTTCTGGTAGAGCAGGCCTGCCACCTCGACCTAATTCAGCCAAGTTCAAATCATCTGTGAGAAATCTACTTCCTCAGAGGAGTTTAAGAGCAAAATATTTGTCCCAGGAGGATGAGAACACTGTTCTCATTGTTCCATATGCCCCATCCTCCAATGTTATAGTGGACAAACCTTCTACTTCAAGATCATTTTCTTTCAATAAAGCCTTTCTCACCATATCAGCAAAATCAACAAATTCTTTGCCTGTTACACCCATTCCAAAGTTAGGTACTGAGACTTTACAGGAGAGAGATCCAAATTATTGTCCTGATGATTCTGTGAGTATATTAGCATCCTTGATAAATAAATAGAATTTTCTATCCTATATACATGCATATTGTGTGAGATATGTTGTCATCATTCTAAGAGTTGCATTGAGAAAACGTCTTTTATTAACTTTCTGAAATGCTTTTAATATGTTCATTTGGATAACTCTGTGAAATTATATTTTGTTCAGAAATTACAAGTCAAGCACCATATTAGACGCTCATTATCAGTTCCTCTAAACGTAAAGTTAAGAAGTTTGAAGAGAACATATTCTGGTAGAGATCTATTTCGTGTAATTTCTGCAAGTCCTTGTCCCGCAGCAGGTGATAATGTCTTAGCAAATGATGCCTTCAGGACAGAAATAGGTAGATATTAATTTTTCATGAAATTTCAATTAATTGAAGTGAAGCATGTTTCAGTTATATATATTCTAATTTCACTTGAAATTAGCCCTTCTCAAATAAGCATGGATGCTTTAATGATTTTCAATCACAAAAGGGCTTGTGCCATTTTATTTTGGATTTTCTAAACACTGTCAAGGTGAATCATGGAAATAAAATGTGTTCTAGACGATATTTGCATTCCGCTTCACCTCAAGCCAAATAGTTTTTAATCTTGGTTGAAGTGAAGAATCTTAATTATCTGCAGTCAACCTTGTTGTACTTGAATATTGGAGGATTAGTTTAGGTAGATATGGAAATGATGGTTGCATGAATTCTTTCATTTCTTGGCTGTTTATAATTCTTCTATAGGAGATTATCATTTTATGTTTCATGTTTGTGAGCTAGTAATGGAAGTTGATACTATTAAGAAAATTCTATAAACAAGATGGGAAAACTTTTGATCATAATGTTCCTTGCACAAACTTGTCCGTTGACATTTATCATTAGGGCAAAGGTGCAAATTGGACCCCCACATTTTGCCCAGATTTCACATTGGACCCTTTCAATTTTTTTTAGCCAAATTGAAACTTCTACTTTGGAAATTTAGACCACATTGGACTTTTGGTGAGTAAAATTAAGTCATGTAACTTTTTTTAACTACAATCAAGTCCTATAGATTAATAAAAAATTAATTTTAACGGATACTAACAAATAAAATTGATAATTTTTTATATACATATAAAACCTAATTATAAAGTTTTTAAACCTACAAAATAATTTTTTAAAATTTTTCTTAAATTTTAAAAAGTTTACAATCAAGTGATTTAAATTTCAAAAAAAAAAAGACCAAATTTATTCGTTAATATAAGTAGAGAATTGATAATTGACCTAAAATTTGATTTTAACAGTTGCATAAAAAATTTTATTCATCAATTATTGTGTAGATTTAAAATTTAAATTGATAAATGAAATTTAAAAATATTAACTAATGAATGAAATTTAAAATTTTTTTATTCAACCATTAAAATCAAATTTTAGGTCATTTATTAATTCGTTATTTATATTAACGAATGAATTTGGTCATTTTTTTGAAATTTATACCACTTGATTGTAAACTTTAAATTTAAAAAATATATTTTAAGGTTTACAAAATTTTTAAAACTTTATAATTAGGTTATATATATATATATATATATATATATATATATTGCTAAAAAAATTATCAATTTTATTTGTTAGTATCCGTTAAAATTAATTTTTTATCAATCTAAAGGACTTAATTGTACTAAAAAAAAGTTACATGACTTGATTGTACTGACTAAAGGTTCAATATAGTCTAAATTTTTCCAATTAGAAGTTCCAATTTGGCTAAAAAAAAAGTGAAAAGGTCCAATGTGAAATTGGGGCAAAATGTGGGGGGTCCAATTTGCACCTTTGCCCCTTATCTTTAAATTGAGTGTTATCAAATGAAAGCATAAGATAGCATCACATACCTTGCCAACACATGACTGGAGTTGAATATATGTGACACAAAATAAATGACTTGTGTTAGGATTCAATCTACACTAATTTAACTCTTTGCACATTTCAAATGTGGGATTCATTTACATCAACAGCACCCTCATTAAGTGCAAGTGGGCTTGAACTAGTTGCTACTTGCAAATACAGCCTGCCTATCTCTTTGATGTCCAAATGAGGTTTTAAAAAATGACCAATATGAGAGTGAATGAATTGGCCATTTTGTCATGGGTTTTGGGGTGTTGATACAGGATAGAGGTGATATGTGATGGCATGATGGGCATTGGAGATTAGCCAAGGATTTGGAAAAGAGTTAGGTGTATCATCCAAAAAGAGTGATAAGGCTATCGTGTGGTGAATAGAACGAAGGAGGAAGAAGAGGAAAAAGAAAACGAAGAATGGCTGCCTCTTTTTTTTTTTTTTGGGTCGGTAATTGGCCTTTGAAGCAAAAGAAAATAAATAAATAAGTAGGATGAAAACAGGAAAGTGGATGACAAGTGTGTTTTTTCTTTTACATATCTCATTGTGCACCAACTGTTCTTTTTCTAGTCTCTATCTTTTTTAATTTATTATTTTACTTTTTTTTCAAATAATAAAAGATTTAAAATAAAAATCTTTTATTTCAAAAATTATTAAATATTAAAGATTATTTCTTGTTCCATGTTTAATTATTTTTATTTAACTCTACTACGTATTCAAATTTATAGCATATATTTTAATAATAAAGTTTGTTTAATTTAACAAAATCTTGTTAAATTTTAACAATTTAAGATATTCATAATTTTTTATAAAATTCTAATAATAAATAATAAATATATATTTTAGTTTTTATAGACTAGTATAACTAAATATTGAAAAACAAATTTTTAATATAATTTGTGTTTTTCAGTAAATGTTATGTTTTTTTAATTGTTTCTTTATTTAATGCATTAAATATTAAAGAATATTATTTTTATTTATCATTAATTTGAATTTTGTTATACTGATACTGTTCACAATATAGTTATTTAAAACCCTAGGTCCAAGATTACAATGGGCTTAACTTTCTATGCTACTAGCACAACTCTATAGGTTGTTAAAACTTTAGCACAAGATCATTCCGCTATTAAGCATTCTTTCGCTCTGATACTATGTAGAAATTCCATTGCCTTGATAGTGTTGGCCTCTACCTCTACCTTGTGAACTTGTAAATACGGTTGAACTTATGCAACACAAAAATCAGCTAGCTTGGGTTATGACCCAATCTACACTACTTATATGTCATTTCAACCTTTTACATATTTCGGATGTTTCTTAGGTCCATATCCAACTTATTGGACCATATTTTGTGGCTAACAAATATTTACAAATGCATAATTAAAAACCAATTATCTTGTTATTTGAGGTGTAGTTTGCTAATCTAAGTTTGAACTAGGGGTCGAAAGAGACATGAACTGGAAATTTGTGTACTGTAACTACTCCTTAAGTTTTAATGTGTAACAAAAGAAGAGAAAACAAAAGAAAAAATATGTAGGTTATTGCTTGGGGTCATCGAAATTTTCCTTGAAAAATTAGGTGTAACCTTTAGCATAAGATAAAACTCTTAATCAATATTTTAGCAGTTGAATTCTCAAAATTTCTATTTGTTGTTTGCTTTATGTACACAAGAATAACTAGATAAAACAACATCTCTTTCTCTTTATGTCTCTCTCTTTGCTTTCTCTCTCTTTTCTTTCTTTTGTTTCTTCTTGCTTTTTAAGTACCTTTATCCTACCTAAAATTTGACTAGCCAGTGATTATTTGAAAAACGCCTGCCTTCATTCAAAAGCCATGCGTGTAAACTTGTGGAGTTATTCTTAAGATCTTTTTAGAGTTGTAGGATACAATTTTTAGTATTTGCATTTTATGTTCCAATTACTTATATCTGTTTTTAAACTATGTGAAGGAAATGACGATTTAGTTATACCAATATTGGTATTAACTAATCCCAATAGTCTTAAAAGCTGTTTGTTTACATTATTCAGTTGATAAGTTAACCAATTTACAAGTTGAACTCTCATGCCTTTTTTGTGTTGAAAACGTCTCAGCTGGTGAAGATGCGGATGCTACTGAAGACATTCCTGAAGAAGATGCAGTTTGCAGGATTTGTTTGGTTGAGCTAGTAGAAGGAGGTGATACTTTAAGGCTGGAGTGTAGCTGCAAAGGAGCGCTTGCACTTGCACACCAAGAATGTGTTGTAAAATGGTTTAGTATCAAAGGAAACCAGATATGTGATGTCTGCAGGCAGGAAGTTAGGAACCTACCTGTAACATTACTCAAGATAAATAACTCTGAAACTGTCATTAGACATCCACTGCCTGTGACACAACAGGAAGTCACACGATATAGGTAAGTTCAACTACTTCAATATGTTAGCTAATTGCATTTTCAAAGTCTCTTCTTAGTCCTTATTGATGTTTGCATGATAAATTTTTATCTCCATACTGGAAATATGTTTATATAGGAAAATGAATTCAATAGGAAAAAAAGATATTACAAAGTGTGGGATAGGGCATTTTCCCATAAAACTCAAAGCACCACAACCAGCAATGAATGATGAGAAATTAGAAAAGCAATGCCTTGATCCTTCTGAGTAACAATAAAAGAAATGCAGCATGAAAATTCCTATAGCACAAGTCCATGGTGAAGCCAAGAAAAAAGTTCATGTGAAACAAGTATAAAGTAAAACCAAGGAAAGAATTTCATGCTACACTAGTGAAAGGTGATTGGTTTTTTGGGAGTAAGTCACATCCTTCCTAACCAAATGATCTTTAAACTTGAAGAAAATGAAAATAGAAATGATAGATCTTGGTACTACATTTTATTTTAGCAACACAACATTGGTCGTAATTGTATTACCATTTGCTTAGTGTTTTTATATACAAATAAAATTTCTGACAATGTAGAGGTTGGGCATCTTGTTCCCGCTCCTTCAAATCATCAAGATTGTCATTGCTTATTTTGAGTAATAAGGATGGAACTAGGATTTCTTGGGTGAGGGGAAATTTTTTTTGTTTTTTAGTATGTCGAGTGAAATGAAAATTTAAGAAAAAATATTGATAAAATTTGGATAACAATATGAGGATTACATAGCATATATGAATAAATTTAATAATAATTTAAATGATTGTTATCCTCCATTGTTGATATAGATTAAAGTGGAAAACTTCAAGAATCTTAAAGTTCTGATAAAAAACTGATGTAGTACAGATTTAGGAAAATATATTCTACAATTGAAATTGCAGAAGTCAATGGAAAATAAATATAAAATAAAAAAAAATTCACATCTATAAGTAATGGAAAATTATGAAAGTAAGGGTAGGATTTTCAGAATCGCATCTAGAAGGATTTAGGGTTGAATTGAACTGCAAAATTCAAATAGCATATCTGCCATAATTTTATTAAGGGATAACTACAATTTTGATTTATGTGCTTTTGCCTTTTGGCAAAACTAGTCTTGTAGTTTTTTTTTTTTTTCGGCATTTAAGTACTGTTTGTTTCACATTTCTTTTTCTTATATTTTAGCACCATTCTAACAAATATTATTTAAAATGTATGTTTTAATGTAAAATAATATGCATTTTCAATGCTAAAATCATATAATGAGTAATAGATCATTCAATTAACTTCAATAAGCTCACAAAAAATCAAATTTAGATGTATTTTTAATTTAATTATGAATAAAAAGAAATGATTTTAAAATAAATTTTCAATATTTTTAAAAATAAAATTGGTTTTTATTGATCATAAATCATATGTAAAATAAATTTATTGTTGAAATTTAATATTATATTAATGTTTTCTTATAAAATAATGATGATATTAGTTTAAATAGTATTAAAGTGTAAAAACAAGTGTATACAAGGTACTTAAATGCAAAAAAAAAAAAAAAAAAAAACCACAGGGCTGGTTTTGTCAAATTTTTGGCAAAATCACATGGATCAAATTGTACTTATCCTTTTTATTAATTCAAATAACTCGGCTCTAAATTGAACCATTACAAGCCTTAGTACTTATAGGCTAAAAGTAATCCTAACATTGTCGGGAATAAAAATCCTAAACTAGGAAAACTGTAAATTAATACCAATTAGAATAAAATTAAAACTTCTACTTTTCCCAACGAAACAACAGTTCCTAAGTAACAGTTCTGTTGGAGAATATAATGAAGTCAAGTGGCTTATAAGTGGTGTAAATTGGATCTTAACTGAAGCCATTAGGTTCCCATTTACATGTCCACATGTGTATGTGTGGGCCAACTCTCTCTAGGTCCATGGACTTTCCAACATGTTGCTAGGGCAATGATCTTGGGCTCGTGGAAGTTTGGCTCGGCTCATTTGTGACCACATGTCTTTGGGTGCGCTCCATTTGTAACTTTATTTGTGTTGTTGAGTAAAACCTGTTTGTGACTTTGGTTGTAGCTAGATTGTGTTTGCCAAGTGACAACTAGTTCGAGGTAGTATTAGAGAATATAAATATATCTAGTTTGGGCCGTAATAACACAAGTCAATTTGATTTTTGTTAGATGAACTCAACCCCAATGATGGGTCCACATTTGTGTGTGGTCCAATAATCTTTGGGCTCATGAACTTTCTAAGAAGTTAAAAAAAAAAATTAGATGCAATTCCAACAGATTCGTAAATTGTAAAAATACCCCTGAGCATTACAATAGTAAATACTTCACCATAATTCTAAGTTCCTTCATTCTATGAATTTCGTTTTTCTTGACTTCTTCCTTGTCCTCATCATTGACACTACAAGGCTGGATCAAAAGGGGCCAATTTTCTCTATCTCAGCCTTTAGCAACCATGGTTTTAGTAGATCAAATCCTTGTAGAAATGTAGGATCTTTCACTTTGATACCACTTGATGCAAATAAAGGTACTATAAGGGCAATTAGAATTCAACAATTAGGTTGGAATAGGTTGATTATAGTTGGAACAGAAGAAAAGATTATCAAGTTTCACCTAAACATCTTTTATAAAATTCAAAACCACGAAATGCTGAAAAGTTGCCTACTAATAGTTCTTTTTATAATTGTTATACCAAAGGGTATAATAGAAAATAATCTAAACATTAAATACTCAGAAAACCTAAACAAAGTGACCTAAACATTATCAGTTAAGAAACTGAAGTGAAACTTAAAAGTAATTAAATGATAAAATTGAACGGAAGCTCCTGCATTATATACATATCTCTCTTTTGTCATTTATCGAATATTTATGTTTTGTAATGCTCTCAAATATTCATGGGTTCTTTTAGAAAAAATGGATAACATGTTGGATTCATGTTAAAATTTGTGGAGAAGATTTAATAAAACATGAAATATTTCTCTTGCCTAAATTGGCTTTGAAGTTTTTGGGTACATGTTTCTCATTTGACAGGTTTCGGCAGAATACACCAGTTCTTGTCATGTTTAGCATGTTGGCATATTTTTGCTTTTTGGAGCAATTACTGGTACGTATCTTTATGTTTTTAATTGTAAATATAAGGATAAACTTTTGAAAAGCATCTCCTCTTTATACTTTGCAACAGTAAAGACCGTTATAATGAACTAGATATGCCTACCAAAGGAAGTAAATTTCCAACAGCACACTCGGTTGAGATTGAATTCAGTTTTCAAATACATAGCATACTGCCGTCGGCAATATTACTGGTCATGTGGTGCCAAAAGTGTTTAATTCTTAGGAAATCTCTAGAAATGTTGATTCTAAGTAGCATTTGACTGTCAAAATATGAGATTGTGCAATACATCCTTGTTTTTGGTTGCTATATGGTCATAATATGGGAATGAGAAAATGAAGTGGGTGGTTACCTTTATATTCTTAGCATTCTTAGAATCATTAACTGAATCTGTTGAACCCTCCTTACATAAGAAAGAAATTTGGCTGACCATAAATCTATTCTTCTTCTTATTCGACTGGTCAATCTCTTGAATTGAAGACTACCTTCAATGAAATCGAAATCTGCAAAATCCTTCTTGTAGCATTAATACCCACTCCACTAAAGTAAACAATGGCTTTAAAGGCACTAATACTAAGACTAGAGACCTCTTGAAAGTGCTAAAAAATGTCATGCAGCTTAGTAATTGATTATTCTTTCCCCTTTCCGAATAAGATTAAATCATTTTCAGAGCACAAATTATTATTGATGGAAATCGATAGATTCATAATCCAAGCTCCCCAATAGTTTCAATACTATGATAAACTTGATGATTAAAATTTATCACCTTCCAAGATTATGCTATAGGATCACTCAAGAAAGAGATAAGAACTATTTTAGTTTTTACCAAGTTTGAATAAGATCACTAATTCGTCATTCAAGCTCCCTAATAGCTAAAGAACTATGATAAACTTGTGATGAAAAGAACTAACACCCTTAGAAAAATACAAAAGAATTGAAAGACTTTGGAGTCTTCAACGCACAACAAACAAAATAAGTTTGAAAATATGAAGAAGAACACAGATTTTACGTATTGACACCACAAACCTAATTAGGTTTTGATAAGTCTCAAAGTTCATGTAAGAACTTCAAAGCAAATTTTCTCACCAAGAAAAATCAATCTTCACTCAAAATATTTTGTCCTACAAAGAAGAAATGGTTTTGTTTATATGAAGATAAAGCTAAGGACACACACCTACTCTAGTCACTAAAACATGGGATTACATCTTGCAATTATAGCCTTTTACCTGAATTATGCCCACCAATTGTAATAAATAACTCTCAACAGCCATATTTGACATATATGTGTAACTCCCAAATGTTAATACATATTTAAAGATGCTTCTTACTAAGTTATTAGGCTGTTAAAAGGGTCAACAACACATTTCAGGTGGCTTCATGCCGTTATTCCATGCATTGAAGTCATTCATAACCATCCAAAGCTTGTAATTATGGCTCTTTGTGCAGACATGCTTCTGCTACGGTCGTAGTGTCACTACGATCATAGTGATCATGCTTCTGCTATGATTGTAGTGTCACTATGATCGTAGCAGTGAGTTTCCTGCCAACTACGATCATAGCAATTTGTTTTTCAGTTCCTTCCACTTGTTTCGATGAAGTTAACATGATTACTTGAGCCTCCCTTTGGTCCCTCTGAATTTCCATGTTTTTGGGCTCTCCAAATGTCTTGATTAACTCCAATTAAAGCTTTTTGAAGTTTCTTTGTTTTAAATCTTGTCATTGGGCGTTCTTGGACTCTTAAGTGCATCATTGTTAACTTGGAGGTTGTTGGATCTTGATTTTGGGCTTGAGATCACATCAATTAAGGTTTACTGTTGCAACCTGTGTTGCACTTAAAAAACCCTAGTAACCATTGAACTCCGCCCCCTTGAAAGATAATTCATAATGATCACAAACAAAAGAAGAGATATGGGATCCCCTTGTCTCAAGCCTTTTCTCCTTTGGAAATGTTCCTCCATGCTAACATTTATCACAATAGAAAATGAAGTTGTACCAACATACTTGATACACAAGTTAATAAACCTTGCAACAAATTTGAAAACCAATGTAACTTCTTCAAAAAAAATCCCACAAGACTGAGTCATAAGCTTTTCTAAGGTCAATTTCAAGTCACAATTAGTTTGGCCTGATTTTGATGGTACTTACGCACTAATTAATGAGGCCAATATCATATTATTAGCAATTTTCCTCCCAAAACTGAAGGCATATTGGCTAGGATTTATATGATATTGCAAAACACCTTTCATTCTATTAGTGATATTTTTGTGATACACTTGTATATCACATTGTGGTAAGCAATAGTACAATAATCATTAAGGCTTTGTGGAGCCTCCTTCTTAGGGATGATTACTAAAGCAATGGCATTTACCTCCTTTAACAACTTCCCATTCTGAGAGAATTCTTGACAGCCTTCACTAAATCACTCTTTATCATATCCCAACACAAAACAAACTACCAAACCCATAAGGGTGACTTGCTTAACTTCCTCTTTTGTAATAGGTTGCAGCAGAATCCCTCTATCTTCATTTGTCATATAAGGACCATTATTAATAACTCTTCTATCTGCATGCTCTAGAATCAGTATCTACTCTCAGTTAATTCTTGTAAAATCCCAGTGTAGCATCTTTAATCAAACCAGCATCTATAGTAATAGTTCCATCTTCCAACTTCAGACCACTTTTACCTCTTCTATGCTTAAGCATGGAAGAATTTGGTGTTTGCATTTCCAATTTGGATCCATTGCATCCTTGCCTTCTACGTATAAAAGTTTTCCCCACAATTAAGCAAAGCCTTAAACTCTAAGTTGCACAAACACAGATACGCGGAAACGGATAATGGGAAACAGTAATTTTCAGAAGTATAGGACATGGAAATTTGGGGGGAACACATAAATATAAAAAATATAGGGGTATATCTAGAAATATTAAAAATATAATTTTTAATTTTATATAAAATGTTAAAAAAAGCTCTCTATTTAACTAAATATTACCATTAATGAACATTTAATTATTTGTATTATTTCCTTAAAAAACATTACTTAAATAATAATGATAATAACAACTATTCCAATGTAGATATTTCTTTATTTTCCTTTTTATTTATTTTATTTTTCTTTTTAATTTTTTGTTTTTTCTCTTGATTTAATTGTTTTGTTTTTCGTTTTTGATTGGGATTAAATTTTGTCCCAGTAAATCTAAGAGAAATACCTTTCTGCATAAATATGTGTTTTCTATTTTTAATAATTTGCAAAAATGCATCAGAGTGTGTCCAATATGTTTCCATCACATGTTCATATCAAACACTCGGAAAGGTGAACATTCTAAAGTATTTGTGCAACCTATCTTAAAGTGATTAACATAAGATTTTTCCTCCTGCCAAGTGTCTCTAACAATTTGATAAAATTTTGAGTTCTCTGCCCAAAAATTAAAAATTTTGAATGAGGCAATCCCTCCCTCGTCTTCTATCATTTCGCACAATAATAAGAAGGGGTTTGATCTAAAATGCATGCTGAAAAGGATCTAACTAAAAAAAAAAAAAAAAAATCCTTTTGTTTGCATCTCATTAAGCTCAACTGAATATAAACAATTCTTAAAATCATTAGCTGCAGTCTCATTAATTGGATTGCAACACGCCCCCTCCCCCCCTCTCCTCTCTCTCCCCCCTTCCCTTTAAAAAAATCTATTATTATATGATAAAACTACATTAAAATCCCCCTGCAATAATCAGGATTCTTAACAGCTACTACTAATATTAATAATAGATTTCTAGAGATTTTTCTCCATTAGTAACTTTACAATGCATAAGTTGATTAGAAGCACCAACTATATGTACATCAACATGCTTGGATCAAAACCAATCCAAATTCTACCAAAACTAGCATAAGAGTAATTAAGATGGACTTAGTTCTAATTTTCTCCATATTTTCTTCCCTAATAGTTTTAAGTAAGCCCACCATGTTAACTTTCTTAGCAACAATCACATGGACAACTTCTGATTATTTTATGGAGTCATTTAGACCCCTTAAATTCCAATGGAGCATCATTTTCTCTTGTCAGGGGGTTTTGTTGCTCGTTTTGGTCTCTCTAACAATATCCACAATGAAGGATTAAGAAATTGTACCTGAAGTGCTGCTCTTATGATATACCTCATTTCTTGAAAGATCACAAACTCATATGTTGTCTAACCATGCTGTTTCACCAACTACTTCCTTTGTTAAACCTGCCAGTCTGATCCCTTCTCTGAATCCTGTTCTTTAACTTTTGTAATGGCCTTGGAAGGTTCCATAGTAGTTGCAATAGGCTCTTGAATGCTACTAGAACTCATATTCTCAACTGATGCACCCACTGCATTTTGTCTTCAGACTTTCATTTCTAGTTTCTTTAGGTTGCGTTAGTGCAGCTTCTGCCCAAACTTTTGACAGTTAGTACAGACCTATGATGCACGAAAACTTCTCCCAATAGGCATTTCTGTGTTATCGAAACGTTTCTGTATCAGAAACTTCTCAAAAACGTTTTGGGGCTATTTTTGCAAATATGAAAAATGAGGAAATACTTTTCCTACTTGAAAATGCATTTTCAACTTGAAAGATATATTTATTTAATATTTTCTTAAATAAAAAAGGAGACAAATTAACAATAATATTATATTTTTCTTAACTAAACAAAATAATTTCTATAATTATACTATTAATTGATAAAATAAATAAAATTTTTCAATATTTTTAATATTTATTTATATACCCCCCATACTTTTAATATTTACACATTTTCCCCATGTGTCAATTTCCTTTATTTTTAAGAAATGTCGTTTCGCCTTATTTGTTTCCCTGTTTTCTGTTTCCGTGCAACATAGGTACAGACAAGGGGAACCCATTCATACCCCACCTTCCATTTAAATTGACATCCAATTCATCTTCTAAAGTAATCTCCGTCGGGAATTCACCGGAAATAACCATTTCGGCCTAAATGCATGTACTGTTAACAATGTTTTAATAGTTTTTAGTTTGTAATAATATCTATAAGGGTCTCATAGCAGGTTAAATGTTCTATGGTATCCAAACTTTCACAATTTTGAATTTATGTTTTTTTTTCTTCTTTTAGTTACCAAACTTTTATTTAAATATCATAGGCTACTCATCTAGTTAGATTTTGATGATGAGACTATTGGAGAAAGAATATTCCAAAAATATCCATAAAGTTTTATAGATTGATTTCTAGAATATTCTATTTTATATTTACAAGTTTTATAGTTTGATTTCTATAATTTATATGTAGTTTGTCATTTCCTTTTATTTATGGTAAAGAGCTCTAATTTAGCTTTCATCAAAAGATCTATATTTATTGTAGTACTTTAGTTGAAAGCATAAAACATAAATGCATTCATGTTTTAATTTCAAGCTAGAAGCTACAAATTATTGTTAGTCACAATAATAATTATTGTTAGTTCATTCTAATTTCTGGAAGAATTTGGTAGCAGTGACAAACTTTTTCCATTCATCAATTGAATTGAACTCTCAGTAGCTGATATGAATTTAAGGCTCTAAGGTGATATGTTATTTTATCTTATGAATGTTGTAATAAAAAATTAATGTTAGAAAAATGTTTTGCTCCTGAACTGAGTTGACATGGGGTACTAAACCATCCTCCAGAAATCATGTGATACTCTGCATGATAAAAGCAACAAGTTACAAATGGTAACAGTGCATAGTACGAATTTGTAGTTCATATGTTGCATTTTTAATTACTCTTTCTTTTCCCAATTTTGTTTTAAGGCACTTATTGATAGTCTAAACTTTATGCTCATTCTAGATATCCGAGTTGGGGCCTAGTGCTCTCGCCATTTCGCTGCCTTCCTCTTGTGTTTTAGGTCTCCTTTCTTCCATGATTGCTTCCACTATGGGTGAGTTTATCTTTTCTTTTTCAGTCTACTCTTCTAGCATCTGCTACTAATGACATATAATTCAATTACTTGTCTCCTTCCATGATTTTGGTGAAAAATTTTGATTGTCCGACGATTAGTTTTCTCAACTAGGCATTATACTTTAATACTTGAATCAATTTTGTCCAAGGATTGAAGGATTCATAACTGCGAAATTTAAATACCAGGTCAGCTCACAGCTCACTTCTAATGTTATTCATTATGTGGAGACAGAGCAATGTCAGTGGTCACACTTACTAGGGGACATGTTCAGCGTTAAACTACTGCTGACAGTAACCTTATTTATAATAGATGCAAAATCCTCTAGACAATTCTTTGCCTTAACAGTTCACTTACTATTTCAAACAATGAGAATCCATTTGCAAAAATGACATCGTCAATCTTTAAGGTAATACTTGTAGGAGCTCCTGTCAAGCATGGTAACAAACTGTTGCTTGGACTCTTGGTCAGTCCTAACAAAGCCATGGTAAGCTTTATCTTTGGATTTGTATGCTTCAAAATATTGCTTAAATCCTTCGTGTACCAACTCAGAACTGTCATAAATACTTTCAAGATGCACAAAGCAGCAAACCTCTACAAATCTATAAATTTCCCCCTCTTTTTCATGAATCATGGTAACCTTAATCTGTCAATCTTTCTTCAGTTACATTGTACTTTCTAAGAGGGCTTATGCATTTAAACATGTTACTTCTGACCTTCTACAATATCTTGTCTGTTAAATAAGATAACTGCATGATCAGATGCAGTGGTATTGGTCACCAATATGATGTATAACTGAACTCCACAAATTCACTCCTAAGAGGGTGGTGTATCTATGCACTCTAATTCCATTCTTGTACTCTGGTCAAAATTTATTGGTAATCTTATCAAGGAAAAAAGTTTTCAGATCTGTTAGGCACATTAAGTAGAATGCTACAATAATGTAAAACAGTAGCTTATGTAATGGGGACTACATGAAAATTGGATAAAATACACTTTTTGGATGGTTCTGAAACTTAATTAGAGCTGTAATTACTGCATTAAATTAAGTTGTTTATCATACTGGTATTTAATTTCTTGCATCCATTTCCTATACTGCTGACAGAAAAAACGCCTATTCATTGATCAATAATTGTGACCGAGGGAACTTACATGTGTGATGGTGGCAGTGAGCAGGAGTTACATATGGGCATATTCTTCCTTCCAGTTTGCCATTGTGATCTTATTTGCTCACATTTTTTATTCTGTTGTAAGCAAACCAAAATTTTTGCTCACGTTTTCTTTGGTGAGGGAGGTAGAGTTCACATCTTATGTTCCTCTTTTATGCATGCAGCTTAATGTGAATCCTATTCTCTCAGTCCTGATGTCCTCTTTCACTGGATTTGGGATTGCAATCAGCATAAATTCTCTTCTGGTGGAGTACTTTAAATGGAGAGGGAGCAGGCAGATACAATATTCCCATCAGCATAGAAACAGAGTTGTGCAGCAACGGCAGCCACAACAACAAAACCAGCAGATAGATGAGGAAGAACATCATCAACAGCAACAAAGACAAAGGGAAGATTCTGATGTTAGGCAAGGTGGCAGTCCAGGGCAGCTGTAATCCGTAATACATAGATCTTAGAGCTATGGTAACTATTCTGGTTTTGTCTAATGGCAAAAGTGCTATAGTTTGGAGATTCAAAACATACTAAAGATTACAATTTTGGCATTTTAATTAAATGCTAATATGTGTTCTGAATATTGTGGTTTCTCCAAACATCTTCAGAAGCGGCTTGTGTTGCCACTTACTTAACGTACTTGTACACGACACTGAGCTGTTGAGAACAATTTCTTTTCAGTACTAGGTCATTTTGCCAGATTTTTGTTCACCGTGATTTTTACTGGAAGTTTTGATAATACTCTCAGTGATCCAATTTGCTTTACACATGCTATAACCATTTGATGCTTAACCAAAACATTTGTACCACGTTGTCAGGGGTGTGCATTAGGTGGGTTGGGCTTGAACCGAACTGAAATTTTTTGACGGGTGGTTGGTCTGTTTTTGAATTTTTTCTTTTACTCCAATCATTTCTTTTAATTTTCGTGCTGCTAGGAAATTGGGAAATTGTTGTGATTGTGTAGTGAGATTGGTAATATTGCATGCTAGTTGACTATTATTTTTTTTATTTTTTATTTTTATATTGTTATAACTGCTAGTCTGCATTTTTCTAGCCACGAAATGTGAGCTTCAAGACATCGTTTTTACAATAAAAATTGTGTTTTTTATGGTTTTTATATGTATTTCTTTCATTTTTGCATTTTCATTATTTGAAAATCATATTTTATCATAAATTTTATGTTTTGGTATTAAAAAAATTATATTTTTATGTTAATTCTGCATTTGATACGAAAAATAATGTTTTTCACATAAACGTTTCATCTTATTTCCAAAAATGTCAAATTAATCATCTGTTGCATTTTCACATAAATCATTAGTAAAAATTGTATTTTTGACATAAAATTTATATTTTGACTTTAAAATTTGTATTTTGATACAAAGTTTGCATTTTTATGTAAAAAATCATATTGTTCACATAAAGTTTCCGTATTTAGTCCTGAAACGAATCATCATGACTCAACCTTTGTAAATAAGCCATTAGAAATTTCCAATAAGGTTCTACCCGGCTTTTGCATAATTACCTTGTCCTAATGATGCTTGCTTGACTTAAAAATTATAAACGATGTGATATTTTATAGTTTTTGTCATCATTTGATATTATTTCATTAATTTTTATGAACTGTGCCTTTTAAGATCTGTGTAATTCTCATTAACCTTGTCTGAGCCTGAAAGCACAAGACATGGTGCAAATCATGCACCTTAGCAAATAAGTCAAGTTGACTAGATTGTGGATACTTGCTTTAAAAAGAAATAAATGATAAACCTTCACATGAATTCCATATGGCCTCTAGTAAATTTATCAAATGTTAAAATAGTATGAATGAGGCTTGTTACCTTTATGTTGACCATAGTCCATGTGCAAATGGGTGCACTGGAACTACACCATTTGTGATTACAACATGTTTCCTATACCAATATTATATATTTAGCTTAGGCTTATACGGAAGACATTCTTTTTAATTTATCCTTTGTATATTCTCTTGGTAAATTAAAACAGCTTGGTGTGAGTGTGGAACTATAGTCCCTTAATGACTATATGTCAAAACGCACCTAGAAATAAAAACTTATTGACCTCATGGAGTAATGAGGTTGATAAGGAGACATTGCTTGTGTTTGGTTTGTTCCCTATGTAGGAAATGCTAACCAATTTCCTTAAATTTTCTTGAACAAGAATACATAACATACATATAGTTGCATGCATACATTTCATAACAATTGCACTTATGCATATATTTTATAATAATTGTACTCATGCATACATGTATACATTTTATAACAATTGCACTCATGCATACATTTTATAACATTTGCACTTATGAATTCATTTAATGACAATTGCACTTATGCATCCATTTCATAACAATTGCACTTATACATATATTTTATAATAGTTGCACTAACCCCATAATTTTTATAATTGCAAACCCTAGAAACAATCCTAAAAAGGTAAGTTAACAACAGTTTAAAAATGGTCAAGCAATCTAGGAATCAAAGCCTCAATGATTTGCTTAAAGAGTATATGAAGAAATTTATAGTTAATGGTGGCTCAACCGACATCCTTCGAATTGAAATCAAGACCATCCTTTAGACTAAAATCAAGACCATCCTTTTAATTTAAATTAAGAAGTCCTTCAACCAAATTCCAAACACCATGGATGAGGTAATCTTCTTAAGTGGCATTCCAAATTATAAAGGGGCACCTGACATTCTTAACTCTGAATTGAAAATAGTCATAAGCATACTCAATGATATTGAAGATCATTGTGAGCTTTACCAAGAAGGATTCATGCAATCATCTTTTAAGATAACAAATGTAACCAAATTTGAATTGGCAAAGGAGAACCAATGGTTATCTTGAAAGATCACTCAGCTTGAGGTTCGAGTGAAAGAAAACATTAATAACCTGATTAAATGCTTCAATTAATTTTTCATTGTGTTAGTGATATGCCCTAGGCCAATTATACAATGACCATACTTTGACTTTGTTATATTTCCACTTTATTAATAAAGAGTCATTATGTGAGCGACCTGAACTTTTTTCCCACTTTAAGGGGAAAAAAGTTCTTGAAGGACAGGGACAAATGGTTGGTCTCAAAGGGATGTGAGGTGTTTTGTGTTTGTGGAGTTTCCATTAGGGACAACATCGGGTCACTCAACAAGTATCGTCCCTAGTAGAGATTCCAGGGTTTGCAAGATTGTATCCACTTTTTGGCTATTTCTCATTATAATACTCAATGCATCGTTACCCGCAGCACCCTAGGTTTGGTAACGACAGTTGATATATACACATAGGTGCACAACAGATAATAACGGAAAGTAAAGAAATTATTTACGATTATTACATGGCTTTCCTAGTAAATACATATGAAAAAAAAGTATGGAAATTTAAATCTAGTCCCATGTGCGATTCCTTACAATCTGATGTGTTTCCACAAGTGCACGAAATCATGCAAGTAGTAATTAAATATCGTTCCTATAGAGATTGCAAATTAACTACAGTAATACTAATTGTGTTTGTTTGTTTAAACAACGAAAGAGAAAAAAAATATAGTACTTCCAATTAAACTAAAATTAAACTAAGACAAAACACAAAAATCACAATTAAATAATAATCAATTTAGAAAGCTAGGGTTCTTATTACCAATTCAACCTTTATTTAAGATCAATTAAATGTTAAACCATACTTAACCTTAATCCAATTTGAAGGTTTCTCAAGAATCATAGGCTTTCCTCTTAAGACAACCCTATGATTAACCAAGTAAATTGACGTTCTTAGATTTAAAGCTCTCACCTACTAAGTGTTCGATTAACCTAGTTTAAGCACCAACCCTTAATCAATATTAGTTGCTTAAGTGTTTCTCAACAAGAAAGCATTTAACAGGTTATTGTTTAAATCCAATACAACTCATCTCTCAATCAAGTTCTATTGTGTACATTCAATCAAAGGGTGATCAATCCTAAGAAGATGAGTCTGTCTCGATGCATGGCCATGTGAGAATTCCGTATGGCCATGTGTCGAGTTATCAGGATTTGGGCATCGTAAGACGCACGACCGTGTGACCTAATTGTCCCAAAATGACTACGCAAGACGCACGACCATGCGTGAAATGCACACAGTTGTGCGACCTGTACATGCATACTTCAAAAAATTTGTTGAATTAAAAATTCAACACACATGGACAAGCAATGCATCATAAATTTGACTTACAAGTCACATGAAATAACATTCCACTAAACATTTAACTTACAAGACCTCTTCTAGAGCTCCAACCTTTCTTTCATTCCCTGAAATGCACAAGAAACAATCATAAAAAATAGAATAAACTTGCAAAAACATAAAAGAAATAACAAAATAATATAATAAAAAAAATAAAATAAAAATAGTCTTGGTTAAGCCCCCAAGAAGCGCTCTTTTAATGGTCCGTGAGCTAGACCATCAAATTGATCATCTGGTTGATTCCTTCAAGTATGAAACTTAATGGAACTTGATACGGAACCTCTAAGAATAAGCTTGAGAACCCCTTTATGTATTCGAGCCCCCAAAGCATTAACTTGAAAACCCCAATGGTCAATTCAGCAATAACCCCTAAGAATGGTTAGAAATCAGATTACTTAGATGATCAAAGAATTAGAATAAAGAAAACTCGTTTTTAAATTCCAATTTTGAAACACTCCACAAGAAGATGATCAATCTACTTGAATGTTCCTTAAAGCATGTATTCTACACAAGAACACAAAGATAAAAGCAAAACAGCCTTTAGGTTTTAAAACTTCCATTCTGAATAATAAAATTCATCCAAGGCATATATATATAGCCTTTACAAGGTTTTCCTTAGTGAGTAAGGAAAACTAATAACCCTAATCACAAAAAAAGGAAATTAATCTAATCAAACCTTAAATAGGAATTTTGACATACTTCCTATTTTAAGAATAATTAAACTAACTAAAACTAATGGGCATTTAAAATAACAAATTCGTCCAGCCCTTATTTAACATATTTAAACCTAAATAATAATGCTTAAATAACTCTCCCATGCATATTCGGCCAGCCTATAACAAATGAGGCCCATTATATACCTAATTAAACCCATTAATAACTTGGACTTGAATTAAGTTGTATTGAACTTGAGCTGCACTTGGCACAAAGCTTTGGTGTCCTTGTAAACTTTCACTAGCTAAGTTCATAAAGCCTTGTAGATGATGGATTAAGGCTTCTTGAAGCTTCTTAGATTGAGACCTTGTTATAGGTCTTTGAGGCATGCTGATTGGACTCAAAACCTCTTGAACTTGATCCTTGCCTTCTTGACCATGCTCATCTTCATCATGTTGAATTCTTTGAACTTGGTGTGTTGGCTGCTCCATAACAGAACTCCTCGAATGTGCCTCCATGGGATAGCTTTAACCTTTGCCCATTCACTTTGAATGTGTCTCCTCTTATGTTGCTCAATCCACAGCTCCATGAGGATATGAATGAGTCACTATATATAGTCTTGTCCATCTACTTTTCAACTTTCCAGGAAACAATCTAAGTCTTGAGTTGAACAACAATACTTGATCACCTTCCTTAAACTCCTTAATTCTTACTCTTACATCATGCCATCTCTTGGTACGTTCTTTATAAATTTTGGAATTTTCATAGGCAGCTTCTCTAATCTCTTCAAGTTCGCTCAACTGTAGTATTTTTTTTCAACTATCTTTTTGAAATCAAAATTTAGAGCTTTTACCACTTAATAAGCCTTGTGTTCTAGCTCAACTAGAAGATGACATGTTTTACCATAAATCAACCTAAAAGGAGACATCCCAATAGGAGTTTTGTAAGCTATTTTATATGCCCATAAAGCATCATCAAGCTTCCTTGACCATCCTTTCCTTGACTTACTATTCTCTCTAAAATTTTCTTCAACTCCCTATTACTCACCTCAACTTAGCCACTTGTTTGCGGGTGATAAGGTGTAGCTACCCTGTGCTTCACACTATAGCGAGCTAATAAAGCTTCCATATTCTTATTACAAAAGTGTGTTCCCCCATTACTTATGATGACTTAAGGTATTCCAGATCGAGAGAATAGCTTCTTTAAGAACTTGCAAATAACCCTTGCATTATTGACTACGCACGCTTAAGCTTCCACCCATGTGGAAACATAATCCACATAAATAAGAATATACTTATTACCATCTAACACAGGAAATGGTACCATGAAATCAATGCCCCAAATATCAAAAATTTCCACCTCTAGAATTCCAGATTAGAGCATTTCATCCTTCATTGAAATGTTTTCACTCCTTTGGCACGTGTCACAACGCATCACAAAATCTCTAGCATCTTGAAAAATTGAAGGCCAATAGAACCCTGCTTCATGAACCTTAGCAGTTATTCTTTATGGTCCATAATATCCACCATTGACCATCCCATGATAGTGTTGTAAGATTTCACCTACTTCCTCGTTTATTACACATCTCCTCACCATGCCATTGTTGCATAGTTTCCACAAAAATGGCTCATCCCAAATGTAGAACTTAGCATCTCGAATCAACTTTTTCTTTTGCTGAGGAGTGAACTCTTTTGGAATTTACCCCACTGATAAAAAATTTGGTACATCAGCAAACCAAGGGGCACCCATGAATCCTATAACAAAAAGCATTTCATCAGGGAATATCTCTTTGATAGGCTCTTTCTTATCACTTTCCTCTTGTTCCAACTCCAATCTTGAAAGATGATCAGCTACTACATTTTTAGCTCTTTTCTTATTTCTGATCTCAATATCAAACTCTTGCAATAGAAATACCCATCTAATAAACCTTGGTTTAGAATCATTTTTGGTCATTAAATACTTCAATTCTGCATGATCTGTGTACACAATTGCCTTAGAGCCAAGGAAGTACGATATGAACTTGTCAAAAGTAAATATGATAGCCAGCATCTCCTTTTCTGTAGTAGCATAATTCAGCTGAGTATTTATCAATGTTCATCTTGCATAATAGATCACATGCAACCTATTCTCTTTTTTTTGGCCAAGAATGACTCCTATTGCATGATCACTGGCATCACACATCAGCTCAAATGCTAGACTCTGTTAGTGATATGCATTAGGTCAATCATTTAATTATGCATTGACTTTCTTATTTTATTAATTCATTATCATTTGATTTTATGATAATTATATGAATGATTAATTCTTACTAAGGCCATCAAGTATGTGACTTGATAGTATAACCCTTAAATTAAAATAAGAGTTCTATTCTAATTTTCCCTAGCCATTTATTCATTATATAAATATTAAAGTATTAAGGCTAGTATGATGTTGACTGATGGTTATGTTTTACTAATCATGAATATGAGATATTAAGTCAACTCATAGGTACATAATGAGAGATCATGTACTAGACTGACCCACTATAAGAATACTGTATAGAATATTGTTATAAGTATTTATCATCACAGTAATTTTATTTCGGTCCTTTGACCTTGAAATCATCATGGATTTCTACATAGTTATTTATGTTTTGACACATTCTAACATTGTCTTTAACCGGATGATTAGATAGGATGTTGTTGGATATGAAATTAGTTATGTGAGAAATGTGAGTGATTTAGAAGGAATTTATTCCTCATTAATATGAGAAAGATATCTATGGGCCCCTTGATGAGATAAACTAAAGGAAAATGCATGGCCATGCTAAAATGAATTGATAAAGAGTTATCATTTTCAGTCTACTTGGAATCAAGTTAGAATATCAAACTATATAAGGATGACATTCTATGCCTTATGTTCAATTAAGATATCATGTGATAAAGGGAAAATAAAATTCACTGTAATTAGGTTATGTCGAATTATTAACTTCACATGACTTGGGTAGTCATAATGTCTTGCTATAGGCCACTTATGACTTATAGGCCTAAATAGAGATTTAGGCCCACTGCCAATGTTATGTGAACCTACAGGGTCACACACTTAGAATAAGCCCAAAATGATTATGGGTTTAATAAGCCCAAAATAAACTCTATGGAAATAAATAATTAAAGTGTTTTATTTATTTATTTGTTTATTTATTTAAGATAAATTTTATTTTAAATAAATAAATAAATAAGATATTATTTTTTATTTATTTTTAAAACAAAATCAAAATATAATAAATGGGAAATTACTAAAAAAGGTCATTGGTAGGTGAAACCCTAATTTGGAGTCTATAAATATGTTACATTCTCTAGGGTTTAATACAGTTGTTTTTCCCTGCCTCCAAAAAGGGTTTTCTCTCTTCCTAGAAAATAAGCATAGAGTTTTTCTTTTGTTCTTGATTTGTGAGACAATCAAGAAGGTTGCTAACACACACTCCAATTCATTTTGTGAAGGATTGTTCGTGTGGATACCTATAGAGGATGTATCCTTTTGGAGACGTCTTAATCCGAATAACCAAAGCAAAAAGCTCGAGGTAAGGTGTCATTGATGTGAACCTTCTCTCATCCTTCTAGAAAATCTTGCCTCTTTTGTGTTTGGTGAGATTTTTAAAACCCTAGTTTTAATTAAGTAGTCGAACTACATGGATCCAGGTTTGGGAACGCAACAAAATTTTAATTTTTCCACTGCATTTGTATCACGAAACCCCAATCTAGTGCCATCATTATAGGAGTAGAAACAAGTGCTTGTTTTAAGTTGTCAAAAGCTAATTTACAATCATCAGTAAATCAAAAGGTGAATCTTTTTCAAGTAACTTACAAAGGGGTTTTGAGATTTTTAAGAAATCCTTGATTAATCGCCTATAGAAGCCTGCATGACTAAGAAAACTCCTAACTCCCTTCACATTTTTGGGGTACTGCAACTTCTCAATTGCCTCCACCTTTGCTTTATCAACTTGAATGCCTTGAGTTGAAATCTTGTGTCCAAGTACAATACCTTCATCTACCATAAAATAGCACTTATCCCAATTCAGCACTAAATTTGTTTCCTCACAACATGCTAAAACTTACTCCAAATTGCTCAGACATCCTTCAAATGAGTTTCCATAGATAGAAAAATCATCCATGAAAACATCCATGATCTCCTCTACTAAATCTGCAAATATAGCCATCATACATCTTTGAAAAGTTGCAAGAGCATTACATATCCCAAATGGCATCCTCCTGTATGCAAATGTGCTATAAGGACATGTAAAGATAGTCTTCTCTTGATCTTCTAGAGCTACTACAATTTGATTATAACCTGAGTAACCATCCAGGAAGCAGTAAAAAGCATGTCCTACTATCTGCTCCAACATTTGATCAATAAAGGGTAATGGGAAATGGTCTTTCTTTGTGGATGAATTCAGTTTCCTGTAATCAATGCACACTCTCCATCCATTTACAACTCTTGTAGGAACGAACTCTATTTTCATATTTTGCATAATTGTTATTCCCCCCTTTTTGGCACACTGAATTGGGCTAACCCAAGAACTATCAGAGATTGGATAAATAATTCCTGCATCAAGTAGTTTGACCACTTCTTTCTTCACCACCTCTTGCATGTTCGAGTTAAGCCTCCTCTATCATTCAATGGTTGGCTTGTATCCATCCTCCATCAAAATCTTATGCATGTAATAAGAGGGACTTATACCTCTTATATTCAAAATCTGCCAACCGATTGCCTTTATTTTTCTCTTCAACATGTTCACCAATAAATCCTCTTGCTCCTTACTAAGTTTAGAAGATATAATCATAGGTAAAGTTTGATCATCACCAAGAAAAGTGTACCTTAATAATTGAGGTAATAGCTTCAAATCTAGTTTTGGTGGTTTTATGGTTGAGGGTGGTGTGGGTTTAGTATTTTGTAGTTGTATGTGTGGTTGGTGTGAGTATTTGAGAGTCACTTCTTCTTGAGAAGATTGTACCTGTAAGCACTTCTCAATATTCTCAACTTCTAAAAACTTTGCCAACCTCCGTCGTTGGACTTCATTCACACATTCATCAGTAACTTCAACTCGCATTCAAAAATCCTCAACATAAGGATATTTCATATTTTCATAAACGTTAAACTTGCAGCTTTCATCCCTATCTCTCAATGTCAGAGTTCCATCATAGACATCAATTATGGCTTTAGTAGTATAAAGGAAAGGCATATCAAGGATTAGTGGAACCTCCTCATCTTTTTCGAAGTCAATGACTACAAAATCAACTGGAAAAATAAATTTCCCAGCTCTTACTAGCACATCTTCCACTATGCCTTTTGGTTCCTTCACTATCCTATATACAAGTTGCAACTTGATACTTGTGGGTTTTGCTTCTCCTAGCCCTAATTTCCTGTAAACAGACAAAGGCATAAGATTAATTGAGCTCTTGAATCACATAAAGCTTTTTGGAATTTTAAATTTCCCACGGAATAAGGAATAGTGAGACTCCCTGGATGTTTTATTTTCAAAGGAAGTTTGTTTGAGATTATTGCACTACACTCCTTTGTGAGTGTAATTTTCTTACATTCCTGTAACTTCTTTTTATTTGAAATCAGTTCTTTAAGAAACTTGGCGTACTTTGGCATCTAAGAAAGACATTCCACCAAAGGCATGTTGATGTGGAGTGCCTTAAACCTCTCCAAAAATTTTGCAAATTATTGATCCTGCTCTTGTTTCTTTAATCTTTAAGGATACAGAGCTGGAGGTTTGTAAGATTCACTAGTGGTGGTGTTAGTTTCTTAAAAGCTTGTTCCTTACTTTGATCCTCACCTTCTTGTTCTTTCTCTTCTTGTACTTCAACCCATTCATCTTCTTGTCCTCTCTCCTCTTCCTTCTTTCCCTGCTTATATTCCACAGTTGCTTTTGGAGTTTGGATTTCTATTCCACTTCTTAGTGTAATAGCCTTCAATTGCTCTTTTGGATTATTTTCTATGTTACTTGGCAAAGAATTCTGATTCCTTATTGACAAAGAATTTACCAACTGCCTCATTTGCACCTCTAAATTATGAATAGAGGAAGAGTGGTTCTTGAACATGAGCTGAATGTCATACATTTATTCAAATCTACCTTCTAACCTCTTTGTAGCTTCATCTTGTTGATTCATTTTTGTGGACATCACATCCATGAACTTCTCCAACTTGCTCTCTAGAGAACTCCTAGAAGATGAACCTTTTTCTTATTGGTAATTTGGTTGCTAGTGTTGCGCATTATGCCTTACAAAACTAGGTGGTGCTTGTGGCCTCCACTGGTTGTTCCCTTGATTGCTCCAAGAGAAATTAGGATGATTTTTCCAACTTGGATTATAGGTGTTGCCATGCACTTGGTTCTGCTGTCCTTTAAAGTTATTCACAAAGTTTATATTCTCCATGGACAAATTTTATCCATTCTTTTAGATAATAAGCATCCATCTTTGCATTTAACATCATTAAATTATCAATTTCAAGTGCTCCCCCTCTCTTTGGAATAGCTCTCTCACTAGACCAGAGGCTTTGGGTATTAGCCATTTCTTCAAAAAGCTCTAAGGCATCTTCTAGAGTCTTACATATGATAGTTCCTCCTGCTGATGCATCTATGTTTGCTCTCATTACTGGATTGACACCCTTGTAGAAAGACTGTGCCAAATCCTATAAAGAAATCAATTGTGGTGGACAGTATTGCTGAAGATCCTTGAATCTATCCTAGCACTCATAAAAATTTTCATCATCTCTTTGGTATAAGGAGTTAATTTTATTTCTGATTTTGAGTACTTTAGTTGGTGGAAAGTACATATTGAAAAAAACTGTGTATAGTTCTGTGTTGAAGGAGTTTATTGGCAAACTAGTAAACCATCTTTTTGCTCTATCCATCAATGAAAATGGAAAAAGGATTAGCGTAATTACTTCTGGTTGTACTCCATTCATCTTGAAGGTCAAACAATACTCCAAAAATCTTGTCATGTGACCAATTGGATCCTTATGTGGTAATCCACTAAACTGTGAGTTCTGAATCATTTGGATCATGGTGGGTTTAATCTCAAAGTTGTTTAAAATAACCGCCAGCCTCACAATCAGAGTTTGGTCACCTTGGACATTAGGACTCATAAAATCCCTTATAGTTCTGTGGGCACCATGCCCATTTTGGCTATCTTGTCCATTATGTGCTACCTTACTCACCAGAGGCATGTTTCTTTCATCTTCTCCTCCATCCATCCTATCTCTGTTCTATCTTCTCCTTCTGTGAATAGTTCTTTCAAGCTCTAAATCAAGTGGTATTAATTGGGCCCCTTGTTTGCTTGATTCACATGTTGTCTGCATACAACAACAAGAGTTCCTGTAAAACAAAAAACCAAAAACAAAAATAAAAATAACATCTAAATCAAACAACATAAAATTCTCAACAATATCAATTTGACAATCCCCGATAACAGTGCCAAATTCTTGATGCATTTTCGTAAGTGTACGGAATCGTGTAAATAGTAATTAAATATCGTTCCCATAGAGATTGCGAATTGACTACTGTAATACTAATTGTGTTTATTTGTTTAAATAACGAAAGAGAAAAAAATATAGTACTCCAATTAAACTAAAATTAAACTAAGACAAAACACAAAAATCATAATTAAATAACGATCAATTTAAAGAGCTAGGGTTCTTATTACCAATTCAACCTTTATTTAAGATCAATCAATTAACTGCTAAGCCATACCTAACATTAATCCAATTTGAGGGTTTCTCAAGAATCATAGGCTTTCCTCCTAAGACAACCCTATGATTAACTAAGTAAATTGACGTTCTTAGATTTAAAGCTATTGCCTGTTCGGTTAACCCAGTTTATGCACCAACCCTTAATCAATATTAGTTGCTTAAGTGTTTCTCAACTAAGAAAGCATTTAACAGGTTATTATTTAAATCCAATACAACCCATCTCTCGATCAAGTTCTATTGTGTACATTCAATCAAAGGGTGATCAATCCTAAGAAGACATTAAGTTTAACAACAACTAAAGGATTTAGATTAATGGCTTAGGCTTAGGAACAAATAAGTTCCTGAGCCTTTTGAAACAAATAAAATTAAAATAAGTGGAGTCTTTGGAACAACAATTGGTATCTTTATTACATTGGTTAAAACTTATTTGTTCTTGTTCATTCCTATCACAACAAGATGGACTTTACCTAGACTAAGAATGGATCAACTTTTAAATCTTGGATGGAAATTTCTTTTACCTATTTCTCTCGGCAATCTCTTATTAATAACCTCTTTCCAACTCCTTTCGCTATAAAAAAATAAAAAAATATAAAAGAATAAAAAAAAGATTTTTTCTATATTCATAACTTGTTTTCAAATTCAAACAAGAGAAAAAAATATAAAAAAATCATTCATAAATATAATACTCATGATATGTTTCCCATGGTAACTGGGTTCATGAATTATGGGCAACAAACCACACGAGCCGCACGATACATTGGTCAAAGTTTCATGATTACTTTATCCCGTGCAAATCGTTTACCTGTAACTATTCAATATCCTTATGAAAAATTAGCCAATGGTTGAATTGCAACAAGAACCCTAACTAAGAATTTAGCCGCTCATGTTAATTATAAGAGAAAGAGATGAAGAATAAAAGAAAATAGGCATCATCATTAAATCAAAATTAAGAAAAAAAAAATAATAGCATCTATTAAGAGAAAAACCCCCTGTTTAATGGAAGGCTTATTGTTCTTCAATCCTTATTCTCAATCTCTAACACCAACATAAATAAGAAAAATCCATGTTCTCTCTAAAACTAATCAAAGAAAAGTATGTAAAAAATGACGGAATATCCCCCTCTTGTTTCTAGTGGCTACTCTCTTATAAAACCCTAATTTCCAGCCCTAGGGTTACAACCATGCGAAATCTCCATCTTGTCCCTCGTGAGTCAACAATTAAATTCGACTTTAAATTTCCCAATCAGCAGGTCACACGACTGTGTGCATGTCACGCATGGTCGTGCACATCATTTTTTCAGCATTTTGACATATCGGCTTTCATTGCTTCTTGGACCCACTCCAAGTGCTCATGGCTCCTATGTAACCTTCCTCTACTGTTCTTTAACTTCCCTAAATGCATAAAAATCAACAAAAAATAAATCAACTAATACTTAAAAAATAAATAAACACACAAAAGATGCATTAAGTACTCAACTAAATAAAAACTGAATAAAAGAAACACAAACTTAACTAAAATTCCATTTAATCCTAACACAAAGACTACTTAAAATAATGCATTTTTCACACTCATCACAATCATGTGTGATTCCATCCATTCATCCATTAGGACAACAAATAAGCAAATAGATGCATATAATCATGTGCACTTACAAGATTTGAAATGAAATGAAAATAATTATTAGAATAACAAAATATTTCTAAATGAAAAAAATAAGAAAAATGCACGATCACATCATTGGACTATGACATGGAAGCTCTGGTTCAAGAATGTGATCTTTCACATCATTGAATGCATTCTGATGCTAAATGAGAGAAAATACTTATTTTCATACTAAATAGTAAAAGATGATACAATTTTGATGCAAAGATGCAGGTCTGATGCAAAATGTTATTTTTATCAACAAAATATGCAGAAGATGTATAAAAATGATAAATTTTGTGTTTTTCGAAAATAAAGATACAAGCCTAATGCAAAATATAATATTTATTCATCAAATATAAAATTCACATAAAAATGTGAACTTTATGATAAAAATGTTATTTTTAGAACCAAAATAATGTATATATAATGAAAAATGCAAATATGATGCAAAAATTATGAAAAATGGAAATTTGATATAAAAAATAATTTCTGCAATCTTTGGCCTCCTTTTTTAATCTCATTCAAATCATATTTGAAAATTTGTGCGTTTTTTATTCTTGATTCTCATTCAAAATATCCAAGGAAAAATATTTTTTTTATTTTGTATTCTTATGTTCTGTTTTTGTTGTTTTGATTATGTAATTTATTTATTAATTTACTTTTTATTTGTATTTTTTTAATTTTTTTATGAAGTTTGTGAATACAATTGTGGATTCTATTTTTTACCTGTGTTTTTGTTTTTGACACAGTTTTTAATCCAAATAAAGTCTTCTTTTTTTCTTTTTTCTTTTTTTTACAGTTGGTAATGCAGATAAGGCTGTAGAAAAAAAAAAGAAAATAGATGACAAGACACAAAAAAAAATGAATCTGAGTAATTAAAAATGACGAATCTACAATGTTTAATTAATGAACCTACGATATTTAACTAATGAATCTATATAGAATAATGAACTTGAGTAAAAGTGATGAACTTACAGTGTTTAATTAACAAATCTACACGAGTTAACTAATGAATTAACAGTATTTTACTAATGAACTGATATAAAATAATAAACCTGAAAATTTAAAAGTGATGATTTTACAATGTTTAATTAATAAATCTAGAAGAGTTAACTAACAAACTTCTAGTAATTAACTAATGAATTTAAAAAAAAAATTATACTTTTCACATGCATCAGATCTGCACATTAACACATGTAATGTCCCCTGTTCCATTTTACAAGATGGACAAAGATTCATGGTATAACTGTCTGAAATAGCGATGCATACTTAACACATGTCACATCCTTTTTTTTTATACCCGACAAAAACAGTACCGCGGACTATGCTCATCAACAAATACAATACCGTCAACAAAGATCTTTTTTTTTTATGATTTTGCTCATCATTTTTTTTAACAAAAGCAAAATGTTGTCGCTTTTTAAGTGCTATGGCAAATTTGTAACTAATATTAAATGCAAAATTCATTGTTTATGAACAGTTAATTCCACATACAATTTTATTATATAATAGAATTTTTCTTTTATATTTTTGTTTATAAAAATAAATATGACAACAATGAATGTGAGCTAACTTGGGTGAGTGGTGTGATGATAAATGGTCTGAACTGGTCAACCCTCTCAAAAGTTTCCTGTGAATAAAGTCTTTCCTTAAAGAACCATTTTGGTAGGCTTGACATTTAGTCATTAGAGGAAAGGAATAGCAGACCCAGAAGACCCAGACCGGGGAAAGCAACTCTCCTAAATGGAAAAAGAACTTACCTTCTAGCAACTCTACTAGGGAAGCTTCCTTCCCTACTACCAAAAAATGGAGGAAAGACAAACGTGACCAGAGCTCCATTGATGATTGTTATATATACGTTTTCCTTTCAAGTTTTCACAATTAAAAATAATAATAGATTTATCAAAAGTTAAATAGTACAGTTGTATATTCTATTTAAAATATTAATTGGTCAAAAGTTCAGTTGATTATTTAAAATAAAGTAAATATGAAATAGGATTAGTGGACATATCTTCAAGAACCTGAATTGAAAATCTATGGAATAAAAAAAAATTATTAATTATTTGACTTTTTTTATATCGATCTATCCTAAAATTTTTTATTAAGATTAGTCTAAAAATAATGAGTTCTTCAAAATTGAACAAATCAATTCAAATTGTGCACGAAGATTAAGAAATTTAAAATTATATTTTACAAAAAAAATCTGGAACCATCTTAATAATTAATTATATCCATATAATTTATTTTAGACAATATACTATTAAATGTTAATATATAATATTTAAAATTAATTATTATGACATCTTAAGATTTGACCTATTATATTATTAGGTCTTTGTATTTTTAATAATTAACTTAGATCTTTGTATTTTCTATAATTAACTTAAACATTCATGAGATTTTACTTCATTAAATTATTATGTCTTGGCCGTTTAATTTTTCATTAAATGAATCAATTTGAAAAAGTAAAAATCCTATTCGGTAAATTCATTCAATTCTTTATGAAATTAATTGATTCAATTCTTTATTAAATCAATTGAGTGGCTGTCGTCCTATACTCTTTTCGGATGTTCTTGATTATGATTCTTATTAATAAAAGTTGAGTTTCCATGTCAAAAAATATAGACTTATTTAATTTATTATGTTGTTATTATATTAATAATTATATTATATAAATAATTTTTATCTTTAACATAAAATAAATTTAAAATATATTATTTTAGAATTATAGCCATTCCAATATGACTATATAATCAATAATATATTAATTAGAATTTATCCTAATTAAGAGCAATTCGTGATGAAGGTTTAAATTTTTGGGGCAACTACACTCATCAAGTACAATGTATTGATAAAAAAAAATTCAGGTACAACGTTGAATGTATCTTCACATTTTAGTCCATTCATTTTCTATTTTTAGATTTTAAATTGCAGGTAGCCTTTTTTTTTAAAAAAAAAAAATCAGAGCTAGAATAGGAAATTTTGATTTTTTTTTCCCCCATTTTTTCTTTATTCAGTTTAGATTTTAGAATAAAAAATTGTTGTTTAATTTTAACCTTAGTTAATATATAGACCTAATTTAAATGAATAATTAGTAGGTATCAAATAAGGATAATTAAGTAAATTTGCATGTTCCCCGTCCAGTTTAGAGCAGAGTGTCAAAATGGGTAATGACATGCAAATAAGATTCATCTAACACGTAAAATTAACGAATTAGGGTTGAGGTTAAATGGGTTCGTGTCAGAAACGGGTCAACTCATTTATAACACAATTTAACTAGATCGCGTCATAGCTTACCACCTGAACCTATTTACAATCTATTTAATTACACATGTCGTGTCAATCTGACACGACATGACACGAGTTATTAAAAATTCATATGATTTTTTACAATTTTAATAAATTAGTCATTTATTACAAGTTTTTTTTAAAAAAAATATTTTTATAATTATATTATGCAAATTGGTAAATTATCGACACTTTTTTTTATGAAAAATAGTATTTTTTTTATATATTATAAATGTTATATAAGTCAAATGGATTGTGTTAAATGTTGAACCTTGAGCGGTAAAATAATATTTTTTGATGGTCATAAGTAATTAAGAAAAATTAAATTTAATCCGTGTGTTAAGGGTTTATATTTAGGTTAATTAATATTGCAAAACTTAAGTCCGGACTTAAGCAATGAAGGATAAATATATTAATTTTTGAAGTCTGCAGTTACCTCATGAGTTGTAATGAGCTCATCATGATCATGATATAGCTGGAAAATGGAATATCGAATTTTCTATTGAGATCTGAAGTCAAATTTGGTCAAATTCAATAGGAATCTTTATTATACATGGTCACAAGTAAATCCCAATCATCAGAAAAAAAATTTCAAGCAAAATTATGAAGATTCAATTTGCAATTTTTGAAACATTCCTAAGAGCAATCACAACCAATGTCACCACCACTATTATGATCATGACGGCCAAAATTATAATCATGACGACCAACTCCAAAAAGTTACCGAGAGTTGTCATGACTATCAGCACCACCATATTTATGATCATGAAATTGTGAAAATTCAAATATCTTCTTAGCGCCTCCAGAATTATGATCATGTAAATTTTGTCATAATCATGATGACATGCAGTCCTGCTTCTTTTTAGGTGGTTTAAACGGCTCTATTTACATTAAATACACCTCCAACAACTCTTTTTCTCTTAAAGGCTTTAAATACCACCAAGAACATAGCTGGGAAAAAGTGAAGGAATTGAGCAAATACATTTAGAGAATTCTTTGAGCATTTAATCTTTAACTAATCCTTCAACCACCTAAGTTTTCATCTTTAATTCTTGTAATTTTTATTTATCTCAAGACTGTTCTTGAATATGGATTGATGAGTGTTTAAAACCATTATTCAGAAGCTCAATAGTGAGATTGAGTGAGTTGGTTTAGGGTTTTATTCACTTGTAAGCTAAGAGGATTGTTCTTAGTAAGTGGGTTTGAGTATGAGCTATTGAAAACACTTGGGTTAGAGTATGAGCTTTGTGAAAACACGTGAGTTAGAGTGTGAGCCTTGTGAAAACACTTGGGTTAGAGTGTGAGCCTTGGGAAAGCACTTAAGTAGCTTTGATACAAGCTTGTAAAGGTTTAATCTACACCTTGAAGTAAATTGATAATGTATTGAAATTCTCAACTAGTGGTTGATAAGAGGACGTAGGCTTTGAGGGCTGAACCTCTATAAATTCCTTGTGTTTTTATTACTCATAATCTTCATATATTTCAGCTTAAATTCTATTTTAAGTTTGCTCTTTATGAAAAATAAAAAATTACCCATATTTCTCAAAAAGCTAATTTACCCCCCTCTTAGCACTTGTGGAATTACACTTGGTATCAGAGCTTTGGTCTCTATATTTTGAAGATTTAACTATCCTGGAGAACAAATCATAGCATCCACAAGTTAAGTTATTTCTGCCCTCAATGTTCATGGCCTTAGCTACACAAGACCTCTATTTTTTTATGGAACCGATTATGCATATTAGAGAAATAAAATGAAGATGTTCTTAGATAATGAAGGAGTAATTTATGGGATATTATTGAAGAAGGTTGGAGTCCTTTAACAAAGAAAGACAATGAAAGTAATGAGGTGACCATTCTTAGAAAGTAATGGAGCGATGAACAATCAAAAGTTAACTTGAGAAATAGAAAGGCAATTACCATTCTTTATTGTGGTTTGAGTAGAGAAGAATACAATAGGATAGAGCATGTGAGTTCGGCCAAAGAAATTTAGGAATGTCTCAAGACCAAGCATGAAGGCACTAGTCAAGTCAAGAATAAGAAATTACAAATCCTTGAAAGAGAGTATGAATTGTTTGAGATGAATCCTTATGAGAAAATTAGTGATATGTATAGTAGGCTTATCACTCTCACCAACTCTATAAGGAAACTTGGCAAGAAATTTTCAAATGAGGATGTCAATAACAAAATTCTTATGAGTTTACCTTAAAAGGTTTGGGAAGCTAAGATGGCCTCAATTGAAGAAGCAAATGATCTTTCTATTCTATTACAGATAAGCTTCTAAGGAAGCTTCTCACTCACGAAATCAAAATGAATTAAGTGGTAGAGGAAGAGATGGCTAGGAATGACAAAAGCATTGCTCTCAAGGCAAATAGAGACACTAGTGACAATGACTCAAGTGATAATGAAGATGAGTATTCTATAATTTTAAAAAAGGTTAAAGATCTCATCATGAAGAAGATAAAAGGATTCAAAAAGAAAGACTTAAGCAAGAAGGATCAAATGATTTGCTATGAATGCAACAAATTGGGTTATATTAAATTTGAATGCCCAAAGTTAAAGAAATCCTTTAAGAAAGATAGGAAGCACAAAAAGGAAAAGAAGCAAGCACTTAAAGCAACTTAGGATGATTTGAGTGAATATAGTGATGATGAAACTGATGGAGAAGTTGTAAGTATTTGCTTTATAGCTTTAGAGGAACCTTCAAGTGATTAGCTAACTTTAGACTTTGAATCCAATGATGAATTATTACTTGCTTGTGAAAAATTGATGCATAAGTATAATAAATATTCGTCTAGAATTACTTCACTCAAAGAAATGGTGAAACCTCTAGAAGAAGAAATTGAGAAGTCAAGATCTTCTAATGAAGAGTTGATCAATTCATTGAATGAATAAAATTCTAAGAAAATTGAGGTTGTTAATGAGAATGCTAAACTTATTGAACAAATTGCATTTTTAGAAAATGAAAATAACAATCTCAAAATGTCCATTTCTAGATTTAACCAAAGAAAAGAAATACTTGATGGGATAATTTCTTTGACTTCCACCCCTTTGAAATCTAAAAATGGAACTGGATTTTAAAATGCTCATGCTAGCTCTTCAAAAAGTGTAAGCCTAAGTAATCCAATTACTAAGGTTTATCAAAGACCTAGTCTTAAAACCAATGGACCTAAAAAGTCTAATGGAATTAAAACTAACAAATCTAAAGCTAATAGCTCAAAAGGACACAAGCCTAGGAAATACAATCATGCCCATTCCCATGGTTTTCATAATTTTAAAATGAAAGAGCATGCACCAAATGTTAAATGCCATTATTGTGGTGTAATGGGGGCACAAGAATTTTAGATGTTATATTAAAAAGACTCATTTTAGTTACTCAAATGATGAATTTTTCAATGCTAACCCCTAAAGACCCAAATACATTTGGGTACCTAAAGTGCAATGAAGTATTTTCTTGTAGGTGTGTTTGGAATCCATAATGTAGAAAGAGAAGTGATATCTAGATAGTAGATTTTCAAGGAACATGATCGGGAAGGCCAACTCTTCACTCATTTGGACATGGAAAAGAGAGATTGGCATGTTGGATGGTAATTCATTGTGATTTGTGTTTGCTTATATAATTATAATCAATTATTTGAACCTTGAGTGGTTAATTTTTTATGTCCTTGAATTTTGATTAATTATGGTGCAAAATTATATTAGTCCCTATTATGGTAGAAATGGCTTAATCCAAGTTCAAATGCTTACTTTTTTCAAATTTTGGATTTAAATCATGACTTTTATATTACTGTCATTAACAGTGATGGATCTATTCTTTCAAATAAATTCATGTTTTATTCGAAATTGTGTTTGATAAATTGATTTTCATGATTTTAAAAATGTAATCAAAACTAATTTGCAATCGACTTTTAATGCATTTAAAATTTTATTTTGGGCAATAAATTTGATGATCACTACCATTAATTTTATCCTGACATAATTAAGTTATAACAACTTAGTTATGATCATAATTATTTGTGTCATCATTTTGATAAAATCTATTTTAACTATGCTATAAATTTTTTTTATCATAATCATGACTTTTCTTTCATTACCTATAACGTGTCTAGGGTTAGAAGTAGGGGTATTTAAAGCATTTTTTTCTTTAACCTAATCTTTCCACCTTCTTCCTAGAGCCGTCCACCACTTTACCCTATCTTTGACCTTTTTTTTTTAAGATTTCTTTTCTATTTTCATTTTTAACCTAATCCCACATCATTTTCACAATCATTCTATAATCACCATTCATTCATCATCCCAAATCACATCTTTCACCATGTCAACATCCATGGAGCCGACAAAGAAGGGAAAATAGCAAGAAAAAATTGTCAGAAAAGGGGCCCATTTGATCCTTGTTGTCCTTGCTTGTAACTAAAGAGCAAAAAGAAAGGTACGAAATTTTGAAATCTCACCCATTTCATTCTATCTTTTATTGGGTAGTGTGAGAGCATTGGGATATAAAGATTAGATGATTGAAATTAAAGGAACTTATAAAAAATTCAATATGAATGGTGTTATTTATGAAAGGAATAGGTTATGCAACTTAGACATCAAATGCTAAGTAAAGCTAATTTAAAAAATTTTCTCAAACATAACCCTAGATCTCATCTAGAATTCCAAACCCTAGGATCCAATTTCCAATTAACACAAAGCTAATGTCCAAATCAACACAAAATCAACTTAGGAAATAATAAGTTGCAGAATACTTACTAATTTCCAAGTGTTTAATGTAGACCACATTTAATCTACTACAACGGTCGGCCTCCCTTGATTCAACTCTTGAATCAATCTCTTCAAGCCTCCCACATATGAAGCCTTTAGCTTGAGGCACCAAGCTCCACCATATCTCTATATTGCCTTGATCAAGTGATAATAAGCTTCTGCTCTCAATTGACCTCATGAGCTTGCACCAACCCAATCCCTTTGCAAAAGCTTTAAGGCTTTCTCTGGATATGTGTTTCTTTTTCTTTTCTTCTTTATGTTGTCTCTACGTTTTTCTTCTCATCATCCACTTTAAATATCTTACTTTTTGCTTTTAGATATACTTGGTGGAGATTAAGTGTAGAGAAAGTTTACTTTTCCCTTCAATATACACATGACACATGCCTTGATTTATTAATAAATAAATAAATCACTAAAGTCCAAAACAGATGTAGAGATTACAATCATTGCAAATTCTCTACATCACCATGGACTTACACATGTCCATATATATATCCTTATAATAATTTAATTTAATAAAATCAACTAATAAGCCTCTTAATGGATTTGGGCTAATCCAATGGGCCAACACTTGGTCCAAAAACCCATTCCATTATTTAAGTGAGCTTAAATGCATTAGGCCAACCCTTGACCCAAAGCCCATTCCAACTTACAAGTGGGCTTAGATAAGGATAATGGGCTTAGTAAACAACTTGGTTTAATCTTTGGTCTAAAACTCTTTTGGGCCTAGGCCCATCACACTTAGGCCATTAATCTAAGTAATCAAGAAACAATATATATCCATTATTAATTAATTAATATCTCATATTAATTAAGTACAAATTAATAATTAAACTTTTCTTTGAAATTAGATTTCGTTATAAGTTAGAATCATTGCTATAAGCATAAATCTAATTTCATTAATCTTAATTAATTGATTAAACTCTTTAATCAATAATTAGATTAATATATAAAGATATGGTAAAACCTTTTAGGTGTGACTTACTAGGTTCATGTCTAATTGGCAATGAGAAGATAATATTAACACTTGATATTATTTGAAACTCTTTTAAGTCTAAATGTGAAAATCCCATATTCACATTTAGTTCTTATAAGTTGTGAGTAACCCCTAGCATTAATATCACAACTACCCAATTAGATATGAATGCATTTATCAATACACACAAACCCTTTGGTCATAATTACTGTGTACTAAAATCCCTTCATTAGAGGATCCCGATATAGCCTAGAGTCATTGTTCAGTCAAACTCCAATAGTTTTATCACTTATGCTTATCTCAAGTTCTATTCTTAATAAAACATGACAAATACTAGAAACACTTTCTAGCACTGAAACTCTTTTAGCTTGTGCAATGTTTGTCTTGGCCAAGAACTTATTCATCAAGAACAAACTCAGATAGTATAGGATTTTATCCCGATTCACTCTAAACAATGAATCCCATCTTGGTTGAACACTCATCCCTACATTTAACTGGCTAGAGCCGCCACATGCTATATACCCATGTGTGATAAACACAAGTATATAAGCGGTAACAAACTCTAATCACTCAAATGTGGATGATCGTGTCACCTCAGGTCAAAGGACTATATGCACCATTATGACCTAGACTGTGATTGTTGACTATAAGTGAATATCTTTGCAATTACAAATCTAACATCACGTTTGATCCACCCATCACATGAGTATCCATATGTCTATTATGATATCTCATATCAAGTAGTATGAGACTCACTACCTCCCACTATTAGTATCAAAAGGTGATAGTCTAATTACCCAAATACTAATTATTCGACTATGAACTATTTATAGCATATGTACTAAATAAATTTATAACCTATATTATCAACTCTTGATAATAAACATATTTAACATCATGGTAAAGGGTTAATACTCAAATAAACAAACTCTTTATTTAAATAAATATTATATTGCCATTGGGATAATTAACAATGTCATTATTAAATACAAGAATGGCTTTAGGGCACATCTATTCTAACAATCTCCCACTTGCACTAGCGCCATTCACTACAATATCTAAGAGCCATCTTCTCAAGATAATGGTCAAACTATAGCTGAGTGAGCGTCTTAGCTAATGGATCAACCACATGGTCAACCGAAGCTACCTTTTGCATGAGCACAATGCCCTACCAATAAGTTTTCTAATAATATGAGAGTGTTTTTCTATATGTTTGGATTTCTGGTGAGACCTTTGTTCCTTTGCCAAAGCAATGGCTCCATTGTGGTCGATATAGAGAGGAATCAGCGACTTAATAGAAGGAACAACTGTTAGTTCAGAAATGAACTTCTTAATCTAAACAACTACTACTTTAGCAACATTCGATGCAACTATATACTCAGCTTATGTAATGGAATCAGCAATGATACCTTGCTTGGAACTCTTCTAGCTCACTATACCTCCATTACATATGAAAACAAACCCGGAGATAGACCTTCTATCATCCATATCTGATTGTAAATCAGAATCTGTGAAATCATCTATCTGTAAATCACCTTCTCCATAAGTTAAAGTTAGATCTTTAGTGCTTCTCAAGTATTAAAAGATTCCTTTAACTGCTCTTGGAATTAAGAATGTTGAACCTCTTCAACACCTTTTCCAAGTAAAGACTCTTGGATAAACCTATCATTCTCTTTGATCAATCTATCTCTATAGATTTAAATCCTGAGAATATAGGTTGCCAACCCTAAGTTCTTCATTAAGAAGATTTTAGATAGCCATATTTTTATACAAAATTCATCATTTTGACATTGTTTCCAATTAATAAAATGTCATCCACATATAAAATTAGGAAAGCAAGTTAGCTTCCACTAATCTTCTTGTAAAGATATGGCTCATCTTTGTTCTTATTGAAACCATAAGAATGGATAGCCTCATCGAAACGATGATTCCAACTCTTGAATTCTAATTGACACTATAGATAGATCTATTAAGCTTGCACACTTTTGAGTTTTCCACGGGTTTAAAACCCTTGGGTTTCTCTATGAAAATTTCTTCCTCAATTTAACCATTAAAGAAAGCGATTTTGACATCCAGATGCCAAACCTCATAATCATAGTGTGCGACTAAAAGAATCCAAATGGATTTAAGCATGGCTACTAACGAGGTCTCCTTATAGTCAACCCTTTACCTTTGGTGAAACTCTTTCGCTACAAGCCTAGCTATATAAGTCTCTACCTTTCCGTCTGCACCAATCTTTCTCTTGAAGATCCATTCACACCCAATGGGTACAATATGTCAGGAGGATCAACAAGTATCCAGACTTGGTTAGCATACATGGAATGCATTACAGTTCTTATAGCCTCAATCCATTTAGAAGAATCTTTATCATATAAAGCTTCTTGATATGTAGTAGGATCATCAACATGAATGCTTTTTTTATGAATATGTAACTCTTGCATATCATGAAGAAAACCATATGATACGGAACCTCCAAGAATAAGCTTGAGAACCCCTTTATGTATTCGAACCCCCAAAGCATTAACTTGAAAACCCCAATAGTCAATTCAGCAACAACCCCTAAGAAAGGTTAGAAATCAGATTACTTAGATGATCAAAGAATTAGAATAAACAAAACTCGTTTCTAAATTCCAATTTCGAAACACTCCACAAGAAGATGATCAATCTACTTGAATGTTCCTTAAAGTATGTATTCTACACAAGAACACAAAGATAAAAGCAAAACAGCCTTTAGGTTTTAAAACTTCAATTCTGAATAATAAAATTTGTCCAAGGCATATATATATAGCCTTTACAAGGTTTTCCTTAGTGAGTAAGGAAAACTAATAACCCTAATCACAAAAAAAAGGAAATTAATCTAATCAGACCTTAAAAAGGAATTTTGACATACTTCCTATTTTAAGAATAATTAAACTAACTAAAACTAATGGGCTTTTAAAATAACAAATTCGTCCAGCCCTTATTTAACATAATTAAACCCATTAATAACTTGGACTTGAATTAAGTTGTATTGAACTTGAGCTGCACTTGGCACAAAGCTTTGGTGTCCTTGTAAACTTTCACTAGCTAAGTTCACAAAGCCTTGTAGATGATGGATTAAGGCTTCTTGAAGCTTCTTAGATTGAGACCTTGTTATAGGTCTTTGAGGCATGCTGATTGGACTCAAAACCTCTTGAACTTGATCCTTGCCTTCTTGACCATGCTCATCTTCATCATGTTGAATTCTTTGAGCTTGGTGTGTTGGCTGCTCCATAACATTTCCCCTCTCCTCAAAAGGATTCGTCCTCGAATCTAAAGCATCACCTATATCAAAAGGACTCAAATCAGCCACATTGAATGAAGCACTAACATTATACTCACCAGGTAGGTCCACTTTGTATGCATTGTCATTAATCCTTTCAAGTATTTGAAAAGGACCATCTCCTCTTGGGTTTAGCTTAGACTTCCTTTGAAGTGGAAACCTTTCTTTACGAAAATGCACCCAAACCCAATCTCCAGGCTGAAAAATCATTGGCTTCCTTCCCATGTTCACACGTGAAGCTACTTTAGCATTTTGCTTCTCAATCCTCTCCTTAACTTGCTTATGTAACTTCTTCACCAAATCAGCCTTAGAATTAGCATCAACACTCACAAAATTGTTAGGTGGCAGTGGCAATAAATCAATAGGAGTAAGTGGATTAAATCCATAAACAATCTCAAATGGAGAGCAATTAGTAGTGCTATGAACAGCCCTATTGTAAGCAAACTCCACAAATGGTAAACAATCCTCCCACATCCTAATGTTCTTTTCTATGATTGCCCTAAGCAAAGTAATCAAAGTCCTATTAACTACTTCAGTTTGCCCATCGGTTTGAGGGTGACAAGTAGTTGAAAATAATAGCTTAGTTCCTAACTTTCCCCATAACACACGCCAAAAATGACTCAAAAACTTAACATCCCTATCACTAACAATGCTCCTAGGTATGCCATGTAAACGCACAACTTCTTTGAAAAACAAATCAGCAATCAACTTAGCATCATCAGTTTTATGACATGGTATAAAATGAGCCATTTTACTAAATCTATCAACCACAACAAAGATACTATCATGACCTTTCCTAGTTCTAGGCAATCCAAGCACAAAATCCATAGACAAATCAGTCCAAGGTTCACTAGGAACGGGTAATGGTGTGTATAACCCATGCGGTTTCAACCTAGACTTAGCCTCTCTACATGTAATGCAATGCTCACAAACTTTATACACATCATGTTTCATGCCGGGCCAAAAGAAATGTTCTAACAGCATATCATAGGTCTTATTTACCCCAAAATGCCCCATTAAGCCTCCTCCATGTGCCTCCTTAATTAATAATTCCCTTATAGAACACTTAGGAATGCACAATCTATTTCTTTTAAACAAGAAACCATCAAACAAGTAAAAATCATCTGAAACAACCCCATTGGCACAAGATGCATATATATCACCAAAATCATCATCATGTGGATACAACTCCTTTATAAACTCAAAACCTAATAATTTAGCAGTAAGAGAGTTAAGTAAGGTGTACCTTCTAGATAATGCATCAGCAACCACATTCTCTTTACCTTGCTTGTACTTAATCACATATGGAAATGTTTCTATGAACTCCACCCATTTGGCATGCCTACGGTTCAGCTTATCTTGACCCTTCAAATGCTTTAAACTTTCATGGTCAGTGTGTATCACAAACTCCCTAGGCCACAAATAATGTTGCCATGTTTGCAAAGCTCGAACCAATGCATATAATTCCTTGTCATAAGTTGGATATTTCAAGGTTACCCCACTTAACTTTTCACTAAAATACATTAGTGGTCTTTGATCCTGCATCAAAACAGCTCCAATCCCTTTGCCACTAGCATCACATTCAATCTCAAAAGTTTTATCAAAGTTAGGTAAAGCAAGTAAAGGTGCATTACATAATTTTGCCTTAAGTTCATTAAATGCATGTTCTTGTGCATCACCCCAAACAAATCCAACATTTTTCTTAACTAATTCATTCAAAGGTGCAACTATAGTGCTGAAATCTTTAATGAATCTCCTATAGAAACTAGCAAGCCCATGAAAACTTCTCACCTCACTAGCATTTTTAGGTTTTGGCCACTCTTTAATAGCCCTAACCTTCTCCTCATCAACCTCTATGCCTTGACTAGATACAACAAAACCAAGAAAATTAACCTTATTCATGCAAAAACTACACTTTTTAAGGTTTGCATACAACTTTTCTTGTCTAAGTGTTTCTAGTACAATTCGCACATGCATAACATGATCATCTAAACACTTAGAGTAAATCAGAATATCATCAAAGTAAACAACAACAAATTTCCCTAAGCAATTTCGCAACACATGGTTCATCAATCGCATGAATGTGCTAGGTGCATTAGTAAGACCAAAGGGCATAACAAGCCACTCATACAACCCATACTTAGTCTTAAAAGCTGTTTTCCATTCATCACCAACATTCATTCGAATTTGATAATAACCAGATTTCAAGTCTATTTTAGTGAACAAACAAGAACCATATAACTCATCAAGCATATCATCTAATCTAGGAATAGGATGACGATACTTTACAGTGATTTTATTGATGGCTCTGCAATCCACACACATCCTCCATGTTCCATCCTTCTTTGGCACAAGAATGACAGGAACCGAACAAGGACTAAGACTTTCCCTCACATACCCTTTAGCTAGCAACTCCTCCACTTGTGTTTGTATCTCCTTTGTTTCTCTTGGATTTGCTCTATATGCTGGTCGATTGGGTATGGCTGCCCCAGGAATGAAGTCAATTTGATGTTCTATGCCTCTAATTGGGGGTAATCCACTAGGCATCTCTTTCGGAAACACATCTTCAAATTCCTGCAAAAGATCAACAAACACACTAGGCAAAGATGGGTTAAGTTCATTAGTTGCCAAATAAGCCCCTTTGTACAAAAGTACAAATATAGGCCGATTAGCATAAAAGGCCTGTCTAACCTCACTTGTCCTAGCTATTAAACTCAAATTCTTTTCTTTTTTCTCTCTAGGCTGAATCTCTTCTTTTATTTTTCCCTCTTTCTTTTCACTCTCTAAAGAATTTTTCTTACTCTCTTTTTCTTTCTTTTCAGCCTCCACTCTCATTCTTTCCATTTTACATTGGTCTTCATACACCTCCTTTGAAGAAAGCGGTGTTAATATGATCTTGCGCCCATCCTTGGTAAAGTGATACCGATTGAGGTACCCATCATGCTTGGTCTTTCTATCAAATTGCCATGGTCTACCAAGCAAAATATCTCCAGCATGCATAGGAACTACATCACACAATTGCTCATCATGATATTTACCAATTGAAAAGGAAATAATAGATTGTCTATTTACCTTGACCTCTCCACAATCATTAAGCCATTGAAGTTTGTATGGTCGTGGGTGTGGTATAGTAGACAGCCCCAATCTACTAATTAAGAATGAGCTCACTACATTGGTGCAACTCCCTCCATCAACAATCATAAGACATGCATTGCCTTGCACATGACACCTTGTATGGAATAAGTTGTCTCGTTGCTCTTCAATGCAATCTTCCTTTATTTGAGTACTAAGAGCACGCCTTGTAACCAGCATGTCACCTTTGATTGGCTCCTCTATACTCCCATCACTACAACTTTCCAATTCAGGCATCTCATCCTTATCACTTTCATTATTGCCCTCTTCTTCATCAGTCACAATTTCCCCATTCCTTATGGTCATAGTTCTCTTATTAGGGCAATCTTTGCTCACATGACCTACTCCTTGACACTTCCAACACTTAATGTCTCTATTTCTCCCTTTAGCCTCATTGGTTTTGATTTTGTCCTTAGAGACCGAATCTATCTTCCCTTTAGCAACCTCATGAGCAACCTTATTCCCACCCCTATAATCACTCTTTCCATCCTTTTTCCAATTAAAATTAGAGCTAGAATAGGATTTGGAATTGTACCTTGTCGTCCCTCTTCCTTGGAGTTGCCTTTCTATCTTGACGGCCATGTGCACCATCTCTTCTAAATCTTCATATTTGTGTAAATCTACTCGGTTAGATATGTCTTTGTTTAGACCAGCTAAGAAGCGTGCCATAGTGATCTCCACATCTTCATCTATATCGGCCCTAGTCATGAGCATCTCCATCTCTTTACGGTAATCATCCACACTCTTACTACCTTGTTTAAGAACTTGAAGTTTTTGTACAAGTTCCCTATGATAGTGTTTGGGCACAAATCGCTTCCTCATTACAACCTTGAGCTCAGGCCAATTATCAATTGGGTACTCCAAATTCCTTCGCCTATTAATCACCAAATGGTCCCACCAAGCAATAGCATAATCAGAAAATTGAGTAACTGTCAATTTTACCTTCTTTTCCTCGCTAAATTGATGGCAATCAAATATAAGCTCCAATTGATTCTCCCATTGTAAATAGGACTCTGGATCTGATTTACCTTGAAAGTTAGGTATCTTATGTTTGATGCTTCCCAAATTTCGATCTACATTATCTTCATTGCCTCGGTTTCTTCCATTGTATGGAACCGGTTCTAACCTTCCTCTTCCTCTACCTCGGCCTTGTCTACCTCCACCTCTTGGTACTACTTCTGCATAGGCCTCATCTTCATCCTCATTGTCAACATTGCCTTCTACTTCCTCATTATGATTTGGTGTTGTTGCCCTTTCAACCGCTCCTAGCCTTGTATCCATGCGGTTTAATCTCTCCATTATAGTCTCAAAATTTGTATTCATACGTTCAAATTGCCTTTGTTGAGCCTCACGGAGCAAAGTTTCATCAACTTTACCCTCACCTTTATTTTCACCTTGGTTTGACATTGCTGTAAAAGAATGTTAGAAACAATAATAATAATAATTTAAAATCCTCACAAGCACTCCCTCACGTGTTTGCACTCAAATGATGCGGGTGGTCACTCGTGTTTAACTCAATTTGATGTTTCGCTCGACTTCCTCTCACCACTCAAGCTAATTCTTTTATGTTCTTAGGTGAATCACACTTTTAGAACAAATCAATTAGATTGAAGCAATATTCAAGTAGAACTTTCAAAAGTGAAATTTTCAAAACAAGTTTGAGGCAATTCGGTTAAAAAAAAAAACAACAATTCAGAAGCAATAAAATAGGAAAACTCAAAAAGATGCAAAAGACATGTGAAAGAAATACAAAGATCTTCTAGAATAGAAAAGAAAACGAATTTAGAAGTTATTTTAAGGAGAAAAGTCAAATCTGCCTCAATAAGTAATATTCCTTAATGAGCAAGTATTGTAAAGATATGCAAAATCCTTAATAGACAAGTAATACAAGATATGACAAGATCTAGTTAGATATGTCAATTATAAACCAAATAGGATTAGGAACCTAAATTAGACCTGATTAGGATATTAATCACTCAAACAATATTCCTTAATGAGCAAGGAATGGAAGGAAATGCAAATCAGACCTGATTAGGATATAAATCACTCAAGAATCTTAATTCTTCCTTTTCTAATAACTTTCTCTCTTTTTTTTCACGAATTTTTTTTTTTTTTTTTTGCTTTTTTTTTTTTCAAATTTCTTCTCTTTTTTTTTTTTTTTTTTTGCACGAATTTTTTTTTTTTAATTTCAACTATGAACACAAATCTAAATTTCAGAATGCAAAACAATTGACTGACCTAAAGGGAAAAAAAATCAAGACTAACAAATAAGAACAAAGAACAAAACACAAGAATGAAGAACAAAAATAAATAAGAACGATTTTAAAAGAATAAGAAAAACATAAGAAATCAGGATTAAGAATAAAAATTATAAAAGATAAAACCTGATCTAGAGCCAAAGCTCTGATACCAAATGATACGGAACCTCCAAGAATAAGCTTGAGAACCCCTTTATGTATTCGAACCCCCAAAGCATTAACTTGAAAACCCCAATAGTCAATTCAGCAACAACCCCTAAGAATGGTTAGAAATCAGATTACTTAGATGATCAAAGAATTAGAATAAAGAAAACTCGTTTCTAAATTCCAATTTCGAAACACTCCACAAGAAGATGATCAATCTACTTGAATGTTCCTTAAAGCATGTATTCTACACAAGAACACAAAGATAAAAGCAAAACAGCCTTTAGGTTTTAAAACTTCAATTCTGAATAATAAAATTCGTCCAAGGCATATATATATAGCCTTTACAAGGTTTTCCTTAGTGAGTAAGGAAAACTAATAACCCTAATCACAAAAAAAAGGAAATTAATCTAATCAGACCTTAAATAGGAATTTTGACATACTTCCTACTTTAAGAATAATTAAACTAACTAAAACTAATGGGCTTTTAAAATAACAAATTCGTCCAGCCCTTATTTAACATAATTAAACCCATTAATAACTTGGACTTGAATTAAGTTGTATTGAACTTGAGCTGCACTTGGCACAAAGCTTTGGTGTCCTTGTAAACTTTCACTAGCTAAGTTCACAAAGCCTTGTAGATGATGGATTAAGGCTTCTTGAAGCTTCTTAGATTGAGACCTTGTTATAGGCCTTTGAGGCATGCTGATTGGACTCAAAACCTCTTGAACTTGATCCTTGCCTTCTTGACCATGCTCATCATGTTGAATTCTTTGAGCTTGGTGTGTTGGCTGCTCCATAACATTGAAAACCATATCTCTTAAAAGAACGAGATACCCTACTAGACTTTCAAGGAGTCAGTGTGATGACATTCTCAATTAGAATAGGCTCCTTGGGTTGATCAATATCCATTTGATTAGCTTGTTAGGCTTCTTTAAATTACCCCTCATCTAATATTATCTTCCATCCTTTACGACCTTCCTTTTGAATGATAAAAGTAATATCCTAAATTGTCTTTAAGATATCCAACAAACCTTTTTTTAATCGATTTTACATCCATCTTGTCTGATTTTAATCTTTTGATAAAAGCTGGACATCCCTAAATCTTAACATATTTAAGACTTGGTTTTCTACCGTGCAATATCTCATATGGTGTAGTAGAAATGGATTTAGATGGAACACAATTAAGGATGTAACAGGCCATTTAGAATGCATAATTCCAAAGTGAAATGGCAAGATCAATATAGCTCATCATAAAATGTACCATATCCAATAAAGTATAATTCCACCTCTCAAACACACCAATCAATTAAGGTGTTCCAGGCGATGTGAGTTTTGATACAATGCCATGTTTCTTTAGGAACTTAATAAACTTGGTACTTGAGTATTGAACTCCTCAATCTCATCTTAGAGTTTTAATCCTTTTTCTCAATTTGGTTCTATACTTGGGCTTTGAATTCCTTGAACCTTTCAAAGGATTCACTTTTGTTCTTCACAAGAAACAAGTGCCCAAACCTTGATAGATCATCTATAAAGGTTATAAAATAGTAGAACCACCTCTAGCCATTTCAGAAAATGGTCCACATACATCACCATTTATGATTTCCAACATGTCCTTGCCTTTTGACATTTGTCTAATAAATGGTGATGTAATCATCATGCCTTGAAGACAAGCCTCACAAGTTAGATTAGATGTGAATTCAAGATAACTCAAGATTCCCATCTTTCCAACTTCGTGATCCTATCTTCCGCAATATGACATAATCTTAAGTGCCATAGAAATTTGGAATCAAAAGTATTTTCAATTAGCATTGTACTTTCATTACTCTCATTAACTTGAGGCTCATTGTCATTGGAAATATTATCAACATAATGCAAAACCATGTATTAAATAACTCATGCCTATATTTCACTTCCAAAATAAATATTATATAAGTCTCTATTAAAAGGAAACTTATAGCCTTTTCTAGTTAAATAAGAAATAAAGACTATGTTTTTATAGGCATTAGGTACATATAATACATTATCTAATAATAAAATATGATCATAAATATCAATTGAAGTAGATCCTATAGTCTTGGCCGCAACACTTACTCCATTACCAAGCTTTAAGGTTACTTCATTAGGCCTCAACCTTCTCTCATTTGCTAAATCCTTTATGGATAAACAAATGTGAGAACTAGCACCGGTATCCAATACCTATGCATTATATGAGCTCTTAGAACATTTAAAAGCATATAGCTCAGAGAAAGTCTCACCTTCTCTATGATTGCCCTTTCTTTTTGTCTCTAAGACTCAAGGAACTTGGGACAATGCCTCTTCCAATGTCCTTTTCCTTGACAATAGAAACACTTTCCCTTATCTAGCTCTTCCCTCACAATAGTCTTGCTTTTGTTTTTAGTTATACCACCTATAGGCTTGACAACACTTCTCTTGCCATTCAAGTTTTCTTGTTGTGTTTCTTTATAGTCTCAATAGAAGATGCAATAAGAGCAACCTCTTTCCCCTTAATACCTTAGATAGCTTTTTAGGTCGTCATAAGCATATTTAAAACTTTGCAAGAGTACACTCTATTTTCATTCAAATGGAAGTTTGCAATGGTTTTCCTAAGAGATTCAAGAAAGGATTAAAGGATCAAATCCATTTGGAGATGGAAGTCCAATGTAAAGTCCAGAAATTCTAGTCCACATGGACTCCCACATCCTCAACCTCCTTCATCTTAGCACGAAATAACCGCTTTGATATCGCATATCTAGCAGTCCTACTAAATTCACCAAATAACTCTTATAGATGAAGTAGGATTTCTTCCTCATTTGTGTACTTCTTATATTACAAATGGTTTTATGTATTCATAAGAGGGCACATTATGCATTGTGTTTGCAAATCATCATACATCCATTTATATAGAGTATAATGTACCTCTTAGGAGGCATTTATTGTAAGAGGACCGAGTGGGCTTTGATTCAATAGAGTCTATAATCTTTTAGAAGCTAAAACAACTTTTAGGTTCCTTAGCCAATCAACAAAGTTAATACCCATGAGCCTATGTAGGTCGAGTATGACTAATAGTGGGTTTGTTGATCTCATATTATCAAATTTTGCAAAGGTAACAAGATTAGTTAAATCAATGACATTGTTATTTTACCATTAGATTTGATTTAAAATTGTAATGGTCTCCCACTAACTTGGCGAATTCTACACTTCCATAGTAGAAAACAGAAATCCCTATTGGATGGATTTCTAGTGGATGATGGAGTTCCTAATAGGTTACTAATATCCCTTAAGTACACATTACCATTCTTGGAATATTAGTTCTCATTAAGTGGTAACACCTGCCATCACATCTCATGTAAGGTTCCATCAATCCGGCTCCTAATGTTACAAACCTCAGGTACACATTGTCATTCTTAGCCCTTGGCATTAGTTAAGTCCACACCATTATGTATCCATAGTCAATGCACATAGTCCAAAACCATGCAAGTTATTGCTCCAATGGAAAGCCTAGACCTAAATTTGTTTTGGAAGATTTTCGGGTCTTAATTTCAGAGGTCTAACTTTGCACATTAGCCATTTTACATTGCATATATCATATATATATATATATATATATACATTTCATGGCAATTATACACATATCATATATGCATATAATTCATAGCATCCATCTTTACATATCATATATGCATATATCATATGTTTCAACATATATATCGCATATATACATAGAACATGAATTATGGATGCACAAATGTGGAGTGATCATGGGCCCTACTTAATCCTATTCTAACTCTTAGAATATATAAAGGGCCTAGACTCTATGGGCTTCGTGATCATGGGCCTTATCACTTAGGTTTGTAATCATCTTCATGGATCTGCAACTTGAACTCTTCAAGCTTTATATCACAACTTTTGTGTATTACATTGAATCCTTGGCATTCCAAGGTGAAATATTACATCCTAATTATGTGTAATTAACACTTAATTACACAACTAATAATAAAAATGAATAATTATTACAAACTTTAGATGCAATACAAAGACTATGATCATTCCATGCATGTAAAACAAGCACAAAACTCATAAATTGCAATTATTGCATGTTAGGGTTGAAATGTTGAGCATACAAGCATGAATTATGATGTGCCGACTCGTCACCAAAGTATGTCGACTCATGACAGCAAGCAAGTGTGCCGACTTATAACAGCAAGCAAGCGTGTTGACTCGTCATGTGTGTGCCAACTCGTCACACCAAGCAAGTGTTTCGACTCGTCATGGGTGTGCCGACTCATCACAACAAGCAAGTATGATGACTCACCACTATCATGCTGACTTGTCATGGGTTTTACACAAAACTAGTCACCCAAATATGCCCAATTTAGTTACAACACTTGCAACTAATACCAAACATAACCACAAAACTTGCAATTATAAATCAATTAGCATGTGTTAAGTGCAAAAATGAGCTCTGATACCACTTGAAAGGAATCGATTATGCAACTTAGACATCAAATGCTAAATAGAGCTAATTTTAAAATTTTGCTCAAACATAACCCTAAATCTAATCTAGAATTCCAAACCCTAGGATCCAATTTCCAATTAACACATATCTAATATCCAAAACAACACAAAATCAATTTAGGAAATCATAAGTTGCAGAATATTTACCAATTTTCAAGTGTTTAATGTAGACCATATTTAATCTACTACAATGGTTGGCCTCTATTGATTTAACTCTTGAATTGATCTTTTCAAGCCTCCCATATGTGAGGCCTCTAGCTTGAGACACCAAGTACCACCATATCTCCATCTTGCCTTGATCAAGTGGTGACAAGATTTTCCTCTCAATTGACCTTACGAGCTTGCACCAACCCAATCACTTTGCAACAGCTTTAAGGCTTTCTTTGGATATGTATTTCTTTTTCTTTTCTTCCTTGTGTTGTCTCTACATTTTTGTTCTCATCATCCACTTTAAATATCTTACTTTTTGCTTTTAAATATACTTGGTGGAGATTAAGTGTAAAGAAAGTTTACTTTTCCCTTCAATATACACATGACACATGCCTTGACTTATTAACAAATAAATAAATCTCTAAAGTCCAAAATAGATGTAGAGATTACAATCATTGCAAATTCTCTACATCACCATGGACTTACACATGTCCATATATATATATCCTTATAATAATTTGATTTATTAAAATCAACTAATAAACCTCTTAATGGATTTGGGCTAATCCATTGGGCCAACACTTGGTCCAAAAACCCATTCTATTACTTAAGTGAGCTTAAATGCATTGGGCCAACCCTTGACCCAAAGCCTATTCCAACTCACAAGTGGGCTTAGATAAGGATAATGGGCTTAGTCAACAACTTGGTTAATCTTTGGTCCAAAACTCTTTTGGACCTAGGCCCATCACACTTGGGCCATTAATCTAAGTAATTAAGAAACAACATTTATTCATTATTAATTTAATATCTTAATTAATATCTTATATTAATTAAACATAAATTAATAATTAAACATTTCTTTGAATTAGATTTCATGATATGCTAGAATCATTATTATAAGCATAAATCCAATTTCATGAATCTTAATTAATTGATTAAACTCTTTAATTAATAATTAGATTAATATATAGAGATATGGTAAAACCTTTTAGGTGTGATTTACTAGGCTCATGTCTAATTGACAATGAAAAGATAATATCAACACTTGATATTATTTGAAACTCTTTCAAGTCTAAATGTGAAAATCCTATACTCACATTTAGTTCTCATAAACTATGAGTGACCCTTAGCATCAATATCACAACTACCTAATTAGATATGAATGTATTTATCAATATACATGAACCCTTTGGTCATAATTACTGTGCACTAAAATCCTTTCATTAAAAGATCCCGATATAGCCTAGAGTCATGGTTCAGTCAAACTCCAATAGCTTTATCACCTATGCTCATCTCAAGTTCTATTCTTGATAAAATATGAAAAATACTAGAAATACTTTCTAGCATTGAAACTCTTTCAGCTTGTATCATGTTTGTCTTGGGCTAGAACTTATTCATCAAGAACAAACTTAGATAATATAAGAACTTATCCCGGTTCACTCCAGGCACTGAATCCCATATTGGTCGAACATTCATCCTTACATTTAACTGCCTAGAGCCACCACATGCCATATACCCTTATGTGAGAAACACAAGTATGTAAGTGGTAAAAAATTCTAATCACTTAAATATGGATGACCGTGTCACCTCAAGTCAAAGGACTATATGCACCATCATGACCTAGATTGTGATTATTGACTATAAATGAATATTCGTATGATCACAAATCTAACTTCATGTTCGATCCACCCATCACATAAGTATCCACATGTCTATGCTGATATCTTATATCAAGTAGCATAAGACTCACTACCTCCCATTATTAGTATCACATACTAATTAAGGAAAATAGACAGAGGTGATAGTCTAATTAATATTATCCAATTATTAATTATTCGACTATGAACTATTTATAGCATATGTACTAAATAAATTTGTAACTCATATTATTAACTCTTGATAATAAACATATTTAACATAATGCTAAAGGGCTAATACTCAAATAAACAAACTCTTTATTTAAATGAATATTATATTGCCATTGGGATAATTAACAATGTCATTATTAAATACAAGAATGGCTTTAGGGCACATCTATGCTAACAGTTTATTGGCGAGAAATAAATAAAAAGGGAAAAAATAATTTGGCATGACTATGATTTCTTGAGTTCCAAAAAAGGGCTAAGAGTGAAGCTCCTTCAACCTCCCAAAAATGCATAAATTGTAGCCCCTGAAGATGATGAAGAGGCCAAGCCAAGCAATCCTCTTCAATTAATGCTCAACCAGCTGCAAGTTTATTTTAACAACAAATTTGAAAGCATTCAGACCTCCCTTACAGTCATTGAGTCTCGCTTTGATGCCATGGACCTCAAACTTGCAACTCTTGTTAAAGATGTAGCCTACTTGAAGGCCAATCTCCCTACCTCTCATACATATCACAGATTCTGCATCATTCATCTCATTTCATAAAAAAAAATTTGGCTTTAATTTTGGTTTTCATGTTTATATAGAACTTGATGTTGTTGTAGCCTTTAATACTTAGGACATATATTTTTTTTTTATTTTGGTTAGCTGCTATGTTGGATAGTAGTTCCCCCTTTGCTTAATGGTTTTTTGTTGTACCTAAGGGGGAGAAAAGGCTAAATTAAGCCTAGTTGTTTAGTCATCTTGTGAAACTGACATGGATATTTTATGTTTATGGATATTTAGTATTTATTTGGTATTTATTGAATTTTTTTTTTTGTTAAATTACAAGTGTGATTTATGGATGTTGAATTTTCAAATTTGTTGCATTTGATATGTTCTTAATATAAACATTAATTATACTTTTTTTGTGTTTTAAGTTGGTTGTTGGATATTGTTCTTTGAATATTGATTATGTGACTGTGATTGAATATTGATTTTGCAAAGTCTATAACTTTTGTGCTTAACTTGGCATGCATATGTACACTATGTGATATTGTTGAGGTGTTTCAGCAATATTGATTTGATTTTTGAATATTGGATGCTAATTTTGTAAAAACTTACTGGTTATGGATATTTCTTATGTGAAGCAAATTGTTAATTATATTATGTTGTGGCCTTTCACTATTTGTGGCATATTTGCTTTGATTTTTATTTTTCCTTTTAACCAGATTTTTCAAGTCTTGTTAGAATTTGACATGATTATGGTAGTTCACTTTTTAAAACCTTTTTTTTAGAAGTCTCTCTATTATTGTTTTTAATAGTAACAAAGGGGGAGAAAATATAAAATGTATGGATGTGACTTGTATTTTGGATGAATATATCTATGTTCATTATGGTTATTACAAAGGGGAAACTTTTTAGGTTGATGAATATATCTTCTTTGGATATGTTTTTGTTGATAGTTGAAAGTTGCTCAAATAATTCATTCCTTTGTTGCTCAAATATGCAAAATAGACTTATTTAATAATTTTTTGCAAGTTTACTTTTTGGCTTATTTTATAGGGAAGTATTTCCTTCCAATTTTAGCCTAATTATTTGTTACTATAAAAAAGGGGGAGATTGTTGAACCTTGAGGGCTAAAATAATATTTTTTGATGGTCAAAAGTAATTAAGTAAAATTATATTTAATCTGTGTGTTAAGTGTTTATATTCAAGTTAATTAAAAATGCAAAATTCAAGTCCGGACTTAGGCAATGAAGAGTAAATATATTAACTTTTGAAGTTTGCAATTCCCTCATGAGTTGTGATGAGCTCATCATGATCATGATATAGCTAGAAAATGGAAGATCAAATTTTCTATTGAGATCCAAAATCAAATTTGATCAAATTCAATGGGAATCTTCATTATATATGGTCATAAGCAAATCACAATGATTAGAAAAAATTTTCAAGCAAAATTACAAAGATTCAATTTGCAATTTTTGAAAAGTTCCCAAGAGCAGTCACCATTACTGTTATGATAATGACAACCAAAATGATACGGAACCTCCAAGAATAAGCTTGAGAACCCCTTTATGTATTCGAACCCCCAAAGCATTAACTTGAAAACCCCAATAGTCAATTCAGCAACAACCCCTAAGAATGGTTAGAAATCAGATTACTTAGATGATCAAAGAATTAGAATAAAGAAAACTCGTTTCTAAATTCCAATTTCGAAACACTCCACAAGAAGATGATCAATCTACTTGAATGTTCCTTAAAGCATGTATTCTACACAAGAACACAAAGATAAAAGCAAAACAGCCTTTAGGTTTTAAAACTTCAATTCTCCATAATAAAATTCGTCCAAGGCATATATATATAGCCTTTACAAGGTTTTCCTTAGTGAGTAAGGAAAACTAATAACCCTAATCACAAAAAATGGAAATTAATCTAATCAGACCTTAAATAAGAATTTTGACATACTTCCTATTTTAAGAATAATTAAACTAACTAAAACTAATGGGCTTTTAAAATAACAAATTCGTCCAGCCCTTATTTAACATAATTAAACCCATTAATAACTTGGACTTGAATTAAGTTGTATTGAACTTGAGCTGCACTTGGCACAAAGCTTTAGTGTCCTTGTAAACTTTCACTAGCTAAGTTCACAAAGCCTTGTAGATGATGGATTAAGGCTTCTTGAAGCTTCTTAGATTGAGACCTTGTTATAGGTCTTTGAGGCATGCTGATTGGACTCAAAACCTCTTGAACTTGATCCTTGCCTTCTTGACCATGCTCATCTTCATCATGTTGAATTCTTTGAGCTTGGTGTGTTGGCTGCTCCATAACATTTCCCCTCTCCTCAAAAGGATTCGTCCTCGAATCTAAAGCATCACCTATATCAAAAGGACTCAAATCAGCCACATTGAATGAAGCACTAACATTATACTCACCAGGTAGGTCCACTTTGTATGCATTGTCATTAATCATTTCAAGTATTTGAAAAGGACCATCTCCTCTTGGGTTTAGCTTAGACTTCCTTTGAAGTGGAAACCTTTCTTTACGAAAATGCACCCAAACCCAATCTCCAGGCTGAAAAATCATTGGCTTCCTTCCCATGTTCACACGTGAAGCTACTTTAGCATTTTGCTTCTCAATCCTCTCCTTAACTTGCTTATGTAACTTCTTCACCAAATCAGCCTTAGAATTAGCATCAACACTCACAAAATTGTTAGGTGGCAGTGGCAATAAATCAATAGGAGTAAGTGGATTAAATCCATAAACAATCTCAAATGGAGAGCAATTAGTAGTGCTATGAACAGCCCTATTGTAAGCAAACTCCACAAATGGTAAACAATCCTCCCACATCCTAATGTTCTTTTCTATGATTGCCCTAAGCAAAGTAATCAAAGTCCTATTAACTACTTCAGTTTGCCCATCGGTTTGAGGGTGACAAGTAGTTGAAAATAATAGCTTAGTTCCTAACTTTCCCCATAACACACGCCAAAAATGACTCAAAAACTTAACATCCCTATCACTAACAATGCTCCTAGGTATGCCATGTAAACGCACAACTTCTTTGAAAAACAAATCAGCAATCAACTTAGCATCATCAGTTTTATGACATGGTATAAAATGAGCCATTTTACTAAATCTATCAACCACAACAAAGATACTATCATGACCTTTCCTAGTTCTAGGCAATCCAAGCACAAAATCCATAGACAAATCAGTCCAAGGTTCACTAGGAACGGGTAATGGTGTGTATAACCCATGCGGTTTCAACCTAGACTTAGCCTCTCTACATGTAATGCAATGCTCACAAACTTTATACACATCATGTTTCATGCCGGGCCAAAAGAAATGTTCTAACAGCATATCATAGGTCTTATTTACCCCAAAATGCCCCATTAAGCCTCCTCCATGTGCCTCCTTAATTAATAATTCCCTTATAGAACACTTAGGAATGCACAATCTATTTCTTTTAAACAAGAAACCATCAAACAAGTAAAAATCATCTGAAACAACCCCATTGGCACAAGATGCATATATATCACCAAAATCATCATCATGTGGATACAACTCCTTTATAAACTCAAAACCTAATAATTTAGCAGTAAGAGAGTTAAGTAAGGTGTACCTTCTAGATAATGCATCAGCAACCACATTCTCTTTACCTTGCTTGTACTTAATCACATATGGAAATGTTTCTATGAACTCCACCCATTTGGCATGCCTACGGTTCAGCTTATCTTGACCCTTCAAATGCTTTAAACTTTCATGGTCAGTGTGTATCACAAACTCCCTAGGCCACAAATAATGTTGCCATGTTTGCAAAGCTCGAACCAATGCATATAATTCCTTGTCATAAGTTGGATATTTCAAGGTTGCCCCACTTAACTTTTCACTAAAATACATTAGTGGTCTTTGATCCTGCATCAAAACAGCTCCAATCCCTTTGCCACTAGCATCACATTCAATCTCAAAAGTTTTATCAAAGTTAGGTAAAGCAAGTAAAGGTGCATTACATAATTTTGCCTTAAGTTCATTAAATGCATGTTCTTGTGCATCACCCCAAACAAATCCAACATTTTTCTTAACTAATTCATTCAAAGGTGCAACTATAGTGCTGAAATCTTTAATGAATCTCCTATAGAAACTAGCAAGCCCATGAAAACTTCTCACCTCATTAGCATTTTTAGGTTTTTGCCACTCTTTAATAGCCCTAACCTTCTCCTCATCAACCTCTATGCCTTGACTAGATACAACAAAACCAAGAAAATTAACCTTATTCATGCAAAAACTACACTTTTTAAGGTTTGCATACAACTTTTCTTATCTAAGTGTTTCTAGTACAATTCGCACATGCATAACATGATCATCTAAACACTTAGAGTAAATCAGAATATCATCAAAGTAAACAACAACAAATTTACCTAAGTAATTTCGCAACACATGGTTCATCAATCGCATGAATGTGCTAGGTGCATTAGTAAGACCAAAGGGCATAACAAGCCACTCATACAACCCATACTTAGTCTTAAAAGCTGTTTTCCATTCATCACCAACATTCATTCGAATTTGATAATAACCAGATTTCAAGTCTATTTTAGTGAACAAACAAGAACCATATAACTCATCAAGCATATCATCTAATCTAGGAATAGGATGACGATACTTTACAGTGATTTTATTGATGGCTCTACAATCCACACACATCCTCCATGTTCCATCCTTCTTTGGCACAAGAACGACAGGAACCGAATAAGGACTAAGACTTTCCCTCACATACCCTTTAGCTAGCAACTCCTCCACTTGTGTTTGTATCTCCTTTGTTTCTCTTGGATTTGCTCTATATGCTGGTCGATTGGGTATGGCTGCCCCAGGAATGAAGTCAATTTGATGTTCTATGCCTCTAATTGGGGGTAATCCACTAGGCATCTCTTTAGGAAACACATCTTCAAATTCCTGCAAAAGATCAACAAACACACTAGGCAAAGATGGGTTAAGTTCATTAGTTGCCAAATAAGCCCCTTTGTACAAAAGTACAAATATAGGCCGATTAGCATACAAGGCCTGTCTAACCTCACTTGTCCTAGCTATTAAACTCAAATTCTTTTCTTTTTTCTCTTTAGGCTGAATCTCTTCTTTTATTTTTCCCTCTTTCTTTTCACTCTCTAAAGAATTTTTCTTACTCTCTTTTTCTTTCTTTTCAGCCTCCACTCTCATTCTTTCCATTTTACATTGGTCTTCATACACCTCCTTTGAAGAAAGCGGTGTTAATATGATCTTGCGCCCATCCTTGGTAAAGTGATACCGATTGAGGTACCCATCATGCTTGGTCTTTCTATCAAATTGCCATGGTCTACCAAGCAAAATATCTCCAGCATGCATAGGAACTACATCACATAATTGCTCATCATGATATTTACCAATTGAAAAGGAAATAATAGATTGTCTATTTACCTTGACCTCTCCACAATCATTAAGCCATTGAAGTTTGTATGGTCGTGGGTGTGGTATAGTAGACAGCCCCAATCTACTAATTAAGAATGAGCTCACTGCATTGGTGCAACTCCCTCCATCAACAATCATAAGACATGCCTTGCCTTGCACATGACACCTTGTATGGAATAAGTTGTCTCGTTGCTCTTCAATGCAATCTTCCTTTATTTGAGTACTAAGAGCACGCCTTGTAACCAACATGTCACCTTTGATTGGCTCCTCTATACTCCCATCACTACAACTTTCCAATTCAGGCATCTCATCCTTATCACTTTCATTATTGCCCTCTTCTTCATCAGTCACAATTTCCCCATTCCTTATGGTCATAGTTCTCTTATTAGGGCAATCTTTGCTCACATGACCTACTCCTTGACACTTCCAACACTTAATGTCTCTATTTCTCCCTTTAGCCTCATTGGTTTTGATTTTGTCCTTAGAGACCGAATCTGTCTTCCCTTTAGCAACCTCATGAGCAACCTTATTCCCACCCCTATAATCACTTTTTCCATCCTTTTTCCAATTAAAATTAGAGCTAGAATAGGATTTGGAATTGTACCTTGTCGCCCCTCTTCCTTGGAGTTGCCTTTCTATCTTGACGGCCATGTGCACCATCTCTTCTAAATCTTCATATTTGTGTAAATCTACTCGGTCAGATATGTCTTTGTTTAGACCAGCCAAGAAGCGTGCCATAGTGATCTCCACATCTTCATCTATATCGGCCCTAGTCATGAGCATCTCCATCTCTTTATGGTAATCATCCACACTCTTACTACCTTGTTTAAGAACTTGAAGTTTTTGTACAAGTTCCCTATGATAGTGGTTGGGCACAAATCGCTTCCTCATTACAACCTTGAGCTCAGGCCAATTATCAATTGGGTACTCCAAATTCCTTCACCTATTAATCACCAAATGGTCCCACCAAGCAATAGCATAATCAGAAAATTGAGTAACTGCCAATTTTACCTTCTTTTCCTCGCTAAATTGATGGCAATCAAATATAAGCTCCAATTGCTTCTCCCATTGTAAATAGGACTCCGGATCTGATTTACCTTGAAAGTTAGGTATCTTATGTTTGATGCTTCCCAAATTTCGATCTACATTATCTTCATTGCCTCGGTTTCTTCCATTGTATGGAACTGGTTCTAACCTTCCTCTTCCTCTACCTCGGCCTTGTCTACCTCCACCTCTTGGTACTACTTCTGCATAGGCCTCATCTTCATCCTCATTGTCAACATTGCCTTCTACTTCCTCATTATGATTTGGTGTTGTTGCCCTTTCAACCGCTCCTAGCCTTGTATCCATGCGGTTTAATCTCTCCATTATAGTCTCAAAATTTGTATTCATACGTTCAAATTGCCTTTGTTGAGCCTCACGGAGCAAAGTTTCATCAACTTTACCCTCACCTTTATTTTCACCTTGGTTTGACATTGCTGTAAAAGAATGTTAGAAACAATAATAATAATAATTTAAAATCCTCACAAGCACTCCCTCACGTGTTTGCACTTAAATGATGCGGGTGGTCACTCGTGTTTAACTCAATTTAATGTTTCACTCGACTTCCTCTCACCACGCAAGCTAATTCTTTTATGTTCTTAGGTGAATCACACTTTTAGAACAAATCAATTAGATTGAAGCAATATTCAAGTAGAACTTTCAAAAGTGAAATTTTCAAAACAAGTTTGAGGCAATTCGGTTAAAAAAAAAAACAACAATTCAGAAGCAATAAAATAGGAAAACTTAAAAAGATGCAAAAGACATGTGAAAGAAATACAAAGATCTTCTAGAATAGAAAAGAAAACGAATTTAGAAGTTATTTTAAGGAGAAAAGTCAAATCTGCCTTAATAAGTAATATTCCTTAATGAGCAAGTATTGTAAAGATATGCAAAATCCTTAATAGACAAGTAATACAAGATATGACAAGATCTAGTTAGATATGTCAATTATAAACCAAATAGGATTAGGAAACCAAAATCAGACCTGATGAGGATATAAATCACTCAAGAATCTTAATTCTTCCTTTTCTAATAACTTTCTCTCTTTTTTTTCACGAATTTTTTTTTTTTTGCTTTTTTTTTTTCAAATTTCTTCTCTTTTTTTTTTTTTTTTGCACGAATTTTTTTTTTTTAATTTCAACTATGAACACAAATCTAAATTTCAGAATGCAAAACAATTGACTGACCTAAAGGGAAAAAAAATCAAGACTAACAAATAAGAACAAAGAACAAAACACAAGAATGAAGAACAAAAATAAATAAGAACGATTTTAAAAGAATAAGAAAAACATAAGAAATCAGGATTAAGAATAAAAATTATAAAAGATAAAACCTGATCTAGAGCCAAAGCTCTGATACCAAATGATACGGAACCTCCAAGAATAAGCTTGAGAACCCCTTTATGTATTCGAACCCCCAAAGCATTAACTTGAAAACCCCAATAGTCAATTTAGCAACAACCCCTAAGAATGGTTAGAAATCAGATTACTTAGATGATCAAAGAATTAGAATAAAGAAAACTCGTTTCTAAATTCCAATTTCGAAACACTCCACAAGAAGATGATCAATCTACTTGAATGTTCCTTAAAGCATGTATTCTACACAAGAACACAAAGATAAAAGCAAAACAGCCTTTAGGTTTTAAAACTTCAATTCTCCATAATAAAATTCGTCCAAGGCATATATATATAGCCTTTACAAGGTTTTCCTTAGTGAGTAAGGAAAACTAATAACCCTAATCACAAAAAATGGAAATTAATCTAATCAGACCTTAAATAGGAATTTTGACATACTTCCTATTTTAAGAATAATTAAACTAACTAAAACTAATGGGCTTTTAAAATAACAAATTCGTCCAGCCCTTATTTAACATAATTAAACCCATTAATAACTTGGACTTGAATTAAGTTGTATTGAACTTGAGCTGCACTTGGCACAAAGCTTTGGTGTCCTTGTAAACTTTCACTAGCTAAGTTCACAAAGCCTTGTAGATGATGGATTAAGGCTTCTTGAAGCTTCTTAGATTGAGACCTTGTTATAGGTCTTTGAGGCATGCTGATTGGACTCAAAACCTCTTGAACTTGATCCTTGCCTTCTTGACCATGCTCATCTTCATCATGTTGAATTCTTTGAGCTTGGTGTGTTGGCTGCTCCATAACACAAAATTATGATCATGACGGCCAACTCCAAAAATTACCGAGAGTTGTCATAACCATCATCACGACCATAATTATGATCATGAAAGCACAAAAATTCAAATCACTTCTTGGCGCCTCCAGAATTATGATCATGACAATTTTGTCATGATCATAATAACATGCAGACCCACTTCTTTTTGGGTGGTTTAAACAACTCTGTTTGCATTAAATGCACCTCCAATAGCTCTTTTTCTCTTAGAGAATTTAAATACCACTAAGAATAGAGTTGGAAAAAAGTGAAGGAAGTTGAGCAAACACATTTAGAGAAATCTTTGAGCATTTAATCTTCAATTAACCCTTCAACCACCTAAGCTTTCATCTTTAATTCTTGTAATTCTTATTTATCTCAAAAGTGTTCTTAAGTGTAGGTTTGTGAGTGTTTAAAACCATTATTCAAAAGCTCAATAGTGAGATTAAGTGACTTAGGTTAGAATTTTTTTCACTTGTAAGCTAAAAGGATTGTTCTTAGTAAGTGGGTTTGAGTGTGAGTCATTGAAAACATTTGGGTTAGAGTGTGAGCCTTGTGAAAATACTTAGGTTTGAGTATGAGCCTTGGGAAAACACTTGGGTAGCTTTGATTTAAGCTTGTAAGGGTTTAATCTACACCTTGAAGTAGATTGATAGGGGATTGAAATTCTTAACTAGTGGTTGAGGAGAGGATGTAGGCTTTTAAGGGCTAAACCTTTATAAATTCCTTGTGTTTTTATTGCTCATAATCTTCACTTATTTCAGCTCAAATTCTATTTTAAGTTTGCTCTTTATGAAAAATAAAAAATTACCCATATGTCTCAAAAAGCCAATTCACCCCCCCCCCCCTCCCTCTTTTGGCACTTGTGGAATTATATTAAATTTTATGACCCGCACAACTCATTTAAATAAATGGATTACATGTGTCTTGTTTGTATAACCCATTTAATTTTCGTATCGTGTTAGGGTTGAAATATTTGACACGATTAATAAATTGGTCATATTCATATTCACCCTAATCATATCATGAAAATATATCAACCCAACACAAACATAATCTTCCAACCCATTTTGACACCCTTAGAGTACAATTGCCCCTAGCTCGTGTAAGAATAGGAATATGAATACGAATAAACTTAATAAAACATTCAAACCTGTCAAATACAAACTAGTTATAGCTACAAACCAAACCACTGCATATAGATCCAGACTAGACCAAAATGAAATAATACAGTTTGATTAATTTACTTGCAGTCTTACACTAGTTTATAGACATTCTTTATTAATAGGGGAAAATACTTGAATTTATCTTCAAATATATATTCTAAATAATTTTATCTTTTAATTTGTATCAATTTAGATAGTTAATTTTTTTTTATTTCTTTAAATTGGCATATATAATTGATGACGTGGTTTGTTAACATGTCGAAAATAATGCTAACAGGGCAAGTATGCGTGAGTAAAAATAATTGAAAACCGAATCAATTCAATTTGGTTGATATTGTACAAAACTTTAGTTTGATTCTTACTTTAACGAACTAAAATATTTTCATTTCGTTTCAATTTTTATTATAAAAATATAATTAAATAGAACGAAATTAAATTTCTAAAATATGTTAAATTATATGACGTTCATTGTTCGATTTGATTGATTTATCTCTAATATTTCAAAATAAATCAACAATATCATTTTTAAATACTTAAAACTCTTAATAAAATTATTTAATATCAAAAAATTCAAACCAAAATTATTTAATTCATTTTAAAATCAGTTTGGTTGATTTTTTTAAAATTAATAAATAAAATAAATATAAATAAATAATTGATTTAATAAATATGATTAAAATAGTGCAAAAATCCAATATATCTAAAATTGCAAAAATAAAAAAAGTCAAACCGAATAAACTGATCAAATTGAACCGAATTAAATTGGGAGTTCGGTTCAATTCGGTTTTGACTATTGTTCACTTTAGTGCAATTCAGTTATGTTTAAATATTTTAGTTTACTTTGGTTTTATATATTTTTCAATAAAATTGAACCGAATTTTTTTTTATTTCAGTTTTGATTAAAATGACATTATTTTGATTTACTTATTCCATCAACACTACTTTTGGTAAGTCAGCAAGGTACATCAACAATTATATATATCAATTGAATGTTGGATAAAAATGAAAGGAGTCAAAAATTTAATTGTTACGATTATACATATCAATTGAAAGTTAGATAAAATTAAAAGAAGTCAAAAAATTAATTATTTAAATTAATTCAAATTAAAAAATATAATTATTTAGAAAATTTATCTATAGTTAAAGATAAAAGGTACCATTTTCCGTTATGAATAGTTGAAGGAATTTTTTTTTTAATACACAAAAAAATCCGTATAGTTCTGGAAAATTCACTGATTGGTTCGACTTTACTCAATTTATCAAACCAAGCTAAAGCATTATCTCAACCTGAACCAAAGAAGGCCTTAAATTAACAAGCTAACTGAACACGCTGGGATGTCAATCTGACATCAGTCTACAGCAAAGGTAACTGTCAACTATTCTTCTTTGTGAATCTAAAATGAACTTCATCAAATCAAAAGTAGAACGAAAATTTTTTTTTTTTTTCCTACCAAAATTATGCACTCAAGTGGCATGCAGTATTTCTATCACCCGAACAGAAAGTACCATGTTGCCGTGCATCTAACTGTTAGAAGCATTTATAAATTGTGCTGAAAGAAAAGCCAGATTATGCAAAGGAACCCAACCAGATCATCTTGTAACATTCTTTATGTAAATGAAAAGAATACTGTATATTTTCTCAGTTCTGAGTATCCATCAGCTCAAGATCCCCAACCCTACTTGCAGGGCTTTTTGCCATTTTGTGGTAAAAAGAAAAATATATTCACATTTTGTGGTGATTTTCAAAATATTTCCCGATTTGTGGTAAAAAAATAAAAATTATAAAAAACGAAAGTAATTCTGCCACTGGAACTGGCGGAAATGCTATAAGAGAAAGTAAATTTGTCATTCTCATTGACGAATTTTTTAAAAAGAAATCCGCCAATAAAAATGGTAGAATTTTTATAGCTTGGTAGAAATCTATCAATTTAACTAACGGACTTCGGTATTTATAAAAAAAAGTGAAGTAGTTTATATTATAATATAATTTGTGTTCAGTTAACTAATTAAAATTTAACAACATTTATATTACAATATAATTTATAATACTAGTAGCGAAATGAAGTGTTTTTTATAATAATTTTTTTATGTAATATAATATATTTTTGCATGTGGTTTATTATTTTTACATGTAACCTTTTATTTCATTAATAATAAAAATAATAATTTCACATCTTTGTACTGTTTCAAATTATTTTGCCTTCTTTTTTGTAATTAATAATAATGATAGTAATAACCATAATAATAAAAATGTTAGAATTTTATTGTTTATATTATTATTCTCAATTTAAGCTCGATTCAATTTTAAAACTCAAAATTCGACTAGAACTCAATTAAACTTCATTTTCAAAACTTAAGGTTGACTTGATTAAATAACTCTATATTGGAATTTGACTAGACTTAATTTGGTTAATTATATATATATATATATATATATATATATATATATATATATTCAAGTTAGACTCGATTTAATAAGATATTTTTATCATTATATTAAAATAAAAGCATAAAATAGTAAATATGTACAAGTTATATTAATCTCATGAATTTATCAAATTAAATATTAAGGAGTTCAAATTCGACTTAACATTCTGTCCAACTAACTCGAACTCAAGATCAACTCGATTTTGAATTTTTTACAAATAAATAAATAATATTTGAAAATAATATTTTAATTTTAATATTATTATGGTTATGATTATTTTAATTTAATTTTAATAATATTAAAAATAACTACTCTAAAGGCAGCAGAACCATTTTTTTACTTGTCCAACTACTACTCCAGCTTTCATATACAGGGATACTTAGATAAACTTTATTAGATAAATTAACAAAGCCCCAACAACTCCATGGCCACCTCAATGGAAGCCGGGAACTGGGTGAAAAAAAAAATCATCATAATTTATTACCTTTAGTAATAATTTAATTAATTTATATAATTATTAAATTGATTATAATAGTATTATTTAAAATCATTATTTTATTAATGTGTAATATACATTTTATTATTGGCCAACAAAATTAATTTGTTTTCGATAGTTATAATTATTGAAAAAATAAAAAATAATAAAACTTCAGCAACTCCACCGCTCAAAGTATAATTACTATTATAGGAAAAATTTTAAATATAAAAATTTAACAAATAAATACTATTATTTCATTACTTTCGCCAATTTTTTATTCTCTATATATATTACCAAAGAATACCATATTTTATTGCCACTTCATTATTTCATTGCCAATTTTATTCTATAAAAAAAAATTAAAAAAAATGGGTGAAGCAGTTTTGGCCAATAATGTAATTTGGTAATGGTCAACTTGGACCCTGGAACTTGGAAATGGCCAACAAAAGAAAAAAAAAATTTAAGGAGTAACGGAAATACTAAAAAATAAATCTTTCAGCTCTGTCAGTGTCATTGCGCAGAATTAACAAGTCCGCTAGTCTCATTGGCGGAATTCTTATATTATTGCCACATCAATAAAAATCACTATAAACAAATAATTTCTTTTCATTTCACTATAAACTTGAAATTTTTTTTTGTAACAACCATAAATTGTTTTTTTTTTTTTTTTTTTCGCCACAAATTGGCAAAAAGCCCCCTACTCCCATACAAATTGCCCGCACCAGGAAAGCAACCTTAACCTTAACCTTAAGATAAGTTCAATAACCAAATAGAGTCCTATGATAATTAAAAATATAAGACAACTTTTTATTACATTACAAATGGCAAAATATATAATTTCATACCTGAACTTTACACAATTATTTCATATCACATCTCAACGTTTATGTTGTTTAATTTTATCTTTTAACTTCTATTTTTCATTTATTTAGCTTACGTAACTTTTATTTTTCACCAATTTCATCTTTTAACTTCTATTTTTCACTTATTCAAGCTTAGCACGATTTAAATATATACGTTTATCTGGTGTGCAGAAAGGACTAAATAAGTGAAAAATAAAAGTTAAAAGGTAAAATTAAACAAAATAAAAGTCGAGATATAATATAAAATAATTGAGAAAAGTTCATAAGTGAAATTGTAGTTCTAGAAGGGGCTGCTGTTTGGGGGCTTCCAAACTAGTCCGCCAGTTATGTAGCTAGTGTAATTTGCCTAGCACCAGTATTACACATCTTTTGCCTCTCAATATACCAATAATAAGATAAACACACAGCTGCTAAATGAATACACCAACCTGATACTCGGGCTCTGGTGAAAGGGACCAAACCCTTCAAACTTAGTATGCTGCATTATCGCGAAATATTAATATTGTTGCCTTGTAACCATTACTTTTTATTCTTCCACTTACATCAAGATGCAGATAAGTTAGTTAACTGAAACTTTTTGCAGGTGATTTTGGGTAGCTATCTATGAAATGCATCAGCTTCACATTGCATTTAAAATCTTACTAGAATTTCAATAATTCGCTACTAATGGTTTTGGTTTGCTACGTTTTTCAGAATCTTTCAGCAAAGCAATTATTTCAAATATGCATCCTCACATACACTAATTGAAACTTCATCCAAACAACTATACCCAATCAATTTTAAGAAGATGATGGAAATTTCACAAAGAACCTATGAGACAAAACGCCTCAATCAATCTTGTTTTTCTATTTTCTTTTACAAAAAGAAGGGAGTAATGTAATACAGTATAAATTCCATGCAATTACAATGGCACTTTCAGTTTGAGAAAGAGATTGAAATATACTACATTATAAGACTCTAAGATATCTTGCAATAGAATTTAAAGTTATTCATTCCTTACACCCAATAAAATTTAAAGCTAATTTTTTTTTTTTATTTATTTATATATGAGTCACATTCACAGAATAAAGTGTTCTATATACATCTATAAGTTATTATCTCATGCAACTGACTTAACTCCACAACTCTAGATCTGTCATCACAGGCGGAACGAAGAACAAACATATCTTGTATTTTGGCACGTTCAATAACAGCAGAAGCAGGTAAAGATGGCACAAACAAACTTAGAAATCTTTCCAAACATTGAAATCAGTAATTGAGCTGTTACTATTTATCACACAGTCTTGGCACCCAATGAAAAATGTACTAAGTATGGGATCTAAATTTACCAGAAGATGAGCAGTTCCACTTGGACTAGCTGCAACAGCAACTTCATCTGCATTGATTATCACTTGAACATAGCCTTTATCGGTTATATGATTATTTTCCAACTGCAATCGATTGACAAGAAAACTGTTAAAGAAACCCCACCGGAAAATGGAAAATGGAAAATGAACAATTCATAACCATGTTACGACTCAACTAAGCCTTAGTTCCAGATTTCTTCACCCTATCCACTCTAATATTATGAACTCTTTTAACTAAGCGCCATTTTCATGGGGAATTTTATGATTGTAATTATGAGAGAGCATGCATACCATACCCTAAACAACGTTTTGGCACCCCAAATGACAAAAGTCTCATTGCAATTATAGTGTCTGTGATTTCCCCTCACAGTGCCAGGTTTGATTTCACCAACATGTAATGAAGCACAATACACAGCACCACCTGAAAAAAAAAAATACCTGTTTCAGAAATCAAAATTAGAAATGGGAGTTCCGAAAATTCAACAGAGAGAAGGAAATAGACCTGTAATGCCAGAGCGTAGGGCCAGAGGGACGGGGTTGAGGAGCCAACCACGCTTGTCTTTGATGATTGGAGAAGGGAATAAACCAGATTTGAATCTGATTAAATTAGCATTCTTATCATCCTCTTTTGTGGATTTAGTTTGTTGGATAGTTCCATGAATAAAATTAACAGAAGTCGAAGAAGAATTGGAGGAAGGATGCTGTAGTTTGAGAGAGAGCCAAGTGATGAAGAGCAAGATTGAAAGCAAAAAGGGAAAGGCATGTGGTTTCTTCAAGAAGTGTTTCAGTGATGATAATCTTGATAAGTTTTGAACCTGAAATGCGCTCTCTGAATTGTTTGAAAATGAGCTTCTCCTTAGGTTTGCCATTCTCCTCTTTCTTTGCTTTCCTTTCTGTTTCTGTATCTTTGTCAGGCTATCACTTCCGGCTCTCTTCAGTTTCAGCACCAAGAACAGGGACAAAAGCTCAACTTGTCACCCGAATTTCTGTGATTGGGCCAAAAAGCTCGTTTCTGAACGTTTTGATATGATTCAAATGTTTATATTTATGCAAAATGTTGGATTAATTTTTATTTAATTATAATTATTTATTATTTTTATGTATTAATTTTTATAAAATATATCAATGGTTATAATTAATTAAAAATTAATTTGTCAATAATAATATTATTTATATAAATACACATATTTACACAATAAAATGGCTCTTGTGTATTTACACTGTAAAATTGCTCTTATGCACGTTTTAAATAATAAGAAAATTTAGAAAAATGATACTTTTTAAATATTTTCAATAAAAATATCTTAAGACTTCATTAAATATAAAATTATCTTATAATAGTATCTTTTATATTTTAAAAAATGTATCCATATTTTTCTATTAGATTTTTTTTCATTTCTCTACATTTTTTTTGTTTTTTTTATTAATTTCTTATTTTCATCTTTTTTTTTCTTTTTCTTTTTTTTTTACTCTTCTTATAAATTTTTATTTTATTTTTTTCTTATTTTTTCTTCATATTTTTAACTTTTTCTCATTCCCATTTTTTTCTTTTATTCTTTTTTATTTTTTTCTTTTCATTTTTTTATAATTTTTTATCTTATCCTTTTTTCTTATTTTTTTCTTTTTTCATTTTTCTTTTTAATGTTTTCTCCTACCTTTCTTTTTTTATTTATATTTCCTCTTTATTTTTTATTTATCTCTTTTTTTGAAATATTTTTTCCTTAATTTTTTTTATTATTAATAAAGCATTAACCAGTATATATTTTAAAATTTTATTTCGTAAATTCACCAAGTGTCATAAAAATACACAGAATATGATGGTTAAAATACAAACAACTCATATGCAACAAATTTTTTGTGCATAACTGATTACTCAAGTTCTTAATGTATAAAAGATATAACATTCATTATGATTAAACCAATATAACTATTTCTAAAAGCGATAATAGAACTTTGGATAAGGAAAATAAAGTTATAATTTCAATTTCTAATGATTCTAAAATAGAATCAATTTTATCAATATATTTCAAGCACGAAAAATATAATCTTAACATTTGTAGATTTCAAGTAGTCTAATGTGTTTGTAAAATACAAAATAATACCTTATAACTTCAAATTGAAGAACCAATCCTAAAAAATAAATTCATATAAAAGAAGTAACTTATCAAATACTAAAAATTAAGAGAGTTATGTTTAAAACACTATAAAAATTTTAAAAATAAAATTGTCACTAATTTTACATATATTTTTGTCAACTTAGAATAATTTATGTTTGTGATAAAATAATTTTGTATGTATTTTTGTCAATTTGGGATACTTTCTATGTATTTTTAATAATAATATAGCAGTTATGAAAATTGGGTTAGTTTTGATTTTTTTCAAATAGATCATAATCTAATTTAATAATGTGTCAGTAAATGAAAAGATGAAGATGAATGTTGCTTAAATGGTAAAACACTTTGTTATGGAGCAGCCAACACACCAAGTTCAAAGAATTCAACATGATGAAGATGAGCATGGTCAAGAAGGCAAGGATCAAGTTCAAGAGGTTTTGAGTCCAATCAGCATGCCTCAAAGACCTATAACAAGGTCTCAATCTAAGAAGCTTCAAGAAGCCTTAATCCATCATCTACAAGGCTTTGTGAACTTAGCTAGTGAAAGTTTACAAGGACACCAAAGCTTTGTGCCAAGTGCAGCTCAAGTTCAATACAACTTAATTCAAGTCTAAGTTATTAATGGGTTTAATTAAGTATATAATGGGCCTCATTTGTTATGGGCTGGCTGAATATGCATGGGAGAGTTATTTAAGCATTGTTATTTAGGTTTAAATATGTTAAATAAGGGCTGGACGAATTTGTTATTTTAAAAGCCCATTAGTTTTAGTTAGTTTAATTATTCTTAAAATAGGAAGTATGTCAAAATTCCTATTTAAGGTCTGATTAGATTAATTTCCTTTTTTTGTGATTAGGGTTATTAGTTTTCCTTACTCACTAAGGAAAACCTTGTAAAGGCTATATATATATGTCTTGGACGAATTTTATTATTCAGAATTGAAGTTTTAAAACCTAAAGGCTGTTTTGCTTTTATCTTTGTATTCTTGTGTAGAATACATGCTTTAAGGAACATTCAAGTAGGTTGATCATCTTCTTGTAGAGTGTTTCGAAATTGGAAATTAGAAACGAGTTTTCTTTATTCTAATTCTTTGATCATCTAAGTAATCTGATTTCTAACCATTCTTAGGGGTTGTTGCTGAATTGACTATTGGGGTTTTCAAGTTAATGCTTTGGGGGTTCGAATACATAAAGGGGTTCTCAAGCTTATTCTTGGAGGTTCCGTATCATTTGGTATCAGAGCTTTGGCTCTAGATCAGGTTTTATCTTTTATAATTTTTATTCTTAATCCTGATTTCTCATGTTTTTCTTATTCTTTTAAAATCGTTCTTATTTATTTTTGTTCTTCATTCTTGTGTTTTGTTCTTTGTTCTTATTTGTTAGTCTTGATTTTTTTTTCCTTTAAGTCAGTCAATTGTTTTGCATTCTGAAATTTAGATTTGTGTTCATAGTTGAAATTAAAAAAAAAATTCATGCAAAAAAAAAAAAGAGAAGAAATTTGAAAAAAAAAAGCAAAAAAAAAATTCGTGAAAAAAAAGAGAGAAAGTTATTAGAAAAGGAAGAATTAAGATTCTTGAGTGATTTATATCCTAATCAGGTCTGATTTGCATTTCCTTCCATTCCTTGCTCATTAAGGAATATTGTTTGAGTGATTAATATCCTCATCAGGTCTGATTTTGGTTTCCTAATCCTATTTGGTTTATAATTGACATATCTAACTAGATCTTATCATATCTTGTATTACTTGTCTATTAAGGATTTTGCATATCTTTACAATACTTGCTCATTAAGGAATATTACTTATTGAGGCAGATTTGACTTTTCTCCTTAAAATAACTTCTAAATTCGTTTTCTTTTCTATTCTAGAAGATCTTTGTATTTCTTTCACATGTCTTTTGCATCTTTTTGAGTTTTCCTATTTTATTGCTTCTGAATTGTTGTTTTTTTTTTAACCGAATTGCCTCAAACTTGTTTTGAAAATTTCACTTTTGAAAGTTCTACTTGAATATTGCTTCAATCTAATTGATTTGTTCTAAAAGTGTGATTCACCTAAGAACATAAAAGAATTAGCTTGAGTGGTGAGAGGAAGCCGAGTGAAACATCAAATTGAGTTAAACACGAGTGACCACCCGCATCATTTGAGTGCAAACACGTGAGGGAGTGCTTGTGAGGATTTTAAATTATTATTATTATTATTATTATTATTATTATTATTATTATTATTATTATTATTATTATTATTATTATTATTATTATTTCTAACACTCTTTTACAGCAATGTCAAACCAAGGTGAAAATAAAGGTGAGGGTAAAGTTGATGAAACTTTGCTCCGTGAGGCTCAACAAAGGCAATTTGAACGTATGAATACAAATTTTGAGACTATAATGGAGAGATTAAACCGCATGGATACAAGGCTAGGAGCGGTTGAAAGGGGAACAACACCAAATCATAATGAGGAAGTAGAAGGCAATGTTGACAATGAGGATGAAGATGAGGCCTATGCAGGTGGAGGTAGACAAGGCCGAGGTAGAGGAAGAGGAAGGTTACAATCGGTTCCATACAATGGAAGAAACCGAGGCAATGAAGATTATGTAGATCGAAATTTGGGAAGCATCAAACATAAGATACCTAACTTTCAAGGTAAATCAGATCCAGAGTCCTATTTACAATGGGAGAAGCAATTGGAGCTTATATTTGATTACCATCAATTTAGCGAGGAAAAGAAGGTAAAATTGGCGGTTACTCAATTTTCTGATTATGCTATTGCTTGGTGGGACCATGTGGTGATTAATAGGCGAAGGAATTTGGAGTACCCAATTGATAATTGGCCTGAGCTCAAGGTTGTAATGAGGAAGCGATTTGTGCTAAAACACTATCATAGGGAACTTGTACAAAAACTTCAAGTTCTTAAACAAGGTAGTAAGAGTGTGGATGATTACCATAAAGAGATGGAGATGCTCATGACTAGGGCTGATATAGATGAAGATGTGGAGATCACTATGGCATGCTTCTTGGCTGGTCTAAACAAAGACATATCTGATCGAGTAGATTTACACAAATATGAAGATTTAGAAGAGATGGTGCACATGGCTGTCAAGATAGAAAGGCAACTCCAAGGAAGAGGGGCGACAAGGTACAATTCTAAATCTTATTCTAGCTCTAATTTTAATTGGAAAAAGGATGGAAAGAGTGATTATAGGGGTGGGAATAAGGTTGCTCATGAGGTTGCTAAAGGGAAGGCAGATTCGGTCTCTAAGGACAAAATCAAAACCGATGAGCCTAAAGGGAGAAATAGAGACATTAAGTGTTGGAAGTGTCAAGGAGTAGGTCATGTGAACAAAGATTGCCCTAATAAGAGAACTATGACCATAAGGAATGGGGAAATTGTGACTGATGAAGAAGAGGGCAATAATGAAAGTGATAAGGATGAGATGCCTGAATTGGAAAGTTATAGTGATGGGAGTATAGAGGAGCCAATCAAAGGTGACATGCTGGTTACAAGGCATGCTCTTAGTACTCAAATAAAGGAATATTGCATTGAAGAGCAATGAGACAACTTATTCCATACAAGGTGTCATGTGCAAGGCAAGGCATGTCTTATGATTATTGATGGAGGGAGTTGCACCAATGCAGTGAGCTCATTCTTAATTAGTAGATTGGGGCTGTCTACTATACCACACCCACGACCATACAAACTTCAATGGCTTAATGATTGTGGAGAGGTCAAGGTAAATAGACAATCTATTATTTCCTTTTCAATTGGTAAATATCATGATGAGCAATTGTGTGATGTAGTTCCTATGCATGCTGGAGATATTTTGCTTGGTAGACCATGGCAATTTGATAGAAAGACTAAGCATGATGGGTACCACAATCGGTATCACTTTACCAAGGATAGGCGCAAGATCATATTAACACCGCTTTCTTCAAAGGAGGTGTATGAAGACCAATGTAAAATGGAAAGAATGAGAGTGAAGGCTGAAAAGAAAGAAAAAGAGAGTAAGAAAAATTCTTTAGAGAGTGAAAAGAAAGAGGGAAAAACAAAAGAAGAGATTCAGCCTAAAGAGAAGAAAGAAAAGAATTTGAGTTTAATAGCTAGGACAAGTGAGGTTAGACAGGCCTTGTATGCTAATTGGCCTATATTTGTACTTTTGTACAAAGGGGCTTATTTAGCAACTAATGAACTTAACCCATCTTTGCCTAGTGTGTTTGTTGATCTTTTGTAGGAATTTGAAGATATGTTTCCCAAAGAGATGCCTAGTAGATTACCCCCAATTAGAGGTATAGAACATCAAATTGATTTCATTCCTGGGGCAGCCATACCCAATTGACCAGCATATAGAGCAAATCCAAGAGAAACAAAGGAGATCCAAACACAAGTGGAGGAGTTGCTAGCTAAAGGGTATGTAAGGGAAAGTCTTAGTCCTTGTTCAGTTCCTGTCATTCTTGTGCCAAAGAAGGATGGAACATGGAGGATGTGTGTAGATTGCAGAGCCATCAATAAAATCATTGTAAAGTATCGTCATCCTATTCCTAGATTAGATGATATGCTTGATGAGTTATATGGTTCTTGTTTGTTCACTAAAATAGACTTGAAATCTGGTTATTATCAAATTCGAATGAATGTTGGTGATGAATGGAAAACAGCTTTTAAGACTAAGTATGGGTTGTATGAGTGGCTTGTTATGCCCTTTGGTCTTACTAATGCACCTAGCACATTCATGCGATTGATGAACCATGTGTTGAGAAATTACTTAGGTAAATTTGTTGTTGTTTACTTTGATGATATTCTGATTTACTCTAAGTGTTTAGATGATCATGTTATGCATGTACGAATTGTACTAGAAACACTTAGACAAGAAAAGTTGTATGCAAACCTTAAAAAGTGTAGTTTTTGCATGAATAAGGTTAATTTTCTTGGTTTTGTTGTATCTAGTCAAGGCATAGAGGTTGATGAGGAGAAGGTTAGGGCTATTAAAGAGTGGCCAAAACCTAAAAATGCTAGTGAGGTGAGAAGTTTTCATGGGCTTGCTAGTTTCTATAGGAGATTCATTAAAGATTTCAGCACTATAGCCGCACCTTTGAATGAATTAGTTAAGAAAAATGTTGGATTTGTTTGGGGTGATGCACAAGAACATGCATTTAATGAACTTAAGGCAAAATTGTATAATGCACCTTTACTTGCTTTACCTAACTTTGATAAAACTTTTGAGATTGAATGTGATGCTAGTGGCATAGGGATTGGAGCTGTTTTGATGCAGGATCAAAGACCACTAATGTATTTTAGTGAAAAGTTAAGTGGGGCAACCTTGAAATATCCAACTTATGACAAGGAATTATATGCATTGGTTCGAGCTTTGCAAACATGGCAACATTATTTGTGGCCTAGGGAGTTTATGATACACACTGACCATGAAAGTTTAAAGCATTTGAAGGGTCAAGATAAGCTAAACCGTAGGCATGCCAAATGGGTGGAGTTCATAGAAACATTTCCATATGTGATTAAGTACAAGCAAGGTAAAGAGAATGTGGTTGCTGATGCATTATCTAGAAGGTACACCTTACTTAACTCTCTTACTGCTAAATTATTAGGTTTTGAGTTTATAAAGGAGTTGTATCCACATGATGATGATTTTGGTGATATATATGCATCTTGTGCCAATGGGGTTGTTTCGGATGATTTTTACTTGTTTGATGGTTTCTTGTTTAAGAGAAATAGATTGTGCATTCCTAAGTGTTCTATAAGGGAATTATTAATTAAGGAGGCACATGGAGGAGGCTTAATGGGGCATTTTGGGGTAAATAAGACCTATGATATGCTATTAGAACATTTATTTTGGCCCGGTATGAAACATGATGTGTATAAAGTTTGTGAGCATTGCATTACATGTAGAGAGGCTAAGTCTAGGTTGAAATCGCATGGGTTATACACACCATTACCCGTTCCTAGTGAACCTTGGACTGATTTGTCTATGGATTTTGTGCTTGGATTGCCTAGAACTAGGAAAGGTCATGATAGTATCTTTGTTGTGGTTGATAGATTTAGTAAAATGGCTCATTTTATACCATGTCATAAAACTGATGATGCTAAGTTGATTGCTGATTTGTTTTTCAAAGAAGTTGTGCGTTTACATGGCATACCTAGGAGCATTATTAGTGATAGGGATGTTAAGTTTTTGAGTCATTTTTGGCGTGTGTTATGGGGAAAGTTAGGAACTAAGCTATTGTTTTCAACTACTTGTCACCCTCAAACCGATGGGCAAACTGAAGTAGTTAATAGGACTTTGATTACTTTGCTTAGGGCAATCATAGAAAAGAACATTAGGATGTGGGAGGATTGTTTACCATTTGTGGAGTGTGCTTACAATAGGGCTGTTCATAGCACTACTAATTGCTCTCCATTTGAGATTGTTTATGAATTTAATCCACTTACTCCTATTGATTTATTGCCACTGCCACCTAACAATTTTGTGAGTGTTGATGCTAATTCTAAGGCTGATTTGGTGAAGAAGTTACATAAGCAATTTAAGGAGAGGATTGAGAAGCAAAATGCTAAAGTAGCTTCACGTGTGAACAAGGGAAGGAAGCCAATGATTTTTCAGCCTGGAGATTGGGTTTGGGTGCATTTTCGTACATAAAGGTTTCCACTTCAAAGGAAGTCTAAGCTAAACCCAAGAGGAGATGGTCCTTTTCAAATACTTGAAAGGATTAATGACAATGCATACAAAGTGGACTTACCTGGTGAGTATAATGTTAGTGCTTCATTCAATGTGGCTGATTTTAGTCCTTTTGATATAGGTGATGCTTTAGATTCGAGGACAAATCCTTTTGAGGAGAGGGGAAATGTTATGGAGCAGCCAACACGCCAAGTTCAAAGAATTCAACATGATGAAGATGAGCATGGTCAAGAAGGCAAGGATGAAGTTCAAGAGGTTTTGAGTCCAATCAGCATGCCTCAAAGACCTATAACAAGGTCTCAATCTAAGAAGCTTCAAGAAGCCTTAATCCATCATCTACAAGGCTTTGTGAACTTAGCTAGTGAAAGTTTACAAGGACACCAAAGCTTTGTGCCAAGTGCAGCTCAAGTTCAATACAACTTAATTCAAGTCCAAGTTATTAATGGGTTTGATTAAGTATATAATGGGCCTCATTTGTTATGGGCTGGCTGAATATGCATGGGAGAGTTATTTAAGCATTGTTATTTAGGTTTAAATATGTTAAATAAGGGCTGGACAAATTTGTTATTTTAAAAGCCCATTAGTTTTAGTTAGTTTAATTATTCTTAAAATAGGAAATATGTCAAAATTCCTATTTAAGGTCTGATTAGATTAATTTCCTTTTTTTTGTGATTAGGGTTATTAGTTTTCCTTACTCACTAAGGAAAACCTTGTAAAGGCTATATATATATATGCCTTGGACGAATTTTATTATTCAGAATTGAAGTTTTAAAACCTAAAGGCTGTTTTGCTTTTATCTTTGTGTTCTTGTGTAGAATACATGCTTTAAGGAACATTCAAGTAGGTTGATCATCTTCTTGTGGAGTGTTTCGAAATTGGAATTTAGAAACGAGTTTTCTTTATTCTAATTCTTTGATCATCTAAATAATCTGATTTCTAACCATTCTTAGGGGTTGTTGCTGAATTGACTATTGGGGTTTTCAAGTTAATGCTTTGGGGGTTCGAATACATAAAGGGGTTCTCAAGCTTATTCTTGGAGGTTCCGTATCACACTTGCTTAGCATACGAGAGGTACAAGAATAGATACTCCAAATCTCCATTCTATTATTAGATAGCATGTATTTAATTACTTTTTAGTTTACTTTTAGTTTCTAATCTTATTTTAAATGTATAGGGAAATGTGGAGATGATTTTGGTGCTTCTAATTCAAGTTTAGGAGATGTTATTGGCTATGAAAAGGGTGCTGAAGATAAGGAAAATGAATGTAAGACACTAACGATAGAGGAGATGGTGAGAAGAATGAAGCTTATGATTTAAAGTTAGTTGAAACTGTTGATAGTGGTGACGAATTAAAAGATTCTATTAGGGTATGTTCTCTTTTATTATTTTTGTATTTTTTTTGTTTCTTTTTGGTTTCTAATGCTTTGTTTTGTGTTTTTGTTTTAAAGGTGATAAGAAATTATGAGGATGTTGGTTTTAATTCTAATGTTAAAAATGGTGTTGATGGTGATGAAGGATTGAAGGATTTTAATTTGGTGTGTTTTTTTTTTTTGTTATATTAATATAATATCTTTTTAATTTCATTTTGGTTTTTAATTTTGCTTTTGGTGTGTTGTTTTATTTTTAGGGTACAAGAATCGATGTCCCACATATCCATGTTATTATTAGGTAGCATGTATTTTTAATTTTGTTACTTTTTGACTTACTTTTAGTTTCTGATATTGTTTTAAATATGCATGGAATGTGGAGGTGCTTTTAGTACTTCTAGTTCTAGTTTGGAAGATGTTACTAGTTATGAAAAGCTTGTGGAAGATAAGGAAAATGAATGTAAAGATACTAAAGGTGGAGAAGATGGTGAGGAGAAGGAAGCTTATGATTCAGAGGTTGTTAAAGTTGTTGCTGGTGGTGATAAGTTAAAGGATTCTGTAGGGGTATGTTATGCTTTATTATTTTTGTCTCTTTTTGGTTTCTTTTTTGTTTCTGATACTTTGTTTTATATTTTTCTTTTAAGGGTGACAAAAAATTATAAGGATGTTGGTTTTAATTCTAATATTAAACATATTCTTGTCACGATCCAAAACAAGGACCATGACCGGCGCTAGGGAACGGGAATTCTTTCGAATCCGGAACCCATAGCAAGCCCAAAAATAAAATAAAACATGCAATAATAATAATAGTAACATAAATAATATAATTTGCAGCGGAAATAAAATCAAAAATAAGACAAGGTAAATATACATCAATAGATTTAAATAATCATCTCATCTCATATATAAATAATCCTTTAATACAAATCCAGTTCAAATCTTTAAAATACATAACTCATACAAATATAATACATAAACTCCACAACTATTTACAACTACTGCAGTGTCTAGATTATAAAATAAAGCTCAGATAAGCAGTTTACATAATAAAGTCGGAGCGGAAGAAATCCGGCATATGGGTCTACTACTGAGGTCTGAAGACGATGACTCTCCTAAAAAAATAATCAACGGAGGGGAGTCAGACCTAACTGAGTGAATTGTTATAATATATATACATGCATACTAAATAGCAATGCACACAGTCATTAACCTATATAATAAGCATATATACAAGCAAAAACACATAGATGCAATAAAATTATTTTATATATATTTTTTGAAAATCACTGTTTATGAAGGATCAAATAGAACCTTAGAAAAATCACAACCTCAAACAATGTTAGACAACACTCTAGCCATATAGGCTCACTTATTCTAAATATATTCACTTATTCCATTTGGACAGTAGACTGGCCCCGAGACACTAAGTTAACCGAGCTCCAGCAGTCTGACTGTCAGTGTGATTGGCCCCAAGACACTTGGTCAATCGAGCTCCAGCAATCACACTACCAAATCATATCACACATCAAATCAAATTTAATCCGATCATTATCCACAAATGGGTTAGTAATGAAGCCTAAATGCTATCAGCGTACCGGTACATACTCGGTCCTAGTGCTGCCCACTAGATAGCACGTTCTATTGATATCCTTCATTAATATATAAAACATACATTCATAAATAAATGATGTATGACTTTCAATAAAATAGCAATATAAACCATATATATACTAGAAATATACCAAAAATAAACCAGGTATATTTCGAGTATATATACGTCAAATAAATCCAATTAAATTACAAAATAAACTAAAAATATACCATGAATATACATAAAAATATTTTAAGAATAATTTATTAATAAAACATGCATATAGTTGAAAATATACCAAAATATACCGAAAATATACTAAAAATAAACCTAAGTAATAAATAAATTGTTTATGCATATTTTACTAAAATAAATCATACATTTCTAAAATATGCACCCTAAAACATAGATATATATATAAAATAACAACTCACTGTTATTGCGCTCCTTGAGACGGATCCGACGGGTCTGGTCCACTAGGCCTCGGTCTCGGCGCAACTAAATAAACAAACGACAACAGAAAATCAGAATAAATCTAACAGAAATTCCTAGAAACTCGATCTAGAATACTAGACACAGAATTAGAATCAGAATTCGACCGGACATCACGTTTTATGAGAATTCTTCTAAAACTCATTTCAACACCTATAATCACTATAAAACACAATTTCATAATTTAATTAATTAATTTTCGAAAATTAGAAAATATTAATAAAATAATCAAAAATTCACAAAAATCAAAATAATTCCCAAAAATTTCACAAAAATTCACAGAGCAATATTAAGCTACAAGGATCAAAGTTTGTGAAGGGAGTTTTCTTGAATCAATCAAATTGAAGCTCAAAAAATTTGAAAACCCAAAGTGGCCGAAAATGGAAAATCAAAACCTAGGAAAATATAGACCATTTTAAGTGAAACAAAGCTTGGAATCATACTCATCAGAGCTCAAGGAGAAGATAGAGATCGACGGTGTCAAAAACGGTGGCCAGAATCAGCTTGAACGACGATGGATCAAGTTTCGGCCTCTTCTTGATTTTCTGGCCAAAACACGCCGGAAATGGTGGCTAGGGGCGGCGAAAATGGCTAGAGGTGGAGGAGGAAGCCTGAGAGGCACACCGAAGGCAAGAAAATCAGCTTGCCGTGGCGGAAAATGGGTGAGGGACGATCGGGAAAGAGAGGAAGGTGACGATGGCAATTCCGTAATTTTGGCAAACTTTTGATTTTTGTTAAATAATTATGTATATATGTATATATATATATCCAAACCATATATTATAATAATATATAATCCCACACACATTAATACTCACCACACATATATTTTAATAATTTATACACTTATATAATTAATTAATTAATATAAAACTAAATAATAAAAATTAATTTAATTAATTAAATCCTAATTTAATTTAAATAAATGTACATATATACATTTTATTTAGCACTTTAAAATTATGTATGAGTTCATGCAAATTCGTAAAACTATTTAAAATAATTAATATTAAATTATTTACGTTTTAATTTCCCCGAAAATAAAATTCCCAGGAAAATTTTACGTAAATCACTTAAAGTAATATAAAATAATTAAAATTAGCTTTAATAAATAAAAAAATATCATAAAAATATCATAAATATGTATAAAAATTATTAACACTGCATATTCCGATGCAATTTAAAATTATTTAAAAACTCGGGATATTACATTCTATTAAAGATGGTATTGATGGTGATGAAGTATTAAAGGATTCTAATTTGATTTGTTCTTTATTTATTTATTTATTTATTTATTTGTATTAATTTGCAAGTTGTGTGAAGGCTGATAATCCGACATAACATAATACACAACGTGTACTGTAGTCCTTTTGTCACACAATATCTTAATTGAACATAATGCATGGAATATATCATCCTTATATTGTTTAAAAATATTATTTCTTGATCCTAGGTAGATTGATATTAATAAATCTTTATTTGACATTGATAATACTTTATCAACTCATTCTAGCATGGTCATGCATTTTCTCAGTCTCACCCATCAAGTGGCCCACAGATATTTTCTCATAATTAATGAGAGACAATTTCCATCTTAGTCACTCACATCCCTCATATAACTTATTCTATATACAATCACAACCTTTTTTATCATCTGAATATATATGACATAGAGATGTGTCAAAATACAGAACTTTTCATGCAGAAAACCATAGTGATTTTAGGTCAAAGGACTCAAATAATACTACTGTGATAAGAATTACCTATAACAATTATCCATGTGGTATTCTCATAGTGGGTCAATCCAATACATCATTTCTCAAAATATGTACCTATGAGTTTGATTTAATATCTCATATAAATTATCAGTAAAACATAATTATCATTCAACCTTATACTAGTCTTTATTCATTATTATTCTCATAATAATGATCGACTAGGGATGTTTATATTATAATTCAAGTATCACCTAAGAGTTTTACTATCAAGTCATATACTTAATGATCTTAGGTAGAATTAACTAATCAAGGATAATATTAGAATTAGTCAGTAATAACAAAAATGCCTCTTTATTAATAAAATAGAAATATGATAAAGTAAAAGTATGGCCATTACATAATTGGCTTAGGGCATACATTTAATTTGTTTGAATTCATATTATGCTTTTATGTTTAAGTATATTGTTAAGCTATGTTTGAAAATAGTGTTTCATGCAAAATGAGCATAAATTGTTAAAAATCATAATATGATGCATATGTTTAGGTTCGAAAAGCTCGAATAAGTCTATTGTCATGAATTTATTGTGTTTTTAATTTTTATAATGAGCTATGTGATTAATTAGATTTAAATTGACAATGATGTACTTACTGACATATGACTTGATAAAGATGTAAAGGTATTATGTGATTAGATGGGATGGTCTAGATTTGTTAATATAAAACTTGATACCTTTTATGAACTCACAATTGAATTCTACACCACATTTGAAATTGTTAATGAAAAGAATCAAATTTATTCATGTAGATTTATTGGTAAGGAGCATAAATTTGGCCATGCTATTATGTCTTAAGTATTTGGGTTTCCTGAGGCAGTACTTTGTTATCCTCTTAGTGATTTTAATGTAAAAAAATTTTGGAGTGATATCACAAGCAATACCAGTTTTAGTGAAAGAGAAGTCATGCCCAGTGGATTTATTAAAGACCATACTTTTTTGTTAATGCATAAATTCATGTCCTACAATATATTTGGAAGGCAAGATAGCTCTAGAGTAACAATGAATGAGTTATTTATGCTATGGTGCATATATTCTAACACTCAAGTTTCGAGTATATATTTTTGTTCCAAACTTTAAAGCATGTAGCACAAACAAGATATGGATTAGCCCTTTACTTTAAAATTAAAGATTTGAGCATGTGTGGTTTAAGAAGATATAAGATGGGGATATTGAATGCTAAAACTCTTATCAAGGCTGAAGTCATAATAGAATGGAGAACGTTGAAAGAGCCTAAGACTCAAAGTTGTTATTTATTACGTTAATTTGCATTGAGGCAAGGGGATCTATCATCTATGGAGACTAGAGAAAGCGACGAAGTGAGTAGCAATGAAGATTGGGTGAAGTGTAAGAACAAGGAAGAAGAGGCTCATAATTGACAGCAATTTCAAGATCATTTGAAGAGGAACTGGCAGTGGTAGACAAGTTTATGGGCTCATACATGACTAATATGAATCCCTAGACATGAATATATAGTTTTGGGGTCAAAATAAAGGGCTAAAAAGGTACACACAATGAGTGACATGAAAAGGAGGAGGTAAGATATCTTGTCAAAGCATGGGGAGCCTAAAAAGGTATAAGAAAAAAGACTTTAAAAAGGGAGGACATTTTTTAGAGAAAGGGGGGGGGGGGCTAGAACTAAAAAAAAAAAAAGAAGAGTTCTAAAAAGAAAGAAAAAAAGGAAGAAGGAGAGAGAGTTCTAAAAAGAAAAAAAAAAAAAAGGAGTTTTGGCTTAGAAGTTCATTCCCAAAGAAGGCAAAAAAGAGTTCTTGCATTCAAGTGAAGATTGGAATCAAAAGTTATCTCTGAGCGCCAAGTTAGGAGCATCAAATCAGTCTTAGGAAGTAAGAGCCTCCATTTTCAAGTATTGAGTTCTTAATTTACATAAATCTTTGTTTATTTGCTTACTTATTCTTAGATTTATTGTTCATTTTATGCTATGTTTATGACTTGATCTTTTAAATTACTAGATATAGTTGAAAATCTCTAGCCATTTGCATTTGATTTCGCTTATTTATAATTTAAAAAACTTTTAAAGTTTACTATTGTCTATTTGTCAAGAGGCATCACCCCTTTGGTTTTAGGCAATATGATATCACCTCTATGTTTAGAGGCGACACCTTATTGATGAAGCATCATCATATCATCAGAGTCATACACGACTTAGTTTTAATTTTTTACATTTATCTTATATGATTTACGTTCTTTAGTGTATTTTTGTATTGTCCTACTTTAATTCTTTATACGATTATCATGATATTTCATGTAAATAGATATTCATGTGGTTATTGTTTCTAATTACATTGTTTGATTTATGAATTGACATGGTAGCTTTTTCTTTGTAGGACTTTATATGTTTATAGAAAATTAATATTTTGTTGTTGCAGGAATTTTAGGATGACTTTAATCGTCATATTTACTCCTTAAGTAGTTCTCAAATTTATTTATTTATTGTTGTGATTATTGCATGATCAAGGATTATAACTCTGATGCTAAAAAAAAAGGGTTGTAACTCATTTATCCTCCCCCATTTCTTTGCATGTGTACTTATTTAATTATCTTTATTTTTTTATGAATGTTATGTATTATTTGTGATAAATGCTGCGAACTCTTACAATTGGAACTTAATGTAAACTCGAGCTTAATTGTAAAAATTGGACATTGATTGAAAACAATTGCAACTTGCATGTTAATAAAGAAATAATTTAATAATTAAAGGTAATAAAATATAAAATACACACGGAGGCCAACCGTAAGGTTGGGTGAGCATTCCAAAAGCTCATACCTAGTTTTTGAACTCATTCTATGAGGACAGCTGTTGGGAACCTTCATGGAATCCAGTTGTTGTACAATGTGTCATGGGTCTTATCCGTGTGGCGACTCCATCTCCAATTTGGGGCATTAAGCCTATTTTGTATTTCCTAGGAGGCTTCGAGTCCACACAGTGACATGGTCGCCAACCACTTGGGCGTGTGTTAAACTCCGCCGCCTATAATATCACTAACATTAATAGTATGTTTTAGGATCATTTGCATTAAATTTAGGATAGTTAGTTGATTTTGTTATTTTATGTAATTTTAGTTAGTTTTTATACTTTTTTATGTTGTTTTTATGCTTATTGTATAGGTTCCATCTTTGTGAAGCTTGTATTGGGTTCTTGAAGTAAAGTTTTAAAGTTATGAGCTCATTTCGCCAAAGAAGAGGCAAGGCATGAAGCTTCAAAGGAGAAAAGGATCCCGCTTGGCTGTTTACTTGGCCATATAGGCAAACACGGCTATACTATATAAGCACAATGTCATGTCTGATTGTGTGAAAGAAATTGTGCAAGAAGGTCACGCAACTGTGTACATTCCATGCACAATAGTGTGCGAACATACAAAATATTTTTAGAAAGTACTTTTTAGGGTTTTTATAAGAACAATATATAAAGGAACAAGTTTTTCTACCTCAAGAGGAGAGAAGGCTACTTGTTTTTAAGACAAAATGTTATCTTTTCTTAGTGTAAAATTATCTTTTTAAATTGTTAATGATTAGATTATTATATACTCTACTCATTCGGATTGTTGGATTGAAGAACAAGGTGTAAGGACTACGAACATCATTCACCAAGTGTAATAAAAAGGGTTTTTCTTCTATTATTCTTCTCATCTTTAATCATATTTAATTTCTAATTTCTATAAGTAGCTATGTAGGTTAATTAGGGTTTTATGAACCGGCTCAAGCTCAAGGAATATTCATTTCATGAGAGTTATTGAATTTAATGTTTTTCATTCGTTTGATCACCCATTGACTTCAACTAGACACTTGAGTTAGATCGAGAAATTGATTCTGGTGAAAAAAGTAATAATAATATATTAATTCAAATTGATTTAGTCAAAAAAGGATAAATTACACCTAAAAAAAACTTTTAAGATCTACTTAAAAAGCCTTAAAGAAAGATTGAAAACACTTTTTCTAATTAAAATTCAATAATAAAGTAAAAGGTACAAAATATATAACCTTGAACCCTCTATGTATTATCCAACTCAAATAGTAAGTATATTAAACATGAGACCCTTTATTACAAATTGATCAAACCAAACTTAAAGTATAAAATTTAATTGATATAATTAACTCAAATCTTTAGTATATTAGACCTAAAACCCTTTGTTACAAATTATTTAATCAAATCAAATAAAACTAGTAATACTTAAAATTGAATTAAACAAAACTGGACTTGAGACAAGCTCTGATACCAAATAATATGAAATCATTAATTTAGCAACTATAAGTCCCGACAACTAAAAAGCTATGATAAATATGGAATGCAATTTAACACCCTCAATCAATATGAACATGAACTCATACTCACAAGAAAAGTTCAAACCAAATTCAAAATTAGACATTGAAAAGACACTACAATCTACTGTCTCAATATTAGATTAATAAGTCTTAAAATTATTCAATATTAAATTAATAAGTCTTAAAATTATTCAATCATTATTTTATATTAACCATCCATGGTTGCCCTGCAAAATACAAAGCCTTTATATAGACTTTACAACTCTTAACAAGCACTAATTGATATCCTAATTAAATAACGAAATATAACCATGCTTAAATTCTTATTTGTTGCTACAGCAACTTGTGAAATGTTTTCCACGGTGACAATGGCAGAATCACATTCAATATAACACTGAGAGAAGCACAGGTTACCTGAGAAAGTTAAAAGCCCAAAGCCCAAAAATGCTAACTCATATGTTTATTTAGACTTTGTCCTCCCTCAAACACGAGCCGAATATTTGACTGGCAGAATTTATCCAATTCCATCAACCAAAAGCAGCTCGAAATCAAAATAAGCTTGGCTTCGATCTCAAAGTATTACCAAATTTTCTCTTCGAATTGTTGACTTTGCTCCATTTTTTCTTGGCCATTTTGGAAAACTTATTATTAGCAAAGAAACCACCTGCTAACTCGAGCCTACAGAAAAACTGCCTATTGGAAATTTTTAATTTAGAAAAACTGTTGATTGTGTTGATATAATCCTTTATTGTATTTTCTACAACAAATTATAGGGCAATTAGATATGGGGTAAATGTAGACTCACAGAACATGCTGAAAGGGCAGGGTTGCCATGAGGCATTACAAGACCAATATGCGTCAATGATAGAAATTGATCAAAACTTTCATGTGATTTCTTTTACATGTACATGTACATGCTACTTAATATCTCTTTATTAGTATCTACCTCAATAGATGAAGATATGAAAGAAATCCAAACCATGCTTCACAAAAGTTTGATGTCCCTGTTAAGGCGAGCCTCTAGAATACCTCTATAGAATGTCGCTGTCAGGTAGAGCTAAAAAAGGTTTGAAAGTCATCACAAGACCAATTACCTCGACAATGTTTAGAATAAAAAAAACCATTTGATCGCCTGCATATCAAAAAGATAATGCATTTAAAGGTCTTCCTAACCAGAAATGTGAAGTATATAGCATAATAAAGCTGAAAAACAAGCTGTACATTAAATGACAGTTCCCAAAAGAACATTGAACATTTGCACCATAGTCAAGGATCCAAATGTAAAGAAGATCAAATATTTAGATGCCACCAAATATCTTGATGCAAAGGCAAATGCCGTTTACAATCAATGGCGGATCTAGACATTAGGTCATGGGGGCCAAAATTACAATTGAAACCAAATATATAGGGTAAACTTATAATTTTATTTCACTGGCAGCATATTTTACTGCAACAATAAAAAGTGAATTAAACATAAAATGATCTATAATCTAGTGTGTCTTGTCCTTGACCTAATGTGTGTAGTTTTGTGTAATTTTTTTTAAAAAAATTATAAATATTTTGGTTTTGCCTATACATGTATGTCCAGTTATGATGTGTAAAAGTGATAAGAAATTTATTAATATGTATGAGTATGAAAATTTCTTAAAATGTATTAGTATGCTTCAATTATAACATAAAGTTTGCTTCTAAACTAAAGTATACAATTAGTGACAATGGAAATGAACAAAATTTAATTTAATGTAAAAAATCAAATTAAAATTTAAGAAATGGTTATATTAAATAAATTTAAAAATTAACTTGTTATAATATAATGCTCAAATATAACTATTTGACTGTATTTTACACCTTTGGATATGTTAAAAAAAAAGTAATTTTTGAGGGCTTGCTACTAAAAAAGTAACTTCGAATCTATTTAAATTAGATGTTTAAATAAATAAGGCTTATTAGTATGAAAAATCCAAACATTTACATCTTTTGCAATTTTATCCCCTTTTTAATTTTGGCAAAAATGTTCCGATCTCATTAATTTTTGACAATTTTAGCACAAATAGGCATTTGGTCAATATCAAATAAAATATGCTGATATGACATCTGTAAATGTTAAATTTACCCTTTATGTTGTAAAATCCATAAAGGTATATGAGCGTAAAAAATACAAACGTTTACGACTTTTGGCAACTTTATTTCATTTTTAATTTTAAAAAATATTTCAATTTAAAAATCATTAAATCAATTGATTAAAAAGTAATGACATGATAACTAAAAAATTAAATTTACATAGGATAAATTTTTTAAATTTGTGATGGACTATTGTTTTAATAAAATTTTTAAAAATTATATATATGTATAGTAAAATATGACAAACTTTCTTTAAATGTTGAAGTTAGATATTTTTCTTTCAAAAAAAGTTTGATATTTTTAAATACTTTCAAATAAATAATTATAAAATAATTAAAATTTTTGAATTATCTAAAGTAATAATTATTTATATTAAAAATATCTTTATTTTTTAAAATTATTATAATGAAAATCATTCATGAATTTAACAATTTTTCAACAGTAAATATAATTTTTTATTATTATGTATGTATTTTTATTTAATTTTACATAAACAATTATTTTTAATAATAAATTGGATAAATTAAAATATTTTATCAAAATTTAAAATTGGGATAAATTTGCCAAAAATTTGAAACTTTTGAATTTTTATACCAATAGACTATTATAGATTTAGAACATTAATAAGGGTAAATTTGACATTTTATAAGATGTTATGTTAGCATCTTTATTTAATTTTGACCAAAAAGCTATTTGTGCTAAAATTGCTATATATTTGTCAAATCGTGACATTTTTACCCAAATTAAAAGATTGGAATAAAATTGCAGAAGGTTGCAAACGTTTGGACTTTTCGTACCAATAGGCCTATAAATAAAAGTTCAAAAAAATTTTTAAGGGCTAATGTGTTATAAAGTTAAAACTTAAAAGGACTAATATAAGTTCACTATGAAGCCTGTGCAGAAATATATATTAATAAAAATAAAAATAAAAAGAAGCCTTCTTTGCTCACTTTGCTGGTTATAACTTCAATAATCCAGACAAGTGCACTATACACTTCACAACAGATTCCGCTGAATCAGCTTGCATAACTTAAGAAGCGAGTAAAATTAACATTCAAACTCATGAAGGGCAAGAGAATGCAGATTCTAGTGTCTCAATGTAAGAGAGAAAGCATTAGCTTCTTTCATCATTTTGCTAGTGAATTATATCGAACATGAAAATTCCAGTAGAAAAAAATGTTAGGTTCTCAATTGTAATTTCTCTTGCACATTCCAGTGACAAATAGTTTAATAGCCCTAGAGTTGAAGGAAATAGAAAGAAGCATAATGCAATAGAAGACCTTTCACAAATTTGACACAAAAAGGTGCAATAATTATTTTCAAATTTAAGTTAACTATATCATGTCGGCAAGGGAAATCCCACAACATTAATGATTGCATTATAGATGCATTATAATAGATTTTAACCCAAGGAACAAGAACCTATTTAATAGTTAATACCTGGAAGAAAGAAAGCATCTTGACGTTTTTGTGCCCAAGAGAATCTGTGAATATAAAAAGCAAATCAAGCGAGTCAGTCATGATGAGTGTACCACAAGGTTATGAATTGAAATACATGTGATGAATGCTCAACCTCAAATTTAAAATTATTTTATTACTTAGCATTATTTTCTTATGGTGACTTTAGATCTTTCCATGAGATTTTGATGTTAATTGAGATCATTATTAACTACAATATTTTCCATTTTTTCCAATACAATATTTGGGAAGCTTGGTGACTTTCCTATCAAGTTCTTAAGCAAATTTCAGTGATTTAAAAGTTGGGAATTGACTGATCATATGTCCTTTATAATTTCTTATTTTTACCTACCTATTTCTACCCCTCTTATCTGTTCATATGTTCTATCTTGGCTTATATCTGCCTATACATTCATAAGATGTCATTTGCAGTCTGAATTCTCCTGTCTTCTCTTGTTATCTGTCTCTTCTCCTGTTATTCAAATTTGCTATTCAGGTTGCCTATAAGATCTAATCAACTATCACTTAATTTATTGACGGGAAAAAGAAAAGGAAAATAGAATCCAAAACTGCAAAGATCAACTAGAGTAATAGGCCCAAGATAAAATACCTAATAGCCTCATTAGTCACTATTAACAAAACTTGATTTCTTTTTGTGTTGATATGATACCCTGATGTAGGATAGAATAGCCCACTTGATAAAGAAATTATGACAGAGGCAGACAACAATAGCAAAAGACATGCGAGGATAAAATACCAAAGTGAAAATGGAGAGGAAAGATATGGAAGACAGAAATAGGCTCATTTTTTACTCTAATTGGCAAATGCCAAGATCCAACACTCAAAGTACCACATCAATTTCTTTCCTGGAGCCCCACTAATATCCTCCATAAAATCTCATAATTTGAGGAATAAGGAAATAGGAAATGACAAAATTCAAATAATCACGTTGCAGGTAAGATCAAGAAAAAAAATAAAATACTTCTTTAGACATGGAAGTAAGCATGCATGAAGAATCACTGGGCTACTGGGAGAGTTATCAATAACCTAATATAACTTGAAGAGGGCATCATTGCTAAAAATAAAATTAACATTATCCAATGAGGTGCCACCATATATTAGCATCTAACCAATGGGAGATAGACAGGCGTCAATGGGCAGGGAAGGATGAAAGGGGACATTAAACAGAAGGACCAATAGCAGTCTTAAGTAGATCCTTCTAGACATCAGGAGTTCAGCAATATGTACACGCCCTGCATTTGGAATCAAGTTATGGGTCTATGATTCACCACAAGATCAAAAGAAGGTGAAGGCTGCTTATTGGCATTTCTTCCTTCAGATCTATGTTGAATTTTCGTTAAAGGGCTCTGAATGATTCACCACAAGATCAAAGGAAGGAGAAGGCTGCTTATTGGAATTTCTGTCCTTCAGATCTATGTTGAATTTTAGTTAAAGGGCTCATTACAGAGAACTCTAGGATCTCTGAACTTTAAGAGTTCAAAACCTTAAGGGAAATTTCTGCTTGTCTTATTCCATACGAAAATAAACTAATCAACTTTAAATAGTTACAAGTGAGGGTAGATTAGTCCCTAATATATAGATGGGGTTGAACCCATTTGACACATAACCAATTGGCTTGTGTTAAGGATCAATTTACACCACTTATATGTCACTTAAACTCTTTATATATTTCAGATGTAAGATTCACTCACATCTCCAACAAATAGAAACCTTAAATAGGAAAAATCTAGGAATCAGCTATAACTAAATAAGCAAAATAAAAGCAAAGACAATTTAGGAAATTTTTTCTTCCATGCATGAATCTCTTGTAAACCAAGACTGGTTTTGGGAACCCAAAAGGCTGTATTTTCAGCTGTTTTCCAAAGCCTAAGTCAAAACAAGGTTTATATATGAGGCTGAAGAGACCTTAACAGTTATTTCTAGAAAATAACTTACAAGAGGTGCTAAAATGAGTGAGAGTTGGTTTACATTTACTTAGCAACTAACAGCTTTCTGGTCTTATCAATTCTTATAAACAAAAATCATTCAGGAGAACACTATGTCGTTTGAAAGTGATTTGTCAGAAGTTATTCAAGCAGTTAGCATTAGCCTTATATGTAGTCCAAAGTCAAAGGAAACTACATGCATCCAAGTAAACATATAATTAATTTCTTTTTTCCTTCTTTATGGTTCATATTATTATATCACTGCTTTTCTTTTCTTTTGCTATTTAAATTTAACAGGAATCCTCAAGCCCAATAATTCCCATTGTAGTTCAAAACTAGAAAATGACTTTTCAGCCAAACCCTAGATGGTGACTTGAAACTACACCTTTGAAGATATTGCAAATCCAGGAATTTCAAAATTAAAACTTTCAAATCTATACCAAAAAAAAAAGATTTTGACTAATAAAAGAACTATACGGAAATTTTCCCAAACAAAAAAAAAAAAAAAATCTTAGATGGTTCTTTAAAATCATACCTTCTTTCTAGATATTTTAATTTTATGATCAAACAAGTTCCCATCCCTATTCATAAGTCTATCTATACTGATGAATCTAATTAAACTATGTGTTTTAAACTCATTAAACAATTTATAATAACAAATCAAATCTTGATCCCTTCACTTACTGTGAAAGATTAGTTTTGCTCAAGCTACATAACTGCCAGAAGCCAAAGATCCTTAGCCTACAACATTTCGTAGAGGAAATTCCATGACAAGTAAGGTACTTGTGGGTTAAAATTGGCTTTCCAGAGGCTTATAGAGCCACTGCTCTGCTAACATTAGGCCTGCAGTTTTGGACTCTCAAATGGTTGCTTGAAAGTGACAAGACACAGTAAGAAGCTAAAATCAACTAAATCTAGCACATTTTCCTCTTTTTCTTTTTGAACTTTTTCGTTCCATGTTTCTTGAACTAGAAAAGTGTTAATTAGAAAATATTTACAAATCAAAGCTTTTTATGATATAAAAATATAGTCATACTGTGCTCTAAAATATTTTTAATGCAGTAAAAATATCATGCAAAAACAAAGCCAACCAACCGAACAAATTCAGTGAACAAGAACAAGGGACTTACAAAGCACCTCCTGTAGCTGGGCCAACTGCTTTGAACAAAGACATTGCAGACATTGAAATTCCATTTGCAGCTCCTCTTTGCTTTTGAGTCTGACATTAATTTCAGGTAAAGCATTACAACAAATGAAGTAGCTTGCCTTAAGATTGTCACTCAAAAATGAATAACAACTTTATTAAAGGGAAGAAAAGAGATATGCATAGGAAAAGATATGAATTCAATAAATATAAACACACATAAGAGGGTAAATAATGGAAAAAAAAAAAAAAAAGAGAGAGAACTCTTGGCTTTTGACAAACTATACACTCAAATCCTCTTTTATATTTTCCAATGTCAATTTATCATTAATTTCCATAGATTAGATATGCTTCAAATTCACACTACTTTTTCAGTTATATTTATTTTTTTCCCAACTTTCAAAATGAAATAATCTTTGAGCTCAGTTTTTAGATTTAGTCGAGACTAGATTCTAGACTGAAGTAAACTAAAGTGTATATTATATGAAAGCCAAAAGGTCAGGGACTGAAGGGTTATTTGACTTAGAAATTTAGGGGCTAAAAGCTAAATTCCGTTTAAATCTCAAAAGACTGTTTTGAAGGATTAAACTTAAGAAATTTGGAAAGGCTTAGTTTACAGTTAATTTCAATTTAAGTACAAATTTATGAAATTAAAAAATACTTGTGTATGTAAACATTAACAAATGAGATGAGTTACCACAGCTCTATTTTGTAGAAGGAACAATCCTGTTGTGATTGATACCTGCAAGAATAAATAGAAGTGTATGGTGAAATGTATGACACGGAAAAACAGAGAGTAAGACAGACAGATGACTTTTGCTATTTTTAAAAGAAACTGCTTTTTACAGAAACCAATGATAATAATGTGACCTTCTCAGGGCAGCATAAGAAGTAAAGTTGCTACTTTAGGTTCTTTTTTCAGTGAATATTTAGTTCCATGAACTGAAAGGGAATAATAAATATCTAAGATAGTAGCAATACTGTAGACTACTAATATGGACCCAAAGTTTAGAACATCGATTACAGAACATTATGGCATCGATTAAGAGAAGCATTGGCATCTTAATAGAAGAACATTGAAGGCTAGTTTAAAACCAAAACCACACACCAATAACAATGAGAGAAAAATTCAGCATGTGATACAAACACGGGAAAAATTCTCATTTGAAAAATGAACTTACAGAAAGCACATTCTTCAGTACAGATGCACAGTCAACCAATAGTGTTAAGCTGATGCCTTTCAGCAATGCTATGAAAGGATAACTAGACAACAATGGTACAGCAAAGACCTTCACACAGAAATCCAGGAAAAGATTATGTGAAAAAGAGACAGAAAGCAAATATACATGTAAAACATGCATGCACAAGAAGCTGTGTCAAGGGCATACCGCTCCTACGCGAGAAACTGTAACTGGCCCTAAATTTCTCTCCACCAGGGGGTACAAAAATAACTGAAAGAGAAGTAGTCCAAAGCCTGATATTGAGCACACCAAAAAGAAAAATGGATAAAGTGTAAGGACAAATGAGGTAGGATTCCACTTTCCTGATAACGTGACTGAACAAAAAAGACAGGTAAACATTTTATAAATTTCAAATGTGACCATGCTCAACTGATGCCTTTTAATGAATCAATCACCTTGATTTACCCAGAGAAAATAACATGATAAATACTGAAGAAAAAGTCTACTCCATAATCTGGAGGAACTAAAGCACTAAAGACAGACAAGGAAAGATAACATAATCATGATATGAAGTTGGCTGTTGCATCCAACCTGAAATTGCAAGAACTTCACCAACATCAGCAGTGGAATAACTCAATCCCCCATTCTTCATAGGACTAACAGCCCATAATGAGAAAATCTGAAGAAACATTCAAAGGGTAACAAATTTATGACCAAGAATAATAAATGTAGAATACCAAAATAAACCACTAAAAAATGAACGAAAAGAACAAAAATATTGCATAAGAAAACATTTAATTTTTGGAAACTTCCACATTTAATTGTTAAGAGTTTACATCATACAATTCCCTATCAAACTTAAAATTTTGAATTGAAGGCCATTACATGGTACTATAAAATGTTTTAATTTAAAATCAATTTAAAGCCAGAATCCATATAGGCAGGTAGTGACCTAAGCCTGAAGTTATGTTTCAGAGGATAGTCCCACACTGATCTCTCATAACAATTTGGCATGGATCTTAGTGTTAGATTATGTCATGTCATGTAAGATCTTTCTACATGTAATCAGATAAGAACACAGAAATATGAATGAATTTCTTGTTATATCATTCATCAAGTATAAGGATATATATACAAGTATAGGAGACCTAATTTAGGAAGGAAAATCTCCTACAATCAACAATTCTAAATCAGCCTATATATTTACTTCCTATTCTAAATATATACAGCTGTAACACTACACAATGGCTTAAGCATTTCGAATGAATTCTTTACTACCAAGAACAGAACATTTAAATCCAAGGTAGAGTAGCCAAATGGCAAAGACTCCCTTCATGGCAGTAAAGGTCATGGGTTCAATTCCAAACCACTGCAAGGGTGAAATGTGAAATTCCCTTCGGCTGTTAAAAAAAAAATAATAATAAAGAACAGAATATCTAGCTTCAACTTGAACAAAAATCAATTTCAAATACTTCAAGCAAAAATATACCAATTTATTGTTCACATCAATCCTCAAAATCAGAAGCATGCATATGAGAATTAAGAACATAATTAAGAACATAAGAAAGAGAGGAATTTCTGAAAAAATTAAAAGAAAAAGAAAAAGAAAATCCTTGTGCTGATGTCTCCAAAATGAATACTTGGAGTGACAAAAGGCACTTAATTGATGCATACTAGACAATACTATATTTCTTTTATTGGTTGAACTCGGGACAGAGAAATAAGATATAACAGCATACTAGAGTTTGGCCAAGATAAGCTAATATTCCAAGAAAGTGAGAGACTTCCACACACCATAGAAAAAGTGATAGATTGATTTTTTAAAACAATAGCCTTTTAGCAATGAAGCAAATGAACTCCTTTAAAAACTAGTATTACATCATTTCTCATTCAGGTAAAAAACTACGATTTAGAATATTTAGCTTTGTTAATAATGTCAAAATTCCTGAAAAATATTTCAGCACTAAAACAGTTGAAAAAAAAGAGGTGAGAAGGGTATTGCATCACGGAAAAAATGCCATCAAAGCCACCCACCATGGTGTCAAAACTCCTCTGGCATTTTGTCTATGACAATTGTGGGAGAGGTGTCTGCCGTAGGGCAGTGCTAAAATCATGGGATATTTGGATTCCCCTCTTAAGGAAAAAAAAATCTACACACACATTAGGATGCTTGAATTGCATCATATGTTTATATCTAAAGTAAGTATTACTTGTTCAAAGTAATCTGAATCTATGCGTTCATATAAATTGCAGAACATTGTCATAACATTAGATCAAAATTATCATCGATGTAACTGTTTGACAAAATGGATATGATGAATAATTGTTTCATGAAATGAACATGATGAATTCAGGAGAGTTACCTCTGCATATGCCATGTCATGAAGTTGAAATACACAATACACCATGATGGATGACATTAAGGGCCAATTTTTTAGAAGGCTCTCTTCAGAATCAGAGCTTTTTCCATTGTTCATTTGTGCTCTTTCACTTGGGTTGGAATCATCAACGATGGTTTTTAGATCATCACATGATTTATCAGATCCTTTTTCCTTCCCTCTATGGTTGTGTAATGTCTCCTACAACAGTCTAGAAATTTTTAGGCTCTGTGTCTATTTGGAGTCCATAAGTAGGCAAGAGAAAGTATGATAGCATAGAAGGAACAAATAAAAAAGGAAGAAGAACATGGAGGCACACACGCCGCAGGGAGAATAGAAATAATTGCATTCAGACCTATAAGCAGGTAAGGCGAAATGTTATTACCCTCCGCCTGGAGAGGATTTCACAAAAAAGAACAGCAATTTCAATTTGTTGTTAACCCAGAACACAATTAAAATAGAATAATCACACATGAAGAACATGGGAAATGCTTTCTTCATTTTATTAATTATGTATCAAATAAAATTAATGGTCAATGTTACTTTCTAATTCACTAGGGCAATTTATACTGAGTCCTTTCTATTGAATTACTAACAATGATGTTAGTTACAACTTCCAATAATATAAACATCAAAAGTTTGATTCAAAAGTGTACCTAATGATTCCAATTGGCTTTGCTAATTCCCAATCTTCTCCAATCATACAACACTTTAGTTTCTTATGTTTTTCTCATGTGGTATTCTATATTCCAACCCTCCCCCTTCACTGTAACTAGACCTAGACTAGTCATCACCTGCCAAATATAGATGGCTCGTTGCCAACCTAAGCACACCTAGGCCTACTCATGGAGGCCCATCTCAAACATAACTATACCTATCCTTGGAGGCCCTACGTCAACAAAAAGGTCTAACCTCAACTATGGTGCTCTAAACTCAATTCACCAATTGTTACTAGAAACCTTGCTCAGCAGGTTGCATAAATTGAGGACTAACAATCTACCTCATTAAAGGCCTAAATGGTTAAAAAAATGTTATTAAAGACTATATAAAACTCACCAATAGATCTACTATCAAGAGTCCATGCTAGCCTATGAGCCAAAAGACCATTTTGAAGCATGATTGCTATTTCATCAATGTGAACATAGTAAGAACTATCATTATGTTCATTCTGGGATTTTGTCTTCTCACATAAATAAGCACAACACAAGAGATGACTCTTAGACAAACTTCCAATATCACTTGTCCACACTTGAAAGAACGGTTGATGAATAAACAGGCAGCATTTCAGCAGCATTACAAGAGACAACTTATTGGTTGTTCATCAAACTCTTATAGTAGTTTTCTGATTTCATTGAATTAATGGGTCATCTCAATGCCTTTTGATACTTCCTTATGAGGTTCTTATGAACATGAAATATTAATTTCACACAGCATTTGAAGTAAACTATAACAAATCCACCTCAAGCATTTGAAACTCATGACTAACCTATATTTTATTCATTTTTCTTTTTTCAACTTCTTGATCAAGAGCTTAATCATGTTATACTAATGTGATAGAGGCAATGATCCATTAATTAATATGAAAGATCTACATCAAGTATTAGGACTAAAGAGATGAAAGAAACTTTTAATAGATTAATTCAATAAAATTCTAATAAAGTCAATGACAGTCAAAGTTTAAAAGAACGAGGGCTGCAACAATACATGGTCAGTATTATTCAAACATACGGAAGTAATGTGGGTTAGGCCACATTATTATTGGGCCAATATTTGTGGACTTTATTTAATTCTAGTTTTAGTTTATTTGACCAAGTCAAATCCTAGTTTGATTTTGTTTCCTAGTTTAATGGATTTCATATTTAAATTTATTTATTACTTGGAATTTGTTTAGGATTTTATTTTATTCCTATTTAGTTTTAGAATACTTTTTTTACTAAGGTTAGTATTATTTCTTCTCTATAAAAAGGGTTGTAAAGGTTGTCATCCATATATCAGTTGTCAATTATATTTTGAGCTTAATAAACTTTTTTTTTTTTTTGGTTATATTCAGAACTTTGAGATCTTATCAAGTTTATGCTTGCGGTGATCATCTTAAATTTATCATTCAAAAACTCAAATTGTTTTTGAGTGTGATGTTTACTCCTTCATTATTTAATAATATTTATTGTTTGTTTGTTATTAATTCAAAGGCTTAAGTTTTCATATAGATTTTGTTGTTTGAACTAACTAAATAAGAGATTAAGGTTCCATCTATCTAAATATGATTTTATTCTTTCATATCGTTCTGGTTCACATCATTTGATGTTTTACTCAATTGAAAAGTTCAATAATGTGTTGTCAACCATAGAAAATATAGGACGTACCAGTTCAGAAAGAAAAGAAAACTACCTTTAAAGCAGAAAATGAACAATAGCAAAGTCAAATACATTAGTTTGGTATCCTTTTGACATTTATTCTGTCCTCTTATAATGGCACATCTAATGTGTTATGTAATTTGTGAAAAAATATAAAATGTGATCATAAGAGCCAAAATTTAAGAAAACAAAAGATTATAAATTAAAATATGTCATGAATACAAAATTCAATTTACATATATGGGATTCATTTAGTAACATACCGGAAGTGAAAAACCAAAAACTAGCACACCCAATGCAAAGATTGATATCAATAGGCAAGGTAAGAAGTATGGAAACCTGCAATATCATTCAGATTTTGAATATTAAGCAAAAAAAATGAAAAGTAAAAAGATTCTATTATATGGAAAAGAGTAACAGAAAGTTTTCTCTTGAAAAAAAAAAGCCAAAAATGAGCACATACGTCCCAAAAAGAGAGTCCTTAGAAAATATGTTTTGATATTTCTCGGCAGGCTGCAATGTAATTAATTTGAAAGGAGTTAACCAATGGGGAGAGGGAGAGGGAGAGGGAGAGGGAGAGGGAGAGAGAGAAATTTAAATTAGTTACACAATTATAGAAATGAACAGAGTAATACGACAAAAGCAGCACCAAGTTCTTGTAAATCAGATGGGAAGAAAGTGGTGTTTACAATAACATATTAACAATAATAACAATAACAACAATAATAACAATGATAACAATAAGATTTAACAATAAAAATAATAAAAACCTAATTATAAGCTTATTGATGGCAATCTAGCCATCTTCAAGAGAAATTATTAACCTTTCCATGAACAACTCATATAATATGGATGACTTAAGGAACAAGCATACAGTTCTGCTGAAGGAATTCAACAGATGTTTAACTTCTAGTGGTAGGTTAATCAAAAAGCTATTGTGCCCACTAATGTGGCATCTCTTCTGCTCAGGAAGCAACTTGAGAAAGGTGCTTTTTAAATCAGTGAGTCAACCATCTCATGTGCATGCTTATGGGTTACAATACTGTCAGAAGTAGCCCATATGTTCATGGGTATTTGGCTGCAGGACCAAGGGAGAGCTTGCAAGAATCCTTTTAAGTTCATAGAAATGAAAAGCTTTTGTACTTCTAATATTCACTATTTGTGGATCATACAGAAACAGATAGGAGAGCTTATGAGGAGAGAAATTGCATTTCTCCTTCATCAACAATGAATAATTTCATTTTCTGCATTCTGGTCTGCTGGTCAATCGGTGATGGTATATAATAGGCTTATGTTCTCTCATTCTGCACAATTTATGTGTTTCATCTGAACACATAGAAGATCATCTTTATGAGGACGGAATATCCAACACCTAACAACTACAACATTAAAGCTTCCATGCTCTATCATAGGATTAGTTCAGTAAATATATCCTAATTGATTGCAGCAGACGTAACCAAAATATTTTCATTATGAATTTACGGGAGTAACACAGCACTGAATGGACACTAGTTTTAGTTCATGAAAGAGGAGATGCATCACATAGAAAAATTTACCTGTGCAAGAAGACCTCCAAGAGCTGGACCAATGACTAACCCAATGCCCCATGATGTGCTTATCTGAAAAGCATAGTTCTTTTGAGTACAATGTAATAAATAGGTTTGTAGCAGCTAAAGGACAAAAAGGAGATGGAAAGTGAAAGAAGGAAATCCCCATACAATTGACATTCCCAAAGCTTGATATTCTTTACGGCATACTTCTGAGGCATATGCCTGGTCAAATTAGGAAATTGAAGATATGTGAAATCATTGCAAACAACAGTAAGCCACAGGAAATAACAGTAGGAATACTAGTAGTAGCAGTATTGGACATTTGTACAGCTAATAATCAAGTGCATTAATGCTTAGCCAACTAGCAAAGACAGAATGTTCAAATGGCCCAAGGCATCTTTCAATAAGTAATAACGTATTTGGTAGCAGCTAAAATGGCTACAAGACTCAGCAGTCAAACCATAGGGAGAAAATTTGACGAAATATAGTCCAAAGAGCCATCACTTCAGCGCCATGTAAATGAAGTTTCTTGTTTAATTCTGAAATCTACTTTGCACCCACGGAAAGACACACAGATGTGGTCAACATTGGCATTTGCAAAGAAAAGACAGCATATCTCAGAGGCCTATGGAAAGTTCAGATGTCTCATTTGCAGGTTTGCTAAAGGAAAAAAAAAAAGTCATTTTCTCAAAGATGAGATAAGATTTTAAAAAGTTGTTTTCCTAGTATTTTAATCAAATATCAATTAAATTTTGATTTGGGACAATAAGATGTCATAATGCCTGAAGGTGTTGAAAGTTGATGTTTTCCAAGATTTTAAATCATGATTGGACAAAAGAATCCAAAAGGCATTACCTAGCATATGTAGGCTGTACAGAAAGAAACTTAAACCAGACACCAATTCAACCCAAATAAACAGAACAAAAAGCCATGGCTAAAGATTATGCAGTTTGTTTCACTCTCCTCTCTAATGCCAATAATATGCCAGTTAGCATAATAATAAAAGAACTCAATTTGCAAAATGAGTGAAGAAAAGAATAACAAATTCAAGCATCTACAATGTGGGACATACCCTCATTGGACCAAGTATGCCACACAGACTTCCAAGAAGAAACCTTGTAGAAAGTGCCATCCAAAAGCTTGTACTAAGCCCAAAAAGTGTGTTAAATATGATCCTGTATTAAGGGCAGAAGGATAAAGTAAATACATCAAGAGAATCCTAAATTTACAGAATTTCATAGATGAAAACCACATATAGAACAGACATCTAGGATTACTAACACTGAGATGATGCCAAATATTATGACAGGTTTTCGACCATACCGGTCAGCAATCACTCCCCAGAGAACAGAAGTTAAAGCTCTTCCCAACATAAAGGCAGATCCTTCAAGGAAATAAATCACAACAAATCAGGCCTCAAATAACATATTAGAGCAGCCAATCAACACAGAGCAAGGAAAAACTTGCTGACCTACATAACCAGCATAGTACCCAATATCTTCCTCTCTTTTTGCAATTTGAAAGTCCCTTATCTGTGAGAAATGAAGTGATACGGATAAGAAAAGTTTGGCAAATCCATGATCATGGTGCTCTGAGTTGATTCACATTCCAATACGCAATAAACATGAGCACGATTACAATAGCTACAATGCTTATTGACATGCTGTCGTGATTAAATCTTTGCTACCAGGTGATTTAATGCTGTTGTGATAAACTGTAGTTTTATTACAATGAGAAAAAAACAACAACACTGCTCAGCCCACTCAAATATCACTTTTATGACATAAACAAGAACTAATTGCACATCCAGTTATATTACCACAAACAGAAGGTGCAGAAAATTAGTGAATCATAAGTGTCATTTCACAAATCATTTTTTCAATTAGAAGTGCAAAAAAAAAAAAAATCATCTCCCAAATACGTATTAATAAAAAAAAAACATCACAATAAAATGCTTACCATGAAATAAAGGAAAGGAAAAAGAGAAGAAATTGGCAAAGCTGAAAGGATGAGACCACAGTTACAATCTGGCAATTTTCCTTAAAAAAAGCTAACAACAATTAGAAAGAAGAAAATGGAAACCTGCACAAAGCACCACAATCCAAACAAAGAATAAATGCTTAACAGGAACGCCATGATTAGTCTGTTTGAAGAGGTCGAGCTGACAACCAGGGCAATTCTCATAGTAAGTGCAAGTGCTATTGCTGCTGATTTTGCTCAACAAAGGTTGCCTATTATTATCTTCGTCATCAGGAGGAGCCATTATAAAAGCTACAAACAGTTGTTCAGCAAACAAGAGGAGGAGGTGAGGCAGTCCAGTTTTCCTCCTTCCGTTCCGTTTGTTTGCTCAAATTATTCCTTTCTTTTCTCTTTTTTTACTCAAATTATTCCTTTCTTTCCTCTTTTTTTATTCCAACGGAATTTCCAGCCTACTAAGTCCGACTGCGAGGGAATTCGCCTACACGTTAAAAGTCACGCGTCCTGTTCTGTCTCTACTGCTGCTTCCTTGGTTCTTTCTTTTTCGGCCTCTTTTGTATCGGGTTCCTTTTCCACGTCTTTTATTGTTGCGTTGCTGTCCTTTTCCACTTCCACGTCTTTTGTCTCTGTGGTCAGCATCTTTCACTTTATTCAAAGATGCGGTAAAGCGGTAACTCCCTGTAAAGAATTTTGAGATTAAGTCCTCTGAAAATATTTTCCTGTGCAATCGTTGATTTAAAGAAAATAATTAATTTTTATTATAAAATTTATTAAAATTTATATCATATAATATTTTTATTAATAAAAAAATTTAAATACTTTTAAAATTTCTTATAATTCACTAGTTTATTTTTATATTTTTAAAAGTTAATTAAATATTTCCTCAAATTTGATTTTATTAATAAAAATATTAAATCTGTAATAATTCAAACTTAAGAAGTATTCAGATAGTAGAAGAGAATATAGTTAATAAAATTGAAAATGAAAGAGTTATCAATTAACTTTTAAAAATATAAAAATTGATTAGTAGGTTTAACAAAATTTCAGAAGATAATTGTAATTTTTCCTTAATTAAAATCCTAAAATACTCCTAAATGACTTGTTATGAAACATGTGTAGTGGAGGTCAAATACCTTTTGTTCCCAAAATACCCTTCCATTTTGATGCATGTTGTTCCTCGGTGTGAACTTTTTAATAGGGTTGCAATTGAATCAAGTCGGGTCAAGTTTTAACTAGTTTGGATTTGATTTATTTACAAATGAACTGAATTCATTATCATATATAGTGTTTTACGAGTTTAAATGAGCCTAAACAAGCTTAAAGAAATTTTAAATAATATAAATTATAAATTAAAATTATATATTCAAAAATTAAAAATAAATTATTCACTAAATAAATTACAATATACTTAATAAAAATTATGATTTTATTCTAATAATATATTTTTTAAAATATTTTTTACAATACGAATTTATATTTAAAATTAAATTACTAAATATTAAAATTACAAGCTGATTCACGAGCTTATATTTGAGTTTATTCGTAAGTTTCACAAACTGAGCTTTATATAGCTTGAATTCGCCTCATTTATTAAACGAGTTTCAATATACGAGTTCGAACGGGCTTTTATCGAGTCGAACACTAAGCAGCTCATGAGCAGTTTGACTCGTTTACACCCCTACTCTTTAAGGACTATAAAGATATTAGTGCTTTGAGTTTTTATGATCATTTGAGCCTCCTTTTGTCCCTCAATCATTTGAATTGAATTTTGGAAAAATTATACTTGGTATGATTTTTTGCAAAATGTTTTCAAAAACTACAGTCATTTGTTTTTTTTTTCATACTTATTATTTTTCTTTTTCTTTTTTTTCAATTTTAAGTTATTCAGACTCCTTTCTTCTTCTCTCCTTTATTACGATTGTTTTGTTTGTTATTTTTTCTTTTTTATTTACTTCTTTATTTTTATTTTTATTTTTATTTTCTTAATCTTTTCATTTGTACAGTGTTTTGTGGTTGTTTTTGATTTTTTGTTGCTTCACCTTTATGTTTTATAAGGTTATTTTGCAGTGACTATTTTTCTAATTATTTTTATGGTTTTTTTAAAACAACCAAAAAACCACTACAAAAATAAGTTCATAAAATTGCAAAAAATCCAACTAAAAAACTACTACAAAACTATCTCATAAAAATTGAAAAATGAACCAACCAAAAATCATTGTCAAATAACTAAAATAACCATAAAAATAATTTTAAAAAAAGTAGAAGACAACTAGGTACCAAAAACAACCAAAAAATCACTATAATACAAGTTCATAAAATTGAAAAAGAACCAATAAAAAAACAACCACCATAAAAACAAACCAGAAAAAGAAAGCCTACACTCATATCAATACAAACAAATCAAACTAGTATCATTACAACACTCAAATTCCAATACCCAAAACAATTATAAAGTTCAAGTTTTCAACTATGAAACTTTTCTTTTAAAAAAAAAAAAACCAAAAATACAATTTAACTCTCAACGTCATTCATTTTACTCTTCTTTAGTTTTCTCTCTCTACTCTTTTTTTAGTTGATCAATGAAATATGGGGTTTTTTTAATATGAATTAGGTGTGGGTTTCTTTTTTTTATTTTTTTGGGATCTAATGCAAAAAAAAAAAGAGTAGAGAGAAGAAGAATTAAGTGCGGACTTTTTTTTTTGAGTATTGTGATAGGATCTAACATTAAAAAAAAGGCCGTAGTTTTGAAAGAAAAAAAATTCCTTATTTACGTATTTTTAAAAAATTATTTGTGTGTTTTGTATTTTTTAAAAGTTTTTCATTTTCTTATACATTTCTAAAAACGTCTATTGAATTTTCTTGTTCTTTAATACTTGGATTCATATTAGAAAGGTCCAATCTACATGCTAAGATGTATTAAAGGGTTTGTTTTTCTTTTAGGCTTATTTGGACTTGCTAGGTTTGCTCAACCCTCATCTAGTTTTTATTTATTTTGACTTTTTCATACTTAATTGTCATTAATTGCCATCATTTGAAGGAATTCTATTTAGGTAAAGATTTATCATTAGGAATTTTTAAGAAACATATTTTCCTTCTAGAATTAGAATGTTTACATGTCTAAATATAAGCTACCAATATGTAAAGCGAATTTTTAATAATCATCAATAATATTGATGTATTTTTAGCAAGGTTTGCTTTAGCTTCGTATGTTCTCAGTGGAATAAATTATCTTAACTTATTAAAGAAGTGATCAACCTTTGTGGCATCTTCAAAATTTGGGTTTCAAGGATTTAGTTTTTTTAGGGTTTCAGTTAGATCATTTACATATTGTTTTCTAGTTTTCTAGATTACTAATTGATTCAAGAGTTCCAAGAATAGGTCGTTTGGTGGATTCTTATCATATAAATTCTATGTAAATTTTTCCTTTGAATTTTATTGTTTATAATATTGTTCATCTTATGTTTTTAGTATATATTTTATATAAATTTTCTCATTGTTGATCCAAAGTCATATTTAACTTGCAAATCACATTGAATTTGAGCAAATTGAGGTAAAAGAGTTTGAGAATCCATATTTTCTAATTAAAAGTCAGATTTTCTTTAAGGAAAAATTCTTTAAGCACACTCACATGTAGAATGAAACTTTGTTTACCAAATATATACACACACTATAATAAGTTCAAAACTAATATTTTTCTATTATGCAAGTATGTAGTTTTTATGGTGAATTCAATAGTGCAACCCAATATATGTGCAACTCCTAGTATTTAACATTTGTTTTACTAATTTGTCTTCTCAACTTATAAAATGATAATATAAACACTTAAATTTGTTAAAAATAATACTTATTGACATTTTTTGTACTTATTTGATGTATATAAATATTTTTATAAGTTGAAATGAAATTATTTAGACATATAAACTAGATGAAAAGTATTTACCAATATCTTTTTAGCACATTACATTGTTAAAATGGTCAGTTTATAAGTTGAAGGGGTAAACTATCAAAACATGTCAAATTAAATAGATTTTAAAAGTATTAAGTCATTTAATAATACATGTAACAAAAATTATTATAAATAAAAAATCAATATAATCAAAATTGATTTAATTGCATAACTACTTTAATTGATTTTATAATAATTATAAATATTTTTAAAATCAATATTGCAGATACCACAAGGAACATGGACACATGACGAAGGAGTGTTGGGACCTGCATCAAGATATTGAGAAATTAGTATTAGTTGAAACCTTGAGGAAATTCACCGATAATCCAAGTAAAATAAGGGAACAAAAGAACAATGCTCAAATAGAGGAAGAGCCCAAAAGACCTCTATGAGAAGTAGCTAGAGTAATCAATATGATAGTTAAAGGAAATACAACACCGAGTTTTGGTTAAAAAAAAGCTAGAACAGAGACATGTTTATTGACTAAAAGGTCACCACCTAGAGCAAGTGGTGACCTTTAGCCCAAAGGATGGGAAAGCCATTTAGCAGCCTCATAGTGATGCACTCATCATTAGTGCACATCTTAATAATTATTTGGTAAAAAAAATGCTTGTAGATGATGGAAGTGCCATTAACACTATATCTTTTCATGCTTTTTGGGCACTATAAGGCTCGGTAACCAATTTAAAGCTAGTATGATGCCCGATCACTAGCTTTTGTAGGGGGACTATACAAACAATTAGAATTATAGAGATTGACATAGAACTTATAAATAGGGATTTAAGAGATTCTATAAGATTCAAAATAATATTTAACATAATCAACATCCGTTTTTGTTTACAATAGGGTCATTAACAACCCGATTCTAATAATACATGTGTAGTAATAAGTATATACTATCTGACAATGAAATTCCACTTTGAGATCAAGTCATCATTATAAAAAGGGTCTAGGAAGTAACCAAATAGTGACACCAGTTAGTTGTAAAGGAGTAGACATAAGCTTTTCCAATGGATCTCATTTGAAGGAGATAAACATAGAGCTCAACCTGAGCTAGTGGAATTTAAATTGTCAAAAGGAAAAGGGGTGAAGGTTGGAAGTGAGTTCGAGGGATTAATAAAAGAGTGCATAACTGAGGTACTTAATCAGTACTCGGACTCTTGTGCTTTAAAGGCCTTTAAGATTGAGAGAATAAACCCTTAAATTGCCTTATATAGTTTTAACATAGATCTAAACATGAAACTTATTACTCAGGATAAGAGTTAATTCACTTTCGAGAGGCAAAAGGTAAGTGTAGAAGAAACCAAAAAACTACTTAATGTCAAGTTCATTATAGAAGTTCAACACCTGGAATGGGTTGCCAATATGGTGTTAGTAAAGAAATCCAATGGTGAGTATTGGATTTTTGTCAATTACATGGACTTAAATAAGGCTTGCCCTAAAGACAACTACCCTTTACTAACCATCAATCAATTGGTAAACTCAGCAACTGGTCATGGTAGTATTGTTACAAAGTCATGTCATTTGAATTGACAAATGTAAGAGCCACATACCAGAGGTTGATAAATTTTGTATTCAAAAGCCAAAATTAAAAAATTGTTCAAGTATATATCAATGACCTAATTGTTAAGAGCCGAACTCCTGATGACCACCCTAGAGACATAAGGAAAGTATTTGAAACCTTGGATAGATACAAAATCAAGCTCAACCTAGACAAATGTGTCTTTGGCATTAAAGTAGAGAAGTTCCTAGGATTCTTAATGTCCCGGCACGGTATAAAGGCTAACCCAAAGAAAATGGAAGTGATAATGAACATAAAGGCTCCTAGAGCTTTAAAAATTAAATGATAGGATAACAACTCTCAAATAGTTTATTTCCTACTGGGTAAAAAAATGCCTTTCGTTCTTTTGAGCATTAAAGAATAAGAAGAAGTTTTGAATGGAATGAAGATTATCATGATGCATTTAAAGAATTATAGATGTTCTTGTCCACATTACCTATGCTTAATAGCCAAATCCAAGGTAAAATTATATATATATATACCTTTTAGCCCAACATAAGTGTATAGCCTTAGTGTTTATTTGAGAAAACAAAATGAGTAGAGTCTAATTTATTATGTAAGAAAAGTCCTTAAAAGTTTGAGACTTGATATCCAAAGCTTGACAAATTCACCTTAACATTAGTGTGCATTGCCTGAAAACTCAAACATTACTTCTAGGCTCACTTTATTATTGTTTGGATAAACTATCCTCTTAGGAAGGTATTATAAAGGCCTAAGACATCGGGACAATTGGTTCAAAAATTAACCAAACTAACCAAATTAGATTGATTCAATTCAATCTAAATCAAAAACCATAGTTCAAGTGGTTATATGGATGGTTATGATTTTGAAATTTTTATAAACTAATTTTTTTGGTTTGGTTTCGGATTAAGAAAATAAAAATCTAATAAAATCAAACCAATAATATAGTGTAAAATTGTCTTTTTTTTAAAAAAAAAAAGAAATGCCTATATATACATGAGATACTAATGCTATTAATTTTCTAGTTTCCTAAAATTATAGACTTTCAATTACCTATAGTTCTAGACTCTTCAACTTTCCTTTTACTCTTTATAAACAAACACCTCAATTTCAACCCTAGCACTTCCTCATCACATCATCTTCTTTACAATAGCAGTTCACGCACTAAAGTTAAAGTTATTCATCATATCAATAAAGTGAGTATTAACTAACTCTTTTTATTTTTTTAGATGTTTTTGCTTTGTATCTATCAATTTTTTTTCTTTGTTTTAGTTACCTATGCTTTGATTGTAAAAAACAAAAAGGTAAATAACTTTGAAAATCAAGTCTTTCTTGTTATAGTAACTTAAACTTTTTTTTTATCTATATGTGTTTGTATGAAATTCTATTTATAATTTGATAAAATAAATTTTATTCTATTAAAAAATTAAATTTTACAAATAATATGTTATATTTGTCTTTTAGTATACTTTATCAATTGTAATTCAGTGACTTTAAATTATGTGCAAGTGTATGAATTTTTTAGATTAATTCTTTTGATGGTTCTTTTTTTTTTCTTTAATTTAATATGTTACCATATTGTAATATTATATACATGAATACACCACCAAAGCACCAATAATATATTCTTGTTTTTTTTTGAATGAATCCAACATTATATATTCAAGCAATATATGGTTGTATCCAAGTAATAAAAAATATTTTTTATCGAATGCTTTTTTTTCTTTTTGAATAATTTTCAGATGGGAGACCAAACAAATGAGGTTTGTAAGGAAGTTCAAGCAAATTCAAAGCAAATCAATACTAAAAATAATAGTATGCCTCCTTTTCTTAAGAAATTAAAAAGAACTAAGGCTATCAAAATAAAAGGGAATTAGAATTCTAGGAAAAAATATACTATATGGGATCATTTCACTAAGAATGATGAATGTTTTAGAACATGTAATTGAGCAAGAATTTACTTTACTAGTTTACAAATTATGTTTTGAATTTTTTAAAAGTTAAAGTACTATGTTGAATTTTTATGTTTTGGATGATGTTTATATTGTTATTTTAAGCATATAATTTTAAGTTAATTTTTATGGTATGTTCAGCTTTTTTTTTTTTAATTTTGTTTATTCATTTACTTGTCAAATAGACCAAACCGAATCCAAATAGCTCTGGTTTGGATATTTTTAGTATTACTTGATTTGGTTAAAAATTAAAGTGTTCAAAAACTTATTTTATTGGTTTAATTAGAAATTTTTTGTCTAAACCGATCAAACCAAACCATGAACACCTGGAGGTGCAGCTAGAAGAATATAACATCTCATATGAGTCAAACAAGCCTGTTAAAGCCTAGGCACTCTTAGATTTCATTCAAGAGATGACATTTAGTAATGAATCTCATTTAGAACTCTTAGTTTTATAACTGTTTATGGATAGTGCAATTAGTACATAAAGGAGTAAGGGCTGATATCATTTTGATAGGACTTGACATAATAAAGATCAATTATGTCATTTGGATAATGTATAAAGCCACAAACAATGAAGTTGAATATGAAGCCTTAGTTATAAGGTTGAAACTAGCAATAAAAGTACGATAAGAGCATTTGAAGATATCATGTGATGCAACCAAGCTAAGCAAGCCCATCAAACCAAGTGATCCTTTACATTATAAGGGACCAATGGCAAGATCAAGGATGAAGAAGTTTAAATAAGCACTGAATTTATTTGTCTTTCAAATTACAAGCAAGTTGGTGGATTCAACTACAAGTACAACCTTGGAGCCGCATGATGAAGAATTCAAGTTAATTAGCTTAATTTCCTATTCTAAAATTAATTAGCTTGAATTGGACGAATTTAGAAGTTATTTTTTTTTATATATTTTGGAGTCAATAAGGAAGATTCAAGAAGATTCTAGAAGATGTGGATTCAAGGATATTCCAAGTCAAAGTTAACAAGCCAAAGTCAAAATAGTCAACAAGTCAAAATCAAGGGTCATTGGTCAACATGTGACATGGCATGCTTCAATTCTTAGTTGTCATGACTTGTAATGAGTTTTCAATTTTGACTTTTTAAAGATGAGTTGTCATGAGTTGTTATTAGTTGTCCTATTTTGAAGGAAATCTCTTTAATTAAGGATTTTCCTATATAGGTATCTTTGGGAATAAGGAATAGAACCTTTTCCTTTAAGGATTAGGTTGTTTACATGCCTATATAAAGGCTAACCCTATGACATACGAATTTAAGCATTGAAATATTAAAAGTGAGGTTTTTCCTTAAACTTTGTTCTTTTGAAACTTAGCAAGTTTACTTGAATTGTTTCACTTATGTATTTCATTACAATTGCTAGGTTATATTAGATTTAGATTTTGTGATTGTTCATCTTTTAATAGCTAAGTATCTTGCTTCACTTTAATAAGCAAGGGGTTTAGCTCCATCAACATAATCTATCCTTGATGATCATTGGGTTAATATTCAAAGTTGGATGCACATTCTATCTTTGTTATAAGTAGGATTCGTATCATCATGTGACTCCTAACTAGTTGTCAACTAAGTAAACATGGCCTTTACCATTAAAGACCTAAACATGATCAAGTACTTGAAAAAAGACAAGCAGCTTTTAAAGAAACTCAAACTGGAAGGGGGGGAGATAAGAGATAACTCAAATATTAAGAGAATAAAGAAGTTGACGCCTTGGCCAAGTCAGCCTAGAAAAATAGCCAATTATTTTAGAGCTTTTATTTAAAAGAAGAATTGAATAAGCCAAGCACAGAGGAGGAACACATGTTGACCACAGAAGTGATAACGGAAAGGATGTATCTAATCATACAATATCTGGTAGAAGGAGCACTCCTAGAAGATCATAATTAAAGTAGCTCTTACCATAACAAAACCCTATACAGAAGATCATTTAGTTATCTATGGATTAAGTGTATCTCCCTTAAAAAAGGCAATTACATCTATAGAAAAATACATGAGGGCATATGCGAAGCTCACGAAAGATAAAACTCTCTAGTCAGAAAAGCAATATTACAAGGATATTACTAGTCAACCATGCACAAAGATGTAATATAACTTATGTAGATTACTTAAAATGCCAATAATTGAGCTGAATAATTCATTAGTTACCCAATCCTCAGCATCCAATTAGAAGCCTTTAGCCTTTCACCACATAGGGTATAAACATTCTAGGGCCATTCCCTATAGCTTTAACTTAAAAAAAGTTCTTAATTATAGTAATTGACCATGTCACAAAATGGGTTGAAGTTAAAGTTGTCTTGATTATCATTGTAACATCTATCACTTATTCCTATGATCCTCCAAGTCAAGCACACATCATACACAACATTACAACATAAATATATACACATATCGTATATTTACACTAGTATATCAACATTTTTCAAATCCACTTTACATATGAAGCTTGATATATGATTACATGTTTTATGAGAACCTAACAAAAATATATTTTATGCCAAATATGCAAATATGACTTAAAGAGAGGGAGCGAGAAGAGTGACTATCGACCTGCACTCCATGTAGAACCCAAAATATCCATTGAGGCTTCTTATGAACCTACTTCAAGTATCTGAGAATTTTATATGCAATTTGGTGAGTTGTAACTCAGTAACTATAATCAAACTTGTAATTGAGCTTGCACATATCATCCTTCATAACAATTTAATGCCTAGGTTTCTTATAAATGTATTATTTTCTTTTCTTTTCTTTTTTATTTTCTATAAGATTTGTTGGCCAGTTATTCTTAAGAAATATATAATCATAAAGATCATATCCTGTGAATTTTTATATGAGAGACCTTATTAGGTCTTAAATCCTTTGTGTGCTTGTACTTCATTATTATCAATAGAAGGAGGGTTAGCTTTTTATTCTAGCCATCCTTTCAGGTCAAGACTGCTAGGCAGATGGGAGCATTTAATTAAAATATCTCCCTCTTCAAAAAGATCCTTTACTCATCATTTGAGCCTCGAGGTCTCTTACCTCTTTACTTTTTAAATAAAATAGTAGGAAGGCCAATAATTTTAGCAGTTGGCTCAATAAGAACCGTAGATGCAAGATTAATGTCCTTTATCATTTCATCAACTTATTCACTTGGCTCATCCTCGAAAATGAAAAAAACGTAAAAATCAAAACTATCCATTTGTAAATGAAAATATAAGAAATAAGTTAGAAAAATATCTTTAATATTAAAATGATCATTTACTACTTGCTTCAACTCTGCTCCATCCTGATAAAGCCTTTTATAATATTTTTGAGAATATTAATACATATAAGAGCACAAGGAGTTAATTGTATAAAGTTTGCCAAGGAATAGGACAATGTCATTTGGAACGTTTGACAGCTGCCTTACAATGTGAGCTTTTGAGGACCAATCCATTCAGATATCAATAAAATCATGCTCGTGTTCAATCGCGAAAAACCTATGTATTAATACTCAAATTTTGATGGTCCCTCAAAAATCTAATGATAAAGGATTCTTGTCAGTCAAACAGGGGAAAACTGCTTCAGGAGTCTTCCCGGGCATGCTCAGATTAAGTAAAAACCCAAAAAAAACCAAAATGACCACATAAGCACCTAAAAACTCATTTTTAAGCCTTGTTGGGTTCAAATGAGTAGGAAAGGCCCATCTGGATGGGCCTACCCACGAGTGTGGGTTGTCACCACCCACGCCCATAGGTCATTTGACCCACATGGCTCCTGCATAGGTCAATTGACCCATGCGCCCACAATCGTGGCTCATGGGCTTAAGAGCGTGGGTTGAAGGCCTGAAATTATAAAAACCCAAAAAATTACCTTTTGAGGAGGCTAGGCTCATTTTCCAAGAAATCCTCTCTTAGAGAGAGAATTTCAAACTACTTTAGATGATTTTCTCTCCTTTTTCCTCCCTTTTAAAGCACTTAGAGATCCATTTTACCCATACACATTCAAACCAAAATCACCTTTTTCTCAGGATTTAGACCGATAAATCTAAACCAACCCCCAACTAAGTCAAAGCACACTACAAGGGTAATTAATCAGTCCTTTTGAGGATCTTCCAATCATTTTTAATTAAAATTTACATTTTTCTCTTCTTTTTCATCTCATTTCTTCTATTTTTATCATTCTTTTGCATTTTATTTATTTTATTATGAAAATTCATTATCTTTTTTGTAAAGTTGTGATTTTTTTGGTGATCTTGAAGTTTGGTTATAAGATATATTGGAGAAGTGAGTAGTTCAGGTCAATTTGAGTGTATTTGCATCTCCATCATTTTTGCATTATTTTTTCTTTTTATATAAAAAATGAGTATTTTGGTGTAAAGTTAGCATTTTTATCATTATTTTTGTATTTTTATTAATTTTTTCATTCTTTTTATTTTCTTTTTTGATAAATTTATTATTTTTATCATAAAATCCACATTTTTATGGTAAAAATAATATTTTTATCATTTTTATTATGTTATTTGTAATCTTATTATTTTTATTACTTTTATGCTCTTTTTTGGTAAACTTGTCATATTTATCATACAATTGATTTTTTTATGGTAAAAATGACATCTTTATCATTTTATTCTATATTTTTTTATTTATTTTATTGCTTTTTCTGCATATTTATTATTTTTATTATATTTATTGCATTTTATCATTTTTCTTGCTTTTATTTTCATTTTTAATAAATTTGCTATTTTTATCATAAAGTTAATGTTTTTATGGTAAAAATTGTATTTTTGTCACTTCCCTTATTTTATTTCTTCATATTTATTATTTTTGTTATATTTTTTGCATTTTTATTATTTTTCTTACATTTATTTGCATTTTTGATAAATTTGCTATTTTTATAATAAAGTTAATGTTTTTATGTTAAAAATTGCATTTTTATCACTTCCATTATTTTATTTCTGCTTATTTATTATTTTTATTATATTTTTTGCATTTTTATTTTCTTGTTTTTATTTGTATTTTTGATAAATTTTCTATTTTTATCATAAAGTTAATGTTCTTATGGTAAAAATTGTATTTTTATCACTTCCATTATTTTAATTATGCATATTTATTATTCTTATTATGTTAATTGTATTTTTGCTATTTTTGTTGTTTTGTTTTCATCTTTGATAAATTTGCTATTTTCATCATAAATAAAGTTAATGTTTTTATGGTAAAAATTGCACTTTTATCATTTCTATTATTTTAATTCTTCACTTTATTATTTTTATTACTTTTTTGTTGTTTTTATTTCTCTTTTTGATAAATTTGCTATTTTAATCATAAAGTTCACATTTTATGGTGGAAATAGTACTTTTATCATCTTTATTATCTTTTACTGCATGCTTATTATTCTTGTAATTTTTGTTTTTCTTCTTTATAAATTTATTATTTTTATCATAAAATTTACATTTTTATGGTGAAAATAATGTTTTTATCACTTTTATTATTCTATTACATTTTTGTTATTTGTGATTATTTTCATTTTATTCTCTTGATAAATTTACTATTTTTATCATAAGGTTAGTATTTTTATGGTTAAAATAATATTTTTATCATTTATTTATTTATCTCATTTACACTTTTGTTATTTTTATTGCCTTTTTATTATTTCCCTTGGTAAGTTGATTATTTTTATATTTTCTTATCATGAGAATCGCATTTTCATAATAAAAATGACAACTTTGCACCAAAATACCTAAATTTAAAAATCTTTTATCATGCATTTTTATTAGTATCCTTGTTTGCTTCTTTGTTTAATTACTTTTTATTATGTCAATTATAGATGAATAGAACATACAAATTGCTATAAATGCGATGTGTGCTTGCATATGTGTGAAAGCTAACTTTTGTTTTGAAGGATTATTAGAATAGAATTTTCATTTCTTTTTCCTATTTTTATTATAATCAATAGAATAAGGAATTTTCGAGGCAATATAATGCTTAATCCTGACTCCCCTTTATTTTCTATTTTAGATGTATTTATTAGAATAGACCCTCTCCATGGATTGCAATCCTTAATCCCTTTCCTTTTTTTTTATTTTGATTATTCATGTGTTTATTTTATTTATTATTATTTCTTGCATGCTTGTGTGCTACTTGCTACTTGCCTATTTGTTTGCATTATTAATTGATGTGGATGGTGAATGTTTATTTATTTTGTGATGTATGTATGCCAATTCCAATCATCTCGCATTTTAATCCTTAATTTAAACTGACTAACAATCAAATGTGGCAAAATGCATCATAAAACCAAAATTAAGGTGAAGCAATGGGTAATTAAGAAATGTATAATAAAATATAGGATAAGTAACTCCTACCCCCCGAACCCAAAATCTTTGATTATGAAAGTGAGTTTTTAATTCACTTTCTCCCGACTCAGTCAGGTGGTAACTCTAATTTGCAAAGCCTATTTAGGCAAACCCTCCCACATTAATAACAACCAGTAGATGGTCGCCAATAGCTTGTGTGCCTCGACATCACACTAATCCTGATCCTCCCTCTACCTGGGATGCATATAGGTTTTTGGCAACTCAACTAGGGACAATCTCTAGTTTGAGGGGTATAAATGAAAAATTGTTTCTTATTATGAATAACTTATTTATTCACCTACACAACAACATAACTGCATTTCATTACACTCACCATGTGCACCTTTGGTCCCTAAATCCTTGATAATGTTGGACGACATTGCCACCATAATTTTGCTCGAGTTATAGGGCAATCAGATTGGCATTATCACCTTTAGCCTTTACTCGATTAAAAAAAGCTATAGCACTTAAAGTGACGTGGCCCAACTCCCAAGTCCAAAATAGGGTATAATTTTTCTCAAGTTAGCAAAAGAATACTAGACTCACTGACTGGAGTCACCCTAGTGATATGGAAGCATTCTCGCTAAAGGAGCCTTTAGTTGTAAGCCCGACTTAGACTGTATAGATAAAGTCAATAGAAATCTCCCTTAGGCTCCTACCTATCTTTTGTATGTTAACCTTGTCCTGATGTTGTTCATTTGACCTGACATTTATAAATAACATGACATCCCTATTTTCTTTCACCAATTGTTGTCATTATGTCAATTCTCATAGACTGCCCATGCTTAGCCCTGTTTGATCCTTGTCTATCTTACGTAAGCCTCATGCATAAAGGATAATAAGAATTATATGCCTGAATTTGGATAGTCCATAAGAATCAATAATAGTGGCATATTTTAAGGATGGAACCTATGAGAAGTCATCCATTTGTCCTTATCAGACCAAATGGATGAATCAAGAATTTCACTAGATCGTGGACTTTCATGTTGGATGAATCAAATTGTAAACTATAAAATAAAAATTTCATGTTTCTTAGTAAATATACTAAATGTTGATAAAGGGGACATGAACTTGGATCCCTTTTGCTGATTGTAATTCCTACGCTCGTTGGCCCGCATGGACTATAGACGCCATTTATTACTCAATGATTGGGCCTCTCATTGACATTGTGTGGTTACCTTGAGTACATCTAGGCATTGCTTTATAGTTAACCTTTTAATTCTGATTAACAGGAATTGAAATTACCTAGTTCGATAGTGGAACCATAGTCCCCCGACAGCTATGATTCAAAAACCCACCTATGATAGAAATATTTTACCGCATGGAGCGATAGGGTTGGAAAGAGTGATTGCTTATATTTGGTTTATTCATTTTACAAGTTTTAGTACTAACCTCGTTTATTTATTTTGTCTTGTCTTCTTTACTTTTCCCATGTATACATACATACATTTAATAGGCACTTTATCATGAATTAACTTATGATCTTTTTGTAACTATTGCATCATCATATTAGCAAGATTATAACTATCATGCCATGCATACACACAAACTCACTTATTTTGTAGAACATGACATATCATGCACACGCATGCATTATTCTTTTTCCATCTTAACATACATATTTATACAGAAGCATAACTTTATATGGACCCCAATATAGGACACTTTTTGGACACTAGTGATGATGTTTTGGATGAAGGTTCTTCCCAGCAAGATATAGGGAGAATAAGGGAATGAATTTAAAGATTAATTAATAATGACACTCTAGTTGAGGTAACTCAAGTTTAACTGGGTATTACCAAAAACATGTTTCATACCATTGACGAAGCTGACTGGAAGAGCTTAAAACCTTATGGGATGCTATGCCTTAAAACATTTTAGCATGCCCATATCAATTTCCAATTCATGAAGACTGCAACGGTATTATAGGACCCGTACAAGCATGTTTTTTGCTTCAATGGCAATGAGCTATGCCCTCTATATAAAGAATTCAATACCATAGTAAGACGAACCGCCACCAAGACTAAGGAAGCTGTGTTCACTAATCGAACTGTGGAATATCCAAGGTTAAGTCCAACATTCTTTGACTTGAGCCTATACATGCTAGATTAGTTGGTTACACCAAACAAACAGTTGATTCCTTTATAAATCTTGAATGCTTGTAGAAAGAAAAGACCCACAAGTTTACTTTAGGCACGCATTTTCTTGTGCTACCTCTTTTTGCAATATTTCACTACTTCGCATGATGAGTTGAGAGATTATAAGATATTACAGGCTATTAAAGTCATTAAATATGGAATGACTCCCTTCCCTCTGATACTAGCTGAAACCATCCATAGCTTAAATGAGATAAGGATTAGGAAGTGCTCACACTTCACTAGGAGTCCATTGCTGGTACAATTATGGCTCTAACAGAAGTTTAGCATCCTAGAGAAACCTATTAGGAATTGGTTGAAGTATCAACCTAGGCACCACCAAGAGAGGCATCTGAAGAAAGTCACTAGTCATTTTGCATGCATCATATCTTATGAGTGGTTTGAGTGGATGTATACCATTCCAAAGAGTCAGATAACTTAGACATGCCCTTGGTGGAAACTAGAACATATGATTGTGGGAACATATGTGAATTGTGTAATGATCTTTGGGTTCAGATCATGCACTCACTACTATCCAACTTTGGTGGCTAGGCAGTTTGGGCTAAGTAACGCATACCATTAAACCTTGCCGATTTTATAGGTAGAGATCTTCTTTAGAGGTTCATCAACCATTTTTAGACCACTTATGTAGGAGGATCATCCATCATTTCGACAACAGCAAATAGGACAACACAACAGATGAGGAGTACAAACAATAGGTATCCAATAGACTAGATCATCTATTTTCATCAGAAGACTAGGATTCTTTTTATGTTTTATTTATTTCCTTTTCTTTTTATTTGAATCTTTTCATGCACTAAACTCTAAGTATGATGCAATGAAATATGATTTTGCTTACTTTTGTGATATGTCTTATGATAATGATGAGCATTTCATTAAACCTTACATGAGCATCTTTGACATTCATTCTATTGACACTGAACCATTTAACATAGGCACATATGAAAATCCTCACATATTGCATATTTCAAAGGATGTTACCTTTGAGGAAATGAGAGAATTAGAAAAAAAAATATTAAGAAAATCTTTAAAAGTATTCACTTGGACATATGATGACATGCCTAGCATCGACAAAGACATTACTCGGCATTATATTCCAACTAACAAGGGACATAAGCCAGTGAAGCAGAAGCTATAAAGACTAAGATCAAAATGGGTGAAGATTTAGAAAAGTAGATCAAAGCCAAGTTCCTAGAGGTGTTAGACTATCCATAATGGTTGGCCAATATGGTTCCAATACTTAAGAATGATGGAAAAGTAAGGATTTATGTAGACTATAGAGATATGAAAAAAGCATGCTCGAAAGATAATTTCCCTTGGCCCCACATAGATGTTTTGATTAATAACGCTACTAAATATGCTATGTACTTTTTTATGGATGGGTTTTTAGGATACAACCAGATCCTTATGGTAATCATCAATAAGGCTAAAATTGCCTTTATCACTGAATGAGGGACATACTGTTACAGGGTAACACGTTTTAGTTTGAAGAACATATGTGTAACCTACTAAAAGATGGCTATAACAATGTTCCATGATATATACATAAGGAGGTAGAAGTTTATATCGATGACATGATGGTGAAATTGAAGACTCAAGAAGAACATCCAGCCATATTAGAAAAGTTCCTATAAAGGGTAGACAAGTACAAGCCAAGGCTGAATCTTAAGAAGTATGTATTCAATGTGACTTTAAGGAAGATACTGGGGTACATAGTTAGTCAAAGAGGAATTAAAGTTAATCTAAACAAAGTAAAAGTGATCCAAGAAATGGCAATACCAAAGACTGAAAAAGAAATTTAAGGATTTTTAGGAAAGTTACAGTTCATTGATAGATTTATAGCTAGATTGATCGAGGTATGTGAATTGATATTCAAGTTGCTCAGGAAAGATCAGCCTGTGCTTTTAACAGAATTAAGGACTATCTCATGAATCCTCCAATTCTAAAACCCCTAAAAATGGGGAAACTTTTAATTTTGTACCTAGTAATAAAAGGAAATGCAATAAGAGCTATGTTAGCTTAAAAGGGAAAAGCATGAGCTGAACATGTAATCTACTATTTGAGTAAAAAGATCCTGCTGAATGAGGAGAAGTATAGTCAGGTTGAGCATATTTGTTTAGCAATAGTTTGGGCTATAAAAAAGCTAAGGCACTACTTTTAATCTTACAAGATCTATGCAATCTAGAAGTTAGATCTGATGAAACATCTATTTGAATCACCTTCATTGGTTAGGAAGTTAGCCAAGCAGTTAGTACTGTTAACAAAGTTTAATGTTGAGTATCTGACTAAGAAGACAATTAAAGGGAGAGCAGTAGATAAGTTTTTAGCACTAAATCCAGCCTAAGATGACCAAGAGATAGAACTTGAATTTCTAGATGACATTATTACAACAATTAAGATTTAAGGATGGTGCATGTACTTTGATAGAGTTGTAAATTCGTTTAGAGTCGAAATAAGAGTGATTATGCTAACTCTAGAGAATGAAGTCATTCCCATAGTATAGAAGCTGACATTTCAAGTCACAAATAATGAAGTAAAATATGAAGCGTGTGATGGGAATGGAAGCACTGATGTCCTTAAAGGTTACAAAATTATAAATATTGGGTAATTCAATATTGGTAATCAATCAGGCCACTGATGAATAGGATTTGAAAGAGCCACACTTGAAGCCATATCTAGAACATGTACAGTAGTTGAGATAATCCTTCCAGAAATGCAGGTTCATTCATCTGCCGAGGAATCATAATCACATGGCGAATTCCTTAGCATTATTAGCATAAGTTTAAAATGGACTGACAACTATATCTATGAAGCCTATATTGTTACTAAAATCTAATATGTTGTGTTACAAGAGAGTGAGAGTGATGGAAGCAATAGTGGATTAGAAGCCTTAGTTCTACAACATTTAGCAATATTTAGACAAGCATGAATACCCAACAAACACAAGTAAGAAGGATAAAATAGTTATCATAAAGCTAACAGTAAAGTTCACCTTTCATCAAGGTGTCTTATATAAAAGAACTTTAAATGGAATGCAATTACATTGTTTGGACGAGAACGAAGTAAAGAGGGTAATAACAGATGTTCATTTATTATAAGTAAGACATTGTGAGCCCCTTAATATGTTAGATTGAGAAAAATGCATGGCCACACTGGAATTAATTGATAAGGGGTTATCATCAACTTGAGATCAAGAAATAATATGATTGAATTGTATAATAATGACATAAATTGTACCTTATGTTCAATAAAAAGAATATTATATGACAAAAAAACTATAATACTTATTATGGATTAGGTTATATCGGATTGTCGACTTTTACATGACTTAGATAGTCATAATTTCTTGCTAGAAGCCATTTATAATTTGTGGACCAAAAATAGGATTTTAGGTCTACTACCAACATTGTGTGAACCTACAGAGTTGTTGCAATACATATATATATATATATATATATATATATATATATATATATATATATATATATATATATATGTATTGTTCTAGCTAATTTATTAAGTCTAATACACATTTGTATATTTTTCCAATGTTCTTTATTTACATTTTCATAACTAGGATGTGTACTATCATATTTAATAAGCCAAATTTTACTTTCTTTACTTATTTTAGCATATATTTTTGCTAATTATATATATATAATCCTTTTTTAGAATTAAAATCAAAAAAGAAAAGAAAGATAAATATTCTAAAAACATTTTCGTAAGTGAAAGGTTTGAGAAATCTTATTTAAGAAAATAATGGACATAGATACATTATTTGGATGACGATATAAATGGTACAAAATTGGCTAGGAAAATAATGAGACAAGGGTTCTTCTAAATGATGATAGTCAAAGATTGTGTTAAATTCACTAAGAGATGTCACAATTGCCAGATCCATAGGGATGTCAGTCATCTACCTTATTTAGAATTACACATTATGTCCTCTCCTTAGCCATTTTCAATTTGAGGACTCGACATCATAGGAGAGATTCATCCTACAACCTTAAATGGACACAGATACATTTTAGTTGTGATTGACTATTTCACGAAATGAGTATAAGTTGAATCCTACAACAAACTGAGGGAAAAACAAGTAGCCATGTTTTTAGAGAACAATTTATTATGTAGATATAGGATTCCTCACCACCTGATTTCAGATAATGGGGAACAATTTCAAGGAGAAGTACAGGTAGTGCTTAGAAGGTACAAGGGAAGCATTACAAGTTATTACCCTATAGGCTGCAAGCTCATGAAGTAGTGGAAGCATCAAATAAAAACATTTAAAATATCCTTTTGAAAATGATTGAAACCTACCATGATTGGGCTAACAAGTTACCATTTGCTCTTTGGGGATATCATACGATAGTAAGAACATCTAGGGGCAACTCCTTTTTTATTGGTGTATAGAATGGAGGCTATGCTTCCAATTAAATTGGAAATGAAATCCCTAATAATGATAATTAAAGTAGATTTACCTGAGGTGAAGTGGGTAGAACAAAGACTAATGCAGTTGAATTTGATGTACAGTGAGAGGTTGAAGGCACTTTACCACACTTAATTATATTAGAGAAGAATTGTAAAGGCCTTTGAAAAGAAGGTAAAACAACATGACATTAAGGTTAAAGATTGGGTATTGAGGCAAGCTATGCAGAATGTACTAGACCTAAGAGGGGAGTTTCGACCTAATTGGGAAGGACCTTATCTGGTTAAAACTATTCTTTCAAAAGGAGCAGTTAAGTTGGCAGAGATGAGATTTTTGAATGGGTTAATGTCAATCGTCTCAAGCGATACTATTCATAAAAAAAAGAGAGAAAAAAAAGAAAAGAAAAGAGCGAAAAATACTTAATTAGAAGACCCAAAAGGGCTAATTAAGGACAAGGATACCATCATTTTAAAATATTCTACATGCAACCATGCTTATGATGAATGTCACCTAATGTAAATGAGGAGAATTGTTAGAATTTCACATGTCAAGAAGTAAATTCCTAAATCTATATCTATCACATACAAAGGCAAAATTTTCATTTTACAGTTCATGTCTTTCTATGATGTAATGTTTTCCTTTTTCCTTTTGCACATGTTGTAACAACATAGCGAGTAAATAGCAAAGCAGAAAATAAATAAAGAGCACCAAAGAATCAAAAAGCATCAGAAGCCTTATAAATTGCTTATCAATCAAATACATCTTAAAAGTGTCCAAAATTCATCATCATTACAGTTAGAAAATAAAAGGAGAGGGGAGAAATCAAGACTCATCCTAATCCTCATCATCACTATCATCATCATCATCATTATCTTCGTCCTCTACATCATCATTTATAGGCCCTCTTCTATTAGGACCAACTTCATGGACCCTCAGCTCTTCTAGCTTAGCATACAGCTTTTAGATCTCGCTTTTATAAAAGGTGTTATGCTGCTGACGCGCTGCCTCCTACTGATGCATCATCTCATCTCGCTCATGCATCATCCTCGCATACTTGAGCTGCATCATAACATACATGCATTAACACTTACACATTCATGGCATATATATACATATTGTTGCATAATTGAATAGGGAAATTGCCAAAAAGTAATAAGACCTATATAAGCCTCCAATAAGGGTTGAACGTAGTAACTCATTAGTCCTGAAGCGCACTAATACCAATACTCAGTTGTATCCCTTGGAACTTGTAAATGAGATAGTCAGGGGCAGCACCTGCAGTTCCCATACCACTGGAAGTCTCGACGATGCTCTTACTATAGGTCATCTTCAAGCGAGGTTGTCAAGAGCAGACAAAAGTGATCAAAACAAAGAAGATAGATAGTATAAAAATAACACATAAAGGGAAGTAAGACATACTTGATGAGTAGAGGAACAAGAGACACCGACAGGCGGAGTCGGTATGAAACCACAGACCATATTATTAATCAACTAAGGTAAAAGGGCCTTTGGGTAAGAAATGCCCTTTGGCTCTTGGTGGAGTTGATGATCGGTCCTAGTTATGGTAGCCTCCAGGGTGGGACCCACCATGTCCTTCCTCAAGAACATGTCTAAAGGAGGAGAACAAGGAACACAACAAGCGATAGACCCCTCTATGCCAGCCCATGATGCACTCACCAAGGTACCAGGCGTGGTCGATGGTATTCAAGAATAGTATCCTCCTGCCAATGATCCTTATAGCTCCCTACATCACCACTGAAAATGGTGTAGGGTAACCCTCTTATCACCATCATAAATGGATTTATAAAATAAAAAAATAAAAAAAGGGAAACCATCAGAAGCAGAATACATAACCTTATAGCGCAGAAAGTATAGAAAATAATGACTAACCTGATCAAATGTCAGCTACATAAGGGCAGTACGAATCATTTTTAAGGATAGTAGTGACTACTTTTAGCTCTACACATTCCAGATATGAAAGCATGAGAACCCCCCATGTAATCTAGGTATAATAGGAGGGGTTAAGATGCAGAACTCGAAAGCCCAAATCTGTAAAAGAAAATGTGTCAGGAATAATGTATTAAAAAAAATAAAGTAAGAAAGCCAAAGCATCAGAAGTAAAGCTAAAACATTAGAACCAACTTACATCAACCACTAATGGTATACCATAAATCCAAGAGCTATTTTGGCATGTATCGTCCAAGCCATGGAGGAGATAGCCATAAGCGGGAAAGCCCTAGTCATACTCCTGTATCCTACGGCAGGGGAAGCAACTAAGAGTTGCCAGTGTTGTTCGTATCAGGGAACACCATAGTGATCATCAAGTAAAAGATGAAGCATTAGGCTTGTCTCTTGACACTAGTAGCTCCATCTTTAGTGGCTCTATCATAAGCCTGCCATAAGCAATTATAAAAGATCAAGTTGGCCTAACCAACTTAGAACTTAGGACCGCAACCTAGCAAATCACAACATAATGTCGTGGGGTCCTCAGGAATGTCAAAAGGAACTCATTTACTAGAGAACTAAAACCCCGCGATAATAGTAAAGTCAAAGGATATAATCGTCATCTCCCTAAACTGGAAGTGGAAGGTATAGCTGCAGTCAGACCACCTCTCGATTGAGGTAGTTATAGTTGCTTGCCGACTCCTCAATGTCTCCAATCCTTCCAGTAGACCATCAAATATACCATCAAAGCCAATACCTCATACCTCTATAGACAACTTTTGATAGAGCTTTTTAACTCTGGTAAAGCTACTGGGTAGAACTAAAAAGGTCACTGGGATCTAAAAAGGGAAGTCAGTAAAACAAAAATTCTGACTCAGAATTTTTTTTTACCTAAATATGATATTAAGCACTAACTACTATCTATTCATTATTTGTAGGTAGATAATATCATGCATTCAAGGAAAGAAACAATATTACAAGAACTAGCACACAACCTAAGGGGAGCAAAATCTTAGCAAAGACATCTCTAAGTGTCACCAAACACACGAGGAAGTTAATCTTAACAAGGGAAGTATCATAAACACTACTGCTCAAATAAATTTATTATGAAGTTTTTAGCACTAACTGACTCTATCATATCATGCAGGAGAAAAATAAATGTCATAAAAAAAAAGACGTTTGAGGTACTTACTCGTTGCTTGTGAATCATCTAGACATGTGGCATGAGGTTTAAGATGAGAGGAACCTCATAACCTCTAACCACCCCATGCATTGAATGATGTGTAGGCACAAGCTTTTAGTAAGCCATACCCCTATCACCTGATCTCCAGGAGCCCCCTCATTAAGCTCATTTAAGCCAATAGCAAAACTGGGGGGAACCTAACCAAGGAGGTTGTCCCCCGCTGTCTTTTTGCATAGGTGTATTTGGGAAGTGAAGAAAACCTAGAAGTTATAAGGAAACTTAAGGAAAAGAGAGAGAAAAGAGGTAAAGAATGAAGAGAAAAAAAAAGAGCTTTTATAGCTTTTAGCAGCGTAGGGCCAGCAGCTAACCATGAGTATGGGCGCTTACCCACGAACATGGGTCCTTGACCCATAGTCATGGCTCAATTGACCCACACGCGTGGGAAGTTCCCATGACATAGCTTAGAGCTCCTGGAAGCCCCAAAACTTGCACTTTTGATGCCCCAAAGCCCCAAGAAGGCCTAAGAACCAATCCATGACATATTTTGGGGCCGGGAATTTGCAGTTAGAGCCCAAAAGTCCATAAGAAAGCATAAAAATCTAAGGAAGTCCTTTATCCCCTTTTCTTTTTTTTTATTATTATTTTTCATATAAATTCATACATTCACACGTTCATTTGTATCCCATAAATCATTTTTCTCATGCTTTTGAAGATAAATTCGCACTGGAGAAGGAGCACGTGATAGAGACATACCAATCAACCCAGACAATGATTGCCTCACCTTGATAAGTCTTTAAGGTTTCCTAACTTTAAATAGTAATTTCAAGCTGGGATTCTTAAAACCTAATTAAACTAATGCTTGACAACCTTATGAAAAACCAAAAATCTATCAAAGGAAAAGTCGTAAGGAACCAAGACATTCGGGTAACTTGTTATTATCATATTAAACCCTGAAAGAGGTTTAAATGTAGCAAAAAAAAAAAGAAAAAAATGATGAGAAAAAAATCATGCTCAGACTACTCTAATGCTTAAATTTTAAGTAAAAGTATCCAAAGGATCACTTAGCAGAATTCATACTGAGTATTATAAGAAAGGCGGGGAATATCCAAAAAGGGAAACCGAGGCAGAAAAGTAATTACTCCAATGCTCTCCAAAAAGAGAGTAAGAGTATTTTAAAAAACTCTTTAATGACATTCAAGCTGAGTAATATTAGAAAGGCGAGGAATGCTTAAAAAGAGAAAATTCTCTGCGAAAGAAGTATAATCAAGCATTTAGTTTCAAATGGAATGTCATAATATTAAAGGTTGCCTTAAGCATCATGATCCTCGGCGACCTTATTTGGCAAATTCTCTTTTAATTATGTGGAAGACTTGCTCTCCACCTGGTAGTTAGAAATATCCTTAGCAAACGGATGTTAGTTAAACCTTGGAGAAATAATGAAGGCCACATCAAGGTGAGACAACCGTAGTCGGGTTAACTCAAAGTTCCTGATGCGTACTACTCACTAATAGAAGCACGCCACTGGAAGCACGAACAAAACTCTTATGCATCATAATTTTAAAATCAAATTGCATTATAGCATTTTGGTTTTACATGCATTATAATTTTGGAAAAATCACAAGCAAACACCTACACCTTAGGCTCGATCAAGGCCATACAATGTATTATACTTGTAGCCCAATCAGGACTACATAAAACCTATAAAAAGATTTTACATGCATTTTAATTTCTTCAAAACCTGATACTTGAGGCCTACCTAGGGCTATACAGTATGTCTTCTTATCTGTAGCCTAATCAAGGCTACATAGCACTCATAGAAGAATTTCACATACACTCTGGTTTCTTTGGAACCTGACACTTAAAGCCTACCCAGGGCTACATAGTGTATCTTCTCATGAAAGTCTTCCATTTCTTTTAGTTTTCAAAATTTGCTTCTTATGCATCAATAAACGTTGGTTTAATCAATGCATATGAAGTAGGGGGCAATTATTGATACTTAAATTTTGAAAATCCCTCAAAAATCCAATGATGAAGGATTCCTATCAGTCAGACAGGGGGAAAACTCCTTCAGGAGTCTTCCCGAGCGTACTCAAACTGAGTAAAAACCCAAAAGATACTAAAATGACCACATATGCACCCAAAACCCCATTTTAAAGCCTTGTTAGGCCCAAATGAGTGGGAAAGACCCATCTAGTCGGGCCTACCCACGAGTGTGTGTTGTTACCAGCCATGCTTATAGGTCATTTGACCCACTGGCTCCTACGTGGGTCAAATCAAGCGCACACTCATGGGTCATAGACCCAAGAGTGTGGGTCGAAGGCCTAAAAGTATAAAAATCCAAAAAATTACCTTTTGAGGAGGCTGGGCTCATTTTCCAAGAAATCCTCTCCTAAAGAGAGAATTCTATACAACTTAGGATGATTTTCTCTCTTTCTTCCTCTCTCTTAAAGCACATGAAGACCCATTTTACCCATATGCATTCAAACTAAAATCACTTTTTTCTTAGGATTTAGACAGATAAATCCAAACCAAGCCCCAACTATGTCAAAGCATGCTACAAAGATAATTACCCCGGTCCCTTTGAGGATCTTCCAATCATTTTTAATTAAAAATTGTAGTTTTCTTTTCTTCTTCATCTCATTTCTTGTATTCTTATCATTCTTTTGCATTTTATTTATTTTATTATGAATATTCATTCTTTTTGGTAAAGTTGTGATTTTTGTGGTGATCTTAAAGTTTGGTTATAAGATATATTAGAGAAGTGGGTAGTTTGAGTGAATCCAGAAGTGTTTGCATTCATCTTTGCATTTTCCATCATTTTTGCATTATTTTTTCTTTTTATATAAAAAATGGGTAATTTGCTGTAAAGTTAGCATTTTTATTGTTATTTTTGCATTTTTATTATTTTTATTATTTTTTTTATTTTTTCTTGATAAATTTATTATTTTTAATCATAAAATCAACATTTTTATGGTGGAATAATATTTTTATCATTTTTATTATGTTATTTGCATTCTTATTATTTTTATTACTTTTATGCTCTTTTTTCGTAAACTTGTCATATTTATGATAAAATTGATGTTTTTATGGTAAAAATTACACCTTTTTCATTTTTTATCATTTTATTATGTATTTTTTTTATATATTGGTATTGCTTTTTCTGCATATTTATTATTTTTATTATATTTATTGCATTTTATCATTTTTCTTGCTTTTATTTTCATTTTAATAAGTTTGCTATTTTTATCATAAAGTTACTATTTTTATGGTAAAAATTGCATTTTTGTCATTTTCATTATTTTATTTCTTCATATTTATTATTTTTATTATATTTGTTACATTTTTATTATTTTTCTTGCATTTATTTGCATTTTTGATAAATTTGTTATTTTTATCATAAAATTAATATTTTTATGGTAAAAATTGCATTTTTATCATTCCATTATTTTATTTGTGTTTATTTATTATTTTTATTATATTTTTTACATTTTTATTATTTTTCTTGTTTTTATTTGTATTTTTTATAAATTTACTATTTTTATTATAAAGTTAATGTTTTTATGGTAAAAATTGCATTTTTATCACTTCCATTATTTTAATTCTGCACATTTTCTACACTTTTATTATTTTGATTATGTTAATTGTATTTTTACTATTTTTGTTGTTTTATTTTCATCTTTGATAAATTTACTATTTTTATCATAAAATTAATATTTTTATGGTAAAAATTGCACTTTTATCATTTTTATTATTTTAATTCTTCATTTTATTATATTTATTTTATTTCTTGCATTTCTATTATTTTTCTTGTTTTTATTTCCCTTTTGATAAATTTGCTATTTCAATCATAAAGTTCATATTTTTATGGTAGAAATAGTACTTTTATCATCTTATTATCTTTTACTGCATGCTTACTATTCTTGTTATTTTTATTTTCCTTCTTGATAAATTTTTTATTTTTATCATAAAGTTTATATTGTTATAGTGAAAATAATATTTTTGTCACTTTTATTATTCTATTATATTTTTTTATTTGTGATTATTTTCATTTTATTTTCTTGATAAATTTACTATTTTTATCATAAAGTTAATATTTTTATGGTGAAAATAATATTTTTATCATTTATTTATTTATCTCATTTACACTTTTATTATTTTTATTGCCTTTATTATTTCCCTTCGTACATTGATTATTTTTATATTTTCTTATCATGAAAATCGCATTTTCATATTAAAACTGACAACTTTGCACCAAAGTACCTAAATTTTAAAATCTTTTATTATGCATTTTTATTAGCATCCTTGTTTGTTTTTTTTTTGTGTAATTACTTTTTATTATGTCAATTATAGATGAATAGAACATATAAATTGCTATAAATGCAATTTGTGCTTGCATGTGTGTGAAAGCTAACTTTTGTTTTGCAAGATTATTATAATAGGATTTTTATTTCTTTTTCCTATTTTTATTATAATCAATAGAATAGGAAATTTTTGAGGCAATGTAATCCTTAATCCCGACTCCCCTTTATTTTCTATTTTAGATGTATTTATTATAATAGGCCCTCTCCATGGATTGTAATCCTTAATCCCTTTCCCATTTTTTTTATTTTGCTTATTCGTGTGTTTATTTTGTTTATTATTATTATTTCTTTTATGCTTGTGTGCTACTTGCCTATTTATTTGCATTATTAATTGATGTGGATGGTGAATGTTTATTTATTCTGTGATGTATGCGTGTCAATTCCAATCATCCCGTGTTTCAATCCTCAATTTAAATTGACTAACAATCAAATGTGGCAAAATGCATCATAAAACCAAAATTAAGGTGAAGCAATGGGTAATAAGAAACATGATAAGTAACTCCTACTCGTCAAACCCGAAATATTTGGTTAAGAAAGTGAGTTCTTAATAATGTAAGCATGGAGCTGAATATGAAGAATTCAAACTAATTAGGTTAATTTTCTATTCTAAAATTAATTAGCTTGATATGGACAAATTTTTAGTTATTTTCCTATTTTGGAGTCAATAAGGAAGATTCAAGAAGATTTTAAAAGATGTAAGAAGATTCAAGAATATTCCAAGTTAAAGTCAACAAGTCAAAGTCAAAGAGTCAACAAGTCAAGGTCAATGGTTAACATCCTACATGGCATGCTTCAATGCTTAGTTATAATGAGTTGTCATTTTGCATAGTTGTAATGAGTTGTCATTAGTTGTCAATTTTGACTTTTCAAAGATGAGTTGTCATAAGTTGTCAATTTTGACTTTTCAAAGATGAGTTATCATTCGTTGTCCTATTTTTGAAGGAAACTTATTTAATTAAGGATTTCCTATATAAGTATCTTTGGGAATAAGGAAGAAACCCTTTTCTTTCAAGGGTTATGTTGTTTAAATGCATATATAAGGGTTAAATATATATAAAACGAATTTGGATGTATTGTTTAACAATTTTAATTAATTAAGTGAGGTTTTCCCTTAACTTTGTTCTTTTGAAACTTTGCAAGTTTACTTGAATTATTTCACATCTACCTTTCATTATAATTTCTAGGTTAGATTAGACTTATAATTGTGTGATTGTTCATCTTTTAATAGCTAACTATCTTGCTTCAATTTAACATGCAAGGGGTTTAGCTCCATCAACATAATCTATCCTTGATAATCCTTGGGCTAATATTCAAAGTTGGATGCATTCTATCTCCTTTATAGGTAGGGTTTGTATTAGTTTGGTATCAGAGCCAAACTTTAAAGTTTAGTATTAGAGCCAAACTTTAAGGTTTGGTTAAGTATCCTTTTAATTTTTATACATAATTTCCTCTTCTTCTTCTCAATTCTTCATAGATTAAAAAAAAATAAAAAAAAAATTTGAGTGAAACATGAGAGCATTCACATCTTTAAGTGTAAACACGTAAAGGAGTGCTTTGTGAGGATTTTTTTTATATATTTTCAAACGTGATTTCTAGCATGGACATGTCTTATTTTCTTGGTGGGGATGATCCTTATGTTTATTTAGAATGGGTGCAATAAATGGAGGAGATATTTGATTCTCTGAAATTAAGTGATTTCCAAAAGTGTAAACTTGCTTCTTGTAAATTTTTGGGTCATACTGCTATATGGTGGGAAGATTTGATGGCATCATAGAGAATGAATGGGCTTAGGAAGCTTAAAAATTGGGAGATAATGACTAAACATTTTATTCCTTATGAAGTTAAAAATAAATTTCATATTAAATTACAAAGGCTTAAACAAAGTGATGAATTATGTGTTAATGATTATGTTAAAAAGTCTAAGTTATTTGTATTTGTAAGTGATGTAGGTGAATTCGAATGAAGAAAAGTTACAAAATTCATCAGTGGGCTTAAGTCTAAGATTGCTAAGAGATTAAAGAAAGAAGTGCAATTAAAATCTTCTATTTCTTTGAAGGTTGTAATTAAACTTGCTTTGGAGTATGGAAAGGAAGAAGGTCCTTGGGGGGAGACAATAATAGTGTGTAAATCCAAGAATGATGAAAGTGTTGAAGTTATTGAAGAAAATAAAGAGTGTTTACAAGGGTTTGAGCAATCTAGTGAACTTGTGCATGAATTAACTATTCAAGGAGGTGGTAAGAGTGCACCTTGTGATTGTGAAGAGTATATGCATGATGGAGAGGAAAAACTAGAAGTTTTTGTACAAAAGAAAATAGAGATTGAGAGTGTTATGAAGGATAAGAAGATGATTATTCATCATGATTGCACTAATAATTTTAATGTTTCTTTTCCTAGTGACTTGAAATTTATTTTGCAGACTTTTGAGCCATATAAAGATCCATTGAATGATATTGGCATGCATTACAATGTCAATAATACTTTTGAAGATTTCATTCCTAACATGATATATGAGGAAGAGTTGTAAAATTTTATTTCTCTTAAAGAAATTTATGGAGTCTTCACTTATAGCAAGAAGAACTTAAGATATTCATGTTTTAAGTTTAGAAGGAAACAAAAAAAATACAATCCTTACAAGTTCATAGAAAAGAGTTCTATGTTCAATCAAGTTCAAGTTATATTGAAGTTACTTTTATGGATCCTTACTTTAAAAGAAAGGCTTTCAACAAAGGTGTTTGTATTTGACCTTGAAGGATTTAAGAATTTATCAACTTTAGAAGATGGCTATGATTCGAGGGTAAATCATCTTCAAGAGAGAGGGAATAATATGAACCCTAAAAGGGATTAAAAGTGCAAGCATGGAGTTGAATATGAAGAATTCAAGCTAATTAGCTTTAATTTCCTATTTTGAAATTAATTAGCTTGATATGGACAAATTTTTAGTTATTTTCCTATTTTGGAGTCAAAAAGGAAGATTCAAGAAAATTCAAGAAGATGTGAGAAGATTCAAGAATATTCCAAGTTAAAGTCAATAAAATCAAAGTCAAAGAGTCAACAAGTTAAAGTCAATGATCAACATCCTACATGACATATGACATGACATGCTTTAATTCTTAGTTATCATGGGTTGTCATTTTGCTTAGTTGTAATTGTTGGGTACCGTGATGCAAACGCAGCGAAAAAATTAAAATTTTGTCACGTTCCCAAGCCTGGATCCATGTAATTCGACTAATTGATTAAATCTAGGGTTTTTAAAATCTTACCAAAACGCAAAAGAGGCAAGATTCTTTGGAAGGATGAGAGGAGGTTCACACCGGTGACACCTTACCTTGAGCTTTTTAGCTTGGTTGTTCGGATCAAGACGTCTGCAAAAGGATGCGTCCTCTATAGGTATCCACATGAACAGCCCTTCACAAAACGAATTTGAGTGTGTGTGCTAGCAACCTCTTAACTGTCTCACAAATCAAGAATAAAAGGAAAAACTCTATCTTTGTTTTCTAAGAGGAAAGAAAACGAATTTGGAGGCAAAAACAAGTGTGTGAAACCCTAGAGAATATAACATATTTATAGACTCCAAATTAGGGTTTCACTTACCAATGACCTTTTGGTAATTTTCCATTTATTATATTTTGATTTTGTTTAAAACAAATAAAAAATAATATCTTATTTATTTATTTAAAATAACATTTATCTTAAATAAAGAAATAAATAAATAAATAAAACACTTTAATTATTTATTTCCACAGAGTTTATTTTGGGCTTATTAAACCCATATCCGTTTTGGGCTTGTTCTAAGTGTGTGACCCTGTAGGTTCACATAACATTGGCAGTGGGCCTAAATCTCTATTTAGGCCTACAAGTCATAAGTGGCCTCTAGCAAGACATTATGACTACCCAAGTCATGTGAAGTCAATAATCCGACATAACCTAATTACAGTGAATTTTATTGTCCCTTTATCACATGATATCTTAATTGAACATAAGGCATAGAATGTCATCCTTATATAGTTCAATATTATGACTTGATTCCAAGTAGACTGAAAATGATAATTCTTTATCAATTCATTTCAGCATGGCCATGCATTTTCATTCAGTCTATCTCATCAAGGGGCCTTTAGATATCTTTCTGATATTAATGAGGGATAAATTCCTTATAAATCACTCACATTCCTCACATAACTAATTTTATATCCAACAACATTCTTTTAATCATCCGGTTAAAGACAATGTTAGAATGTGTCAAAATATAAAATAGCTATGTAGAAATCCATGATGATTTCAAGGTCAAAGGACCGAAATAAAATTACTGTGATAAGAAATACTTATGACAATAATCTATGTAGTATTCTCATAGTGGATCAATCTAGTACATGATCTCTCATCATGTACCTATGAGTTGACTTAATATCTCATATTTATGATTAGTAAAACATAACCATCAGTCAACATCATACTAGCCTTAATACTTTAATATTCATATAATGAATAAATGGCTAGGGATAATTAGAATAGAACTCTTATTTTAATCTAAGGGTTTTACTATCAAGTCACATACTTGATGGCCTTAGTAAGAATTAACCATTTATGTAATTATCATAAAATCAAATGATAATATAATACCTCTTTATTAATAAAATAAGAAAGTCAATACATAATCACAAATGATTGACCTAGTGCATATCACTAACAGTAATGAGTTGTCAATTTTGACTTTTCAAAGATGAGTTGTCATAAGTTGTCAATTTCGATTTTTAAAAAATGAGTTGTCATTAGTTGTCCTATTTTTTAAGGAAACTTCCTTATTTAAGGATTTTCCTATATAGGTATCTTTGGGAATAAGGAAGAAAACCTTTTCTTTTAAGAGTTAAGTTGTTTACATGTCTATATAAGGGCTAAACATATGTAGAACGAATTTGGATGTATTATTTGACAATTTTAATCAATTAAGTGAGGTTTTCCTTTAACTTTATTTTTTTTTAAACTTTGTAAGTTTACTTGAATTGCTTCACATCTACCTTTCATTAAAATTGCTAGGTTAGATTAGATTTAGAATTGTGTGATTGTTTATCTTTTAATAGTTAAGTATCTTGCTTCAATTTAATAAGCAAGGGGTTTAGCTCCATCAACACAACCTATTATTGATGATCTTTGGGCTAATATTCAAAGTTGGATGTGCATTCTATCTATGTTTAGGTATGGTTCATATCATAAGCTTGGACCTAATGTTTCCATTTGTGAATCTTTCTTTTCTTCATATAATAATAAACACAATTATGATAATCATGCATAACAATAACATGGCAAAGATATTGATCAATCTGACTCTTTCAATTTTTATCAATTTGTATTTTAAAAACCACCCTAATTCGTAAATTCTCTTGAAGAAGATGAGTGCAATTTTATTAATTTAAATTATTGATATATGTGGCTGATATTTTATATTAGTATCCTATTATAATAAGGGTTATATTCCCCCAAAGAGGAGGATTACTTGAATAAGAAAAAAGCTTAATAAAGAAGTCTATTTCAATTAGAAAGATTAACTACAAAGGAAGTCTCCTTCTCTCCTAAACAAGGCAATCCTACAAGACTAAGGAATCATATTCCTAAGAGGTTTGAGCAATACCTTCTCCTATAAATACATCTCATGGCATCTCATGTCATTTATATTCTCATTCTTATATTCACTCATCTCCCCATTCTCATCATACAACATCACCAAGGCATCATTCCATCACTTCATCATCACATCATCCAAGCAATCACTCTTTATTCTTTATTCTATTATACTTATTCATTTTATTATATTTTTTTCCTCATACAATTACTGACTTAAGCTTCAAAGTGTTTAGAGGGGAAACCCCCACCCCTTTACTCGTTCTCCTAGACCATGCAGGTTCCACAAGCAAAATATCAATTTAGAGTTATTAAGTGACACCATCTATGGGAAAATATCAAATTCAATTTTGAATTATCTTTACTTGTTTGGAATCTAGCTCGATCACTCAAGGAAATCAATTAAATTAAACTTTTGATTGTGAAAAATTCCAATTTAGTCATCAATAATAAATTCATATTAAAATGTTGTAGAGATTATTCTTTCCTATCATTACTACAAAATCCACTCCGCATCATAAGGTTACAACAGTGGAAGGAGTAATAAAAGAAGGGGTAATGATAAAACACTGCATAAGGTTTTACAAAGTTAAGATTTTATGATGGTGTGTCCATTCACTGAACATCAAGGAGTCCGGACATCCAAGTCCGAGCATTAAGGATTCCAGGCATCTAAGTCTGAGCATCAAGGAGGCCGGGCATCCAAGTTCGAGCATCAAGGATTATGGGCATCAAGGATTATGGGCATCCAAGTCCGAACATTAAGGAGTTCGGGCATCCAAGTCTGAGCATCAAGGAGTCTAGGCATCCAAGTCCGAGCATCAAGGATTTTAGGCATCCAAGTCCGAGCATCAAGGATTTTGGGCATCCAAGTCTGAGCATCAAGGAGTCCGGGCATCCAAGTATGAGCATCAAGGATTTCAGGCATCTAAGTATGAGCATGAAGGATTTCGGGCTTCCAAGTCTGAGCATCAAGGAGTCTGGGCATCCAAGTTCAAGCATTAAGGATTTCAAGCTTCCAAGTCCAAGCATCAAGGAGTCTAGGCATCCAAGTTCAAGCATCAAAGAGTCCAGGCATCCAAATCCAAGCATTAAGGATTCCGGGCATCCAAGTCCGAGCATCAAGGATTCTGGGCATCCAAGTCCGAGCATTAGGGAGTCTGAGCATCCAAGTCCAAGCATCAAAGAGTCTAGGCATCCAAGTCCGAGCATCAAAGAGTTTGGGCATCCAAGTCCGAGCATCAAAGAGTTTGGGCATCCAAGTCCGAGCATCAAAGAGTTTAAGCATTCGAGTCTGAACATCAGGAGTTTAAACCGCGATATTAAAACCTATCAATTCTCGAGCATCTGAGTCTCTGTTGTTACAACCATGGATATCCAAGCAAGCCTCAAGCATTGAATCTAGAAAGATTTACATCCGAAACTCAATGATATTCAACATTAGTACAAAGTGCTAAGGATTATAATATACTCAAAACTCAGACAGCAACATAGATGTTCTTGGATAGTCAAATTACATCAACACCATAGATTATGGAGAGACCTTTAAATACTCCACAACAACTAGACAATTTCAACAAACATAAATATTCGTTCACTCATAGGCGGGGCAAGAGATCATTAAGAGATAAGTTTTCCTTCTTAATTATTTATCTTTGATTATTTATTTTCACTTCTTAATTGTTTATTCTTATATAAAATATTTATTGCTTGTCACACAAGCACGCTTACATATCTACACATAAATGTTTGTCCATATATACATGATTATTATTCGTGCAACACCTACATCAATTACATTTGATATATTTATTACATAAGGACTGACCATCAAATGAGATTGATTATACGATCCTAAAATTATTTTTCTTTTGTTTATTACTACAGATAAGGACAACATATTTATTAAAGATGCTACTTTAAGTACCCATCAGTCCAAACAATTGAACACTATGATCATCTCACTTGGCATCAACATACAGAGATTGTTAAAAGACATTAAACATATTGTCAAGAAACATTAATATAAATAAGCACTTACTCATGTGTAGACAACAAATGGTGATTCTTGTTCAAAGCCAGATCAAATAACATTCAAGCAAATCCTACTTTGTAGAAGATTATTGTTCATGAAAATTTCAGAGAATATCCAATAAGGGAAATTCAAGAATAGAGTCAAGTATATCTACCACACAACCGAATAAATCAAAGGGCAATTTCAAGACATCTTAACCAGCATTACACACTATCCTCTATTTCAGAAGCAGTGCAACATTGACCCTTCACCTAATTTATAAATGCTTATCTCATAATTCAGATTAGGCAAACCCAAATTTTGGTCCTTTAAAACCCACCTTCTATCATTTAAAAAACTCTCACTAAATTACTATCCTATATTATGAGGTTCAAATTGAAAGGGCTCAAACTCACTATTAGGATCACAAACATCCTACTTTTTGTAAAAATACCACTAACAACAAATGCTTAGAAAATCAAACATCTATAACAATAATGTCCGAACTCAACATCAATCATTATTCTGACTAGGTAGCTGCTATTGATTAAGTTATTAAAGTTCATAAATTGAGCAACATTATACAGCACTTGGGCCGCGCATCTAATGCACCGAGACTATACGACACTTGGGTCGCGCTTCTAGTGCACCAAGATTAAGTCTAATGACTAAAGCTGGCACCCACAGGTCGCTTCTATAGTACTGAGGTTCCAAGCATGTAAGCCTTGCATCCTTGCACTGAGCATCTAAGCCTCAAGCATCTAAGTTTAATGACTGAAGCTGGCATCCTCAGTTCGCTTCTATAGTATTGAGGTTCGGCACTCGAGCCGTGCTTTTAATGCACCAAGTATTAAAACTCCAGTGACGACTGGTTCCATCATGTTATTTATATACTGGCGAGTTAATCCCTTACATATCCTTTTTTATTATAGTTTTTATACGTTTAAGTCCAACTAGCACTTCCAATATGTTTTTATATGATGATTTCAAGATTCGGTTCTAAGTTTTATCTTTTCTTGTGACTGAGGCTGGCCATCTCAGCTCACCCCTCTATATCAAACTTAGTGATTCAAGCAATCTCTCTCCATATAGAAGAATAATGTTTCTATCATCTTACAGACTTGGATACATCAGACATGAATATCCGAATAGATTTTCAGGGGGGACTCTTGATATCTTATATTAGTATCCTATTATAATAAAGGTTATATTTCCCTAAAGAGGAGGATTACTTGAATAAGAAGAAAGCTTAATACAGAAGTCTGTTTTAATTAGAAAGATTAATGTAATATCTCGAGTTTTTAAATATTTTAATACTGTATCGGGATATGAAGTGTTAATAATTTTGTATATAATTATGATATTTTTACGAGTTAATATGTATTTAAAACTTATTTTAATTATTGTATATTATTTTAAGTGCTTTACGTAAAATTTTCCCGAGAATACTATTTTCGGGGAAATTTTCACGTAAATTATTTATTATTAATTATATTAAATAGATTTTCGGACTTACATGAACTCATATATATTTTTGAAGTACTAAATAACGTATATATGTGTATTTATTTATTTAATTAGGGTTTAATTAATTACCCTATTATTTTATTATTTATTAATTAGTTTTATTGTTATTTAATTATTTTTATTTAGTATTAAATTTTAAAATATTAAATTATATGTGTGTGGTGTATATTTAATGTGTGTGACTTTATATTATTTTAATATATAGTGTAAAGTATATATATAAACATATTATAGTGTTAAAAATCAAAATTTTTGGCAAATTAGCATTTCGCCCCCGATTCTTCCTCCTTCTTCTCCAATCACCTCTCATCGCAACCACCATCTGTCACGCCGTTCTCTTGCCATCGGTGTGCCTCCCAGCGTGCCACCTCCTTCCCCAGCCTTCCCTGCCGCCTGCTGCAGCTGTTTCCGGCGTCGGGAAGCCCGTTTTTGGTTGGAAAGCCGAAAGTGGAAGCTAACGTCGATCGACGTGATTCCGGCCACCGTTTTTGACACCGCCAATCTCTTTCTTATCCTTGAGCTCCAGTGAGTGTGATTCCAAGCTTTGTTTCACTTAAAATGGTCTTGATTTACTTAGGTTTTGATTTTGGTAATTCGGCCATTTTAGGGTTCTTGATTTTTTTTGAACTTTGAATTGATTGATTCATGAAAAATTCTTTCACAAATGTTGATCCTAGTAGCTTAATCTTCATGTGTGAATTTTTGTAGAATTTTTGGGAATTATTTTGATTTTTGGGTATTTTTGAATATTTTATTATTATTTTCTAATTTTTGAAAATTAATTAAATAAATTATGAAATTATGAAATTGTGTTTTATGATAATTATAGGTGTTTAAATGAATTATAGAAATTTATTTGGAATTTTTATGAATTTCTATGTATTTAATTTGAATTTAATTAGGTTTGTGTAATTTTGGAAAATTAGGTTAATTGTGTTTTTAATTGAAATTAATTAGTTAATTGAGTTTAATTATTGATATTATTGATAAAAATATTGAGAAAATTAATTTTGTGCAATTATATGATTTTTGGTGAATTTTTTGGAGTAATTTTAGTATATTTATATATATAGGGGTATTTTGGTAATTTTACCATAAATTGACTAAAAATATAATTAAATTGGTTTTAATAGTTATTTAAGGTATAAAAATGATTTCTACAAATTATTTAGTATTTTTAATTAATTAAAACTATTTTTCATGAATTATTTTTAAAATTATATATATAATATACGATTTTTCTAAATAAATGAGTTTTATCAGTTTTTATTATGTTTTAAGGTTAATTATGTAATTTCTACTTATTAAATTTATTTTTGTGATACAAGGGCATTTTTGGTATTTTCATAATTATTTTGTGGATTGTGGACCCCGGTCGGTAGACTGTAGTTTGGAGTCCGATCAAGGGGTTGTGGGTGTGTTTCTATGTCTGTTTTTCGAAGTGTGTTTCTTTGCAGGGCCGGCTCTACTCTTTGAGTAGAGAGATGTCCGTTTTACAGGGGAGGTTCTGCCGAATTTTTGATAGAATTCTCGTAAAATGTGATATCCGGTCGAACCATAATTCTAATTCTGTGTCTAATATTCTAGATCGAGTTTCTAGGATTTTCTGTTAGGTTTATTCTGATGTTTGTTATTTATTATTTATTTAGTTGCGCCGAGACCGAGACCTAGTGGACCAGGCCCGTCGGACCCATCTCGAGGAGCGCATTAAGTGTGAGTTACTATTTTATATATATGTGCTCTAGGGTGCATGATTTTAGAAATATATGTTTTATTTGATAAAATATGCATACATGGTTTAATAATTACTTAGGTTTATTTTGGTATATTTTCGATATATTTTGGTATATTTTAAACTATATGCATGTTTAATTAATAAATTATTCTTAAAATATTTTTAGGTATATTCATGGTTTATTTCTAGTTTATTTTGTAAATTAATTGAATTTATTTGACGTGTATATACCTGATTTATTTTTAGTATATTTCTAGTATATATATGATTTATGTTGCTATTTTATTTAAGTTCATGCATCATTTACTTTTATGAATGTATGCTTTATATTTTAATGAAGGATATCAATAGAACGTGCTACCTAGTGGGCAGCACTAGGACCGAGTACGTACCGGTACGCCTATAGCATTTAAGCTATATTACTAACCAGTTTGAGGATATTGATTGGACTTAATTATTTGATGTATGAGATATGATTTGGGAGTGTGATTGTTGGAGCTCGGTTGACCAAGTGTCTCGGGACCAATTATACTGACAGTCAGACTGCTGGAGCTCGGTTGACTTAGTGTCTCGGGGCCAGTCTACTGTCCAAATGGAACAAGTGATTATATTTGGAATAAGTGAGCCTGTGTGGCTAGAGTGTTGTCTAACACTGTTTGAGGTTGCGATATTCTAGGGTTCTATTTGATCCTTCATAAACTGTGATTTTCAATAAAAATATATAAAATGATTTTATTACATATGTATGTAATTGCTTTTATATATACATATTATATATATACTTTTGATTGTGTGCATTGACATTTAGTATGCATGTATGTATATTATAGTAATTCACTCAATGATGTCTGACTCCCCTCCGTTGACTATTTTTCAGGAGAGTCATCGTCTTCAGACCTCAGTAGCAGGCCTATACGCCGGATTTCTTCCGCCCCGGCTTCTTTATGTAAACTACTCACTTGAGTTTTATTTTTATAATCTAGACACTGCAGTAGTTGTAATAAATATTGGGTTTTATGTATTATATCTGTAAGAGATATGTACTTTGAATATTTGAACTGAAACTTGTATCAAAGGATTTATCTATATATGAGATATGGATTATTATTTTGATATTTATGATTTTATTTCCGCTGCATTAAGAGTTGTTGTTATTACTATTGCATGTTTTATTTTATTTTTAGGCTTGCTACGGGTTCCAGATTCGAAAGAATTCCCGTTCCCTAGCGCCGGTCATGACCCCTGTTTTGGGTCGTGACAATTAACTACAAAGGAAGTCTACTTCTCTCCTAAAACAAGATAATCCTCCAAGACTAAGGAATCATATTCCTAAGAGGTTTGAGCAATACATTCTCCTATAAATACATCTCATAACATCTCATGTCATTCATATTCTCATTCTTATATTCACTCATCTCCCCATTCTCATCGTACAACATCACCAAAGTATCATTCCATCACTCCATCATCACATCATCCAAGCAATCACTCTTTATTATTTATTCTATTATACCTATTCATTTTATTATATTTTTTTCTCATACCATTAATGACTTAAGCTTCAGAGTGTTTATGGGGGAAACCCCGCCCCTTTATCTGTTCTCCTCATCCATGTAGGTTCCACAAACAAAATATCAATTTGACAGTGGCAAATGACATGACATGTCTAGTAAGCAACAATATAGTCCACTTAATCTTAATCAGCATATAGTCAACCATAAATCGACCGGAAGCATTGAAATGTATATACTCATTATTTATAGTTCAAACACTTTATTAAAAAAAAATTAGACACTCAAATAGAAAAATTTGAAAAATTCAGACATCAAATTTATAATTATTTCAAAAAAATAAGTTAAAAGAAAATAAGTTGTTAACAAAGGAAAATATTTTCTCATCCTTAAAATGAGAAATTATTTTTCAATATTTAAAAATAAGAGAAATTTATTTAAAATGTTTTTATTTTTTATTTCAGTTTTACCTCTTTTTTTTTTCTTTTTCATTTTCGACATATTTTTTCCTTGTCTTTTTTTCTCTTTTTATTTTATTTAATTCTTATTTTTTCCTTTTCTTATTTTTTTTTAATTTTTTTGTCTTCTTCCATCATTGCTCCTTTCCTTTTTTTAATTTTCTAGTTATTTTTTTCTTTTACCTTTAATTTTTTTTTTCTTTCTTTTTTTTTTTATTTTTTCTTCTCGTACCCTTTTTTTTCCATTTATTCTTTTATATAGATAAATTATGATATATATTTGTATCAATACATTGTAAAAGAGATAATTTGTAAAAAGTATGCATTATATTTATTATAAAGTGATAATTTAAATAATACAAAGTTGTTGATGTCACATAAAATAATTATAATATTCCATGAAAACAAAAAATATTTTCAACCACCCAGGCGAAGATGTCTTGGTCAAAAAAATTGTTTTCCGCCGGAGCCTTAATGTTAAAAATGACGTAATTGACTGGAGTAATTTATTTATTTATTTTTAGAAATGTAAAATTACCACCATTTCTATGCTTGTGGTTTGGAGATGGCCTTTGTACAACTAAGAATTCAGGTTAGAATAAAAAAGAAAGAAGGAAATGGCAAAACTAATTAAGAGATTATTAAGGTCTCCATTAGTCATAGTCAGTGTTTTAGTCACTGTAATTGCCTTCTTCATCGCTTCCAGATTTTCAGTTAGCGTTTTTGCTCCTAAGCAGGTAGCCACTCTTTATCTTCAATTGCTTTCGTCTTCTTTGTGGAATTATCTGCTTTGTCGGTTATGGATTTTTAAAGATTATAAGTAAATGATTGCTTCGTTTGGTAGAGATTGTTTACTCGTGAAGAACTTGGTTTATACAATGGAACAGATGATACTTTACCCATTCTTTTGGGAATTCTTGGGTACTCAGAACTATCCATCTAATATTGTTCTTGGGTTCATTCTATTTCATATTTTTGTTCAGTACATTTTTGTTTGTTTGTTTTGAGGCAGGTCTGTTTTTGATGTCACTAAAGGAAAATCTCATTACGGTGCTGGAGGCGGTTACAACCATTTTGCTGGAAGGTTAGCTGGTTTTCTTTTATTTATTTTCCATTTTACTCTTCTTTGGAACGGAAATTTGCTATTCTGCTGCTGCTGCTGCTAATAGACATGCAATTTGACTCTGTTTTTTGAGTCCATGTTTTTTTTTTTTTAATTAAGCTATATATGATATGCTTTTATCACAAACAATCAAACATCCAACTGCAATGCTGGCCTCAATGTCAAACTAAATTCTACATTTTGTTTCTATTTTTTTCCTTTTTTTTTTTTACTAGCTCATTAGATTTATCACAGTGGTAGTTTTTTGTGCTCGGGTAGATCTTATGTGAACATTTTCTTTATGAAATTTAAAATGATAACAGTTATGAATTTGAAATACAAATGTCAATTTTGCCAAGTCTTTTTCTTTTATATGGTAGAATGATTGGATCTTCTTTTGTATAACCAGAATTAGAACTCATGATGCTTTTGAAAGTGAAGCAGAAATGGTCTTATATAACCTCTTTGATTCTCATTTGGTTCAGTATTAACATCAACCTCATATGGCCATCAGTTGCAATCTTTTTCTTTGATGCTACATTTGTAATCTAATGAAGAATAGTCTCTGTTGAATATAATGCACTATCTTAAAAAGTAAGGAAAAAAATGTTGAGAAAACTTCGGGGATGGAGAAATTAGGGTTTGTCAACATGTAGAAAACTATATTTGTTCTAAGCTTTTGAGAAGACCACAATTGGAGTTTAATGTTCAGCATACTATTCCTTTCTAAATATAGAATTCAAAACCATAATGTTCTAGCTGTCATAGTTATAGCCTACTAATTTTAAAATGCTTTGTATGATTCTTCTTTATCATCGAGGGTTATTTTCCAAATGCAAAATGGCATTTTTCTTTTCTGGCTAGTGGGTGCATAGGACAATGGTTCACGTCTACATACATGGCTTAATATTCGCCAACATTTCCTTTTCTTTTTTCTTTGTTTCATTGTCATTTCTTTTCCTTCTTTGTTTGTGTCCCATTCTTTTTTGCCTTACATTGGTTTCAAAACCAAACTCAATGCAATTCTTTTTAATTTTGTTTTCAGGTGCATTCCTTATACATTTTCCTTCTTATTTAGCTATATTTCTTTATTTATCTTTTGTTTTCGATAAAAAAATTGTTCATTTTGTTGACCAGGTGTGACATTTTTCTCTTTAATATTCCTTCATTCTTTTCTTTTTCTCCTTTTTTTTTTCTGTTTCATGCGCTAAATTTCTTCTCTTTCAAGTCAAATAAAATTCTTGTTGTCACTTCAAAAATTTAATTAGGTACTTGAATGTAAAAACTTGACTCTAGAGTAAAAAAATACAGCATTCTGTACTAAATGTTTGTAGATTAGACCCCTTCTCTTCTTCATCTAGTGCATGATACACAATAATTTCTACAAATCTCCAACGTTTATGAAAAGATAATTTTGTCACTTGATCTTGAGTTACTTTGTTTGCAAAATAATTAGCTATTTAAATGAAGGGATTGGTGTTATTTAATTTCAAAAGGAAAATTTTTTTATTCTACGTATAAAAATTGTTATTTTAAAGGATGAAGGAGGAGGAGGAGAAGCACAAGAAGATGAGAGAGAGATTGGAAATGTAGTGGCCTTACGATTTTTATTTTTCATTAAGTATTTATAAAATATTTTGATAGAAAATGCCAAAAAGAATTACCAAATTGTAGGTAGTGTGTAATATTTGGTGTTTGAAGAAGTATTTGGTTGGAGCATTATTGCTGAATTGACTTAGGATAAGTTACTTTCCATGGCTTCTTTGTACTCTTTTTTTATTTTTTTTTTCTTAAAATTCATAGGAAATATTGCGATGATTGAAGAGCTTGTGTGATTGGTGGATTCTCCATTATGTCTTTTTTCAAGGTGTAAACCTTTGTTTGTCCATTTGATACTCGTTTGCTTTCTCTCTATTAGCATATTTCTTCTTGGTTTTGGAAAAAGAAAAGGGAAAAAAAGGACTGTTGCTTAAATAAACTGTGGCTGTTGAATCAAAGTAAGCACAACAAATGCCAGAACCTTAAAATAAATGACTTTAAACAGGAATTGCAATAATCTGAAGATGAATGATTGTTGAGAAGACAAAAAGTTCCTTCTTTCTTTTTGCTATTATGTTGCACTTGTGACACCAAAATTCTAGATAATAGAAGTCTATATTTAAACCATTAGAACCTTTTTCTTCTTTACCATTTTTCTTGAAAGTGTTTTTGTGTAAAGACTAATAGAAAATACAATCATTGGGTACAAATAATGAAATTTTATCATCATGGTCTTTACTCAATGGAAAAAGGAGATGTTCACAATTTTTACCCATTAATTTTGTTTTTCCATATTTCATGTTAAAAAAAAAAAAACTCAAATCATTTTCTAAAAGGTGCAAACTTACTTATGTTTGCCAAAAGCTAAAATATAGATCTTGAGTTCAAGCCTTTCTTTAAATGAAATTTATTAAAGTTCTGTCCTTTTCCCTGATTTTCCTTTTCATTTTAATAAATTGGTATATGAGTTTATGAAACTCCTAATGGTTGTCGCATGCCAAAGCTAGATCTTTATATTCCATTTTCATGTACTATGATCTTAATTAATAGATCATGAATATGGATATAACTTTAGCATATTTTGATTCATGTGCTCATTTTTATGTGTGTGCTCATTCAAGTTCTTGCAATTTAAATGTCTTTAATGTGAATTGATGTTTATAAAACTATTAAATTAGATTTGTGATGGTCTGCATGACATAACCGTGAATGCAATTGTAGTCTCATCTGCATGTTAAATCTAGTGGTGCATGCATTTATATTTTAATGTATTGTGCATTTTGAGAATGGCAGAAGGAGTCAAGTTCACAAGTGAAAGTAACAAGAAGAAAGCAAAAGTGGTCATCTGAAACATGAGGCATTATGAACTAAGTCAGTGTTGAGCCAAAAAGAAAAAATAAAATTTCAGATGGCTAAGGTTTTACCAGTAATTTTTTATTGTTATTTTTTAGGTTGAGGGAATATAGTGATAACTGATAAGTGTTCAAATGCATCAACCAATCTTCATGACTTGATGTTGAAGACACATAAATTTCCTAAGAAGTACATGCAATATGATGGTTAGTAGGGGAACTTAACCAAAAAGAAAAAAAAAAAAAAACGCTAAACCCATATGAATAGCACAATATACAAAGATGAGGAGAAATTCCAGTTGATTGAATAAAAGATTTTGCATAGTCAGTTAGCTTAAGTGTGGGAATGCATCATATGGTTTTGTATATTTAATTTTTATGCTTGATTATTTTTCACATTTGGTTATATGTTTTAATCTTTCCATTCATGAATTTGGTTGGAGTTTAAATGATTCGATACATGTTGAAAGCATTTAAATAGATGCAGCCACCAACCAAAATCAAGTAATGATCCAATCATTGATTGTATGTGGTTCTGCAAATAATTTACTAGCACAGGACTAGTATTTGATATTTGGTATTTGGAGTTAACTAGTTAGCATTTATTGTTGTGGTTGCTCTTATCATCCTTGTTACTTGTTAACAAGTCCATGGCCTCAATGACTCAAACAGGGTCATAAACAGGTTGTATGCAACTCAAAGTCTTAAACATGAGCCCATCACCACTTTGATACCATGTTAACAAGTCCATGGGCCTCGAGAGTGTTGGTCCAAGCACATACATGTTGACTTATAAATGTGGTTGAACCCCTATAATACAAAACCAATTGGCTTAACACCACTTATAAGCTACTTTATTGCTTTGCACTTCTCTAATGTGGGATTTATTCTCCAACTTTAATTGTTATTATGTTTATTATCACTAGGTTGGATTATCCAAGAAATTACTTGCAAACTACTAGCATAAGAAGTTCATGACTGTTGAATTTGCATTTCTAGTTTTTTTCAGAGCCTTTGATAATTGTTCTAACTGTGATAATTGACATTTGATAGTCCCAAAATAATCAATTTCAGATCTTTATGCTATTTTCTATCTGCAGCTACGTATTGGAAACTGTTGTATTCTTCTCTCTTTCTTTGTTTGATCATTTTATTAAATATATTTCCGGATTCATATACTGACAACCGATTCCTTTCTTATTCTTGATTTACGCAGAGATGCTTCCCGTGCATTTGTGTCCGGAAACTTTACAGGTAAAATTGATCTTTTTTTATTTTCATTGCTTCCTGTTTAGTACTTTAAACAACATAAATATTTTTTTCGTATTGTTTCCCATATCACACCCAATTATATCCACTGGGAGATATGCTGTTGTCCAAATAGTTCTTTTGACTATTCTATTGCTTTGTGACTAAACAACCATTAGAGATGGATATCATATAGCCCTTTATTGTTCAGAATCTTGGTTCACCACAGAAACCCAATAGACATTTTCCTCTGTTTTACCAATGCCCTCTCTCTCTTTCTCTGTCTCTACATTCTGTTTCATCACAGAAGCCCCATCCATGAATTACATTAGAAGCATATGTTTCCGTTATGTATTGCAGGAGATGGACTCACAGACTCTCTGCAAGGATTGTCAAGCACTGAGGTACCTTACCTTAACTACGTGCTCGTTAATAGTGAATGACGTGTAGTCTTGTATGTATACAGTACAGCTTTGTGGTATTATTGCTAGCAATAATTTTTTTATGTCGCATTCTTATATTTGGCACAATGAAAATAGCCGTAAACAATTTTAGAGTTTTTTAACTGCTTGTTAATTGATAGAAGTTGCAATAAATTAAGTATAGTTACCTTGTTTTTATTCTTTTTCGAAGCTTTGATAGATTACTCACACTATGGTCAACTATCAATAATCATAGTTTGACCATCTATTTGTGGGTGAAAAGCAGAATAAAATATCTTAGTGAAAGGATTTTAGCAGTCTAAAAACAAAATACATAACAGCTGTTCTAGCTGCATGTGTTATGGCAAAAGAACCAAGCAAACCAGTATTACACTCAACAAAATCAACACCGACAATCCTAGAAACATTCCTTATAAAATGTAATTGATAGAGCCTATTCCCAACAAGAACAATGATTTTTCTTTCTTTGTTGTTTTTGGTCAAAATGTTGGAAAAAAAACCTTTTTTTTTCTTTGTTTAGTATCACTAAAAACTTAACGGTTGCATTACTACAATTTTCCCCCCCTTTTTTGCTTATATAATCAGTTACAGTACACTAATACCTTTCCTATTCCTGCAACAGAAAGGGGCTAACCCATAAAACACATTTCCTTAAAAAAGATTCAGGTGTAGGCCATTATATAGTAGCTCCAACCTTCTATGGATGGAGCTGGAAGCTCTTGTGCTCAGGCATAAAGCTTAAGAAAGGCACTTGAAATTACATAAAGGAACACTTGTTGAGATTTGTCTTACTTCTACAAGGGTACCAAAATATTGATGAACAGAAGTGCTCTACTTTAGATTTATCTTATGTTATAATGTTATCAAATTACACCATTGAAAATTTTCTTATGAAGATTATAATATAAGTATTAGGGACATGTGACAATGCAAAAGGCATGACTAAATATTCCACAATTCACTCTTGCATTTTTGAAATGTTGTTTTCCGTTCATCTTGGCATAATGAGAGTTTCACTTGATGATACCTGCTATATGAGTTGATCTTGGAGAAGTAACCAGAAATAGCTAAGAAATATGTGAAGAACATTCATGAGTCATAACATGAACATGAAACAAATAGGTTGAGGCTTTCCCTAGAGAATATTTTATTTAATTTTGAATTCACTTGTTTATTTAAGGTGAATGAATTTAATTAAAACTACACTTGCTTTGGTAAAATTTAAATATAAGTTTATTTAAAGAAACTGTCAATTTATGGAACTATATGAGCTCGGGACTGTAAGGATGGTTAGCAGTTGTTTTCAATCATGAATGAATTATTACTGTTAATTTTAATGAATATTATGTTACATGTGCTCCAACCAGAAAGGTTATCAGTGTTATTTACCCATTACCAGAAAATCTAAAACTCCATGGATGTCATTTTTTTGAAAAGCAGCCCTTTCCACCAAAAATAATATCAGGGGACATATCTAAGGAATATCAATTTTTTGTTGTAGAAAACTTAGCTGCCTAACCTGTCTCGCCTACCAGCCTTAAAAATGTTGAAGATCTTCAGATTCAACCTATCCATAACCCATCAGAGTCTCTAGATACAAAGGACAAGCAAAGGACAATAACTAAAGAATTGATGGTGTAATCAAGGCCACAAAAAATTTAAACGGATGTAGGGAATTGCTCACCTCCGACCATTGACCAACAGCCTTCCTCTAGTCACAAGGAACATGAAATGAAGAAAGGTAATAACTCCCTTGAATCCTAAACTAGTGTTTGTGAGCCTTTAGCTGACCTTGATGTGCTAGTTGCTTTTAGAAAGGTGTGAGATCTTGCACTGATACGCTACTACAAAATTTTTGCCACCTATAAGAGGTTATCCCCTTGCTTGGGGGCATTTGTTGCTAACCTTGACAATGTACAAATCATGAAAATATTTTTAAGAAGCTCTTGCAAAACAATGGGAAGCAGCTGTTCTAGTTGAAATTCAGGCCACAGAGAAGAATAGAACTTGGGAAATCTCAGATTTACCCAAAGGAAAAATTCCAGTTGGATGTAAGTGGATTTTTACAATAAATACAATGCAGATGAGAGCATAAATAGGTTCAAAACCCACCTTGTTGCTCAGGGGCTTATTCAATATTATGGGATTAACTATTAGGAAATGTTTGCTCCTGTAGTCAAATTCAATTCAGTTTTAGTTCTACTAACATTAGCTGTAAATTTATGTTGGCCTCTTCACCAACTTGACATCAAAAATGCATTCTTGAAAGCTGACTTAGAAGAAGATGTCTACATGGAAATCTCTCTTGGTTTGGAAAGCCAAGGCAATATTGGGAAAATTTGTAAACTTCGGAAGTCACTACATGTGCTCAAGCAATCCCTGTGAAAATGGTTTTGATCATTTAACTAAGGCAGTAAAGGGATTTGGATTTCTACTATTCCAATATGATCATACTATGTTTCTTAAGTTCTCATTAGAAAAAAAAAGAGCCATTACCATTGTTGTATGTGGATGACATTATTATTATGAGCAACCATGAGGAAGAAATTTGCAACTTAAAAAGCCTCCCAGCTAAAGAATTTGAAGTAAAAGACTTGGGATTTCTCAAGTACTTCCTTGGAATGGATGTTTAAGAAGGGAATTTCTATCTCTCAACATAAGTATATACTAGATTTATTGAAAAAACTGGCATGCTTGGGTGTAAACTTTTTGACACACTTATGGAATCATCAAACAAGCTTAGAAGAGCTGAAGAAGATTCTGTTACGAACAGGGGACGATATCAACAACTTGTGGGAAACTGTTTTTCCTTTCCTATGCAAGACGTGACATTGGGTTTGCAATGGGGATGTTAAGCAGGAATATGAAAACCCTACCAAAGAGCACTGAAAGACAGTTCATAGTATCCTTCAATATTTGAGCCTCTATTTCTAGAAAACTAATTATAAACAGAGATGTTGAAGTGTTCAAAGATGTAGATTGGGCTGGATCCATAACTGATCAAAGGTCTACCGTGATTTATTGCTGCTATGTTTGGGGAAATATCATCACTTGGTGAATTAAAAAACAGGCTGCTGTCTCAAGAAGTAGCGCTAGAGCAGAATTCAGGGCCATGTCTCATGGTATTTGTGAAGGAATCTGGCTGATGAGATTACCTAGGGAATTAAAGATACATTTTGAAACACCCACGAAGCTATTTTGTGAAAGCCACCATAAGCATCACTAGGAATCCTATTCATCATAATAGGACAAAATGCACAGACATAGACAAGCACTTCATATAAGATAAGATTGAAGCAGGTTCACTTAAGTTGATCTACACACCAACAGATTGCCAGATTGCAGTTATACTCACAAAGGCCATTCCTGAAATAACTTTGAAAATTTGAAATCCAAGTTGGGTATGATTGACATACATAACCCAACTTGAGGAGGAGTGTGGAAGTTTGTAATTATGCTTAAATTTAGCTATCTTTCATTTGTGAAGGAATTTGGCTGATGATATTACTTGGGGAATTAAAGATACATTTTGAAACACCCATGAAGCTATTTGGTGAAAGCCACCATAAGCATCACCATGATAAGACAAATGCACAGAGATGGCCAAGCGCTTCATGCAAGAGAAAATTGAAGCAGGTTCCATTAAGTTGATGTACTCACAAAGGCCAGATTGCGGTTATATTCACAAAGGCCATTCCTCAAAATAACTTCTTGAAAATTTGAAATCCAGGCTGGGTATGATGACATACATAAGCCAACTTGAGGGGGAGTGTGGAAATCTGTAATTATGCTTAACTTTAGCTATCTTTCATTTTCTAACTTAAGATATAATCTTTGTCAATTCTTGTGATTCTCTAGTAGTTAATATTTATTTTGTAGAATAAATTTTTTTTTTCCTTTGATTTTGATATTATTTAAACTGTAAATAGGTAACTACCAAATTAAGAGAAAGTTGTACTCTTGTATATAATTCTAGTTTCTTTTGAATTGAGTGATAAGAAAAATAGAGAGGCATTGATCTCTGATATTCTGCAATGTGCATAAATGGAAAGTTAATAAAAACAGATTAACAGTCTCATCTAAACGATTGAAATTGTACTTAAGTTTTTATTACAGCTCTAGCTCCTGCGCATGCTAATTACAAAAACTTTTATTTCAATTGTTTCACTTTTTAAGGTAAAGAGTGTTGTTGAATGGCGGGAGTTCTACGTCAAAAGCTACACGTGAGTTATACATACTTCAATTATGATTTCTATTTTCTTTTTTATTACCGTTTTGGGTACTCCATCCCTTAGGAAATAAGAGTACAAGAATTTTACGTGTTTATTTCCATCCTTTTTTGCATTTATATGTTAGAATTCGGGGGATAAGAACTATTAATCAACAAGGGTAGACCTATGTATGGTTTGTAGCCCTTGACCGCCATATGAATTGTTTCCAGAAATGGAACTGGAAACCAACTCACACCATGCGTGTGTACACTTTATTGCCTTGGTTTTTGTTCTTTCATTGTCAAGGTAAATGAGAGCTGTTTTGTTGACATAGGATTTCTGTTATCATCAATTCATACAGTTCTGGCTGTCTTCTATAGCTGTATAGGATTCTGTATCATTATGATGGATACAATTTGAGTTCATCATTGTGTAGACGTGCACTCTAGGACTGGTAAAAGAATAAAGATATAGTAGTAGGTGAAAATTTACTCTTTTTTTTTTATTAAAAAAAAGGGTGAATGGGAATGACAGATGGAATTCACTCTTTTGTAACTCATAATTGTTAGGTTCGTTGGTAAGCTAGTTGGTCGGTATTATGATATCAAAGGAAATCCCTCAAAATCATTGAAAGGGGTAGAAGCAAAAGCAGCAAGAGCTGCACAGCTTTTGGGGAAACAGAAAAATGAAGAAGCCAAACAAGCCAGCTGCAATTCAAGGTGGAGTCAGAATGAGGGCGGAGAGGTATGTAGTACCTTGTTTATTTATTTTTGGCCTAATTAGTTACAAAATCATGAACTTTACGAGTTTTAACAATTTTAGTAAGTTCTTTCAACTTTTATTCAAAAAATGTTGAACTGTACATGTTTTAATAATTTTAATATATTCTTTTAAAATTTATAAAAAAAATCACAAACTTTACAATTTTTAACAATTTTACTTATTCTTTCCAAATTTATCAACAAAAATTTTATTTGAATATTAAACTATATTTGGTTAATCAATATTTTAGTATATGATAAAATGTTATATTGACATAGCACCAAATTCCTTTTAATTTAAAAAGAAAGGAAATTTAATGAGCTAGCAACAATTTTTCCTTTAAAATATACTATTTTAAAATAAAAAATATGATATTTTAATTTGTTATAAGTTTACAATTGTTTATATGACACTGAAATATCTTTTCACTTTAAGATTGTAAACTTTACACCTTTTAATAATTTTTAACATGTTTTTAATTACAAAATTCATTTCAATGTCATATAAAGTAATTTCAAATTTATAACAAATTGAGATACTATTTTTTATTTTAAAATAGTATATTTTTGAAAGAAACTTTTTACTAACTCATTAAATTTTTTTTTGGGATAAGTATAAATAATATCTTGTGGTTCAAGCATTTTAGCATCAAGACCTTGTCATTTCTTTAGTGACATTTCAGTACTATATGATTCCAAATTAATAGCACTTGAATCATAAAATTTGTTACAACTCATAATTTCTTTAACATCTAGCAACCAAAAAATTTGATTTTTAATTTTAATCAAGTTCTCATAATTTTAACATGGATTTAACAAAATATTGTGATTGTTCATAGTGTTTAGAATTTTTTTTTAAAAAGTAAAAATATGGAAAATTGTTTTTATTTTTTCTTTTATTTATATTATTATTACTACTTAAAATTACCACAAATAAACTTATTTTCCCCTTGTCTATCAAATTGTATTAAAATTTTGATTTTCGGATGCTTGAGGAAAGAGAAATAAGAAGTAACAAAATTTGTCATTTAAGTGTTATAAATATGAAATCACAGGGCATTGAAGTGTCACAAAAAAAAAATTACAGGCTCTTAATGCTAAAATGCTTAAACCATAGGGTACTTATTTATATTTATCCTTTTTTTTTTCAATTAAAAATTTTTTTTGTGCCATATCAACATTAAGTACTATAACATTTTATAACATGTTAAAAAATTGATTGAACAAATATAATTTAATATTGACCTAATTATTTTAAAAAAATCCTAAACTTTATGAGTTGTAATAATGTTTTTGACAAAATGTTTAAAAGAATATGTTAAAATTATTAAAATTGTTAAGTTTATGATTTTTTTTATAAATATTAAAAAAGCGTATTAAAGTTGTTAAAAGATGTAAAGTTTAGACTGTTAAAGTAAAAGTTGAAAAACATACTAAAATTGTTACTCTTAAAGTTTAGGATTTTTTGAAGTAATTAAGCCTTTATAAGCCACACCAAAATTTTAGCTTTTCTTGTTTATAGTTTTTTTTTTTTTTTTTTAATTTATTAATTTGGGTGCTGAATAATGACAATCCCTGCTGGAGTTGAGTTGAGCCAAATAATCTAGTAGACCCAAGGAATTTACAGCACTGCCGACAGCCTATAAGAAGACAACTATTAGTTCATGACACACCACTATTTCTTCTATCTTTTTTCGTCATTGATGTTGGAAGCTTTGATTGTCTTCAACTAGGTTTGGTGTGAGACTGGCTTTCCAAGGTTAGTTCAAAGGCCTATCGAAATTGCTTTGACTGGGAAGATGAGCAAGCGGTGTGCTTGCTTCAGAGAAGAGCAACTAAGCCAGCCAGGGTTAGAAGTGTATGATGGATGTGATTATCTTGCCAAAACTTGTCGAGTTTGATGGGGACTGTTATAGGTGTAATTCTTGATGATTGAAGTTGAATATTCTTTAATGCCTTACCAACCGGTCCGTAGTCATTGAAAAATGAAAATGACAGTTTTTTGAGTTGGAATCTATGTATATTTTTTATTTTATCTATTGAAGTTAGTGAATCAATTAAAGTTTGAGCTGTTTTATCTATGGACATGAATAAAAATTAGTTAGTCTAAGTTTAGAATTGCATTTGCATATGTAAATTTTCATTTTAAATACACTGAACTTGTAATTTTTATTTTTAAATAGTACTTGAAAAGTTACATATAGATTTTTTTGGTTAAAGTGATGATTCGCTCCCTAAACTCTTTTTCAAAGTGTAACTATCTCCAAAATTAACTTTTTGAACTAATTGTCCAAATCTTCTCAAATTTGAGCAATTTACCCAAAAAAAAAAAAAAAAAAAAACACCATGATTTATGAAATTTTGCAATTAACATCATGTGTTGCATTCTTCACAGATGCAAGAACTGAAATATTTTTTGTTGAGAGCCGTTTTGATTTTTAAAAAAGTACGATGCATATCTCTAAGGCTCATTGTTTTAAGAGTTTATTGGAGTAAAAGAAATAAATTAAAAATAATGAACATATTTTTAACATATGACTAGACCCAACTCAAGAGCCAAGGCTTAATGATGAAAATTCAAAAAATGAGTATGGATAGCGTAGGTCGTCTTCTCTCCAAATGGCCATGCAACCTAAATTGCCTCTGTAAGATGATGCTTTAGTGCACTAAGATGATGGGACGTCTTAAACCCTAAGGGTCGCCTCAACGATGAGCTATTTTTAGAATAACGAAAAAAAATCATGTTTTGATGTGATTTCTCCGATTATTACCATGGGAAGTCATCGTTAATAGATGAGGGAAAAAAGGTGAAGAAAAATAAAAAAGGAAAAATGAGAGAGGAAAGGGGACTTTGGAAAAATAAATTAGAAATAAAGAATAAAAAAGAACACATAGGGGAAAGAGAAGGAAAAAAAAGAGATTTCTAAAAAGAAAGAGAAAAAAGGACGGTAGAAAAAGAAATTTAGAGGAAGAAGGAGAAGCTGAAAAGGAAAAAAAAAAGAGAATACAAAGAAGATAAAAGTAGAATTTGAAAGTAGAAACTAAAGAAAAATGGAAAGAGATATAATTAACAAAGAAGAATAGAGGGTTGACTTTACAATAGTGAGCTGCAAAGATCATTAACATTATGAGGGTCAAAGACATGACATTAAAATTAGTGTTAGATAGTAAGCTAATATTTGCATGTTTTACTCTTTTATTGATTCCTTAAATTATGTTTAATATACTCTATGTCAAATAAGTAGTGTTTTGTTGCCATAATTGAATGAATTATCTGTTGATATATTTGATATATAAATTTCTTTGTTATTTTACGCTAAAATTATTATTATTTTGAGTAAAAAATTATAAAATTTTGTTGAGTGAGAAGCTATAGAGCTAAGACATCGTCTTATTAAAGAGATGATGCCTTCATATATTAGGGCAATTAATTATTGTCCTAGTTTGTTGAGATAACGCTTCAACGATAAAACATCACCATTGCAGGTTAGGATTGTCACTAACTTAGTTTTTAGGGTTTTTTTTTTTTTTTTTTTTTTTTTTTTTTTTGTATTTTTGTATTTAATTTGATTTCTATTTATAGAGTTGTATTAATTCTGTTTATTATTGTTTTTGTGTGCAACATTTATTTGCTCTGTTTATTATTAAATAATAGTGATTAGATTAATTGGGAGATGTGAATTGTCGTTAGTTAAATTTTGTGAATATTTGCTTTGTTTATTATTAAATAATAAGCTCATAGGCCCTAACTTTATTGATTGGCTAAGGAACTTAAAAGTTATTTTATCTGGAAAGATACTTTATGTATTAGAAAAAGGCCCATTTGAATCGCTTTCTAAAATGCTTGAGTATGATGCTTTAAAGAAATGGAAGGATGATGACATGTAAGCACGTTGCATCATGTGGGCTTCTATGAGCACCAGGATCCATCAGTAATATGAGAAATACACTAATGCAAAGAAAATCCTATTTCACCTTTAAAATTTATTTTGTGAACATTATAGGACCGTTAGATATGAGATGTCTAAGCAATTTTTCTATGCTAAGATGAAGGAGGGAGAGGATGTGGGAGTCCATGTGAACTCCATGATTAGAGCCATTGAGGAACTAGAGAGTCTAGACTTCACAATGGACTTCTACCTCCAAGTGTATTTGATCCGACAATCCTTATTGAATATTTAAGGCAAACCATTGTTGATTTCCACATAACCAAAATAGAGTGCACCTTTACAGAACTTTTGCACACAAATAAATATACATGAAGACTTAATATAATTAAACAAACATTATTTATTTACTGCATCTTGAAAAAGAAATAAATTAGCCCAAAAAGCTTTAAGAAAATTATAAAGTTAGTTTCTGGATTGGCACAAAATTAATTGGAAAATAAACCAAATAAAACTCACAAAAATGAGATTCAATTAAATATATATCTATATTTAAATTTTAATGAATAAAATAAAACATCAAATTAAAATCAAACTGAAATTAAAATAAATTAAAAATTTAACCATATTTATTTAATTTAACTAAAAAGCTAAATAATTGAATATGATTACGAGTGGGTTTGATGGTCTCATACTATCAAGTTTTTATAAAAGATAACAAGATTTTTAAATTGTATGACATTGTGATTTTACCATTAGATTTGATCTTTAACCATAATGGTCTCTTATTAACTTGGTGAATCCTATAAGGAGATCTTTTATTAGATGGATTTATAGTGGGTGATGGAGTTTTTAATGAGCCACTAATGTCCCTCAAGTACATATTGTCATTCTTGGATAAGTGAAATGTATGAATTTGAACATTACAAACTTCAGGTACTCTTATTTGTCATTCTTGGCCCATAGTGTATCCATACACCCACAACATCTCATGCTTAATAATAACACTACATAGATCTCTTGGGCATAATGTACACCCTTATATGACCATAGTCAATGTACATAAGCCTAAAACCATGCAAGTTATTACTCCAACGGAGAGCTTAGACCTAAATTTGGTTTGAAATATTTTTAGGTCTTTAGATATTAAGGTCTTACTTTGCATATTAGCCTATTTACATTATATATATCTCATGTATACATTGTATGACATCTATTCATATACATATCTCGTATGCATATAACATGTTTCAACATATATATCATATATATATACATAGACCATGCAAAATAGATGCACAAATAAAGAGTGATCATGGGCCTTTCCTAAGCTTATTCTAACTTTTAGAATAAGTTACAAATGGGCTAAGCTCAATAAAAACCCTCAAGCTATGAAACTCCTTATTATCATCCTTATGGCCCTTGATCCATGCCACTAAAGGGTCAAATGGGCCACCATTTTGAACACTTCAAGCTCCAAGTCACAACTCTTATGATTTACATTCAATCCTTGGTATGTCAAGGAAAACATTACATCCTAAGTTTATGTAATTAACATTTAATTACATTCCAAGATAATTACTTATTATTATAAATAAAAGGATGTAATGTAAGTCCATGACCATCCGTTGCATGTATGATAAGCAAACATTTAATAAAATACAACTCTTGCATGTTATCATCAATTTGCAAAGTCATACAAATTATTGAAAAATGCTATCTTTGAATTGAATTGGATTTTCACATCTCTAAATTAAATTTCAGGATATGCTAGATCCCCGTACATATGAAAATTCAATCCAATTAATTTAATTAATTAATTAAACACTTTGATTAAAAATTAAATTAATAATTGTCGTTATTGGTGCAACTATTGTGTTTATGACTTACTATGTTGAAGTCTAACTGGCGATGGAAAATAATATTAACTCTTAATATTATAGAAAACTCTTTCCAAGCTAAATGTAAAAATTTTAATTAATCACATTTAGTTTTCATAAGTCGTGAGTGACCCTTAGCGTAGATGTCACTACAACCTAATTGGAAATGAATGCTATATATAGATTCACAAGAACTAAAGAAAATAATTATCATGCACTCAGTGTTCTTTCATCATAAGATCCTAATATCAATTAGAGTCAGGGTTAATTCAAACTCTAATTGCCTCAATCATATAACCTTATCTTCAGTTTAATTCTTAATAAAACATGACTTCTACTAAAAACTCTTTCTAGCATTGAAACTTTTTTAGGCAAGTCATGTTTCACATGGTTAGGTGCTTATTCATCGAGAACAACTTAGATAGCCTAGGATCTTATCTCGGTTCACTCCATATGATGAATTCCATCTTAGTTGATCATTCATTCTAAAATATAACCAACTAGAGCCACCACATGCCATACACATATATGTGGCTAGCATAGGTATATAAGTAGTAAAAAAATGCTAACTAACCAATGTGGATGACCATGTCACCTCAGGTCAAAGGACCATATGCACCATTATATTTAAGATAATGATTGTTAATAGAAGTGAATTTTCATGCACTCACTTATCTTACGTCATAGTTCAATCCACCCATCACATGAGTACCCATATGTCTATTATGATATCTTATATCAAGTAGCATGAGACTTGTAACCTCCCACTATCGATATCACATACTAATAAAGGCAAATAGAAAGAGGTGATAGTCTATAGATTAATACCCATATATTAATCCTATGATTATGAATATTTTATACTATATGTACTAAATGAATTTGTCATATATATTATCTACTCTTAATAATAAATGCATTTAACATTATGTTAAAGGGCAAATGCTTAAATAAACTAACACTTTATTTAATATGAATATTATATTACCATAGGGATAAAATTACAATGTCATTTTATATTATAAGAATGGCACTAGGACACATCTATACTAACATATTCAAAAGAATCCCAATGCGTGGATCTTATCCATGTGCATAAATTCCTAGAATCCATGTATGTGGGTTCCCTTTTGGGCTTAATTCCTCACATTTTTAAAACCAATCAAATGTATAGAGAGACGCACAATGCTGCATCAACTAAGGTAAACTCAAAGAAAGTCATAGATAAGCCAACAACATGCACAACATATGTGTATTAAAGCCATGATCAGCTAAAAGGAAGTAAATTATTTCTTTAATTTATTGCATGTATATATCTTGCTCACACGAAATATGAAATTCAAAAATACATGATAAAGGTTTTATGAAAAACTTATTTAACTTTTTATGATACCTCTTTGCATTTGTCTAATCTTTTAGCATATAAAATAGTAATAAACGTAGTTTAACTTGCCATAAACAAAGAAAGCCAAAAGCTGTAAAGGCAAAGCTCATGGAAATTACAAAGTCTTGAAAAAAGTGGCATGACTCCTTGAACAACTCACAAATAGGTACACAGGTAATCTAAAAAAGCAAAGCTAATTACTCCAATGTTCAAAATGAGTTGAAGTAGTCCAAATGGACTCCTTTAACAGTATCCATGTTGAGTAACATGAAAAGGTAGGGCATACTAAAAAGGACTAAATGACACGAGGAGCGAAAGAATTCCAAATTAATCTAATATTAAAAATGAGTAAGAGTAGCCCAAAGGGACTCCTTTAATTGTATCCATGCTAAGTTACATGGAAAGGTAGGGGCATACTGAGAAGGGTCAAGTGATGGAATAAATGCTTAAATACTCCTATGCTAAAAAATGAGTAAGAGTATTCCAAAAGGACCTTCCTAAAGTATTCAAATTGAGTAAAACAAGAAAGATGAGGAATACCGATGAAGGTAAAACTCTTGAATAATGACCCTACCCATTTAAGCATCATTATGGGATTATGCTCTTTTTTTTTTTTAATGTCATATTAAATCTTCTTAGCCAAAAGGCTTGCTAGACAAACATAAATTACAAAACCATCAACATATTGAAAAATTAGACATTATAAGGAAAATATTATGAAATGAAGGATAAGGCTTTCATACTTTTAATGTATATAGTTCACATTTTAAATGAAACATAATGTAATTCTTCATGAATGATTACTCATAAAAGATCATATCCTTTTCGTAGAGTCAAAAGGAGCTGCATAAATATCTTGAACATTAACAACCACGTAACTTCAAGGAAATTCCTCATCGATTGAGCAAGTAAAAACATGATTAATCATCAATCACTATACACAAGGTCCAAATGACAACATAAGGTCCAAATGACCAAACAAGGTCTAACGACCACTTGAGGTCTAAATGACCATACAAAATCTAAACGAATATACACAGTGCATGTGCATATAGTCCAAATAGCAGCACATTATTTTAAAACCTACTAAGAGTTCAAACAACAACTTAACATTCTTTTATTAGAATGTCATAAATCAACTATACATCAAAATGCTTTCTAGGCATTAACCTATCAATGCATATGAAGTAAGAGGCAACTATTGACATCTAATTTTCAGTAGTCCTTTAAAGTGATTTATGATGAAAGTCTTCTGTTGACTAGACAAAGTATGACCTTAAAAGGGCATTCATAATATGCTCGTAGAGTCAAAACCCTAAAACACCTTGAATCAGACCTCTGATTCCTCAAATAAAAAATCCAAAAGACCAAACCACCCATAACCAAGCAAGGGTCCTATCTTAATAATTGGACTTTTGGTATGAAACGTGACTTTGAAATGCTAAACTAAGACTTTAAAAGGTTGAACCGAATCGAACCTTTTAAAGTTTGGTTTGATTTTTTAGAGACTAAAGCAAACCTAAATACTCGAAAAACTTCATGAACCCTAAGAAGTTTCCAAAATTAAAAAACAATGCAAAAACACTAAAACCACTGTGGATAAGATGTGTGCATATGGGTCTTAAATACCCACATGCCTTATTTATCCTCATGCATGGGTCATGGATTTTGGGCCAAATTTTTTATAAATATCTTTTTCATAAATTTTTTGAATCTTTTGGCAATTCTTATAATTTTCAAATGATTTTTAGGAACCTTTAAGCCAAAAGACAAAAAAAAAAAAAATCACAAATTCAAGCTTTAAACCCTTCAGACAAGGGTGATCGACTCATGGAAACCCATTTTTCAAACACTCTAAACCTTAAAATTTCTTTTTTTTTCTGTAGGATTTTAAACCCAAATCTAAACCCAAACACTTTCAAGTCAAAGCAAGCTACAAGGGTAATCCATCTGAAGACACATTTAATTATTTTCATTAACAATTACATTTTTTTTTATCATTTTGTGCATATACTCTTCTTCTATGCAATTTTTATTTATTTTTTATTTTTTTATTTTTATTTTCACTTCCTTTTTTTTATTTGTTCATTTTCACATTTTTGTCATTTTCACAATCATACATACATTTTTATATCATTTACTATTTATATTTATTTTGCTATTTTTGTTGAATGTTGGAAGTAGTGATGTTGATGGTGTGAAGATGAGGAAATTAAGTCAGGGAATGTTTGATTCACTTATTTTATTATTTTTGTGGAGTTTGCATTTTTAATTGATATTTGGCATCTGCATCATTATCCATTACATGCATTTTTATTAATTTTTATGTTTACTTTCTTAATGATGCATTTTTATTAATTTTTATGTTTACTTTCTGAATTTGATATGATTTTCATGGTTAAAAATTATGTTTTGTTGGTGATATAGATATAAAAATGTTATTTCCATAACTATTATATAAATTTTTAGATATTTTACATCCAAATTTGCATTTTTCACATAAATCATCACCTTTTCCATAATAAAGTTTTCATTTTTATTACGAAAAATATCATTTTCCTATGTTGCAATAAAATTTTATATTTTTATGATAATTTTTTGATAAAGATCATATTTTCATTATTTTTATTGCTTTATAATGTCATTTCTTTAAAATATAATATTAATTTATATAAACTTAGAATTTTTGTCATTTAAAATACAATAAATATTTCAGTTTTGTCATAAAGTAATACTTTTCTTATAAAAATATGGTATCCTTTAAGACTTTATAGTCAAAATCTCCATTTTTATCAAAAAATATATAAAAAATATTTCCTTTTTTTTAATCTTTAATCATTTGCATATTATTTTGAGGAAATATTAATGATCTTGCGATCAAGATTTCTAATTTAGGGAATTTTCTCAAAAATTAGGTGAGGTATTTATCCTTTTTAATCACATAGATCATACATTATCATAAACATTATTATTTGTTTGTTTGCTTTGATGAATTAATAATATTATTATTATTGCCTTAATTTATTTGTCTTATTTAATATTTTTATCATGAATGAATGTTTGCGTGCTTGCGTGTGTATGGGAACTAACCCTTATTTTGCAAGAGTTATTAGAATAGGGTGGGGTTCTTTCATTTATTTTTAATTTTGATGTATTTAATAGAATAGAAAATTCCAAAGTATTGTAATCCTTAATCCCTATACCAATTTCATTGTAATTCTTTATTCCTTTCCCTGTTTCATTTTCTTTTCTTTTCCTTTATTTGCTTTTGCTTTAATTAACTATTTCTTGCATGTTTTTGTGTGCTACTTGCTTATATGCTTATTTCTTTTGTTTGAGATACTTGCCATTTATTTGTTTTGATTGCCATGTTTGCTACTTTTATTTATTTCTCTCTACTATTATTATGTCTACAATATATTGCACCTATCTCACATGCTAATTACTAATCAATGCCATATTTAATTAACATGACTAATGATTAAGTGTGGTAAATATGAGTATAGGTGGTATGCCCTAGAGGCCAATAACACATTTTGACATTGTTAATAATCCCAAATGGCAATTAAATATTCATCTAAATAAAGTGTTTGTTTGTTTGAATATTTACCCTTTAGCATTATGTTAAATAAATTTAGTATCAAGAGTTAATAATATGAGTTATAACTTTATTTAGTACATATGCTATAAAATGTTCATAGTCGATAAATTAATATTTGGGTAATATTAATTTGACTATCACCTTTGTTTATTTTTTTTATTAGTATGTGATACTAATAGTGGGAGGTAGTAAGTCTTATGCTACTTGATATGAGATATCATAATAGACATGTGGATACTCATGTGATAGGTGGATCAAATAGTGACATTAGATTTGTGATTGCATGGATATTCATTTATAGTCAACAATCATAATTTATGTCATAATGGTGTATATAGTCCTTTCACTTGAGGTGACAATGTCATCCACGTTTGAGTGGGTAGGGTTTATTACCACTTACATGCTTGTGTTATTCACACATGGGTATATGGTGTGTGGTGGCTTTAATCGGTTAAATGTAGGGATGAGTGTTAGACCAAGATGGGATTCATTACCTGGATTAAATCGGGATAAGATCTTATGCTATCTAAGTTTGTTCTTGATGAATAAGTTCTTGACCAAGACAAACATAATATAGTCTGAAATGAGTTTCATTGCTAGAAATATATTTCTAGCATTTGTTATGTTTTATCAAGAATTAGAACTTGAGATGAGCTCATATAATATGGCTATTAGAGTTTGACTAAACCATGACTCTAGACTATATTAGGATCTTCTAATGAAGGAATTTTAGTACACAATAATTATGACCAAAGGAGTAATGTGAATCAATATATGCATTCATTTGTAATTGCGTAGTTATGATATCGATGCTAAGGGTCACTCACAACTTATGAGAACCAAATGTGTATAATTTGAATTTTCACATTTGGAATTGAAAGGTGTTTCTAATAATTGATATTATCTTCTCATTGCTAATTAGATATGAAGCTAGTAAGTTATACCTAAAATAGTTTCACCAAATCGCCATTAACATTAATCTAATTATTGATTAAATAGTTTAATTAATTAATTAAGATTTAATAGAATTGGATTTATGTTTAAGTAATGATTCTAGCATATCATAAAATCTAATTCAAGTAAGGGTTAAATTATTAATTTATACATAATTAATATAAGATATTTATTAAGGTATTAAATAAATAATATATGTTATTTTTATTTGGACTTAGATTAATGGCCCAAGTTATTTAGGCCTAGGCCAAAAGAGTTATATACCAAAGATTGATCTAAGATGTAAAGAAGGCCCATAAACCTAATTTAGGCCCATATGTCTAATGGATTAGGCTTGGGCCAAATGTTGGCTCGATTACCAAGCCCAAGTCCATGTAAAAGGGATATGGTCAAATTTGGCTTATTAGGCATATGTTATCCTTTAATTGTATATTATTGACCATGGCAAAGATAAGGATTAGGTTACATAATTATATATATAAAATGTATGTAGACATAATACATGAGATGTATTAATTCTCTACATACTTTTTAGTGCACTAGATAAGTGTACAAGTTGTATACTTATCATGATAAGTTGTATACATGTGATGTAAGATATGATGTCATTAGGGTTTGCTTTCTCTCTCTCTCTCTATATATATATATATATATATATATATATATATATATATATATATATAACATAAGATAATTTTCTAAGGTTAGAAAAAGCATAGACAAAAACAACACAAAATAGAAAACAACATCTACACAAAATAAACCCTAAATGTTCTTGTAAGGAGATTAAATTAGTGTAAGTTTTATGAGGGTCATTAGAGAGGCTACTTTTAGCTAATCTAATCTAAGCAAAAAGGTGATTTGGTAAAGCTTTAGTGTTTCAAGCTAGAGGCCTAACATTTAGGAGGCTAGAGCATTTGATTCAAGAGTTGAACCTAAGGTATCCAAAGCTTGTAAATTAACTATTGTGGTCTACATCAACTTAAGAGTTGGTAAGTTTTCTTAAACTTAGAGTTTCCTAGATTGATGTGTTTATATGTTTCTTAACATTTAACTATGTGTAAAATTCAAAATGGATCCTTGGGAATGGAATTCTTCATGTGACGAAGGGTTATGCAAGTGAAATTTTTGAAATTTCACCCTATTTAAGGTTTTTGCTCACTACACTTGTAAGTTGCATAACTGATTCCTTCAATTGATATCAAAGCCTCTTTTTGCACTTTACACATGCTAAATTAATTAATAATTACAAGTGTTGTGATTATACTTGATGTTGGTTGTAAGTGTTGCGGCCTAACATGCTTAAAAAGGTATATTTTTTTTATCCTTTGAACAGATTGACACACGGCTTGTGACATGGCCGTGTGTAGGCCATGTCAGTGAAACACCTTATTACATGGCCATGTCGCAAGGTGTGTCAGCATATGAACAACATATTTTTCTTATTTTGTATACTTTGCAAATTAATTTTAACATGCAAAAGTTCCATTTTTTTTAGCATGTCATACATACAAGGTATGCCAAAGATTAAATAGAATCATAAGAGTTATGATATGGAGCTTAAAGTGTTCAAGTTGGAGACCCATAAAGATGGTTATAAGGAGGCTCCTTTTGTAAATTATTTTAAGAGTTGAAATAGGTTTAAGCAAAGTCAATAATTACTCCTTATTTATGCATCCATTACGCATGTTCTATATATATATATATATATATATATATATATATATATATATATATATATATATATATATATATATATGTATATATATAATTGGCTAATGTGCGAAGTGAGACCTTATTTAAAACCCAAAAATCTTCCAAATTAAATTTAGGACTAGGCTCTCTATTAGAGCAATAACATGAATGGTTTTAGGATTATATGCATTGGCTATGGATACATAGGGGTGTACATGAGGCCTAATAGATTCATTTAGTGTTATTGTTAAGCATCAAATGTTATGGGAGTATGAATACACTATGGGCCAAGAATGGAAAATAGGAGTACCTAAGGTTTATAGTGTTCAAATCCATATATTTCACTGATTCAATGGTGTGGACCTAAGTAGTGCCAAAGGCTAAGAACGATAATATGTACCTGAGGCCCGTAACATTAGGAGCCGGATTGATGGAACCTCATATGAGATGTGAGGACAAGAGTTGTCCACTTAATGATAACTAATATTCTAAGAATAGTAATGTGTACTTGAGGGATGTTATTGATCCATTAAGAATTCCATCACCCACTAGAAATTCATCTAATAAAAGATTTTCATTTCCTACTTTAAAAGTGTATGATTCATGAAGTTTGTGGGAGGCCATTATAATTAAAAAACCAAATCTAATGGTAATAATAACAATGTCATTTAACTAATTAATCTTATTACCTTTGCAAAAACTTAATAATATGAGACCATCGAACCCAGTTTTAATCATACTCAACCAACATAGGCTAACAAGCTCTAATTTTATTGATTGGCTAAGGAACCTAAAAGTTGTTTTAAATTTTTAAAAAAACTATATGCATTAAAATTATGCCCACTTGGGTTCCTTGCCAAAAATGCATCTCAAGAGGAGCTTTTGAATATGTTTGCGATGACCTAAAAAGCTATATAAGGAAACAAAGGGAAGGAGGTTGCACTTATTGCTTCTTTTAGTGAGACCAAGAAGAAAGACAATAAGAAGAAGAAAGGCAAGATAAGTATTTTCAAGTCCACGGGTGGCATAGCCAACAATAAGGGCAAGGCAATTATGAGGGAAGAGAAAGGCAAAGGAAAGTGTTTCCATTGCCAAAGTAAAAGACATTGGAAGAGGAATTTTCCTAAGTTCCTTAAGTCTCTCAAGAAAAAAGGAAAGGGCAAGCAAGGAGAAGGTGGGACTTTCTCTAATTTATTAGCTTCTAAATGTTCTAAGAAATCATCAAAAGCTTAGGTATTGGATACCAATGCTAGTTCTCACATTTTTTCATCCTTATGGGATCTAGCAAATGAGAGAAGGTTGAGGCCTAATAAAGTGACATTAACGCTTAGAAATAAGGTAAGTGTTACGACCAAGGCTATAGGATCCACTTCTATTGATTTATATAATCATATTTTGTTATTGGATGATGAATTGTATGTACTATTGCCTATATAAAAAACTATCTATTTCTAGTTTAATAAGAAAATGTTATGAATTTCATTTTAAAAGAGATATTTATATCATTTATTTTGGAAGTGAAATGGTAGGCACGGGTTATTTAACACAAGGTTTATATTATGTTGATAATATGTCCAATAATAATGAGCCTCAAATTAATATGAGTAAGGAAAATTCAATATTAATTAACAATACCTCTGAACTTTAAACATCTATGGCACTTAAGATTATATCATGTTGTGGAAGATAGGATCAACAAATTAGAAAGGATGGGAATCTTGAGCAATCTTGAATCTGCATCCAATCTAACTTGTGAGGCTTATCTTTAAGGTAAGATGACTAGATTAAAATTTATTGAACAAATGGCAAGAGCTAAGGATATGTTAGAGATCATAAATAGTGATGTATATGGACCATTTATTGAAATGGCTAGAGGTGGTTTCTATTACTTTATAACCTTTATAGATGATCTATCAAGATATAGGCAATTATTTCTTATAAAACACAAAAGTGAATCCTTTAAAAATTTTAAAGAATTCAATGCACAAGTAGAGAACCAAATTAGGAAAAGCATTAAAACTCTAAGATCATATTGAGGAGGTGAACACCTAAGTACTAAATTCATTGAGTTCCCTAAAGAACATGGCATTGATCACCTTAACTAAAAGCTGTGTTTTATAGATGAAATCATACTTTATTGGATATGGTATATTTTATGATAAGCTATATTGATTTTCCTATTTCACTTTAGAGTTATACACTCCAAACAGCCTCATACATCCTTAATCATGTTCCATCCAAATTTGTTTCTACTATACCATATGAGATATGGCATGGTAGAGCATTAAGTCTTAAACATGTTAGGATTTGGGGATGTCTAGCTTTAATTAAAAGGCTAAAATCAGATAAATTAGATGTAAAATCGATTAAAGGAAGGTTTGTTACAAATCCTAAAGATAGTTATCTTCCTATTGAATAAGTTATTATTATAAATAGAGATGTTATATTCCTTGAGAAAGGGTTTTTTAAGGAATATGGCAAAGGTAGGAAGATAATGTTAAATGACGAGTTAGGTGTCATCCAAAAAAGCCCAATAAATTAATAAAATGAATATTAATCAACCCGAAGAGCCTATTCCAATTGAGAATTTCATCATACCGACTCCTAGAACATCTAGTAGAATATCTCATCCACCCAAGAGATATAGTTTTCTACATGATATGCAAAAGTTTCATATTCATGAACAAAGCAATCATGATAATGATCCTATAACATATCAAAAAGATTTATCTGATAAAGATTCATCGAGATGGCTTGAGATTATGAGAACTGAAATGGATTCCTTTATGTAACTATGTTTGGACACTTGTTGATACTCTTAAGGGTATTGTACCCATTAAGTACAAATGGATCTTCAAGAGAAAGATTGGTGCAAGTGGGAAAGAGAAAGAGTTTCGCTAAATGTAAGGGTTGACTGTGAGGAGACCTTCTCGCCAGTAGCCATGCTTAAATTGATTCAGATTCTTCTAGTTATAGCCACACACTTTTGTTATGAGGTTTAATAAATTGACGTCAAAACTACCTTCCTTAATAGTTATATTGAGAAAAAGATTTTCATGGAGCAACCCAAGGGTTTTAAATATAATGATAGCTCAAAAGTGGTTAAGCTTAATAGATATGTTTATGGTCTAAAGCAGGCTTTAAAGATTTGGAATTATCATTTCAATGAGGCTATCCGTTGTTATGGTTTCATTAAGAACTATTATGAGCCATATGTTTATAAAAAGATTAGTGGGAGCCAACTCACTTTCCTAGTCTTGTATGTGGATGACATTTTACTAATTAGAAATGATGTTGGAATGATGACTTCTATGAAAGTATGGCTATCTAAAACCTTCTCGATGAAGGACTTAAGGGAGGTAACCTATATTCTTGGAATTCAAGTCTATAGAGATAGATAAAAGAGAATGATAGGTTTATCCTAAAGTCTTTACTTGGAAAGGTGTTGAAGATGTTCAACATACTTGATTCTAAGAGAGGATTGTTACCATTTAGGCATGGTTCCATTTATCCAAGGGTGTGTTGCCTAAAATACCCAAGGAGATGGAGAAAATGGCCAAAGTTCCTTTTGCTTCAACCATAGGAAGCTTGATATATGCTATGTTGTGTACTATGCTAGATATTACCTATACTATTAGTATGACTAGTAGGTTCTAATCTAATCTACGTTTGGAACACTGTATAACTATTAAGGCAATCTTTAAGTACTTGAGAAGGACTAAAAATCTTAGTCTTAACTTATGAAGGATATGATCTTTAGATAAATGGTTTTATAGATTTTGATTTTCAATTAGATGTGGATGATCAAAAGTCTATCTCTGGGTTTGTTTTCATTTGTAATGGAGGAGCAACGAGCTGAAAGAGTTCCAAGTAAAGTGTCATTAATAATTACACTACAATGGCCTAGTATATAGCTGCATTAGATGCTGCTAAAGAAGCTATTTGGATTAAAATGTTCATTGCCGAACTTGAAATTTTTTCTTCTATAGAGTCCCAGATTCCTCTCTATTACGACAACAATAGAGCCGTTGTTTAGGCAAAGGAAATGATGTCTCACAAAAAATCCAAACATATAGAAATGAGCTTTTATATTATTAAAAAACTTATTTGAAAGGGCAATGTGCTTGTGTAAAAGGTAGCTTCAGCCAATAATGTAGCTGATCCACTCACTAAAGCACTAACGTAACTATAACTAGATTAAAATTTTGAGAAGATAGATCTAAGATATTGTAGTGATTGGCTCTAGTGCAAGAGGGAGATTGTTAGTATAGGTGGTATGCCTTAGAGGCTTATAGATGGCGGGGTTTAGCATGCACCCAAGATTTTAGCAACCGTAACAATGTTTGATCTTAGGGCTCTAGAGAATAACACACTAACCACTATCATAAAGACATGACGTGGTGATGAGAAGTCGTCACCCAAGGTAATAATTGAGACAAATTGAAAATGGTGGTACTCGATTCTCTAAAAGAAAGCTAGCACCACAACCAGGAGATCTAAATATGGAATACTAACTTCTTTCAGTCTCATGTTCATTTAGAATTACTTTATAAATTACTATCTTATCCTCTATTTACATGTAGTTTCATATAAATCCTTATTTTAACAATTAACCCTAGGTAAACTAGTCATGAAAAATATATATAAACAATGCATTCATTTAAATTCATAATCCTTAAGTTAGTCTAATCTATATTGATTTAAATTAAATGAGCTAAATCTATATGTTTTAATTTACAAGTGACCTTAAAGACTAATGACCCTAATTCCTGTTTAGTTTTTAATTAAGTGAACCTAAGTCTATTTATTTTAATTCTAAAAATGGGCTTAAATCTACAAATTATGAAGTATTTAAATTAGTGGGCCTAATTCTACATGTTATAATTCTAAGTTGATCTTAAATCTACAAGTTATGGAAAAGACGTCAATTTAATGGGCTAAGTCTATTAAATTAAACTAGGTGGGCCTATGTCTAAATTAACTTGGTGAGCCTAAATTATTTCTACCCTAAATCTAGTTAATTATAGACCTAAAGATGCATTTTAATTAAAATCTAGACCTAATTAATTATCAAGCTATTAAATGAAATGGGCTAATTAAAAGATGGGCAAAAAAGAACTACCTAAACCTAAAATTGCTTCAATAAGTTAGGGCTTAAGATGGGCTTGGGACCCAAAACACATCAAAATAAATAAACAAGCTCAAAAACAATAAAAAAAATATTAAAAACAATCAAATAAAAGATCAAACAATCAATTAAATTTATTTCTTATAAAAAACCTAATTTAGTGAAAGTGACCTTAAACAACAAATTATTAATAAATAAAATAATTAACAAACAACTCTAACTCTATCCACTTAAATCTAATTTAATTTTAATTAAACCCTAATTATCCTTACAGCCATTAATTTTAATTAATTATCCAATTAAAACCTAATCTTACTACCCAATTAATTAAAATAAATACATAACCATACACAGGATTCCACTATTCCCATTATTGGGGATATTACAATGATCTACTAAAAATAAAAATAAAATTAATACAACCCAAAAAAACTAAATAAATAAAAATACAAAATAAAATAACCAACAAAATATAATAAATAAATAAATAAAAACCCTAAAAACTTTATCCAAATACAAAAGTTAATCCATGGCATTTCATGGATCTTTATGGATTTTTTTCTCTACAATGAATTCATTATGTAACTCCTTCCATAATCACAAACACAAATACAAACACAAAAGTAAATAATGATTAGTAATTAACAAAATAAAAATAAAAATTAAATAAATGAAACTAAAATAATCAAATAAAATAAATAGAAGAGGGTAGAAAAAGAGATGATTTGATGAATGCGGTATTGATTTGCTCCCTAGAATGGTATAAATTACCGTTGTTTTTTAAAATAGGTCTTCAATGCTTGATTTTCTTTCTCAAAAGTCTACCACTTTTTCTTAAAAGAACAATACCTGCAAAGAAAATTTTTATTTGAAAACTGCATCCAGGAAAAAAAGAACTCCCCTTCTAGGAGAGTTGAGCTAGGTTTATATAGAAAACCCTAACTAAAGTCACATATCTTACTATGACTTCTCCTTTTTATAGTGACAAAGTTTTGGTTTAATAAGAACTTTTAATTTCCTGAAAAATTCAGATAAATCCTAGAAAAGAGATTTATCACATTATTTGACTAATTAAAATTCAGAATTTTTTTTATTTGCTGGAAAATAAAAAAATATAGATGGAACACGTTTAATCCTTACCGGAATTATATAATGCCGATTGAAATTACATAATTTTGATTTTTTTAAATTTTAATTACATAAAGACCCTTAAAAGAAATAAAATTTTACAAATTAAGTCTTTAAAAAAACTAATTAAGTTCTTTTGAAAATGCATTTAGGCTTTTAAGATTTCAAACTTCAAGCGTTGAAGATTTGTTTATAATATTTTCATCATTGGAGTCCTTATAAGCATCCACATTCCATCATCCTGAAATTTGGTGCTTACAAGGCCAATCACACATTTTGACATTATTAATACTCCCAAATGGTAATTAAATATTCATTTAAAAATAGTGTTTGTTTGTTTGAATATTTACCCTTTAGCATTACGTTAAATAAATTTATTATCAAGAGTTGATAATATGAGTTGTAAGTTTATTTAGTACATATGCTATAAAATGTTCATAGTCGATAAATTAATACTCGGGTAATATTTGGCTATTAGAGTTTGACTAAACCATGACTCCTATATTAGAATCTTCTAATGAAGGAATTTTAGTGCACACTAATTATAACCAAAGGGGTTGTGTGAATCAATACATGATTTAATTCTAATTGGGTAGTTGTGATTTCGATGTTAATGGTCACTCACAACTTATGAGAACAAAATGTGTATAATTGGGATTTTCACATTTAAACCTGAAAGGTGTTTCAAATAATTATCAAGTGTTGATATTATCTTCTCATTGTCAATTAGATATGAACCTCGTAAATTACACCTAAAAGAGTTTCATCAAATAACCATTAACATTAATCTAATTATTGATTAAAGTAAGATTAATAGAATTGGATTTATGTTTTAAGAAATTATTCTAGCATATCATGAAAATCTAATTCAAGCAAGAGTTAAATTATTAATTTATACTTAATTAATATGAGATATTAATTAAGATATCAAATTAATAATATATGTTATTTCTATTTGGACTTAGATTAATGGCCTTAGTTGTTTAGGCCTTAGCCCAAAAGAGTTTGGTCCAAAGATTAATCTAAGATGTAGAGAAGGCCCATAAACTGAATATAGGCCATATGTTTAATGGATTGGGTTTCGACTAAGCGTTGACCCAATTACCAAGCCCAAGTCCATATAAAAGGGATATGGTCAATTTTGGCTTATTAGGCATATATTATCCTTTAAGTGTATATTGTTGACCATGGCAAAGATAAAGATTAGGTTACATAATTATGTGTAGAGAATGTATGTAGATATAATGCATAAGATGTATTAATTCTCTACATACTTCTTGGTGCACTAGATAAGTATACAAGTTGTATATTTATTATGACAAGTTGTATACATGTGATGTAAGATATGATGTCATTAGGGTTTGCATTCTCTACATATATATACGTAACCTAAGATATATTTTTAAGGTTAGAAAAATTGTAAAGACAAAATAACATAAAATAAAAAACAACATCTACATAAAATAAACCCTAAATGTTCTTGAAAGGAGATTAAGTTAGTGCAAGTATTGTGAGGCTCATTAAAGAGGCTACTTGCAACTAATTTAATTTAAGCAAGAAGGTGATTTGGAGGAGCTCTAGTGTTTCAAGATAAAGGCCTAACATTTTGGAGGCTAGAGCATTTAATTCAAGAGTTGAACCTAAGGCATCCAAAGCTTATAAATTAACTATTGTGGTTTACGTCAAACTTAGGAGTTGGTAAGTTTTCTTAAACTTAGAGTTTCCTAGGTAAATGTGTTTATATGTTTATTGACATTTAGCTATATGTAAAATGCAAAATGGATCCTTGGGAATGGAATTCTTCGTGTTATAAAGGGTTATGTAGGTGAAATTTTTGAAATTTCACCCTATTTAAGGCTTATTCTCACCACACTTGTAAGTTATATAACTAATTCCTTCAGTTAATGCATCATTAAAATTGAAACTGGGGTAGTGTGACAAGTAGTTTAAGATATGTATATTAAGAAATAGTCAAGTAGATGCTACTCCTATGATTTAGAATTTCTGACAAAGGAAATAAGTTTTCATTTATCTGCTTCCTATTTCCCGGCTTTGGTCAAGTGACAACTCTAAAATGCAAAGGGTTGGCTCCCTTAGGTTGTCTCTCTATTAACACCAATGGGTCCAACTCGACATCTTTTGGATCATAATCCCTTTTTCCTTATTATGAGAAAATAGAGGGAATGAGAGGGGAATACTGGAAGAGCTTAGAGATGACATAAGTGAACTTACAACCCTTTACCCAGCTAGGAGAAACATTGGTCACTACTTGGTATCACGCGAGAAATTGTCCGATTAAGGACTAGGCAAACTCAGATCCCTCACTTGGAACTACATTCGCCCATTAGATAAAACATAGGGTTCAGCTGTTGATGTTAGCAGTAGTAGACTCAATATCTTAGAGGCATCTCCATATTGCCTAAATGCTGAGCAGGGTCGGCCTTACTAGTTATATACTATGCTTCCAAGAAATATGTACCATTTTGGATTAATAAATGCAAGCACAATTTATTCACACAAGCATATAATCACAATATGATAAAATAATTAATGATGCATGGGCATGACATAATGCATGAACAAATTAATTATAATAAATAAATAAAAATGGCAAAATATGATGCATGATCATGGCAAATGAACTAACATGGGATAGATACATATATCAAGGTAATTATGATAACATATGAACACACATGGCATATTTATATGTTATGAAATTAATAGCATACAATCATAGCATATATATCACAGACATGTCATGAGAATTTCTATGCATGGCAACCTAATTATTTTAAATGGAAAGCGAAATTAATAATAAGGCAATAATAAAATTAAAAAGAATAAGGATAAGAGAGACAAACACTCGAGTAGGCTCCTCCTCATCATCTTATCCTTTTTTTATGAGTTTTGGGGCCATTATGATGAGAAAAATTGATATTTTAAAGGAAAATAGGAAATAAGATGAAAAATAATTGAAAAATCCATAAAAATGACAAATGAAAATTAATGAAAGATAAATAAGAGAATAAAGTTAAATAATATTTCCAAATACATAAATAAATAATGAAAATTAAAAAGTAACAAAATCCCAATTTTACGGTGATTAATTGGTCAAATTAAAGCCTTTAATTAATAATAAATACAATTTATCGAATTAGGCCTCAAGACATAAATCTTGTACCTTGAATTAAATTGAATGCACACAATCAATTATAGCCTCATTGTCATCCCAGCAATCATCATAAATAGTTTTCAGAAAAAGAAAAGAAAATAATTGATTTTGAAACTTTGGTTGATTCTCAACAGTATGAGTAATCACATAACACAAAATAACATACACTAAACAAATATTCACAAATGATATATAATAAAGGCAATCTTGTATAAAATGAAAGGACATGAAATAACAATAACCAAAATAGAAAATAAAATTTAGAAAAGAAAAGAAGATAAATTAATGGAAAAATCCTTTACTATGTAATAAAAAGGGAAATCAAAATAAGATAAAAATAAAATAAGAATAGAAAATAATTGTGAGAGAAATTTTTGAAATAAAGTAAATAAGAAGGAAATTAGTAGATTGAGGTAGTGAATGGAAATGAGAATCATATTAGTGATTTAAAAATTGAAATATTTAACCAAAAATAAGAATTAGTGCAACTAAACTGGAAAATGCATAAGAGAAATGATAAATATTTGATGTATGGTAATCGTGGTCAAAATATTAAAATAAAAGGAATTAAAAAAGGAGATTAAAATAGAAAGTTAAATAAATATTAAATTTATGAAGGAATCAAAATAATAAAAATAAGGAATGGATTACAAATAGTAAATATAAATGATAAACAAAAAGATTAAATAGATGAAAATGGCAATGTATATATATATATATATATATATATATATATATATATAGAAAGAAAGAAAAGGGAACAAGTATATAAATAGAAATAAATGAAAATAGAAATTGAGGTGTTGAGAAGAATTATGCTAGAAACATTAAACAAATAACAATTACTATAAAGAAACAAGACAATATTGTAAAGATACATTTATAGAAATAATAAATAAAGAATAGTAATAACTAAATAAAATGGGAAGAAAAATGAGATAAAAGTAGGAATTAGGGCATGAATTAATTAACAATAAAAAATTAAATGAAATATTAAAAGAAAGTACTTGAGTGTAGAGAAATATTATGGCAATAAAAGATAATTTACTATAATAAAAGAATTAAAGCAAGTAAATGATAAATTAAGCGTAAAATTGTGAATTAAGCATAAAAATATAAAGAAAAATAAAATTGAAGATAAAGAGATTAGAATTGTAGAGATTATGGAAATAACAAATATGATAATATGAAATTGGAATAAAAGAAAATAAATAACAAATAAAGCATAAAGTAGATATAATTGAAAGTAGAGATTGCAATTAAAGAAAAAGAAGCAAATAAACAATAAATAGAGCATAAAATAAATAGAAAATGAGATCTAGAATAGAGACAATAATAATAAAACATGAAATAAATAATGAAATAAAAGGCATATTAAAAGAAATCAATAATAAAATGAACATGAAAATATAAATTTGATATAAAAAATGTAGAAAATGTAAGATTGGGTGTAGAGATTGAGGTTAGAAGCTTGATAATAAGATGAGTAATATACAATATTTGGATAATAAATAAAATGCTTGGAAAATAAATTGCAATAATGTTAGTAGTTAGTATAGTTAGTAATGTTAGTAGCATTAGAGATTGAGAGATTAAGTAACAAGAGACACACACACACACACACACACACACACACACATATATATATATATATATATATATATATATATATATAATGCATGATATAAATGCAAATGCATGCTCACACTAGCATTAAATAAATCCGAGGTGCATTCAATTTAATGCAATTTTGAAATTCATGCAAGAATGGCAACGATGCAAGTTGGGGTTCACACGATATGCATTAAGCACATGAGAATACATGAAATAAAAAAATGCAAGAAATGAGGAAATTAATTAGTAATAATAATCAATAAAAAGAGAAAAACTAGTTAGAGACAATAATCAAGTATGAGATTGAAGAAAGTTGATTAGAAAAAAAGAAACATAAAAATGATGAATAATACCTTAGAATACGTCAATTTAACCAATAATGATCAATTGATGCTTCTAAGTGCACAAATTGAGAATAAAATTATAAATTTGCAAAATAACTCACTTATTCACAAAATGGACTTATAATTATAAACAAAGCAAAGAAATATTAATTAGAATGCAAATAGAAGCTTATAAATTACATTTTGATGCTTTGGAAGTACCAATTTAACCATTAAAGGCTAATTAGCACTCTTAAGATCACAAAATGCAAAAATAGGCACATATATAATCACAACATACACACATCTTTCAATAATAACAAATTAAACTCACAAATAAATCAACAATAACCAGAATAAAGATAGGCACACAAGCATCATAAAAAGAGTCATAAATTTCACTCAACACATATACACAATAATTAACACATAGTTCAAGATTCAAAATGCACAAAATTAGGTAATTAAATTAGCACATAATAATTCATAATCATCAAATCACATTCAAGAATACACAAGAGGCTACACAATGCTGATTATCAACCAAATGCTCAATCAAGTTCAAAGTAACCAAGAAAATACAAATGCTTTAAAAAAAAGTTGAATATTAAAGAAAATATTTTAAAAATGAAAATAAATTATAAAAACATCAAATTTGATCATCCTAGGACCTTTTAGACACATTTTAATGATGTCTGATCATTATAGAATGTGTATGAGTCATTAAGACCATCATCAGAATCATGTCGAAGCAAGGAGCAAGTTTTCAGAGCTCAAACATGGACAACCATATTTGCCATATGAACAGCTAAATTTGGCCTCCAATAACTGGTCTAAGAGCCTCTAATACCCATATTTGAAGGATGGATAGCCAATTTTTCCAAGAATAATTGGCTTTGCAAAGAACAAGCAATTCTTGTTCAAAACATGAATTTCTATGACCAAAACTAAAAAGAAAGACACAAATTAAACAAAAAGATGTTTTAAAAAGTGTTTAGCCTCAGAATATGAGATTAAATTCACCAAAAATAAAGATTGAATTGAAGAAATTGAGATTGAAAGCAAATAGAGTAAAGTGAGCACTAGGTTGATTTTGGGTCACTGTGAGTTTGGTTTTGATTTGATTGTTCTTTCTGGATTATAGACAGATTAATAAGTGTTTAGGGAAGTGTTTAAAATAAGAATTGGGTAGATATTGAGTAGAGAAAGGTAAGAGAAAAAGGGTGGATGAGGAGAGTGATTATTTTGGCATAGTCTATGCTATTTTTTCTATATTCTCTCTCTCTCTCTCTTTTTCCTCCTCTAATTGTTTTGCTACAGGAAATTTCTCTCTCTTATATAGGCTTCCCTCCCTAAAATGCTTCCTTAAACCTTCTATTTATATATAAAAGCTAGGAAAAGGGTCAAATTAGACCCTGAACTTTGGACCAAATCTTACACTGGATATTAATTTTTTTATTCCCTATTGGACCTTTATGTATTAAAAATAGTTCAAATAGGACCTTCCACTAACACCAGTTTAAACAGCTATTAAAAATTGCTTGTGTGTCATGGTGGATCCACTTCATATGATGACAGGATGCCAAGCTTTGCATCACTCCTCCCCTCTCTTTCACATCCTACACCAATCTTTCCTAAATCAAATAATGCCTTCCACTAAAAAAATAAATAAAAAATCCATGCCCACATTCTCTCTAATGAACTTCACCAAGCTTTTTTACTCTTCACTAATATCCTCACCTTATTTTTAACCATGTTAAGTTTTTTAATCTAATTTTTTTATTCCACTTATTTATTGTTATTAGAGGCTATTCAATTGTGAAATCCTTCATAGGCAAGCCATCAAACAACTTATGTGTAGTTTCTATATCCCTAGTCTTAGCTTAAGCAACAATAATTTCCATCTAGGAAATCAGATCCCTCTCAAGAATTTCATCAAATAGCTTATGCCCACATTTTAAAACTACCCACATTTTATGTACATGTCGATCAACGTATTACTAACAAAAAAATTAAAACCAAACCCATAAATAAGAACAAACTACATATATTTCTCTAAATAAATCATTATGAAATGCATATGCCTTCCTAAACTCAAATCTAGAACCATGTCTACATGCCCATATAGTTCTTAGTTGCTTCTCTTTTGAGATTTCTCCACTCTACATCATGAGCAAAAACATACTCAACTTGGTGTTTAGAATTAAATTAAATTCCTTAATTTTTTATATTGTAAAAGATTTTACTTTTCTCTTTGCTATCTCAATTTTTTAATTCCAATTCAATAGCCGTAGTCCTATCTGGATGTATTTTAGAAAATGGAGAATTTGGTAGTTTTGATAAGGTCAAGTGTGGGAATAACTTAAGGAATTCCAACTGCCAGGTTTAATTCTACCTTATATTTGATGTCTTTTTTGAAAAGAAAAAATCTTATATTTGGGGACAATGTTTTTTTTTTCTTTTACAGAAGGCAATATTCCCTTGCATGGGAGGGTAGTAAAAATATATGAATTATATCCTAGTTTTCATTTTAAGAAACATGGTTCTTTCTTTATATAGTTGCTATATTTTTATGAATTATGGTGAATTAATTAGTTAGGTATTTATTGAAATTATTTTAGACCTTTAATTTACCTTGCATTAGTTTGTTTACGTACTCATTTCTTGATTCTTCTGATGTACTAGTCAACGGAAGGGATGTGCTCGTCAAAGTTTTGCCTTCATCTCATAAGAGATACACTATCGTCTTGTTGGTTATTTGACGTTATTGCAAGCCATTGTGTTCCAATCATTATGAGCGATTAAATCTAGCTTCCTTATAAGGACAAAATTGATTACAACTAATTCTAAGTTTTCTTCTCTATAAATGAAGTAATTCATCCAAGTTATATGGTTGATTAACTAAGGAAATTTTTGAAAAAAAGATGGCTAAAGATGTGGAGAAATCTTAAGAATATCTCCCATCACTTTGGGGGCAGTTGAATATGTTAATTGGATTCGCAATATTGCCAAGTAAATTTGTGAGCCTTGTGATACAGATTTCATTTTTTTTAATAAAAGGCACAGAATTTTTCAATTTAAGAGAGATTAATGTAGAGATGTAAAGGAGAGGAGAGGATCATATACACGTGGCATCTAGTGATCAAGTTAAGTGGAGCCCACCATGCCATATAAATAATTTTTAACGGTGGTTGAGGCTGTTATTAGTGGAAGGTCATACTTGAACTATTTTTGATACATAAAGGTTTGTTTAGGAACAAAAATAATATTAATGTCCAATGTAAGATTTGGTCAGCAATTCATGGTCTAATTTGACCTATTTCCCATAAAGGCTTGGTGCGTTATTGTAATTAGTTTATAACATAAAAGGGTATTATCACTCACTAAAAGAAAAAATCATAAACTAGAATCAATCCTAAGTTGACACTTGTCCAAGAATATTCTTAAATAGAATATTCTTTGCTTGGTCACTACCCCTTGGGAATTGTGCAACGTTTTATTAAATGCGTGGGACCTGATTTGACCACTAACGATAAAAAATTTAACTTTTTGTCAATTGATCCATACTAACACACTGTAATTTTAAAAGATAGTTTCAAACTAAAATTGAACTCTGGGAGCTCGCTTTGACCTCCAAAAAGGTCCATTGACTGAAATTTGACTTTTAATCTCGAGACTTATTTTTCAAATCATCATTCTTGAGTAATCTCATATGATAGTGAGATATTTTTCTACTTTCATCATTGGCTTTCAAGGCTTTGAATAACGACCCTAATACTCTCCTACATCATTAATACTTAAAACCAAAATACCCATACCGCCTTACTCTTGTGTGCCATGACCAACACTCATATGACCATAGGTATCCCTATTCCTAACTAGCTTTTTTGAGTTTTCCAACAAAGTAATATATATATATATATATATATATATATATATATATATATATTATACATGCAAAGTTGCACCAAAGTCTCCAAAAGAAATTGAAAAATTTCAAAGGAGCAAGTTGGGTTTTGGAGGTGTGTTCTATAGTTTTTTTTTAATAAAAATTAATTTATAATGATTTCTTTTTAGTTGTTCTTCTTGGAGTGCATTTCCACCATTAGATTTGATTACTTATAAAAGCTACTATTATATTATGCAACCATCTATTCGTACTCAGAGATCAAATGTTCCAGTAGAGGATAAGGGGACCCTTGTTGGAGTTCTAAAGTATTTTTCAAATGTCACTTGCACAAAGAGTATTACTAATGGATAGTTAAAATGATTCTTAAAGGAATACTATTGAATTGCATTACTAAATTCCCTAAGTTGATTTTTTTTTATACTGCAGTAGATGTGGTTTCATCAAAGGAAGGTATCTTATGATTTGTACAGAATTGTTGTTTTGACATTGCAATGGGGAAGTGAACAAATTTCTTGAAGTTTTATCGTAAGCCTATTCTTTGGTCGCTTCATGGTACTGCTCTATTTTGCTAGTGGCGATCGAGGGAGGATTCTCGCAATTGTGTTCTAAATTTTTTGGATAATATATTATGTTTTAAATTCTTGCGGTTAAGATTCATGCTTCTTTAGGAATGAGATTTCTAGAATTTGTAAAATACAATTGAGCAAGAGGGAATAAAAAAATAACATCTAAAGAAATACCTTACCTTTACGCAGATATAATTTTATTTAAGAGAAAAGGAATGTGTAAGCAATATTATGTCAAGTCATGTGTGTGGCATAAAATGAAGCCGATGTTGAGTTATTAATGAGAATGCACATTAGTTTGCCTTATTAATAAGGTAGATAAAGGAAAATAGTGTATATATCGCTTATCCTTTGTGTGTTGTGATCGCCACTCATATGACTATAGGTACCCTTATTCCTAACTAGCCCTTTCATGTTTTCTAACTAAGTAATTGTTAACCCTTTGCATGATCAATGTCATGATCAATCTTAAATCAACCTTGGTTTTAAGTTTAATAATTAATTTTAGTTGATAACTTTTATAAGTGTGTTTATAAGTTAGGTTCAAGGGTTGGTGGAATCAATAGGCCTTGAATTGAATTTTAAATAAGACCATTTAAAGGTTAAATTTCCCATCCCAGGCTTTATCTCAATTGGGACGAGACCACTCGGGACCATATGCATACACTCAGGACCTCATCAAGAAAATGGGAGTTTTGGACAGTGCTCATCCCAAGCTCTATCCCAACTGGGATAATGCCTGGGACATCAATCATAAGTGATGTCTCGCCTACGACTTAACCTTTCTTTTTTAAAAGCAATAGTCTTGTAAGTTCCACTGGCTATTTTTATTGAACGTCCTAATCAGGACTAACTAAAATTATGCAAAAAAGCTAAAATACATTGAATGAAGCTTGAAGAGCTTAATGATGACATTAATGGCCATAACAGCCATATTTCTAATGCTCAACTATAAAACTCATTTACAAGTTACACATTTTGATTAAGCATTCAATTTATTCTTAGCATTTGTAAAGCTCATTAATTCTCTTTCATATTTCAATTCATTGAGTGTAGTTATGTGATAGACTTAGGTGATGGAAACAGTTATGTAACTTACAAGTGTAGTGAGCACAAGCTTCAAATATGGTAAAATTTAAAAATTTTTAACCCTTTATGAAATGAAGAATTCCATTCCTAAAATACTTACAAACTTACAAACTCCTAGTTTGATGTAGACTACAATAGTTATCTATAAGCCTTGGATGCTTTAGGTTCAACACTTAAATCAAAATGCTCTAGCCTCCCAAATGTAAAGCCTCTAGCTTGAAACACCAAAGTTCCACTAAATCACCTTTTTACTTTGAATTAATTAGTTGTAAGTGTCCTCTCTATGACCCTTATAAACTTTGCACTAATCCAATCTCTAGCAAGAGATTTAAGGTTTATTTTTGTGTAGATGTTCTCTATTTAGGTGTGTATCTCTAACCGTCTATATTCTAAGAAAAAAATCTTAGGTTATATGTACGGAAAACAAGCACCTTATCACATTATCTCTTATCTTATAAGTATACAACTTGGCATAATAATTATACAAGTTGTATATGTGTTTCACTAGTGTACAAAGAAGATGTAGAGAATACATCTCATGTATTTATCTACATTCATCATCACACTTATCCATGTAACCCAATCTTTCTTTTGCCAAAGTCAACAATTTACACATTAAAGATAATGTGTGCCTAACATGACAAATTTTACCATATCCTTTTGTATGGACTTGGGCTTGGTAATTGGGCCAACAATTAGCCTAAGCCCAATCCATTAGATAAATGGGCCTAGATTAAGTTCATAGGCTTTCTTAACATTTTATATTAATCTTTGGTCTAAAACTCTTTTAGGCATATACCTAAACTACTTAGGCCACTAATCCAAGTCCAAATAGAAATAACAATATATATGTTATTAATTTAATACTTCAATTAATATCTCATATTAATTAAGTATAAATTAATAAACTTTTACTTGAATTAGATTTAATGATATACTAGAATCATTGCTTACAGCTTAAATCCAATTCATTAATCTTAATTATTTGATTAAACACTTTAATAATAATTAGAATAATATTGATGTTGATTTGCTAAAACTCTTTTAGGTGTGACTTATTAGGTTCATGTTTGATTGGCAATGAGAAAATAATATCAACACTTGATATTATTTGAAACTCCTTTCAAATCTAATTGTGAAAATCCTAGTTATACACATTTAGTTCTCATAAGTTGTGACTGACCCCCTAGCATCGATATCATAACTACCTAATTAGAAATGAATGCATATATTGATTCATATGAAATTTTTTGTCATAATTATCGTGCACTAAAATCTCTTCATTAGAAGATCCCGATATAGCCTAGAGTCATGGTTTAGTCAATCTCATATGACCTCATCTTAAGTTCTAATTCTTGATAGAATATAACAAATATTGGAAACACTTTTTTAGCATTGAAACTCTTTTAAGCTATGTCATGTTTGTCCTAGCCAAGAACTTATTCATCAAGAACAAACTTAAATAGCACAAGATCTTATCTTGGTTCACTCTATGCAATGAATCTCATCTTGGTTGAACACTCATCCTTACATTTAACCAACTAGAGCCATCACATGCCATATACCCATATGTGATTAACACGAGTATATAAGCGGTAATAAATCTTAACCACTCAAATATAGATGATCATATTGTCTCAAGTTAAAGGACTATATGCACCATTATGACCTAGTTTGTGATTGTTGACTGTAAGTGAATATCCACACAATCACAAATCTAATGTCACTATTCGATTCACCCATCACATGAGTATCCATATGTCTATTATGATAGATCTTATTAAGTAGCATGAGAGTCACTACCTCTACTATTAATATCATATGCTAATCAAGAAAAATAGATAGAGGTGGTATTCAAATTAATATTACCTAAATATTAATTTACTAACTATGAACATCTTATAACATATGTACTAAATAAATTTATGGCTCATATTATTAACTCTTGATAATAAATTTATTTAACATTATGCTAATGGATAAATATTCAATTAAATAAACACTTTAGATAATAGAATATTATTTCATTGCCATTTGGGATAATTTACATCATCAAAATATATGATTGGCCTATAGGGCATACCACTTATACTAACATTAGGTTCTTCTTCTTCTTCTTTTTCTTATTTCTTGGGTTGAAAAGGGAAGTGAGGAACTATGTTTAGAAGGAATTAGTTTAAGTGTTAGCCATTGAAACACTTATTTTTTGGTTTTAAGAGTGAGCCAAGAAAACTCTTTGTGTAAGGTTTAAGTGTGAGCCTTGAAAACACTTGGAAAAAAGTTTGAGTAAGCCTTGAAAATGAAAGTTGTAAAGGTTTGAGTTGAGCATTAAAAAACTCTTATAAACTCAATCTAGTGGAATAAATTGAAATGGGTGTTGAAAATCCTAACTTGGGGATAAGTTAAGTGGAGAGGTAGGATCGGTAGAATCTGAAGTCCTTAAAATCACTTGTGTTCTCTTTGATCTTCTTGTTATTCTCATTCTTAATCTTTCTCTTTATTTGTTTTAATTTCCTTTAAATAATTTAAAGCCCTATTCACCCTCCCAAGGGTATTTTCATTTGGTATCAAAGCTTGGGTTCTAGGTAGTTAATTGTTATAATTCAAGATCATAGGGAGTTAATCATTTTCTTTCCAAATCTTTAAACCATTATTTGATGGAAGTAAACCCACATTGGAAGCAGAAAAATGGAGCTCTATCTTAATAGTGATCCAATTAAATTATAGGATGTAGTGTTAAAAGGTTGAGAGCCTCATAGAGGAAAAGTGGATGAAGTTGAAGTCATACTTGAAAGAAGCAAGTGGTCATAAGAGCAAAGAGAAGAAAATCACAAAAATAAAAAGGTAATGGTTGTTCTTATTGCTTCCATGTCAAGAGAAAAAGGAGACAAACTTCAATAATATGTTTTGGGCAAGGAGATATGGGAAACTTTAGAGAACCACTATAAAGGTAGCATCCAAGTTAGATCAAAGAAGGTTTAACTCCATGTCTATGAGTTTGAACTCTTTAAGATGAAGCCTAATGAGTACATAACTGAGATGATGAATATGTTAAATGCCCTTTTAAAAACCTTGAGGAAATTGGGCAAGCACTACTCCAAAGAAAAAGTCAACACCAAAATCTTGAGAGTGCTAACCAAGAAGGATTAGGAATTAAGAGTAACCTCCATTGAGGAAGCTTATGATCTTTCTAAGCTCTTAACCAATATTCTTATTAGTAAGCTTCTTACTTATAAGCTTACCTTAAGACAAAGGGAAGAGGAGCAACAAGGTAAAGAAGAAAAAAAAGAACAACCATACATTTAAAGCATTACAAGACTCAAGTGAAGATGATGAAAAGATTGCATCATTCACTAAATACTTTATGGAGTACTTAAGAAAAAAGAACTTGAGCAAGCATAAGGAATCTAAGAGAGATGGATTTAAGAAGGCTAAAGAAGTCATATACTTCAAGTACAAAAGGCCATATCACATTCAAGATGAATGTCCTAAGCTCCAGCACAAGCTCAAGGATGCAAAGGAGAGGAGAAGAGCTTTTAAAGCCACTTGAGATGACTCATCCTAATTTGAGATAGAGGAGGGGAGCAAAAAAAGCCATTAAACCTTTGCTTTAAAGCTTTGGAGGATGCATTTGAGGTACCTCTCTTGTCTAATTCTTCTTATAAAAATTCTTATGATGATTTGTGCTTTGATGAGCTTAATGATGATGAGGAATTTGATGATGATAGCTCCTTATTTAGAAAATTAGTTTTGCATTGTCAAAAGTTGCTTTTTAAGAAAAAGTTTTATAAATAAAAGCTTTCAAAGTTGTCCAATAATTTTGAGGATTTGAAATTGGAATTTTTAAATGTTAACCCCCTAAATGAGAATCTAACTCTTGACTTGAAAGAATCTATGTCCTTAAAAGAAAATCTTATTAACATTGAGAAAGAAAATAAGTTGCTTTCAAAAGAAATTTTAAAATGAGTGGCTTTCAAAAGCAATTTTAGAACTCAAAAATGCATTTTCTAAGTTTCAAAAAGGAAAAGAGACTCTTGATAATCTTTTACATAGTCAAAGGCCTCAAGGTTTGACATATGGACTTATTTTTTAAAATCGAGCTTCTACATCATCAAGTCCCCTTAAAGTTGTCGAAACTACTATTACTTCTTCCCCCGTTCTTTATATGATTTCTAAAGCTTAAGATTCTAAGACCAAGAGTTTTAAGAATCCAAATGCTAATGGAAAGCCTCTAAAGGCTAATATTTCCAAGGCTTAAGGTTCTAAGGCTAAGGCTAAGAAAACCCAACCTCATCATGCATTCATGTATCATAATAAAAGGTACACACATACATATATTAGGCCTCAAAATTCATGCATTGTTATAATTGTAAGTTGCACATTTATCCTCAAACTTTTATGTATAGAAAATCCACCAACCACCTTAGCCATGACTTATTTTCAAAGGCCGGTAGGCAAAATAGGTTTTCAAAAACCAAATGTTTTTATTGCTTAAAATTAGGACACACCAACAATGTGTGTTACTATAGAAAACTTTATCTCAACCTTCTATCTATGGACTACCTTGAGAGTCATAAACCTAGACCAACTAAGGTTTGGGTTAAAAATGTTGTATGATGATTTTTATTTTTTTGGTTGTATGCTAATTATTGATAAATTGATGAAGGTAATTTATTTGGCTTATCAATAAATATGCACACATCAAATGTCCAAAGAAAATTTGACCCTTTGCATGTTTAATAATAATTCTCAAATTACATGATCTTGGAATATTATTTTCCATTATCTTTCAACATTTTTCATTTGGTATTTCTCAATTGGCATCATTTCTTTTAATATGCCTTAAAGAACTCTTTGGACTAATTAGTGTGAATCATTATTTCTTTTGCCAATACTTCTTTACGTATTATTCTTAGCACATGTTTTATTTATCATTTAAAATCATGATTAATTTTTCTTTACTTTATAATTTAGTATCACTTAGTATTCTTCCTTCTTTATTTCCTCCCTTTTTCACTTTGACAAAAGGGACGAGAAATTTGGCATTTTGAATGATAATGAACATGTTTATATTATAAATAGAATGCTAATAAGGAGGAGAGACTAAATATTTATTTTGATTGAGTTATATTTGACATATTTTACTCACCTTAACATATATTAAGGGGGAGAAATTTTTAACTCCCTTGGTATTTGATTAAGGGGGAGTATTAAGAAAAAATGCACGTACATTCACTTAGTGATTTTTTATTTATCATTTAAAATTGTTTGTCAAAGTAAAAAAGGGGGAGATTGTTGACCCTTTGCATGATCAAGGTCATGATCAATCTTAAATAAACCTTGGTTTTAACTTTAACAATCAATTTCAGTTGCTAACTTTTATATTTATGTATGTTTAAAAGTTGGGTTCAAGGGTGAAATCAATAAGCCTTGAATTGACGTCTAAATAAGGTCATTTGAAGGTTAAATTGCCCATCTTTGGCTCTATCCCGACTAGGACACCACCTAAGACCATATGTACACACTTGGGACCTCATAAAAAAAAATTAAAGTTTTGGACAGTGCTCATCCTAGGAGCACTGTCCTAACTAGGATGATGCTCGAGACATCAATCACTAGTGATGTCCCACCCAGGACTTATCTTGTCGCTTTCAAAACCAACAGTCTTGTTAATTCCAATGGCTATTTTTATAGAACGTCCTAACTGAGATTAAGGATATCCCAATCGGGACTAACCAAAATTCTGCAAAAAAAGGTGAAATACATTTAATGAAGCTTGAAAAGATTAGGGATGACATTAATGGCTCCAATAGGCATATTTCTTGTAATGACCCATATTTTTAAATTAATTTATTTTAAAGTGAGATATGCAGTATTAATAAATTCAAAAGTTATATTTGATTATTTGATTATTTTGTGGTTAATATTTATTATTCTATCTTTAATTATAATTTTCTACGTAAACATATTATATCGAAACTTATTATTTTGGACAATTAATTTACATTATATTTACTACTTTGAAAAGAATTATTTTAGTAATATTATTTAAGTACTAACATTATTTTATTGATTGACTTAAATTTTGAGTATTAATTTATTATTTAATTATTCCATAATATTGTTTATCATTATTATTATTATTATTAAACTACACTATTTGCATTGTTATTTTATGTGTTATTATATATATATATATATATATATATATATATATATATATATATATATATATATATATATATATATATATATATATATATATATATGCACATATATAAATTAGGGTTATTTTTTTATGTGTGTGTATTATTGATTATTATGTGTTATATATGTGTGTGTGTGTGTATATATATATATATATATGTATGTATGTATATAATATGCATGTGGTGGAGATTAATTCATGTAAGTAAATTATATAATTCTAATATATAGTATATTATATACATATAACATACAAAAAAATGGGACAAAACAAAAACACAGCTTCTCCTCTTCTTCTCTTCCCTGCGACCCATACCTCAACCATCACTGTGCCTCTTGGCCCTTCGCAGGACCGCCACCATCCACACCGTCATCTCCTCCATCTTCCTCGTTGCCGTCCAGCAAGGGAGCAGCTCTCCTGCGTCTGCGTTATAGGAGGTCGAAACCTCCATTGTTTTCGACCACCTTCTTTTTCGCCACCATTTTTCTCGATTCCGGTGTCTTTCTCTTCCTCTTGCACCAATGAGCACTAATCCAAGCTTAGTTTAAGCTTTAATCTCCATTTGATTGAGTTTTTCTTGATTTTGTGTTTTTGAGTTCTAGGATTTCGAATTTTTTTTTCGCATGACTTAGCTTGAATCTTGCAAACTCCCTTTAAAAATGTGATTCCTAGTAGCTTAATTTACCTCTATGAATTTTTGTTCCATTTTTGGAATTTATTTTGATTTTTGTGAATTTTTGAATATTTTATTATTATTTTATTAATTTTCTTAAATTAATTATTAAAATTGTAAATTTGGTATATTTTGAGTTATCATTAATTGTTATTAATTTTAGAATTGAGATTTTAATTTTTGTGATTTTTATGTAATTTTTATATCATGTCAATATTGGATAATTAGGTTTAGGTTGGATTTTTATTGAAATTATGGTTTAAATATGTGTTTTAGTTAATATTAATAATATATATGTTGAGAAAATAATTTTTATAGAATTTTTGAGTAATAATAGTATGTTATGTGTATTTTTGTATTATAGGGGTAAATGTGTAATTTTGTGTTAATTATAGCTAAATAATATATTTTTAGTTGGTTTTAATATTATTTAAGGTACTAAAATTATTTTTACAAATTATTTACTATCTTAACTAATTAATACTAATTTTCAAAAATTGTTTTCAAATAATGTATTATATATTATTTTGGTAATTAAATGGGTTTTTAGTAATGTTTAATATGTATTTAGGCTATATTAGTTATTCGAATATATAAAGTGAATTTTTATTAATTTATATTGAATTATCGAGAAAATTAGATTTTAATAATATTATATTATTATTTCAAGATTTTTACATAATTATTGAGGAAATAATTATTTTTGGTGTTTTAATGTTAAATATGTTATATTTTGATATTTTGAGGGCATTTATGGCATTTATTGATTTTTAATATATTTATTGAATTATTTGAATTTTTAGTGAAATGTGGACCTTAATTAGGGAATTGCGTAGTTTGGGATTTCAATCGAGGGTTGTGTGAATTCTGGAATTAGAAGTGTGTTTTTCTTGCAGGACCGGTTCTAATTTTTAGTAGAGAGATGTCCGTTTTACAGAAGAGGTTCTGCCAAATTTTTGATAAAATTCTCTTAAAACGTGACATTGGGTCAATTCTGATTTCTGTATTCTGTAATCCTAGATTGAGTCTCTAGAAATTAAGTTAGATTTATTCTAATTAATGTATTAATTGATTTATTTAGTTGCACTAAGACCGAGACCTAGTGGACCGGGCCCGTCAGATTAGTCTCGAGGAGCGCATACCTGTGAGTTGTTATTTTATATATACATTACACTTAGGTTGCATGTTTTAGAAATACATGTTTAAAATGTATAATTATGCATAATTGTTTTATTAAATGATTAGTATATTTTAGGTATATTTTTTATATACTTCTAAATAAATGCATGTTTAATTATTGATTTAAACCTAACATGTTTATAGTATACTATTGGTTTATTTTTAGTATATTTCATGACTTATTTGAATTTATTTTACATATATATACGTGAAATATACTTAGTTTATTTTAGGTATATTTCTAGTATATATATGGTTTATTTTACTATTATGAATGATATTATGCATTATTTATTTTTCGAATGTATGGTTTATTCTAAATGAAGGATATCGATAGAACGTGCTACCTAGTGGGCAACACTAGGACCGTGTACGTACCGGTGCAATAAATTAGGGTTGAGTGAGAATTAATTGTGGTGATTACGATTGATTGATAATGTTATGATTGATTTGATTGAGATGTGATGTGATGTGATTAATGGTGTGATTGTTGGAGCTCGGTTGACTTAGTGTCTCGGGGCTAATCACACTGACAGTCAAACTGCTGGAGCTCAGTTGACTTAGTGTCTCGTGGCCAATCTACTGTCCAAAATGGATTAAGTGAATTTATTTGGAATTAAGTGAGCCTGTATGGCTAGAGTGATATTATGGTTAATTGAGATTACGATTAAATAGGGTTCTATTTGATCCTTCATAAACTGGTGTTTTTGGGCATTTGTGTGTATATGCTTGTATATATATTTATTATATATATTGATGACTGATTGCATTTGACATATAGGAAATGCATGTATATATATTATAACAATTCACTTAGTGAGATCTAACTTCCCTTAGTTGATATTTTTACAGGAGAGTCTTCTTCTTCAGACCTCAGCAGTAGACCCATTCGCCGGACTTCTTTCGCCCTGGATCTTTTATGTAAATTATCTACTTAATTATTTATACTGTACTCTAAAAAACTGCAGTAGTTATAATTTAGTATCAGTAGTGTGTTGTATTTTATATTCGCTGTATGTGATTTTAATTCAGAGGCTTTTCTCTAAGGTTGTATTAATATATTTTATGATATGATATGAAAGAGTTTTATTTTATTATATTGATTTGAGATTTTAATATTGGTGCGTATTTTATTATTATTATTGTATATTTTTATTTTTTTTAAGGCTTGCTACGAGTTTCGGATTCGAAAGAATTCTTGTTCCCTAGCGCCGGTCATGACTCCTAGTTTTGGGTCGTGACATTTCTAATGCTCAACTATAAAAACAAGTTCTAGAGACTCATTTACAAGTTACACACTTTGATTGAACATTCAATTTATTCTTAGCATTTGTAAATCTCATTAATTCTCTTCTATATTTCAATTCATTAAGTGTGGTTTAAAAGGAATTAATTTAAGTGTTCGCCATTGAAACACTTAGGTTTTGGTTTTAAAAGTGAGCGAAGAAGACTCTTTGTATAAGGTTTAAGTGTGAACCTTGAAAACACTTAGGAAAAGGTTTTGAGTATGCCTTGAAAACTCAAGTTGTAAAGGTTTGAGTTAAGCCTTAAAAAAACTGTTAATAGAATATATTGGAGTGGGTGTTGAAAATCCTAACTTAGGGGATAAGTTAGGTGGGAGACCTAGGATTAGTTGAAATTCCGAACTCCCTAAAATCACTTACGTTCTCTTAGATCTTCTTATTGTTCTCATTCTTAATCTTTCTCTTAATTTGTTTTAATTTCCTTTAAATAATTTAAAGCCTTATTCACCCCCTCCCTCCTCTAGGGCATTTTTAGTATGTATATATTACTCAAAAAAGAAAATTTGAAACTATTAAAGGATAAGATTAATTCAAAACTAATTTTTTGTTAGTATGAGATGACGACTTGTGGTGTTCCACTTATATCTCATTAACAACTCCTTTACTTATACTTGGAATTATACACTATTATACAATATTATGGAATTTTTCTAAATATTCTTGTTTTTCCAATATTTGAGGGGATCAATTACATGCATTAGATTTTAGGAGGAAGGATGATGTGAATACAAATCTAGTTAGGGTTAATTTTAAAATTTTTCCCTAGCATGCAACCCTTGCATGAAAGATAAGATTCTTAATAACTTAATATTACATCATATATTATTTACACAACTAAATGCATGCATGCTAAAATGGACAACATTTTAAAAAAAATTCATAAACACCAAAATATTTAGCATGTCAAGAGGCCTGCACGTAAGAGTCTAGTAACTCATACAAACTTTAAATACTGGTAGCAAGCTCGACAAGCTTTTGATTAAGATAAATGTGAATCTACAAGTATGAACCCTCTAGCTCAAAATATATGAGAAGCACATGAATTAATTCAAGCCTTTAATGGGATTCTACCCACAAGCTTTCTTTGGCGATCCCAAAACTTGCTGGAGCTTTTTCTTTGTCTTACACAATGTACGACTTATTGCTTTTAACTGATGGATGAATGTAACCTTTAAGTTGCAAAACTCTTGTGCAACACTAACTCAATGGATGATGACTATGGGTAATGCATGAAATACAACTCTTGTATTTCACTCAGTCACGCACTTAGTACACTTAAAAAAAATAATAAGAAGAAGACTTAACTCTTGAAAAAACTCTTTTGTTTTCTCTCATGTGCTAAGTGTCTCTAGTCAATTAAACTACATCTAACACTTAAATAAGGCTCATCGCTCTCTACACTAATATCCAAGCCCATTTATCACCAATTAAGGTACATCTCTGTGGCCTATGCTAGTATTAGCAAATACCAATTTGGTCTTTAAACTTCATATCACATATTAAATTAAGTTCATGTTAATATTTAATCATATAATTAATAGTCTTAACATTTAAATTAGATTTTAGGATATGCTAGATCCCTATGTAAGTGCAAATCCAATTCAATAAATTTAATTAATTAATTAATTACTTTAATTAATAATTCAATAATAATTATCATTATTGGTGTAACTCTTGTGTGTGTGTGACTTACTAAATTCAAGTCCAAATGATTGTGGAAAATAATATTAACTTTTGATATTATAGGAAACTCTTTCCAAGCTAAATGTGAAAATTTTAATTAATCACATTTAGCTCCCATAAGTTTGAGTGACCCTTAGCATAGATTTCATGGCTACCCAATTGGAAATGAATGCTATTATAGATTCACAAGAACCATAGGACATAATTACTTTGCACTTAATGTCTCTTCATTACAAGATCTCAATATTGGCTAAAGTCATGGTCAAGTCAAGCTCTAAATGCCATAATCATATGACCTCATCTTTAGTTCAATTTTTGATAAATTGTGATTTCTACTAAGAACTCCTTTCTATCACCAAAACTCTTTTTGAGTAAGTAAATTTTGACCTGGTCAAGTTCTTATTTATTAACAATAATTTAGATATCATAAAATCTTATATCGTTCACTCCAGATAATGAATTTCATCTTGGCCGATCATTGTTCCTGCACATTACCAACTAAAGCCACTATATGCCATATACCCATATGAGGCTAGCACATATATATAAGTAGCAACAAACTTCAATTAACCATATGTGGATGATCATTTCGCCTCAAGTTAAAGGACCACATGGACTATTCTGTCCAAGACAATGATTATTGACAAAAGTGAATTTTCATGTGATTATATCTTACATCACAATTTGATCCACCTATCACATGAGTATCCATATGTCTATTCTAATATCTCATATCTAGTAACACAGGACTAATATTGATATCACATACCGATCAAGGAAAATAGAAAGAGTTATTAGTCTATAGATTAATACTAACCATGTATTAATCCAATAACTATGAACATTTTAAAGCATATGTATTAAATGAATTTCTCAATCATAATATTTAACTCTTGATAATAAATGCATTTAACATAATTATAAAGGGTAAATACTCAAACAACTAAGCACTTTATTTAAAGGGAAAAGTACGAAAAACCACTCTGTGATTTCACGGTTTTGCACTTCTAAGTATGTGTTTCATTTTTTGACAATTTGAGTCTTGTGTTTGTTGTTGTTTAACAATTTTCAGTAAATGAGGCTAATGCTGTTAAATGAGTCCAACATTATTAGTCTCATATACTGAAAATCGTCAAACGCCGACAAACATAAGACCTAAAATTATCAAAAAAGTGAAACATATACTTAAAATTGCAAAACTTTGAAGCCACAGGGTGATTTTTCGTACTTTTTCCTTAATTGTTTTTAGTTAGGTCGTACACCATTAACGACGTTAGCCTCATATACTGAAAATTATTGAACAACAATAAATACAGGACGCAAATTATTAAAAAATGGAACGCATACTTAAAAGTGCAAAACTGTGAAACCATAAGGTGATTTTTCATACTTTCCCCTTATTTAAATGAATATTTTGTTGCCAAACGGATAAAATTACCATGTCATTTTACATTAGAAGAATGACACTAGGGCACATTTATACAAAAAATATAGTTGAATATCAAAATATTAGGGCTTGTGATCCACCATTGCCTCCATTACTCTTATAACTTGGTTGGCTAAACTTAACCAATACTAATGATTTAATAGGCATTTTAGTTGGTCCTTCCCACACTGATGTTAGGAAGCTAGAGATACCATCTTCTGATTATGATGTCTTGGCAAATGAACAAGTATGCACCTTTATGATACAAATTGTGATTGTTGACAAAAGTAAATTTTCATTCAATCATAAATCTACCATCAAAGTTCGATCCACCCATCATATGGGTATCCATATGTGTATATGATATCTCATATCAATTAGCATGAGACTCATTGTCTGCTACTTTCAATGAAAATAGACAGAAGTGATAATCTGCAAATTAATACTAATATTAATCCAATGACTATTAACAATTATAGCACATATACTAAACAAGTTTTGTAGCTTGAATTAAACTCATTTAACATAATACGAAAGGTAAATATTCAAATAAATAAACAATTTATTTAACTGAGCATTATTTATTGCCAATAGCAATAAAAATACAATGTTAATATACATACAAGAATGAACACACACACACAGATAGATATATATATATATATATATATATATATATATATATATATATTCTCTTAAAATTTGGCATTTGTTATATATTCAAATGTATTTGTATATATCCAAAACACAACTATGTTGTGTTTGCACTTGTTCATAAACAAGTGTCTTGTGTAATATTATGGGAATGCAAGACTCCCAAGAACTCATCGTGATTTAGATTTGTTCAGAAATATGATCACTGCGCAAGGGCTTGATGAGTGCCAAGGAATGTCTCGTCATCATGGCAGTCCAATTTGAACCAGTCTGAAACAAACACAATCTTACTGCTAAAAATTATGAAGTTACGAAATTATGAACCTTTATTACATGATATTTCATGGGGAATAAGGGCCACGCATGGAACTAATAGTAGCTGACTTGGAATACAAATTTCCAACTGATGCTGTATCATTTTAAGAATCTTGTAGCTACATACTCTGCAATTGCCATGCTTGAAGTTAAGCCGGGTGATTCAATACCAAAAAGGTTGATAAGACCCGGCACTCCATGAGCATCTTCTCCCTGCATAAGGTTGGAAGAATTGTACAACTCTCAATAAAAAATTTTAAATTATAATTTTCACAATTCAGTCTGTTCTATTCTCATGAAGACCAGAACCAACAACAGTAAAAAATTCTAAGAGATTCGCAACAAAAATATTGCATTGTAAGTTGTATATATATAAAACATGAGTGGCAAATGAAGAGAAAACATCATGTGATGGACTTACAGTATTTTACCATCTCAGCATCGTAGTAAACTTGCTAAATGGAAGGGGAAGATTTGTCGTTTTGATCTTATTTCAACAGGGAAAAATAAGGCCAATGTGAAGCAATTAATAAGATAGTTAACAATTATACGCATTGCATTGCCATCATAAAAAAGGCAGTGGAGAAAGACATACTTTACTAAATCATCCGTTTCTGACATTAAGTTGAATACAATATTAGAGAATCACGCTCATTGTTGATTGCCAAGCTAGAGCACAAATTCGCAAGAATTTATCAAAGAAAAAAATTTAATTAAATTTAGAGCACTGCTGAGGAATGTTCAAACGTGACTTGCACCGGCTAGCCTGAAAATCTAATTGGCAATGCTCAAATCAAGTACAAAACTCTTTTTTTTTCCCCCTTCTTCTCTTGAGATCTCCAACTAAGAACAAGAGTAGTAACTTAATTCTTTGATTTCATTAGATTAAACCTTAACTTGAGAAGTAAACCATGTGAAACCGTTTCAGTGCCTATAGCATGTGAAAGCCTATGTATTGCTGACTAGGATAGGAAAAGCTGTAACCAGGTTTATGGCAGAATTTTGCATAAAACCCAATTTTTAAGCTGCTGTTTTGGGAAACTAAGAAGATAAATAATGACAAAATGAAAATTAGTAAATAGGCAATAAATCAAAACTGCATATAATCCCATGCAAAGATGCTCTATAAACCATATTAACATCCAAGACCATTCTGCTTCAGTTTATTGCGTTTGGAAGGCTCCAGACCAGATTGGACTTCTATTGATAGTATTCTTCAGATGATTAGGCAGTATATTCTCCTTGGATTCTTTCAGTCTAGAGAATCTAGGTCTCCTGTTCTGTCTAAATGAATGTAAACTGTTCTATCCTTGTCCTTTTCTTGTTTTGATTTTGTCTCTGCAGATTCATTGGTTAGCAGGTTGTTTGTAACTGTCTGGTGTACTCTGTTATAATTGTTCTTCATTAAGCAATAAAATTGCTTTCTTGGTTGAGAGACCCAAAAAAAAAGATCCACTACCATTTTTTAGAAAAATCCTCAACCACAAATGAGTAGTCAAAAAGAAGAAAAACGAACTGATTAAGAAATTTCAAAAGTTCAATAGAAAAGCAGAGAAATTTTTAGACTAGTTTGTAGTTAACCATTCTTATAAATGTTCAACTAAATGGTCCCTAAAATATATTATTTCTCTGCAACAAGAGATATTCAGAACCCATCTATCATATAAATGGAGCATAAATATCTATTCAGTTGGAGATAAAAAAAAAAAAAATCATCTTTCAGTCACTTGTTCAACTTATTACATGAAACTTTCATTTTGAAACAAATTTATACTGAAAATGCATAAAAAAAAAAAAATGAAGTCAATTTCTGAATTATGAACTATATCCATTACCTCATTCAAAATGGCAAACGCTCATTTGAGACACAGAAAAGAAAAAAAAATCAAGCAGAAAATAGATAACATTCCAAATCAAAATCCAAACCTACAACCTAGGATGAGAATGCAAGCACATTTAAGTCTCAAAAATATGTCACAATTCCAGATTACCAATAATTTTCCCCATTGTTGATTTCATGCAAATCAAAGTATACAATATGGTCACTTTCTAGTTTGCCCCTCTCCTGCTTTCTCTCTTAGCGGTGCACTTTCATTTTCATGTACAAATATCCCAACTGTACTTTTTCTCTCTTTTCTTTTTATTATATGCTGTATGCATATTATTTGATCTTATGAAGTCAAGATCCAATCCAAACCCGAATAGTTAAGGGAATTAACAGCGCAACCCTTCCATTGAATGACTCGATAGATAAATGAAAAGTTCAAGATCTTAGATTTCAAAGGGATTTTCAATTTAGTTTCCATTCTCTTTGTTTTTTTTTTTTTTTTTAATGAATGAATGTTTGCATTGGTGGTTACTTTACTAATAATTCATCCAAATATACATCAATTGCTTACTGCACTTAGAGCCAATGTTAAATATGAGTGAATAAGCATCATAAGCTCCCTATAAACCAAGATGGCAAAGACCAGTGTTGTAGTCTAGTAAGCGATTTTTCTTTTCCAATAGGCAATGGACAAAGAAAGATTTTCTTTTTCTATAAGAACATCTGCTAACTATTTTACTATGAACTAAAAACATGAAAAAAAAATCACAAGAGTTAATTCAACTAAACAAGAATGTGCCATATGCCATCATGTGATCTATGACTAATTGACTATTATCAGCAGCTAGACCCAGGACATAGCATTGGGTAAAAATCATTTTTACTATAATTTGTAGGATTTAACCCAACTTCACCTTATTGCCCACTACTTAAGTTTTTTTTTTTTTTTTTCAAAGAAAAAAGGCTCAAACCATCTTAAGATCCTTGAACTTTTCAATTTTCTTTTGATTGATCCTTGCTGAATTTGTGTATTTAATTGAGTCCTCAAACTTTTACTTTTTTAATTTTTATACCCTTAAATTGAAGTCCATTAAGTTTGAACTGATTTTCTATCAAATTATTGTCATGTCATATTATTTTTGTGAAATTTGAACTTTTCAAGTTTCGTTCAATAGGTCCTTAAATTAATGCAATTAATTCAGTCCTTGAACTTTTATTTTTCTAATTTTTATAGTATTTGATAGGCATCTACAAAACATATGTTAGTAAACATTATGCACTGCAACGATTAATTGAGAGTTATACAATGTAGAATGTTTTTTACTTATAAATTTAAACTCAAGTCCAAATTAGCTAGAAAAAACTCAAGTTTAACTTGAATTTAGCTCATTCTATTTAATTTAATATTTTTAGTTATCCAGTTTTATTTTTAAACAACATAATTTTTATTAACTTTCAATTATTAATAATAGAAATTTTTGCATTGCTAACTTCTCATTTTTTATCAAACTATTTATATATCAATATCTTTTGATTTATAAATTTATTTTATATAATTAATATAGTATCATAAAATTTAAATAACATAAAACATAACTTAAATTCAGTATTTTTCTCTATTAATTATTAAAATTATAAAATTGAATTAAAATCTATCAATCAATTGATAATTGAGTTAAATTTTTTCTTAAATAATATAATTAAGTTAATTTTTTTTAATAATTTATGAAAGAATTTAACTTAATTTTATCATTTAACTTAATTTCATTTTTTAAAAAAAAATTAATAGTCACATTACACAATGTTTAATAACACTTGTTTCATAGATGTCTACTAAAGAATAGAAGAATTAGAAAAATAAAAGTTTGAGGACTTAATTAAATACAATAATTCACTAAGGACCTATCGAACAAAACTTCAAAAGTTCAAATTTAATAGCAATAATATGATGTGACAATAATTTGATAGAAAATCCATTCAAATTTTACGAAGTCAACTTAAGGATATAAAAATTAGAAAAATAGAAGTTTGAGGACTCAATTAAAGACAAATATGTAGTAAAGATCAATCCAAAGAAAATTGAAAAGTTCAGGTTTGAGCCTTAAAAAAATCTAAGGGATAAAGCAGACTAGTGTATGTTCAATCAATTGGTCAGAGATAAATAAGAGTGAAAGAAATCACCTGAATAACAAAGTCCATAGGAGCTTGCCCAGGACCGGATAATTTCGGTCGGATCCCCACATAACCTGGCTCTAGATTTCCATCTCTTATATTTGTATAGTACTTTCTTATTTCCGAGTAAAACCTCTCCACACGACCAGCATTAACAGAATAGTCATATCTAGAAGTAGCATTTGAAAGAAATGAGCTTTTATAATGAAAGGAAAAACTTCAATTGGATTCTTTTACATTGCAGATGCATAATTAAAAAATAGCTACATATTTATTATCTTATATGGCAGACCAGTAAGAATTTATTTTACTAAAGTAACTGCCAGTTGTCATCAAATCCACTTAAAAGATATTTTTTCAAAGTCTAGATGATAATATTAAGAGCTTGTGGAAATCAATTGCTAGAATCATCAATTATATTTTCTTTTCTTTTTATATATAAGCAGAGTCCTTTTTTTTTCTTCTTTTCTGTATTCAATCTTTTCGACAAAGACTTGATATGGGAACAAATTGCTAAAACAATTATTGCCATTTGATTCACATTTATGAGTGCATATAAATTGCAATTGTGTGAAATGGCATGTATGGAAATAAATCAAAACAAAATTTAGACACAACATGAAATGCCTAGATCTTATGTAATAACAAAACATGCTCTCATTCATTACAAACAATTTGTTAGAAGATACATTTACTTTTTGTAATGAAAATAAGTGCATATTTAATAAAAAGAACACAAAAACTAGGTGGGTTGTGGCCAAGAAAGAATGGTATCCAGAATATCTACAAAAGCCAAATGATTACTCTTCCCAAGCCAAATGATAATGACCACTGTTTCCTGGCTCATTATCATGCATCTCTTGGGGAAATGTTGGTGGCTACATCTGTGAGAGTGGCAGTTCAATTCCCCCTCCAAGAATTAATTACCTTGCATCTCAAACAAAGTGCTGCAAATCATCCTATTTTATTTGGACATGCTAACTATTCTTCCCTGCTAAGACTGATTATAAGATTTCTACAAGGATAATGACCTATATATAACGCCAAGCTCACCAAGCCTACTTTGAGCCGGTTTGGCCAGCAGCTTGTGGCTGCTTTTGCCCAAAGTAGTCAGTTTGGTAGTTTCTCCGTAAAATCCAGCTAGGAAAGAAGCAAGGTAAATCAAGATCTAGCTAGAATCAGGTGGGTAAAACCAGAAATAGTAAAAATAAAATAAAACAAATAAAAATTCAAAATTCCAAAAGTTGGGTTCCCCATAACAATGCCAAACTGACCCTTCTTATATTTAGATACACTGTCAGAAGTGATCTTATATATGCAACTGCCCCTGCATTGGCACACAAATCAATACATGGAAATTGTTCAGCATTTAAAAATGTGATGGACATGGTTCTCAGAAATCCATAATCCTGTCAGAGAAATAAAAGTAGTCTATCTTGCACTGAGTGTCCTATGCATTCTGTACCTAATCAGGCAGACCACGTTAAAAATTTAAACATGACTTAAACTTAAGTGATATGGAGAGAAAAGAGTCAAGAAAAAGACGGATTACCTATCCAGAAAGCTTGATACATCATCTACACCATGAATCCACTCAACATCTGGGCCAAATTTAACCTGGCCATCCAAATCCAGGGTAACATGAACTCCAAGGCCTCCATCCTCAGGAATAGGGTATATCAAGTGCTGAAAAGGAGGGGTTCTAACATTAGATAAGGTAAAGTAGCAACCCCGAGCAAAACGTGCAGGTGGAATTATGCTACTAGGTAGGCCATCAAATCTCCTTGCAAGCTGCAGGGCGCTCAATCCTGCAGAGTTTATAACAAGCTCGGGAATAAGAATAAGCTCAGGGTGCAATAGGGACTTCCTATCCCAGTTGTCAAGATAATTGCTTCCAACAATGTGAAGGTGCAGCCGATTTGCTTCAAGATGGCCACCAATTACTGTAGAATTGTAAGAGAAAGTTGTCTTATGATTTTCAGCTTCTCCCTGTACCCAAATTGGCCTAAATGCAATCATATAACTCAGGAAAAAAGAAAGAAAGAAAATGAATAGAAGGGCTAAGATTATTCAATTACCAGCAAGGATAGCATAAGAGAATGGGCATCAACAATCCCAGAAACAGGAGAAAACAAAGCTTTGACACATTGCAGTTGAGGTTCCATTTTCATGGCTTCAAAACCCGACAGCATTCTCAAACCATGAACCCCATTTTCAGCAGCAAGATCCATTAGTTGATAAAGCTTTGGAATCTCAGAAGATGAAGTGGCAACTATGAGCTTGCCGGTCTGTTGATGCGGAATTGCATGTTGAGCGCAATATTTGTAGAGTAAAACTCTTCCCCTGACACAAAACAAAGCCTTGAATGAATTGGGAGGATAGTAGATGCCAGCGTGAATTACTTGGCTGTTTCGAGAGCTGGTGCTGGTGCCGAAAGTTGAAGCCGAATCCAATACCAGTACTTCTTTGCCTCTAAGCGCAAGCTCTCTTGCCACTGCTATGCCTACGATGCCTGCTCCTATCACCACGCACTCTACCTTCTCCTTTGCCACCTGCAACTGCGGTTCTTTCGATATCGTTGAGTGTGAAAGTGAGCCTATTCTTCTTATAAAGCTTCTAATCGTATGGTGTAGCATCTCTATTTCTATTTTCCGTCTCTCACAAATTTGTCATTGAGTTGCAGTCATTTCCCATTTTGCAGGGCAGTAAAGAAGTCGGTATTCCGTTCCGTAATTGCTCTTCCGACCTCCTATGTTTTTCGAGGTTTATCTTTTAATTTTCAAAGAAAAATTCTCACTTTTACAGAAAATTTATAAAATATGTTTACTTTTTCAAAATTAAAAATTATTTTTCTAAGAATGAAAAAAAAAAATATATTTATTTATTTTTATCTAAAACTTATTTTTTAAAGTAAAAAGATAAATATATGTATCAAAATAAAGAGATAATCTAGAGTTTGAAAAGTAAAATTTATTTTATCTTTTAATACTAAAATAAATAATAAATAATGAATAAAAAAAGAAAAGAGACTATAATAAAAAATAAAACAAAAGTAGCGTGTTTTCAAATAAAAACACCGTATTTTCATTTTATATTTTTAATGAGAAAAATTTTTGAAAACAATAAAAACTTGTTTTATACTTTTTTTTTTTAAATTTGTGAAAATTATTAAAACAGTTTTCAAGTAAAAATTTTGTGAAAACACTTAAAGTAAATACAAAGTTCTATTTTCTGTTTTTATTTTGAAAATTTTTCTAGAAAACTGGAATAATTTTCTATAAGTAAACACACACTTAATTTGTTTTCTTCCTTTTCACTGCTGCAAGTTCTATTTTTACTCTAGATTCATGTTAAAAGCATTTCAAATATATCTTATTAAATTTAACATATCTAGCAGTTAAAATAAAAATATTTTTAGTATATTTATAATGTAAATGTTTTATAGAATAAAATTTGTTTGTGGATCCCATGAAATAAAATTTTAATAAATTTTATTTTATGGAGCTCACAAGATGATTAAGCTGCTTAATTGGATGTTTATATGGCGAATATATAAAAAATATACTTATACATATTGCTACATATGCTAAATTTGATCGGATATATTTGAGGTATTTTAATTTAAAGTAAAAATAGAACTTGTAGTATCGAAAAGAAAAAAAAATAAAAAAATTGATACCATTTTAAAATGTAAGGTAAACTTATGGTACCAATGATGTAATGAACCCTTGAAATTTGTTTAATTATCAAGTGAGCTCAAACCATATATAAACTCTGCTCCTTAAATTTGTCAACAAATTGGAATAGAAACTTGAGCTAATATATATTTAATATTTTAATTTTAAATATATAATTGTAGGCGGCGGGGTTTAGCGCGCGCCCAAGTGTTTGGCGATCACGGCACTGTGTGGGCTCGAGGCCCACTAGAAAATATGATATAGGGCTTGGGCCTATTCGAAGATGGAGTCGCTACCCCGGATAAAAGCTGGAACACACTATACAACAACTAGATCCCACAGAGGTTTTCAGAAGCCGTCATCAGAGGTCGGGTTCGGAAACTAGGTATGAGTGTTTGAATGCTCACCCAACCTTGCGGTTGGCCTCCGTTTGTGTTTTGCGTTTTATTACTGTTTAATTATTTAATTATTTCCTCATTTACATTCCAAGTTGCACTTGCCTTCATTTACTTTCCAAATTTTATAGTTAAGTCCAAGTTTACACATTAGTCCAGTTTCATGCTTTTGAGTCCCAACATTCAATAAAAATATAATAAATAATAATTTACAACCATAAATTCAAAATAAAATGGAGGAAAGAGATTAAGGATTACAACACTTTTAGGCTAAATAAAAGAATAATATACATAAAATAAACTAAACATATACCGAAAATAAACCGATAAAATAACATAAATGCGGTAATATAAAAGGGGTAACTAACAAAGGTGACTACTCAATCATGGAAATCATCATGTAATTCCTGCAAATAATACATAGTTAGTCCTTCCTTTAAAAAAAAAATGAAATCACATATAATGATACTTACAAAGAGACTCTATAAAAAGGGGTTTTCACATTATAAACTAAAGAAACCATCAAACAATCAAGATGACCATCATCATGCCATGAAATAGCCATGTTTAAGGTCGAAAAATACATATTAAAGCGGACATTACGACAAACATTAATAAAAAATAAAACAGAAAGCAAACTAAACCTGTCAATGTGGCGATCGCCTCATTAATGAGGTGACACCTCATCAACAGGGATCCCTATATCTCTGAGTCAAAAAAGCATAAAACACACATACAAAAGGAAGACTTCCTAAATGCGTGTGAATGGGGTGATCGCCTCATTCATAAGCCGATCGCCTCATTGATGAAGCGACGCCTCATCAATAGGGATCCTTCTATGAAGAGGCATCACCTGATCAACAGGCCGGTTCTGACTCTCAAACATTTAGACTTATACTTTAAGTAACAATACAAGCATATACACACTCTACAATCATCAAACCACAACTACGTGCAAAAGTATTCGAGGATTACTTCAATAAAGTGGGATTTCAAAGCAGGATAAACTAGAAGTATACTTGAAATATACTAATGACTTAGTCATTCACAAGTAAGAACACATATAATAAAGAACATGTTAAGTTTAAGTGCAAGTTTTCTACCAAAATGAGAGACCCTCAGAGATGTTTTTTATGGTGATCCTTGATAGGATTTGATCTCTACTTTTGACACAAGCTTCTTCCTTCTTCTCTTGGAAAAATGGACTTCTTTGTTCCAATCTTCCCCCCTTTTCTTGAGGATGTTTTTCTTTGGTCTTCTCTCTGTTTTTTTCTTCTCAGAGCTCTTCTCTCTTTCTTTCTCTCATTTTTTTTCAGTCTTCCACCTCCCTCAATAATCCCCCCAACCTCCTTTCTTTTCCCTCTCTTTTCTTTCCTTTTATTTCCTAGCTTCCCCATGCCCCTAAGCTTTTTAGCTCATCATAAGCTTTCATAGACTTTTTCTCTTCCCCAAAAATCTCTTTCTCACGCAAGAATCAGGTCTGAAGGTTAGGGCCCACACCACTTGGCCACCATGGTTGCAGCTGCAAATGGGCTGACATAGAGGCGGCACCCCTTCGATGAGGTGATCGCCTCATTGCACTAAGGCGACACCCCTTTGGCCTGGGCCTGCACTGGGCCAAGCGGGTTTGGGCCAAATTTTAGATAATTGGGCTGGGTTTTAGGCTTTTTAGGCTTTGGGTTTTCAAGTTCACTTTCCATTAGAGATTCAGGTTTCATTCTCATGTCCAAGTTTCACATTCTCATCATTGGGCTTGATAATAGGTTGATCAAATTGAGCATCCCTAATTCGTCCCTAACATGAGCTGACCGAATCGAGTGTCTACAGTTTGCCCCCTAATTTTTTAAAAAATCAAATGCATGTAATGACCATTTTTGAAAAATCACACGCACAACAATAATCAAACAATAAGATAAAAAACATACCTGACTCTCGGGGTCTCACCCGAGAGATGCATCCGAAATGTGATCGTGATCCTCGAGTTTTCTTGGCCCGATCAGCCACTCATTAATATTTGATAAAGAAATTTGGAAACTATCGACCTCAGGTTTTCCTAGCTCGATCCTCACAACATTGAAATTTGATTCCCGGGTTTTCCTGGCCCGATCCTCACAACACTGAAATCTGATTCTCTGGTTTTCCTGGCCCAATCCTCACAACACTGAAATTCAATTCTCGAGTTTTCCTAGCCCGATCCTCACAACACTGAAATTTGATTCTCAGGTTTTCCTGGCCCGATCCTCGCAACATTGAAATTCGATTCTCGGGTTTTTTTAGCCCGATCCTCACAAGACTGAAACTTGATTCTCGAGTTTTCCTGGCCCAATCCTCACAACACTGAAACTTGATTCTTGAGTTTTCTTGGCTCGATCCTCACTGGGGATGTGGTTTTCAGATTTTCCTGGTCCGATTATCACTCCTCCGGGGACATAGGATTCCGGCTTTTCCTGGCCCAGTTGTCATTCACTTCTGACTTCGGGGATACTACCCGAATAGCCATCTCAACCTTATGAGCTTCGAGGATTCAAACCCGAACAACCTTGTCTTTTGTGCTTCGAGGATTCAAACCTGAACAACCCTGTCTTTTGAGCTTCGGGGATTCAAACCCGAATAGCCCTGTCTTCTTGAGCTTCGAGGATTCAAACCTGAATAGCCCTATCTTTTTGAGCTTCGGGGATTCAAACCCGAATAGCCCTGTCCTTGAGCTTTGGGGATTCAAACCCGAATAGCCCTGTCCTTGAGCTTCGGGGATTCAAACTTGAACAGCCCTGTCTCGTTAATGACATGGGTTTTCCTGGTCCACTCTTACCAAAACTTTATCTCGAAAATCTCTACCTCTGAATTTCGCCTTCCTGGTATGCAACAATAACCATCATTTTCCATTCATCATTTTTCATTCATTCATTCATTCATCATCATTCATTTTTTCATTTTTTCATTTTTCATTTTCATTTTTTTAGGAAACCCTACACTTTTGCCTACTTTAAAAGTAACTTTTTCTTTTGTCTTTATTCCTTTTTTTCTTTTGCCACTTTTCGTCTTCCCCCCTTTCCTCCTCCTGTACTTCTTATACTCTCTGCATCTTTCCTCCTTTTACAGTCGATGGAGAATGAGAGAACACCCCTTGTGCCTAAGTGGGATCATATCCTGCCTTTTATTAGCACTTCTAGGAGTCTAGGATTGACCTGACGAGACTCGATTCCCCTTGTGGTAGACATAAAGTCCCACATCTGCTCGTTAGCATCTAGAGAGGTTAGTATCCCAAAATTTCCTATAAAATCATGTTGGGTTAGTGATTGTTCTTGCGTAATTATCGTTCTAGGGCATTATTTAATCAAACAAACATGAATTTTGTATTTTAATTGCCAAAAACTAAAAATTGTCCCTATTTGCACCTCATAGAGGTGATCGCCTCTTCAATGAGCCGATCATCTCATTGATCAGGTGATCGCCTCATTGATGAGACGATCGGCTTCTGTGAAGAGGCGATTGCCTGTCGCCCTTTCAAAGAGCCAATTGCCTCTTCAATGAGGCAATCGCCTCTGTGATGAGGTGATCGCCTCTATGGTGAGGCGATCGCTTCATTAACAGGGTGAACTATGATATTTACATGTCCGTTCATTTTGAATTTCTTTTTAAAATCGTAAAATGCATAAATTTCACTTCCCTATCTCTTTGTTTGCAGCATAATGCTTAGACATTCAAGGGTGCCAGGAATTTCCATGGAGCCTGGGTCTTCTACAATGAATTGACCGATGAGTAGAGGGATCAGATTCAGGAGACGGGGTTCGAGGACTTCATACTCTCGCTTCCATCCGAGCAGGGGTGCATGGACTATCAGCCACTACATGCCCTGATGGAGAGGTGGTTTGATACGACTCACACATTCCACCTCCCATTTGGTGATCTTACTCTAGACCCTGTGCCATTTGCCGCCACCACGGGGATTGCTTACGTCGAGGATCCCGTTCCTTTTTATGCGAGTCTGCACCAATTGTCTCAGGATAAGGCTACATACATCGAGCAACTTTTAGGGATGACTCCTGACATGAAGGGGACTCATACCCTTAAATTGGACTCGATCAGGAGTTTCTACATCCGAGAGCGGGCTGCAGCGATGATTACTCCCCGTGAGATTGACCAGGTGGTGAGGGCCTTCCTGCTCTATCTGCTCAGTACCACCTTCTTCGCTGACACCGCCAGCTCCATAGACCTTATGTTCTTGCCGGCTCTTCGGGATCTTGACTAGATTCCCACATTCGATTGGGGTAGCTACGCTATGGCGTACTTATACCAGAGTATGGACGAGGTGGTCCGAGGGGCTAGGAGATTCTATGGCTTCTAGCATGCTGTTATGGTACGTCATGATCCTCTTTTTCCTTATTTTGTTCTGACCCCCATTATTTACATTGGTTTTTTCAACTTCTCCTGTTTTATTTTTCCAGGTCTGGGCTCTAGAGCTAGAGCTGCTTGTGGGCGTTACATGAGTAGGGGACCACTTCCCAGCCCTCGGCAGGTGGGGTGCCAATCATATCATGAAGAGGCATCTTACGCGAGTCCACATCCACAGACAACACTTGAACTCTCTGACACAGGATGCAGTACCTACAAAATACAACCTTTTTTATTAGTAAATTATGCATATTCAAGTCACTTACTTATTGACATCTCCCTTTTTGCAGATTCAGAATGACTTGTGAGGGCCTTAGGATACTTGGACCATTGAAATGACTCACTCCAGGCCCTTATCCCAAAAGAGGGTACTCCTCTATGGCCCTGGATATCGATCTTGGTATTTAGGTGAGCGGGTCTTGAACTGGAGGAGAGGTGCTAGAGCGAGACGAGTTCCGAGGTCTCTTCTTGATAGTATGCTTTAGGCTTATGAGTTGGAGGGCGATAACCTCGTTTAGGCTGTTGCAAGCTCACCAGTTGTGGATCATATAGTTCGTGTGAAGAGCCGATATGTGGAGTTCATTCGCACCTACCTTGTACTGACGGTCCCCTTCTAGGCCGCTTCCACCTCTCAAGTATGTCCTTGTCGACTTTCCTTTTCTTGCGAATTGACTGCATTCTCAATATGTTTCTCTTGTATTTGTCTTTAGGTTTCACCTGCTAGACCCGTGGCCCCGGTTAGGTCCCAAGTACGGGAGAGAGAGCCCTTAAGGCATTGACTAGATTCGGGCAGCGAGGAGACTTCTACGGTTGGCGAGTAAGCTAGGCCGACTACTGCCCCCGGTTCTGAGTTCATCCCAGGCAGCTTCATTCATGTCCCCAACCCTTTAGCCCAATGTTGGGTTCCTCCTGAGAGTTGTCGCATCAGTTCTTGACTTTGGACGAGGACCTGACCCCTGCATGCACCCCTGGCAGTGCTACTCATATAAGCTTTTTTTTTTACCTACTTTCATTATGATTCTCAAACCAAATGTTATTTTTAACATTTATTTCAATAATGCAAATTCCTCTAGAGCAAGGCCTATATATGTATCGCATGATAGAGGCCTAGAGAGACTATATGCTAGAGATCACCCAATAGTGAAGGGTGAGAATCTCTTTATTTTTTACATGTATGACTTCTTGCATGGTTTACTAACCTGCGATTTGTCTGATTAGGATCGGGATGAGGCTAGCAGGGATCACCACTCTTGAGCATCAGATTGATGTGTTTCAGATTGATGAGGACGACGAGGACGAAGATAGGAGTGGCAGTGGCACTAGAGGAGAGGCTGGCCTTGAGGGTATCAAATTAGACACTTAATGTAGTCTTGAATAGTGAACACAAAATTCTTATTTTTTTATTTATAGACAAAATGTTTGCAGAATTCATCATTCTCCTTAATTAATTTTATTTATTTATTCTTCACATGTGAGCTAATTTTAATAATTACATATGTATCTGACCCACTATATTCTGACTTGCACCTGTTTAGACTGCGTGATTCGAAGAAGTGTAATGACCCATACTGCTAATGAGGTGATCGCCCCATTGAGCTCTAGTGAAGAGGCAATCGCCTCTTGCTACTGAGGTGGTGACTCATTTATGAGGCAATCGGCTCATCGATAAGGCGATCACCTCAATAGCAGGCGGTCCTGCCCCTTTAAAAACCCATATTCTTGTGTTCAACCCACTTTTTGAGTTCCCTTCATCCCTAACCTCCTATTTCTCTCTCTAAGCACCTCTAAAAGTTATCATCATGACTGAATGGAGTCTGCGGATGCTACAACAGATCTTGAAAGACCTAGACAATAAATTTTGGACTAGATTAAAACTGTTTCACCTTCCGGTCTTCAAATCACTCCACACTAGTAGAATTAATTTCCCTTTTCTCCATGCCATGGTTTAGTTTTAGGATCCCCATAAACACATTTTCTGGTTCAACACAATAGAAATATATCCCTTGCAAGAGGAATTCAAGCAATTCTCAACCATCATATGGACTCTACTTGCTGACTTGCGATTCCTGTCCTTGAAAACCCAGACTCTCACTCCATTCAGTGACAAATGGCGCATATATTCAACTTTCCACCTCGCTCTTCTTTTCACTGTATCTCTGATTTAGAAATCAAACTAGAGTCCTTCCTCAAGGTCACCATGAATGTGGATAAAGAAGAAACTTATTGGCCCCGCATGTTAGCCCTCTGTTTATATGCTCAATTTTTACTGGTTTCTTCTTTAGGGTACTGCGATACGAAGATCCTTTCCATCCTGGATCAAGTGGAGTTAGGGTTCAATCCCTTCCCTCTCATCTTAGCAGAAACTATCATCGAATTGGATGACTTTATGAATACGCGATGATTCTCAGGAAGTCTATTCCTATTGAAGGTAAGTTTCCCATTGTCCCTTCCTTAACTTCCAACTATCATACTGTCTATATCTAATCATTTGCAATTCTGCAAATGTGGTTTTATGAAAAGTTAGGCCTGATCGAACCTCCTCAAGACATCAGACATTATAAGGTGAAGCATTATCGAACAAGGAAACTACATCCCATCCCTACAGACATTCACGACTGGCTATCAACATTCCCTGATACACTAATCCGCCGGATGTGCCCCTGGTGGGGGTTGCAACATGTGACCATTCAGTCTTATACATATTGTGTCCCGGTTGCCAGTTTTTATTTTGCCACTTTCTAATACAGTCCGCCTCTACCGTCAATACGGTCATAAACAACTGATTGTGGAGCCTGTTCATGAGTTTGAGCCAAGACCCCTTTCTCAAAATTTTCTAGACCACCTAGTGGCAACTTGGCCTTAAAGAGTCATCAAAAGAAATTTAAGCTACGATGGAGATTAGATTACCGATGATCATTACAAAGAATGGGTTCATTTACAACAGACAGAAAGAGATGAATTTATTAAATACAAAAGGACAAGAGAGTTACACATGTTATGTTCTTAGGGTAGGCAACAAAAGAAGAGAAAATAAAATTATCTTATAAAATAAAGTCGTCATTTCCCCTTTTATTAGATGTAATTTTCCTTTTGTACTAGTTAAATGGCTTGTAATGGCCACATTATGCAATGTTTAACAATAATTAAAGCAATCCATTTCATTTCATTTAAGCACAAAACATATATACATTTCACTTCTGGTACATCTCATGTTATTAGTTGGCTTGCTCTTGCAAGTTTTTCAACTAATCATTTTGTGCCTCTCTCTCCTTTTATATGTCCTTAACTTTTGCCTAAACCGCCTCTTTTAAGGTTTTTAGTCCAGCAGGACCTTTTTCTTTTTTTCTTTTTAGTCTCTAACTTTTGCCTAGGCAACCTCTTTTCGAGGTTTTCTCCCTAGCGAGACTTTTTATAGAAAGTATTTATTGAGCTTGTCTAGGTTGATGGGTTCTTTGAACTCGTTTCCCTCCATGTCAGATAAAATGGTAGCACCTTTTAAAAATAACTTCTTTACCAAATACGGTCCCTCCCAATTAGGCTTAAACTTTCCTTGAGGTTCAGTCATGACTGATCTTGTAAGTTTTAACACCAAATCCCCCTCTCGAATCTTGCCTGGCTTAATCTTCTTATTATAGGTACAGGCTATTATTTTCTGATACAGTTGAGAATGATACATAGCCTTCATCCTTTTTTCATCCAGTAATGTCAACTGAGCCAATCGACTTTCGACCCACTGATACTCGGGGAGTTTAGATTCCAGAAGGACTCTTAATGACCTTATCTCAACCTCTACCGGTAAAATAGCCTCACACCCATAAACTAAAGAGTATGGAGTGACTCCTGTCAAAGTTCCAGCAGTCGTTCGGTATCCCCACAATGCGAATTATAAGTATTCAGCTCAATCTCAATAATTTTCCAGTGTCTTTGCCAAGATTTGTTTTACATTCTTATTTGTTGCTTCTACCGCCCCATTTGCCTGCGGCCTATATGGAGATGACCTGTGGTGCTCAATCTTATAGTCTTTCAGTAGTGTGGCCATTTCTGCTCGAAATTAAACACCATTATTTGTAACTATGTGGTGCGGCAAACTATATCTGCAGATTATGTTCTTTTCAATGAATCTCGACATCTGGTTCGACCTCATGGTAGCATAAGATTTAGCCTCAACCCATTTGGAGAAGTAGTCGATAGCCACAATGATGTGCCGATGGCCATTAGTTGCTTTTGGCCTTACCTCTCCTATGATGTCAATCCCCTATATAGCAAATGGCCAAGGAGAAGTCATTCCTTAAAGCTGCAGAGACGGTAAGTGGCTAACATCACCAGAAGTTTGGCAATTGTGACATTTCTTCATAAATCTAACACAATCTGCCTCTATGGTGAGCCAAAAGTACCCCTGGCGGGCAATTTTCTTTACCAAGACAGTTCATTCATGTGTGGCCCACACACCCCTTCATGAATTGCTTCTATAAGCTTCCGGGCTTCATCCTTATCAACACACCTGAGGTGTACCCTGACTGGCATTCTTTTGTATAACATCTTATTGTGACTTATGAACTGTCGAGACAACATTTGCAGGGATATTCTTTCTTTCTTTCTTATTAGCGTCATTCCAAAATTGCCCAGTTTCCAGATACCTTTGTAAATCATAGAAATAAGGTTTCTTAGTAGCATCAATTGGCGTTACTCTCAACTCCTCATAACAGGGGACTCGAGACTTCGTGAGAATTAAGGGCCTGACTTCTAGTTGTTTCCCACTTTCCTACATGGAGGCCAGTGTAGCTAGGGCATTAGCTACCTGGTTTCCTTCCTTTGGCAAATGGACAAATTTACACTGAGCAAAGGAGCATAGGATGGTGGCCAAGTATTCCCAATACAGTCGTAATCTGTCTTCTTTTATCTCTCATTCTTTGGTGGCTTGTTTTATAACTAGCATGGAATCCCCATAGATAGTGACATTTTTTGCCCCTGCGCTACACAATGCTTCTAAACCTAAAATGCAGGCTTAGTATTCTGCTTGGTTATTAGTTGCTTCAAACTCAAGTCTTTTCGCCATCGGGATCATTTCTCCTTCTGGCGTAACCAAAATTACCAATATTCTGGCCCCTTTGTTGTTGATAGCTCCATCAAAGTACATTTCCTAACCTTGTATCTTTATCACCCCTAGATGCTCATCGGGAAACTCCAACTTCCATTCTTGGTCATCATCCATAGGCTTTGTGCCAAGAAGTCTACTACTGCTCTTCCTTTCATTGTCTGTTTGGCTATATACTCTATGTCAAATTCTATGAGTAAAACGAGCCACCTAGCCAATTTTTCTGTAAGAGACGAGGTCTGTTGGAGGTACCTGAGGGGATCATATTTAGAAACTACCTGCACTTTATAAGACTGAAAATAATGTCGGAGTTTTTTTGTTGCCCAAATTATTGCTAGGCACATTTTCTCCACCAAACTATAAGTAGTTTGGTAGGGCAGAAGCTTCTTACTCAAGTAATACACAACATGCTCTATCTTTTTTTAACCTTCCTATGCCAACATTGCCCCTATTGCATCCTCCTCATTGCTAGATACAGAGTTAAGGCTTTACTCGGTCTCGGCAGTTGTAAAACAGGAGGATTCATCAGATAATTCTTGATAGCTTCGAAGGCTCGTTGACATCTTTCATCCTACACAACAAGTTGGTCTTTCTTTAGAAGCTTAAAGATGGGATTGCAGATGGCTGTCAATTTAGCTATAAATCTGCTGATATATTGTAAATGCCCCAGAGACCCTCGGACATTTTTTTCATTCTTTGGTGTAGGCATATCCCTGATTGCTCTGATCTTATTTGGATCCACTTCTATTCCTTTCTGGCTGACAATATGTCCTAGTAGTTTCCTAGATGTGACCCTAAAAACACACTTTTTTGGGTTCAGTCTGAGATTATACTTTTCTGCCCTAGCTAGAAACTTGTTTAGTGCTTCGAAATGCCCTTCCTTAGTTGTATACTTCACCATCATATCATCCACATACACTTCTACCTCTTTATTGCAGCAAGGCAGTTGCCATCCTCTGATAAGTGGCCCCTATGTTTTTCAACCCGAAAGGCATCACTTGATAATAGTACACTCCCCATTCGGTGATGAAAGATGTCTTCAATTTATCTATTACTGCCATAATGATATGATTGTACCCCGAAAATCCATCTATGAAAGAGTACATTGCATTAGAAGCCACATTATCAATTAACGTATCGATATGTAGTAGCGAAAAGTCATCTTTGGGGCAGGCTTTATTCAAATCTCGGTAGTCTACATACACTCTGACCTTCCATCCTTCTTAGGAACAGGAACTATATTTGCTAACCATTGAGTGTCCTCTACCACTTCTAGGAACTTTACCTTCAGCTACTTTTTGACCTCTTCCTTAACCAAGAGAGCCCATTCTGGCCTTAATCTCCTTTGCTTCTGCTTTATTGGTGCTATGTGAGGGTATGTGGGGATCCTATGTTCTGAGATCTCCCTGTCAATTCCAGGCATGTCTTCATAACCCCAAGCAAATACTTTATGTCTCTTTTTTAAGATTTCTTTCATTTTTTCTCTCTCACCATGAGTTAAACCAGAAGCAAGCAATATATTTTTAGGGTTATAATTTGTGCCTAGATTAAATGATTCAGTTTGTGTGGAATTAATGTCAAACATATGCATGAAATGATCATCACAAACAGAATAGCCATTAGGAAACACATCACACAAATAAGCAAACTCAGACTTTATTGCATTCACTTTCGACAAGAAAAGATCGTCAGTCTCAAACAGAGAAGCAAAAGAAACATCAAAGTCACTATAAGGGGTATCTATGATGGAGTTGAGGATGTAGGTTTCAAAGTCAAGGTCTTTGCTTTGATCATCAATGCCTTTCTGCTCTTAGGTAGCTTTATCCTCTTTGAACTCCTCTTCAGCCAGTACCAGCTCCTTAGTAGGGGCTTTTTCAATAGTGACTCCTTCAGCTTTATTCACGAATTCAGCAAAAATCTCAAACCCCAGGATAACTCCCTCAGCCATCAGAAGAGGTTCTGGAGTCCTACTGTATGGGTGCCCAGAGCCTTCCTTTACGAAGATTTCCCATAAACTTTTCTTTCTAGCCATGGTCTCCTTTTCCTTTTCTTCAAACTGATCCCATACACTTATCTCTTTCCCAGCTTTGTCAGCCTCTTTGAACCTTAACCCGTGCTTCAAAATAGGTACTTTATTTCCCACAAACCTTGAAGGTCCACTCTGATTTTTCCCCAATCCCATGTCGGACAAAAATTTCATATTGCGCATCATTCTCAGAACCTTTTCATCCATCTCATCCTTATAGATCACACAAACTTCAAAACTAGGGCTAAGGAAAATCTCCTTAAGGATCAACTTCAATATAGCTACGACGACTTCAGTTTCAGCTAAGATGGTGATAACCCTTCCTTTATATGGAAACTTAATCTTTTGATGAATAGTGGATGGAACGCCACCTAGAGGGTGAAACCATGGCATCCTTAATAAAATGGCAAATGTTACCGGGATATCAATCACATGCAAGTCAACCTAGACTTCTATAGGTCCCGTTTTAACCAATGCCCTGAAAGTTCCTTCCACAGACCTCTTGGTGTTATCATAAGCCTTGATATCTATGTTAGAAGGCTTTAAGTCAACCACAGTCAACCCTAGCTTCAGCAGAATCTTCAATGGACACACATTGATGGCAGAACCGTTATCGACCATCATACAGCAGGTCATCTTCCCTTTTACCTTAGCTTTGAGAAACAGAGCTTTATGGTGATCCCTCCCTTCTAGAGGCAGATCATTGTTAGAAAATGTTATCATTCCTTAAGGAGTTTCCATCAGTGACTGGACCATCTGCTCTGGAGTAGAATTAGTGGAAATCTTTTTCTGATCTAATGCCTGGACCAGGGCTTCCCTGTGATCCCTAGAATGTATAAGTAACTCCCAGACACTAGCAATGGTCTCTTTGCTTTGCTTTATCTCCTTCTCCTTCTTTGCACCTTCTGCCTTTTCGGGCCCAGCCTTGGTAGCCTCAGTTTCTTTTTTCTTTTCTTTGACCTTCCCCACAGACTGACTTGGCTCATACCCCTCGTTGTCCCACAGGTCAACTTGTTCTTTGCTCTTATCATCGGAACTCCATATGTCCAAGACCTGCACCTGCAACTCCATAGGTTATTTTTTTAGTTTTGGGTGTTCAGGTTTGGTTTTTAGGGAATTATGGGAGACCTCAATGAAGGAGTTTAGGATTTCCTCTTCTGTTAGGCCAGAGTTGACCATCAGAATGGGTGTATTTGGTGGTGGTACATTTTGGTAGTTGGGTAACAAGTTGTTCTGTAATTTTGCCTGAGTCTATTAAGTCTTGGATTTCATGCTTTAACTGGGCACAACCATCTGTGTCATGTCCGATGGTCTGATGAAATTTACAGAAAAGCTTTAGGTTGGCTCCAGGCAAGGGTTGTTGTGAAGTAGCAGGTTCTTCTCAATAAGCTTATCAAGGACCTTGGACATAGGGCGTCCCAGATTTGAAAATCTTCGAGGCTGTCTAACTGCACTGACTTGTACATTGTTGCTTAGTGGTTGAATGGCATGAATCTGAACATTACCGCTTGAGCTAGCCCCCCTTTTGCCCCCAGATCCTCTTCTAAAGAATTTCTTCTCTTGAGCCAAATCTAACTCTTTTTGGACTCCAAATCTGTACAATTCTTTAAATTTTCTGATTCCCAGATCCCTCAATTTCCTAGATAATACTAGAACACACCCTTCTATTGCCAGGACTAACTGGTCGGACTCAGTAGGCCTATGCCTCATCAAGGACAACTTTCCCCTCCAGTGAGTCAGGTAGTCAGCAAAAGGCTCGTTAAAGCTCTGTTTGGTATTCTGCAGATCTCTTAAGGACACTTCTAGTTGAACATTAAGACTGTATTGCTTGATAAAAGCGACACACAATTCCTTCCAATCTGACTGAACATGTGGTTCCAAGGTGTAATACCAACAGATTGGCACTCCCTCCAATGAAATAGGGAACTGCTTGATAATTTGGCTCTCAATTAGCTCAGTAGCCTTCATGTAAGTCATGTACTATTTCAAATGCAAATGGGGATCCTCAGAACCAGTATACTTCTTCATGTCTAGGAATTTAAACTTACAAGGCAACGGTTCATCACCCTTTTCCAGATTCAGATCATAATCTAAAGGAGCGACCATACCCTTCTCCTTCATCATCACCTGCATTTGGTTCATCACCTTGGTCATGTTCTTAGCCCACTCAGTCTGACCCACATCTTCAGTTGGGATAACATTTCTTTGATTCACCGGATTGGCCAACACTATCACATCATCTTCTTTTGTTGCTCTAGTTGGTATTTCCTGATCGAGATCCATCGGATTGATTGACGGTGCATTAGGTGGCTGTGCTGGCTGACTCTCTCTGATGAGCTTAGTAATTTCCCCCATCATTTCTCTCATCATAGCCTGGGTTTCTGCCATTACTTCTTCTTTCAACCATGCCCTGAATGCTTCTGGATCAAACCCTCCTGCCATTCCTATTTCTGAATTCCTAACCAAGCAACCTGAACTAGTTCAAACCCACCCTGCTGAGCTTGAAGGATCTATAGTGCTACAAAATAGTAGGTTAGAATGATGCATGGCGTGCATGCATGATATGCAGGTCCATTTTATAAAAAAAAGATCACACACAAAGAGATATACAAGATCAAAACATAAAGCTTAAACGTGCAAACTTCTGCCCTTATTTCTCCCACACACGTATTCAATGGCGAGTATCTTGTCCTAGGATTTTTGGCCTGGGTTTAATTATCAGCGGGGGATAATAAAACCAACGTATGTAAGAAAACTCTCAAAATGATTCAGACAAGTAATGGTTCTTTTAAATAAAGCCCCAGTCCATTTCCTATTAGTTAAAAAAATCCTTAACACTATAAACTTACTTATCAAGGCCCACTTGAGATGGGTCACGAATAGGCATGAGAGGCCCTTGTTGACTAGCTTGTTTATAATGGGCTTTGGTTGGACATGAGGGCCCATTTCACTTTGGACTACTTATTGATGGGCTTAAGATTTATTTTAAGGGTCCATTATATGGCATAATACACATACATGTGGGAAAATTCCTAAGGATAGTTGCTAGGTCATTACATGGGCTTGAGTCTTGGGTAAAAAGGCTTCGGCTCCCACAATGATATACATCCATATACATCTCCCCACTCAAGGGTCAAACAACGCGGATCAGTACGTGTCATGAGTGATAATAATCAAATATTCCACCACCAGGTTTGAGTGAAACGTGGATAGAGAAGTACTGACTATTGTCTGGTTAATTAGGGACTGAAGTGCTCATTGTGTGCAAAATGTGTAGTGAATGCATAAATGCAGGGAGTCTTAGAAATCAGTTATGGTATTTAAATATGAATACATGTGTAGTAAGCACAAGTCTAAATAGAGTAAATTTCAAAAATTTACTCATCATAACCCTTTATAAAATGAAGAATTTCATTTGCCCAAGATTCAAATTGCATTGAAATACACAACTAAATAAATTAAGCAATATACAAAAAAATAATTAATTAATTATAAGTTTGTAAACTTACTTGTTGTAGAACTTAGCCTTCCTTTTATTCAATTCCTTGAATCAAATGCTTAGCCCTTCAAATGTAAGGCCTCTAGTTTGAAACACAAAAGCCATATCTATCACTTACTTATGTTAATTAAACTTAGTAACTTGTACTAATTTAATTAAGAGCACAAGTATAGAGTATATGTTTAGTATATGTTGTGTTTATTTTTGGTTTATGATCTCATAATAACCAAAATCACTTAGTGATTTTTCTTAACTCTTTAAGCAATAACTCACTTAAGCATTATTTTGCCTCTCCCTTCTCTTACCAAGTCACTTGACTTGCCTTAGATATATGAAATGATATATGTGTAGTGATTTTCCACTAAGGAAAAGTATGCATTAATTAATTAAGTGATTATTAAGTATGCCACCTTAGGTATACACCTAACCATCTAAATGATTAAAAATGACACCTTAGGCATACTTTAGAAATATCCACTTAATTAATATGCCACCTTGCTTAATTCAATAATTGAGCTTGTTACCTACACATATTAATGTATAAATTTGTATGTAAAGTATACATTAAATGTATTATTTTACATATAAAATTATACATATACATAGATATGGACTTTAATTAATCTTTGGTCCAAAATAAATTTTGGCCTATGTCCAAACCAATTTGGACCATTAATATAAGTCCATAAATAAATAACAACATATATATATTTATTAATTTAATATATATTAATTAATATCCAATAGTAATTAAATATTAATTAATAAATAATACTCTTATTTGAATTAGATTTCATGATATACTAGAATCATTGTTCAAAACATAAATCTAATTCTATTAATCTTGATTAATTGATTAAACTCTTTTAATCAATAATTATATTAATACTATAGTGAATAAATAAAACTCTATTAGGTGTGACGTAGTAGGTTCATGTCTAAATGTCAATGAGAAAATATAATATTAACATTTAATATTATTTGAAACTCTTTTCAATTCTAAATGTGAAAATACCAATTATTCACATTTAGTTCTCATAAGCTGTGAGTGACCCCTAGTATCGATATCACAGTTACCCAATTAGAAATGAATGCGTATTATGATTCAAATGAACCTGATCATAATTACCGTGCATTAAATTCCTTTCATTAAAGATCCCAATATAGCCTAGAGTCAAGGTATTATCAAACTCTAATGGCTTTATTATATGACCTCATCTTAAATTTTAATTCTTGATAAAATACAACAAATACTAGAACTCTTTCTAGTATTGAAACTCTTTTTCAGACTGTGTTGTATTTATCCTGGCCAGGAATTTATTCATCAAGAATAAACTTAGATAGCATAGGATCTATCCCGGTTCACACCAGGTAATGAATCCTATCTTGGTTAAACATTCATCCCTACATTTAACTAATTAGAGCCACCACACGCCATATACCCATGTGATGATTAACACAAGTATGCAAGCGGTAACAAACTCTAACCACCTAAATATGGATGACTATGCCACCTCAAGTCAAAGGACTATATGCACCATTATAATTTAGATTGTGATTGTTTATTATATGTGAATATCCTTGCAATCACAATACCAATGTCACTGTTTGATTAACCCATCCAATGAGTATCCACATGTCTATTCTGATCACTCATATCAAGTAGCATGAGATTCATTACCTCCCACTATTAGTTTCTCACACTAATCAAGGAAAATAGACAGAGGTGATAGTCTAATTAATATTATCCAACTATTAATTAATCGACTACGAATAATTTATAGTAAATGCACTGAATAAATTTGTAACTCATATTATCAACTCTTTGATAATAAATTTATTCAACATAATACTAAAGGATAAATACTAAAAAAAATAACATATTTATTTAAAAGAATATTTTATTGCCACAGGGATTATATACAATGTCTAAATAATTACAAGAATGTCACTAGGGCATATCTTATACTAACAATCTCCCACTTGCACTAGTGCCATTTACTACAATATTTAAGACCCATCTTTTCAAGATGACAGTCTAACTGTAGTTGTGTGAGCGCTTTAGTCAGTGGATCAACAACATTGTTAACTGAAGCTACCTTTTGGATGACCACATCGCCCTTGCCAATAAGTTCTCAAATAATATGAAAGCGCCTTTTTATGTGTTTGGATTTCTGGTGAGACCTTGGTTCCTTTGCTAATGCTATGGCTCTATTGTTGTCACAATAAAGAGAAATTGGAAACTCAATGGAAGGAACAACTTATAGTTATATTACGAACTTCCTAATCCAAACAACTTTTTCAGCAGCATCTGATGCATCTATATACTCAACTTTTGTAGTGGAATCAATAGTGATACTTTGTTTAGAACTTTTCCAGCTCACTACACCGCCATTACAGATGAAAATAAACCCAGATATAGACTTTCTATCATCCATGTCTGATTGAAAATCATAATCTATAAAGCCATTAATCTGTAAATCACTTTCTTCATAAGTTAATATCAAATCTTTAGTTCTTCTTAAGTACTTAAAGATTGATTTAATAGCTATCCAGTGTTCTAAACCTGGATTGGATTGAAACCTACTAGTCACACTAACAGCATAGGCAATGTCAGGCCTAGTACACAATATAAAATACATTCAGCTTCCTATTATTGAAGCATAAGGAACTTTAGCCATTTATACCATTTCCTCGGGTGTTTTAGGAGACATACCCTTGGATAAATGAACACCATGCCTAAATGGTAATAATCCTCTCTTGGATTCAAGCATATTGAATCTCTTTAATATCTTTTCCAAATAAAGACTTTGGGATAAACCTATCATTCTCTTCGATTTATCTCTATAGAGTCGAATCCCGAGAATATAAGTTGCCTCCTTTAAGTCTTTCATAGAGAAAGTTTTAGATAACCAGACTTTTACAGAAGTCATCATTCCTACATCATTTCCAATTAACAAAATATCATCCACATACAAGATTAGGAAAGTGATTTGACTCCCACTAACCTTCTTATAAACACAGGGCTCATCTTTATTCTTTATGAAATCATAAGAACAAATAGCCTCATTGAAATGATGATTCTAACTCCTGGAGGCTTGCTTTAATCCATAGATTGATCTATTAAGCTTACACACTTTAGAGCTTTCCTTAGATTCAAAACCCTTAGGTTGCTCCATGAAAATTTCTTCCTTAAGATAACCATTAAGGAATGAAGTCTTGAGATCCATTTGCCAAACCTCATAATCATAGTGTGCGGCTATAGCTAAAAGAATTTGAATGGATTTAAGCATGGCTACTGGGGAAAAGGTCTCTTCATAATGGATCTCTTCTCTTTGGCAAAACCCTTTCGCTACAAGCCTAACTTTAAAGGTGTTAACCTTTCCATCTGCACCAGTCTTTCTCTTAAAGATCCATTTACATCCAATAGGTACAAGACCTTCTGGAGGATCAACAAGTGTCTAGACTTCATTTGTATACATGGAATCCATTTCGGTTCTCATAGCATCAATCCATTTAAAAGAATCTTTATCAGATAAAGCTCCTTCATATGTGGTAGGATCATCTATATGAAGACTATCTTCATGAGCATGCAACTTTTATATATCATGTAGAAGGCCATATCTCTCCAGAGGATGAGATGCCCTACTAGATTTTCTAGGAGTTGGTGTGATGATATTTTCAATTGGAATAGGCTCCTCGGGTTGATCAATATTCATTTGATTAGTTTGTTATATTTCTTTAGATGACTCTTCATCTAATATTATCTTCTTTCCTATGCCACCTTCCTTTAGAAATTCTTTCTCAAGAAAAATGGCATATTTGCTTACAACAACTATTTGTTCAATAGGAAGATAAAAGTAATATCCTAAACTGTCTTTAGGATATCCAACAAACCTTCCTTTTATCGATTTCACATCCAACTTGTCCGACTTTAATTTTTTGATGAAAGTTGGACATCCCCAAATCTTAACATGTTTAAGACTTGGTGTTCTACCATGCCATATCTAATATGGTATAGTAGAAATGGATTTGGATGGAATACGATTAAGGATATAACAGGCAGTTTGGAGTGTATGACCCCAAAGAAAAATAGGAAGATCTATATAACTCATCATTGATCATACCATATCCAATAAAGTACGCTTTCGCCTTTCAGACACTCCATTTAACTAAGGTGTTCCAGGTGGTGTGAGTTGAGATACAATGCCATGTTCCTTTAGGAACTTAATAAACTCGGTACTCAAGTATTCACCTCCTCGATCTGATCTCAGAGTTTTAATATTTTTCCCAGTTTAGTTTTCTACTTGGGCTTTGAATTCTTTGAACTTTTCAAAAGATTCAAATTTATTCTTTATAAGAAATAAATACCCAAATCTTGATAGATCATCTGTAAAGGTTATAAAGTAGTAAAAACCACCTCTAGCCATTTCAAAAAATGGCCCACATACATCATTATGTATGATTTCTAATATATCAGTGGCTCTTGCCATTTGTCCTACAAATGATGATCTAGTCATCTTGCCTTGAAGACAAGCTTCACAAGTTGGATTAGATGCGGATTCAAGATTGCTCAAGATTCTGATCTTTTCTAACTTATTGATCCTATCTTCAGTAATATGACATAATCTTAAGTGCCATAGATGTTTAGAATTAGACGTATTTTCAATTAGCATTGCATATTTATTACTCATAAATTGAAGCTCATTATTATTGGAATTATTATCAATATAATATAAACCACATATTAAATAACCCAAGCCAATAATATTACTTCCAAAGTAATTATTACATACGTCTCTTTTGAATAAAAATTCATAACCTTTTCTAGTCAAACTAGAAATAAAGACTATGTTTCTATAAGCATTAAGTATATATAATACATCATCCAATAATAAAATATGATTACAAAGATCTATTGAAGTTAACCCTATAGCTTTAGCTACAACATTTGCACTATTTCTAAGCTTTAAGGTTACTTCATTAGGCTTCAACTTTCTCTTATTTACTAGATCCTGTAAAGATAAACAAATGTGAGAACTAGCACCGGTATCCAATACCCATGCATTTGATGAACTATTAGAACTTTTAGAAAAATTAGAGAAAAACATACCTTCTCCAAAACTATCCTTTCCTTTAGTCTGTAAAGACTTAAGGAACTTAGGACAATTTCTTTTCCAATGTCCTTTACCTTCATTTACTTTCCAAATTTTATAGTTAAGTCCAAGTTTGCACATTAGTCCAGTTTCATGCTTTTGAGTCCTAACATTCAACAAAAATAAAATAAATAATAATTTACAACCATACATTCAAAATCAAATGGGGGAAATGGATTAAGGATTACAACGCTTTTAGGCTAAATAAAAGAATAATATACAGAAAAAAAATAAACATATACCAAAAATAAACTGATAAAATAACAAAAATACGGTAATATAAAAGGGGTAACTAACAAAGGTGACTACTCAATGATGGAAATCATTAAGTAATTCCTGCAAATAACACATAATTAGTCCTTCCTTTAAAAAAAATGAAATCACATATAACGATACTTACAAAGAGACTCTATAAAAAGGGGGTTTTCACATTATGAACTAAAGAAACCATCAAACAATCAAGATGAACATCATCATGCAATGAAATAGTCATGTTTAAGGTCAAAAAATACATATCAAAGCGGACATTACGACAAACGTTAATAAAAAATGAAACAGAAAGCAGACTAAACCTGTTAATATGGCGATCGCCTCATTGATGAGGTGATGCCTCATCAATAGGGATCCCTCTATGAAGAGGTGTCGCCTGATCAACATGCTGGTTCCGACTCTCAAACGTTTAGACTTTTACTTTAAGTAATAATACAGGCATATACATACTCTACAATCATCAAACCACAATTATGTGCAAAAGTATTCAAGGATTACTTCAATAAAGTGGGATTTCAAAGCAGGATAAACTAAAAGTATACTTGAAATATACTAATGACTTAGTCACTCACAAGTAAGAATACACATAATAAAGAACATGTTAAGTTTAAGTGTAAGTTTTCTACCAAAATGAGAAACCCTCAGAGGTGTTTTTGATGGTGATCCTTGATAGGATTTGATCACTACTTTTGACACAAGTTTCTTCCTTCTTCTCTTGGAAAAATGGACTTCTTTGTTCCAATCTTCCCCTTCTTTCTTGAGGATGTTTTTCTTTGCTCTTCTCTTTATTTGTTTTCTTCTTCAGAGCTCTTCTCTCTTTCTTTCTCTCCTTTCTTTTCAATCTTCCACCTCCTTTAATAATCCTTCCTCAATAATCCCCCCCTAATCTCCTTTCTTTTCTATCTCTTTTCTTTCCTTTTATTTCCTAGCTTCCCCCAACCCAAAAGCTTTCTAGCTCATCATGAGCCTTCATAGCCTTTTTCTCTTCCCCAAAAATCTCTTTCTTACACAAGAATCATGTCTAGAGGCTGCGGCCCACACCACTTGACCACCATGGTTGCAGCTGCAAATGGGCTGCCATAGAGGCGGCGCTTCTTCGATGAGGCGATGCCCCTTTGGCTCGGGCCTGCGCTGGGCCAAGCGGGCTTAAGCCAAATTTTGGACAATTGGGTTGGGTTTTGGGCTTTTTAGGCTTTGGGTTTTCAAGTCCACTTTCCATTAGAGATTCAGGCTTCATTCTTATGTCCAAGTTTCACATTCTCATCATTGCGCTTGATAACGGGCTGATCAAACTGAGCATCCTTAATTCGTCCCCTAACATGGGCCAACCAAATTGGGTGTCTACAATAATATATAATATTTTATTATAAAAAATATTTGAAAAAATATATTATTAAAATAAAATTATAAATTTTTATTAATTATATTATAATTTATTTTTAATTTTTTTATATATTTTTTATAGTGAAAATTACATTTTTATTATTTTTCCTCATTTTATTATAAATTTTATATTTTTCTCATAAAATTTATATTTTTATGGTAAAAATTGCATTTTTATTATTTCTTCTATATTAATTATAAATTTTGTATTTTTTGTTATAAAGTTTATATTTTTATGATGAAAGTTACTTTTATATTAATTTTTCTCCTTTTATTATAAATTTTGTATTTTTCATCATAAAATTTATATTTTTATGATGAAAATTACATTTTTATTAGTTTTTTCCCTTTTATTGTAAAACTTTGTATGTTTCAATATAAAGTTTATATTTTTATTGTGGGAAATATACTTTTGTTGATTTTCCCATTTTCATTATAAATTTTGTATTTTTGATCCTAAAATTTGTGTTTTATGATAAAAATTACATTTTGGCACCAAAACATTTAAATTATTAATCTTACATTATGCATTCTCATTAGTATCCTTATTTATTAGTTTGTTTTAATTTTTTTGTTATTTTAATTATTTCCCTTTTCATTATTATTTTTATTTATTTTATACAAATGAAATATATAAAATTATTATGAATGTGATGTGTACTTGCATATGCATGTGAACTAATCTTTGTTTTGCAGGTTTATTAGAATAGAAATTTTCTTTTATTTTCCATTTTTTATGTATTTAATAGAATAGGAAATTTTTAAAGTGATGTAATCCTTAATCTCAATTCCCCTTTTTACTTTTTTATTTTTTAGTTTTGAATGTATTTATTAGAATTGGTCATTTCAAGGGTTGTAATCCTTAATCACTTTCCCTTTTTTTTTTTTTTTTTCTTACATGCTTGTGTGTTGCTTGTTATTTGCTTATTTCGTTGTTATTCGGTTTGCTATGGTTAGGTGTAGACGATGGGATTTATTGTACATCCAAATATTTGGCAACTACGACACTATTTGAGTTTAGGATTTTAGAGAACACACTAACCACTATCACATAAATAAGGCATGGAGATGAGAAGTTGTAACCCAAGGTAATAACTGGGATAACTTATGAGTGGTGGTAACTTGATTCTCTATAAGAGAGTTAGCACCACACTGAGAGGATTCTAAGTACAGAATACTAACTTCTTTTAGTTTTATGTTCATTTAGAACCACCTTATGAATTATTATCTTATTCTCTATTTACATGCAATTCATATTAAACCCTTATTTTACAATTAACTCTAAGGCAACTAATCTCATGAAAAGCATACAAACAATGCATTCATTTAAAGCGAGTGTCCCTAAATTAGTCTAATCTATATTGATTTTATTAAAGTTAACTAATTCTACATGTTTTATTTACAAGTGAATTGGAAACTAGAGGTGGGCTTACATTTTAATTTAATTAATGAGCCTAATCTACGTATTTTAATTCTAAAGAAAATGATCTTAAGTCTATAGTTTTTATGGGAAATGAATTGGATTGAATTGAATTAAATTAATGGGCCTAGTTCTAAATTCATTTTAATTCTAAAGTGAGACTAAGTCTACAATTTATGGAAATGAGCTTAAATTGAAGGGTTATATCTAATTTATTTTAATTAATCTAAGTGGGTGTATGTCTAATTTAACTAAGCGAGACTAAATTATAATCTAATATAAAATCTAATTAAATTATGGGTCTAAAGATACATTTTAATTAAATCTAAACCTAAATTAATTAATCTATTAATTAATAGGCTAATTGAAAGATGGGCTTAAAAATCTAATTAATTTAATGATCTAATAAAACAAAATATGGGCCTATTAATTATTTATTAACCTAAAATTAATTAAATACAAAAATGGGCCAAAAAATACAAAAGCCCAAATAATAAACAAATAAAAAAACCTTATTGAACCTTAAGGGTAAAACAGTCATTTTTTGTAGTCACAAATAATTAAGTAAAATTATATTTAATTCATGTGCATGAGTGTTTATATTCATGTTAATTAAATTTGAAATAATCAGATGTGGCACAAGCAGTGACAAATGCATCATGATCATACCTACATAAGTCAAGCAATAAAAAGTCAATATTTTGATTTTTCAAGTATGTAGTTTTGTCATGAGTAGTGATGAACCCATCGTGAGTGGTGACAAGAGACAAAATCGAAGATCGAATTTTTCATCAAAATCTAAAGTTAAAATTGGTCAAATATAATGGGAAGCTTCATTACATATGGTCACAAGTATATTCCAATCATTATAAAAAAATTTCAAGCAAAATCGTGAAGTTCCAGATAGCAAAATTCCAAAAGTTCCCAAAGCTAGTCATGACAGTGTCACCACTAGCGCTATGAGCAAATAAGTCATAACACACCCGTCATGAGTGGTGATAGAGTTTTCATGAGTAATGATAACCAATTCCAATAGTGGCAGAATGTTTCATGACCAGCGTCACCACTAGTGTCACAATTATGAAAGCACGTGAATTTGAATTTCTATCTTGGCGCCTGACTATCATAACCAATGATGATTCTGTCATGAAAAATGACATGTAGTTATTTTTCTTTAGTGGTTGAACGACTTTATTTGCATTTAATGCACCTCTAATAGCTTTTTTTTTCTCTATGAGAGTTTAAATACTACTTAGAATAAAGCTGGAACAAGTGAATGAAGTTAGGTAAATACATTTAGAGCAATCTTAGAGCATTTAATCTTGAATTCATTCTTCAACCACCCAAGCTCTCAATCTTTAATTCTTGTAATTTCTTTCTATCTTAAGAGTATTCTTGAGTGTGGGTTGGTGAGTGTTTATTTCATTTATTCAACAGCTCAATAGCGAGATTGAGTGAGCTGGGATTAGGATTTAAACACTTGTAAGCTAAGAGGATTTTGGATTGTTCTTAGCATGTGAGTTTAAGTGTGAGCCTTTGAAAAACACTTGGGTTTGAGTGTGATCCTTAGGAAAACACTTGTAAGCTAAAAGGATTGTTTTTAGCATATGGGTTTGAGTGTGAGCCTTATGAAAACACTTGAGTTTGAGTGTGAGCCTTATGAAAACACTTAGATTTAAATGTGAGCCTTGGGAAAACACTTAGGTAGCTTGGTTTAAGCTTGTAAGGGTTTGATCTACACCTTGAAGTAGATTGTTAGTGGATTGAAACTCTCAACTTGTGGTTGAGGAGAGGACGTGGTCTTGGAACGTTGAACCTCTATAAATCCCTTATATTTTTCTTGCTCTTCTTCTTCATTCTTTTATGCTCTAACCCTGTTTTTAGCTTGTTTTTCATTAAAAATTCAAAATTCCCCATCTTGCTCAAAAAGCCAATTCACCCCTCCTCTTAGCATTTGTGGAATTACAAACCTAATGGGCCTAAAATAATAAAGCAAATAAAAAAACTCAAACATAAACAAATAAATAAAAAGCCTAATATACTATTTTCCTAATTCTAATTGACTTTACAGGAAACCTTAAAAAAAACCACATTAATCTTAATTGAATTGTCCAATTAAAATCCTAATTTTACTAACTAATTAATTAAAATAAAACACATATCACACAAAAAGAGCATTTCATTATTGCACTATCAGGGTTATTATAATAATCTACTAAAAATAAAAAAAATTAAATTAAATTACAACCCTGTAGACTGCGAAGTTCAGCGCGCATTCAAGATTTTAACAACAACGACACTGTTTGAGCTTAGGGCTCTAAATAACACACTACTATATCACAAAGACATAACATGGAGATAAGAAGTCACCACCCAAGGTAATAAATGGGACAAATCAAAAGTGGTGGTAACTCAATTCTCTAAAAGAAAGTTAGCACCATAACCAGGAGATTCTGAATACAGAATACCAACTTCTATTAATCTTGTGTTCATTTAGACTTACTTTGTTAATTACTAATTTATTCTCTAATTACATGCAATTTCATATAAACCCTAGTATGTAATTCATCTAACTCTAAGGCAACTGATGATGAAAAGTACATATAAAAATTGCATTAATAAAGTGCAACATCCCTAAATTAGTTTAATTTACATTAATTTTAATGTAGATGAGTTAAATCTATATGTTTTATTTATAAGTGAAATGCAAAACTAAAGAAGGACCTACATTTAAATTAAATTAAATAAGCCTATGTCTACTTATTTTAATTCTAAAAAAGTGGGCCTAAGTCTACTAATTTTAAGAAAAAAATGGAAGAAATTTATAGGTCTAATTCCTATTTAATTTTGATTTAAATTAGGCTAAGTCTATATACATATTTTTAATTTTAAAGAATTGGCCTAAGTCTATTAATTTTATGGAAAATACTTAAATTAATGGGCTAAATCTAAATTAATTTTAATTATTTTAAGGTGGGCCTAGGTCTAAATTAGCTAAATGAGGCTAAATTATTTCTAACCTAAAGTCTAATTAAATTATAGGCCTAAAATTTATTTTAATTAATTAAACCTATTTAATTGAGCTTATTAACTTACATTATTATTGGCCTAAAAAATCACTAAACCTAATATTAAACTTATGTACAGAATAAAATCCAACAAAGAAACGAATTCAATAAATAAACAAACCTAATTTAGTTAAAGTGATCTTAAACAATTAATTAACAAATTATTAATAAATAAAATAATTAACAAGCAACCTTAATTCTATTAACTTAAATCTAATTAATTTTAAAAACCATAATTTTGATTTTTATGTCATTGATTTTAATTAATTTATCCAATTGAAACCTTAATTTTACTAACCAATTAATTAAAATAAAACACATAATACATACACAAGATTCCAATATGTCCACTACTAGGGCTATTACAATGATCTACTACAAATTAAAAATAAAATTAAATACAACCCAAAAAGCCAAATAAATAAAAATGCAAAAATAAAACAATCAATAAAATAAAAATAAATAAATAAATAAAATACCCAGAAACCCTAAAACTATGTTCAAATACAAAATTTAATCCATGACATTCCATGGATCTTCACGGGTTCTCAATAAGTTTTGTTCTCCATAGTGAATTCATGTTACCTCATCCATCAAGAGAATAAAAATAAAAAAATTAGTTAATAAATGATTAATAATAATAATAATAATAAACAAAATTAAATATAAAAATAAATCAAAATCAAAATAAAAGAAGAAGGAGAAGAAGATTTGAGAATGAGATGCAGTATTAAATTCCCACAAAAGGATGATCACCGTTGATGAAAACTTGTAGCTTTTGTTGTGTTTATCTGTGGTTTTAGTTTATTTGATATGATTTTTTGATAAAAAAAACTAAAGAAAAGTATGTAAAAAACCTAAGTGGGTGTATTGTGGCTGACAACTAAGAATCAGAGAAAGTAGATGAAAAAATAATAAAATCCTAGGAACCTCCTCCTCTTATGAAAAGAAAATGACAAATATATAAAAACTAGTCTTGTAACCTATGTTAGGTTCAGGATAAAAATCAAATAAAATAATTTTTTTATTTATCTAATAAAAACCAAATTTATCAATATATTTATCTAATAAAATAAAAATAACAACTAATAAAAAATAAGTATAAAAGTAAAATAAAACAAAATAATAAATAAAATAAATATTAAATAATAATAAAAAATTACGAAGTGTCGGTCAGAAGTGTGGATTTCTTAGGAAATCTATACTTCTGATCGGAAATCTACATTTCCAATAGGAAATATAGATTTTCGATTGGAAATATAGATTTCCATTTGGAAACCTACATTTCCGATGACTACTTTTTTTTTTGAAATTTTTTTAAAGAAATAATTAAAAATGAAATTTAAAGGTAAGTCCTAAAAAATAAAATAAAATAAAAATAATTTATTTCAAAAGCAATAAATCAAATCCAATAAATATAATTTCATAGTCAATTTTTATCATCGGCTCCTCTGTCACATCCAAACTCAAATTATCCTGAAATTGGGTGCTTACAAACTCTAATAATAATAATAATAATACAAAAATTAAAATAACACAGAAAGAATAAAAACACACTCACAAAAAAACTACGTAAACTAAGAACTAGTCTTGATTCCATGACTTTGGTTATGGATTTTCTCCATTAATGGTATTCCACTATATATTTATGTAACTCATCCACCATGAAAATAAAAATAAACAATAAATAAAAAAGTCAGTGAATGATTTAAAACAATAAACAAAGAAAATCAAATAAAATTGAAAATCAAAATAAAAAAGAAAGGAGATGAAGATGAGAATGGGATGTAGTATTGATTTCCCTTAGAAGGATAATCATTGTTGAAGAGGTGTTTATGGTTTTTGTTTACTGTGTTTTTTTTTATTTATTTGGATTTGATTCATGGCCAAAAACTCAAAAAAGTACGTGAAAAATAGAAGGAGAAAACCCTGTGTTTAGGCTCATGGCTAAAATCAAAAAGTGGAAAAATAATTGAAAGTCAAGAGCTTCTCCCCTATGAAAAGAGTTATTTTTCGTATATATAAAAATGCCTCATGAAACCCTAAGCTGAGTGCATGATAAAAAATAATAACAAATTATCTTTATTATTTATCTAATAAAAATAATATTTATCATTAAATCAACCAATCAAGAATAAGGATAAATTAAAAGTAAAATAAAATAATAATAAAATGTGCGAGACTGATCGAAAAAGTATATTTCCAACTGAAGGTATAGATTTTCGATCGAAGATAGAGATTTCTAATTGAAAATATAATTTTTCAATCAGGAAAACATAGAAAATGCACACTTTGGCCATTCATTGGCCACTCATGGCGAAACATGTAGCTATTAGGCCACTTCTCCTACATTTTCAATTCATTGGCCGAAGTTGGCCACATTTTTTAATTTCCTTTTTTTTGGAATTTTCCTTTTTTGTTATTTTTTTGAAATTTATTATAAAAAATGAATTAATTAATCAATAAAATTTAAAAATAGGTCCTAAAAAAATTTACAATTTAGCTCGAAACCAATAAATCAAATCCAATAAATATAATTTCACAGTCAATTTTCATAATTGGGTCTTTTATTACATCCCCACTCAAATCCTCTAGAAAATTGGGTGCTTAAATTAGGTATATTTCTTTATTTATTTGCTTTTATTTATATTTGTAATGTATACACACCAAATTTAATCATCCTGCATTCCAACCATCAATCCAATGTCATTTTAAATTGACTAATAATCAAGTGTGGTAAATGAATCATTAAAACCAAAATTAGGGTGATAAGATGAGTAATTAAGTTATATATATTAAGAAACAAGATAAGTAAATGCTATCCCAAAACTCAGAATCTCTAGTAAGGAAAGTGCGTTCCTACCTGCTTTTCCATTTCCTAGCCGTAGTTGGGTGCAATTCCAACCTACATAGCCTTCTTAGGCTGACCTTCCTATATCAATAACAATTTATAACACTATTATTGCCAAGTCTGTGTATCCTGACATGACATATTAATCTTGTCCTTTTCGCTCCATACAAATATAATACAAGTCAAAACACAAATGCCATTACAACTCAAATCGCACTAATATAAGTATATATAGTGAGATGGTGTGATGATGATGATGATAATACGATAATGAGAGCATTCAAAGGCATAGAAGGCAAGATAACAACCTTGGGAGTGTAAAGATAAATATACCTACTTTTAGTGGTAAAAGTGATTTTGAAGCATACTTAGCATGGGAAGCATTGCATTTGACTATCTTAAATACTCTAAGGAAACAAAAGTCAAGCTTACAACCATTGGATTCATAGGTTATACATTAGCTTAATGGAATCAACTAGCGGTTTTAAGAAGGTGTTGTAGAGAAGAACCTATTTCTATATAGCAAGAGATGAAGACTATCATGCAAAAGAGATTTATGCCAACCCATTACTATTGCAATTTTCCCAATTAACTTTAAGAGCTCAAATAAGATTCAATGAGTGTTTATGATTATATAAAAAGATTTAAGTTGTTTACATTAGCAAGTGATGTAAATGAATCTGAAAGGAAGAAAATTACAAGATTCATAAGTGGACTTAAGAGTGAGATTGCTAAAGAATTGGAGTTAAAAGTACAATCGCAACCTTTTATGTTTTTAAAGGATATGATTAAGCTTGCTTTGGAAAAAGAGAGACAATTTAAAGGAAGAGCATTATTTCTAATTAAGGGTAGCACGAAGAAGGATTTGTTATTACTACACCTATAATTAACATTAAGCCATAGGACTTTGAGGAAAAAAGGTGTTGTGATTTTAATGTTCAAGGTGAGAAATATAAATATCAATTAGGCATTAAAGTAAATGATCATACTATTAAAGTGTATGAAAAGATTCATTATTTGATGAATGAAGTAAGTGTGAACATTGTTCTAGAAGAGGATATAGTTTATGAAGAAACTGTGGAGGTGTTGGAGCAAAAAAATATCAAAAGCCTTAATAAAATATCATAAAAAGTTATAGATGAAGGCAAGCATGTGCAACCTAATAAAGAAATTGATAAGAGAGTGTAGATTTTTTAAAGAGATTTTAAGGAAATTTTTTATGTCATTGAAGCTAACAAGGAGTGTTTACAATGTTTTGAGCAATTCGAGTGAAATTATGCAAGGATTAACTAGTCAAGGAGTTGTTATAAATGCATAAGAGTATCACTATAAGAAAAAGTCTATTTTGTAATGGATATTTGTAACAAATTTTTGCTTTTACTAAATTGCAACGGATTTATAATGAAATAATAAATTAGTAACAAAATTTTTATAACAGCAGCATATCCGTAACAAAATAGAAATTGTAACATATTTGTAACAGAATTTTTTTTGTTTGTTACTATATTAATACAAAAAAAGGCGCTAACTCAGCGCCAAATATTTATAACAAATTTGTAACGAATATAGTAGTTATAAATTTGAAACGGATATATATTGTTATAAATTTGAAAAGCCATTACAAACATCAGTTACAAATTTATAACATATTTATATTCTGTTACAAAAATATGCTACGCTAATAATTGGCTTTGTAACTTTGTAACGGAATATGTATCCATTACAAATTTGTAATTAGTATTTGTAACGGATTTATATTCCATTACAAAAATATACTATGCTAATTATTTGGCTTTGCAAATTTGTAATGGAATATAAATTCATTATAAATTTGTAACAGATACTTGTAATGGATTACTATCCGTTACAAATTTTTAACGGATTTATGTTCTGTTACAAATATATATTATGTTAATTATTTTTCGTTGCAATTTTGTAACGAAATATGAATCCGTTACAAATTTGTAATGGATATTTGTAACAGAGTTATATTCTATCATAAAAATATGTAATGCTTATTATTTGGCTTTGCAATTTTGTAACAAAATATGAATCCGTTACAAATTTATAACAGACATTTGTAATGGATTAGATAATGGAATATGTATTTTTCTTTACTATTTTGTAATGGAATATGTTTATGTTACAAATTTGTAACTTATCTGTTACAAATTTGTAATGGATTTATATTTCGTTACAAAAATATGCTATGCTAATTATTTTTCTTTGCAATTTTGTAATGGAATATAAATCTATTACAAAATATGATATGCTAAAATTTTTGTATCCTGAATACTATTTTATTCAACAAATATAATTTCAATTATAAATTATAATTTTATTTTATATAATTTAGTTGATGTGCATTTTTAATAATTGCAAGTTGACATCTTGAGTAATATTTATTAAATAAATATGATTTCAATTATAAATTATAATTTCATATTATATAATTTTATTTTATGCAATTATAATAATATTAAAATAATCCAAAATTATTATATAATGGTGATTTAATATTAAATAACATATAACATTACATATAATATAAAGTATAAATTATAATTTAATTTTATTGTAAAGTTACATAGTTTGGGATCATGACTTATAGCAAATTTTTGTAATTTTAATGTTATAAGCAAAACCTTTTTTCAAAAAAAAAAATTACTACATGTAAAACTATGTAGTTTTGATTTAACCCTATGTCATTCTTTTAACCTAACATCTTATTCTCTTCTCCATTTTTGCTAATGACAGCAACCTCCCTATCTCCGTTAAGCCGTTACAACCCTATCTAATCATCGCTCATCTCCATGGCCCTCACCTTGTTGCCGCCCATCATCGGCCCACCATCATCATCATCATTATCATCATATTCTTCTTCTGCTTAATCTGATTAAGAATAGTCATGTGGTTGATTTGTCTCTTATTGCACCTCTTTTTCTTCTATTTTGCTTATGTTAGTCTTCTCTTTTACTCACAAAAACTCCTTAGATTTAGGCATAAATGTACTTGTAGAAGCTTTGCATAAAGCTACTCTAAATCAAGTTCTTCCTTAACACATACAGAAAGCTTTGTTATATATCCTTCTGGTTTTTACTAGAAATAACACAGCTAATGAAAATTGCAGTAACAATCTAGGTTGTTACTAGAATCGTGGTTGTCTGACTTTGACCCGGTTGATGATTTGATTTTTCTGGTATTATTTTCTTCTTCTTTTAATGTTTTGATTTGTCATTCTTATGTACTATTTTTTAATAATAGGTTTTCTTTTTTTTTTTTTATGAAGAAGAAAAATAGAGAGTAGCGAAGTGCCATAATTGAAAAGGCCAACAATTGAGTTTTTGGCACACACAGAAGGAGTCCTCGATTTTCGTTGCAAGTTTATTAGTACTAAGTTTTCATATCTAGTTTGTTGGGTTGTAAGGTTGATAACTCAGTAAATTCATACCAGATAACGACGTGAGCTGTATTCGAGGTCTTTTGCCATTTTAAGAAGGTTCAAAGGAAATGGAAGGTTACTAGGGAAACATAAATAAAGGTTACCCCTTTTTTCTTTTGATGCAATTTTCTATCTATGTATTCTTTTGTCATTTAGGTATTAGGCCAAATCTACTGCTTAATTCTATCTTAGAGGATTGATGATTAATGAATCTCTTATATACATTCATTTTGATTAGGTTTTTACATTTGCATTGTTATTTTTATTTTTTGTTTCTTAAACTTTAATGAATGTGTTTGAGCAGTTTTACATTTTTTTAAACTATTTACTATTGCCTATATAATTTGAGATTCAAATTTATTAGAAGTAGAGGATTGTAACTGGTATTATGATCGTGACTCTATGGAAAGGAGAAGTAGTTTAGTATGGGAAGTAGTTCTAAATAAAAAGTACACAAAGAGCTTTTGGACACCATGTTATTTCTTTGGTTATCTGTTTTGTACATAAGCTGTAAAGCATTGGTGGAAGGCCCTCTAATTTAAAACAATACCTAATTAATTAAATTTTGGAGACCATTTTGTTTCATTTTTTAGAACATCATATGCAATGCATTGAATGGACCCCAAATAACATAAAATTTTACAGGCCTTAATTTTAATTAAGTAGTGACTGACAAAAGTAAGGGATGATTTAGTCGATTAATTAGGTGTAACAAAGCTAGCTTAATTAGCTTACTAATTAACAATAAGGTGGACCATTAATAAAATAATATAATATATGTAAGGTGGATGGACCATTAGTAAAAAAAATAATATATGTAAGGCAAAGAACCAAAAAAAAAAATAAAGAAGATACAGAGTGGATACATATGGCTATGGACAGTTACCAACTCAATTTTGCTATCCATTTATTCTTTTGTCTTGTAATGGCAATTAAACAAGCTGATGCATAGAGATTGGATCAAGTGAGTTAATTTTTTTAAAATTTATTGTCACCAACAAAGAAGGAAAAAAAACACCTAAATAGGACCTAATCAATGACTTTGTGGTGGTGGTGGTGATGCCAAACCCTAGTCATGTCAATAAAATTAATAATTTTAATTTTAATCCTAAAAGTGGATAATGTGATTGCATTTTATTGCTTCAAACTTATCTTGTTTTTTATTCTAACTTATCTTGATTGTAGGTCAATAAATATTGTGGTAGTTGTAAAAAATTTCAAATGTCTTTCTTTAAAGGAAGTCTTAAGTTCAATCCTGCTTAACTTGCCATCTCTAATTGTATCATATGTTCTAAAAATAGCCTTTAATGTTAGCTATGCTGACCCAAGGAGATGAGCAAGAATTTTCACCTTGTTGCTATTTCTTCCCTATTTTTATTGAAGAGTATTTATGTGAATTAATCTTACAAGTAATAGAAGATTAGCAAGTGTTATACACACAGATATAGATGCTTTAATTGCATGCTTTAATAAATGTGATTAAATAATAATTTTTTAGTCATCTTAATTTTTAATATTTTGATTTTATTTTTTAGGTTTGTTTACTCCATCACTTGCTAACACTTCTGATTGCTTCAACCATTCGTGCATTATGAGATTCATCTGCAAGTTTAGGTATTTTTTTTACATCTATGTAAATTGTATAAAATTAGTTTAGGTTGCATAATGAATATTTATAAAGTGTGTTTGGATGCAATGATATTGTTGTAGTTTGTGGTGTTGATGATAATATCAAAGGTTTGACCTCATTATGAGGTTTGATTGTTTCGACTATGCTAGAAGACATGTCAAAATTATGTTAGAATTTAGAAATTATAAAATATTAAAATTTATATTGTAGTTAAGCCGTAGTTGTCCGTTTAGTGATTTCCTCACTGAATAGTGAGATTTCACTGAATTGTCCTATAGGATAGTTTGAAATTGCATTGTCTATAAAAGTGTATTACAAATGGTTAGTTATGTAATCATACATATATAGGAATTTAGTATTATCTCTCTATGTTCTCTTTGTGCATATTGAAAAATGTGTTGATCCATATGTTGTCACCTTAAACGGGTTAATAAAATCATATGGAGTATCACATTTTCATATCATGCACTTGGAGAACTATAGGGAGATGTTGCCAAAATTTTCTACAAGTATGATTACAATTTCCATTCATGATTTTATATAAGGTACAATTTTAAATAGGCTAGGGCCATACCTATTTAAAGTTGTAACATAGGAGGTATAAGGTTGTATAATTAAGATAACATTTAAATAATAAATATTATATTTAATCTTAAAATTAAGTGCATTTTTGCTTGTATAAAATAGAGTAAATAAAAATGAGTTCGAATTGGCAATGGATAAATGCTAGATTGAGAAATGGTTTATTAAATCTATAGTTTGAGGTAGGAATTAAAGAGTTTATGGAGTTAGCTAAAAAACATCCAAAATATATGGACTGTAACAAGATAAAATGTCCATGTAATGTTGTTGTCAAAATCAAAATTTTGTAGATGAGAACATAATTAGAATACATCTTGCACAAAATGGGTTTGTAAAAGGATATTCCTTTTGTATAAGCATGGTGAAACAATTGATACATAAACAATATAGGAGGATGTGTTTTAATTAGAGTCTTATATTACAATTGAAAATGATCCATCTCACTATCCATTTGAGAGAATGGTACTAGATGCTAGTGGTCCTTCATTTGACATGAGAGATATAAAAGATACATCAAATCCAATTGCATAATACCTTTATGACATGCTTAAATCTACAAGTTAAAGAGGTTTGGCCTAGGAATCCCTATAACCATTATGAGTTATTTGATGTTGCTCATCTTCTTAACATTAAAGTAGAGCACCATCTTTCTAAAAGGGCCTATAATGACATTTTCAGTTGATGTATGAGTTATTACCAGTAGATAATGTAATAATAGAAAGCTTTTCTAGCATAAAAAAGTTACTATGATTTTTGGGGTTACTAGTATAGAAAATTAATTATTTTTAATGGGTGCATGTTATTTTGGGTTAAAATAGTGAGTTGATTTCTTGTAAGGTCTATGGACATCATTGATACAAGTCACAAAGGTAAGGGTCATAAAATCAGAAAACAAATATTCCATATAAGAAGATGTATTACTTTTCACTTACTCCTCATTTATAATGACTTTATGCTTCTAATGCTACTGCCAAGGACATGAGGTGGCATGCTGAGCATGAAATTGAAGAAGGTGGTGTCATGAGACATTGCTCAGACGTATTAGCTTGGAAGCATTTCAATCAAAGTAATCCTGATTTTGATTTTGAGAGTCACAATGTTAGATTAGGCTTATGCGCTAATGGTTTTAATCTATTTGGGCAATCAGGATAATAATACTCATTATGGCCAGTTATAGTTATGCTATACAATTTGCCGCCATGGACGTGCATAAAGGATGAGTACATGTTCTTAACGGTTATAGCACATGGGCTAAGAAATCCTAAAAAGAAGTTAGATGTGCTCTTACAACCTTTGATTGTTGAGTTAAAAGAACTATGGGAGGTAAGAGTAAAAACATATGACATCTCCAAAAAAATAAAATTTTCAATTATGAGCTACACTCATACGGACAATAAGTGATTTTCCTGCTTATTCGATGTTGTCAGGGTGGACCACAATAGGGAAGCTGGGTTGCCCTTATTGTATGGATGATTCCAATGCATTTACTCTGTCTAACGAAGGAGAAACATTGTGGTTTAATAACCATCATAAGTTTTTGCCCTTATATCATGCTTTTTGAGGGAATAAGAATGTATTTTTTAAAAAATAAAACAGTGAAAAAATTTGCATTGCATGTTAGGTTGGGTTCAAATATTTTTTACTAAATAGAGAAGTTAGGTTTGAAGAAAGTGAGAAGAAACGAAGTATCTTTTGGGATTTTCCTTATTGGAAAACTAAACCTTTTTTTTATATAATTTAAATGTCATGCACATTAAGAAGAATTTTTTTATAATATTTTTAACAATGTGATGAATTTTGAAGGGAAAACAAAAGATAATGTGAAATCTTGTGAAGACTTGAAAAGTTTATGTCGACATTGAGAGTTGCATCAAGATGAGAGAATAAAGAAATACCCTAAAGCTTCATACACCTTAGATAAGTAGGCAAAAGTAAAATTGTGTGAATGGCTTAGAGAACTAAGGTTTCCCAATGGGTATACATCCAATATGGGGAGACGTGTCAACATGAAAAAGTTAAAGTTGTTTAGTATGAAAAGTCATGACCGTCATGTGTTTATGCAGAGACTATTGCCAATAGCATTTCGGGAACTTTTGCCTAAGGATGTTTGGTAAGCTTTAACAGAGATTAGCATTTTCTTTAAGGATCTTACTTCTACAGTAATCATAGAAGAACAAATTATGAATTTAGAGAGAGATTCCTATTATTCTTTATAGACTTGAATGTATATTTCCTCCAAGCTTCTTTGACTTAATGGAACATTTACCAATCCATTTACCTTATGAAGCAAGAAGTACGGGTCTAGTGTAATATTGATAAATGCGCCCATTTGAGAGGTAATCATTAATAACTCATTATTATTTATTTTTTATAAATTCATTTGTATTTATAATATTTCAAAGTTATAGATATGTTCAAAAATTGAAGAATAATGTTTAAAATAAAGCTAAAGTTGATGGTTCAATATGTAATGTGTATTTAGTTGAGGAAGCTTCATCATTTTATGCGCATTACTTTAAAACACATGTAAGAACTAGACATAAAAAATTGCCACAAAATGATGGAGGGGATGAATATGCTAAAGAAGAGCACAAAGGAATGCTCTTAATTTTCAAAAATTCTGGTTAGGCATTTGGAAATGAGACACATAGATACTTAAAAGAAGAAGAATAAGAGGTAGCTCAAATATATGTTTTGATGAACTGCCCTAAAGTTGAACCTTATATCATGTAATTTTCTATAATTTATCTCCATATCTATAAAAAATTATTATGAATAACAAAATATTCTTTTATGTAGAATATACACCAATGAGTTATTATAAACTCATCCACAATTGTCAAATGATAAGGTGATTTCTCAACTTTATAAAAATTTTGCCATATGGTTTGAAACATATGTAAGTTATGTCTTACTCATTAAGTGTAAAATATATATCTAAATCATGCCCTTAATAAGTTATTTTACTCTATAAGCACACTCTTCAATGTCCATTACGAACCATTAGGACATATCCGAGCTATTATGTCAATGGATACATATTTCACACTATCAAATATGGTTCTGATAAATCCATGATGAATAGTGAAGTGTGCATAAAGGGTTCTTATAACAGTGTAGATGAACTTAATTATTATGGTTAGTTAAATGAGATCATATAATTGGAATATCTTGCATTGCCAATTAAAAGGACATGTTATTCAAGTGCAGATGGTTTGATCCAACACCTACTTTTGGCATAAGAGTTCACAAACAATATAATTTAGTTGATGTGCATCATGAAAAAAGTTATAATAGATATGAACCATTTATTTGGCAGCACAATTAACTCAGGTATATTATACTAATTATCCTAGTTTAAATAAGGATGCACATGGATGGTGGGCTATTTGCAAAATAAAAGCTAGATTAATTGTAGAGGTACCAAAATCAAGTGAAAGAACTCTATCATCATATGTAGAAGCTTTTCAAGTGGATGATATAGATGTAAATGAAATTAGTATGAAGGTCTACATTCATTAATTGATCCAAGTGGTTTATTAGTAGATACTGATGGTGCAGAGGCTGATGAAGATAAACCTAAATTAAAAGTACAATCAATTGATGAAAAAGAATTTTTAGAATGATGATGATAATGATTTTTGAGAATTATAATATTTTTTAAAATATCTACTTATAAAATTAATGAGTATGTTAGATATTTTATTATTATAGTTATAAAATATTTAAACATTGGATATATATTTGATGATATGTGAATTAGGTAAAACATTTTTATTTCCATGTAATTTGTGGTAGTTATAGTTTAGTTGTATTAATAATATGTATAATTCATTATATATGTATTATAAATGAGTGATGACAATTATGTATATACTCAATGAAGAACTTTTGCTAGGAGATATGTTATACTAATTGTAGTTGAGTTATATTATAAGTGCCTTTTTTATGTCATAAATATATGGTAGTTTTAATAGGCACGACAGATATTAGGCGTGCATTTTCTAGGGGTCGGTTCAATGGATAGTCTAGTATTGGAGGTTGTACTTGATTTGGTGATGTTGGAGTATCATCGCCTCTTTCACTATATAGTGCCCCACCTACTATACATGATCAGGCTATAGATGGCAGTACTGCACCTACAAATACTACTAATGAGATTTCTACAATAGCATCTGTAGTTGCTAATCTAGAGGATAGAATCCCAATTAAGATTGAGAACAATAGGTATGTTATTTATATATTTATGAGTATAATTTGAAATTGAATATTTTCTAAATTTTGACATTTAGGATTTTATATATTTATTGTTATTATGCTAATATACTATACTTATAGGTTTGTTCCTAGGCATTCAATTACAATAAAAATTGGAGAAATGTTTTTAGAGAATTTAGAGGATAAGGGTTATCAATTGAGTTAAGTGCCCAAGGTGACAAAAAAAATTATTGGGAAGAATTTAAGGTTTACATACGATTATATGTTTGATTACACCAAGTATATTCAACTTGATTTTAATATATATTTTTTTCAGAAGGTTTACAATTGGTTAATAGCCTTAGATAAAAGAGTTTATAAAGTGTGGTAGAGAGTTACAAGTCGTCATTACAGCATCAAGATTTATAGATTGAGAAATAATAAGGATGGAAAGCCAAGTTCTATCACACAAGTAGTTTGGGATAAGTGGATAGCTCATTGGAACACTCCATAGTGGCAGGCTAAATCTGAGGTGGCTTGTAAGAATAGGCTTAGCAAGACATATGGTGAAGGTTCCAAATGTTCAAGGCACACTGGAGGTTCTTTATCGATTATAAAGCACACATTGAGAATGGTACGAAATAATTAATTTAATGTTTATAAAAAATATTCATTTTTTCAATTTTGTAAAAATTTTCTAATTAAGTAATATTAAAATATAATTCTTAGGAAAAGGAGCTACAATGACCAATTAGCTCATGGAAGGTATTTAAGAAGATGCATACCAAAAAAGATGGTTCATACGTTAATAAAAGATCTCAAAAAATTCATGTAAGTTGTTTTTTTTAGTTATGGATGAATTAATCATTTTGTTTTATTTTTTTTAATAAAGAATTTTTATATCCTTGTAGGATGAGGTGGAGAGTGTAACTGCTTCTATTTATGACCAACAAAAATAAAATCCAGAGCCTTTATAGGTTGATATAAGCCACATATTCTTACAAGTAGTTGGTGGGCAAAACAAATAATGAGTTTATAGTCTTGGATCACAGGCAGAAGCATTTTATCCAGACTCATTTATCATCTCGGCCAGCTCTCACATGAGATATGCCCCTCATGATCCTATTAGAGAGGAGTGATTAAGACAAATAAGGGAGGAGCATGAGGAGATGCGTCAAGAGCATAAAGGAGATAGCTAAACAATATAAGGAAATTTCTAAGAAGTAAGAGGAGATGTCTAAAAAGCACGAGGAAATTTGCCTATAGATGTATCAACTTATGTCAACGTTAAAAGGTTAACAACACAACACTAGATGTCTGTTTAACCCAACATCTCAGTTGTAAACTTTTATATTGTTATAATTAAAACATATTATGCCATACAATTAGTAGTAGTAGTAGTAGTAATTTTGTTAGTAATAACAATAAAAACAATAATAATAATAATAATAATAATAATAATAATAATAATAATAATAATAATAATAATAATAATAATAATAATAATAACAATTTATATATATATTTTGTTGTTGTTGTTATTGTTGTAGTAGTAGTAGTAATTTTATTAGTAATATTATTAGTAGTAGTAATAATATTAATAATAACAATTTGTATATATATTTTTGTAACAAATTTTTTATAATTTTATAATAAATATTTTGTTACAACTCATTCGAAAGTAGTAACAAACTAACAAATCTATTACAAATTTGTAATAGATTTATAATAAAAAGTTTGTTGCAAATTTGTAATGGTTTCAATCTGTTATAAATTTGTGACAACAAATTACTAATTTTGCAGCAAATGTTATCGGTTACAAATCCATTATAAATTTGTAACGGATTTCTCCAATTATCACCTTATATATTTATTGACAAATTTGTAACAAATTGTAATTCTATTACAAATTAGTAACGAAATATATGTTACAAATTGATTACAAAATTTGTAATGGAACTTTTATTTTCATTATAAAATATTTGTAACCATGAAAATTTTAATAAAAAATTATGTTACAAATTTGTTACAACTGTCTTTTTGTAACGAATTTTACCATTACAGAATAAAGTTTTTCTTATAGTGTACATACACCATGAAGAGGAAAAACTAGAAGTTAATGTAAAAAAAAAAAAGAAACTATAGATTGAGAGCATCATGAAGGATAAAAAGATGATTGTTCATAATGATTATATTAACAATTCTAATCTTCCTTTTTCTAATGTTTTGAAAGTTGCTTTGCAGACCATTAAGCCATATAAGGATCCATTTGAGGATGTTGTTGAGGTACTTTATACTTACAAGGTCAAGAATGCTTTTAAAGATTTCATTCCAAGCATGAAGTATGAGAGATATTTAGATATGTTATTTAAGAGATGACTATAATATTTTACTTCTTTAAAGGGAATCTATCGAGTTTTTATTCATAGTAAGAAGAACTTAAGATATTCATGTTTCAAGTTTAGAAGAAAGTAATAAGAATTCAAGTTTTACAAGTTTGGGAATACAAGTGTTATATTTTGAGTGAGTCCTTAAGTTCAAGTTATTTTGAAAATGCTTATATGCAAAATCACTTCAAAGGAGAAGCTTTCAATAAAAGAATTTATGTTTGACCTTGGAGGAACTTTAAATATATCAACTTTAAAAGATGGATGATATTAGATGATGAATTTTCATGAGGAATGAGGGAATGACACAAACCAATCAAACATCCAATATGATGATCCACTTAAGTATAATGGTCCAATAACTAGAACACACATTAAAAAGTTCAAGGATGATTTAGGAGTGTTTCTGAATCAAGAGATAAAGATTGGGTTAGTGAATCAAAGTACACATGTAAATGGATCTCAATTAAGCACATTTGGAGATAGTTTGACAAAAAGGCAAAGTCATCATTTTCACACCTTATTATCGTATTTTAACCCTAAAAACAAAGAATTCATGTCAAACTCTTCAAGTAGAGCAATTTGCATTGAAAAATGCATAAAGTGCAATTTTGAAGGTTCTAAAAGATTCTAGAATATGCTAAAAGACTCTATAAGATACCAAGGATATTCCATGTAAATAAAAAAAAAGTAGAAGTGATGGAGAATGGTGGCTACACATATTTAAAGACATGGTCAAATGTTTACTTAGTTGTTTGCGTAGTTGTCATAAGTTGTCAATTTTCTTAGTTGTCATAAATTATCATTAGTTATCACATTTTTTAAGGAATCCTCTATATTTAAGGATTTTCATTTTATAAGTATCTTTAGGATTAAGTAAGAAGTACCTTTTTCTTTAAGGATTAGGATGTTATAAGCCTATATAAAGGTTATATCATTATAGTAAAAATTTAAAGAAGTTATTTTCAATAAAATTTGAATTTCTTATGAGGTTTATTCCTTTATTTTTTTCTTAACCTTAGGTTTATATAAATAACCTTTAATTTTTTTATAATTAAGGTTCTTAAGTACAATTTATTTAAGGGTTTTATTGGGAATCAGAGTTTTCCTTTGATTGATTCATGAATGATCTTTGACAAAGTCATCAAGATTGAATTCTAGTTCGGTACGAGTTAACCATGTTCATATCACTATATTGGTTGAGCATGATTGAGAGTGGATTTGATGGTCTTATATTATCAAGTTTTCTATAAAAGGTAACAATATTAATTAGTTATATAACATTATGATTTTACCATTAGATTTGGTTTTTAATCATAATGGTTGCCCACTAACTTGGTGAATCCTACACTTTCAAATTAGGAATGGATTTATAGTGGGTGATGGTAATGAGCCACTAATATCTCTTAAGTACACATTGTCTTAAGTGGACAACTCTTGTTTATCATATCTCATGTGAGATTCCTTCAATCCAGCTCCTAATGTTATGGGCCTCAAGTACACTTAATTGTCATTCTTGGTCTTTGAAATTAGTTGTGTCCACACCATTGGATAAATGAAATATATAGATTTAAACACTATAAACCTTAGGTACTCGTATTTGCCATTCTTAGCCATTATGAATACATACACCTACAATATTTTATGCTTAACAATAATACTACATCAATCTCTTAGGCTCAATGTATACCCCTATATATTTATAGCCGTTGTACATAAGCCAAAAACCATGCAAGTTATTACTTTAATGGAGAGTCTAGACCTACATTTAAGAGTTTAAAAATTCTTGGCCCATAATTAGTGATATGCCCTAAACCAATTATGTAATGGTCATACTTTGACTTTGTCTTATTTCCATTTTATTAATAAAAAGGCATTTTCATTATTACTTGCTAATTATAATATGTTCCTTGAATAGTTAATTCTACCTAGTGTCATCAAGTATGTGACTTGATAGTAAAATTCTTAGGTGACACTTAAATTCTATTCTAAATTATCCATAGTCGATCATTATTATGGGGACAATAATGAATAACGATTAGTATAAAGTTGATTGATAATTATATTTTACTAATAATGTATATAAGATATTAAGTCAACTTATAGGTACATATTTGAGAAATAATGTACCGGATCGACCAGTTATGAGAATACTACATGGATAATTGTCATAAGGGCTTCTCATCACAGTAGTATTATTTCAATCCTCTAACTTGAAATCACTATGGTTTCCTACATAATAAGTTCTATATTTTGACACATTCTTACATCATCTTTAACTGATTGGTAAAATAGGTTGTGATTGGATATAGAATGCATTATGTGAGGAATGTGAGTAATTGAGATGGAATTTATCCCTTATTTATTATGAAATGATATTTATGGGCTCCTCGATGAGTTAGAAGAAGGAAAAATGCATGACCATGCTAGAATGAGTTGATAAAGAATTATCAATATCGATAAAGAGTTATCAGTATCAAACTACTTAGGATTGAGAAATGATATGATTGAACAAAATAAGGATGACATAAACCATGCCTTATATTCAATCAAGACATCATATGATAAAAGGACTATAATACATATTATGGATTGGGTTATTTCAGATTATCGACCTTCATACAATTTAAGTAGTCATTATATTTTGTTAGAGGCCATTCATGACTTATGGGCTAAAATAGGGATTTTAGGCCTATTGCCAATGTTTCGTGAACCTACAGGGTCACACACTTAGAATAGCCCCAAAGCGAACTTAGCTTAATCCACCTAATGAAATTCTCTTTAGATAAATTAATAAATATATGTGCTTATATATATATATTGTATTTCCTTATTATTTAAGGTAAGTGTTTTTTAAATATAAATAAAATAAATTGGAAATAATTCTATTCTTGGAATTAGAATCAAAATAGAAATAGAAGGTTAAATATACCAAAATAATTTTGGTAAGTGAAACCCTAAAATGGGTGTCTGTATATACATCTCATTCTTTAGGGTGTTTTTGTAACCTAATATTATTCTCCACCTTCTTTTACTTCTTTTGAGAAAAGAAAAACATATATAGAGAGAAAAGAAATAAAAAGAGTCTTAAAGATAAGGTGCTAGCACACTAACACCGCTTTTGGACATCCTGTTCGTATGGATACCAATAGAGGATGTGGCTTTATTGGCAGTATCGTAATCCTATAAGAAGACACGAAAAGCTCGAGGTATGATGTTATAGGTGTGAACCCTCTCTTATCCTTTCAACCTTCTTGCCATAAAATCATCATGGTGAGTGTTTGGAATCATGCTTAATCGATTTAACCAAATTACATAAATCCTATGAGGGGTTTTGTGATTAAAATTTTTAATTTTCACTGTGTGTTTGCATTATGGAATCCCAACAAGTGTATCCATACACCCACAATATCTCATGCTTAACAATAACACCACTAAATGCATGCATGCTTAAGTGGAAAATATATATAAAAAATTCATAAACAATCAAAATATATAGCAAGTCAAGAGAACTATATCTAAGAGTTTAGTAACTCTTACAAACTCTAAATGTTAATAACATGCTTAACAAGCTTTATGATGTGGTTAGTGTGAATTTACAAGCTCCTAACTCCCAAAGTGTGAAGCTTCTAGCTCGAAACACACGAGAAGTACCAAAATGACTTTAAGCCTTTAATGGAGTTTTACATGCAAGCTCCTACTTTGGTGACCCTAAAACTATCACTAAAACTTACTAGAGTTCTATCTTGTCTTGAATGATGTAAGAATTATTGCATCCAATGGATGAATGAATGTAGCCTTCTAATTACATAACTCTTGCATAATCTAAATTTTATTGATGATAACTATAGGCTAATGTATGAAACACAAATATTATATTTCACTCATACCTCACTACCTTTTAAAAGAAAGAAGACGAAGAAAACTCAACTTTTGAGAATGGTCTCTTATTTTCTCTTTTATATTTTGAATGTCTCTAATATGATCCACTAGCTTAGTGTATATATGAGAAAATAATTTGCATGTGTAGAGATCCTCTACTCACTTAGAATTGAGTGAAACGTAAGCTACCTGATACATGTAGAGATTGTCCACTTACTCTTTTACTTTAGGTGTAAAATAAATAACCTTATGCATTTATAGATTGTCCACTTACTTTTTTACTTTGAGTGTAAAATAAGCAACCTCATACATGTAGAGATTTTCTACTAACTAAATATGTATACTTTTGACACCTTGCCATGGTGTCCTTCATGCAATCACATTGTATGGGAAGCATGTGCTTAGGTGGCTGCAATGTAAGCATAAGCATCACATGCTCTTACTTATATAGAACCTTCTTTAATAAGTGGACTTTAACTAGTTAAGCTCATTTAGCTCTTAAATAAGACTTTTTATAACACCTTATAATTATGTGGGCTTTACCTAACATTTAAATAAAGTCCATCACTTTGATACATATAAATACCTAAGCCCATCCATCATCTATTAAGTTACATTTATATGACCCATCTCATGGCCCATATCCAAACTAGTATTGGTGGCAAATATCAATTTTGTCCTTAAACTTAATATCGCATATTTAATTCAATCCAAATTAATATTTAGTCATTTAATTAATATTCCTAACCTTTGAATTATATTTCAGGATATGTTGGATCCTTAAACAAGTGTAAATCCAATTCAACTAACTTAATTAATTACTTAAACACTTAATTAGTAATTAAATTAATAATTATTATTAAGTGCAACTTTTGTATGTATGACTTACTAAATTCAAGTCTAAATGGCAATGGAAAAATAATATTAACTCTCAATATTATAGGAAACTATTTCTAAACTAAACGTGAAAATACCAATTAATCAAATTTAATTATCATAAGTCGTGAATGACCCCTAGCATAGATATTACAATTACCAAATTGGAAATGAATGCTATTAATAGATTCATAAGAACTATAGAACATAATTATCGTGCACTCGATTTCCCTTCATTATAAGATCTTAATATCGACTAGAGTAATGGTTCAGTTAAACTTTAATTGCCTTAATCATATGACCTCATCTTTTATTCAATTCTCGATAAAACATGAGTTCCATTATAAATGCTTTTTAACACTGAAACTCTGTTTAGGTAAGTTAGGTTTAACCTAACTATGTATTTATTCATTAAGAATAACTTAGATAGCATAAGATCTTATCCCGGTTCTCTCCAAGTAATGAATTCCATTTTGGATGATCACTCATCCCTACAAATAACTGACTATAGCCACAACATGTCATATACCTATACGTGGCTAGTATAGGTATATAAGCAATAACAAACTCTAACCAATTATGTGTAGATGAACGTGTCACCTCAAGTTAAAGGGCCATATGCATAATTATTTCTTAGATAGTGATTGTTAACAAAAGTGAATTTCCATGCATCATATATCTTATGTCACTGTTCGATTCACCCATTACATGAGTATCCATATATTTATTCTAATATCTCATATCAAGTAACATGAGACTCACTAGCTTCCACTATCGATAAAGCATACCGATCAAGAAAAATAGATAGAGGTGATATTCTATGAATTAATACACTTGTATATTAATCCAATAACTACAAACATTTTTATATCATATGTATGAACATTGTACGAATTTATCACTCATATTATCAACTTTTGATAATAAACTTATTTAACATAATGCTAAAGGGTAAATCCTTAAATAAATAGACACTTTATTTAAATGAATATTTTATTATCATATGGATAAAAACACAATGTTAGTTTACATTACAATAATAACATTAAGACATATTTATATTAATATGGTGATGAATATAGAAATAAAAAAGATGATTATGATGGTGGTGGTGGTGGTTTCAAAAATGAGGAAGATGATTACAATAATGGTGGTAAATGAATGGATAATATAGTTGTTATAAGATTAGTTGTGTCAAGAATGTATGTGGATTATTTGTTTGGGTAAAAGAAGAAAGATGATTAAGAGGATTGAAATAAAAACCTAAAGTATGATATTATCGCCTAATGTGCCTAAGACGAATGGTTTATCATCCTATCACGGGATTAACGTATTGATAGAGGTTATGAGTTCAATCTCACACTTTCGTAAGTCCTAATACAAGGACCATATAAAAAGGTATGATATTGTCTAGAAATCATGGAAAACAGTGTACAAATTAAATTATAAGTATGTGTTAAATCAATGGGTTAGAATAACACATAAATAGGTTATGTTTTATTTAACAGGAAAAAACTAAGGCTTAAATATTTAGGATAATTGCACCAATAGTGTCTAAACTTTTTAAAATTTGACAATTGAGTGTCTAAACTCTTTTTATTCAATTTATTGGCTAAATTCAAAAAAAGAAAAGTTATCCAAGTGCTTTTGAGTGATTTAAGCACATATGGCAAAGCCGGAAAGGTAATATTGGACCACAAAAAGCCAAATATGCCTCTATGTCATATACTATATACACAAAAAAAAATATTTTATAAAAATAACCTTGAAATTATGTTAAAAAAGGAGAAGAAAAACATAGAGCAAAAAGAATTTGGGATTTAGGGTTTTTAAATTAAAAGGGATTTTTTTAAAAAAAAGATTGCTATCAGAAACTCAAAATCGAATGGAAAATTTTAAAAGGCATAATCACACATAAGGATTTGTGCCTTAGTAACTTCTAAAAAGTCTCACTCTAATTGCATAACTTTCTTTCTTCATCATCTTCTTATTATCAATCTTTATTATAAATGGAAAAATCTAACCTCACATCGACATAATGTTTTTCTCCTCCACAAACTTTAAACTAGGCAATTTATCATTTCTTATTCTCTATATACATTATGAATGGAAAAAATAAAAACTAACCTTATGACAACACAAATTTTTTCTCCTTCATATAATTTAAACTAGGTAATTCTCTATATCCTCTTTTATGCTTATTATTTATAGTAAATTGAATCATAGAACAATGTACGTATATTCCTTCTTATAATGAGGAAGGCTGAGTGAAATCAGTAATTAGATAACTAACCTAATGATAGTGGAAAAACCAAAAATTAATTCATTTCACCATATGTTATCAGGCATAACCAATGTGAACTCTCCCTCTTTAAAGACCTATCCACCATAGAATTTGCTCTACTTCTTAAACTAGAATAATTGTTACCCCTCTTTCAGATCCTTCCAAATAAGGAAACAAAAGTGTGAAATGCATGACCAAACCCTAATCGATGACCATCTTTTGATTGCCTTCAACTGGGTGCCTATAAAATCCTCCTAGAAGCCTCATTAGCATTATTATTAAACTTACCATCTACCTTGGTAAAGACAACTAGAGGCTTCCTCTCTATAACTCTCTTCCTTTAGTATATCTCCTAACGACAAAACCTCCACTAGTTAGTCTCTATATAGTTAACCCAACACCCTCCTCACTCACTTCCGGTGAATTCCTCCCATTCCCACTTTTGTTATACACATCTATAGGCAACTCATATCAATGAACTAGACAAGAATTATACAACGGCAACCATGGAAGGATACAATCAGAATGATAAATATGCTTACAAGGCATCTTGTGTGCCTCTATGTTAATTCCAAATAGTTCTTTAACAATAAAATTCCATAAAGATGTGATCTCTAATTCTTAAATTCAAAAAGTAATAAACTGTTAAGTTATTGTAATCTTTTTTTTACTAAGGTCATTTTAGTCATACAACATTTTTATTATATTTATTTAGATCATTATGTTATTCTTGATGATATGGAGGCTTATTAGCTTCTTGTGGTCTCACATCACTTTTTTGGTCTTGCCACATATGCTTAAATTAGTCGGAAGCAATTGCATGATCTGTTTTTTTAATTGACACACTCAATTGAATAAAAAAAAACTTTGGACACCATTGGTGCTATTATCCCTAAATATTTTTAAGCAAAAAGGACTAAAAAAAACCCTTCTCTGTGGAATTTAAAATTGGAAAAAGATCCAATTTGCACCCTAGGTTTTTAACCTGAGAGCACATTGGATCCTATGTTTTTTTTTTTTTTTTTGCCCAATCAAAACTTCTGTTTTGGAAATCTAGACATATTATAACTTTATTAATTACAATTAAATTCTATAACTTTTTTTGTAGTACAATTAAGTCCTATAAACTAATAAAAAACTAATTTTAATGGATACTAACAAATAAAATTAAAATTTTTTTAGAAATATATATATAACCTAATTATTAAATTTTAAAAGTTTTTCAACCCATAAAATAATTTTTCTTAAATTTTTAAAATTTTTAAAATCAAGTGATATAAATTTCAAAAAAAAAAACCAAATTTATTCATTAATAATTGACCTAAAATTTAGTTTTAATAGTTGAATAAAAAATTTTATTCATCAATTATTGTATAGGTTCAAAAATTATTGTGTAGATTTAAAAATTTAAACTAATGAATAATATTTAAAAAATGTTATTCAACCATTAAAATTAAATTTTAGGTCAATTATTATTTTGCTATTTACATTAACAAATATATATTTTTTAAATTTATATCACTTAATTTTAAAATATTAAAAATTTAAGAAAAAATTTAAAAAATTATTTTATAGTTTGAAAAGCTTTTAAAATTTAATAATTAGGTTGTATATATATTTTTAGAAAAATTGTCAATTTTATTTATTAACATCCAATAAAGTTAATTTTTTATAAGTTTATAGGACTTAATTACGCTAAAAACAAGTTATAGGATTTGATTATAATTAATAGGTCTAAATTTCAAAAATAAAAGTTTTAACTGGGCAAAATGAATATAGGATCCAACATGCAATACCGGGTTCAAATTGGACCTTTTCCGTTTAAAATTTTACAATACTTAAAAGAGAGAGAGAGAGAGTTCCTTTTCTTCTGCATCGTCTCACCCTAACAAGCAATGGAGTTCATAGATGAGGATGCAAGACCCAGATTCGTTTTCCAGTCTCGCCCACTTCCATCTTCCCTTAGCGATCAACACAACCAGCAGAAACCTCTTAAAACACCACTTACCATATTGATAATTTTTGTATCCTCTCTTTTATTGATCGGTTCTCTTTTCCATCTCCAAACTGAACCTTTTAAATCTATTCTCATCTGGGTCTTTATATCCTTCATTATCGGTCCATTTGCCCCATCGCACATCACTGGAGGTGACATTCGTGTCGGTCAAGGCCCGATCCTTGAGCCTCTTGAACAAGAATCTGAAATCTTCAATGAAAAGAGGGTGCCAAAGAAGAGACCAAAACAAATCAGATCTGACGATACTGTTATGGGTTCAATTCCTGTTGTTGAAACTACAAATGAGTTGGCAATAAAAGAAAGAAGAATTGAATCTTTGGCAAAAAGTGAAAATGGGTTGGTGGCAAATGAGGCAGAGAAGGAGTGGACTGAAGAGGATCTAGAGATGTTAAAGAAACAGATGGTGAAGAATCCTGTAGGGAAGCCAAGGAGATGGGAAGTCATTGCTGAGGCATTTAAAGAGAGGCATGGAGCAGAGAGTGTAATAAAGATGGCTAAACAAATGGGAGACAGGAAATTGGATGATAATGATTCATATGCTAGGTTTTTAAAGAATAGGAAACAGTTGGATACAAGAGTTGAAGCTGAGATTAATGGAACAGAGAGCGCTGGTGAAGCAAGGAAAGACAATGGAGTTGAATGGAATGCAGGAGAGGATATTGCTTTGTTAAATGCATTGAAAGCATTTCCTAAGGACGTGGCAATGAGATGGGAGAAGATTGCAGCTGCAGTTCCTGGCAAGTCAAAGGCAGCTTGTATGAAAAGAATTGCCGAGCTGAAAAGGGAATTTCGGAGCTCAAAAGCTAGTGCTGAGAGTTAGATGGAAAGTGGAGGTCCATGGACTGTGACCAAATTTTGAGTTTGAGGCAGCACTGGAGAAGAAATAGGTGATTCTATACATTTCCCTGTTTATTTTTCTGACATGAGAAAAGTTAGTGCAAGTATTACAGGTCTTGTTTTACGCATTGTGATTTCTATATTGGTAATTGCAATGTCTCGGAGAAAGTAAATTTGGTGCTATTGTCTGGTTTATTAGTTTGAAAATTTAGTATTTAATATACTATGGATTATCATTTCTTTGATAGATAGCATAGCATACAAAACTGAGGATTCTAAAGCGTTAATTTGAAGTTGCATGATATTTGTAACCCTGCCTCCATATATGTAACCAATGATTTGTTTTGGTATTAGTACATACGGCATAAGATCACATTTTGAACAAAGTTGTCTCTTCTCATCAATTTGCCTTGAAAAATTAAAATGCTATTTTATATGCTGATTTCTTTTGCTTCTTGGATATCAAACTGCACAACTTGGAAAGCTTTCTGCTAGAAATCATTGAGATGCAAATTTAGAATGTGCTAGCACTACAGATTTGGATTGGATAAACAGTTCTGCTTGAAAAATCTGTCGAGGAGAGATTTCAACTGGTCAATTCTTGTTTTCTTCCAGTCCAAAATTATATAATGAGCTTTAGCTGAATAAGCGTGTAGCGATATGCATGTCAAAGTTAAAGAGAGCTTGGAACTTGTGAAGAGACATCATGGCTTGAAGCATGAGAGGTTGAGGTCCCAGGGGAGGTCAGAAGAGGATTTCTGTGCCCTAACTTCCTAAGTCCACACTTGTTATGCCACCTGATTTCGACCTATTCAGTCTCACCAAGCTGAAATTAACTCTCAGAATTCCTTGCTGCATTTCAGCTCCTTTTGCCTGCAGTAAAAAGTGATCTTTAAAATAGGTAAAATCCATAATGAGACCCCTAAACTTTCTTCATTTTTAGTTTTAGGTGCTCAAGTTTCATTTTAAATGTCTAGACTTTCGTACTTTATATGTTGGAAATCTTAATCCATTCTATCAATTTTTAATACAAATTATTTCCTTCTGGTCCTTAAAGTTTTATATTTTTAACATTCATACAATTTTTTTCCTTTTTAAAAAATTTATCACTTTAAAAATTTTACACTAATAAAAAATAAATTTACTTATTTTAATTTTAATATTTTAAATTAAAAATATAAATATAATTTTTTATATAAAATAAATTTTGTATTTTAAATTAAAAATATAAATTTAAATTTACATATTCAAAAAAATGAAATTTAAAAAATAAATAATCAAGGTAATGCTAAGATGCAAAAAAGATTATAATGATACTATTGTTTTTCACAACATTTTGAATTATATAAGTTTTATTTTCAATAAATTCTATATTTTCAGAATAAAATATTATAATGAAAAAAACACTATAATTAAAAGATATTATCATAAAAATATATTTTATAATTCTTTAAAATTAAAATTTTATATTTTTAATACCTTTTATGGTTTATTTTTTATATGAAATTTTATTTAAATAATTGTGAATAACTTTTTATAATATAAATTTTAGTAAGCAAAAAGCATACTCAAAAAATGAAGGTGAAGGTAGTAGTCGCAAAATTTTGAATTGCTTAGAAAAGCTATTACCATTTTTTACGACGTACAAGCGTGCATTATTAACACATGAATCTATTTACCTATTCGAATGCTTTCGCAATATATTCAAATATTGTAGATGATGAAAAATAAGATATTTAGTAAAGGTAGGAGATACACATGTGCGCACACACAAAGAGGCACGTCAATAAAAATAAATAAGACAAAGGAGATCTTATATTTTAGTATGTTATGTAATATTCTCATGGAGACTTCTAGCTTTCTCATATGTCATTTGAGGCATTTTAAACAATTTCAGTACAATTTTGTTTATGTTTAACTAGATGAATGATAACTATTTTCCATTTAAATATACAAATATCTTATATCCACCATTATGATATCCACCATCTACTTTCTAAAAACTTATTCACAATAATTTAATTAAAATTTTACAAAAAAATTAAAAAAATTAAAAATATAAATTTTAAAGAACATATTTTTAATGCAATGATATACTTGAATGTAATAATATATGATATATGAAATTTGAATTTGAATGTATGTAACTTAAAATTGAGCATTAAATGAGAGCAAATTTAATCTTGCAAACTTAAATGATATCATTAACTTGTTAAAAATGAGTACTTATCGAAGGGGAGCTCGTTTAAACCATGTGCACATATTAAGAGGGAGTTGTAATTCATACACTTGCACAAATTTTATTTCATCTCACTCAAAATTATTTATAAAAGTTAAAAATAGAGAGATTATTGACCATTTGCATGATCAAGTTTTAATCTTTTTTTGTTTTGACTTTAATAAACTCAAATTTGAGTAAATAATGTGTCTGATTTAAATGTGTTTAAGATAGGTTCACAATAAAGCTCACTCAAGGCTTAAAAAAATGAAGTTTCTCATAAAGACAATGATACTCACAAGTAAGGTTACAATCGTGACCATCACCATCATCTAAATCCTTTTAAATGCTTAAGTAAATAAAAGAGACAGAGACCCTCACGGTCACGATTGTGATGATAATGATCACGATCAAGAGTCCATTGAAGCCTTTTTTGAAACTCATGTAGTAACCCTAACAATTCAAGTCACGATCATGAGGTGTATGATCATGATTGTGATCAAGTTGTCAGAAGTTGAGTCACGAACTTAATCAAGATGGATGTTGAGTTAAAGATTGAAGACAATGACCTTCACGATCCAAGGTTATAATCATGATGGTGATTCATTTGTCAACTCTTCAACAGTTAATTTCAAGTTGCAATGACTACTTTTATTGAGGTCATAATTGTGATGGGGTTTAATCACAATCATGAGCAAGGAATTTCTTGCAAAAGCTGAATGTTCATTAAATGAGCTGTAATTCCACAAGTGCTTAGAGGGGGGAGATGAATTAGCTTTTTAAGAGATATGGGTAATTTTTGTTTTATACCCAAGAACAACCAAAAATAGAGTAAGAGCTATATAAAATGAAGAAGAAGGGTGATAAAAACTCTAATGAGTTATAGAGGTTCGGTCTTCAAAGCCTACTCCTCTCCTCAACCACTTGTTGAGAGTTTTACTCCACTATTAATCTACTTTAAGGTGTAGATTAAACTCTTATAAGCTTAAATCAAACTATCCAAGTGTTTTCCTAAAGATCACACTCAACCTAAGTATTTTAATCAAGGCTCACACTCTAACCTAAATGCTAAGAACAAACCTCTTAGCTTACAAGAAACCCTAACCCAACTTACTCAAACCCATAATTGAGCTATTGAATGAAGGAATTTAAACATTCACCAACCCACACTCAAAAACACTCTTGAGATAAAAAAAGATTACAAGAATTAAATATGAAGAACTTAGGTGGTTGTAAAAAATGAATTTTAAAATTAATTGCTTAAGATTCCTCTAAATATGTTTGTTTAACTTTATTTACCTTCTCTAGTTGACATCATACTTGTATTTATATCCTCATAAAGAAAAATAGTTGTTAGATGACATTTAATACAAATAGAGTCATTTAAAATACCCAAGAAAGAGCAGGTCTGCACATCATCATGATCATGACAAAATCATCATGATCAAAATTCTGAAAGCGCTAAGACGAGATTTGAATTTTCATGCTTTCATGATCATAACTGTGGAGGTGACGATGGTTATGACACCTTTCTGTCAATTTTTGGATAATTTTGCCCGTCATTATCATAACACTAGTGGTGACGATGGTCATAATAGCATTTTACCATTTTTAAAATTTTCAATTTAAATCTTCATACTTTTGCTTAAAATTTTTTTTCTAATGATTAGAACTTGCTTATGATCATATAAAATGAAGATTCCCATTGAATTTGATCAATTTTGACTTTACATCTTGATAAAAAATTTGATCTTCCATTTTACCACTCTTTCATGAATCTGTCATCACTCATGACAGGTTTGCAAACTTAATAAAGTCAAAGTGCTGACTTTTAAAGCTTGACTTGTGCAGTTATGATCATAATGCTTTTGTCACTGCTTATGCCACATCTAATTATTGCAAATTTAATTGACCTAAATATAAACACTTAAGCACACAAATTAAATGTAATTTTTACTTAATTACTTGTAACAATAACAAATGACTATATTCCCAACCTATTAAAAAGTTCACAATTTCATTATTTACTCAATGGCTAACAAATCATACAACCAAAGCATAATATCCAACAATTCATGGTTTTTTTTTATATGTTATTTCTCTCCACTTTGTTATGTGTTTCTACACACACTCTTGATTTTCTAATTTTTCTAACCTATTAAACATATTTTAGGTTATGTATTTATATATAGAGAAAGCAAACCCTAATGACATCATTGCTTACATCATATGTATACAACTTTATCAGGTGTACAGTTTGTGTAAGAGATAAGTATGTAGAGAATTGAATACATCTCATGTATATGTCTACATACATTCTTTACAAAAATCAATGAACCCTAATATTTAGTTTAGCCAAGGTCAACATTATACACTTAAGAGATAATGTGCCTAACATGACAAATTTGCCATGCTTAACATTATACACTTAAGTCAACATTATACACTTAAGAGATAACGTGCCTAACATGATAAATTTGTCATGGTTAATATTATACACTTAAGAGATAATGTGTTTAACATGACAAATTTGTCATGGTCAACATTATACACTTAAGAGATAATGTGCCTAACATGACAAATTTGTCCATTCACACTTTCATGGACTTGGGCTTAGTAATTGGGCCAACACTTGGCCTAAGCCTAATCCATATAACAAATGGGCTTTCTCAACATCTTGGATTAATCTTAGGTCCAAAACCCTTTTTGGGCCTAGGTCCAAAACCTTTTTAGAACTAGGCCTAAACAACTTGGACCATTAATCCAAGTCCAATTTGAAACAACATATATTATTAATTTAATACCTTAATTAATATCTTATATTAATTAAGTATAAATTAATAATTAAACCCTTTACTTGAATTGGATTTCATGATATACTAGAATCATTGCTTAAAGCATAAATCCAATTCCATTAATCGTAATTAATTGATTAAACACTTTAATCAATAATTAGATTAATATTAATGATGATTTAGTGAAACTCTTTTTGGTGTGACTTACTAGGTTCATGTCTAATTAGCAATGAGAAGATAATATTAACACTTGATATTATTTGAAACTCGTTGCAAGTCGAAATGTGAAAATTCCAATTATGCACATTTAGTTCTTATAAGTTGTAAGTGACCCCCAGCATTGATATCACAACTACCCAATTAGAAACGAATGCATGTATTGATTCACATGAACCCTTTGGTCATAATTACTGTGCACTAAAATCCCTTCATTATAAGATCCTGATATAGCCTAGAGTTATGGTTTAGTCAAACTCTAATAGTTATATCATATGACCACATCTCAAGTTTTATTCTTGATAAAATATAACCAACACTGAAACTCTTTCAATTCGTGTCATATTTTTCTTGGCCATAACTTATTGATCAAGAAAGAACTTAGATAGCATAGGATTTTATCCTAGTTCACTCCAGGCAATGAATCTCATCTTGGCTGAACACTTATCCCTACACTTTAATCGACTAAAGCCACCACTCACCATATACCCATGTATGATTAACACAACTATGTAAGCAGTAATAAACCTTAACCACTTAAATGTGGATGGCCGTGTTACCTCAGGTCAAAGGACTATATGCATCATTATGACCTAGATTATAATTGCTCACTATAAGTGAATATCCACGCAATCACAAATCTAATGTCATGTTTGACCCACCCATCACATGAGTATCCATATGTCTATTATGATATCTTATGTCAAGTAGTATGAGACTCGCTACCTCCCACTATTAGTATTATATACTAATCAAGGAAAATATACAGAGGTGATAGTCTAATTAATATTATCAAAATATTAATTAATCAATTATGAATAATTTTATAGCATATGTACTAAATAAATTTATAGCTTATATTGTCAACTCTTAATAATAAATTTATTTAACATTATGCTAATGAATAAATATTAAATTAAATAAATACCTTAAATAATAGAATATTATTTCATTGCCATTTGGGATAATTTACAATGTCAAATATGTGATTGGCCTCTAGGGCATACAACCTTTGCTAACACTTATATCAAAATATCAACTGAGATACCCCAATTAATATTGAAATATCAACTGATCAACTGAGCCTAATTTACCATTTTCTCCCTCTTTGATATTGTCAAAAAGAGCCAAACAAGGGGGGGAAAAAGCTACTATCCACTGCATCAACAAACAAAAGAAAAATAAAAACTAAATATCTCCTAAGGTAGTGACAAGCTTAAACTATAGCAAGTTCTGCGACAAACTTGAAAAGCAAAATAAAACCAAAAAGAAGTTTATGAAAAATTATGTAGATGATGCAAGGTGCATGAGGTGCAAAGATGTTGGCTTTCAAGAGGGGTACATCATCAACAATGGTGTTCAATTTAATATTCATGACTCCAAGTTGAGCTTCCAGAGCAGTGATAGTGGTTTGAATAATGCCAAATTGACTATCCAAGAGGACTGTGAGTTGATTTAGCATGGATTAAATAGGGGTAGTGGGCTTAGCTTCGTCATCCTCTGTTTGGACCTGAACTCTAGTTCATTTCCTGGAAGTGGATAATGCGTCACCTTCGGCCAATCTTCAAAATTCTAGTGAATCGGTGTCTTACCAAATTATTTTCCTTTCTTTATCCACTTCTCGCTAGTGGACAATGCCATTCATAATGAATTTTCTAATGGTAAAGACACGAGCCCAATTGGGTGAATGGGGATAGTAGGAGGGTAAACACAATTTGGATATATCAATTGAAGATGCTTGGCAATGAGAGTGATATAGGCTTTGATTTTAATTTTCCTACATTTTGTAGTAGCTATACTCCACAATTGCTTTATAAATAATTTACCTAGGGCAATGTCCTTTCCTTTTTCTCTACACCAAAGCATAAAAAGTTCAAGCTTTGCTTTTGAACATTACTATGACTTTCTCCTCTAGCGAATACTAAATAGGAGATAAAGTAATGCAAATATTTGTGCACAAATGAAATTAGGCTTGAGTCTTTGGCAATTTGGGGTCGAAATTTACCTTCCCTTGTCAACTTATTCTAAGTAGAATGTTCAGCAAACTTTGGCTCATCCTTGTAAGCACAATGACCATTAGTGGGCAATTTTAGGGCTTCACCTAATTGAGTAAGAGTAAGGGTCCAGTCTTCATTATTCAAGGAAAATGATAGAGAGTGGTCCCCCCCCCCCCCCCCCCCCGATACTCAATGTTGACATAAACTTGAGGGTGAGAGCGTGAGAGGTGATTTTATGGAGTTCAACAAACTCAGTGAGTTTCAGTTTTGTAAGTAGCTCTCTCATTTTGTCTTCATTACTTAATTCTCGCACACACTCCCAATTGAAAATTCTAGTTGAATGGATAGGGAGAGTTTTGAGAATTTTGTACCTATCCTTATGCTCTTTGGATGTGAGCGAGGAAAGCACTAGGTCATATGGACCCTTTTTTTTCACTATCTTCATCTTAGTTCCCTTCCTTTTAGGCTTGAGTGAGATAGACATGGTGATAGATGCAAGTGAGAGAAAGGAAAAGGGGGACAACTTCAAATGAAGACCAAAGAGAGAGTGATTAAATTAAGATCCACGAGAAAGAAGAAAGTGATATGCGATAGTGATGGGGATGTGAGAGAGGTAAAAAAAATGGAGACATATAGAGTAAAAACAAGATTAGGTCAAAAAGGGAGAGGGCAGCACTAGAGAAAAAGGGAGATGAATTAAGTTAAAGAAAAAGATCTTTAAATATTCTAGAGCTTAACTCTAGGCGTGTCATGAGTTATGAATATGGAGTCATGATGATGAAAAACTTTTACAACATAGTTAAAAACAAATTTTATCATAATGATGAAATAAGAATTATGATCGTGACTAAGCTGATATCATTGAGCTATCATAACTAAAATGTGTCATGATGAAATTAATGGTGGTGATCATCAAAATTGCAAAATAAAAAAAATACATTAATTAATGATTTTAACTTATTTTAAATAAGGTAAAATCACTAAATGATTAATTATTTTTTTTATTTTTATAAATATTTATAAATATGAGAATTTTACTCACCAAAAAGAAATTTAAGTGAAAAGAAAAATGTTTATTTAAAAGAACAAAATTTTCACTGCCAGTGACAGTAATGTAATAAGCATGACATAAATCAAACATTGAACTTTGGTTGAGTCTCTTCAAACATAGGGACAAATACAATTTTACACTAAAATTGATCAAAATACAAGCACATATCAAATTGATCACTCAAGGCTCATTCTATTAATTATAGTGCTACAAATAAACATATATCATAATGTCTTACCATCCAACATGCCAATTTCCCTTTTAATGAAATTCATTCTTTCTTCACAAAGAGACTTAGTGAATATATCCGTAAGTTGATTTGTTATATCAATAAATTGATCGTGCAAAAAATGATGCCTAATGTCAATATGTTTAGTCGTAGAATATTGAATTGGATTCTTGGACAAGTTTATTGCACTATTGTTATCACATTTTATTGGAATGTGATCAAGAACCAATCCAAACTCAATGAGTTGTTGGTTAATCCATTGGACTTGAGCACAACAACAACCCGTGACAATATACTCCTCTTCGATGGTAGATAATGCAACCGAATTTTGTTTCTTGATAAACCAAGAAATAAAGGAATTTCTTAGAAATTGATAAGTACTAGAGGTACTTTTTCTATCTAGTATATTCCCGGCATAGTCTGCATCCGAATGAGGAAATAAGATTAAATGATACATTTCTAGGATACTAAAGTCCTAAATGAGATGTCCCAACAAAATACTTTAAAATCCTTTTGACCGTATTTAAATGCGACTTTTTAGGACAATATTGAAAACAAGCACATATACACATAGCAAATATAATATTGGGCCTACTTATGATAAGATAAAGAAGACTACCAATCATACCTCAATATTTCTTTTTATCAATGCTCTTACCATTTTCATCTTTGTCAAGTTTAATGGTGCTGCACATAAGAGTCTTATTAGCTTTTACCATATCTATTCTAAATCTTTTGAGCAAGTCTCTGGTGCACTTAATTTGATTAATGAAGATTCCACTTGTGTATTGTTTTATTTGCAATCCAAGGAAGAATTTATGTTCTCTGATCATGCTCATTTCAATTATCTTGCCTTTCTTCTTCTAATTGCCTTTCTCCTTAGTACTATTATAAGTGGCAATAAGTGCAACCTCTTTCTCTTTGCTCCTTTGGGAATCCTTTTGGGCCATCACAAGTATATTCAAAAGCTCCACAAGAGCGCACTTTATCTTATTCATATGGAAGTTAGCAATGGTTTGCCCAAAAGATTTAGGAAAGGGATTGAAGGATCAAGTCCACTTGGTGGTGGAAGTCCATGCGAAGTCTAGACTCTCTAGCTCCTCCATTGATCTAATCATGGAGTTCACATGGGCTCCTACTTCCTCTCCCTCCCTCATCTTAGCACGGAAAAGCCACTTAAATACCTTATATTTAGCAGTCCTACTTCGCTTACAAAATAACTCGTATAAGTGTAGTAGGATTTCCTTTGCACTACTGTACTTCTCATGTTGCCAATGGATTTTGATGCTCATGGAAGCCCACATGATGCAATGTGCTTGCATATCATCACCCTTCCATTTATCAAGAGTGATTTGCTCCTCTTAGGAAGCATTTTCGAGAAGTGGTCCAAGTGGGCTTTGTTCTAATACATAAAGTATCTTTTGAGAAGGTAAAAACAACTTATAGATTCCTTAGCCAATCAATAAAATTAGGGCCCGTGAGTCTATGTTGGTCGAGTATAATCACGAGTGGGTTTGTTGATATCATATTATCAAGTTTCTGCGAAAGGTAATAATATTAATTAGTTATATAACATTGTTATTTTACCATTTGATTTGGTCTTTAATCACAATGGCCTGCCACTAACTTAGCGAATCCTACACTTCCAAAGTAGGAAATTGAAATCCTTTATTGGATGGATTTTAGTGGGTGATGGAATTCTTAATGGGACACTAATATTCCTCAGGTACACATTGTCATTCTTGGAATAATAGTTCTCATTAAATGGACAACTCTTATCCATCACATCTTATGTGAGGTTCCTGTTAGTGTAAATGTGCCCTAGTACCATTCTTGTAATATATAATGACATTGTAAATTATCCCAATGGCAATAAAAGAATATTATATTATTTAAAGTGTTTATTTATGTGAATATTTATCCATTAGCATCTTGTTAAATATATTTATTATCAAAAGTTAATAATATAAGCTATGAATTTATTGAGTACATATGCTATAAAATGTTCATAGTCATATAATTAATATTTGGTAATATTAATTAGGACTATTATCTCTGTCTATTTTCCTTGATTAGTATGTGATACTAATAGTGAGATATCAGAATAGATATATGTATACTTATGTGATGGGTGGATCGAACAGTGACGTTGGATATGTGATCACAAGGATGTTTACTTATAATTAACAATCACAATCTAGGTCATAATTGTGCATATTGTCCTTTGACATGAGGTGACACAGTTATCCACATTTGAGTGGTTAGAGTTTGTTACTGCTTACATACTTGTGTTAATCACACATGGGTACATAGCGTGTGATGGCTCTAATAAGTTAAATGTAGGGATGAGTGTTTAACCAAGATGAGATTCATTACCTGGAGCGAACCGGGATAAGATCCTATGTTATCTAAGTCTTTTCTTGATGAACAAGTTTCTGGCTAGGACAAGCATAATAGTTTGAAAGAGTTTTTCTAGGATTTGTTATGTTTTATTAAGAAATAGATCTTGAGATGAGGTCATATCATATGGCTATTAGAGTTTGATTAAACCTTGACTCTAGGGCTATGTAGGGATCATCTAATGAAGGGATTTTCGTATACGGTAATTATGACCAAAGGGTTCGTGTGAATCAATAAATGCATTCATTTCTAATTGGATAGTTGTGATATCGATGCTAGGGGTCACTCACAACTATGAGAACTAAATGTGAATAATTAAGATTTTCACATTTAATACTTGAAAGGAGTTTTAAATAATATCAAGTGTTGATATTATCTTCCCATTACCAATTAGACATGAATCAAGTAAGTCACACCTAAAAGGTTTTACCAAATCTCTATTGATATTAATCTAATTGTTGATTAAAGTGTTTAATCAATTAATTGTGATTAATGAAATTGGATTTATGCTTAAAGTAATGATTCTAGCATATCATAAAATCTAATTTAATGAAAGGTTTTATTATTAATTTTGGCTTAATTAATATGAGATATTAATTAAGATATTAAATTAATAAAAGATATATGTTATTTCTAATTGACTTGGATTAATGGCCCAAATGTTATGGACCTAGCCCAAAGAGTTTTGGGCTAAAGATTAAACCAAGTAATTGACAAAGCCCGTCAACTTTATCTAGGCTCACTTAAATGCTAGAATGGGCTTGGGTCAAGTGTTGGCCCAATGGATTAACCCATTTCAATTAAATAATATTATATTAGATTTTTTATTAAATGAAATTAGGATAAGGATGTTAATGACATGTGTAAGTCCATGGTGATGTAGAGAATGTGCATGAGATATATTCTCTACATCCTTCTATTTTGGACATTAGTGACTTACAAATTGTCAATATATATATATCATTCTAGGTGGCATGTGGGTGATGTCATCAATTTTTACACTTATCACTTACCATGGTTATCTATATTGGTAAGTAGAAATCAATTAATGAATATAAGAATTGATGTAGAGAAAATGTAAAGACATAAGAAACCAAAAAGAAAAAGAAACACATATACATAAAACCCAAGAGTTCTTATAAGATTAATTTAGTGCAAGCTATAAAGGGCAATTGAGAGAGGATACTTGCTTCCATTTTGATTAAGGCAAGAAGGAGATTTGGTGAAGCTTAGTGTTTCAAGCTAGAGGCTTCACACTTAGGAAACTAAGGAGTTGATTTAAGAGTTGAATCAAGAAGCACACCAATATAGTAGAATACTTGTGGTCTACACCAAACTTAGGAGATTGTAAGTTTTCTTAAAACTTAGAATTCCTAGGTTATTGGTTATTTGTTTATTAGTTATATGTTAATTGCAAAATGGATCCTAGGGGTTGGAATTTTTCATAAGATGAAGGGTTGTGTTTAGTAAATTTTTGAAATTTGCTATTCTTAGGTTTTAATTCTTAAATAGGACAACCAATTCCTAACAGTTCCATTAATCCAGCTCTTAATGTTATGAGCCTCAGGTACACATTGTCATTCTTGGCCTTTGGCATTAGTTAGGTCTACACCCCTAGGTCAGTGAAATGTATGGATTTGAACACTACAAACCTTAATTACTCCTATTTACCATTGTTGGCCCATAGTGTATCCATACACCCACAATATTTCATGCTTAACAATAACACTACATGAATCTCTTGGGCCCAATGTACACATCAATGTGTCCATAACTGATATACACAAGCCTAAAACCATGTAAGTTATTGCTCTAATGGAGAGCCTAGACCTAAATTTAATTTGGAAGATTTTATGTCTTTAATTATTAAGGTCTCACTTTGCACATTAGCCAATTTTAATTGTATATATCTCATACATACACAACATGACCTCTATTCATAAATACATATCACATATGCATATAGCATGTTACAACATATATATCACATATATACATAGAACATGTCAAATGGATGCATGAATAAGGAGTGATAATGGGCCTTTCTTAAGCCTATTCTAACTCTTGGAATATATTACAAATAGGCCTAGCCTAAGAAAAGCCTTCATGTCATGAACTCCTTTGTCACTATCTCCATGGGCCTTGGTCCATGCCACTAAAGGTTGAATGGGCCACCATCTTGAACACTTTAAGTCCAAATTACAACTCTTGTAATTTACATTAATCTTTGGCATACCAAGGCAAAAATTTACATCCTAAATCTATGTAATTAAAATTTAATTGCATAATAAAATTAATTAGTATTACAAACCAAAGGATGCAAACTAAGTCCATGATCATTCTTTGCATACATGACAAGCAAATATTTAATAAAATACAACTCTTACATATTATCATATATTTACAAAGTCAAACAAACAAGAAAAATAATAAAAAAAATGTTGTCTATGCAAAATTTTACTATAGTTCTGTGAACAGTACTTTGCATTTTTAAGTAACAATATGAATAGAATCTTTAATCACAACTCTTGTAACTAACAACAAGTATAATCATAAATCATGTAATTATTATAATATTTAGCATGTAAATTATGTGATCTAGGCTCTGATACCACTTAATGGAATCGATTACATACACTGAATTATGAGCAAAAGTGTGGTGTGAAAGCAAATTCAGTTAGAGTCAATTTAAAAATTTTCTCTAGCATGCAACCCTTGCATAAAAGCAAGAATTCCAAATAGCCCAAAAATCATATCACATGTAATTTACATATAATTAAATTCTTGCATACTTAATAGACAACATAAAATAAAAATTCACAAATAACTAAAAACACATAGCATGTCAAAAGAAGAGACTCACATCTAAGAGTTTAGTAATGAAGAGGGTTAGAATTGTATACCCTAGTCTCTAGGACTTAGTATAGAGTAGTAGGGTGTCGAACACTAGGAATTTGGTAAAATTTTGTATTAATCGAATAGATAATTAGATGGATAGGCAAAATAAATTAGAATAGGAATATTAATTACAATAATTAAGAAAATCTAAACACTAATTATTTCTAAGAACAAAAAACAAAAGTTATAACAAGTATATGGAAGAATCACAATTTAGAATATAAATAAGAACTTATAAAATTACATTATATAACACATTGATTGGATATTAGTATATAATCTTTAAAAGTAATTCTCATTGTCAATTAAAGATATTTCCTCTTGGAGTTCGCATTCATTCTCATGGCAATGCAAAGACAAGAGAAAATCATACAATAATTATACTAATTTTCATTCCCTTAAAATGAATCCTTTGTCTCCAAATTAAATTCAATTATTAAGTAATCTCAATTATCTTCCACCAAATTACTCCAATTCTCATTGTAAGTAATTCAATTAACAAGTTATATATGGTGATCAAGCATACATAACATAATTAAGCACTAATTGAAATTAAATCATAAATAAAATAAGATAGAAATGTAGTTCTTACTTAATTGATAATTGCAATTCTTATACAAGATTAGCCAAGATACATACTTAAAGAACAAAGAGAGGAAATCAAATACAACTTAGAAAAGGGATAGAAAAGAAAGTGAATAGATAAAACCCTTTACAATCTTCTAACACTTGCTTGGTGTAGAATATCTTCCCTTCCTTTGTTGTTCTTCTTCTCTCTCTCTTCTTTGCCTTTTTTTTATTTTAGTATATTTCTCCCTTTTTTTTCTTTCAGAATTGATGCATATATATCATTTTTAAAAGCTGCAGGAAGTGTCTAGAATATGATTGAACTTGGAAAGGCACCACTTGACACTAAAGGTCACCATCCTATGCAGATACTGTAACTTCAAGGGCATTTTCGTCCATCCAAATGACTTTATTTCTGGAAAGTTCCTTCATAAAAGTTATAGAACTCTGTATTATCGTTCCATAGCAACTTGAATCACTGAATTTGGACATCGATAGACAAAGTTATGGCTGAAATACAAAAACCGCTCAAAGCTGAAAAGTTGCAACCCTTTGTAGAAGTAATGCATAGTGACGACTCGTCACAGAAGGATTTGGTGACAATTTGTGAAGGTGGTGACGACTCGTGAAGGCTTCCAACTTGCTTCCTTTGGCTTTAAAATCTTCATTCTTCATTCTAACAAGTCTAAAACTCTTTTCATGCACCAATCAAGGCTAAAAACATGTATGAAACACACAAATAACAAATAAAAACACTTAGAAATAAAAATAACAATTGCATAATCAAATAAACACACAAACATAATAAAAATAATATGAAATAACAACTAAACTACCCTAGATAACTATGCATATTTTCATTATATCAAACTCCCCCACACTTAGACCTTGCTTGCCCTCAAGCAAAAAGAATCAAAGAATAGAAAAGCACACAAAATTTTCATCTCTTCTAAGGCAAATGTAGTTGTCTTATTAAGTCATCCCAAAAATGAAAGAGGTTATAAAAGATAGTTAATCAATCAAACTTCAATGCTCCACAATAATAAAATAAACAAGTTTCACAACATAAGCAATAAATTCACCAATTTATTTCAATATACCAAGAATAAAACCAAGAATATAAAGTCAAAGTTCTAACCAAGCTACTTAGCCAAAATATTCATTCTCCAAACTTATGATCTCTAGAAATAAAAGCAACCTTGAGACAATGTTAAGCACACATATGAACTCACCCTTCTCATGGCATTTTTAGACATATATATATATATATATATATATATATATATATATATATATATATATATATATATATATATATATATATATATATATATATATATATATATATATATATATATATATATTTATTTATTTATTTATTTATATTTTAAGATGTATTCTTTCCGAATGAATGCAAATGAGGAACAAACACAAATGCACACAACTTACTCGAAATACATCTACTTACAACATCATACACCCCTTTCTGAATGAATGCAACTAAAGAGCATACTCAATTGCACACAACTTACTCAAGATGCATAACATTACAAGCATTATTTTATTTTATTTTATTTTTTTAAAGATAGAAATGTCCTCATCCATTATCGAAAAGTAATTTTCATGAGTATTATGGCTATAGTTTCCCAAAGGTTACCCATAATTCTAAGGAAACTTAAGCTTGAATCCTTACTACCTTAGCCTTAAGCATAGTTAGCAAATTGACTAAATATTCTTTAGACCTTAGAAGTAATAAAAAGAGATAAAAGGGAAAATTTATAGCATATACTATATGAAACCTTCAAGTTCTATTAATGGAGCATTTAAAATCTAATTGGCAACATTAGTGATTAACCTCAATCAAAATCAAGTAGACTAAAAAGAACAATTACTTATTTAATATATAAGAAGAGAATAAAACATATAAAACATGCAAACATGATACTACTTATATATCCTAAATATACTAATAACATACCACTAATACCATACTAGTATCCCTTCCCCCACACTTAAAAATATGCATTGTCCTCAATGAAATGAAAAATAATGTAAGGGTAAGGATAAGAAATACTTCCCTAGTCATCGGTAGGAGTGGTTGGTGGAGACTCCACCAAAAATCCAGTTTGAATGAAGTACTGGTTCAATTTGTACTCCATTTTGCGTTGGTGACGATTGAGTTCTTATTGATGATGGTTCAAGGTATTCAACTGTCCTTGCATTGTAATCTGGTTATGCAGAATCTAATCCCATATGGGTGGGTGGTCACTTGAAGAACCGGGGGCACTGTGTAGTGGATATGTAAGCAAAGGAACATCACCCAATGGTGTGGGGTGACGTAATTCCTCAATTTCTTCCTCATGGTCGCTCTGTTCATCAAAACCATGTGCTTCTTCTTAAGAATCCTCATCCTGTGGAGGCCTCCTAATGCCTCTCCAACAAGATCGTGAACTTACAGGAATGACATGAAAATTGGAATCCACTACTTCTCCACGTACAAATGCTTGCTTAGTAAAATAAGAATGCTCAGCAAAACGAGTGTAGTTAGCAATGTTAACATTCAAAGCTTTTGCAATAATAGTAACCACATGCCCATGGGTTAAAGGTGCATCCTTACGTGAGGAACAAGCAAGCATTTGGTTAAAAATCCAATAAGTCCAGCATACTTGTTTTTTATTATATATGCACCACATTAAAAATAACTCTTGAGCAGAGATTCTATTAAATTCAGTTTTATGGAAAATGATACAAGCAAGCACTTTATGTAATAACCAATACTTCAAGTCTTTGATAAACATAGCTTTACCCTTCCTAAAGTCAAATGGTGTATGCAAACCAGTTAAAAATTTCCAGAATTCATTAGAGTTATAGGAAGAGGGGGGGGGGGGTCACATAATCCTTCTCTTTTGAAACTGAAAACGCGATTCATAAAAGAATAAGTGAGTTGATGTGGCTTCACTTCCAAACAAAAATCCAAAATTTGTGAGTTCTTAGCATTAACCTCTAAAGTTGTATAAAACTCAGTAATCAAATCAACAATGGTGTCTTTATGCATAGATACAAATTTCATAAGTCCACATTGAGTTAACATTTGAGTGAAAGATTCAAGCATACCAACATCATTCAAAAGAGAGATGGGAATATACTTACAACCTAATATTTCCCGAAATCGAATGGTTGTCAATCTAGCACCTTCCTTATGTGTAAGGATTGGGAACTTAGCCTTGTAAGTTTTGGAGAGGTTTTCCTCATCAATGTGTGGTCTTTTTGAAGAAGAACCCCTTATCTTACCCATGGAAAGAAATGTACTCAAAGGAGATGTAAAACAAAGAAAATAGGGAGAGATGATGAGGGTATTTCAGTTAGGGTGGGAGTAAAATAGAGAAGAGAAGATGGAAAGGATGTAGAGAAATGAAGAGTTGGAATAGGTGTGTAATGGAGAATAGAGAAAATGAAAAGATAAGAGTAGAGAGTAGAAATAGAGAATAGAATAGAAAATAAATTCGTGCTGGAGTTTAATGAAAGGAAAAATGGGTGTGTGGGTAAATAAAAGGGTTTATTTATAGCGAGAATAGGTGTGTAAGGGATAAGGGTGTAAGTTAGGGTGAAAAGGTGTGTCTTAGATGGGAAAGGACATGTCTATTCTTGGAAAAGAAACAACTTTTCAATTTGAAAAGTTGAATTTGGGTAGAAAATAAATAGAATAGGACAAGTATACATAAAAAGAATGCATATGTAAATGAGTTAAAGGAAATATGATGCATGGCTAAAAAATTGTTCAAGAATCGTATGGAGGAACGAGTCATCCACATGTGACAACTCGTCACCCTTATCTTCTGTCACAAGTCATCAATTCTTGATGACTCGTCAACTTCACCCTCTGTGACGACTCGTCAATACTTGAAGAGTTGTGACCTTACCTTTCTGTTTAATTGCCAATTGGATGAGTCATCCATAAGTGACGACTCGTCAACTCATGTTGCTGTGACGAGTCGTCAAGTCTTGACGACTCGTTAATGCTTGACGAGTTGTGACCAATTATTGCATTGTGCAATGCATGTGGTAAATGTACTAGCATAATGGGAATGTGTGAAAAATAGAATAAAATAATAATCATAAACTAGTTGTATACTAAAAATAAACTTAGTAATAAAAGAAATGTGGGTATATTAGTGTGCTAAACGTAGTACTAAAAGAAACAAATAATGTGAAATAGAAAGGAATGTATAAATCAAGACATGAAAACATGAAGAAATAGTGTTATTCTAGAATGAAATGAAATAATGATAAAAGGAAACAAAAATGAGATATAAAAATTGTACCTTAAAATAAAAATGTGTAAATTGTACCTTATCTTAACTCTATTAAGGTGCAAGTAGAGAGATAGAGTGATTTGGATCTATTGCATCACAAATCAAGTAGGGTTTGAGACGATGTCCATTTACCTTGAAGATTCCCCCTTGGCTTTAGCAAGATCCACTGCACCATGAGGATATAGTTTAATAACCTTAAACGGACCCGACCATTTTGACCTCAACTTTCCTAGAAATAATTTGAGTCTTGAATTATAAAGAAGAACAAGCTCACCTTCGTGAATTTCCTTCTTAGATAAATGCTTATCATGCCATATCTTAGTGCGATCCTTGTATAACTTTGCATTCTCATAAGCATTCATTTTTAACTCTTCCAACTCATTAAGTTGAAGCAACTTCTTCTTACAGACCTTCTTCAAATCAAAATTCAAAGCCCTTGTTGCCCAATATGCCTTGTGCTCCAATTCAACAGGTAGATGGCAAGACTTCCCATAAACCAATTGATAAGGTGTAACGCCAATTGGGGTTTTAAAAGCTGTCTGATACGCCCATAGAGCATCATCAAGTTTTAATTCCCAATCCTTTCTTGACGAAGATACCGTTTTCTCTAAGATCCACTTAATCTCTCTATTGCTAATCTCGACTTGCCCACTCATCTGTGGATGATATGGAGTAGCAACTTTGTGTGTCATTCCATACTTTTTCAAGAGAGCCTCTATCACATAATTACAGAAATGAGAGCCACCATCACTAATCAATGCCCTAAGAGTACCAAACCTAGGAAAAATAATTTTCTTAAGCATCTTCTTAACAACCTTAGCATCATTCGTAATTGTTGGTATTACCTCAACCCACTTTGAAACGTAGTCCACCATCACTAGAATATACTTGTAGCCTAAAAAGCTCGGAAATGGACCCATAAAGTCTATACCCCAAACATCAGAAAGTTCAACTTCAAGGATTCCCTTTAGGGGCATCTCATGTTTCTTAGTGATGTTACCCATTCTTTGGCATCTATCGCATGTAAGCACAAAATCTCTAACATCTTTAAACAAAGTAGGCCACCAAAAACCTGATTGTAGTACCTTAGAAGCTATTTTTGATGCACCGAAGTGTCCACCAACATCCAAAGCATGACAATGTCTCAAAACATCTTGAACTTCATCTTGAGGAATGCATCTTCGAATTAACTCATCAGCACATCTCTTGTAAAGTAAGGGCTCCTCCCAATAATAGAATTTAACATCATGCAAGAATTTCTTTCTTTGACGATAATCTAACTCATAAGGAAGAACACCATTGATAAGATAATTAGCAATATCTGCATACCATGGAAGGTCCTTTGATGCTATACTCAATAGATGTTCATCATGAAAAGTATCATTAATTGGCATACCACCATCATTTTTCTTCAATCCAACTTGATCAAGTCTTGATAGATGATTCGCGATAAGATTCTCACTTCCCTTTTTATCTCTTACTTCCCAATCAAACTCTTGGAGCATCAAAATCCAACGTAGGAGTCTAGGTTTTGCCTCCTTCTTACTTAGAAGATACCTAAGAGCAGCATGGTCTAAATAAACAATCACCTTTTGCCCTACAAGATATGCTCTAAACTTGTCGAATGCATAAACAATTGCAAGCAACTCCTTTTATGTTGTGGTGTAATTGATTTGAGCTTCATCAAGTAGTTTGCTAGCATAGTAAATCATATAAGGCTTGCCTTCTTTTCTTTGACCCAAAACAGCCCCCACCACAAAGTTGCTGGCATCACACATTATTTCAAATGGTTGCTCCCAATTTGGTGGTTGCAAGACGAGTGCAGAAACAAGAGCTCTTTTCAAAGTGTCAAATGCGTCAAGGCACGCTTCATCAAACTCAAAAACAAAGTCCTTAGCAAGTAACTTATATAACGGCTTTGCTATCTTTTAGAAGTCTTGATAAATCTTTGATAAAACCCTGCATGTCTAAGGAAGCTTCTTATATCTTTAACACATTTTGAAGGTGGCAAATTTTCAATCACTTTTATCTTTGCCTTATCAACTTCAATGCCTCTTTTTAAAACTGAGTGACCAAGAACAATTCCCTCTTGTACCATAAAATGACATTTTTCCCAATTCCAAACCAATCCATGTTCAATACACCTGTTAAGAACCTTATAAAGATTGTCTAGACAATGAGTAAAGTTAGTACCATACACACTAAAGTCATCCATAAAAACCTCTACACAATCATCAAGTAGGTCACTAAATATGGAATACATGCATCTTTGAAAAGTTACAAGTGCATTACATAAACCAAAAGGCATACGCCTAAAGGTGAAAGTGCTATATGGACATGTAGTGGTCTTAGATTGATCCTCGAGATGAATAGGGATTTAATAAAATCCACTAAGGCCATCTAAATAACGAAAGAAAGAAAAATTAGCTAGTCTCTTAAGGGGAAGTGGTCCTTCCTAGTTGCTTTATTTAACTTTCTATAGTCAATACGCATTCGCCATCCCGTGATAGTTCTTGTAGGAATCAAATCATTAGATTCATTCCTAATAACGGTTAAGCCTCCTTTCTTTGGTACCACTTGAATAGGGCTTACCCATTTACTATCACTAATGGGGTATATTATTCCATTATCAAGTAACTTAATTACCTCTTTTCTAACCACTTCCTTAAGAGTGGGGTTTAATCGCCTTTGACCTTCAATGGAAGGCTTAGCATGGTCCTCTAAAAGAATTCTATGCATGCACACATTAGGGTCGATCCCTTTTAAATCATTTATAGAATAACTAATAGCATTTTCATGATTAAGCAACTCATTACATAAGGCATTAACATTTTCACTAGGCAAGGATGAATTCACAATAAAAGGAAATTTAAAGTTGGAGTCAAGGAAAGCATATCTTAGGTTTGATGGTAGAGGCTTGAGCTCTAACTTGACTTCTTCACTTGATTTAGTAACCTTTGAATCATCCTCTTGCCTTAAAGGTTCAAATCTTGATGTCCTATGAGAAGATTGATATGGAGTAACCTCTAAGATTTGCTCATTATCTTCTTGCATGTCGTGTGGCTCAATAAGGTCTTGTCTCAAACATTCATGAATTACTTCATCAATAACATCTATGGAGTCAATTCTATTTGCTACTTCAATAGGTGTTGACTTCATAATATTCAACACATCAAATTCCATACATTCATTATCCACTTCTAATGTAATTTTCCCTTTTTTCATATCAATGATTGCTCCTGCCGTCCTAAAAAATGGTCTTCCAAACAAAATTGGAATCTCAAGATCTTCCTCCATTTCCAAGACAACAAAGTCAGCGGGATTACAAACTTTCCAACTTTTGTTGGCATATTCTCTAAAATCCCAAGCGGATATGTGATAGATTTGTCCGCCATGGAAAGACACATATTGGTAGGCTTAAGTTCATCCAAATCAAGTCTTTTATAAATAGAGGAAGGCATAAGACTAACACTAGCACCAATATCACATAAAGCTTTATCGAAATGTGTACCTCCAATTGCATAAGGGACCGTAAATGAATCGGGATCCTTAAGCTTTGGTGGGGACTTGGAGTACATAGCTTTGGATTCTTCAACAAGAGATACTAAACCATAATCTTCAAACTTGCTCTTATGGCTAATAATGTCCTTCAAAAATTTACCCCAAGCTGGCATGTCTCTAATAGCATCCACAAATGGTATGGTGATAATAATTTCCTTGAGATAATCAAGGAACTTTCCAAACTGCTCATTTAGGTTACGCCTTATGAACCTTTGAGGAAAAGGAAGAGTTTAACATCCACCTTTGGTTCATCCTCTTTGATTGGTGTTATATCAACTCCTTTACTACCTTTCTTGGCACCCATTTCATCATGTTGTTTACTTCTAGCATCCACTTCCTCAATCTCTACCCCATCATCTTCATCAATCACTCTCTTTTTCTTATTTAGATCCTTTTCAACCTCCTTACCACTACGCAAGGTAATTACTTGACAAGACTCTTTTTTAACATATTCCGGTTGGCTAGGAAGCTTTCCCAAAGGTTTAGTGTTAGAGGAACAGGCTTGTTAGGCAATTTGGGTTTCAAGGATGCGATTATGAGTAGCAAGCTGATCAAGTTTAGAATGTAGTTGCTTAAATTGCTCCTCATTTTATTTGTTTATGGATATTTGTTGGTTAACAAATTGCTCCATAAGATTTTCGAGAGTAGGTTTAGGATTGGTAGGATTAAAGGTTTGTTACTTCATGGAAAATCCAGGTGGATTTTGAGGTTTGGTGTTTGGGTTATATGGAGGGTTTAATTGGGAGGATGGATTTGACCATGAGAAATCCGGGATGGTTCCTCCATTGAGGGTTATAAGTGTTGGAATTCAGCCCCATTCTTTGGTTAAAACCCCCTTGCATATAGTTCATATCCTCATTTGTACTTAAATTACATTAAGAACATGAATGAGATCCTCCATAAGACTCACAAACAACATTAGCACTTTCTATAGAATTAATTTGAGTTTTACTAACCAAATTGGTGAGAGCATCTACCTTAGCATTCAACAATTTAATTGAGTTAAGCTCTAAAACTCCTTTTGCTTTTGCCATAGTTGTTTCATCACCCATGTACCCTTGGGATACAAGCTCTTCAAGTAAAGTAACGGCTTCTCTAGCCGTTTTATCCATCCACTTCCCGTCAGCTGCTGCATTCACAATATTTTTATTTTCATCCGTCAACCTATTGTAGAAGATTTGAGGAATCATCCATTCCGGCAAGCCATGATGTGGACATTGCCTCTGAAGCTCCTTAAATCTCTCCTAAGCTGAATAGATTGTCTCACTCCCATTTTGCTTGAAAGTGGTGATCTCATTAAAAAACTTGGCCGTCTTATGTGGTGGAAAATATTTATGCATAAATGCTTGCTTTAATTGATCCCATGTTGTGATTGATTCATTTAGCAAACTAGCAAGCCAAAGTTGAGCTTTGTCCTTAACCAAAAATGGGAATAAACTTAACCTTATAGCATCATCCGTCACTCCATTGATTTTGAAAGTTGCACACACATTAAGGAAAGTCAATATGTGAGCATAAGGATCTTCTCCTTGTAAACCTCCAAATTGATTATTTTAAACCATTTGAATAATACTCGGTTTAATTTCGAAGTTATTGTTGGCAATAGCTGGAGCAACAATTCCTCCAAAACTACCCGAAATATCGGGCATGGCAAAATCACCTAGCGTTCTTCTTTCTGGTTGAGCCATATTGTTCAAATTAAATTAGTTCTCTCTTCTTTGCCTTTGTTCCCTACGCAAATTACGTAAAGTCAATTCAATTTTAGGATCAAAATACAAATTACTATCACTAGTGCTTCTAGTAAGCATCTAAAAACGTAGACTTACAATCAAACAACTAAAATTAACAAATATCAAGGAAAGAATATAAAAACAAATGAGAAATAAAGGCAAGGCCTAAAATAACCTTTTTCTACCCTAAATTAATAAAAATTCTAAATAAATTCCCCAGCAACGTCGCCAAATTCTGAAGCGGGTTAGAATTGTATACCCTGGTCTCTAGGACATAGTATAGAGTAGTAGGGTGTCGAACACTAGGAATTTGGTAAAATTTTGTATTAATCGGATAGATAATTAGATGGATAGGCAAAATAAATTAGAATAGGAATATTAATTACAATAATTAAGAAAATCTAAACACTAATTATTTCTAAGAACATAAAACAAAAGTTATAACAAATATATGGAAGAATCACAATTTAGAATATAAATAAGAATTTATAAAATTACATCAGATAACACATTGATTGGATATTAGTATATAATCTTTAAAAGTAATTCTCATTGTCAATTAAAGATATTTCCTCTTGGAGTTCGCATTCATTCTCATGGCAATGCAAAGACAAGAGAAAATCATGCAATAATTATACTAATTTTCATTCCCTTAAAATGAATCCTTTGTCTCCAAATTAAATTCAATTATTAAGTAATCTCAATTATCTTCCACCAAATTACTCCAATTCTCATTGTAAGTAATTCAATTAACAAGTTATATATGGTAATCAAGCATACATAACATAATTAAGCACTAATTGAAATTAAATCATAAATAAAATAAGATAGAAATTTAGTTCTTACTTAATTCATAATTGCAATTATTATACAAGATTTAGCCAAGATACATATTTAAAGAACAAAGAGAGGAAATCAAATACAACTTAGAAAAGGGATAGAAAAGAAAGTGAATAGATAAAACCCTTTACAATCTTCTAACACTTGCTTGGTGTAAAATATCTTCCCTTCCTTTGTTGTTGTTCTTCTCTCTCTCTTCTTTGTCTTTTTTTTTTTTTGTATATTTCTCCCTTTTTTTCTTTCATAATTGATGCATATATATCATTTTTAAAAGCCGCAGGAAGTGTCAAGAATATGATTGAACTTGGAAAGGCACCACTTGACACCAAAGGTCACCATCCTATGCAGATACTGTAACTTCAAGGGAATTTTTGTCCATCCAAATGACTTTATTTCTGGAAAGTTCCTTCATAAAAGTTATATAACTCTATATTATCTTTCCATAGCAACTTGAATCACTAAATTTGGACATCAGTAGACAAAGTTATGGCTGAAATACAAAAACTGCTCAAAGCTGAAAAGTTGCAACCCTTTGTAGAAGTAATGCATAGTAACGACTCGTGAATGCTTGACGACTCGTCACAGAAGGATTTGGTGACGATTCGTGAAGGTGGTGACGACTCGTGAAGGCTTCCAACTTGCTTCTTTTGGCTTTAAAAGCTTCATTCTTCATTCTAACAAGTCTAAAACTCTTTCCATGCACCAATCAAGGCTAAAAACATGTATGAAACACACAAATAACAAATAAAAACACTTAGAAATAAAAATAACAATTGCATAATCAAATAAACACACAAACATAATAAAAAGCATATGAAATAACAACTAAAATACCCTAGATAACTATGCATATTTGCATTATATCAAGTAACTCTTACAAACTCTAAATGCTAGTAGTACGCTCGACAAGCTTTAGGAAATGGTTTATGCAAATCTACAAGATCCTATCTCCATAAGTGTGAAGCCTCTAGCTTGAAACACACGAGTGCACTATAATGACTCTAAGCTTTTGAAGAATCTCTACCCGCAAGCTCCTTCTTTTTGGTGACTCGAAAGCTTGCTAGAGCTTCTCTCCTTGCTTGGATGATGTAGGACTTCTTGCCTCTTTTGGATGGATGTAGTTTGATATTGCACAACTCTTGTACATGGATGATGACAATGGACTTATGAAGAAATACAACTCATGTTGTCTCACTCACAACACTTAAAAGAAAGATGAAGATTAAGACTTAACTCTTGAGTACTCACTTTTGTTTTCTCTCTTTGTGTTTGAATGTCTCTATTGGAAGTTGTAAGTCAAGTGTGTAGAGAATATCCACTAACTTAGTATATATGCGAGAGACTAATTTTGCATGTGTAGAGATCTCCACTAGCTTAAGCTTGAGTATTGAATAAGCTATCTAATGCATATAAAGATTGTCCACTTACTTTTGACTGTTACATTAAATAAGTAATCTTATGCATATAGAGATTATCCACTAACTAAAGGTTCATGCTTATGACACTTTGCCATGATGTCACTCATGCAATCATATTGCATGGAAAGCACATGTTTAGGTGGTCACCATGCAAGCATGAGCATTACATGTTTATGCTTATGTGGCACCTCTTTAATAAGTAGGCTTTAGTTAATTGGACTCATTTAACTCTTAACTGGGGCCATCCTTACAACATCCACTAATTAGATTTATAGGCTTTATTTAACACATAAATAAGGTCCTTCTCACTAATACACTTAATTATTTAAGTCCATCCATCATTTATTAAGCTATATGTATATAGCCTATCTTATGGTCCATATCCAAACTTGTATAGGTGGCAAATATTAATAGCCCTAACCTTTGAATTATATTTCGGGATATGCTAAATCCCTGCACAAGTGAAAATCTAATTCAATTAATTAATCAAACACTTTAATTAATAATTATCATTATCAGTGCTACTCTTATATGTGTGACTTGCTAGGAAATAATATTATTGGAAATAAATTAAGTCCAAATGGCAATGGAAATAAATAATATTAACTCTTAATATTATTAGAAACTCTTTCCTAGCTAAATGTAAAAATCCCAATTGTCACATTTAGTTTCCATAAGTCATGAGTGAGCCCTAGCATAGATATCACGACTACCCAATTGGAAATGAATACTATTTGAAGATTCATAAAAACCATAAGACATAATTACCATGCACTTAATGTCCCTTCAGTTGAAGATCCCAACATCGGCTAGAGTCATGGTCAGTCAAACTCTAATTGCCTTAATCATATGACCTCATCTTCAGTTCAATTCTCGATAAAACATGACTTCTACTAGAAACACTTTCTAGCACTTAAAACTCTAGGTAATGAATTCCATATTGGCCAATCATTTAGCCCTACATATAATTAACTAAAGCCATCACACGCCATATACCTATATATGACTAGCATAATTATGTAAGCGGTAATAAACTCTAACCACCTATATGTGGATGATCGTGTCACCTCAGGTCAAAGGACTATATGCACCATTATGTCCAAGAAAGTGATTGTTGATAAAAGTGAATTTCCATGCAATTACTTATCTTATTTCACTGTTCGATCCACCCATCACATGAGTATCCATATGTCTACTCTGATAACTCATACAAAGTAGCATGAGACTCACTACCTCCCACTATCAATATCACATATCGATAAAGGAAAATAGATAGAGATGATAGTCTATGGATTAATACTACCCATTTATTAATCCTACGACTATGATCATTTTATAGCATATGTACTAAAAGAATCTATCACTCATATTATCAACTCTTGATAATAAACTCTTTTAACATAGTGCTAAAGGGTAAATACTCAAATAAACAAACACTTTATTTAAATGAATATTTTATTGTCATAAGGATAAAAGTATAAAGTCATTTATATTATAAGAACAAGCACTAGGGCACATCTATACTAACATATCACATGCTCAATGCGTGTACACATGCTCTAACGTGTGCAAAAACACACAATCATGTCCATACGCGCAAAAACATAATTTTTTTTTATAAATACCAGTGTCCTCCCATTTTAGGGGGGATTTGATCACACATATACTGAAACTTTGCTAAATTGAAGACTTAGAACTCTCGTTTTACACACTTTTAGCTCATTCACTGCATTTTGTAGGATTTTTAAATTGATTTGAACCAAACCTAGCCTCATCTTTATCAAAGCACGCTTCAAAAGTATACGAATTTGCATTTTACACGTCATTCTCAACCTCTCGATAAGCACAACTTGAAAGTCCCTATATGAATCTAAAGCTTCAAAAACAATCTCAGTTGAATCTAAGGATAACAATCATTTTTGCATGTTTACTTTTTTGTACTGCATTTTTACTTTATTGTTGCCAGCAGTTGAGAAATTGTTATGACTTGTATGGTGAGTTTAGCTATCTTGCTTGCTGTCTGAATAATTTGCTACACTGTGTAATCATAATAAATTATCATTTTGCATCCTCTAGCCTCGAATGTGAAAAATTATAAAAACATCATTTTTCTATTAAATCTATATTTTTCATTATCTCTACATCACTTTTGTTATAAAAAATGAATTTTTATAATAAAGTTCGCATTTTTACACTAATTCTACATTTTATGTTCAAAAATAAATATCATTTTTACATTAAGCCTCCATTTTCACTTTCAAAAAATACAAAATCTATCATTTTCATGCATCTTGTGCACTTTCAACATATTTTCTTGGTAAACATCATATTTTGACATTAAAATTAGTATTCTCATATTATTTTTGCAGCTTTATGTGAAAAATTATCATTTTTTTACATAAAGTTCATATTTTGCATCCAATAAACAATAAGAAAACCATTTTCAATAAAAATCATTAGTCTTACATCATCATTGCATTTTAAATAAACCTATCACTAGACATGCTCAAACTTACCTTTTTCACGTTTTTGCATCAAAATCACATCTTTGCATTAGAACTGCATCCTTTTCACTCTTCAGCATGAAAATAAATATTTTTTTTCATCTTTTATATCAAAATGCATTCAATAATATGAAAATTCACATTCCCGAGCTAGAGCCTTCATTTCATGGTCCAATGATACAACCATGCATCTTTTCTTATTTTTTTATCATTTAGAAATATTATGCCATTAGTAATTATCTTATCTTAAATCTTGCAAATGCACGTGATTATATGCATTAATTTGCTCTCCCAATTGAGTGAAAATTTCCTACTCATTTGTTGTCTCTATGGATGAGTGGATGGAATTGCACACATTCGTGCTAACATTTATTTTGCAATCGTATCCTAGATTAGGACTAGATTTACATTTTTGCCTTCTTTTCTATTTCAAATGTATTTTAGTAGGAAAGGGATGTAATAATTCTAGATAACTCTTTTATTTTCTGTATCATGTCTTATGTAAGTGTGTACATACAAATTGTCATTGTCATTGTCAAAACTAGGGCATTACAGTAGCCATGAATTGAATGTTGTATAATGAGAAGTAGCCAAAAAGTATATGTGATCTTCCGAACCCTGGAATCTCTACTAGGGATGATGCTCGTTAAGTGACTTGATGTTATCCCTTATATCTTTTTTTGACTTTCTAACACTTAGGTGGTGACTCCATGAACACAAAATGTATTGCATACCCTTTAAGACAAAAATATTATCCCTATCTTGTAAATGGAATGGATGTCCTATTTGATAAAGTTACCTCGAAACATGAAAATAAAAGGCCACGCTCAGGCACTTAAATCTGATTGTTCACAGTGGCAACTCCACTAGGGAATCTCTAGTTAGAAAGATCAATTTGAAAATGACTATATCTCATGACATAATACTGAATTGCATAGAGCCCCTCACCATTGCATACTATATAACACTACACATTTGCACCACTGGTCCTTATCAACCGACGATGAAAAAAACTGATCCACTATGATTCCACTCGAGTCATGGGGTGATTGATTCAAATTTTTCACCTTTAGCCTTAACTCTCATGAGTTATCAAAAGAATGCTAGACTCGCTGACTAAAGTCAGTAACCCTAATCATGGGGGTCATTCTCACTAAAAGAGCCCTCAACCTTTTACGCTCGACTCAGCCCATGTAAATAAGCCAATAGAAACTTCCACTAGGATCCCACCGAGCTTTACTTTTATTTGTTTATTTGACCAGACATTCACAAATGCCATGACATCTCTAGTTTCTATTATCGATTGACGTCATTACATCTATTCTCACCGACTACTCACACTTAGCTAGTGTGGTTATTATTTACCTCATGCAAGCCTGATGTGTGATGAATTATACACCTCAGTATGAATAGCCTACGAGAACTAACAAATAGTGACATCTTTTAATGACAAAACCTATGAGACATCATCCATTTGTCTTTACCGTATCAAATGAATAGATTAGGAGTTCGATTAAATTGTAAACATTTGTGTTGAAAGACTCAAATTGTAAACTCTCGAACAATACTCTCATGCCTCTTAGTAAATTTATCAAATGTTGATGTGGGGACACAAACTTAGACACCTTTTGTTGACTATGGCCTTTGTACATATGGGCATGCATGGACTACAAATACCATTTAAGACCCGATGACTGGTCCCCATATTGACGTTATATGTTTACCTTGAGAACATTTCTATATTATTCTTTAGTTTACTCTTTTGATTCTAATCAACATAAATCAAACCAAACTTATCTGAGAGCTAAACCATGGTCGCCTATTAACTATCGGGTCAAAACCCACCTAGGAAAGAGATTGAATAACCTCATGGAGTAATAAGGTTAAAAGTGAGAGCTTGCTTATTATTGGTTTGCTTCATGTGCTAGAAACACTAAACAACTTTAAAATTTTCTTTCAATCATGTATACATAACATAAATATAGACAACATATGCTAACCACGTTCTTTTACAGCCATTTGCATTCATCATAATAAGACCAAGCATGAGCACACCATGCATACATGCTTACCCTTTTCTTTTGCAAGCACATGCCATGCATACATCCATCATTTATTTACTTTATCTCACTAATGTGCATAAATATCGATCTTAACATGAGTGATAAAAAAGACACCTCCTGTCAACAAATCTAATATATGCTGAAAGAAAGAATTTAGAAATTCCTCATTGATGGCACTATAGCTGAAATCCTCCAAGCCCAAATTAAAGTAACCAACACTCAAGCTAGAAACACCTAAGAGTTGAATCATGTTGCTAGTCCACTAAATGAAGCTTCCTCAGTCGTCCATCCAAAAGTGGATAAAGGAAAGGGTATTCTTTATACTCTTATACAAGTTGATGATGAGTACTATTGTACTTTTAGGAAAACACCACAAGTTACTAAAATTATTAATATGACCAAGCCTGAATCGATTGGGGAGGTCAAACTGTCAGTGAACAGAATAGCTCAATTGGAATTTGCATTCAAAGACAAAGGGTCTTGTGAGTCTAAAAGCTTCATTGAACTAGCTCTATTTAAAGATGAACCACTCCATAATGACTTCAAATTGCCAAACTTAGCCAAGTTTGATAAAACTGGGGATCTAAGGGTCCATTTGAGGCAATACACCACCTTCATGGCTATAACCAAACTTATAGAATCATAAATTTTCTGGTTCTTTTTCACATCACTAGAAAAGGGATCGAGAGCCTGGTTCTTTAATCTTGAGGATGAGATTAAAAGCGACTGGCTACTATTGACCTATAAATTTATCAAGCAGTATGAATACAACACTCAACTAGACATAACCCACTTGAAAGTACTAAATAGAAGCTTAGTGAGTCTTTCTCTGATTATGTTGTAAGATGGCAAGCTAAAGTAGTGAAGATGAAGAACTGCCCCCCTAAGGATGAACATATAAAACTAATAATCAAAGGAGCATTACCTCAATTCAAAAAACAAATGTTCTTCACCCACTTTCCTGATATTTAAGCCTTTTACCAATCTGGAATTAGAATTGAAGATGAAGAATCCCAAAAACCCATAAATACTTTCCACCAAAACACTGAACCCAATAGCTAAAGCTAAAACACCTTCACCCGAACTGCAAAAATAAAATGAGTCCAACTAGACACTTACAACCCACCATTTATCAATGTCATCATTAAACCACCAAGAAAATTCTTAAACTTCAACCTCCTATTATCCAAAGTGTTTTAAGGACTCTAACAAAAGAATCTCCTACAACCTCAATAACCCAAACCATTACCAAATCCCTTACCTCTATAAATTGACCAGAACCTATTTTGTCACTTTCATCAGATGCTTGGCCATACCACTAACACTTACAAAACTCTAAAAAATGCAATCTAAGACCTCATTGATTTTGGAAAGATAGATGATCCTAATAAATGGCCTAATGTCAAAACCAACCCTCTCCCAAATTATCAAACCATGCCTTTACCAACAATCAACATAATCTCATCTAGCCTACCTAAAACTCTTGTTGAGTAATCAATCCAAACCCATCTAAGAAACCTAAGAGGAACGAGAAGCCAAAGTAGAAAAAGAGTTCCTAATGATCTTAGAACTTGAATTTCTTAGCCTAATCCTTGATTGTTATGACTCTAGTGAGGATGAACAAGACCCTTCCACATATGAATATATTTCAATTCCCCAAGCATTCACTCCTCACTTGATAATGGAAAGGAGAGCCATAGACGTAGCCTTTCCAATGAATGGTAAAGTAATTGAATCAATAACATAATTCACCATCCTAGACATTCCTATAACTTTAGCCCTGCTACTAGGAAGACCTTAGTTTTACCCATTAGGGGGCATACCTTCCATTATGCATTAAAAGATCAAATTCCCACTTAATAGTAAAGTTATCACCATTCCAGCTAAGACTAATAATATAATCACTTGCTTAAATGTGGTGCCACCAGGCTTTCATATCTCTTTAATACAAAAAGAATGGGTTAACCCAAAGGTTATTGTAATAACGAAGAAAATGCAATACGTGCCTGGAACTGGATTAGTTGGAGGATATATAGGGATTACAAAACTCCTTGACTTTTGTGGATAGACAATCAAACATGGTATGGGATATGATTTTAAGAAGGATACTGGGGGTAAAAAGCCTGTCTCCTTTATTTCCAAAGGCTCAACAAAAGTTTATCAAGGACAAACTGAGAAATGGAAGAAAGAGGGGATTGAGAAATCTAGATTTAAAACCTTTAATGATGTTATTGATTCTACTAAAGGGAGCACCCACCATTGCCAGATACGATCACCAAAGCTGACATTGATAAGTTAATGAAGAATTTGGTATTAGAATCCAAGATTGGACTCATGATTATGCTGAGATCGCTGTTATCCTTGAATCAAGCTTCAACAACATTCAGTTTAAAAATGACTCTTATATTGTTGCTTTGTTTGAAATTGATGATGTAATGAACTCTAAAGTTAATGCAATGAAATCAAATTTTACTTACTTGTTCGATGTCTTTTTGGATGATAGTATGCATTGCATTGATAAAAAAAACAAGCATATTTAACATTCATTCCATATACACTTAACCATTTTATATTAGCACAGAAAATGAACTATGTATTTTGCATATTTAAAAAGACGTTACCCTTCAGAAGTGGAGAGAAATTGACAAAATATTACTAAAAAATTCAAAAGTATTTACTTGGATATATAAAGACATGCTTGGCATCGACAAAGACATTGCTCAACACTTTATTCTCACCAAAGAAGGGTGCAATCTAATGAAGCACGCACTGAGAAACTCAAACCAAAATGGGCCCAACTAGTAAAAGAAGACATTAAGAAACATATCAAAGCTAAGTTCCTAGAGGTGCTAAACTATCTAAAATGGTTAGCAAATATTGTGTCAGTGTCAAAAAAAGATAGAAGAGTTAGAATTTGTGTCGACTATATAGATTTAAATAAGGCATGCCTAAAGGATTACTTCCTTTTGCCTCATATAGATGTGCTGATTGACAATGCCACCCCACTTATATGATATATTCCTTCATAAATAGATTCTTCGAGTATAATCAAATCATAATGGCCATCATCAACAAAGCAAAATAGCTTTCATAATAGAATAGGGTACTTACTGCTATAGGGTAATGCCTTTTGGTTTGAAAAATGTAGGTGTGACTTATTAGAGGATGGCAACAGCTATATTCCATGATACGATACACAAAGAAGTGGAAGTATACGTCAATGATATGATGGTGAAGTTAAAAACTAGAGAAGGGCATCCATTTGCTCTTGAAAAATTCCTCAGAAGGGTTAAAAAGTACAGTCTCAGACTCAATCCAAAGAAGTGTGTATTCAAAATTACCTCAGGCAAAATGCTAAGGTATGTTGTTAGTCAGAATGGAATTAGGTGGATTTAGATAAAGCAAAAGCAATTTGGGAAATACTAGTGCCGAAAATAGAGAGAGATCAAAGGGTTTCTAGGTAAGCTACAATTTATCAACAGATTCATTGCCAAGTTAAAAATAGTCTATTAGCCAATTTTTTAATTTCTTAGAAAAGATTAACCAGTTAGATGGAATGAGCAATGTCAGTTAGCATTTGATAAGATCAAAGACTACTTATCTAATCCATCAGTCTTAAAACTGCCAACATTAGGTATGAATATAATGTTAACCCATGAGGGAGAAGTAAAGCGGAACATGATGTCTACTACTTAAGTAAAAAATGTTGCCTTATAAGGAAAAGTACAGTCAGATTGAACATATATGTCTAACAATGGTATAGGCAATGAAGAAGCTCAAGCACTACTTTTAATCCTACATAATTCAAGCTATGTCCAAAATGGATCCAATAAAGTATCTCTATAAAGCTCCTTCCCTAGTGGGAAAACATGCCAAGTGGCTCATTCTATTGACAGAATTTGGCATGCAGTATTTAACTAAGAAGATAATAAAAGGGAGAGTAGTCGCTGAATTCCTAGCCCTCAACCTAATTCTAGATTCAGAGGAGGTTTAATTAGACTCTCATAATGACATCAATTCGACCATCAAGGTGCGAGGATGGCGAATGCACTTTGATGGGGTAGTCAATCAATTCAATACGAGAGTCAAAATCATACTCGTAACACTAGAGGGTGAAGTTATACTAAACTCTAAGAAGCTAGCATTTAAGGTTATAAATAATGAACATAATATGAAGCATATGCACTTAGAATGGAAGCTTTGATATCTCTGGGAGTGGCAAAAGTTAAAATATTCAGGGATTCTATGCTAGTAATCAATAAAGCAATGGAAGAATGGGAATTGAAAGAACAACACTTATAGCCATACTTGAATCATTTGTATAAACTTACCTTGTCTTTTTGAAAATACAAATTCACCCATCTCCTAAGGAACCACAATCAAATGGAAAATACACTCACCTCCCTAGGATCGGTATAAGAAAGACCAGCCAAAATGCCTATAAAGCCTCTAATCTTATTTAAGTCTGGGCAACCCTACCACAAGTGTCTCAGAATAGCAAAAATGAAAGTAGATAAAGAACCCTAATTTCATGACATTCAAAAATTCCTAACAAAATATGTTTATCCTAAGAAGAAGAGCAAAAAAGACAAAGCAGTCATCCACCAGTTAATATCAAATTTTACATCACACCAAGGTGTATTATACAGAAGAACTTCTGATGGGGTACAACTCTAATGTCTAAATGAGACTAAAACTGCAAGATCAATGGAAGAAATACACAAGGGTGTCTATGGACCACATATTAATAGGGCTATTCTAGCTAAGAAGCTTATAAGATAATAAATTTTTAGATGATGATAATGGAAGACTGCATTAAATTTGTAGGAAAATACCATAAAAGTCAAATTCACAATGATATCAGTTACCTTCCCCCGACAAAATTACAACCTATCTCCTCTTCATGGCCTTTCTTAGCATGGGGACTAAACATAATTAGGGAGATTCACCCAACAACTTTAAATAGACATAGATTCATCCTAGTGGTAGTTGACTATTTCAAAAAAATAGGTTAAATTCATCCGAGTGGTAATTAACTATTTCACAAAATGGGTTAAAGCAGAATCATACGTAAAACTAAGGGCTAAACGAGTGGCCAAGTTCATAAAAAAGAACCTCTTCTACCAATACAGAATCCCTCACCATATAATTTTGGACAATGGAGTTCAGTTAGAAAGGGAAGTCAAAGATTTACTAAGGAGTTATAAAGTAGAACATCATAAGTCTTCACCCTACAAACCATAAGCGAATGGGGCAGTAGAAGTTGTAAATAAGACTGTTAAGAAGATCTTGGCAAAAATGACTCAGACTTATTAAGATTGGGCAAACAAACTACCATATGCTTTATGGGGATACCAAATAATAATAAAAACTTTAACATGAGTCGCATTCTCACTAGTTTATGGATCTGAAGCAGTACTCCCAGTAGAGGTAGAAATCAAATCACTATGGGTAGTAATTGAATTAGAACTGCCTAAAACACAATGGGCTCAGCAAAGGCATGACAACTTCACCCTCCTTGACAATCAAAGACTCAAGCATTATACCACATGTAGTTATATCGAGCTCCATAAGCAAGGGCCTTCAATAAGAAAGTGAAGCACAAGAGTGTGAAAGTAAGGGACTGGGTACTAAAGCAAGCCAAGCATAATGTTCCAAACCCAAGGGGGAAGTTTATACTAAATTAGGAAGGCCCATACCTGATAAAAAATGTCTTATCAAGAGGAGTAGTCAAGTTAATGGATTTTGTGGGGAACGAATTCTCCAAACCAATCAACACCAACTGCTTGAAGAAATAATATGTTTAAGAAAATGTGTAAAAAAAAAAGTTTGCTAAGTTAAAAACCAAAAAGATGACTCAAGTAAAAGTTAGGGATCCTCCTACTAGGTTAAAAACTTGAAAGGGTGGCCTACATAAAAATTAAGGAAATTGAGGGAAAAATACTTAGTTAAAAAACCTAAAAAGGCTAGCTAAGGACATGGTTACCACCAAGTTGAAATTTGCATAAATGCATATGTGCTTTTCTTAAATGCTTTAGTAAACATGTGAATGCTTGTTGGATCATGCAAGTGCATTTGAGAAAATGTAATACATCATTATCATCTAAATCCATTAAACATATCAAGTAGAATCTGCATCCTTTCACTATATACTTGTAGTTCTCATCAGTTTCTTGATCTTCTCTTCGGATTGTAAACTATTATCATTGAACCTCAGAAAAAAAACAACCTAGCTGTAAACACCCAATTTCGGGATAATATGTTATGGATGCAGCAAAGGAATCCAATAATGAAAATGTCTTCGATACTTTATCTTTAAAAATTTCTAAGGGCTTTTAAAGGAACGATTTAATGTTTTCAGGGACTAAATCATAAAGTTCTTTTTAGGACCTAATTGCAAAATTTAAATTTTTTCAGGGGCCTTTTTGTAATTAAATGTTAAAAAAAATGAGTGTGTTAGAATTCCATAATTCCGATCGGAATTATGTAATTCTGGTTGGAATTACAAAAATTTCGATCGACATTGTACAATTCCGATCGACATTGCACAATCCCGATCAAAATTGAATTCTTTCATTTTTTCCTATTTCCGTTTATTTCCAATTCAGTGTTTTAATTGGTTTAAACTTCCTAATTAACTCAATCCTACCCGGTTTAAAATTCCTAAATACATTTTAGGAATTAGAATCACATTAGGGTTAGACTTCCTGGTTCTATTATAAAAAGAAAGGAAGGGAAGCAGTGGGGAGGGAAGAAAAAAAAACGTAGGAAAGGAAAAAAGACGGTGAGAAAAAAAAAGAGGCAGAAAAAGGGCGCAGAAAAGAAAAGAAAAGAATGAGAAGAGACGGGAGAAGAAGGGAAAAACGTGATTTTCTTCTTATGTTTATTTTACTAAAAAATTCTTTTTGATTCAACAATCAATTCAAGACTCGTGAAGAATTTTTAAGGAGAAAGATTCGAAGATTTGTCAAGAACGGTGAGCTATCAATCTTAGGAGCACCCTAAATCATCCATAAGCATATCATCTTCTTCTATTCTTTATTTTCTTATGTATTTATTCGATTCTTTTACATTATTATTCTTTATTATTATTCTTTCAAGTTATTATCATAATTTATTCATTAATCATTTTTTTTATGGTAATTATGGAGGAAAGCACATGGTGATTATGTGAGAGGGATGAATTCATGAGAAGTCCATGGAAAACTATGGATAAAACCTCGTAGATACTTAATTTCTAGAATTTTATTTTTATTTTTCTCTTTATTTTATTGTTGTATTTTTATTTTATTAATTATTTTATGAATTAATGTAATACCCTCAATAGTGGGAATAATAAAATTATGTGTATGGTTGCATATTTATTTTGATTAAATTGGTTAGTAAAATTAGGTTTTAATTAGGTAATTATTTAAAATCAACGGATGAAATAGATTAATTTAGGTTGCATGTTAATAAAAATTAGGGTTTTAGTAAGGATTAATTTAATTATTTGTTTGATCTTATTTAATTTTTTTTTTTATGTTTTACTTGTTTTTGGGTTTATTTATTATTTTTATGTGTTTAGGCCTTAAGCCCATTTTATGCTTTGATTTATTTATTTAAGTTTAGTGATTCTTTTAGCCCATTTCACTTAATAATTAATTAGGTTTAATTAATTAAAATATATTTTTAGGTTCATAATTAATTAGATTTTAGATTAGAAATGTCCTTAGGCCCATTTAGTTAATTAGACATAGGCCCACCTAATTTAATTTAATTAATTTAAACTTAGCTCACTTAATTAAAGCATTCTTTCATAATTTGTAGAATTAAGCCCACTAATTTAAATACCTTCATAACATGTAAAATTAGACCCATTAATTTAAATATTCCATAATTTGTAGATTTAGGCTCATATTTAGAATTAAAATTAGTATACTTAAATTCATTTTATTAAAATCGAAAGGAATTAGGTCTTTAGATTCACTTATAATTTAAAACATGTAGACTTTAACTCATTTATTTAAAATCCATGTAGATTAGACTAATTTAGGGATTATGTGATTTATTGAATGCATTATTTGCTTGTATATTTCATGACTAGTTTGCTTTGGAGTTTATTGTTTTGGGTTTATATGAAATTGCATGTAAATAGAGAGTAAGATAATAATTTATAAAGTAATTCTAAATGAACAGAAGACTGAAAGAAGTTGGTATTCCGTATTCAGAATCTCCTGGTTATGGTGCTAGCTTTCTTTTAGGGAATCGAGTACCACCTTTTCGATCCAGTTATTACCCTGGGTGGTAACTCTCATCTCCACGCCATGTCTTTGTGACAGTGGTTAGTGTGTTCTCTAAAGCCTTGAGCTCAAACAATGTCACGGTTGCTAAAATCTTGGATGCACGCTAAACCCCGTCGTTTACACCAGCTAGGTGCAAAAAGCTCTAAAAGGAGATGCCCTAAGCAAAAGATGGAAAATAAAAGTAGAGGTAGATGAAGTAAGATATTTGTTATTAGAAACATAAAGTGATCATCCAGATATAAAGAATTCATCATACAATAAGCACAAATGCTACAATCATCCTCAGTCATCATCATAATACATAAAAGTCAGTTATTAAGGGTACAACTAGTCATAAAGCTATAGTAGTCACAATAACACTAGTAAATTTCATAAAATATAACACGCGAGACAAATGCCCAAAATACATACCTAGAGTCTATAATCTCAGGAAAATGATACAACATCAAGCAACCATAGTCAAGGCCTACACCTAGCCTTATAGACAGTCACATCGATCATAGTCACCATCATAAGCAAAAGCTAAATTACTCAAGCATCTCCTTCATTTAGTCTCGGCACCTCATCTCCAACTCCTTTTTGGAAACCTAACAGTTGCACCTCCAAGTGTCCAATATGCTTACGATAAGATGCTCGCTCTGTCTCCTACTTATGATTAAGGAGATTATATCGAACTTGCATTAACATGAACACTGCAAATCATGCATCCATATATACATAAAAGCTCGAGCATCCATATAAAATAGGTACAATAAACAATTAATAAAGAAAGACATATGCTCTACACATTAGTGAACTCCATAAAATGCTCTTATGCACTCCTCACAATAGTATACCAAAATTGAGCTGTGGAAATAGGTAGCTATAAGACAAGAATAAGTAATGTGAATGATTAGATAACAAATAAATCAAATAAGGGAAGATGCCCTAATTAAAGGTAGAAAATCGACATGGGTGGTGTCTGGAGGTACAACATCTACCCAAGGCATGCCAGGCTTAGGCAAGGGATAGTGTGCCCCAGCTTTTATAATTGTCACCCCTAATAATCCTAGAGCCATTGTGTTCACAAGGTCCCTGTGGACCGAGCCACTAGGTGCTATACCACTAGCACAAGAAGTCACCTCAGTTATAGGAGTATCTCCTCCTCACTTATACAAGAAAAACCTTGTCTCTTTCAATAAAACCTCCATCACTATAAATAAACCCCCAAAACTCATGTCATTTTTAATTTATTACTAATAAAACTTATTATATGTCTGTACATAAATAGGAAAGGCAAAGCTAAGAAGCATATTGGGTCAGAAGATGATACTCAAGAAATAGAATGACCCTAGGATGCCTGTGAAGTCCCAACCCTTAAACTCAAAGGACAAATAAGATTCGCCTAAGAAGGTGAAAGTGGTGGAATGAAATCATTAGTAATAGTGTCAATTAACTGCGGAATCAAGACATCCACATAAGGGAAGCTCTCGTCCTCTAAAAAGTCCTTAGAGTATCATCCCCCTCAATTATAGTGACCTCATTGTTGTACAACCCTCGGCCCCAAAATATATCGCTAGGTTGGGCAATAGGGACTCTCATTATATTTGGACTATTCCATCAATGATGGACTCACTCGCCCAAATACTAAACCCTATTAATAAGATCGCCTAATAACACTCTTCTCTGTGTTAAACACTAAGCCACTACCATCTTTGATGACTAACTCCCCCTTACTAACCACTAGCAGGAGTGAATTTGTTCAGGAAAACAAGATAAGTAAAAGATTAATGAAAAATGAGATGGCAAAAACTAAAAGAATCCATCATACCTAGTTAAAAGTCAGTGCACTTATGTAATCCCTAGCCTCCGTGGGCCTCTCAATCAGATAAGAAATCTTTTAAATCCATCTAGGATAATGTGGAAAGCCACTCTTAAAGAAATGCTCAATAGAAGAGTGAGGAAGAATCCTAAACTTATAGGCCAAAATTTGTCAAAGAAAAGGAATAAGAACACTCAAAATGAATAAAATAGTTAATCAAAAGAAAGGTGCACTCACATCTAGCACGAATAAGCCACATTTAATCTAGAATACATATGAGCAAAGGTAGTTGTGCCCCAACTATACTTTGACAAATAATTCAGATTTTTCAATACAGGCAATAACCATAGAGGATCGGTGCCATAAGCATTCAAAAAAATAACATCACTTAACAAGTAAAATAAGAAGCATCTAGCTAACTACTTCGAGCTAACATCACTAGTATTGTACTTTAATATGACACTAGAGACGAACTCTGTATAACGGGCAAGAGAAATAGTTAACTAAAAGAAAGCTGCATTCATATCAAGCACGAATAGGTTATATCTAAGCCATACTGCATGTAAGAAAAGGTGGTTGTGCCCCAACTATACTTTAGCAAATCATTCAGATTTTTCAATACAAGCAATAACCATAGAGGACCAATGCCTAAAGCATTCGAAAAAAATAATGACACTTAACAAGTAAAATAAGAAGCATCTAGCTAACATCTTCGAGCTAACATTACTACTATTGTACTTTGATTTGACACCAGAGATGAACTCTGTATAACGGGCAAAAGAAGAGCAACCCAACTTTATAAGGACAATGATACCAAATAGCTTTAGTGTCCACTTGTTCCTCCTTGCCATATAATGGTATGCCTCACTACTAAAAGGGACTGGCTCCCCAAAAAAGCTCAACCTGATGATAGCAACAAAATCTAATTGAGTGATTGTCATCTCTTTGAAAGGCAAATAGAATGTATGGGTAGTGTCCGTCCACCATTCAACGAGAGTGTACATTGCTACCTAACTCAATACATAAGAATTACAAGTGATGGTAAAAATGATACTGTCAAAGCCCTTCCCAACTACCAAGCGCTTCATGTAAGATGGGAGACCTTAATAATATAGGTTGACTTTATCAAAGCTATTGAACAACATAAAACCAGACATGCAAGGCTACAATTATCAGGAAAGTAATTTTTTTTATCACTCTTTAAAACCTAAAATTCTATTTTTATTTTTTTATAGGAATAAAATAAGTGACAGCAATGACAAGGTAACATTACCAAAATTAAAAGCATCAATAGCAAAATGACATAAAGACAGCAAGAGCTAAACAGGCAGCAAAAGCAAATCAAACAATAAGAGCTAAATAAATAGCAAGAGCTAAGTAGGTAGTAAGAGCTAAGCAGATAATAAGAGCTAAGCAAAAAGTATGAGCTAAACATGCAATAAGAGTTAAATAGACAATAGGTAGCAAAAGTTAAATAGATAAAAAGAGCTAAATAGATAAAAGACAACAAGAGCTAAACAGACAATAAGAGCTAAATAGAGAGCAAGAGCTAAATAGAGAGCAAGAGATAAGTAGATAGTAAAAGCTAAGTAGACAACAAGAGCTAAGCAAACAGTAAGAGCTAAATAGACAGAAAGAGCAAAATAGAAAGTAAGAGCAAAATAGAAAGTAAGAGCTAAATAGATAATAAGAGCTAAATAGACAGCAAAAGTTAAACAAGTAGTAAAAGCTAAATATACACGCAAAGGCTTAACAATGCAATAAAAGCAACAGAAAAGCAAAAGCTACACTAAAAAAAAAGAACAAGTAGTATAGACTACAACAAAAATAATAATAGCTAATATAAATAAAGTTATAAAAATAGCAAGAGCAGTTAAATAAGCACCAACCTAACAATGATAGGTAACCCAAGCATGGGTCTCCATACTATGGATGATAAGGATTGCATCTCCTCAAGAGAGCCCACATGAGAGACGATGACTTTGAGAAGCTGAAGGATAGGAATAGATTCCCCCTTTGATCCTTGTAGCTCCTATAGCAGTCCCTGATGCTCCCACATCAGTCTTCGTAATTTATACAACAATCTATACAACCTTTGTATCTTCCTTTTTAACCTCTAAATCATCAACATTAAAAGAAGTATCTTTAATATCATTAGGAATGTCATAAAAAATGTAATGAGAAGAAGAATCCATGGCTTGTAAAATACAACAAAACAATAATAAGATAAGAAAAGCAGAAGAGGAGAGCCAAACTAAGAAAACATGTTTCAAAACATGAAGAAAGTCTATAAAAAGAGTCAAAGATAAGGTAAGAACCTCCCCCACAGTTAAGAGCGCAACTCATATAGGCAAGAGTATATATGTGGACTGCGAATGCATGTGCCCCAGGTTTGTGATCACGTGCTCTTCCTTTTTTATGCATTTCGAGATGCTTTCACGGACACTCCGAGACCATTCTACCTGCCATTTCAAAATGCAAAAACATAAAATGTCTTATATCGCCCAGAGATAAAACATTGTCCTTGTCCCGTAAATAGAACGAATGTCCTATTCGGTAAAGTTACCTTGAAACATGAAAATAAAAGGCTACACTCGCATGCTTAAATTCGGCCAGTCATAGCTACTCTACCCGCTATAGAAAGAAGCTTACCCTTCAAAGCATCAAAATTAGAAAGCTCCTTGTCTACCATAGGTTGTAACTAATATCTTTTGGGTGCCCCCTTAAAATAAGGGAACTCCCAAATAATTAAAAGAAAAAGAACCTTTCTTCATCCAATAATATTACCAAATAAATTATCTCCATGCGAAGTAATAAAGTAGCCAAAATAAATTTTTATCTTGCATTAATTAACTAACTACCCTGAAATAGCACCATAGGACTCAAAAATACTAATATGCTTATGAGTAGTAGACTGAGTATCTCTATAAAAATTAAAATATCATCAGCATAGAAAAATGTGAAGGCATTGAGCTCTAGCACTGGCATATATAGGGACTAAACTAGAATCCTTAAAAAGCTGAAAGAGATGCCTATTCAGATAATCTTCAGCAAGATAAAAAATAAGAAGAGAGAGAGGGTCTCTTTGTCTCACCCTTTATGAATAAGTAAAATAGCCCTCAAGAGCACCATTAATCATGATTAAAATATGAGTAGATTGAAAAATATATAGAACCTAACTACAAAAATGATCAGAAAAACCAAAGCTTTAAAGCATAATAATAATAAAATCCTAATCCATCAAATTAAATGTTTTTCTGATGTTAACTTTCATGGCCATGTTGCCACCACAAAGAATGCATATTAAAAAGATTAACATTTTCAGAAGTAGTAGTTATACAATCTTTGATATGACAACTTTTAATGAAGCTAAACTGTGGAGGAGCTATAATCTTACCAATAAAGGAAGCCAGTCTATTTTCCAATATTTTAGTAATAATTTTGAACACAAAATTAATAAGACTTATTGGCTTAAAATTCTCAACAACATTAGAACCTTGAACTTTGAGGATTAAAATCATAAAATTCGAGCTCAAGTTGCCCATAATATAACTAGATAGAAAAACTGCTAACAGCTTCACAAACATCTCTGCCCATAATATTCCAACAATGCCAAAAGAATAAACTATTGAAGCCATCGAGCCCTAGAGCACTATAGGGATCTAAGTAAAAAATAGCATCTCTGATCTCATTAAAACTAGGCACTTTGCAAAGAGCCATATTGTAATTATCTAAAACTAACCAAGGAATAATAATGAAGACAAAAGAAAAATCCTTTTGTAAATCTATAGCCAAAAATATATTAGAGAAGTACCTAATGATATATTGTTCAATTGCATTAGCATTCAAAATAATAGTCCCATCAATATTAAAACTATGAATGCTCGATTGAGTTCTTCTACATGCCAAAAGACCATGATAAAAATTTGAGTTCCTATTACCACCTTGTAATCAGTTAATGTGACATTTTTCCTTAAGAAGAGCTTCTTAGTTCTTAAGATGGCTAGAAAGCACCTGATTAGCCACTAATTCTCTAACACGAAGATCTTCTTAAAAACTCGAGACTTTAAATTTGGCTTGAATTTGAAGTAACTCGTATTTCACAATAATAACATAGAGATCAATATGACTGAATATATCCCTGTTCCATGACTACAAAAAACCCTGAAGCTATTTAAGCGTATTCACCCACATGAATATAAGATGGTCGATAATATTTTATGAACTCCAAAAGTTAGCAACGGTAGCTAGAAAATTATCATGATTGATCCACATCGATAATAATTTGAAAGGCAGAGTCTCTTAATCGATGTAATAGAATGCTTATAACATAATAAATCATATTATAATTTGATTGATTGCATGTAAAAGCTATACACTCAACCAAGTTCTAATTCTATAAAAAAGAAGAATTACATAGCACTCTACCAAGCCTTATATCTACCCTATCTTTACTCGTCTATTATTAATCCATATGTAGAAAGGCCTTTTTATATCAACATAAGTCAAATTACAACCTTTAACAATATTTATAAAAACTAAACAAGAATAGTGAGATGGAGGCATATCAGTCTTTTCATAAGCCCAAAGCAAGCTTTAAAGTCTCCAAGGACAAACCAATTCAAAGAAATAAGACTTGAAATATGAAAGACTTCTTACCATAAAATATAATGGTTGGAAGATAAAACATTAGTATGAACACACGAAATAGTGTTGACCAAATTATCCATTGTGAACTGCATTGTAATTTGTTGATCCGAACTTGCTAATAATGAAACATTACCTGCTCCTAATTTATATGAAAAAAGAGCCTAAATATAAGGCAAAGTAAGATAGTTATAAGTAAAAAAATGACATATTAATGTTGAGCCAGAAACTAGAAAAAGTAGAATAAAAAAGGACCTTCAATTTATAAATAAATAAGATATCAGATGAATGAGATTTGAAAAAATTATAAAGGGACCATTGAGTCAGCTCATTATTGATCCCTTTGTAATTCTAATATAAAATCATCATTAGGAGTCTTATTTAAAAGAACTAGTAACAGGTCTATTACGAATTAAAACTATAGACACTAAAGGTTTCTTTTGCTTCTTCTTATTCGAAACACTAATCCATGGTTATTCAACTTTTACTTGATCTGCCTAAGTTTGTTTGCTAACTGTATTCATCCCTGAGATAGTGGCATTGTTCATTTTAGATTAAGAATCCAAAGGACAGGTGACTGAAACATTCTCTAAAGCATTAGGTTCTTTGGCTGTAGAATGATTAGAGACATTATTATTATCATGGGAAGAATGAACCCCATCTTCTTTATCTTGAGCTAATTTATCATGAACAATTGGCTCATCAACAATATGAGGCAATACCTTTGCAGTGTCATTATTCAACTTGTCAATAATAATAATAACATAAACATCATCAGGAACTTTTGATTTGGCTCTCCATATTTTCCTCACCCTCGATCTACCCCTAAACGGATCATATTTGGGGGAGCAATATCATCCTTGTGATTTAGAGGTCTTAGGCTTGTTTAAATGACACAAAGCATAATCATGCCTTATAAAATGAGAGGTGGTGCAATATTGAGGGAGGTTTTCAAAACTGACATCGATGTTAATGAACCTTTACACTCAAGAACAATTTGGTATTAAAGAGGTTGAGAGAGATCGATATCAATTAAAACTCTCATAAAATATTCATAATCCCCTTCAAGAGTGGTAGTGTCAATACATAATGGAACCCTGACATTGCATGTAATATTAGTAAAAATTTATAGATCCTATAACTCTTAAGGCAATCTAAAGAAGTGAATCCAAATTTGTGTATTTGAGGTTTTTTCTTTGAACATATCAAAACTAAGACTCCATCTCTATAAGCGTAAATACCATGTTTTAAGGTTAAAGAACCACATCCCCATACTATCTCCTTGTCATTGGCCAATGTTAAAAGCATATGATAAAAACCACGTCCAAGGAAGATAAGGTGCCACTTTTTCAAACCCCACAATGAGGTAAGTTTCTCCTTCAATTTTGGTAGTACCCATGGTGAATCACCTTTGTTAAGAATCACCCTAGCAATAAGGGAGTTTTGGTATAATGCTATACGCTTACAGTAAATATCAGAATTAATCTTAACAACCTAGAAATTCTTGATTTGGAGATTGGAGGCAAAATAATGTCAATTTTAGGAGCAACTGCTTCTGTAAAAGTTCTAGGTTTTTATTGTGTTGAAGGAACTAAATTCTTTTTAAGAAAACCTTTAAAGGCGAAAAGATCAGCATGGCTAAAATAGATATTAATAGTTAGAGGATCAGAATCGGAGATTTCAACTGGCATAATACGAAAGACTTTGAATCCATTTTCAAAATCCAACTTATTCTAGTTTAAATTCTCAATACTTTAAGGCCTTTTAAATTAATTTTAATTAAAATGGTTACTCTTTTAATTTTGTAAAAAAAAAAAACTAATTAAATCATGAAATTAATTTTTCAAAAATAGATTTTAAAGTTTTAAGAATGAATTTTCTACAGTTAACTAAATTTTTTTTGTTTGATAGCATATGATCAACCTATATCATTTTAAAGTCAATTTGTATCATTTTTGTGATCAACCATGTATCATTTTATTATGAATTTTTTATCACATGGGAATTAAATGAAATATCTGCTCTTTAGATTTTTTACTTGATATCTTATGATATTTGTAGACACCCAAGTTCGGGATGATATATTATGAATGTAGCAAAGGAATCCAATAATGAAAATGTCTTCGATACTTGATCTTTAAAAAATTCTAAGGGCTTTTAAAGGAAGGATTTAATGTTTTTAGGGACTAAATCGCAAAGTTCTTTTTACGACCTAATTGCAAAATTTAAATTTTTTCGGGGGCCTTTTTGTAATTAAATGTTTAAAAAAAAGAAGTATGTCGGAATTCCATAATTCCGATCGGAATTAAAACAATTCCAATCGGGATTGTCCGATCGGAATTACACAATCCCGATCGAAATTGAATTCTTCCATTTTTTTCTATTTCTATTCATTTCAAATTCAGTGTTTTAATTGGTTTAAACTTCCTAATTAACTCAATCCTACCCGGTTTAAAATTCCTAAACACACTTTAGGAATTAGAATCACATTAGGATTAGGATTAGCCTTCCTAGTTCTACTATAAAAAGAAAGGAAGGGAAGCAGTAGTAAGAGAACAGAAAAAAGCAGAAGAGAAAAGCATAGGAAAAGAAGGTAGGAAAGGAGGCCGGGTGAGAAAGAAAGAGAAGAGGAAGAGAAGAAGAAAAATTGTGATTTTCTTTTGAATGTTTTACAAAAATTTCTTTTGATTCATCAATTAATTCAAGACTCGTGAAGAATTTTTAAGGAGAAAGATTCGAACATTTGTCAAGAACGGTGAACTATACCCTAAATCATCCACAAGCATATCATCTTCTTCTATTCTTTATTTGATTATTTTACATTATTATTTTTTCAAGTTATTATCATAATTTATTCATTAATCATTATTTTATCTTTTTTTTTTGTGGTGATTATGGAGGAAAACGCATGATAATAATGTGGGAGGAATGAATTTCATGAGAAGTCCGTAGAAAATTATGGATAAAGCCTTGTAGAGACTTAGTTTCTAGGGTTTTATTTTATTTTTATTATCTTTATTTTTATTTATTGTGTTATTTTTATTTTATTAATTGTTTTATGAATTAATGTAATAGCCCCAATAGTGGGAGTAATAAAATTATAGGTGTAGTTGCATGTGTATTTTGATTAAACTGATTAGTAAAGTTAGGTTTTTAATTTGGTAATTATTTAAAATCAATGGAGGAAGTAGATTAATTTAGGTTGCATGTTAATAAAAATTAGGGTTTTAGTAAGGAATAAATTTAATTACTTGTTTGATCTTATTTAATTATTTCTTTTATGTTATTATTTGTTTTTGGGTTTATTTATTATTTTTATGTGTTTTGGGCCTTAAGTCCACTTTAGGTCTTGATTTATTTATTTAAGTTTAGGTAATTCTTTTAGCTCATCTCATTTAATAATTAACTAGGTTTAATTAATTAAAATATATTTTTAGGTCCATAATTAAATAGATTTACGATTAGATATATCCTTAGGCCTATTTAGTTAATTAGACATAGGTCCACTTAATTTAATTTAATTAATTTAGACTTAGCTCACTTAATTTAAACCTTTTTAATAATTTGTAGATTTAAGAACATCATTTAATTAAAACATGTAGAATTAGACCTGCTAATTTAAATATTCCATAACATGTAGAATTAGGCCCATTTTAATTAAAATTAGTAAACTTAGGTTCATTTAATTAAAATCAAAAGGAATTAGGTCTTTAGTTCACTTATAATTTAAAACATGTAGACTTTAGCTCATTTATTTAAAATCCATGTAGATTCGAATAACTTAGGGATTATGTAATTTATTGAATGCATTATTTACTTGTATATTTCATGACTAGTTTGCCTTGGAGTTTATTGTTTTGGGTTTATATGAAATTGCATGTAAATAAAGAATAAGATAATAATTCATAAAGTAATTCTAAATGAACATGAGACTGAAAAAAGTTGGTATTCCGTATCTAGAATCTCCTGGTTGTGGTGCTAGCTTTATTTTAGGGAATCGACTACCAACTTTTCGATTTGTCCCAGTTATTACCCTAGGTGGCAACTCCTCATCTCCACGTCATGTCTTTGTGACAGTGGTTAGTGTGTTCTCTAGAGCCCTGAGCTCAAACAGTGACGTGGTTGCTAAAATTTTGGACGCGTGCTAAACCCCACCGTCTACAGTGGCGACTCTATTGGGGATAAGAGATATTGATTCTACTTGTGTTCTTTAGAATTATTTTATTAATTATTATTTTATTCTTGCATTCATTCTGTATGTCCTTTTTAACCGATGGCGTTGGTTTATGATTCCATGATTCCACTAGCTTCATAGGGTTGTAGATCAGCTAACCATCACTCTTAGTCTTAACTTGGTCCAAGAGAGATTACCGGGCTCATCTGACCAGAGCCTGTAACCCAAGTCCTCAAGGGGGGTAGTCTTCTCTCAAGTTTGCAAAGAATGCTGGGCCCCTCTGACCTTGGCCTGTAACTCAAAATCCATAATGGAAAGCATCTTGCTAAGGGAACCTTAACCTTTTTACCGGACCTTAACCATATACAATGGCTTAGTTATTTCCCCTAGGATCTACCCAAATTGCATGTGAATGTTGCCATGAGGTATTTCTATCTGTAAAGGCCCAAGCCCATACTTTTGAAACCCGTTTAGGTTAATAAAGATTGGGCTAATCTTTTACACCTAGAAATACTATTTTTATGTTTCTATTACTTTGAGAGATTTGGCATACGCGTCAGACCCTGATATCCCCTGTTGATATTAAGACCAAGACCCAAAAATCTTAGGAAAAGAGACTCGACAATAAATACGTGTGCAGGAGGAATAAGGTTGGAAGGATGTATGTATACTTAACTTGTTACTTGCTACTTGTTGCATAACATGTGCATCATGCATACATGCATCTCATGCATCATACTAATAATTTGTCTTGCAATCATCATAGATTCATCCGGGCCTTCCTGTGTTTGGAGTCAAAAAGGTGGCAGACTAGTGAGAACTGATTCAAGCCCCCAATCAATCGCGAAAGAGATCCTTAGCAGACTGGAAAAGAGCCCTATTAATCCTCTCTATTTGGAAGCTGTGCAACCTAAATGAACTAAAAGAATGGAGCAACAAGAGGGAGGAAATTGGACCCTAGAAGATGTCAAAGGAGCACTGATGGATGATATGAGAGCAATGATGCAAAACGAGTTAAGACAAGCTCTAGCGGGACTAATGCCACCACCTGCTGTTGCTGCACCACCCGCCGCGGCCACCTTCTATGGGTCCACTACCTGTTAACCATGACAATGTTGGAGAAATGAAACTCGAGGATGTTGAGAGTTACATGGTTGAAAAAGTAAAAAAGGAATCACTTGAGCAAGTTCAAGAGTTGGAATCCACACAGATGAAGGCATTAACTCAGAAGATGTCTAAGATGGAAGAGTTGATGAGGGGATAAGGCTTAGGGTACCCATTTGACTTTGATTATGTGATGCAATTTGAGGAAGACAGGCTACCTAATAAATTCAAAATGCCACAGCTACAAAAGTTTGATGGTACTAGGGACCCGAGGATTCATCTCAATCAATACCACCAAAGCTCCTTTGGCCATGGTTACTAAGTTGTTTGTGCTGTCTTTAGAAGGTATAACCGTTAACTGGTATCATGGGTTAGAGAAGTCTATCTGAGCAGATTGGAGCGAGTTGTGCACTGCTTTTCTAAAGTAATACGACTATAATACTAGGCTTGAGGTGTCTATAAGAGATCTGGAACTAACCAAGCAGAAACCTAACGAATCATTTTCAGATTTTCTGACTAGGTTCATGAATAAAGCGGGAATGATGAAGAATAAATTGGCAGAGAAGGACCAGGTTAGAATGATAGTCCGAAACGTGTCACCTAACCTAGTGGAGAGGTTGTAAATGATGAACCCCAAGACATTCGTGGACCTTTATGATGATGGGTTATAGGCTCAAGAGATCAAAAATGAGAAAAAGAAGACTATTAGGAACACTAGAGTGAGAAATTACCTAACTGGGGGCACGCAGCAAGGAAATACCAGCCGAGTTATAGGAGTTCATGCCATCCAACAACCTAGGAGATTCTCAAATTTTAACCAACCCTTATCCAAAGTCCTAGATCGTCTCATTCAAAAAGGCCTCCTTAAACCCTTAACCCCATCTAGACCACCAAACCCAAACCTCCCTGGTTTTGATCAAAATAATTATTGCAAATTTTATCAAGTCGCTGGTCACTCTACTGACTCTTACATGCATCTTAAACACGAAATCCAAAACCTTATAGACTCTAGAAAGATCACAGACCCTGAAAAATCAAACCCAAACGCAAACACCCAAAACAATCTTTTCCTAAATTACCAAAACGTACCACCCCCAACCACCATGATGATCAACTCAAGAGTGAGCAAAGAAGAAGTGCTAAACTCTTTTGAGGATCTAAGCCTTAAAACTATTAAGAAATCTCCTAATACTACCAAAAGTGTGGAAGTGGCAAAAGACTTACTGGGACAGCCCTCAGGCAAGTTCGATTATAAGGTGTTTTACTCCAAACCACCTTCTTTTGACATATCTATTGATACAATCGAGCCTACAGGATGGGGTGAGAAGTTCGATGATGAAAAGTCACTAGTCAAGAAGGAAAAATGCATGGTCGAGGTATGGAAAGAAGGGAGGAAAGATTAGACTATAGGGATGATTGATATTTGGTACAGTTCGAATGAGGAAGGCACTGAAGGGTATGATGTATGGGTAAATAATCCCGAAGTCAACTATATTACCAAAAGCGAGAAGGGTTATAAGCCAGCAGAGAAAGCCATAGAGAGGGAAGAAGCTATTGAAGGAGAATACTCAAATGAATAGGGTGATGACTTGATTCTCGAACAACTCAAGAAAGCGAAGGCCAATATAAGCATTTGGGAGCTCTTAATGCATTCAAGCAGCCACAGAAGAGCTCTGGTTAAGGCCTTGACTAAGATGAACATTGAAACTACAGCAACTCCTAAAGCAATGGTGGCCAAGGTTACTAAGAAAAAGCATGGGGTCATTACTTTCTCAAATGAGGATTTGCTTTTAGAAGGAAGGAACCATAATAAAGCATTATTCATCCTAGCTGAAGTAAGAGGGAAGAGGACTAATTATGTGATGGTGGATGATGGGTCTGCAATTAATGTTTGTCCACTACAGATCCTACCTAATTTAGGTGTAAAGGTGGAGGATTTGGAAAAATTAGACCTTGTAATAAGGGCTTATGATGATAGCATAAGGAGTGTAGAAGGAACCTTTATGGCTTTTGTGAAGACTAGACCTATAGAGGCAATGGTGGAATTCATTGTGCTAGATATTCCTGTCACTTATGCCCTTCTTCTAGGTAGACCTTGGTATCATGTCTTAGGAGGAGTGCCTTCGACCGTGCATCAAAAAGTGAAATTCCTACTTGATGGGGAAGTGGTGACTCTATATGCTAGTATAGGCAAAATGGTGTCTACAGTTATTGATAGTCAGAAATAGGTAATCACTCCCCCAGGTTACCAGGTGGCTATAATTTTAGAGGAGTCACAATGGATCCAAGGGTTATGAACATGATCAAGAAGATGAATTACCGACCAGGACAAGGATTAGGGAAAAATGAGCAAGGAATCCCAAAATTGCTAGATTTCAAAACTCAGAATGACACAAAAGGATTAGGATATACTAGAGCTGGGTTCAGCAACAAAGGGACAAGAAGAAGGTTTTTCAACAAAAATGGCCTAGGGAGTGTGGGGCCCCTGAAAGGTAACTTTATCAAGCAAGGAAAAGAGAAGTTCTACCAGGGTGAAAAGGAGCCTGTCCAAGTAGCTGGTGTGGATGTCCCTAGATTTAAAATTTTTAAAGAACAGATAGTTAAAAAGCTGGTACAAGACAATAAGGACAAGGTGATGAAGACAGTTGTTGAAAAGATGAAAACTGAAGACATCGAAGAACTACTTTGTCTGCCACCCAACAAAGAACCATCATAGGAATTAGCTAGTATCATTAATAATAGTTTTACTGATGTTTTTTTTATGAAAAAACCGATGTAATAATGTCCGGTTTGTTTGAGGACAAAAACTTTGTTTCATTTATAGTAAATAATATAAATTCTAGTTTGGCTTACTTGTGTGATGTGGATTCTGATGGTCTTGTGCATTTTAATAGTGATAATTCATGTATGTTTGACATTAATTCTATTTAATTAGATTCATTAAACATGGGCACAAATGAACAACCAAAATACATTTCTATATCACATGACTTAACTCCTGAAGAGAGGGAAAATTTTGAGAGAATATTAATAAAAAGAAAGGTTTTATTTGCTTGGTCCTATGAGGATATGCCAAGGTTAGATAGGGGAATTACGGAGCATCACATTCCAACTTATTCTGAAGCTAAACTTGTTAAGCAAATTTTTCGTAGGTTAAGGCTCGAGTGGACAGAAAAGATAAGGGAAGAAGTCGCTAAACAAATATAGGCTGATTTTTTAGAAGTTGTGGAATACCCTTAATGGTTGGCAACTATAGTACCAATTCCTAAGAAAGATAGAAAAGTTCGAATGTGTGTGGACTTCAGGGACCTGAATAAGGCATGTCCAAAGGATGATTTTCCTTTACCCCATATTGATGTGATTATGGATAGTGCAACATTTAGTGCGATGTATTCATTTATGGATGGGTTCTCAGGTTATAATCAAATAATGATGGTAGTGATGGACAGGATCAAGACTGCTTTCATCACGGAATGGGGAACGTACTACTATATGGTTATGCCCTTCGAATTAAAGAACGCATGAGCAACTTATCAAAGAGTGGCCATTGCCTTATTTCATGATATAATGCATAAAGAAGTGGAAATTTATGTTAATGACATGATGGTTAAGTCTGAAACAAGAGAGGGACACTTTGAGGCTTTGGATAAGTTCTTAGGAAGAATAGAAAAATATAACTTAAGGCTTAATCTGAAGAAATGCATCTTTAGGGTAACTTTAGGAAAGTTATTGGGGCACATAATCAGTAATAGAGGAATAAAAGTCGATCCAGACAAGATCAAAGCCATCCAAGAGATGCCAGCACCAAAAATAGAGAAGGAAGTACAAGGGTTTATCGAAAAATTATAGTACATCAGCAGGTTCATTGCGAGGCTTACTATGGTCTGCGACCCAAGTTTCAAGTTCTTGAGGAAGAATCAGCCCGTAGAGTGGAATGAAGAATGCCAGAAAGCCTTTGATAAGATTAAGGAATACCTTACTAACCCGCCTGTATTGAGGCCACCAAAATAAGGTAAGCCTTTAATCTTATATTTGGCTCTAGAAGAAAAGGCGATAGGAGCAATGCTAGCACAAGAAGGGCCTAAAGGGGTGGAGTACGCTATATGTTATCTTAATAAAAAGTTCCTACCATATGAAGAAAGGTACGATCTTATAGAAAAGACATGTTTAATAATGATCTAGGCTAGAAAGAAGTTAAGGCATTACTTCCAGTCCTACAAAGTACAAGTCGTTTCAAGGATAGATCCTTTAAAATACTTGTTCCAAACATCGGCTTTGACTGGAAAGATGTCTAGATGGTTGGTACTTTTAACTGAGTTCGATATAGAATATGTCACTACAAAGGTCATCAAAGGCAGAGCTATAACAGAGTTTCTAGCCCAGAATGCAGTCAAAGGAAATGAGCAATGGAATCTAGAGTTTCCATATGAGAACCTAGCAGTAATAGAACACAGAGAATGGAAACTTTATTTTGATGGAGCAATGAATAATAGAGGAGCAGGGTTAGGAGTAATTCTTGTCACACCAAAAGGAGAAACCATCCCAATGGCCCAGAAGTTATACTTCAGGGTTACCAACAATATGGCTAAGTACGAGGCAAGTATCTATGGTATGGAAGCAGCATTGGCAGTTAGAGCGAAAGACCTATTGGTTTACGGAGCTTCCATGTTGATGATCAACCAGGCTAATGAAGAGTGGGAAGTAAAGGAAGAAAGACTGAAACCTTACATCCATTATTTGAGAAAGCTAATAAAGAATTTCACCAAATATCTTTTTATGCATTTGCCAAGAGATGAGAATCAGATGGCGGATGCTTTGGCAACACTTTCTTCAATGTGGGATAAACCAACGAGATCGATGATGAAACCTTTAGTAATAATGAAAATGCAAGTTCCGTGTTATGCAAAGAACATGTCATGAATATTCAGATAGGGCTAGAGGAAAAGCCATGGTTTTATAACATCCAGAGATTTATCAAGGAAAGAAGATACCCAGATGAAGCAACTTCCAAAGATAGATATGCTCTTCATGTTCTTGCATATCATTATGCAAGTCATGATGGGATATTATACAGAAGGATGCCAAATGGAATACAGCTGAGATGTCTCAAGAAGGATGAAGTAGAGCAGGTGATGAGAGAGATTCATACAGGAGTTTGTGGATCACATATGAATGGGATAATTTTGGCAAAGAAGATTACTCGGTAAGGGTACTATTGGGGGAGTATGGAAAAGGACTGCATCCGAATAGTGAGAGAATGCCATCAATGTCAAGTACAAGGAAACCTCAATCACCTTCCCCCTATAGTTCTAAATAGTTTAACATCTTCATGGCCCTTTATAGCATAGGGAATAGATATAATAGGGGAAGTAAAACCAACTGCTTCAAACGGGCATAAATATATAGTAGTCGTAATCGATTACTTTTCAAGATGGGTAGAAGTAGAATCCTTTGGCACCCTAAAAGATAGACAGATGGCAAAGTTCATTGAGAAGAACCTCATCTGTAGGTATGGGGTCCCATATTATGTTATGACAGATAATGGAGTTCAGTTTCAGGTAGAAACCGCTGAGTTGTTACAAAGATACAAGATTGAGCATCATAAGTCCTCACCTTATCGACCTCAGGCTAATGGAGCAGTAGAAGTGGCTAATAAGAATATAAAGAAGATTCTCTCTAAGATGGTGAAGACATATAAGGATTGGTCCGAATACCTCCCTTTTGCTTTATAGGGATACAAAACTACAACAAGTATGGCTATGGCACAAACTTTATTCTCGTTAGTATATGGTTATGAAGCAGTTCTACCCATAGAGACAGAAATTAAATCTTTGAGGGTGGTTATGGAAGTGAAAATCCCTGAGAGTGAATGGATGTAAAAGAGGTTTGATTACCTTGTATCACTAGATGAGAAAAGGATGGATGCTTTATTCCACACTCAGATTTATCATAGAAGAATAATGACAATGTTCAATAAAAAGGTTAAGCATGCAAGGGGAATGGTGTTTGACCCGAGAGGAAAATTCAGATCGAATTAAGAAGGACTATATTTAGTTAAGACAATCTTGCCTAAGGGAGCCACAAAGATATCAGATCTAGAAGGGAATGAGTTCACTGATCCAATTAACCTGGATCGCCTTAAGAAATACTACCTTTTAAAAAAAAGTCCGCTAACTTAAAAATCTAAAAAGGCTGGTTAGGCAAAAGTTAGGACATTCCTACTATTTAGAAAACTCGTAAAGGGCTGATCAAGTAGAAGTTAGGGAAATGAAAATGAGAGGAAAAATGTTCAGTTAGAAAATGTGAAAGGACTATCTGATAATAGGAGTTATATCATGTGATGTAATAAATGTACTCATTTTTTCCCTGGTTAATGAAATGAATTAAAAAGACATTTTTGTTAAATATTATGTATTCTATCTTTATTACAAGACACAAAGACTTAAAGGAAAAATAAAACATAAGAAACCAGACTTATGAGACCACTACTTGTGTTTTTGTTTCTTTCTTGACTCATCTAATAATATTTGAGTCCTTTTGTATTTAATAAGCTTTGGTGATTCTGTAGATTACATAGTAACCCAAGTCTTATAGTTGTCATCAGTAGTCATGTCAGCATCCAAGCACATATTGCATTCTAAAGCTCTACGAGGCCACAAGTTCTTCACCTTGTCCAAGAAATCTTGTCTCAAGAGGAAACCTTTGAAGTCGATTATAACAGCAACAATGAATTGAGGGCGACCATACTGACGGCAAAGGTATAAAGGAGAAAGAAAGGTCAAAAAGTATAATTCGAGAATAGGGACACAATTGTCATATATGTTGATGGTCATAATTTTTAATCTCCACCAAGGACAAATCCAACTAATCTCAATATCAGCAATGCCTTTCATCTAATCAACCCATTGATCCGTAGTGTGCTTATCCTTTATCTTTAGAGGATGAGATTGCAGATGATGAGGTTAATAAATCAAAGCATTAGGAGGAGCATCAAGCAGACTCAATTTCTCCTGTAATCAAATCTTTAAAAAAAAAAAGGTTACATACCTAAAGGAGAAGTAAATTACCTGAGAGTCAGTTTTGAACTTCGAAATTATCTAACCCAATGATAGTTTCAGCAAGTATGATAGGCACGGGATTAGCTCCAGCTTCTACCTATTCTAAGATACTGATAATTCTTACATCAGCATCTCCATAAGCAGATACCAATAGAAATTAAGCATATAGGTAGAAAGTGACAGTCTTGATCCAGGTAGTATTAGTTTTGTCTCTAGTTCCACAAGAGGAAATCAGAAAGGAAGACTAATGGTTTCAGCATTATGTGCGTGCATGTAGATAATATCTGGGGGCATATCAAAGAATGCTATTAATCTGCCTGGGAATTCAATCTCAAGATCTAGGAGAGCAATGGTAGCAGTCAAACTTAGTGAACATCCCAAAATAGCAACAAACTCCTCTATCAAGGGACAGAGATCTTGTCCATTAAATCTAAATATGTGATCCTTAGCATCCCAAAAAGTGGCAGCAGCATGTAAGAAATTATTGTCTATCTCCAAATGTTAAAGGGACTTCAAGGGTTTGGCATGAAAAGACAAAATTTTATTCTAATCATCTTCATTAAGGGATTTGAGAAGTTTCTTCACCAAATTAAGTATGGCTTATGTCATGATGGGGGCGAAGAATAGAATGAATGTAGTGTATTTGTCTTATCGTTCTTATTCTTATATAGGCCACAAATTAAATACATAAAGGATTAGGATTATTTTTGGACTAAATTCGTGTTGGAGAAGGAAAACAAGCAAAATCAAAGCCAAGATTTTTTATTAGAATTGTAGATTTTCGATCAGAAATCCATAATTCTGATTAAAAATCTAGGACACTGGTTGGTGGAAAAAAAAAGGGAAATTACAGTTTGGTCCAAAATAAAAGTCCATGGTGCATAAAAGAAGATAGTTTTAAAATATCTCAAAGTATAGTCACAGTAATACAATTCCTAAAGAAAGTCAGTCCTCTTGAGCTCCAATGTCCGGCCAGGGGCTCCACTCTCTAGCTAGATCGTCACTTTGATCTCGGGGCATAGAAGTCCCAACATCGTGTCCATCAAAACTAAGGCTAGCAAGATGTTGTCAAAGCCTTTCATTATCATGCTCCAAATCCCCAGCATAATTCTGTTGCATCAGAAAATAGTTAGAACCATGTATATCCTACATAGCATGCATACATTTGCATATTTGTTGTGAATACTAACCCTCTAAGTGTTTGTAATCTGCATAGTAAACAATCTCTAGGAAGAGGCGATTCTATATAATTGCTCTGCTTGTGTCCTAGGGACATGTAAAATAAATTTTATTAACTCAGCAACAAGTGCAGGTTTGTGTAGGGTTGGCTAGAGAGCAAATTGAACTTACATGTGAAGCATCAGGGGGTGAGAAGCTAGGAATTTGAGCTATATCAAAATACATGTGTCGCTTAACAGGAGTTTGTACCATCAGAGCCTAATAATACATCAACCTATCAAATGGGGGAACATCACCCAGAACAATACCTGAGGGAGCCTCATCATGAGCAGTCTCACTATGAGGAATAAGCTTGACCTCTTTCTCAGTCTCCTCAGTCTCCTCCATAGCAGCATCAGGGACTCCTTTAAACTATATAGAGAATTAAATGTCAATATTGATAAGAGAATTAAAGTAAAGTAGTGAGAATTAGCATACTTTAGATGGGTCTGTAGGAACCTGCTCTAAGAGGTTCTCTTGAATATACTCCCGATAATGACGAGAATGCTCAAGCATTGTCAAAGTAGCATATCCCTCAAGAGCAGCTCTAAGCTCAGGGCCAGTCATACTGCTACTTCATAACATCAAAGGAGGAATATAATAAGGGACACGTCTCCTGGAAGGCCCCATATGCCAATGATAAACACGCTCACCAAGATACCACATCTGGCAGTCATAACTAGGAAGTAAAACTCTCATAGTCTCAAGTCTCATAGCTGTAGTCATAAACTCATATCATTGAATGTCTTCAGTGCCAGCTAACTAATATGATCTAACCTGCGAACTCATTCATTTAAATTTAAATTTGTTAGACTTCTGCAATTGATGAAATACTAAAAGTTAAAATTTTCTTACCAGGTCCCACTCTAAGGAGTTCAACTGATCCTGATAATTCTGCAAATAATGTTTAATGCTAGCAAGACAAGAAGAACCCCATCTCTGCATCAAGGGAAGACTCCTGTTGGAGCTTATAGCACTAAAACCTTAAATCACTCCAATCTCAATACCCCAAATCTGAAAAAGGAGAAAATGAAGGAAATAAAGAGGGGAAGGTGAAAGTAAGTAAAAAGTTTAAAAAAAGGATAAAAAGCATACATGCAAGACATGCCAGAAGTCGTACATCGTCACAGTGCCTTTACAAACAGTATCTAATATATAGTAGAGGTAAGCAAGTGCTGCAGACCCCCAATCTAAAGTAGAGACCCTAAAAAGATCCTAAAGAGGGCCAAGAAGAGCGATGCTAACCTCATGACCAGTCTCACAAAAAAAGGGTAGTGCCAAGCAGAATCAATAAGAAACATCTTGCTTTCTGGAGAATCTGGCAAGGTGTAATGGTAGGTAGTCTCCTGAAACCTTGTACAAGGGAAAAAAGAAGCACGTTCTTCCTATTCTTCCATGCCGGAACAAACCCAAGTAGGTCACGGACATAATGACTCCTAACATCCTCCGAAAGAGTATAGTAATGGACATCAAAAGGAACTAGGGTACCTCTGAATGCAATCCTAGTAATGGCAGAAAAACTCATTGGGGAAATGGTTAGCTCACCCACTTGTGTGTGGAAGGTATGAGTAATGTCCATCCATCTCTCAATAAGCATAAAAAGGGAATAGTGATCTGACCTACCTCGAGCAGTCGGTAAAGCAGTAACAAAGCGTCGAAAGCTGGATGCCCAGACATGTTGTGCTACCTCTCCAGATAAGGCATGGAACAACTCTTGCGCTAAGTGAAAACAACCTGAGAATTTCAGGGGTTTCTAAACAATGCAAAAACAACATAATCATTTTCTTTCCTAAATTTTTGATATTTTACATCACTTTAAAAAAAATTGTAAAAAATTAAAAAATCAAATAAGAAGTCTAGATTTTCGATTAGAAATCTAGAATTCCGATCAGGATTCTAGATTTTTTATCAGAATTCTAGAATTCTGATCGGATTTCCCTGATATCCAATAAAAAATTTGAGAAATCCGATCAAAATCTAGGATTTCAATCCAAGAATTTAGGCTTTTGATGAAAATCCCAGTGAAATTTAACACATTTTGATTTTAATTTGTCAATTTTTCATGATTTACATCTACTTTGTCCATTAAATTACATGCATATAAACATTAATTTTATATACTAAAATAAATATGTTTATTGCATAATTGAAAACAAGGATAAGAAATTTGCCTCATTTCTAGCCTGAGAACATCTGTGGACGTGCAAGTGGGTCAATGGAAATATCTCTTTATCTTCATGAAGTCCCAAATCATTTTGGGGAAAATATGGATGCAAAGTGATGGGATCTTATTACTTGGAACTGCTATCGCATAGCCTACATTATGGGTGGGCCATAGGATCAGACAGATCCAAAATCAAACATTGGATGAGAGTTTAATTGAAAGGAGAAAATTTGAAAATCAAGAGAAAATGAAAAGGAAAAGGAAAAAAGAGGAGAATAGGAAAAAAGAGGAGAATAGGAAAAAAAGAATATGGATCAGAAAAAGAAGGAATGAAATATACATATTTAGTCCTTCAACTTTCATTTACATTTAGGTCCATTTGATACTTTACAATTTAGTCCTAGATTGTAAAGCTTTATAGTTTAGTGATTTAGGAAATTTTTAAAACTATCAATGTATCTTCAATCAATTATACAACTGAGTATAATTAGCATCAAACGACCAAGTGTGATGTCTATTAAATAGACTATATGACCGAGTGTAGTTAGCATTGTATGACCTAGTGCAATGTATCTTCAATCGATTATATGACTGAATATAATCAACATCATATGACCGAGTATGATGTTTCTTATCAAAACAGACTATACGATCGAGTGTAGTCAGTATTGTATGACCGAGTGCAATGTATCCTTAATCGATTATACGACAGAGTATAATCAGCATCATACGACCGAATATGATGTTTCTTATCAAAACAGACTATACGACCAAGTGTAGTCAACATTGTACGATCAAGTGCAATGTATCCTCAATCGATTATACGACCGAGTATAATCAGCATCATATGATCGAGTATGATGTTTCTTATTAAAACAGACTATACGACCGAGTGTAGTCAGCATTGTACGACCGAGTGCAATGTATCCTCAATCGATTATATGACCAAGTATAATCAGCATCATACAACCGAGTATGATGTTTTTTGTTAAAATAGACTATACAATTGAGTGTAGTCAGTATTATACGACCAAGTGCAATGTATCCTCAATCGATTATACGACCGAGTATAATCAACATTATACGACTGAGTATGATGTTTCTTATCAAAATAAACTATACAACCGAGTGTAGTCAGCATTATACAACCGAGTGTAATGTATCCTCAATCGATTATACGATCGAGTATAATTAACATCATACGACTGAGTATGATGTAATTTTTTCTAATGTTATACGTCCGAGTGTAGTCAAACATTATACGGCCGAGTAAAATGTGTTTCATTCACCCAAGATTATACGAACGAGTATAATCAATATCATACGACTAAGTATGATATGTCATTTGAAGCGCTGTACGTCCGAGTATAGCAAATTCATAAGCAAAGACTTCAAGGAGCAGGTAAGTATCCTAACGTTCAATTTAGAAATTGGGTACTATTTTGCTTTGCCGCAATTTGTCAAGCAAACAGCGACAAAGGGGGGCAACTGTAAACACCCAATTTCGGGATGATATGTTATGGATGCAACAAAGGACTCCAGTAATGAAAAAGTCTTTAATACTTAATCTTTAAAAAATTCTAAGGGCTTTTAAAGGAAGGATTTAATGTTTTCAAGGACTACATCGCAAAGTTCTTTTTAAGACCTAATTGCAAAATTTAAATTTTTTCGGGGGCCTTTTTGTAATTAAATGTAAAAAAAAGTGTATTGGAATTCCATAATTCTGATCAGAATTACAATAATTTCGATCGGGATTACAATAATTTCGATCGGAATTACACAATTCCGGTCGAAATTGAATTCTTCCATTTTTTCCTATTTCTATTCATTTCCAATTCAGTGTTTTAATTGGTTTAAACTTCCTAATTAACTCAATCCTACCCGGTTTAAAATTCCTAAATACACTTTAAGAATTAGAATCACATTAGGATTAGGGTTAGACTTCCTAGTTCTACTATAAAAAGAAAGGAAGAGAAGCAGTAGTAGGAGAACAGGAAAAAGCAGAAGAGAAAAGCGTAGAAAAGGAGGCCGGGTGAGAAAGAAGGAGAAGAGGAAGAGAAGAAGAAAAATCGTGATTTTCTTTTGAATGTTTTACAAAAATTTCTTTTGATTCATCAATTAATTCAAGACTCGTAAAGAATTTTTAAGGAGAAAGATTTGAAGATTTGTTAAGAACAGTGAACTACACCCTAAATCATCCATAAGCATATCATCTCTTCTATTCTTTATTTGTTTATTTATTTGATTATTTTACATTATTATTTTTATTATTATTTTTTAAAGTTATTATCATAATTTATTCATTAATCATTATTTTATCTTTTTTTTATGGTGATTATGGAGGAAAACACATGATGATCATGTTGGAGGAATGAGTTTCATGAGAAGTCCATAGAAGACTATGGATAAAGTCTCATATAGACTTAGTTTCTAGGGTTTTATTTTATTTTTATTATCTTTATTTTTATTTGTTGTGTTATTTTTATTTTGTTAATTATTTTATGAATTAATGTAATAACTCCAATAGTGGGAGTAATAAAATTATATGTGTAGTTGCATATTTATTTTGATTAAATTGGTTAGTAAAATTAGGTTTTTAATTTTTTTGTATAGTTGATTGGCCTTAAATAGGTCTAGGTATCATGTATAAATACCTTGAGATATATGGAATAAAGACACAACAATTTTTCAATTAATTATTAATTTGGTATTATAGCAACAGAAATTTTTTTTTCGCTACCTTCTTTTGTTCAAACCCTAGCTGTCATCTAGTTGTAATTTTTCTTCTTTTGTGCTTCTTGCATATCTTTAATTCTAGCCTAATCTCGTACTCTAGTTGTCATTTAATTTCAATTAATGTCTACTAAAACTGATAATGAAGAGATTTCTGACAGCAAGAAACTCTCGATGGTGACCATTCATGAGACCTCTTCTCTAAACCATATTAAATTAGATGGTACTAATTATTGTGTTTAGTCTAAGATTTTAGATATGCATATTGTTGGCAAGAAGAAGAAGGGTTATATTACTGGAAGAAAGGCTGCACCTACAGAAGATGATTCGGCTATGATGAATGGGAAGTTGAAGATGCCCTTATTAAGTCTTGGCTTATTAATTCCATGACTGATAATCTGATGTCACACTTTATTCAGTGTGGAACATCTAAAGAAGTTTGGGATGCAGTTAAGAGAAGCTATTTTTATGTTCTGACTCTTCCTAAGTCTATGAACTGATAAAGAGGTTATTTCAATTGTGCCAGGGTGGTTGACCTCTCATAGAATATTACAATGAGTTAAATTCAATTTTCATGGAGTTTAATTATCGTAGACCCAATTACATGACATGTTCCGCTAATATTGAGAAACAAAGGAAGTATATTGTAGAGGATTGCATCTATATGTTTCTTGCAGGTCTTGATTACAGTTTGGATCAAGTTAGTAGTCATGTTTTAGTTACCTCTCATTTACTAAGTTTGGAAGAAACCTATTCTTTAGTTCATTGTGAAGTGCAAAGACAAGTCACTATAGGAACAAAAAATATTATGAGGCTTTAGCTTTAATTATCTAAAAGAGCATCACTCAGTTGACTCCTTATGTTCATGTGAATTCTACTACTTCCAATTCTCACTTCTACACTCATTGCAATAGTACTAGACATATAGTAGATGTTTGTTGGAAGAAGCATGGCTATCCAGAGTGGTGCAAACTTAAACAAGCTGAGAAGAAAAATAAGAAATATGCTCAAATTGTTATTACTGACACTTCTCCACCTTCTGCTTCTCATGTCTCTCAAGTGTCTCCTTGATAAGGTAATTATAGTTTAACATGTGTTTCTACTACTTTAAACACTTAGGTTATTGATTCAAGGGCTACTGACCATATGACTAGTAATTCTTCCATACTTGCCTTTTTAATGTCTTCACCTGTTAAGTTTGTACAGGTTGCTAATGGGACTTCTATGCCAATTACAAGGGTTAGGAATGTCTCAATTTCTCTTACATTCTCTATGTCATTTGTCTTACTTGCACCTGATCTTTCTAATAGTCTTCTTTCCATTAGTAAGATTACTAAAAGCCTTAATTTTTCTACAATATTTGATTATACTTATTGTGTCTTTTAAGACAAACATATGAAGATGATGATTGGCATTGGTAAGGAAAGAGGAGGACTTTATTACTTAGAGGGGGTAAGAAATTTAAATCTAAACCTAGCTATGGCCTTCAAGTAAAGAGGTAGTTGTTTGATAAAAAGAAGATTCTTTTATGGCATTGTCGTTTGTGGCATCCATGTTTTTCTTATTTAGAGTGTTTATTATCTAAATTGTTTCACAATGTTGATATCTTTAGTTTAAGATGTCAACAATGCATTTATGCTAAAAACCATCGTGTTCCTTTCAAAACTAATTTAAATAAGAGTTTTATTCCTTTTTCATATGTTTATACTGATGTGTGGGGTCCTTTTTCCACTCTATTTGCTTTAGGCCATAAATACTTTTATGTCTTTTATTGATGACTGCATTAGAGTAAGCTGGGTATATTTGATAAAATCTAAAAATGATGTTATACATATGATTCCTCAATTTTACAAAATGATTGTCACACAGTTTCATACTCAAGTCTAGGTGTTTCATTCTAATAATGGTCATGAGTTTATAAATTAGTCTCTTACCAATTTCTTCCTAGAATATGACATCCTCCACCAAATAACTTATGCCTACACACCATAATAAAATGGTTTAGCAAAGCATAAGAATCGCCATATCCTTAAGGTTGCTCGGGCTATAAGCTTTACTATGCATGTTCCTAAACGGTTCTGGGCTGAGGCTGTCATGACTGCTGTCTTTCTTATTAACCGAATGCCTGATCGTATCATTAATTTTTAAACCCCTTTGAGGATGTTGTCACAATTTCAATTTATTCCTTCTGCTTTAAATATTTGTCCTAAGGTTTTTAGTTATGTATGTTATGTTCATGTACACTTTATTTATATGGATAAACTTGATCCATGTGCTTTTATATGTTTTTCTTAGTTACTCTAATTCCCAAAAAGGCTATAAATGTTTTCATCCTCTTACAGGTAAATATTATGCTTCTATGGATGTTCAGTTTTGTAAACAAGTATCTTCTTATTTTTCTAGAGATGTATCTATGGTTCCTTTTTAGGAGGAGATTAGTAGTAAGTAAGAGGAACGAATGTGGTTAAAAGAAAAGAAGTTGTAGATGTCGGGTAAAGGGAAGAATTCAGTAATTAAGGGGAATATGGAATCTTTAGATGATACTTGTTCTGTTGAGTTTGAGTTTGAATTCCAAGAGAAAAAGGATGAAAGACCAGTTAGGTTTTTGCAACATAGTTATACAAGAAAAAAATAGAATGCCACTGTTATGCCTCCTTCTGACTCTAATACCTCTCTTGATGATACTACCATGCCATCAGATGACTCTTCTACTATTAACCCTGAGGTATGTGTTCCTTCTCCTACAACTTCAACTTCAAATATTGATTCTAGCCCTGTAACATTAGAAATTGCTACTATGAATCCACAAGTTATGGAATGCAATCATGGTAAGAGATATCCTTTTTGTGAACAAAGAGAACTTGATAGGTTCAATTGTTCTAAATCATCTTGTAATGTCACTTATCATATTTCTGATTTTATCTTTTATCATCATTTGTCTAGGGCTCATATAGCTTTTGCTCTTTAGTTATTTTCTGTGTCATTCTTAGTCATTTTCAAGAAGCCTTTGGAGATCTTAACTAGAAGGCTACTATGGAAGAGGAAATGAAGGCTCTCCAAAAAAATTCTATTTGGGAGATGGTTAAGTTACCACAAGAAAAGAAGATAGTAGGATGCAAGTGGGTATTTATAGTGAAATATAAGTCAGATGGGACAATTAAAAGGTACAAAGCTAAACTGGTGGCCAAAGGTTACACTTAAACTTATGGGATTAACTATTAAGAGACTTTTGCTTCTGTGGCTAAGATGAACACTATTCGAGTCATTCTATCTCTTGCAGTCAATCTAGACTAGCCATTACGCCAGCTTGATATAAAAAATGCTTTTCTCCATATGATTTGATAGAGGAGGTGTATATGGATCCTCCTCTAGGATTTACACTAAGAGGAGGTAAGGTGTGCAAGCTGAAAAAGGCATTGTATATTCACCAAGAGCATGGTTTGGCAAGTTGAGCTACTCAATTAAAGAGTATGGTTTTAAGCAAGCTCTAGCAATCATACTTTATTTTATAAGAGGGACCATAATGATATTACCTTGCTTATTGTTTATATTGATGGCATGATTATTACAAGTAGTAATATTAATAAGATAGAGAAACTTCGAAGCTATTTGACCAAGGAATTTTATATGAAGGACTTAGGGGTTCTAAAATACTTATTGGGTGTTGAAGTATCTCTGTCCAAGTAAGGACTTTTTCTCTCCCAATGGAAGTATATTTTAGATCTCTTAGTTGAAACTGGTATTTCTGCCTATGAACCTATAGATACTCTTATTGAGGTGAATTATAGTCTATCTATCTATCCTGATCAAGTTCTAACTAACAAGGAGAGATATCAAAGACTAGTAGGGAAGTTGATTTATCTAACCCATACTATGCTTGACTTATCATATTTAGTTAGTGTTGTAAATCAATTTATGCATAATCTAAGTGATTGACACATGAATGCAGTGAATCATATTTTAGCTTATCTAAAATCCTCCCCAGGTAAATGGTATAATATTATCCAAACATGGGCACTTAGATATTATGGGTTACACAGACTCTGACTTTGTTAGCTCTAAATTAGATAAAAAGTCTACTTCAGGGTATGTGTCATTCGTTGGAGGTAATCTGGTGACTTAGAGGAGTAAGAAATAGAATGTGGTGTCATTGTCTAATGCAGAAGTTGAATACCAAATTTTTCATCATGCAACCATAAAGCTTGCTTAGTTAAAAATTCTCTTAAAAGAACTAGGGTTTAGTCTAAAGAAACCTATGGTACTTTATTATGATAACACGTCAGCTATTGAGATAGCTAACAATTTGGTAGAACATGATCAAACTAAGCATGTTGAACTTTATATTAATTATATCAATGATAACCTGGATTCTGGTATGATAGAGGTTCCTTACATTAAGAGTGTAGATCAGTTGGCTGACATGATAACTCACACTATTACTAGTGTAGATCAGTTAGCTGACATGATAACTCACACTATTACTAGTGGCTCATTTTATGCATCATTATCCAAGTTGGGCATATGTGATATCTGTGCACCAACTTGAGGGGGAAACTTAGCGTATATAGCTGTATAATTATTTAGGAATTATAATTGTCATATTCCTATAATTATTCCTATATTATAACTGTAATATTCATGTAATTATTACTATAATTTTCTTGTATAGTTTACTTACCTTAAATAGGTCTAAGTATCATGTATAAATACATTAAGAAATATAAAATAAAGACACAATAAATTTTCAGTCAATTATTAATTTATAGTCCATAATATATTATGTTTTAGTTTATCATATATCATAACATTATTTTTGAAAAGGACAGTGTTATAAATATAAGTAATAACTTGTTGGACGGAGTAAAAACATTTTCTTAAAAAAGTATTTTTCATTAAGTGTCAAGGTAGCTTGATCTATATGTTACATATCTTTTTTTCATTTCAGTAATATGATCTTTAATTTATACCTTAATTTAAGGGTTAAAAAATTAAAGACATTTATGCCTTGAGGACATCACAAAAGCCCCTTTTATTAAAATTTATTATACTTCAGTTGGTGTTTTTATTCTCTTAAATTTGGAGCAAATTGTCCATGTTTATAAAGATTTGAACTTATTTATCACAACTTATAATTGTGAAGAAAATTTTGTTTTTTTGAAAAGAGTTTAGAGAATGTATAGCCACTTTAACCTTTAGGTGGAGATGTGTAGGGCTTGGCATGGGCCGATTCGAGTACTAAATAAGATCGAAAATGGCTCGATCAAAATTGGAACAGAAATCGGTTAAATTTGGAACTTGCTTGCACAGGTTCAAAATTAAAGGAGAGGTCAGTTTCACTCCCCAAGTTTTGGTTCTAAACCAAATAATTCCAATTCAAAACAAAAAAAGTTAAAGAAAGAAAATTAACTTGTTGAACTGAATGAAACGAATGAATCAAACTAGAACTAAATTGAATCAAAACTCACTAAATAAAAATTGATTTTGAATTGAAGTGGGAACTGGTTCCAATTTGGTTCCACATTAGGTGGAATCATGAACATGTGGTTCATGAACCGGTGGTTCCAACCGGCCATGAAGCGTAACTGCTGGTTCATGAACTGTGGCCACCCTGTGGCTATGTAATTTAAAATGGCCAAATGCATAGTTTCACTTTTAAACTTTGCTCATCTAACTTTTAACACTCTTCAATTTTTATTATATCCTAGTAAACATTTAAACTTTTATTTTAAACCTATCTAACTTTTGTACATAAAGTTAAATTATTTTTATAAATCATTGTTGATATGTATATAAGAGAAACTTATAAAAATTAAAATAATGTTTAATTGAAGAGAGAATATAATTTAAAATAAATTTTTCTTAACTTTTTTGATATTAGTTTTTAATTCTATTTATACTGTTTTGAAGCTAATTTTAGTATTTTATCTGTTTAAAATCATTTGAAATTAAATTTTTGTTTTGATATTGTATGAATTAAATAGAATTAAAATACAAAATAAAAGGTAAAAACTGTTTAAAATAAAAATTTAAAAGTTAAAAACAAAATAATAAAAATTAAAAATTGTCAAAAGTAGGGGTGTAATCGAGCCAAACGGTTTGTGATTCGTTCGGAACTTGATTCGGAAAAAACTCATTCGAATTCGTTTGTTAAACTAAATGAACTGAGCTCAAATTCTATTTTAAGGCTTGTAAGCTAAAGGAGTTGAACTCGAGTTTTCTTAAGTTTGGTTTGTTAAAGTTCATGAACATGCATGTTCGGCTTGTTAAAACTCGCGAACAATCTCGTTTACAAGCTTATTTATAGGCTCATGAACATGCTTGTTATATTAGATGATGATATTAAATATGTATAATTTAATTTAAATATTAATATTCACTAAATATCATTTAATTTAGTAAGTCAATATTATATAATACTAATTTTATATTAAGTAAAGACAATACTAATTAAATTAGTAATAATTAATATAAAATATTACATATGACAAAATTATGTACTAATGATAATATTATAAAATTTTTTGCATATAAATTAATATTAATATTATAAAAAGTAATTATTATACAATATTAATTAAATATTTAGCAAATCATAAATTTTTTCAATAAATAAAATTAAATAATATTTATATTTTAAAGTAATATATAAATTATAAATATTAAATAATAAAAATTTAAAGTAATAAATAAATATAATATTAAGTAATATTCAAATTTTAAATTAAAACTACAAAATTTTAATATTTTAAATAATTTTAATGTTATAAAAATAAATAATTTGAAATTATAAAATAATATAATATTTAATTATAAAAATATATTATTAAATTCGTTTGACTCGTGAATTCAATTTGAACTTATCAAATACAAATCTTATCCAAGTTTGAATTTAATTTTTAAAAACTCGAGTTCTTTAAAAAATGAACCAAATCTGATCTTTTAGAAGTTCGAATGGATTGCACCCTAATTAAAAGTAAAGTTTAGGAGTGGAACAGTATATTCAGCTAAATTTGAAATTCCAAATCCCAACTGGCGATTAGCGAAGCCTTATCCTACTATTATACCGTGAAGTGCTTTGTACCGAACCAGCCCCGGCTCAAACCCCAAGTGATGCGTACGTACATACGGCACCGAGAGTCAGGACACTGTGAGTAGAACATCAGAAACCAAGCTGAGATACCGTCCATCTGTGCGGTTTGTCGGGTCTATCACCAGTGGTGTCTAGTTCCTCTTTTAAAGGGTCCATTGCGCACATTATCATGCGGTTTCCTCAAAAAAGACTCTGCTTTCCTAATTTCCCTCTCACTTCTTCTCTGACTCTTTCTCTCCCATTTCAGTTCTAGGGTTTCTGTTTTGCTCTTGCAAGAACTTAACGAGATCTTTCTCTTTCTCCAGGTAGAGATGCAAAAAAATGGTTAATTTTTAGAAGATTTTTTGTCCAGGCCATGCATGCATTCTGTGCTTGTTTGTATACGTGTTCGACTTTTTTTTTAAAATTTTTTTTGTGATGATGAAGTAAAGCATTGATAAAAAAAAATGATGGGTTTCGTTATGTGATTCGATCTTTTATGTTTAGGTAGGTGAAGGGCAGGGTTGAAAGCAGAGATGGGTAAAACGGAGCCCCTCTTATCTACGCCCTTCTCTGCCTCTTTGAAGAGACTTTCGGAATCTAAATGCATGTGTTTGATTCCTGCATTTTCCCTGAGTTCTTCATGTTCTTTCAATTTACTGTGCCAAAATTTGTTTTTTGAAGCTCAGAAGAGTGACTGGGTACGAGCTTTGTGGAAAAATGGATGATTGATTTAGGCTTTTTTGGGTTTGGACTATTCAGTCCCTAGTCTGTGTTATATTCCAGAAATAAACAATTTCTGTGAAGACTCCATTTGAGTTGAAAGAAAAAGACGCTATTTGCGTGTTAAATTACTTTTATACCCTTGGCTGCGCACACAACTATATTTTCTTTTTGCATGTTTTTGACATGCTCTGTTTTTATCCTCTGTTTTTTGTATTCTGTGACTGATATAAGTGTCTTTTGCATTTACGTTTGTTGTTATCACTTTTTTTGTCAGGGATAATTAATGTATGTTCATGTGATTTTGCCTATTATACTGCTTCAATTTGAAAAAAATACTTATTCTTGATATTTTCAAAATCGTAAATTATTTCATCCTAAAGAAGAATCAATCAATGAGTGTTAACTGTTGTAAATGTCAAAGAATGTCAAAGTCGAATAAATATTTTTTCAAATATCAGGGATGACTAAGCAGTTTAATAGATCAAAATACAGGACGGACACTAATTATCCCTTCTTGTTATGTTAACGTTCTTTGCAAGGCCACAGATTTTTTCCAATAAAAGATTGAAATTTTTATTTTATTATATACAGTAAAACAAAGATATGTTTTACTCTTGATAATAAAATGGATAATGCATTTTGCTTTTTGGTTTTTCTTATATCTTTGCGTCATGGGCATTGATACTGAGGAAAACAAAATAAAGGCTTTTAGGGTTTGGCTTAATATAAAATTTGGTCCTCCATTTTTTTTCAAAACAAATCCTTGAAAAAATCAACACTTTATACATTATAGAATAAAAAAAAGATGTATGATTGATTTCATTTTGGTCTATGGAAGACCAGCATACTTAATTTATTGAATGCAAGGACCAAATAGTTTGATTTTGAAAAGGAAGGACTAAAGTGAGCGTCAGAAAAAACCTCAGTGTGCTTCATTATTATTATTTTTTTGGTAATTATTCCTTATTTAGTTATGTGCTATACTTTAATTGTCAGATTGGTGTTAATAGGTGACCTTTATATGAATTTATTTTTTTAATTTTTTCCTGCTTCAGGTGTTAAAATGGAAGCTCCTGAAGGGCAAGAGGCTTTGCCTCCGCCTCCACCTCTTATACCGACCAATGTTGTTCCTGTTCAGCTTACACCAGACAGTGTTCCTGAGGCAACTAAAACAGCACCAAAACTAAAGCGGGTTCCAATGTCGAGGCGTGGTAATGGTACTAGAGGACAAAGGATAAAATTGCTAACTAACCATTTCAAAGTTGGTGTCACTTGTGATGGTGGCCACTTTTTTCACTACAGTGTGAGTTTTCTTTATGTATGCGCATTTTTCTTCTTGGCTTCCTCTACAATAATTCCGCTTGCGTAACATTCCATTCTTCTTTTGTTTAGGTTGCCCTGTTTTATGAGGATGGTCGCCCTGTTGAGGCTAAGGGCATGGGAAGAAGAGTAATTGATAAGGTTCGTGAGACTTATGGTTCAGATCTAGCAGGAAAGGATTTTGCTTATGATGGAGAGAAGAGCTTATTTACAGTTGGTTCTCTTCCACGGAACAAAATGGAATTCACTGTTGTGCTTGATAATATCTCATCAAATAGGTACATGGATGAGTTTAGGATTATTTGTTTTATTATGAAGATTTAATGTCTGATTATTTTATCTTTGTATCTGCTATTTTATCATGAAGAATTGTATGTCTGACTGACTAGTTGGTCTTTTTACATTTCAAGGGGTACTGGTGGTGGCAATTCTGTTGGTAATGGAAGTCCTCATGAGAATGATAAAAAGAGGATTAAGCGGGGTTTTCATTCTAAAACATTTAAAGTGGAGATGAGTTTTGCTGCCAAAATCCCCATGCAGTCTATCAAAGCTGCTTTGTGTGGTCAAGAATCAGAGAATTCCCAAGAAGCTATTAGAGTCTTAGACATCATCTTGAGGCAGCACGCGGCAAAACAGTGCGTGCTGAATTAGTTTCCATTTTTTTCTAGGTTGATTTCCTTACCATTGCTTAATTTATATGTAATCTTGTTGCAGGGGCTGCCTTCTCGTTCGTCAAGCATTCTTTCATGATGATTCAAGGAACTTTGTTGATTTGGAAGGTGGTGTACTTGGATGCAGAGGATTTCACTCAAGTTTTAGAGTCACACAAGGCGGATTATCACTGAACATTGGTTAACTTCTTCTTTCGTTGTTATTGATATACATACATATATATATATATATATATATATATATATATATATATATATATCTTCTTTTTGGACCTTGTGTAATTTACTAATTTTATGTGTCATTAACTTCAGATGGGTCAACTACTACGATAATACAGCCTGGGCCACTTGTTGATTTTCTCCTAGCCAACCAACGTGTTTCTACTCCTTTTCAGATTGATTGGTCCAAGGTAAAAAAAAATTATGTTCTAAAATTGGTCTTGTGCTAGTACAATCATTTACCATATTCAAACAGCTTGCTATTTGCTTTTGTTTATAGGCTAAACGTACTCTGAAGAATTTGAGGATAAGGGTATCACCCACCAATCAAGAGTACAAAATCATTGGCTTGAGTGAAAGTCCTTGCAGAGAGCAGTTGTCAGTCTTTGCGTTCTATTTTTTTTCAGTTGTTATACTAATATTGCTAACATATCAACCCAAGAAGTCGTTATCTTCTTGTTCTTTGATTTTTCATGTTCAGATGGCTAAATTTATGACACCTTCATAATTTTAGGTTCTCACTTAAAACGAGAGGTCTGAAAGATGGAAATGGTGAAGATGAAAGCATTGACATAACAGTTTATGATTATTTTGTCAATCATCGTCATATAGACTTGCGCTATTCTGGTGATTTACCCTGCATCAATGTGGGCAAGCCTAAAAGGCCTACTTTCTTTCCCGTTGAGGTGATGATCAATGCTTGGTTTAACTTTGTAGATGATGCTCTACAGCTTTTTTCTTTTCACTTCATTGTTGTTGAAACACAATTGATCTCCTTATCTGAATTTTATGTAGCTATGTTCATTGGTTTCATTGCAACGCTATACAAAGGCACTGTCTGTTATTCAGAGGTCTAAGTTGGTTGAAAGTTCAAGACAAAAGCCCCCGGAAAAAATGAAGATCTTGACTGATGTAGGTTTCTTCTCATTGCACTTTAGGTTTTTTGTCAAATTTCTTGCAAGCTAGTGTTATTTTTTTTAGATTATCATCATTATTGTTGTTTCTATTGTAATTATTAATTACTACTAGTAATTATAATATCATAAATAAAAGATAGTCCTAAAACATATACCATGTTATTTTAATGTTTCAATTGATGATAATAAAATACATCTTAATCTCGGTACTTCTTATTCAATGTAGACAAAAGAACTCTAGTAAATCATACTTGTTTATACAAGTTGTTATGAATGTTTTATTTTTATAAATACATTTTTATTCTATGACAGAAGAACTTTTGTAAATCAATACTTGTTTATGCAAGTTGTTATGAATGTTTTTTTTTTTTTAAAGCTGTATTAATTGTGTCCAGGCCAATTGATTTATCAAATTATTGCGTATAATTGTGATCATGCCACAAATTTTTTTAAGGTTGTAAAGTTAATTGATAAAGAAAGTATAAGCAATATTCAGATTTAACTGTTAAAAAGGACATGCCATTTGTGTGTCAGATTTTTCAATCCTGTTGATTTGGTTTTTTGACTTCATTTTTTCTTAGGATTAAGTGTGTAGACTGCGCTGTTCCAGACATTTTCATATTTTTTCCCTTTTTCTGTTACCTTTTCTCTTATTTTCTCTTAAGAGAACTCAGTTCTTTACTTCGTATGCATCATGTAACAATCATAACTTGTACATCCCCAAATTTGTTTTAAAATTGAAACAGTCTCCTGAATCACAATGTGCTTTAGTTCTTGCCTTTTCAAAATCATCAATTTTAATCCTTACAGAGCCATCAATGAAAAAACAAGATTTTACGAGATTGAAGTGTCATTTAATATAATAAATTAGGAATTAAATCGCAGCAATTTCAAAATTTTAGGGACTAAAGTGTGGTTTGATTTAAATGCTAGAGAAAATGCAATAAAAAGCTATAATTTTTATTACCAATGACTAAGTGTAGAGTTGTTATAAACCTCAAGGCCTAAGATTGCTAAGGACCAGATTATGTTTTAAGGCATACCTCAAGGTGTTTTATAAACCTTTTTTATTCTAGTGACTATATTCTTGATTGGAACAAAATTTACCATTAACACATCTAATTGTAAAGTATTAAGGAGAGCAGAGCTGGAACAGCCCAATTGAAAACGGTTAGACTCAAACATAATCATTCCTTATTAAATAAAATTTAGTCCTGTACCATTTTTTTTTCTCATAATGTAGAATTGAAAGGTTACTGCTTCTGTTTCTGGATTGTATTCAAAATTTATGTTGTGAATAATTTTCCTTAATTTATAGGAATTTTCGCTGTTATTCTAATAAAAAAAAGAATGAAAATAATTAAGTTTTGATTTATATTTGATCTCTACACAAGATCAATTTTTTTTTATTATTTATTTATTTTTTAATTTTAGCAATTTAGATTTGTTTATTTAGGCTGAAAAGTGATTTTGTTTAGGTAATGAAAAGCAACAACTATGGCGCAGATCCTATATTGCGCTCTTGTGGTATCACTATCAGCAGTCACTTTACTCCAGTTGAAGGTCGCATTCTATCCGCCCCAAGGGTATAACTTTTTTAACCCTTCTTTTTTTCTCTTTAATCTTCAATGATCATTGTTACCATTGCATATGTTGCACAGATTCATGGCTTAAAAATCACTGCAGCATTTTATTTTTCTTGGTGACAGTTGAAAGTGGGAAATGGGGAGGATTTAAATCCAAGAAATGGACGATGGAGCTTTAGTAATAAGGTGATGTTTCTAGTTTATTATAATGGCATTAGTCTTGATTTTAGTGAGCATAAGTAAAATTTTCTTGCTGATCAGAGATTTGCTGAGCCTGCTAGAATTGAAAACTGGGCAGTGGTAAACTTTTCAGCTCGTTGTGACATTCGTGGTCTATGTAGAGATTTATGTAGATATGGTGAAATGAAAGGGATTGTAAGTTTTATCACTATCCTTGCACTTTATGAAATCTAGTGTCTTGGTGTAAATTTCATATTGATTGTTTTGGTTTTCTGTAGATGATAAGTCCACCTGAGCATGTTTTTGAAGAGAATCCTCAATTTCGACATGCACCACCTCCTATACGAGTGGAGAAGATGTTTGAACAAGTACAGCCAAGATTCCCTGATGCTCCTCCTCGCTTTCTTCTTTCTGTTTTTCCTGATAGGAAAAATTCTGACATATATGGTTGGTTTTTTGTTTCCTATTTATTCTTCAATTTTTAATTGTTATGTTTAATCCTTTCCATTATATGTTTTATTTATGATTGTGGCTGAACAAGGTTAATCTGCTGTTACATGGCTTACAATCTGACAATTATTTTCTTCAAGGTCCTTGGAAACGAAAGAATCTTGCAGAATTTGGAATTTTCAATCAATGTCTTTGTTCACCTAATAGACTCAGTGAGATGTATGTTACGAATGTTCTCATGAAGATAAATGCCAAGGTAGTTTAACTTACCACATTCTTCTTGAAGCACTATTTACTTCTTTGTGTCTTGCGCCCATAGTTGTTAAAGGCATGCCTAAGATGCAAGGTATATTAGGCACAAGCCTTAGTGCCTTAAACACCGATAGGCGAGTGATGTTCATAAGGCTTGTGCCTTATTATCAATGTGTGCCTCTGTGATGTTTTAGTTTACAATTGTTCTATTTTTACCTTTTTTTTAATTGTTTCTTCATTTATAGATCTCTAGCATTAATTTGTATATGCAAGCATATTAAATTTTTATTCATGCCAAATTGAAATGCATTATATAATTTTTTTTCATTTTTGTCTCTCTTGCGCCTATGCTCCAGGAATGCTTTGCTCCTTTATGCTCTGTGTGCCTTTATAAATATGCCTGTGCGCCCCTCTTCAATTTCTTGTGTTGCAACTGCAGTTTGTTTTTTAACATTTCCTATTTTTGTGCTTTTGGACAGCTTGGTGGTTTAAATTCTTTGTTGGCTGTTGAACAATCACGAAGCATCCCTTTGGTTTCAAAGATTCCTACAATAATTTTTGGTATGGATGTTTCACATGGTTCTCCTGGACAATCTGATGTGCCATCCATTTCTGCGGTAATGTAGTTGCTTTCTTTTCACCCTTTTCCTTGTATTCTGATATTGTGCTTGTCTAGGAATTTTGTAAAGTTATGTGACAATTGCCATCCATTGGTAACATTTTAATGGGATAACAACTCCAGAAATGTTGAAATTTGTCCTGTTTTTACAATGAAAATTAAGAAGTTATTTTTTACTGTTCATCTCTAAAAGTTCTTTAAAATTATGTAATATGAACAATTATGACTGAAATGTAATATATATTTTAGTCATTGATTTAAAAATTTAGGGTTGACTAACAGATATGACAAGTGTAAATTTTTTTAAGAAACTATTTAGGACTTGATTGTAAAAATGGGACAGCTTTTAGGAATTGTGGTGTCATTATCCCCTTATTGATTATCATTAGTTCTGTTCAATCTGTTCAAAATTTACTTTTATGCTTGTTCTTCAAAATGTCTAGGTTGTTAGTTCTAGGAATTGGCCACTTCTATCTCGTTATAGAGCCTCTGTTCATAGTCAGTCGCCAAAGGTGGAGATGATTGATTCCCTCTTTAAACCAGTGGAAAATGAAGATGCTGGGATAATCAGGTGAAATTTTATTTGGCCATGAACTTAGGATAAAGCTTATTCCTGTAGTTCTTGTAATGATAATTTTCTTTAGCTGAATGAATGCTCTTTTGTGTATACAAATTCATATCATTGCAGGGAATTGTTGTTGGACTTCTATAGGAGTTCTGGCCAGACAAAGCCAGCTCATATAATCATATTCAGGTGAAACCTCCTTTCCCTTTGCAGTTCTTTAACAGTTGGTTAATCTTTCATCTCAGCTTGTACCAGTCTTTGCATATAATTGGTTAAATATATTGGGAGCAAGAGGTCTAACTGTGATGAAACATGATGGAAGAAAAACTTTGTAGTTGTACTGAAATGCTGGTATAATTATGATGAAACAAAACCCTGTACAGTTAGTTTTAGGATAACTATGGTGGCTCTCATGTTCCATGTAAGTTTTTTTGTAGTTGGTTTGAGTGTCAAAAACTGGTGGTTGCAATGGTAGATATCTGATGTTATATACAGGGCTTTAAATAATGGTATCACAAATGTATCGGTATCGGTGTGACAGTACTGGACAGTATCAGATTGTATCGGTCTGTAACGGCTATTGCCATTATGAATTTTAGAAACTGTTTAGCAAAAATGATTGAAATAAATGAAAAAATATACTTTAATATTTATACATTATGTTAAAAAATAATTAAAGAAATATATATTTACATGAAAACAAAACTACATTAAAAATTATTTTCTTAATATTTAGTTATACTAGCTTACAAAAATTTTAAAACATATATTACTTAAATAATAATGATTTCTAAAGTTTAATAAAAGAATTTATTAATATTTTGATTATTTTTGAAGTTTAACAGGATTTTATTTAATTAAATAAAATTTATTATTAAAATTTAAGTAAAATTAACTTATATTATAAACTTAAAACACATAATAGAGTTAAATAAAAATGATTAAACATGAAACAGAAAACATTTATAATATTCAATAATTTTTAGAAATAAGAGTATTTTTAATTTTTATTGTTTGCTAGAAAAGTAAAATAATAAATTAAAAAGAAAAAAGGAACTAAAAAGATGGTTGGACTCTTGGAGATATGTAAAATTTCGTTCTAGTTCTATTTCTCAGTGACCCTTTTGGGTCCATTGCTGTCTATGTCTCTACCCTTACACCTTGATATCTTTGTTTGTAGTCCTGTTGGAGATGTTCAAATATATATAAATAGCTTAGCCAGGTTTTGGTGCTTATTGTGGCATTTATGTAATTTTTATTTATTTATTTATTTTAATTTATATCTTTTCATTTCTTGTTTATGATTTCAATGGTGAAAAGGGATGGAGTCAGTGAATCACAGTTTAATCAAGTCCTCAATGTAGAGTTGGACCAAATCATTCAGGTTTGTTTGCTATTACACTACATCGCAGTTATGTGGATTCATCATGTAATTAACTGATATATTACACTACATTCCAATTACATGGAGCCATCATGTGATTTTCTGATATATAAACAGTCTGCATAATGTTACTCCTTTGACTATGATGTTTTATTAGGCTTGCAAGTTCCTTGATGAAAGCTGGTCGCCTAAGTTCACTGTGATTGTAGCACAAAAAAATCATCACACTAAATTTTTCCAATCAGGATTACCAGACAATGTCCCTCCAGGTTGAGATTCTCAATAATATTCAGGAAACTATTAGTTGACTCAACTTGTGTATATTAATCACTTAATCTCTATGCAGGAACTGTTGTGGATAATGGTGTGTGTCACCCGCAAAGCAATGATTTCTACATTTGTGCCCATGCAGGGATGATTGTAAGTTTATCCTCAAACTGGATTTATGTTACAAATAAGAATTTTTTCTGTTTGTTAATGGTATCTATTTCCTCAGAAAAGTTGCAAATATAGCATGCAGGAATATTGAATGGACACAATATATATCAGTAGTGTTATTTTAGGATACTAATTGGTAAGAGCCAAGGCAATGTATGAATTGGAGTTGAAGCATGAGTATTGATTTTTTTTGGGGGAAAAAAAGAGCTCTTAGGGGATGTGATGTGTTTTTAGTTCGAAAACTGAATTTGGTTTTCTTGTTACTCATTAATATTGTGGACTTATGTTATTGTCCATTTCTGCATTCGTTGTGTGGTCTGGTGCTTGATAAAGAGCAATTACCTAAATTTGTGCTGTTTCCGAAACATAATCATCTTATACCCAGTATTGAACAAAAGTAATTGTTCTTGAAGGAATCTGAATTGTTCAACGGCTGTATTAGTTCTAAAACTGAATTTGGTACAAATTGCTGTTTATCCAATAATATTGTGTACTTGCTGTACTATCCATTATTTTCCTCAGCCCCTGAAGTATATAATAATAAAATACTCAATTGTAAGATGTAATGTGAGGTATAGCTGTTAAGATTAAGATGAGTCCACAATATAGGTATTCTATTTATTATATACCAGTAGTATTTGAGCAAAAATGAAATAGATTTTCATCTTTTTTTTTTTTTTTTTTTTTTTTTTTTTTTTTTTTGTGACTTGCTGCTTGTTATGGAACAAGCACATCCATTTGTGGGCTGTCAGCAAACATTACAAAATATAAGAATCTTAGATCCAGTAGTACATTGTGGTTATTGATGCTGTTCTAATGATCTTTAGATGGACATATGGTAGGGTGTAGAGCTTGACTCAAGTTTTTAACCAGCATTTGATCTAAACTGATAGGTGTTGGGTATATGAATCCTCTTTAGCTTCTCATTTTTTTTTTTTGGGAAGTTTTCTGTTAGTTGATTCTGGATAATTTCTCCCTTTACTGTACAGCATTTTTGGTTTTTGGCATTATTGTTTTTTCTGTTACTTGTAGCTGTTTTTCCCTTATCCCCAATGCATCTATTGTGGTCAAACTACTATAGATGACTCCTCATCCTCTGAATGCATCAGTTTCTTGACCCTAATTTTTCATTTTGCTTTGTACATATAATGCCTTTGTCTTTTAGTTACCTACACGTTATGGACACATTCTGGTCATTGTCTAATGATGACAACCATATTGCACAGTTGTCTTTATTTATATTATAATTACTTGTAGCCTCATGAATAGTCATGAGTTAGCCAAGTGTTGATAGATATAGGCTAAAATGAGATTACTGGTAGCTTCAGGGGTGGCCACAAGTTGGGTGTAGTTTCTTGGATCACTAGTCCACCACAATACAGTGAAAGGTACCAAGTACATTGGCTATAGGAACATTGTAGTATATTAGGATCCCATTTCCACATAGGTTATATGGGGAACCTGACGTTGATTAATTAAGATTTTGACATCACAAGCTAACCATTAGGGTTGAGTGTCGTGTAGGTTAATAGTGGATTTAGTCATAAACTACTGATTTGCTTTTGAAATGGATGCCTGTTTACGTAATTCCAAGCAGCCCTAAACCACACATTTACCCTCTTGAGGTTTAATTCATTTGATCCAAGTTTACATCTAAGATGCATATATAAGTTGATCATGGTTCCATGGTATTAACCAGAAGTTACACAAAACAATGAAAATTGAGTAATATTTTTGAGGGAGAAAAAGAAAAAAAGGGTTTTGATGAAAATGCTGTACTGAAGTTGGTGAATCCCCCGGCTTTTATTATTATTAATTTACTGTATTTCATATGTGATCTTAAATTCAACCTTATGATGTGTGTTGATGCTAAGGTTTGGACCATGGATTTGGATTTGTAACAAATCTCTTATTTGGCAACATGGATTTGTAATAATGAGGATTTGAAACAAATCCTTTATGAATTTAAAAATTGTAATAAATAAGGATTTGAAACAACCTCTAACTATATGTTATTTACAGTATTTATATTTAAAATTTAATATTTCAAATCCAAAATTTTAACTTAAATATATAAATCCAAATGCAGCATTATTGATTATTATTATTTTTATTCTCTCGATAGTAGAGAATTGTTTTGGAGATTTACTGATGATTTGTTCTTCTATTCTCAAGGATTGGTTCATATAAATATGTGTGTCTTGTTCTATGGTTGTCCTTATTAGGCAATTTCAGTTTTTACCATGTTTGATAGTGGTGTTGTGGGTATTTCTTGGTTGGTTAATAAGGTACTTCCCTGTTAACTGCAATTCTAGTTTGCACCGAACTTGGTGGGTTGATCCTAATGTTCAAGAAAATAATTGTATTCTTCAATGACATGAAAGGTGTTCTCTTCCACTTATCTTTGCACCTTGTTCCCTATATTGTTAACTTTAGTTTTGTGCCTAATTAATTGCCGTTTTATTTTATCATTTAGGGGACAACTAGGCCAACACATTACCATGTTCTGTTAGATGAGATTGGCTTTTCAGCTGATGATCTTCAAGAACTCGTTCATTCACTATCCTATGTGTAAGTTGTCTTGTTTCCTTCCCTCATGTATAGGGTTTATCTAATTGCATTTAATTGTTTTAACTCTAAATTTTGCAGGTACCAGAGAAGCACAAGTGCAGTATCTGTAGGTAATGAGCTATACCTTGCAATGTTATTCATTCCATTTTGACAGTCAATTTAAAACTGAATTTATGTTGTGTGGCTTTAATATAGGTCTGGTTCCCCATGTGATTTAAGTTGCTGGCAAATATGCCTTGAATCTATGATATAGGATATAGAAGCATAAAGCCTATCTGGGCATGTTTTTAATCATCAGTTTTTCAACAAATGCATGCGATTTTAGTGCAAATCAAAATTAGTTACTTTATGCTTTTTTAAGTTTAATTTCTTTTTGTTACTGCATTATTGAAAGTTTTTACATCTGTAATAGTGTTTTGAGGTGCATGCTGGTAAGATTGTCTTTCTGCTTCCAATGGTTTTATATCCTTGAGAAATATTTACAGTGTTGCTGCCATTCTTGTGCAGTTGCTCCTATTCGTTATGCTCACTTAGCAGCAACTCAAATATCACATTTCATGAAGTTTGAAGACATGTCTGAGACTTCTTCAAGCCATGGAGGCCTGACTTCTTCAGGACAGGCCCCTGTACCTGAGCTGCCACTGCTGCATAAGACCGTGTGCAGTTCTATGTTTTTCTGCTAAGAAGCGCAACAAATTGTTTTGTATCTAATATTATCAGGAATCAATCTGCATGTAAGCCATCAACTATAGTGCTCGGCTATCTGTAATTATGTACTGTTAGGGTATGTAAGGAGGTAACAATATGGATTGTAGTTTTCAGATGGTGTGACAGTTCTAAGTAGCTCAACATATGGGAGACTCTGGCCTAATGTTTTGGTTAGAGCCTTTACCATTTCGCCTGGTGTTTTAACATAAAATGTATGAACGTCACCTGCATTTTGAAGTTATTGCAGATGGAAGTGACTTGCGTTTTGAAGTTGTTGCATGCTTATGCTGCGTTCATATTTTCAGTTTTTTTTTTTTTTTAAAAGGTCGTGGATGCTACTTAATTAAGGAAAAAAAACCTTATTTAAATTGGAGTTCCACCATTTGGTTTCATCCAAATTGAACCGAGGTTTGGTTTTCGGTTCTACCAAATTAAAATAAAAAAAATAGAAATTGTAATTTTAACGAGGAATTACAGATAGCTAGGAGGAAAAAAATTCTCCGGAATTCAGAGCAATTTTGGCTGTCAATTCGGAGCAAAACCTAGATTTAGAATAGAGATTATAGTAATAACCTATATTTATTGATTATAGTTATTATACGATATCTAAAAATTAATCTTTAAACCATTAAAAATTCCAAAACCTATTTAGAAGCACATAACACATAATCTAGGATTTATGTTACTAATTCATTATTTGAAACTATAGATCATTATAACTAAAAATATGAGTATTATATTGATAAAAATATAATAATTTCAATCTCATTTCAAGTAGAAAGCGCCTAAATTTAAATGACTTGACATATGATTTGCAAAGGCTGCACTTGATGATTGTAGATGACGAGCAACAAGAACATTAAAATACAAAAACCTGCAGTTTTCAAGAAAATTTTAAGAAAATCAAGACTCAAAAATTTAACAGAATAGCCATTGCATGAAGAACAGTAGATAGTTTTCAAGAAAATTTTAAGAAAATCAAGACTCAAAATTTTAACAGAATAGCCATTGCATGAAGAACAGTAGATAGCGTTAAGTGGCCAAATTTATTTTTGGCACAATACATAAAGAGCCCCTGAACTTGGCAGTTTTTGACATTTAGAGATATGTACTTACATTTTTGCTATTTGAACACCTCAATTTGCCAAAATCATAACTTATAAACCACTTACCGCCCAAGTTATAAATAGAAGAAGCACATAAGCATGACATTAAAACCAAAATGTAACGTGTACCTCCCGCCTTCCACAAAAAGGTCAGCTGACATCAATCATGGCGGCAGTTTCAACTAAATATTGGATGCTCCATGAAAACCATAAAAAATGGTGGTCAATAACTCTAATCTCTACCATACTATCCAACCTAATCTATTTGTCTTTGTATCCATGCGTTACTCATTGCTGAAATTTCTCCATTTGTTCTTTGAAGAATTCTCTTCCTTTTTTTTTTTTTTATCCTTTTAATTTATTTTCAGTTTTCAAACATCAAAAAAGAAAAAATAAATCTCCTCCTCTTCCTCCTCCAACTCTGCTTGTTACTTCTTCGATCACATTGATTAATGTGACTTTTTTTTTAAACTATTAATGGAATGAGAAATAGGTTTTTGGGTGTAATTTGTTAACACAAAAGAAAAGATCAAGAGCTATGGGTAGTGATGACCTTTTGCTGTTGTTACTGTATGTGAAAGAATGTTGTTGTCCTTATTGAGTAGGTGGTCGTTAGAGGCTGATCCTAGGCATCATCCTCAACCTTCTCATCTTCTTTCTTCCTATCTTCTTCATTTTAGACTTATTGTTATTTATTTATTATCCCATTCTCAGTCTTCCTTTCCTTGTGATAGGGATGCCTATAGATTTCCTTTGAGACCTCAACACATATAGAGATATAGAGACTACACCCTTTTTGCATTTTCCTCTAATTTCTTCTACAATTCAAATCTCATTTCCAAATTCATATGCATGCTTTTTTCTTATAATCAATCTTTAATTCAAATGTATTTTTAGATTACAATTTGCATTATGATCTTTTAACTTCTCTTTCTTTCTTTTTTTAAAATAAAAATTAAAAAAAGAAAGCTTTTCTCTCCACCTTATTTAGTAATTGATATTCATGGTATCAGGAGGAAGAAGAAGAAAGATGAGAGAAATGGAGGGCTTTTCTTGAACAACAAACAAAATATGATCGATCATGCTCATTTGAGAAGGAACCTTGAGAAGCTAAAACTGCTGAGCTGAAAGAACAACCCATTTTACAAAGGCACCAACTTGAGGATGATTCAAGTTTGAAAAGCTTTGATTCTGATGGCTTTATAGAATGTCATCCTGGAGAGGAAGTGCAACTTTAGACGAACTAGAGGAAGAGCCGTAATTTTCAGAGGGACTTTAGTCTGTCGAGAGAAGTGAGTGTTAACAGCAAGGTCTAGTTTCTCCAAGTTGGTGAATGGCATCAAGCAAGACACCTGCAAAAATATCAATCAAAATACACCATTACAACACAAACACAACAGAAGAATAGGGAAGGAGATGGAGATAAATCAATCAAGATACACCATTTAAAATGAAAATCATGTCAGAATTGTTACATTTGGTTTTCTTTCATTGTTTTGCATATTTGTTGCTTATAAATGAGAAGAAGTAGCTGAGAACAAATAGGAAAAGAGCCATAAGTTCATCTCAAGTGAACTTCTCTGTAGTAACGCACTCTCAGGCAATTGAAGAGACAGTCCATACCACCTATGCCCTAAGTGGTTTATAAGTTATGCTTTTGGCAAGTTGTGGTGTTCAAATGACAAAAATATAAGTACAGGTGTCTAAATGGCAAAAACTGCCAAGTTTGGGGGGCTCCGTATGTATTGTGCCTTTATTTTTTAACAATTCAAACATTACCCACAAGGCAAAAACACAGTTCATTAGATACAAACTCAACTACAAACTTCTGCTCAAGTAAAAGTCAACAAAACCTGCAGATTTCAATAAATAAATTCAACAGAATAGTTATTGCATGAAGAGTAGTAGCAAACAAATACTCAACTAAATTCAGAAACAAAAAAAAAAAAAAAATTCAGCAATATTCAACCAAATTCAATAAGAATGGTGGAAAAATTCAACAAAAAATTTAAGTTCTAACCAAATTCATAAATTCAACAAAATTCACAATATGTATATAAAGTCAAAATTGGGATTTTTTGTAGGCTTATATATATAAGCCTACAAAAAATCAAAATCTAAAAATTTTCACAATTTTCAAATAAATTCAGAAATTGAACAAAATTCATTCTTAATTGGCTTAACCCATATTTGGGTCCATGCACTTTTTTTTGTATTTCATCCATGTGCTTTTATTTCTATACATTGAGTCTTTGTCCTTTTATTTTTGTATACATTGGATCCTAATTTTACAATTAAAGACTTAATGTATGAAAAAATAAAGTATATTAGTTTTAAATTAAGGATCCAATGTATGGCAAAATAAAATTGTAGGGACTCAATGTATAGAAATAGAAGTATAGGGATGAAATTTGGAAAAAAATAAAAGTACAAGGACCCAAATATGGGTTATACCTTCTCAATTTTTGCATTCTGAATTCTCAAGCAAAAAGCAAAAATTCAACCAAATTCAAAAAAATAAAATAAAATAAAATAAAAATAAAGTAAGCTTTTAAGATATATAAAACATGTATAATATTTTACAATATTCAACCTGCACAAAATTCAGAAATAGAACAAAATTTAGAAGTTCAACGAACACAATTATAAATTTTCAATGAGCAAAATTCATGAATTCACCAAAATGCAGCAAAATAAAAAAAGGGTAAAAATCAGCAGCAATTTATGTGGTAGATGCTTACAATGTTAAAAAATTTATACTTTAGAATTATTAAGATGTCCTTAACAAAATATTTTCCAATATTTCAGGGTCTTGATTATGTTTGACAAAATAAGAAAAAATTTGCAAAACATGAGAGTTTATTCAGTATTAACTTCATGTAAATAAGAAAGTAAAAGTTACATAAAATTAACCAAATATTATGTTTGATTCAAAACTTTCCAATGATTCTTTGATTTGGATATGTTTGCTAGAACTTTTCAACCAATTTTGGTAGCATATAAGAACTTCAGCTATGAGAGTTAAAGATTTCCTAAATTGATATAATGTCCTATCTCCAGTGCTAAATACAGATTCAGATGCCACTGTTGATGATTGAATGGCCAAAACATCCTTGATAACTTTTGACAAAATTAAATATCTAACAACATTAATTTTTCACCATTCCAAAATGTCAAATTCATGAGTAAATTTTTTTAGCAAACTTCTCTAAATACTTATCTAACTCCCCTTTGGTACAATTTTTTTCTCATTCTCCAATTATAAAAAATAATCATCAATTTCATCATGTTGAGGATAATGATTTGCCACTTTGCCTACTCCCTCCTCTTCATTTAAATCCTTGTACTCCTCCATCAATACTTATAAGGAATGTGTTACCCTACATACAAATTCTTTTGCATTATTCTCACTATAATAGATAGCATATTTTACTCGTAAATAATTTATTTTATATCTAAGGTTTAACACTACTACTATAAAAAGTATCACATTCAACTTGTTAAGTGAAAGAAATATAGTGTATTATTTCACTTATTAATTACTTGTCTAAAAAAATCACTTAAGGTTTTAAAAAGAAAGAAAACAAGATTAAACTTAAATAAAGTTTAAACTAAACAAAACCAATTTTATTTAAGAAATAAACAATGGTATAACATAATGTACTAAAGATCACTTTTCACTTGGATCAAATATTAACTCAAAATCTTAACATTATTGAAGTTATGCATATGATGCTTACCACTTTCTATAATTCTCTCTCAAGAACTTATAAGATAATTTAGTTAATTCAATTATTAATCTAAATGTATGGACTCTCGTCTCTTTAAGTTAAACAAATAAAGTTCTAATTAAATTTACATGCAAGGTAAAACTTGCAATATTAAATATTCAAAAGGTATGTCTACTCAAATTGAACTTAATAGATTTTATTTTAGGTCATTAAGTGAATATCTTCTCTTGATTTCCAAACACTTAACCAATTGCAATTCAATTATAAACAACAAAACACTTAAGCATATATCATCTCTTGATCTCTATATATTTAACTTATGTAATTATGCATATTAAATTGAAAAGTATACCATTAAGCACAAGAATAAAGTCCACATGCAAGAAACTTGATTTAAATTAAATTATAATGAAAAGTATAAGTCAATACACCTTCCAAGCTACTAAGATCATCCTACCATATAATACATTTACTTATGCATACTAAGGGTTACAAGATCGCAAACCATGATAGCTCATATAAACATCACAAGAAAATATAAGAAGAATAAGATAAGGAACCTTAATCTCGTCTTGAAGCCTTGAATGATTGAATTCCATAGTTGAGTCTTATAAACTAATATGATATTGAATGTTTGAAAGAATATTTATTTTTGATGTATAATGATAATATATATGATTATGAATGATGATTTCCCTACCCCAAATGTCCTTTATATAGTGCAAATTTATCTTTATTAAAGTTGGATGTGATTTGGCCTTCAATTTTTTCTTGGATTTGGACAATTTGGCATGGCCTTGCTAAATTTAACACCAACATACTAACTATTTTAGATTTTTATCGTAGTTGCAGATGTGATGTTGACACGGCCATGCACATTGTCATGTACACTCCCTAAGGTAGCCATGCCAAAGGGTGTGCAATGTAGGACATAAAAACTCACTCATATACTTCATGTTGGCATGGCCATGTGCACACCCTTGCATGACTTCATACTTCTTTTCAAGCTTGAATAGGTTTCCTTTAAGTTCTTTAAGCTTTCTAATTGACTCTAAATTAGATTAAACTTTACAACACATTAAAAATAACATTAAAATAATATAGAATTCATATTATTCAATTCAAACACATAAAATACAAATCTAATAACTTTATAAACTAAACTACAATCTTGTATGAATGCATCATTACTATGTATAATCCTAATTAATCTTATTTTACTTAATCATTATGAATAAATCATACAATAATAAGTAAAATGAATGAAATAATAGCTAAAAGATAAATCATACAATAATAAGTAAAATGAATTAAATAATAGCTAAAAATATATCCTAAATATGGACTTATTAATTTTGATACACTTAAATTTTTACTTTTCCTCAAATAAAGGCTATATTGAAATCATAGTTCAAGCATTTTAATGAATTTAATAAAGTATAACCATAATTACATATACTTAACATAATTCTTATTAGTTAAAAAAAGGTACAAGTTAAGAAAAAGATTATAATTACCAACTTAAAGTCCTTTTTAACGGAATTCATGAAAAATGCATTACATAAAAGTTACAAATTGTTAGGAAATTCAAATAGATTTTAAATGTTATAAAACCCTAGAATAAGTTGACTATCTGCATGATCAATCTTTAATTACCGTTAGTTTTGATTTTAATAATCAATCTTAAAGTACTAATATGTGTATTCAAGTGTGTTTATAAGCTAGAATCAAAGCCATACTCAATGAAGAAAGTTAGGGACATACAAATGTAGCCAAAAGACTTAAATAGGGAAGCTCACGAGTGGCATCATGATCATAAGTATGACCACAAGCTTCAAGGGATTAGAAGAACTTAAGAAACTCAAGATCTATACTTCTACTCTTTCTTAGGTAAAAAAAAGAGGTTATAATGATTAATCAACTTGAGTTTGTGTTAAGCATTTATGTAAAAATACAATTGTGAGAGGTTTGTGTTGAACTTTTTTTTTTTTTTGAAAAGGGAAAATATATTAAATTAAAGGTTCTTAAGAGCAATTACATCCAAAAGAAAAAAATGGAGTTATAGACCACTCAATATAACCAAACAAGGAATGAGCAGCCTTTGCAGAAAGATGCACTGCTTCATTCACTGATCGACAAACAAAACTAACATTCATTTTGCTAAAATGTTTAAGAAGAAAGCAACAATCTTCAATAATCAGACCAAAAGAAAAAACATTCCCAGAGTTTTGAATATATGTGACCACTTACAGTGTATTAGATTCCACAATTATAGGGCCACTATAGAAGTTCTTCAACCAGCTTAATGCCTCTTGAATGGCAAGGGCTTTATCATCCCTAACAATGAAAGCTATGGGCATCAGAGTTGAGAGAGCTCAAATAAACTTCCCAGTTGAGTCCCAAACTACACTACCCATTCCTATCTTGGTTTGCTTATTAAAAATTATTGCATCAATATTTATTTTCCACCACGAATATGGTGGCTTTGACTTTAGAACATCACCCCTATTATTTCTATCTATTAGCTCACTTATTGGAAAACCAAAAGATAAAACTGATTACCATTGGTATAAAAGTTGATATGTAGAATTTAATAACTAACGAGCTGTCCACTGCTAATCATGTCATACCTTCCTATTTTGGTGATTCTATAATTGCCAGCAAATTGCTGTAAATGAAGGTCTATTGTATGAATGCAAGCTGAAAAGGATATAGTCCAACCATTCCACACCTGAAGCATGATTGTGACAAAATACTGTCAAGCAAGATCTGTTCCACACTTCTCTCGTAAGTGGGCATTGGAAAAGCATATGCATATTCATTTCTTTTGCATAACTACATAAAGGGAATTGTTATCAATGGGCACAAACCTAGTATGTAACGTTGCATTAGTGGGCAAACAACTAGTACCAATTCACCAAAGATAATTTTTAATCTTTGTCAAAACTTTTAAACTCCATACTAACAACCAAATTCGATAAACCACAGTATCATACTCTCCCTTGATACATCAGTAGCAGTTGTGAATCGAGAATTTACTATTCACCAATGGATGCCAATGCCATGTATCATTTATAGCGCTATTACTTAATGGGATTTAAAGGATTTGATTAGCATCTTGTTCATTGAACAAGTCTTTTAAAATATCCCTATCCTAAGCTTTTCTATCACATATTAACAAGTCAGACACCTTTGCATCTTCAAGAGCCCAAAGAGGAGGCAAAGTGACCTGACCATGCACAAACTGAGGTAGCCATAGATCCCACCAGATAAAAATAAAAAATATTTCTCCCATCACTAACTTGTAAACAAGCACCAACCTTGATATATTGTTGAGTGGCAAGCAAAACTCTGACAAATATAACTGGGGTTACCACCCAGCTTAGTTTAAGAAAATTCCCATTCTAATAGTACTTTGCTTTGAATAAACAAGCAACTAATGAAGATAGCTCATTTATAAGTTTTTCTACCTGCTTGGAAAGAATTGCAATATTAAAATCCCTGATCTTCTTAAATCCCATTCCTCCATATTTTTTTAGCGTACAAAGTAATCCTATTTCATCAATTTAGTTCTTTATCTCGACCTCAGAGTACCTCCCTACCAAAAATTGTTCATCATCATCCTTAATTCTGCACACAAATCTAAAGGGAGAAGAAACATTTTCATCATATAAATGGGAACTGCCATAGATTCAAAAGTAATTCTTTGCCAGCCCTTGATAGTTTCTTACTGCTCCAACTTTGAATTTTCTGCCATACCTGATCTTGAACATAACTAAATGCCTCTCTTTTGTTTTGCCTTATTAAAGAGGGTAGCCCCAAATATCTCCCTTGTTGTGCGACCTTTGGTATTTGGAGTAAAGTAGACAATTTAGCCCTTATATCTACGTGCTCATTTCTATTGAAAGAGAGGGAAAACTTAGCAAGATTAATACTTTGACCATTGTCCTTTGCATACTCATTGAGCACCTACCTAATTTGGATTCCTTCATTAGTTGATGCTTAAAAAAATAAGTAGCAATCATCTGTAAAAAGTATATGATTAATTGATGCGGCGTTACACACAATTTTACATCCATGGATTAGTCCTTATTCATCTTTTTCTAATAAGAGTGATCAACCATTTAGAACATAAAATGAATAAAAAAGGGGACAATGGATCACCTTGACATAAACCCCGAGTTGACCCCGAGTTGACGAAACATTTCCAACACTGCTACCATTCAATAAGATGTTATATTGCACAAAATTACATAAGTCGTAACATGTTGAACCATTCCAAAATCAAAACCTATGGCTAGCATAATCTTCTCCAAAAAATACTAACTAATGCTATCATAGGCTTTAGAGATGTCTATTTTTAGAGTAACAAAGCCATTGTTACCCTGCCATTTTTGCTTTAAGAAGCTATTCACCTTATATGCAGTAAAAGAATTGTCAATTATGGACCTCTCGACTATAAAAGCACTCTGATTTTTTGATACCCCACTGGGGACCACTAGATGAAGACGATTTGTAATGATAAGGTGATGGGGCAAAGATCACCCACAACCTTAAGATTTTTCTTTTTGGGTATTAGAACTATAGACGTAAAATTCATTCCCTCTGGCATGATTCCACTAACAAAAAAATTTAACACTATTTAACCACATATGTACCAACCACATTCCAAAAGTATTGGTAGAAAGCTGGATTTAACCCATTCAAACTCAGTGCCTTGTTCAGATTCATACTAAACAATGCCATCCTCACCTCAATAGCTGTAATAGGCACTAATAAAGTAGAATCTTGAGTAGCTAATATGTATTGAGATAAAATTATGTGAGTCTTAGTATTCATAAGATCAGGAGTAGTGAATAATTTATCAAAATAACTTATCACTGATCGGCTAATGTGATATGAACCCTACCTATAATAGAAATAGAATGCGCATTCAACTTTGAATATTAGCCCAAGGATCATCAAGGATAGTTGTGTTGATGGAGCTAAACCCCTTGCTTATTAAATTAAAGCAAGATACTTAGCTATTATAAGATGAATAATTACACAATTCTAAGTTTAATATAACATAGTAATTGTAATGAAAGGTAGAAGTGAAGCAATTCAAGTAAACTTGCAAAGTTTCAAAAGAACAAAGTTCAAGGAAAAACCTCACTTTTTATATTTCAATGCTTTAATTCGTATGTCTTAGGGTTAGCCCTTATATAAGCATGTAAACAACCTAATCCTTGAAGGAAAAAGTTCTATTCCTTATTCCCAAAGATACCTATATAGGAAAATTCTTAATTAAGGAGGTTTCCTTCAAAATAGGACAACTAATGACAACTCATAACAACTCATCTTTGAAAAGTCAAAATTGACAACTCATTACAAGTCATGACAACTAAGCAAAATGACAACTCATGACAACTAAGAATAGAAGCATGCCATGTCACATGTTGACTTTTGATCATTGACTTTGACTTGTTGATTATTTAACTTTGACTTTGACTTGTTGACTTATTGAATTTGACTTGGAATATCCTTGAATCTTCTTATATCTTCTAGAATCTTCCTTATTGACTCTAAAATAGAAAAAAACAACTTCCAAATTCGTCCAATTCAAGCTAATTAATTTCAGAATAGAAAATTAAACTAATTAGATTGAATTCTTCATCATGCAACTCTAAGCTTGTACTCGTAGTCAAATCCACCAACTTGCTTGTAATGTGAAAGATAAGCAAATTCAATGCTTGTTTGAACTTCTTTGTCTGTGATCTTGTCATTGGTCCCTCATAATGCAATGGATCACTTGGTTTGATGGGCTTGCTTAGCTTGGTTGCATCATTCCCCCCTTCCTTAAGATGATTCATCCTCGAATCAGCACCTACATCAAAATCAAAAAGAGATAAATCAGCAACATTAAATGTAGCACTTACACCATACTCATCGGGTAAGTCAATCTTGTAAGCATTATCATTGATGCGCTCTAACACTTGGAAGGGTCCATTACCACGGGGCATCAACTTAGATTTCCTTTGAGTGGGAAATCTTTCTTTACTCAAATGTACCTGAACCCAATCACCTGATTGAAATACAACTTTTATGTGCCCCTTGTTTGCATGTTTGGCATATTGCTCATTCTTTCTTTTAAGATTTGCTTGCACCTTTTCATGTAAGGACTTCACAAATTCTGCCTTCTTCTTTCCATCTAGATTTACTTGTTCACTCAAAGGTAAAACAATCAAATCTAAAGGACTCAATAGAATAAAACCATAAACAATCTCAAAAGGACAGAAATTGGTAGAAGAATGCACATTACGATTATATGCAAATTCAATATGTGGCAAGCAATCTTCCCATGATTTCAAATTATGCCTAACCATGGTTCTTAGTAATTAAGATAAAGTTCTATTAACTACCTTAGTTTGCCCATCAGTTTGTGGATGACAGGTTGTAGAAAATAAAGTTTAGTACCTAATTTACCCCACAAAGTCTTCCAGAAGTAGCTTAAAAATTTAGCATCTCTATTACTCATAATTGTTCTAGGCATGCCATGCAAATGAACAATCTCTTTAAAGAACAAATCCGCAACATATTGTGCATCATTAGTTTTTCTACATGCTATAAAGTGAGCCATTTTAGAAAACCTATCTACAACAACATATATTGAATCATGTCCTTGCCTAGTCCTAGGTAAACCAAGAACAAAATCCATGGATATATCAATCCAAGGTGAACTAGGCATGGGTAGAGGCATATACAAACCATGTGGTTTTAACTTAAACTTAGCTTGTTTACACACAATGCACTTATCATAAATTCTAACAACATCTTTTTTCATGTTAGGCCAATAAAAGTGATCATGTAAAAAATCTAAAGTCTTGGCTATACCAAAATGTCCCATTAAACCACCCTCATGTGCTTCACGAACAAGTAATTCACGCATAGAACAGTTAAGAACACACAACCGTTTCTTTTTAAACAAGTAACCATCATGCCTATAGAACTTTTCAAAAGAAATATTTTCACATGCATGATAAACACTACCAAAATCACTATCATTCTCATACAACTCTTTTATGTATTCAAATCCTAGTAATTTGGCATCTAAAGAAGCAAGTAAAGTATACCTTCTTGAAAGTGCATCAGCCACAACATTCTCTTTACCTTGCTTGAATTTAATGACATAAGGAAACGACTCAATGAATTCACTCCACCTAGCATGTCGTTTGTTAAGCTTATTTTGCCCCTTCAAGTACTTCAAGGATTCATGATCAATATGTATCATGAACTCTTTAGGCAATAAATAATGCTACCATGTCTCCAGAGCATGAACTAAGGCATACATCTCTTTGTCATAAGTGGGGTACCTCAAGCTTGCACCATTTAACTTTTCACTAAAATAAGCAATTGGTTGTCCATCTTGCATTAGAACAACCCCAATTCCAAAAGCTGAAGCATCACATTCAATTTCAAATGTTTTAGAAAAATTAGGTAAAGTAAGTAAAGGAGCAGATTTCAACTTATCCTTAAGCATGTTAAATGCTTATTCTTGTGCTTCTCCCCACTTGAAGCCAATATTTTTCTTGATGACTTCAGTCAATGGTGCTGCAATGGTACTAAAATCCCTTACAAATCGCCTATAAAAGCTTGCAAAACCACGAAAACTTCGCACATCACTAACTCCTTTAGGCGTAGGCCAGTCTTTAATTGCCTTGACCTTCTCTTCGTCTACCTCTATTCCTTTTGCACTAATAATAAAGCCTAAGAAAACAAGCTTATGTGTGAAAAAACTACACTTTTTGAGGTTAGCATACAAAAATTCCTTACGCAACACTTCCAAAACCAAATGCACATGTTCAATATGCTCTTCCAAAGATTTACTATATATAAGTATATCGTCAAAATAAACAACCATAAATTTTCCAATAAAAGCTCACAAAACATGGTTCATTAATCTCATAAAAGTGCTAGGTGCATTAGTTAAACCAAAAGGCATGACTAACCACTCATATAAACCATATTTTGTTTTAAATGTAGTTTTCCACTCATCACCCTCTTTCATGCGAATTTGATGATAACCACTTTTCAAATCAATCTTGGAAAATATAACAGCCCCATGCAACTCATCAAGCATATCATCTAACCTAGGAATAGGATGACAATACTTTACTGTTATTTTATTAATTACACGACAATCAACACATATTCTCTAAGTCCCATCCTTCTTAGGCACAAGTAAAACCGGAACCTTTGTTCATAAGATCCTCAACTTGCCTTTGCAACTCTTTGGTTTCCTCAGGATTGCATCTATACACAAGTCTATTTGGAATTGTAGAACCAAGGATAAAGTCAATTTGATGCTCTATTCCTCTTATTGGTGGCAAACCACTAGGAATATCATCGGGAAACACATCTTGAAATTCCTACAATAATCTCATAAAAGAACTAGGCAAAGAAGGGTCAAGATCGTGAGAGCTCAAATAAGATTCCTTGTAAATAAGTACAAGCATAGGCTACCTTAAAAGTAAAGCTTTCCTCACATCTTTTTCTTTTGCATAAAAACTTGATTTTCTCTCCTGTTGGGTACCGTGATGCAAACGCAGCGGAAAAATTAAAATTTTGTCACATTCCCAAGCCTGGATCTATGTAATTCGACCAATTGATTAAATCTAGGGTTTTTAATAATCTTACCAAAATGCAGAAGAGGCAAGATTCTCTGGAAGGATGAGAGGAGGTTCATACCGGTGACACCTTACCTCGAGCTTTTTGGCTTGGTTGTTCGGATCAAGATGTCTCCAAAAGGATGCATCCTCTATAGGTATCCACACGAATAGCCCTTCACAAAACGAATTTGAGTGTGTGTGCTAGCAACCTCTTGACTATCTCACAAATCAAGAACAAAAGGAAAAACTCTGTCTTTGTTTTCTAAGAGGAAAGAAAATGAATTTGGAGGCAAAAACAAGTGTGTGAAACCCTAGAGAATATAACATATTTATAGACTCCAAATTAGGGTTTCACTTACCAATGACCTTTTGGTAATTTTCCATTTATTATATTCTGATTTTGTTTAAAAACAAATCAAAAAATAATATCTTATTTATTTATTTAAAATAACATTTATCTTAAATAAATAAACAAATAAATAAATAAATAAAACACTTTAATTATTTATTTCTACAGAGTTTATTTTGGGCTTATTAAACCCATATCCGTTTTGGGCTTGTTCTAAGTGTGTGACCCTGTAGGTTCATATAACATTGGCAGTGGGCCTAAATCTCTATTTAGGCCTACAAGTCATAAGTGGCCTCTAGCAAGACATTATGACTACCCAAGTCATGTGAAGTCAATAATCCGATATAACCTAATTATAATGAATTTTATTGTCCCTTTATCACATGATATCTTAATTGAACATAAGACATAGAATGTCATCCTTATATAGTTTAATATTATGACTTGATTCCAAGTTGACTGAAAATGATAACTCTTTATCAATTCATTTCAGCATGGCCATGCATTTTCATTCAGTCTATCTCATCAAGGGGCCTTTAGATGTCTTTCTCATATTAATGAGGGATAAATTCCTTCTAAATCACTCACATTCCTCACATAACTAATTTTATATCCAACAACATTCTTTTAATCATCCGGTTAAAGACAATGTTAGAATGTGTCAAAACATAAAATAGCTATGTAGAAATCCATGATGATTTCAAGGTCAAAGGATCGAAATAAAATTACTGTGATAAGAAATACTTATGACAATAATCTATGTAGTATTCTCATAGTGGGTCAATCCAGTACATGATCTCTCATCATGTACCTATGAGTTGACTTAATATCTCATATTTATGATTAGTAGAACATAACCATCAGTCAACATCATACTAGCCTTAATACTTTAATATTCATATAATGAATAAATGGCTAGGGATAATTAGAATAGAACTCTTATTTTAATCTAAGGGTTTTACTATCAAGTCACATACTTGATGGCCTTAGTAAGAATTAACCATTCATGTAATTATCATAAAATCAAATGATAATATAATACCTCTTTATTAACAAAATAAGAAAGTCAATACATAATCACAAATGATTGACCTAGTGCATATCACTAACAGTTTTACCTTATTCACACTCAACTCTCCTTTTGCATGCGCATTACTCTTTTTTTTTTCTCATTGTGCATCCCCTCAAGCTCTCCTTTTTTCACTCTTTGCTCGCTCCTCTCATTGCTTTTCTCACAACTTTCCTTTTGCTTGTTTTCCTTTTCTTTTTTATGCAAACTCTCTCTCTCTCTTTTTATTGCTTTTTCTTTTTCAAACTCTTCAAATCTTTGCTTTAGGACTTTTTGGTCCTCATACACTTCATTAGGGGTTAAAGGTTTAAGGGTAATGGGTACATCATTCATTACAAAAGAATATCTATTAGAAAACCCATTATGATTAGCCCTCCTATCATATTGCCAAGGACGCCCCAAAAGAATATGACAAGCTTGCATAGGCAATACATCACACAATACTTCATCTTCATATTTGCCTATGAAAAATGCTATCTTCACTTGTTTAGTTACTTTTATCTCCCCACAATCATTCAGCCATTGCAATGTGTAAGGCCTAGGGTGCTTCATGGTATATAAATGCAATTTCTCAACTAACATGGTGCTAGCTACATTTGTGCAACTACCGCCATCAATGATCATACAATATACCTTATCTTGCACCTTGCATCTAGTGTGAAAGATGTTCTCATGTTGTGCCTTATCCTCCATCTTGGTTTGCACATTCATGATTCGCCTTGTAATAAGCAATTCACCATGTGATGGACTTTGTATACCCTCATCATCACTTGCATCCTCAAGCTCAGGCATCTCCAAATTGCACTCATCATCATCACTTTCACTAAAGACTTCGCTACCCCTCATCGTCATGGTGCGCTTATTTGGGCAGTTAGAAGAGATATGCCCATAACCCAAACATTTAAAACATTGAACATCACGAGATCGTTTAGTTTGAGTTTCACCTTTGTCTTTGGTCTTGGCATTGCCCCCTTCGTTTCCTCCTTTGTTATTATCAAATTTTGCCATAGTGAAGCTCTTATCTCCATTCTTCCAATTTGACTTCCATGAAGCACTACAAGAAGTTAAATTGCCTTTGGAATTCTTGAACTTCAATTGCTTCTCAATCTTGACCGTCATGTGCAACATATCATCCATGTCAACATAGTGATGTAATTCCACTAAGTCGGCTATGTTTCTATTCAGCCCATGCAAAAACCTTGCCATTGTTGCCTCACAGTCTTCATCAATATTTGCTTTAATCATAGCTATCTCTATTGCTTGATGGTACTCCTCTGCACTTTTAGATCCTTGCATAAGGTTTTGAAGTTTATTATACAATTCTCTATAATAGTGTGTAGGAACAAACCTCTTGCGCATGATTGCCTTCATCTCCTCCCATGTCTTAATAGGTCGATCATGGTTCCTTCTTCTACTAGTCACCAATTGATCCCACCAAACAAGTGCATAATTGGTAAACTCTACGGCAGCTAGCTTCACCTTCTTTTCTTCGGAATATTGATGGCCCTTAAAGATGAACTCCACCTTTTTCTCCCATTCCAAATAGGCTTCGGCATCACTTTTGCCTTGAAAGCTTGGAATTTTCATCTTAATGCTTCCCAAGTTGTTATCAACTCTTGCACGGCCGTTTCTACCTGAATTGGATGTTTGTTCATCATCCTCTTGTTCATGTCTCCCACGGCTTCTATTATTGATTGTACTAGCATCTCCATAATGACTTGACTCCATCTTGTCTATTCGGTCTGCCAAGTCTTCAATTTGGTTTACCAAATCTAGTCTCAACTTGTCAAATAATTGGGTCATGGATTTCATGTACATCTTTTGATCGGGCATTCCTTCTTCACCTTCTTAAGTCATTGCTTTAATTTTTCCTACAAGAAATTATTAGTAGCAATAAAAAAGATCTCACAAAATAGTCCCTTACGTGTTTCACTCAATTTAAATGGCACTCACACTCGTGTTTCACTCAATAAGGCTCTTACCCTTTTATGAGCTCACCACTCGCCTTTTACCACTCAAATTCCCCAAATCTCAGTTCTAATAAAACTAATGCAAATTATGCAAAAATTGCTCAATCAACTCAACACCGCAATCATAAAAATCAAATTAAACTTAAAATTCAAAGTGACTATTCACGAATCAAATAAACAAGAAAATAAGCAAGTGAAAAAAACTTAGCTCAAAATCAAGAAAAAACCCAATTTTTAGAAGTCAAGAAATCGTACATAATGAAAATTAACAAAAGAAGTCAAATTTGAGTTATAAACCCACAAACACATTTTGAATTAAAACAAAATAACAATTTTTTTGTTTTGTTTTGTTTTCTTAATAGATATGGAAATTGAACAAACTAACTCAATTAAGGGTCTTTTGATAGATTTTGAACCCTTTTGCATAAAACATAATGATTGTTTTTTTTTTTTTGAAATTAAGAAGAATTGAGAAGAAGAAGAAGAAGAAATTATGAACAAAAATTAAATGATAAATAACCAAACCTTGAAGTTTGGCTCTGATACCAAATTGATACGAACCCTACCTATAATAGAGATAGAACGTGCATCCAACTTTGAATATTACCCCAAGGATCATCAAGGATAGTTGTGTTGATGGAGTTAAACCCCTTGCTTATTAAATTGAAGCAAGATACTTAGCTATTATAAGATGAATAATCACACAATTCTAAGTTTAATCTAACCTAGTAATTGTAATGAAAGGTAGAAGTGAAACAATTCAAGTAAACTTACAAAGTTTCAAAAGAACAAAGTTCAAGGAAAAACCTCACTTTTTATATTTCAATGCTTTAATTCGTATGTCATAGGGTTAGCCCTTATATAGGCATGTAAACAACCTAATCCTTAAAGAAAAAGGCTCTATTCCTTATTCCCAAAGATACTTATATAGGAAAATCCTTAATTAAGGAGATTTTCTTCAAAATAGGACAACTAATGACAACTCATCTTTAAAAAGTCAAAATTGACAACTCATTATAAGTCATGACAACTAAACAAAATGACAACTCATGACAACTAAGAATAGAAGCATGCCATGTCACATGTTGACCATTGATCCTTGACTTTGACTTGTTGACTGTTTGACTTTGACTTTGACTTGTTGGCTTATTGAATTTGACTTGGAATATCCTTGAATCTTCTCATATCTTCTAGAATCTTTTTGAATCTTCCTTATTGACTCCAAAATAGAAAAAAAAAACCTTCCAAATTTGTCTAATTCAAGCTAATTAATTTTAGAATAGGAAATTAAGCTAATTAGCTTGAATTCTTCATCATGCGGCTCCAAGCTTGTACTTGTAGTCAAATCCACCAACTTGCTTGTAATATGAAAGACAAGCAAATTCAATGCTTGTTTGAACTTCTTTATCCTTGATCTTGTCATTGGTCCCTCATAATGCAATGGATCACTTGGTTTGATGGACTTGCTTAGCTTGGTTGCATCATAATGAAATCCTCGTTACTACTCCAATTGCCATTTTCATCTTTAAGTCTGTGAATCTAATTAAACTTCCTGCAAGAAGATGCATACGAATGAAAGACTTTCGCATTGCAATCTCCATTATTAAGCCAGTTTTATTTTGCTTATTGTCCCTAGTAAGATTCTTATTGTTTGAGAAGTTTGTCATAATCTCTCTGACCCATTTTAAACTCCTGAATACCTAGTTCATCGTGGTAATTTTTTAGACATTTAATCTTTGCATGAAACATAACTAAGTCTTCCTTAAATCTCTTCAAAAGACTTTCTCCCTATTTAGTAAGAGCCTCACAACATGAATTAATTTCTGTAGAATATTCAAAACCAATGCACTATCCTAACTCGCAGCAACCCTCTCGGTCACCCCTAGTTCCAACTGTTGGGTTTCGTGATACAAACGTAGAGGATTAATTAAAATTTTATCACATTCCCAAACCTGGATCCATGTAATTTGACTACTTGATTAAATCTAGGGTTTCAAGAATCTCACCAAGACATAGAAGAGGTAAGATTTTCTAGAAGGATGAGAGGAGGTTCACACTAGAGACACCTTACCTCGAGCTTTTTGCTTTAGTTGTTCGGATCTAGACGTCTCCAAAAGGATGCGTCCTATATAGGTATCCATATGAACAACCCTTCATAAAATGAATTGGAGTGTGTGCTAGCAACCTTCTTAATTGTCTCACAAATCAAGAATAAAAGAAAAAATTTTTCTTTATTTTCTAAGAAGAGAGAAAATGAATTTGGAGGCAAGAAAAACTAGTGTATAAACCCTAGAGAATATAATATATTTATAGACTCCAAATTAGGGTTTTACCTACTAATGACCTTTTGGTAATTTCCATTTATTATATTATGATTTTGTTTAAAAAAAATCAGAAAAAATATCTTATTTATTTATTTAAAATAACATTTATCTTAAATAAATAAACAAATAAATAAATAAATAACTTTAATTATTTATTTCCACAAAGTTTATTTTGGGCTTATTAAACCCAAATTCATTTTGGGCTTATTGAACCCAAATTCATTTTGGGCTTGTTATAAGTGTGTGACCCTGTAGGTTCACATAACAATGACAGTGGGCCTAAATCTTTATTTAGGCCTACAAGTCATAAGTGGCCTTTAGCAAGACATTATGACTACCCAAGTCATGTGAAGTCAATAATCCAATATAACCTAATTACAGTGAATTTTATTGTCCCTTTATCATATGATATCCTAATTGAACATAAGGCTTAGAATGTCATCCTTATATAGTTCAATATTATGATTTGATTCCAAGTAGACTGAAAAAGATAACTCTTTATTAATTCATTTCAGTATGGCCATGCATTTTCCTTCAGTCTATCTCATCAAGAGGCCCATAGATATCTTTCTCATATTAATGAGGGATAAATTCCTTCTGAATCACTCACATTCCTCACATAGCTAATTTCATATCCAACAACATCCTATTTAATCGTCCGGTTAAAGACAATGTTAGAATGTGTCAAAACATAAAATAGCTATGTAGAAATCCATGATGATTTTAAGGTCAAAGGATCGAAATAAACTTACTGTGATGAGAAATACTTATGATGATAATCTATGTAGTATTTTCATAGTGGGTCAATCCAGTACATGATCTTTCATCATGTACTTATGAGTTGACTTAATATCTCATAGTCATGATTAGTAAAACATAACCATCAGTCAACTTCATACTAGCCTTAATACTTTAATATTTATATAATAAATAAATGGCTAGGGATAATTAGAATAGAACTCTTATTTTAATCTAAGGGTTTTACTATTAAGTATCACATACTTGATGGCCTTAGTAAGAATTAACCATTCATATAATTAATATAAAATCAAATGATAATGAAATACCTTTTTATTAATAAAATAAGAAAGTCAATACATAATCAAAAATGATTGACTTAGTGCATATCACTAACACCAACAACCATGAATTTTTGAATCATAATTTTATATGCTTTCGAACATAAGCTTTTTTACTTAAATATAAGAATAATGTAAGGTGATCTAAAGAAGAAGAATCATGCACCCAAATTGCTGCATCAGGAAACATGGAAAGCCAATATTGATTTGCAATAACTCTATCAAGTCTTTCTTCAACCCAAGCTTGAGTTCCCCTTCCCCTCTTCTAAGTGAATTGATATCCCTTCCAACCCATATCCACTAACCTAGAATCTAAAATTGCATCCCAAAAACCATAAATTAATAGCATTTGGTATCTAGCATAACCTTTTTTCTTAGGGAGTGTAGTAATATCATTAAAATCTCCCATAATGCACCATTGTAGTGCATAGAGGGATGATAAATGATGTAATAACTGCCATGACTCCTGCTACCTTTACCTATATGAAATCCTATAGAAACCAATACAACTCTAAGAACCTACATGCTCAATAGTAACCTTAAAGTCTATATAATTAAGATGAGACCCTAAAATATCAACAGTAACATTCTCACGCCACATTAAAGCCAATTCACCATAGTGGCCTACACAATCAATAAAATGAAGGCCATGGAAACCCAAACTTTATTTAACCCGATCCATTTTTTTTATAGTTGCTAAAGTTTTAATTAAAAAAAATAAGACTAGGCCTTGTATGAGCTACCAAATCTTGTAAAACACGAATTGCTTATAGGTTGGCAAGCCCATGACAATTCCAAACTAAAGCACTTATTGTAATAGGCAGGCCTGAGTCACAGGTCCTGCCTTTAATCCATTTTTTGACACATTGTCCACAGTCATATTCTTTGGCCCATTAAGTTCTTCTGGCCTATAAAAAACTCTCCTCCTTTTTTTATCCATCATTATCAAGCCCTCCTTTTTTTCTAGTAAAGAAATAGTAGTTTGATTCCTTAAAACTAACTAATTGCCATGTTAGTTATCATGGGAATTTGGATAAGTATTAACTATCTTTCCTTGTGATGAAAGACTAGTTTGGAACATATCTTATTATCTTGAAAATCCCCTTTATTAGTGCCAATCTCTTGAGCCATATCCTTATCTCTAATCCTTACATTAGTGGGATTTTAAAAAACCACATTAGCACTATGTTCTTGCCTACCATAATTAGACTTCTCTGATGAAGATTCACTGTTTTCTAATCTAAGCCACCATTCCATAGAATTCTGACCACGATAGGGTGTTGCTTAAAGCCAGCTACCAAATTGCTTGTTGGTTAGGAGCATTGGATTTTCAAACACTGCTTCACAAAACTTCTTGAAATGTCCTATCTTTCCATAAACAAAAAAAAAATATGCACAACCTTTCATACTAAATTCAATCTAGCACCATTGTGCTCCTTTCAACTTGATCTTCATCTGAGCAAGTAATGGTTTTAAAACATCCACCTAAACTCTAACTCGTAAATGAGTTCTCCAAATACTAGTAAAATTATTCTCATTAGATTTGACATACATACAAATAGTATTGGCTATGTTCTATAGAATTTTCTTTGTTCCTAGTCCTGCCAAAAGATTCAGAACCTAAATCCAAAATTAAAAAAACTAGAACTCCATATTCACTAGTACAAGAGAACCATCATAAAGCATTAGGATTAAAATATTTTGATCAAAAGACTAAGGGTTTTGTTCAATAATATAGTTCATGTCCATTTCATGAAAGAACTTAAATGAATAAATCTAATTTCCCATATGCGATATACATACACCTTTGACTAAATGCCAAAAAGAGACAAAAGTGTTCCTCATCGCCATGAAATTTATAGTTGTTAGAAATTTTCCAATAAGATAAAACTTAAGTACAACCCTTACATTCCCAATTTCATCTACTGTGACTTCTAATTTTGGTCCTATACCATCAGTAATCTTAAGTTGGTTATATTGTTCTGCCAAAGTTTCTTGAATATTCTTGTCATTACTACTTGAAAATGCCTTAGAAGGGGAGGTGAATACGATAAATGAACAATGAACGAAAATCAAAAAATTCTTTACAAGAATTGAAAGAATGTTGAGAAGGAAGAATGATGAACACAAGAATTTAAGGAGTTCAGATTCTCAACAATCCTAAGTCTCCACCTAACTTATCCCCAAGTTCGGATTTTTAATTCCCACAATCTTATTCATAAGATTTGAGATTACATAAGAGTTTAAGGCTCACCAAAAAACCAAATCACAAGTGTTTCAATGGTAAACACTTAAACTAATTTCACTAGAATAGAATCTCACTTCCCATTTTCTTAATCCCAAAAAATAGAGGAATAAAAATATCTATTCTAACACTCACCAGCTCTCATAAGAGTTATATAAATTTAAAATGAATTTGAAGAGAGTTTTGAGAGCTTAATTGAATGATTAAGAGAGTATAATGAGTAAACAAGTTTCTTTTAAACTTTCAATTGAACTCCAGGAGTTGTTTATATAAATAAACAATTTAGATTATGGTTGTTGGATGCATTTATTATATCTCCAATATTTATTTTTGATTTTTGAATCATCTTAGACTTATTTATGTTAGAACGTCGCAAACCTTAGCTTGTGAGGAGTAAACCTTGGCTTGTGAGGAGCAAGTTTGCTAGCCGTTGTATTTAAAAAAAGTTATTATTGTCTATCTCTATTGCCCTTACAAGCTAAAGCCTACTCCTCATAATCGTGAGGGCAGCTCATGAGGAGCACTGCCTCTTTTGGCAATAATTGCTTGAACAAGCACTGTAGATGCTTGGCTTGTGAGGCACTCATGAGGGGATCACTGTAGGTCCAATTTAGTAAATTTTTGGCATATAATTATTTTGTAAAGATTAGGGATTTGCATAGATTGAGATACTTTATCAAAATTTATACTTATACTCTTTCAAGGAGTATTTCATTGTCTTTAATCATTAAGCAATTATTCTTAATAATTAATCAACTTCCTACACACTTAAAGGAAACCATTAGAATCTAAATTATTTGTCAAAGTTTAAAATTAGGAGTTTGATGATGCAAATGGTCAACACTATTGCTAGCCATGATGCAAAAGAAGTGACAAAGTGTTCAATCAAAAGATTTGAGATGAAAGAAGAAAAGAAAAGAATAGAATTAAGGTAAAGGAAGAAAAAAGGGTAGAGTTAATAATAACAATAAAACTTGCAAAGAATGCAAGACAATAAAACTTGCAAAGAGTGTAAGACGATATTGTTTGATACTTACTAGTGTCAACAAAATGTACTAGATGGTTTATGTTGAACCTAAAAAACACATTTGTAATGGTTTAATGTGCCTCAAAATACTTATAATAATATTTTGGAAATCAGATTGAGTTGATTTAAAATTCTAACTTGGGGATAAGTTAGGTAGTAGAGCATAATTAGTTTAGACAATGAAACTTTATAAATCACTTGTGTTCCTTTTACTTTTATGTTTTTATGTTTCTTTGCTTCATCTCAATTTCTTTTAATTTTTCATTAATCCTTAGTTTCTTCCCTAATTCACCTGAAATCCGTATTCACCCCCTTTAGGGCATTTTCTATTGGTTTATAGCTTGAGTTCTAGACACTTTATGTTAGTATAAATATGCCATAATGTCATTCTTGATGTACTTTGACATTGCATATTTATCCCATATTAAAATAAAAAGACATCGATTCAATTAGGGAACCGAACTCCTTAAATCCTTGTGTCGATATTCTTAATCTTTTTTTACTTCCTTAATTTCTTTAAATTTAAATTAGTCCTATTCACCCCTCCTCCAGAGCCTTTTAAAGATTGTAAAGATCTTTTAAAAGCAAAATTGATGGTTCATCCAAGGCAATACAGTTAAATGAGAAAGAATTGCAATTTTAGGAGTTTTAATTCAACGAAACATTTAATTAGCATAATTTTTTGTTTGAATTATATTATTGAGTTGATGAGAACAACTTACTTAAGTTGTATGAATATGGAACAAGTTTGATTTAGAGAAGATGATGGCAATGAGTGGGTAGGAAAGAGGGTAAAAGTAAAAGGGAAATCAACTTTTGATCTTAATTGATAATTGCATATTAAAAATAATAAACGGTGTCAACTCTACTTTTTTTTACATATTAATTGAGGGACCTAAATCATACAAAAATACTTAATTATGTATTTAAATGGTTCAAGAAAAATATAAGGAGCAAATGTGCTTTTCAGTACAAACATTAGGGGCAAAAATGCACCTTTGTCCATTAATATATGACAAAAATGCACCTTTTCCATTAGTCACAGCTTTAGCCCATGCAACAAAATCACCTCCCCTTTAGCGCTGAGTAGAAAACAACTGTAGAGTATAAAGAGAGGAATGAACCAACGAGAACCTTTTCTTTCATCTTCATCCTGCCGGGAAATTTCTCCGACATCAGAAAATGTTTGGGCAAAGAGCATTGGCTGCATGTCTGGCATTTTTCAGTTTGTCTGCAAATATAATAATCGCCGTAGATTTCTCACTTATGGTACTCCAAATTTCTTATTGCTTTTTAATTAATCAATCGAAATTGTTGTTTTTTTTTGTTGCAATAATTAATTATTTGATTAACGTACAATTTAATGTTCAGGGAAAAAGCAAGAAAAAATGCCATTTCTTCCTCAAATTCGCAGCCATCCTCTTCTTCAGCTCCACCGCAAGATAAAATTAGCATTAAGAACCCAAAACTCTCATATGAAATAGTGGTTTCGAGAAGTCCAACACTTCCTCCAGAGATGAGAGTTTCATCTTCAGAGAAAAAGTTCCCTAGTTCGCCGGTGCTGGTTGCAAAGCTGATGGGACTGGACGAGATTCCAAGAGCATGCGCAGCAGAATCAGCAGTGGCGGAGAAGCGGCGTAGACTGTTAGGAGCACTGGAGAAATGCGACGAGGATTTGAAGGCTCTAAAGAAGATGATTGAGGTTGTGAAGAACGTAGGAGATAACACAACTAATAATAATAACAATAATATTAAAGTATACTAAAGCAGTGTAATAGAAAAAAAGGATGAGTTGGAGGCGAATCCTGGGACAATCTTTGACCAGTTCGCTCGTTCGGCTTTCTGCAGTTACACAAAACGTTGCAGTTGGACACCGATTAGTAAGTCTAATTAGTGTCGTTTAATCTGATTTTTTTTTTGTTATTAATTACATTTGTCTTTAGTTTTGAATGCATCGACATCTATTGCTACTAGTAGTATAAATGCATGCATGGAAGAACTCACAGGCAAATGTGATACAAACACTGACAAGCTTCTCCTTACTGGAAAAAAGTACAAAATAGTATTTAATGCTTAGTTTTCCTTCTATTTTTAAGTTTTAAGCATATATTTGATTTAGGCACAATCTAATGGAATACCTTTTTAAAGAAAGTCTCATATTTCTCTTGGTTTGAATCCCACTCTACCCTCTTCCCCTCTAATCTCACGTATTACATATGTATAGAATGGCAAGGATTAACGTTAAAAGAAAATTGTAGTGGTTGTCTAGGATTCCAGCTGACAATGATAACATATTTGCGGTGGGGTGGAGACACCATTATATATGTCAACTGTTCCAATGGGAGACACAATTACTGCTATTTGCTCCCCACAAAATACTATGATTTAGAATTGTCAGGAGCTTCTTGCTCTTACATTCATATAAAAATAAATATGGTTGCTTTGGCCTTACCTTTCTCGTTCTTTTTGTTCGCTTTTTCTGCAAAAGTAAACAGCATTAATCAAGCTTAAATTAAACATAACTGCTGGACCACGACCTCATATATATATTATTCAATTGTCCTTTAGAATGACAGAGTCAAAAAGACGCAAAATATTTACCTGCAACACTATTGTTTTATTGCAAAAAAAAAAAAAAAAAAAAAAAACAACTTATACGCTTTACTTGGTACAACCCATTTCCAACTGATTTGGGTCCCCCATATGAAATCAACACCAATCCCATCTTATCTTCTCATGATCATCCTCTGCTTCAATTCAAGAAAACTTTAGTGCTTTTCTTTCTTTTTCCCGTTAGAGTACTCCACCTCTGACCTTTTTTTTTTTATCTTGTCTATTTCTTTCCTTGCAACAGCCCTTAGAATGTTTTGACAAAAAAATAAACAACTTTTAGAATGTATTTAGGATAAATTTTATAAAATTTTATAAAAAATTATTTATAATTTTAAATGATTTGTATGCGATTTAAATAAATATATTATAAAATTCATTGGTGAGTACATTGTAGAATTCATTGGTTAAAATTTTTAAATAAATTTCACAACTTTTCACTTTATATTTCTAAATGATGTAAGATAAATTTGCCCAGTTGAAATATTGGCTACATGTGGATTTGAATTTTCTCCTATTTACTTTTTAATTTGGCATTATCATTTTTTTTAAAAAAAATAATTGTAATTATTTTTTAGGCAATTGATATAGAAAAAAGATAATATTTTTAATTTTTTATAAATTTATTTTATCTTTCAAAATTTAATAAGGTTATTTTAATTTTTAGTCAATTGCTTTACAATTTTAGCTCAATTTATATTTTGATAAAGTTGATAAAAAAATATATACATGGCCACTTTAAATGAATTTTGTTAGGTAATACATGCCTATTTTTTTATATTTTAACTAAATTACACATTAATTATTTTAAAATAGTAAACAAGTGGTCAATTAATATATTTTTATTAATTTTAAAATTAAAATAAATTTATATAAATCATGTAAATTTTGTTTTTTTGTTTTCACCTTTTTTACCAAGAAATATGTTATCTTTTTTGGTTAATAACGAGATTATATGAGCTAAACTTTAATGGATTATATAATAGGAGCAATTCTCCCCTTTAATGACGACGGTAAAAATTAAATTTTACATTTTAGAATGTCTTCGGACAGAAATTATTACTTGACTACTCTCTTACTAACAAGACACATGTTATCTTAATAATATTATGATACTCATATTCTATTTATGTGAAACTATTATGAAATTAATGTCTGTCTTCATTTCTTTGGTGCCTGTGCATATAATTTTTATTTAGCATAAAAAATACAAAAAATTATTGGGCGAATTCAGTTCGTCATATAGGATTATAAATTTAACATGTAGTATAATTGGATAACATTTATTGTACTTTTTAATTTCAAAAGTTAAACATGCAACTATGATTATTTTTAACACATTTATAAATTTTTTTTATTTAAAAATTTCATATGTTATGAATTTTTTATATAAAATTATGATTTTTTTTAAATAATAAGTAAAAAGTATTGTTATTAAATGTGGTAACAAGAAAAAAAAAATAATAACCGTTAATGTAATTATTTTTTGAAAAGATTATAAATTTGGTGTAAGAACTTTTCCATTTTTCTATTTAAGTGTCTAATCTTTTTTTTTTTTTTTAAGTGTTTGAACTTTAGAAAAACATGCCAATATAATGTTTTCGGCTGATTTAATGTTGACTGGGTTCTGAGTTAGATCAAAGATCCACTTTTATCCCAGTCATTAATCATATCATTTGCCATATTTATTGATTTATTTAAAGGACAAAATTATCCCTATTCAGTCACCCTTTATGTCTGCAGCAGAAGTTAATGTTAAAATTATTTTTGTCAATTCATAATATTTAATAAGGTAATAAGTATATTTTTGTTATTTAAATAATGCAATATATATAACATATGACATGACTAATAATTGAGATAAAAGTGAATCCAATTTGATATGACTCAGCATCCAGTTAGTATCAAATCGGCTGTAAACACTAAATTGATATACTTTTCTAAATTTTAGATACTTGATTGCAAAAAAAAATAAAATTAGACACTCATATAGAAAAAATTGAAAAATTCAAATACCAAATTTGTAATTATTATTTATTTTTTTTCCTATATAATGCGCGACCAAAAATATAAATGGGGTAAAAATTAATTTTTTTTTTGTCTTTTAATAAAAATTGGGCATCTACCCAAAAAATGTGATTATCTTCCCTTTTGAAAGCGCATTTGTGTGTTTTTTTTAGTAATTTTAACATGTGTTTTACTTATTATTTTAGAAAATAACCCATAATTTTATATAAAAAATTCATAACATATGAGATTTAAAAAAATCATAATTTTAAAATTTTTTTATAAATGTATTAAAAGTAATTATAGTTAGATGTTAAACTTTTAAAGTTAAAGAATACAATAAATGTTACCTAATTGTATTATATGTCAAATTCATAGTAGAGAAATCATAATCCTATATGATAAATTAAGTTCACCTTCTCCAAAGATACTCATTTTATATACATTTGCACAAAAATGAGTTAAAAATAAAAACATAATGTAAAATATTTTTAGAAAAGACATTTCTTTTTAGCATTGAGCACCCCTAAATCAACAAAAATTATAATATAAATTACTGGAATATAATGTTTAACATAAATCATTTGTCATGCGAGGGTACGTCCAAAAACTCTGTTCATCGTACCGAAATGGAACTGCACGAAATATCTAAAAGAAAAAAAACAAATAATTAATTAGTTACAATTCTAATCACCGGTTAGGAAAAACCAATTCTTTTATTTGGATATGTATTTGTATTATTCTAATGACTGTGTATCACAATCTGCAAAGCAGGGTGGAAGAGTGATGATTCCAAACAAAAGGATAGGGAGAGAGGAGGCAGCCGAATTATGTTATCGAATTTGATAATAAAGCGGTGCGGGTTAGAAACTTGGAAAAAGATCATACAGGCAAAAGATATTTGGTGAAAAACCCAAAATTAAAGATTGAGAAAACAAGAAGAGAAGAAGGCTTTAACAGCAGTAAAGTCGATGGGGGAAAAGTAATAAAGGTTGCAGCATAAAATAAAAGAGAGTGTGAACGAAGTTTGTAGGGATATTGCATGGGGCCAAAAGAGAGAAATTGGAAGGATAGGATTGAGTTTACAAGATCATATATGCAGAGACTTGATTGAAGAGATTGTCGATGAAATGGGACGCTGTTGCATTTGCTCGCCACTTCAACTCCCACTTGAATCATGTAAGAGAAGATTGCATTTCTGACTACAGCTTTAATGCAAAGGTAAGAATTTTCCTCTCTTTAATAGCTACCACTTCTAATTTCTGCTGTATTTGCCTGTATTCATTATCTTGTGACAATTGCTTGTATATGTAGCATTAATTCTAAACATTTTTTCTTTATGAATTTATTTGTTGAAACATCCTGACTTTCACGCTTAATTTGGTGGGTGTCTGAAACGGTTTTGACGATCTATATTATTGTGTTGAAGAGATTATCTATATGATTTGGTCGACCACGAAAAACACACGGTAGCAACAGAACCAGGAAACTATATTGAAAAGACAATTCTTTTCTATTCTACTAGTATTTGATTAATATTAATTAGTGATCCAGGAAGAATGAGTCGTTTTCTTCCATAATGAATTGTTGGCATCAAATCTACAGTTAGTCTATGTGAATCTTTCTGTTGTAGGGTAAAATGCACGGGAGGATATTAAATTTTAATTTTATTTCAATTCAATTACCAAATTTTGATTTTATGTTTTTATGTTTCTTTGCTTCATCTCAATTTCTTTTAATTTTTCATTAATCCTTAGTTTCTTCCCTAATTCACCTGAAATCCCTATTCACCCCCTTTAGGGCATTTTCTATTGGTTTATAGCTTGAGTTCTAGACATTTTATATTAGTATAAATATGTCACAATGCATTCTTGATGTACTTTGACATTGCATATTTATCCCATTTTACAATAAAAAGACATTGATTCAATTAGGGAACCGAACTCCTTAAATCCTTATGTCGACATTCTTAATCTTTTTTTACTTCCTTAATTTCTTTAAATTTAAATTAGCCCTATTCACTCCTCTTCTAAAGCCTTTTAAAGATTGTAAAGAGCTTTTAAAAGCAAAATTGATGGTTCATCCAAGGCAATACAGTTAAATGAGAAAGAATTGCAATTTTGGGAGTTTTAATTCAACGAAACATTTAATTAGCACAATTTTTTATTTGAATTATATTATTGAGTTGATGAGAATAGCTTACTCAAGTTGTATGAATATGGAACAAGTTTGATTTAGAGAAGATGATGGCAATGAGTGGGTAGGAAAGAGGGTAAAAGTAAAAGGGAAATCAACTTTTGATCTTAATTGATAATTGCATATTAAAAATAATAAACGGTGTCAACTCTACTTTTTTTTTTTACATATTAATTGAGGGGCCTAAATCACATAAAAATACTTGATTCTGTATTTAAATGGTTCAAGAAAAATATAAGGAGCAAATGTGCTTTTCAGTACAAACATTAGGGGCAAAAATGCACCTTTGTCCATTAATATATGACAAAAATGTACCTTTTCCATTAGTCACAGCTTAGCCCATGCAACAAAATCACCTTCCCCTTCAGCGCTGAGTAGAAAACGACTGTAGAGTATAAAGAGAGGAATGAACCGACAAGAACCTTTTCTTTCATCTTCATCCTGCCGGGAAATTTCTCCAGCATCAGAAAATGTTCGGGCAAAGAGCATTGGCTGCATGTCTGGCATTTTTCAGTTTGTCTGCAAATACAATAATCGTCGCAGATTTCTCACTTCTGGTACTCCATATTTCTTATTGCTTTTTAATTAATCAATCGAAACTGTTGTTTTTTTTTGTTGCAATAATTAATTATTTGATTAACGTACAATTTAATGTTCAGGGAAAAAGCAAGAAAAAAATGTCATGTCTTCCTCAAATTCGCAACCATCCTCTTCTTCAGCTCCACCACAAGATAAAATTAGCATTAAAAACCCAAAACTCTCATATGAAATAGTGGTTCCGAGAAGTCCAACACTTCCTCCAGAGATGAGAGTTTCATCTTCAGAGAAAAAGTTCCCTAGTTCACCGGCGCTGGTTGCAAAGCTGATGGGACTGGATGAGATTCCAAGAGCATGCGCAGTAGAATCAGCAGTGGCGGAGAAGCGGCGTAGACTGTTAGGAGCACTGGAGAAATGCGACGAGGATTTGAAGGCTCTAAAAAAGATGATTGAGGTGGTGAAGAACGTAGGAGATAACACAACTACTAATAATAACAATAATATTAAAGTATATTACAGCAGTGCAATAGAAAAAAGGGATGAGTTGGAGGCGAGTCCTGAGACAATCTTTGACGAGTTCGCTCGTTCGGCTTTTTGCAGCTACACAAAACGTTGCAGTTGGACACCAATTGGTAAGTCTAATTAGTGTCGTTTAATCTGATTTTTTTTTGTTATTAATTACATTTGTCTTTAGTTTTGAACGCATCGACATCTATTGCTACTAGTAGTATAAATGCATGCATGGAAGAACTCACAGGCAAATGTGATACAAACACTGATAAGTTTCTCCTTACTGGAAAAAAGTACAAAATAATATTTAATGCTTAGTTTTCCTTCTATTTTTAAGTTTTAAGCATATATTTCATTTAGACACAACCTAACGGAATACCTTTTTAAAGAAAGTCTCATATTTCTCTTAGTTTGAGTCCCACTCTACCCTCTTCCCCTATAATCTCACGTATTAACATATGTATAGAAAGACAAGGATTAGCGTTAAAAGAAAATTGTAGTGGTTGTCTAGGATTCCAGCTGACAATGATAACATATTTGCGGTGGGGTGGAGACACCATTATATATGTCAACTGTTCCAATGGGAGACACAATTACTAATATTTGCTCCCCACAAAATACTATGATTTAGAATTGTCAGGAGCTTCTTGCTCTTACATTCATATAAAAATAAATATGGTTGCTTTTGCCTTACCTTTCTCGTTCTTTTTGTTCTATTTTTCTGCAAAAGTAAACAGCATTAATCAAGCTTAAATTAAACATAACTGCTGTCAACAAAAAAAAAAAAGGGGGGGGGAAGGTGTGGGTGGACCACGACCTCATATATATATTATTCAATTGTCCTTTAGAATGACAGAGTCAAAAAGACGCAAAATATTTTCCTGCAACACTATTATTTTATTGCAAAAAAAAAAAAAAAAAGAAAACCCAACTGATTTGGGTCCCCCATATGTAATCAACACCAATCCCATCCTATCTTCTCATGATCATCCTCTGCTTCAATTCAAGAAAACTTTAGTGCTTTTCTTTCTTTTTCCCGTTACAGTACTACCCCTCTAACCTCTTTTTTTTTTTATCTTGTCTATTTCTTTCCTTGCAACAGCTCATAGAATGTTTTGACAAAAAAAAAAAAAAAAAACAACTCTTAGAATGTATTTAGTATAAATTTTAAAAAATTTTATAAAAAATTATTTACAATTTTAAATGATTTGTATTTAATTTAAATGAATATATTGTAAAATTCATTGGTGAGTATATTGTAGAATTCATTGGTTAGAATTTTTAAATGAATTTCACAACTTTTGAGTTTATATTTCTAAATGATATAAGATAAATTTGCCCAGTTGAAATATTGGCTACATGTTGATTTGAATTTTCTCCTATTTACTTTTTAATTTGGCATTATCATTTTTTTTAAAATAATTGTAATTATTTTTTGGGCAATTGATATAAAAAAAAAAGATAATATTTTTAATTTTTTATAAATTTATTTTATCTTTCAAAATTTAATAAGGTTATTTTAATTTTTAGCCAATTACTTTACAATTTTAGCTCAATTATATTTTGATAAAGTTGATAAAAAAAATATATACGTGGCCACTTTAAAAGAATTTTGTTAGGTAATACATGCCCTTTTTTTTATATATATATTTTAACTAAATTACACATTAATTATTTTAAAATAGTAAACAAGTGGTCAATTAATATATTTTTATTAATTTTAAAATTAAAATAAATTTATATAAATCATGTAAATTTTGTTTTTTTGTTTTTACCTTTTTTACCAAGAAACATGTTATCTTTTTTGGTTAATAATGAGATTATATGAGCTCAACTTTAATGGATTATATAATAGGAGTAACTTTTCCCTTTAATGATGACGACAAGAATCAAATTTTGCATTTTAGAATGTTTTTGGATAGAAATTATTACTTGATTATTCTTTTACTGACAAGACACATGGTATCTTAATAATATTATGATACTCATATTCTATTTATGTGAAACTATTATGAAACTAATGTTTGGCTTCATTTCTTTGGTGCCTGTGCATATAATTTTTAATTAGCATAAAAAATACAAAAAAATATTGGGTGAATTCAGTTCGTCATGTAGGATTATAAATTTAACATGTAGTATAATTAGATAATATTTATTGTACTTTTTAACTTTAAAAGTTAAACATGCAACTATGATTATTTTTAACACATTTATAAACTTTTTTTATTTAAAAATCTCATATGTTATGAATTTTTTATATAAAATTGTGGTTTTTTTTTAAATAATAAGTAAAAAGTATTGTTATTAAATGTGGTAACAAGATAAAAAAAAAAAAACCGTTAATGTAATTATTTTTTAAAAAGATTATAAATTTGGTGTATGAACTTTTCCATTTTTCTATTTAAGTGTCTAACTTTTTTTTTTTTTTTTACAATCAAGTGTTTGAACTTTAGAAAAACATGTCAATATAGTGTCTTCGGCCGATTTGATGCTGAGTTAGATCAAAGATCGACTTTTATCTCAGCCATTAACCATATCATTTGCCATATTTATTGGTTTATTTAAAGAACAAAATTATCCCTATTCAGTTACCCTTTATGTCTGCAGCAACAGTTAATGCTGAGATTATTTTTATCAATTCATAATATTTAATAAGGTAATAAGTATATTTTTGTTATTTAAATAATGCAATATATGTGACATATGACATGACTAATAATTGAGATAAACATGAATCCAATTTGTTTCTTTTTAATTAAATTTCTATTCCTCTGTATTTATCATGCATGCATATTGCAAACAGTGAAATTGAAAACAATGGAGAAACAACAAATTTATAACTACATACAATGTTGTGCTGTAGAGCGAGCGCCAACACTGCAACGAAAAAAGAAGCCCGGAGAAGAGGATATTATCAGTACTGTAAGTTTCTTCGACAGAATTAAGACTGAAACGATTCCAGAGAGGAATTATGACAGCCTAGCTTTGCCTTTATGGACAAGCAAAGCCATGACAGAGAGTGTGAACGAAGTTTGTAGGGATATTGCATGGGGCCAAAAGAGAGAAATTGGAAGGATAGGATTGAGTTTACAAGATCATATATGCAGAGACTTGATTGAAGAGATTGTCGATGAAATGGGATGCTGTTGCATTTGCTCGCCACTTCAACTCCCACTTGAATCATGTAAGAGAAGATTGCATTTCTAACTGCAGCTTTAATGCGTAGGTAAGAATTTTCCTCTCTTTAATAGCTACCACTTTTAATTTCTGCTGTATTTGCCTGTATTCATTATCTTGTGACAATTGCTTGTATATGTAGCATTAATTCTAAACATTTTTTCTTTATGAATTTATTTGTTGAAACATCCTGACTTTCGCTCTTAATTTGGTGGGTGTCTGAAACCGTTTTGACGATCTATATTATTGTGTTGAAGAGAATATCTGTATGATTGGTCGACCACGAAAAACACACGGTAGCAACAGAACCAGGAAACCATATTGAAAAGACAATTCTTTTCTATTCTACTAGTATTTGATTAATATTAATTAGTGATCCAGGAAGAATGAGTCGTTTTCTTCCATAATGAATTGTTGGCATCAAAACTACAGAGTCTATGTGAATCTTACTATTGTAGGGTAAAATGCACGGGAGGATACTAAATTTTAATTTTATTTCAATTCAATTACCAAACTTTAATTTATATTTTTTAATATATCAAATTTCTATTTGATTTTATAGCAGTCACTTAAAAATTTTTTTGGTATTTGAACAATCCAAAATTATTATTTTAATCCAAATTTAATTAATTAATTAGTTTTTTTTTAAAAGTAAGTCCATATTTTCTATATATTTATAGAAAATAAGAAAAAATTTAAAAATTATTTTGATTCTGCTTAGAAATTGTAGGAGGAATAAAAAATCATGAACCAAAACAATGAAAATAAAGATACACCAAATGTTTGTTTTCTCCCCCTATTTCAAACTAATACAAATATGTCTTTAAAAATAATTTTTCTTTGAAAAGAAATTAACTAAATATACATGCAAACTTAATTATTTTTCCTCCTTTGACAAAATGCAAAAGGAAAATAAAAATTGCATTAACAAAAAAAAAGATAGAGTTACAATGATATTGGAATATTAATTGTAAATGAAAACACAAATAACAAAAACACAAGACATAATCTAGCTTCTCAAAGCTTAAAAAACTAAAAATAAATAGTAAATAAACCAAAAATAAATTGATAAAAAAATAATAAAAAAAAGAAAATCTAATCTTGTGGAGGAGGAGGAGAAGGATTCTAAGTGCATGAAAATCTAATCTTGTGGAGGAAGAGGAGGATTCCTTGTGGAGGAGGAGGAGAAGGATTCTAAGTGCATGAAAATCTAATCTTGTGGAGGAAGAGGAGGATTCCAAGTGCATTATATGTTGTGATGAACATACAATTGATGAATATCATACTCTATGTGATCCATCATATTCTCAAAATGATAAAGTCTTGTGTCCACTTGATTAAACCTATTGTTGAGGTCCACTTGATTAAACCTCTTGTTGAAGTTGGATTCAACAATGGAGAGACGATAAAAAAATCCTCCAACCTAAGTTGGTTCTTCATCAACACTTTGAGAAGTGGAAGGTCACCTTGCTCTTTTTCTTCGAGATTGAGGAGGAGCATGTTCTTGAGGGATTTCTTCTTCAATTTGGACACCTTCAAGTCCAAGAGTGCCTATGTGCTCAATATCTTTTCAATCTTGTGCTAGCCCCTCATTAACATCTTCATCTCCAGCTTCGTCTTTCCAAACCCAAGTATTTCTAACAAGCTTGAATTGCCTAATGTTTATCAAGAGGTTATCATCAACGAAAGAAGGTGGAATGGAAGGAGTGTTGTTCAAATTGATCCTAAAGTGATAAGAAATTTTAGTCATGAAGCATCCCACATATAAGGCACCACTAACACTAACACTATCACTACCTAACCAAAACCTCTATTGGAGCCGTCTTCCTAGCTCAACATCTGTGCCTTCACAAAATATCTAACACGGAAAAGATTATAAAAGGAAATAGCTTTATTACTCAAACCCCTAACATGAATAGAACAGGTAATAAACCTATGTATATACCAAAGAGATTTTGAAGCAAAATTATATGCTTTTGTACGTCCTGTTTCAAAAGGTTTTGCATTAGGTTTAACAAGTTGAGTCTAAAAAGGGTTAGGAAACCAAAAAGAAATAAGAGAAGCTAAACCCCCTTGTTTAAAATTAAAGAAACCATCAAATTCTTGAGAGGTAAGAAATCTATCTCTCCCACCTAATATAAATCTCATGTTATTCATAGGGTTATGCTCATTAAAGTGGTGGATTCTTAAACAATAGGAAGCAAGAAATTCATGGACCAAAGAAGGATATGTAGGAAAAGCATTGAATGCAAAATCATATAAACCCACATTCTTAAGTAAAGTGATTTTATTGATACTAATAATCAATTAGCGGACATCTTTACCAAGCCTCTTTGTAAGGAGAGATTAAATTTTATTAAACATGAACTTGGTATGATTGATGGTTCAAGTTTATCATGAAAACTTTATAAATTGCAAAGTTTATGATTGGATTTGAGAGTAATCATATGGTTACTTTTATTTGCTTTATGTTTATTTTTCGTATTTGATACCATTTAGTAAATTCATCCTTAATCATGATTTGTATGGTTTCAGTTTATTTTTGGTATCTAACACTCAATCATAATTATTTATCAAGAAAATTTAATTTCTGTAATGTATAAATTTTGTTTTTAATAAATTTATCTATAAAATAATTAATTATTTAATTTTATTCAATCTATTAATTATTTAAATCAAGCATATTTATTTCATATACAAAAACATGATTTAATGATTTCCCATTTGCATGATTTATTTTTAAATATATTTTGATAAAAATAATTAGGTCAGAAATAATAATTTAAAAATTTTATCTTTCAATTTAATATGTTTCATTTCTGTTAATTTATGATATTTATTGAAATAGCATTTGATTTGATTGTTATTTGATATGATTTAATGTTGATTAGATGATCAATGACAAATTTGAAACATTTTTAGGATGTAATTGTAAAATATTTGAGAGTTTAAGTGCCCTTCAGCATTTTCATCACAAGCCATTGAGCTCGTGATCGTTGGTCCTCGGTCTGTCTAGAGCCACTCACGAGCGAACTACTCATGAGCAGTAGTCTGATAGTTCAAAATCCTCATTTTACAAGGATTTGGTCTCTTTCTTGCATGGATTTCTTTTTAAAACGTTAACTTGCATTTATACATGACTTTTTAGCATATTTGTGATTATTTTTAAGCCCAATCCTTGCCTATTTAAGCTCCTCAAACTATTCTTTTCCTCCTCACATCATTATCTTTGCATTCAAACTCCTTTCAAAACAAAATTTTTCTTCTCTAAAATTCTTCACTCTTAGCTCTTCCATCTCATCAACTATGGCTCCTAAGAAGAAAACTCTAGATGCCTCTTCCTCCTCTAGAAGACCTATCAAATATCAATATAAGAAGCAACCTCCTCTCTCCTACACTTCAACTTAATTTATGGAAAGGCTTGCTCAATTCAAGGAAAGGAAAATAATCACAAATATCAAGTGAGTTTGATTCATTAAAGACAACATGTAGAGACTCTTCAATTACTAGAGTTTTCTTATTAAACACTTCGTAAGCTTTGCTAAAAATGGAATAGCCTAGGAAAATTTCTTCATCGGTTTTAGAGTCAAATTTCCTATGATTATCCTTAGTATTTAATATAAAGCACTTACATCCAAATACTCTTCAATATGAGATTTTGGGTTTTCTATTGTTCCACAACTCATAAGAAGCTTTATTTAAAATTAATCTTTTGAAAACTCTATTTGAAATATAATAAGACATGTTAATGGCTTTCACCTAAAAGTATAGAGGTAAATTATACTCATGAAACATTGTTCTAGTCATTTCCACTTTAATTCTATTTTTTCTTTTTGAACTACCCCATTTTGTTGAAGAGTTCTCAAATATGAAAATGTATGTGAAATACCATTTTCATTATAAAAGGTTATGAAGAATTCATTTTCAAATTTGGTTCCATGATCACTTCTAATGGATGAAATACAAAATCCTTTTTCTTTTTGAACTCTTTTTGAAAAATTTTCAAAAGCTTTAAATGCATCATTCTTATAGGCAAGAAAACACACTTAAGTATATCTAGAGCAGTCATTAGCTAATACATATGCATAGTGCATTCCACCTAGACTAGTAATTCTAGTTAGTCCAAATAAATCTATATGTATAAGTTTAAATGGTTTATCAATGGACACTACATTCTTGAACTTACATGAGGACTTGGATTATTTTCCCTTTTAAGAAGCATTGCAAAGGTTATCCTTAGTGAATTTAAGCTTAGGTAAATCAATCATAAGTTCATGTTTATAAAGATCATTCAAAAGCTCAAAGTTTGCACGTCCTAACCTTTTATGCCATGTCCATACATCATGGGAAATAGACATTAAGCATTTGATGCCTTTATTATCAATCTTGTTCAAATCAATAACATAAATATTGTCTACTCTTTCACCACTAAAAATTTCACTAAAAATTACTTTATCTTCATCAAGACTACTAACAAAATAATTTATAGGATAGAAAGTCACCTTATTTCCCATATCACATAATTGACTTATACTTAGCAAATCATGTTTAAGACCATTAACAAGCAATACATGATGTATAAATAAGGATTAATGATTATCGATTTCTCTCATGACTACAATTTTCCCTTAGGCATTGTCTCCAAATATGACATGTCCTCTATCCTTAACATCAAACTTGTTGAATTGCTCCTTGTCTTCTATCATGTTCCTTGAACATCCACTATCAAGATACCATTTGCTTTTCGCTTTTGTGGATTTTAAGCACGCCTACATAAAATAATTTAAGTATTTTTTTGAACCAAACCTTTTTTAGTATAGGTTTGTTAGTTTCAAGATAATCCAAAGGAAGCAGATTCATTTGTAGTCTTCTATAAAAACATACATTATTTGTATGCCATTTGATCATATAATACGAACATTTAACATTTGCAAACCTATTTCTTCTAGGTATATATGATTGCTTAGAAAATGAGACATGCCTTTAGTATTGAGGTGGTGTGTGTCTCTTATTATTTTAAGTCATAGTGTGAGACATGCATTGATAATGACAATGTGTATTTTGATAGGTTAGTACAATACAATTAGGTGCTTTATATTGTGCAACATGCTTATGAGTGTTATGTCTAATGTATAGGTAAGCGTGTTTGGGTTGTGATTTTCTAACATGAAACTTACCTCTTTGTGTCATATAGGTTGAGTCTTATGAGACTTTCCTTTAATATTTGACATATGAGACCTTTTAGCTTTAAAGCTTGAGTCTCATTTTGTTTGGAGGTAGAAGTAGTGGAGTTATATAAGACTTTAATAAAATTAATGTGTGATGATAATGATAAAGACATTCCATTTTTATATACAATTCCATAGGTATCTTAATGAAATTTTTGAGAATCAAGAACCCTATCTAAAGTTTATTGTCCTTTCTTAAATTTAACAATGGAATTCTTTAATTCTAAAACCTTCTTAGAAAGCTTATGATTTTCATCACTTACTTTCTTGAGTTGATCTTCCAAGAAATTAAAAGATTTTACTTCACTAATAAGTTTTTTATTTGATTTAACATGATTAGCAAAATCATTTTTTAAGCTATCAAATTTCTTGGTTAAGCTGGATAGCTCATGCTTATAAATATTCTTCATAGAAAGTAAGCTTTTGCATTTAACTAATAATTTGCTCACAATAAAGCTCTTATAATAATAATAATAATAATCATCATCACAATAATCATCACAATCATTAAAGGAAGAATAAGAAATAGATGGTACCTCAATTTCATTTTCAAGAGCCATGAAGCAAAGGTTGACCATTTCTTATTGTTCCTCTTCCTTTTCAAATTCGAAGGAGTCATCCTAAGTATCTTTGAAGGTTTTTCTTTTCTTCTTTTCTTCTTTACTCCTTTTTTTCTTGAATTTAAGTTTGGGGCACTCACTTCGGGTGTGACCCAATTTCTTGCATTCATAACAAGTAATTTTTTTAGTTTTCTTCTTATCTTCCCTTTCATACTTCTTGTTAAAGTCTTTTATTTTTGAGAAATTTTTCTTTCTCAAAAACTTCTTGAAGTTCCTAGTAAGCATGACAATATCACCATTTTTATTACTAGAATTTTTAATATTTTCATGTTTACTTTCTTCTTATGAAACCTTTAATGCTATGCTCTTTTTCTTTTCTTCTTGCTTTTCACCTCTTTGCTTAATTATGAGCTCATGTGTCAAGAGCTTGCTAATAAGCACATTAGTTGAGAGGGTAGCGAAGTCTTAAGCTTCCTTAATTGAAGTGACTCAAGATTCCTAATCATTCTTGGGTAGGATTATTAGAATCTTGTTATTCACCTCTTCCTTGAAGAAATGTTTTCCAGGTTTCTTAAGGGTTGTGAGGAGAGCATTAAGATGATTTGTTATCTCTATGATTAATTCTTGAGGCTTTATTTTGAAGAGTTCATTTTCATACATTTTAAGTTGAACCTTTTTGCTTCTAACTTGCACGTTGCCTTCATAGTGATTTTTCAAGGTTTCCTACATTTCCTTGGCTAACATGTAATATTAAAGCTGACCTCCTTCTTCTTTGTCATAGACAAGACTAGAGTGATAACAACCTTTTTTTTTAACGATTTTCCTCCTTTTATTCATTATTCCATTAGCTTCTTGTAGGAGTAGTTACCACACCATTAATAGTAGTTGTAGGTGGTTCCCAACCTTTTAGGATGATATCCCAAAGTTTGATGGAATCATAATTAATGTATAGCTCCATTTTGAACTTCCAATGTGGATAGTTACTACTATCGAAGAATAGTCTAAGTAAAGAAATGTTTTGTGATTCACTCCTATAATCTTATATTCAGTAATAAAGTTCCTAGAATTCAAGCTCTAATACCAACTAAAAATGCCTAAGGGGGGAGGGATGAATAAGGCTAATGAGTAATAAACTAAATTTCAAAGAATTCTTTGCAAGAATTGAAAGAATATTGAGAAAGAAGAATAATGAACATAAGAATTTAAAGAGTTTGGATTCTCAACAATCCTACGTCTCCACCTAAGTTATCCCCAAGTTAGAATTTTCAATTCCCATAATCTTATTTATAGGATTGAGATTATATAAGAGTTTGAGGCTCACTCTTTTAACCTTATAACTTGAGTTTTACAAGGCTCACTCAAAAACCAATCCTAAGTGTTTCAATGGATAAACACTTAAACCAATTCCACTAGAATAGAATCTCCCTTCCTATTTTTTCAATCCCAGAAAATAAAAGAATAAGAATGTCTATTCTAACACTCACCAACTCTCACAAGAGTTATACGAATGTAAAAATGAATTAAAGAGAGTTTTGAGAGTTTAATTAAATGTTTAAGAGAGTATAATGAATAAACAAGTTTCTTAAACTTTCAGTTGAATTGTAGGAGTTGTTTATATAGATAAACAACTTACATTATGGCTGTTGGATGCATTGATTATGTCTCCAATGTCTCTTATTGATTTTTAAATCATTTTGGACTTATTTCTGTCAGAATGCCACTCACGGTCGTGAGGAGCAAACCTTGGCTCATGAGTGTTAGTTTAAGGACCATTGTATTAAAAAATGTCCATTGAATGCTGTCAGGACTGCCCTCACAAGCTGAGCTCTGCTCCTCACAATCGTGAATGTTTCTCATGAGCAACACTGAGTGTTTTAGCAAAAATGAGCTCCTAAGGCACTATACAAGGTTAGGTCATGAGGTGATTATAAGTAGACCATTGTAAGTCCAAATTTGTATATTTTCGGTATATAATTGTTTCTCAAAGATTAGGGACTTGTATAGATTGAGATACTTCATTGAAATGCATATTTATACTCTTTCAAGAAGTATTTCATGTTCTCCAATCATTAAACAATTATTCTTGATAATCAATTAACTTCCTACACAATTAAAGGAAATCATTAGAATCTAAATTATTTGTTAAAGTCCAAAATTAGGAGTTTGATCATGCAAATGGTCAATAGATATCATAAAGTGTAGGGTTCGATTCCTACCTTCCTTGATTTAAAAGGAAGGACTGTCTCTATTATACAGTCTATTAAAATTTAAATCACATGACCTCCTTATTAAAAATAAAAAAATAATTAGTAAAAGTAAAAGTTTATATTTCAACATATCACCACATATTATTGCATAACTAATCAATCGAGCCAAAGTTCGTAGAAGTAAAAGGAATATTTTTATTTTATTTTATTTTTCATATCTTAATATTACAAGTCCAATTTGGGTTAGTAATCCATTAAAAAAAAAACAATTTTTAGATCTGTTGGAATAAGATCAAGCTCATAATGGATATATATACTCACAAGATGGATTATATTTTATAGATAAGAAGAGTAAATAGAGAAGAAGAGTAAATAAAGATGATGTAGGAATAAATATGCTGTAGAATGACTGGGCAGTACAACAAGCCACTAAGAGTGCAAGAATGTAAAGAATATAAAATGTAAAATAAATAATATATAAAAAACAGATTTGAATTATATCGTTAGTATTTTTTAATATAAATATAAAGATTTAATTTGAAACTTTATATATATATATATATATATATATATATGTATATTTCATCCCATTTCATAAGATTACAACTTTTATATTGATTTCTAATAACTATTACAAACTTTTATAAACTATTACATTAAATGTCAATGACTATCACAAACTATTGCAAATTAATTATTAAATTATAGACTATATATATATATAGATAAATTCTAGTGGGAGAGGGCAAGGATATAAAATCCTTGTTATGGGGCCCTTTCCTTACAAATTAGGCTAGACTTTGTTGGTTTATGAGTTATATTTTGTTGAATACAAAGACTATGTTTTAACAAATAAACTTAAATTAGAGAAGAAACATTAAATAGGAGATAGAGATTTGTGTGTATGTTTTAGATTTCGAGATTTGATTCTTGCCAAGGGAAAGGACTCCTTGAATAGAAAAACGATGGAGTTTTTGTGAAAGTTTAGCTAGATGATAGCAGGGGAAATCTTATTTGGATATTACTTTTTATAAAAAATTATAAATTTAGTGTTTAAACTTTTATGATTTTTCTATTTGAGTGTTTAAATTATTCTTTTTCTATTTAAGTGTCTGAATTTTGAAAAAATATATTAATAAGATGTATCTTGTTTATTTTAAATTAACTGTTTATTTAGTCAGTTTAAACGAGATCCACTTTTTTCCAACTTATATATTATTTTTTTAGCTCATCCCCTACTATTGTCCACTTAAAAAAGGATAAAGATAGCTAGAAAAAAATAGACCATATTTAAGCTAACTAAGCACATAATCAACTTAAAATATATTAGATATACTTGATTGATATATTTTTTTAAAGTTCATACATTTAAATAAAAAAATTGCAAAAATTTAAACACCAAATTTATAATTTTTCCTACTTTTTATTGTATTCATAGAATTACTTCCTACTAATGGATAATGTTGCTTCTTACTTTATATTACCGCCTTGTTAAATACATTGTTTTTACAAATTATGTTATTTAACTATATTATTGGTGGGAAGATTCCTAAACAATCATCTTCATTTTTGTCTTTTAAGTCTACTAATGCATTTAAGGATGATGATATTCGTGACCGGTTAGAGTAACTTTGAAAAAGTTGTTGCATGGTGAAAGATAGGCTGAATGCATAGTTTCACCTATACCTGGCAAAATGAATGGATTGGGCATAAATGGATAAGATCGTTAATCAACTATTTACCCATTTATTATTTATATGCGTATTTAATTCATATAATCTACATAAATTTTAGAGAGAATTTTACCCAAATTCCCCTTTGACTTCTTTAAATTTGTTAGTGGCCTGACCCATTTGTTTCTTTCAAGTTTGTTTTTACAGTTTTCAGTTTTGTACCAATTTTGGCTTTGTGTTTTCATTCATTGATTTCAGCATTTTCCGCGTTATTTTTTTTCTGTAATTTTTTTACTTATTTATTATTTTTGAAGCGATATTTAATTTAAGTTTGATTGTATATATTTATTTTATTTATATATTTTAAATAATTTAATTTGATATTTTAAATAATGTTTTTTTAATTTTGAAACGTACTATTATTTAGAATATAAAAATTAAGCTAATTAAACAAAAATTACCTATAGTCTTCATTAATTATTTTTTCCATAATTATTTAGAATTTAGAAATTAAACTAAAAATTATCCATAGTATTCAATAATTATTTTTTTTTTCAATAAAAACACCAAAAAAAATATGAAATATATAAAAAAATCATTTTTTATTATTGATAATAACAAAAATAATATAATCTTAATTTTATTATTAATAATGAAAAATTGAAAAAAATAACAAATAACAACAAACATCAACAACTACAATTTTTTTGTTGCATTTGTTGATTTTTGTTGTTTCGATTGTTGTTGTCAATTGTTTTTGTTGTTTCTGGTTGTTTATATTTGTTAAAAATAAAAAAAATAAAAAATTATGAAATGTATCCAAAAATTTATTATTTTTACAATTAATACTAATAAAAGTAAAAATTTTATTTATGGCCTTAATTTTATTATTATTAATGAAAAAATAATTTTAAAAACAATAAAAAACAACAATCAACAAAAATTAACTGCAATCAACAACTATAAAATTTTGTTGATTTTAGTTGTTTCAGTTTGTTTATTTTTTGGTGTTTTTTTGGTTGATGTTACAAATACATAATAAGAATTATAAACTTGTTACACATTGATGATCAATAAGTATCAAATTATTTTTTAAAAAAACAAGTTGTTAGACACTTTAGTGTTTAATTAAAGTAAAAAAAATAAAATTCTTATTTTTTAAGAATATAGAAGGAGAAAATTTTATTTATTTATTGATGTTACGATAATTGAAGATATTTATTGCTTAGTTTAACAATAATTGAAAATGTTTAGTTCATAATTATTCATTTGAAAAAAAAAAGTTTTAAAAGAAAAAAATAGTTATTAAAAAAATATTAAGAATAAAATGAAGATAATACCTTAAAAATAATAAAAAAAACATTGTGCAGAAAAAAGTTGACAAAAAATATGAAGACAGTAAAAAAAAGTTGAGGAAAAAAAAGATAAAGATAGTATCATAAAAATAGAAAAAAAAATGTTTAGCAAAAAAATGTTGAAAAAAAAATGAAGACACTAGAAAAAATGTTGAGAAAAAAATATTGAGAAAAAATTAAATTACGACAGTATAAAGGAAAAATATATTGAGAAAAAAATTATAAAGCAAAACAAAGTTGAAAAAACCAGTAAAAAGAAAAAAATATTGAATAAAAAAAAAATAACCCTAAAAAGAAGGATGGCAATAGAAATAATCAATATTTGAAAAAAAAAATAGAAAAGTTAGTTTTGAAAAATTTTAAAATCAACAACATTTTTAATTTTTTTTAATTTTTGATATATTTATGTAAATAATCCTAAATTTTATCCACCCATTTAACATATAATTTTTTTTGTCATATACTCAAATTTTACATAATAATTAAATATTAGTATTAGTGTTAATTTCAATAATTTTATATATAAATTTTAGCATATATTCAAATTTTACGTAATAATTAAATATTAATATTAATATTAATTTCCACTATTCTACATAATAACCGATTAATATTAAATATTAATACTAATAGCCGATTGATTGTAATTTCTTGGAAATGTCATTGAAGCTTAATTTTTGATTGATTTATTTATTTTTCCATGCTCCAAGATTCACATATTAACTTTGTAGTAAAGGGTAAAAAATAAAGGAAGACAAAATAGGCAGCAAATATTTTATTTGTTGTAGAGAACCAACTGTCTTTCTCCTTATGAAAATCAATTCTTCTTAACCAAAAAAACAAATTTCAAAATTCTTTGATTCTATATGTCCATTGTCTGTTCATGAAAAGGCATTGATTCTCCTTTCATTAATATATTGTTAAAGTAATCGAACTCATTCTTAAAATATTTAGTAATGCGTTTGTATAACTCATCATTAAATTTTCTACATGGTAATAATTGGTTTAATTGTCAGATTAATTTTATTTTTAGATACTAATAATTAAATATGAATAATTATTTCCATACGTAGTATAATATAAAAATATTTTGTAATTCAAAAAAATCATTCAAGCTACTTGTTTAGCTAGTGACCCTAAAATTATAAACTAAGGAGAAAATAAAAAAAAAAGTGATGAAGAAAAAATAAGAAAAAAAATACAAAAGAAATTATTTAAAAGGAAATTTTTTTTTTAAAGTGAGAATATTTTTATTTATAAGATAAACAAAGGGCAAGATTAGGTAATTTTCTTTTTAGAGTTTTTCTGAGTACCCTTATCTAAAACCATTAAATCCATTTAAAAGATGTTAAAATTTTTTAGCATCATAGCATCTCGAATCTATTTCTTCCTCACCATCCCTCTTTTCAGGTGGGAATCTATGACTTAAGCTTTACTGTTTGTTCTTAGCTTGACGAGCTTCTTGAATTTGTTCAATTCCTGCAAAATTTCGTCAATCTCGAACAAAAATGGTTGATCGATGCTACTTTATTGCAAAATTGAAAGTCGGTGGACTAAAAGTGAACTCTCAATCATAGCAATAATGAGCACTGAATTAGATAAAGGCTATTACGTAGTGAAAAAGCTGTGGAAGTGATTCCTGGATTTGCAACTCTACCTATTATTCTCATGGTCCTTATTTACGGTTTGTTAATAAAGTCAGGTCCAGGATTTGTGTTCCTTATGCAATTGGGCTTGGAACTAGGAAACTTGGAATTTCAAGCATCTAGTTTTGTTGGATTCCTTCAACTTTTTGTTTTTACAACTGCTCTAACCAAAATATTGCACTTAAAACTTCTAGATGAAATGGTTGCTTGTAATTAAGGTCAACACTTGCATTATTTTTAATGCATTTGGGGATTATGGGAAACAGAAAAGATAATATTCACTTCTTCTTTGATCCCTGTCCTGCTGGTGTTACTTCTTTCATCATGACTTTAATGGGAGCTCTTGACTTGCCCGTTAACTACATCTTAAGAAAATTCCCTTAATGAGCCTATGAGCTTCTCATATGCATCTTTGCTGTTTGATCCAAGTTCTTACAGGAAGCTATTTTGCTGTGCCAGGAGCTCTTGTGAGTTCTTTTTGAACCTGAATATGCTGGCAATGTGAAAAAGAAGATCCCACCTAAATCTTCTCTTCGAATTCCTTGGCCTTCGTCTATTTTCTTTGTATTTTTGTTTTATTTTTGTACATTTGTTATTTATTTTTTGTATATGAAACAACTTTTTACACTTTTATTTAGCTCATTGTATTTTCATTATCTTTAATTAAATATATTATTATTATTAGTCTCGTGATTGCTATATTATTATTATAAATATACAAAATTATTTGAAATTGACAAAAATATATACATAATTATTGTATTAGAAACATAAAATAAATTAAAAGTATTTTAAATCGATAAATATATATATATATATATATATATATATATATATAAAATTTTAGGTTCATTGATACAATAGAAAATGGATTGACAATTTCATTTTAATTTTTTTTTAAATTGATTGGAATATAAATTCTACATCCATGATCCAATAACCGAAAGTCCCATCTTCAGGACCAAAGATTGCAAGTAAATTTCTCATCCGTGCCAAAGAGGTAAGCTAAATTTATGTTGTAACTTGGATGATAGTTTTGTGGAAACTATTAATACATTATTTATTAATATGTCCATAAATTTCATTTTTTACTTACTATTATTTTATCTACTTGTATGTTAATAATATTTTTTTTATTAAAAAGTATAAAAATTCAACTACTGTATTGTGTTTTAGTTTTCATTTACAGATCATTTGTTTCATTCAATTTAGTAGAACATATAGCATATAGACTTGGGCTAATGTTTGTGTTAGTGTATATATTGATGTGTTGTATAGCTTTCTTTTAATCTTTTTTGTTTTTTATTTTTTGATGATGTGTAGGTGTTTTTATTTTACCCTTAGTCTTTTGTTCTTATCACTTAATTTATATATATGCTAAACTTCCTCTCGTAACTAATTTATGATTGCTGTCTATTTAATTTAACTTGATTAATTCATATGTGAATTTGAGCAATCAGCTCTTATATATTATGTAATAAATATATATTATTATAGGACAAAATAAAAAATCTCATATACAATCTTCAAAAAAAAAAAAAATAGAAAGAATGAATTAGAAACCAAAAAATAAAACAAAATGAATCGGAAACCGAAAATAAAACAAAAATAGATTCAAAAAAAAAAATAATAACTCTACTTCAACTATGGAATATTTGTACATAAAATAAAGATTGCATAAATACAACAAACATACAAAGAAAAAAAAACTCTATGATACAACTATATTGTCATTAATAAAGCAAAAAAATATCAAAAACCAAAAAAATAAAAAATACACCAAATTAAAAAAAAGGTATCAGAAACCAAAGAAAAAAAAAAAAACCCAAAATGATACCAAATTATAAACGCAACATAAAACAACAACATCCTCTTATGACTCAATAATACCAAAAAACATAAAAACATATTAATTTCTTTAAGATTTTTCTATTACAATAATTATAATTTGTAACTTCAAAGAAAATGTTTAAATTTAAATTACTGTATATATTTGTATAATTTTGGTTTATTTTCAATTTCTTATACAATAACAAAAGGAGACTGTAAGATATAGGTAAGTATGTTCTCCCTTTTATGTGGAGTAGCACTGACAAAATCATCATTAGCATCTTGTAAATACAAAATTAAATCAGAAATCAAAAAGCAACAAAAAATAAATTACAAAAACTAACAATGTATGCCACATCAACATCCTTCACATTTTGTCCACCAAGACCACCAAAATGAGTAGGGACAAAAACATAATCAACATTTTCAACACCCTATTCATTAAAAAAAATTACAAATAACCAAAAATATAAAAAAACAAAAAAGTATTTCATAAAGCAAATGCATGCTAACTTCTTTTAACAAAATCCAATAAAAAATTAATTTAATGATACTACTAGATTTTTAATTATTTTATTTATAGGATTATATAATTTTGTATTTATTTTGGTTTACTAGAATAAAAAATTAACATTTAGAAGACAATGGTAAATTTATTAAAAAAATAAAAAGATAATAAAAATAAAAAAGAGGGAGCAAAGAAATAAAAATAAAAAAGAGATTGTATTTCAGCATAAAATGTCAAAAAAATTATGAAATAAAATCCCAAAAAATACATATTGGCTAATGCTCCACTAATATAAAAAGATGAAAAAAATAAAAAAAAATGAGAAAATAAAAATTTTGGAAAGAGATGAAAAGTAAAAAAAAAAGAAATAAAAAATAATAAAGAGAAAATAAAAATAGAAAAAGAAAGGAAGGAGGAAAGAATAAAAATAAAAAAATAATAAGAAAAAAAGAGAAGTAAAAAATAATAAGGAGAAATAAAAATAAAAAAGGAAGGAGGAAAGAATGAATATGAAAAAAGAAAAAAATAAGGAAAAAGGAAAAAATAATAATTTTTTTAGAAAAAGAGGAAAATGAATAAAAAGGGAAAAATAAAGAGAATAAAAATAAAAAAGAAGAAAGGAAAAAATAAAAATAAAAGGAAAAATGAAGTGAAAGGAAGAAGGGGGCATACATATAAATAAAATGGGCACTCATATAAATGAAATGGGCAAAATTAGTAAATAATGAAAACTTAAAATATTTTAGTTAATAACATAAAAAAAAAAATCCCTTTAACTTTTATGTATAACTCATCAATGACTCATGCCCATTTAATATGGATGAGTTAGGGTGGGGCAGTTGGGTATGGATAATTTTTGCCACCGTTAGACCCTTGAATTTTATACAATTAACATATGATAGTCTTTAATTTTTATTATTTTTTATTCAACTTTTAAACTTTTATTTTGATTCTTTTTCACTTTTTGATTTGTACTTTTTAATTTTATTTAACTAATAAAATATCAAAATTTTTCAAAAAAGAAAAAATCAAAATGAATAAAAATTTAATTTCAAATGATATTAAACACATAAAATGCTAAAATTAGCTTCAAAACAATACAAGTGTAATTAAAAACTAATATTATAAAAGTTAAAAAAATTTATTTTTAATTATACTCTTTCTTTCATTAAACATTATTTTAGTTTATATAAATTTTTCTTGTGTCCAAATCAACATTGATTTATAAAATACTTCAAATTTATGTATTATAGGGCTACTTAGGTTTAAAATAAAACTTTAGAGGTTGAATAGAACATAATAAAAGTTACGAAGTGCTAGAAGTTAATTGTGTAAAGTTTAGGGGTGAAATTATGCATTTAGCCATGGAAAATATTCTATTTTGACTTTAGCCTAAGCTAGAAAAATATTGCCACGGTACTTCTTTGCCAAAACTTTCATTGTAGTTTTTGGTAAAGACTTCATAGAATTACTCACCAAAAAAATTTTGACAACCTTTTTGGAGATAAGCCCTCCCTTTTAAAATTTATCCCATAATTATACTTTGAATTTTCTTATCAAAATAAGGACATGCATTTGTGGATCCTATATACAATTGAAGTTTTAGTTCTGTACTCATGGAAAGAAGAACTTGGAATAAATTAAGTAAGAGAGTGAAACATTTTTTCAAATTCCTTAGGTGCATACCATTGTTTGAATATTTCACATCCTTCCATTTCTTCAAGTTTAAGGATATCTATTATAGATTTATACTAAATCTACCAGTTTGTAAACCATAATGGTAGGTGGAGCTTGCAATTCTTTTTAAAGAAGACCAACCATAATTCTACATTGGTTTAAATTTATATTAGGAATCCTTAATGTCATATCTATTGTTAATTCCAAATGTATATGTTGAGTTGAAATAAAAGGTTTTTCCAAACTTTAATGTGAACTTTTTAGGCTTTTAGTAGTCTTGGTCCTAGTCCATTGGGCGAATAATCATAAGAATATGGGTTATTGAATATATGGGCAATTTTAGGTCATTTTGCTAAATTGTTTGAATAGATTAGATGTTGATTTTATAAAAATTTTTCATTATAATTAGGATTTTAAAAGGTCGTGAAGTTTGTAATAACATTTTGGTGGAAAAAAGATTTTATGATGCAATTAAAAATGGTAAAAATAATAAAAGTAGAAAATAAAATGAAATAAAAGTTAAGAAGAAGAAGAATATATGCAAAATAAATGAAAATACAAGTTTATTAAAAATAATTAAATGAATCCTCAAAGGGTTTACCTTTATAGCGTGCTTTGACTTAGATGTGGTTTTATTTGAATTGGGATCTAAAATCCTGAGAAAAACAATGTTTTTAGTTGTGAGTGTTTAAGGAAACGGTTTCCATAAGTTGTTCACCCTATTTGTAGGGGTTTGAGGCTTGAATAATAGTCAAAATGGTCTTGAAAATCTCTCTCCAATTGAGAAAAATTGACCTAAAAATGAAAAAAAAAAACTCAAAACTTGCCAAAAATCCTAAAAATACCCTAAAATTCTAGAAAAAAAAAATGCATTTTATAGTTAAGGGATAACCCACGCACCATGTGCGTAGGTAGAACATATGCACTTGGCTTTATAAATCCACTTGCGTGGGGTCCTCTCATGTATGTTTTTAAGTCATTTTAGCCTAGTTTTTGAAAATCTTTTAGACTTCTTTTGGATTTTTAGACCCTTTAGGTTTAGTTTAATGAGTTTTTCAAGGTTTTAAGGATAACTGGATATTCAGGTTCAATTTGAGACCTAAAAATTGAATTGGACTTCGGAGGCTTCAATTTAGCATTCAAAAGCCTTAGTTTAACATTTTAAATTTTGGTTAAAAATCTAAAGTTTATGTTTGTGCAATATTTGAAATTTTTGGATAAAATATTAAGGCCATTAAATTAGTGGTTCAATTTGATTTGATTAGAATTTTGAAGCCAAAAAATAATTGAAAGTCCAACCCATAAGACAAGAACATTCTAGAATTATTTGTGCATTGATGAAGAAGAAGACTTTGGAGATTCTAGAATGCCTTGGGGAAAAAGATCAGCATATAAATGAAGGAGTTTGAGAGTTACGTGAATTTATTGCCAGAGAACGGAAGACTCTTGAACTGCTGGAGAATTAATTGAAGAAGTAGCCTGCAAGTAAGATCATTTATAAAAGCAAAGAAGAAGAATGTAGAAAAGAAACACACATCTACATCTACATCATCTACAAATATCTACTGTTAACTATTATCCTTAGTTAATCATTTTAGCATTGTTATTCTCTTTAGCTTATTCATCTTTTACTTTGTATTAAGCTCTAAAATCAATACAATTTCCTTTCACTTGCTTAAATAGTTTCATTATTCCTAAATTTATTTTCATTTGTGAAATCTAAGCAAATTGTGGTAAAGGAGCTTAGGGATCCACATTTGTTAGAAAAGAAGTCAAGTTTTATATTGAGATATTTCTCCTTTGGCAGGCTTGCAAACAATCTTTTGCACGCACATAAAGACCCAAAAATTGGAGAAATAATTTTTGGCACGCTTGGTGGGGCTTGTTTCAATAAGATAAATAGATATGAAGAAATTTTTTTTAAAGTTGGTTATTGGACCAACAATTCACCTATAAATCCAGGTGGTTTCCAGAAACGAATGAATAAAGGCTTGATGCCTCAAGATCACTTTTAGACTGAGGCACTTCTTGGCTATTCAAACTAAAATTTGAAGATCATTAATGCTCTTATAGAAGAAATGAAGAAAATGCAGCACATAAAGAATTCTTTGCAAGAATTTATGCAAAAATTTAAAAATAACATGCAAAAAATTATGCAAAGGATGAATAGGTCATTCACTAGAATGAATGAAAAACCTTTTAAACTGAAAGTTTAGAATTCTGCAACAAAAGTGGAGATTCAACATCAAAAATAAAGAAAAGGTCTAGGGGGCAATGTTTCTCATAAAAAAGAGCCAAATCCTTAGGCTCAGATGCCTTTTCCCCAGATGTATGTGCCACTTCCCTAGGGACAATAGTAAAGCACAAGGAGTACACATGAGGAATAATCAATTCCTCAAACTCAGACACTACTTCCCCAAGACCAAGAACTAAATACTTAGGGACTAGGAAAAAATAAAAAAGGTAACATTTTATCTGAGGAATAATCAATTTTTCAAGGCCAAACACTAGTTCCTTAGGTTCAAATGTTGATACATCAAGTCCATTCATCTTCTCCTTAATTCCCAAGGGTGGAAATGAACCTGAATGTAGAAAAGAAGATAAAGCTGACAGAGGAAAACTCACTTTTCTTACTGGCATCTACTAATTCTGTCAATTTGGATTTGAAAAAAAATAGAGAAAAATGATGTGGTTCAGCCTTCAAACATGAATCCAAACAAGTTTGAAAATTATTGGAGGCCAGTTCCTCATAATAAATATTTAGCTCCAAATAAAAGGACATTTGCTCCAAATTTCTTAAAAAATAAGTACATATCCAAGCAAAAGAAAGATGAAAAGCCTATACAACCTATATTTATGGTGTCGTAGTCTATTCCACCAAACAACTAGTGGTATAAGATAAAGCACACAAATTTTTCTTAGACATTGACTCTTACATATAAAAGAAGATTGATAAGACAAAGGGCATATGGGGGAAAGCAGAAGGAAAAGGAGGTCCAACCTTATATTAGGGCCAAATTCAGGTCAAAAGCTACAAAGGATCCACTTTATACCTAAGAGGAGCCCCTGATGCAAAAGGCTAAGGAACATGTCACTAGGTTCCACACTCGGGGGGCAACTTTAAAAGGAAAAACAAAAGGGGGTCATCCAAGAAAAGTCATCAGAAGCGATAATCAATACAATAATAATGGTTTTGTTAATTATTATTGATAATAAAAATATTTTTAATGTCTTCTTTATGCAAAATCCAATTGAAATTTTGAGGTTTAAAAAGAATTATTTTGCATGGGAAAATAAGAAAATTTTGACTATTACCTCCCTGTTAAGCTAGAAAGGGTATGAAAGAGGTAGAATTGAAAATTTTTCCTTTTATGTGGGGAAAACAAAAACTAAATAACTAAATAAATGGCCTCTAGCTAGGAATTTGCCACTAGTTAGCAATATTTTACTTTTTTGGGTTTTGAAAATTAGCTTAAGAGCCATTATATTAAATAAAGTAAGTGTGAATTCTATAAGTTTTTAGTGTGTTTCTATTTATTTCACAAGTTTGAATTTTGGTGTATTTTATTGATTGTTATTTTCTCTAGTGTGTTTCCTTAGTATATGGAATAAATACTACGAATGGTAATATGTAGATGAAATTTTAGCAGCATAACGACTGAAAATTTGACATTTTGGTAATGCATGGTTGTGGTGTATGTGTGTAATTTGATCAGTGGTGCAAAAAGTTGAAAAATCTGGTTGACATTAGACATGCATATATATAGCAAATGACCAGAGGATAATAAATTCATCTTCTAGAGAAAGAGAGAACCAGAGACATCAAGAAAATATGCAGACTAACTGTTAGAAGTCAAGATAAATGAAGATCCCCAAAATGCAAAACAAGTGGAGGAGAATTTGTAAGTTCATGGAGCAATTCATGGTTGATAAAGTGCACAATTCCTAAAATACCAGGCAGTGAAATAACAGAGAAAAGGGCTAAATACATAATTAATTTGGCCATAAAATAAAATTGCCTTAGAAACATAATTTGTCATTAGAATATACAATATTTTGGTAATTTACTGCTAAAATAAATAAATTTTCCTATATATCCTTATCAATATAAAGGCATGCATCAACAAAAATAATGTGGTTTGAGGTATAGGATATTTGTGGTTTTTATAAACCACATGCTAATTTGTTTTGTTCATATTATAATGAATGCTGTACCAAGTTTCACCCAAGTTTATAGATGATGGAACATGTAGATTATGTATAGAAAAAAAAAGCAAAACACCTTTTTCCCCAAGAAAATTAAGTTCTAGAGATGGATAAATGATGACCATCTAAAGAAATACTTTATTCTGTTTAATAAAGCCAAATTAAATAAATAAATTCTACAAGAGATGAAAATTTGGCAAAATATTGCTAAAACAAATATGAAGAAGTGTCTCAAAGAGAAGTAGTAATAGTTTTGGTCTATTTCTCTAGAGCAAAGCAGACCAAAGTGCTAAATGAAAGTGCAATCTAAGGATGGGTGTCAATATGGATATTTTGGCCTAGTAGGCCAAATATTTCTTGCTTGAAACTTAGAATTGCAAGAAAATTCAGCATAAAGTTCTGTAATTTACCTAAAAGCTTTAATTAAATTTTAGGCCAAGAGAAACTCATTTTATCTTGGTCAAACCCTGTTGAGAATGAAAGTTGAAAAGGTAAATTTTGACAGAATATTGTGCAAAATATTTGGCTTAATGAAATGCATTTTTAAAGGCTTAGGGATGTAGAGAAATTAATGACAAGCTATGAGCTAAAATATGAAGTTATGCTAAAAATTAAAACAATGTGGTCATGATTCACAAAATTAGCTAGGAAATAAAGTTCAACTTAAGCTCATTAAAATACGGCTAAAAATATTTTTCGCAACAAAGTAGAATTATAAGCCATGGAAATAATGGCTAAAGATTAGCATAAAGAAATGTAGCACTATAGAAGTTCACCAAAAGATAATCAAGGAGGGAATAAATTTTTGCCAAAAATGGAAGCAAGAATTAATGTGCATTTTTATTTAGGCTCTAGAGGTCGAAATTACATCTAGACCTAGGAAGTTTTGGTTTATTAAGCCAAAAATAGTATTTTCTTTTCATATAATTATTTTGGCATTTCTTGCCAAAATGAAATTCAAAAAAGCTTAATTCTGTTCAATAAATGCACAAGGTGGAAGCTGGAAAAGTCTTTTAAAATTTGGCCAAATGCTAGGCTAATTGAACCATTAACTAAAAGCAAGATATGGCTATTTGCCTTGAAAACATTCATGGAAGTTGAAAGAAGATAAATTTTGGCAAAATAAGAATGATCCTTATGCTAAAAATAAATTGCCAAAATTTAGATGCTTGGTTAAAATTAGTCGAACAAATAAATTATAGATAAAGAGAAAACAAGTGTGTAAATGCCAACATAAGTTCCAAGGTCATTTAAATATAAAGACAATTAGATTTGTTCTTTTGGATTGAGTAATTTTGCACTAAGATTGAGGTCTTTAAGTTGAGCATGCATATAGCCACATTGAAAGAATAAAATTTTGGCAATATTAGGGTGAAAGTGATAATACATGAAATTTGATTAAAAGGGTGGCATATTTTAAAGCCAAATTCAAAATTTTCTTGGAAAAAAGCAAGTGGCAAAACAAAATTTCAATATTTTGGTTAAAGTAAATTTGGCTAGCCTAAATGTCTAAACAAGATAGCATTGTTTTAAAGCACAATGGTGGCCAAACAAGCAAGTACAAGTGAATTCTATTTTTTTCGGATTATATTTATGATTTTATTTTGGCCTAAATTGCTAAAATATATTCAAAGAGCCAAAATCTAAAAAGATAGCTAATGGTGAACTAAGAATTTTAATTTTTGGTTAAGCTAAAATTGGCCATTTACTTTAAGTTCACCAACAAAATTACTTTTTTTTTTATGTGACCTCAATTATAACGGACCCAAAATATTTTGGTAGCTTAACTTGAGAAAATTTTTTTCGAGATCTGTGGTGGAGATAGAGGGCGAGGGCCGATAGGCCCGAGTCCAGAGGTCCAACACTGATGAGGGCATTAAATGCTTAAACTTTTGATTTTATTTAAGTAAAGGATGCCAGGATTATTTTGGCATAAAAATTGCCAAAAGCAATTGAGTTAAGAGCCAAAATCAATTAACTCTTTCCATTAAAATGCATTTGCACAACATCCTCATCATTAAGAATTCATAGCATCAAGGATCTTGGGGAACAGCCAAAAACATCATCAAATTAGTGGAATTTGGCTAAATAAATATTTATCAATTGATAAATACTCTAAAAAAAATTCATTTCCTTAAAAAATAAGAGCACAAACTTCGCCTCCAAACATCATCAATGAAGCACCACAAAATCACAAAATCATAAAGCAATAAATTTAGATATTCAATAATGCCTTTGAATTAGAAATTAACAAGGAAGATTAAGATATCATTTTTTAATCTTTTCCTAGAATGAATTTTAAATTGAGATTGCTGAACTTTTGCTTAAGAAGGTGCAAAGGTTGGAGTTTGTAGCAACTCTACTTTATTGAGGCTTGATGTTTATTGCCTGCATTGGTGGTTGAGCTTTGATTGATGATAGAAGTGGGTTGGTTGAAGCAGCGTTGCGATTTTTGTTAACATAGCAGCAATAAGTTGTGTTTGTATAAAAGGAGTAATAGTGAGGAGACATTGGTGATGACCAGAAAGGAGTTAGCACTAGTGAGGGTAGTTTGTTATAGCTAGGGTGGAGGAAGTAGTGTCATTGCTTGCTAGTTTACTTGATGCTGTTTACTGGTCTGTGTGATTTATTGGTAGCGATCTATTGATCGTTGAAAGTTACTATCCGACAAAGGTGGCGATGATGGTGAGTTGTCCGATGAAGGAGGGGCTGCTAGAGCTTTTTGATGAAGAAAAAAAAGAGTTAAAGAAGAAGAAGAGAAAAACAAAAAAAGGGAAGAGAGAATAAATATAGAATAAATAAATTTTTGGGGAAAATTAAAGCTAAGGTTGTTGAATTATAGGAGTTATGAAAATTTTGAGAAAATAAAAATGAGTGGAATGGATTTTGAACAATTAATTGACTGAGCATTATATTTTGAAAGAGATTTGGGGAAAATGAATAAAAATTGAGAAAATTTGTTGAGAGAACGCTAAAATTTTCCTGAGGAATTTGGAAAATTAAAGAGTAATTGATTGATTTTCTCTCATTAATTTTTTTTTTGCAAAAACTTGAATTTGATTTTTTGTAGAAGAAGAACATGAACTACGCTGAGATGAAGAGCTTTTCAAAAAACTCATTTTTGCCGCTTTGCTGCCTTGATAAAAAATTAAGATGCCAATACTGGGCCTGTCTTTGTGATTTTCCAGAGTGCTTTTTTGGGTTACTAAGCTAACTTAATTTTTGATAATCATAAAGAAGAAGAGAGTTTAAGCTGTATAAATATGACTATTATTTTACATGTAAATTAGCATTGGATTACCCAAACTAATTACATGCAGGGGGCATTATTTGTGTCATGTTTGAAATTTTTGGTTAAAATATTAAGGCCATTAAATTAGTGGCTCAATTTGATTTGATTAGAATTTTGAAGCCTAAAAATAATTGAAAGTCCAACCCATAAGATAAGAATTGTTATAACCCATATTTTTTTTATTAAGTATTAAATTAAATTTTGGATTTAGTGTTTATTATAATTATTTTATTTTATGAAATTATTATTTGTATAATTTAATAAATTTTATTATATGTGTTAATAGTATTAGTTTTTAAAATATTATGTGGTTTATTATTAAAATAAATTGCGGTGGAGATTTAAAGTGGAGTTTGGGGGAAAAAATATCTAATTTATTATTAAAAAAAACATGGCAGTATCCACTTTTTCTTTTTCATCTTCATCTTCTTTCTCCCTTTCTTTCTTCCCCCACTAACACCACGACCATTATGCCACCTTTTCCTGTCAGCATTGCCGCTAGTAGTAACCCCTCCTCTCCCTAGCGACACCATCACTTCCCTCCCTCTTTTCTTTTCTTCCTTTTTAACATAGTGCCAGGGTGCTCTTAGGCTTGCTGGTGACGTTTTCGGCCACCTCAGACTAAGCTTGATAGCTCGTTCTCTTTGTCTTGGAGTGGGCTTCATTTCCTCTTAATCAATTTGTCCAAATAACTCCGATAACAACTCCAAGTTTGTGAAATTATTTTTATGTTAATTTTGATTAATTTGTGAAATTGAGCTTAAATTAGATTTTATTAGGTTTAATGGTTAGTATATTATTGAAATTGAGGTTGTGTTCCATGTCCAAAATATGGAAGAAAGAGGTGTTTCCACGACTCTACCACCCAATCAATTATGTTCCACTTAATCCCTATTTCATGGGGATTTCATAAATATTCCATTTAAAAAAAGAGAGAAAGTTCGAAATAATTGGGATTTTTTTGGAGATTGGATGCAGTTACTAATTCATGATTTGGCATGTACAGAATGAAAAGTTCATTCTAGATTCAATGAGAATTTTTATGGAAGCCTTTCATTTACTTCTCTTTGATGGAAGTTTTATTTGTGATCTTGCTTACTGTGATTTTTATTTAATTTTTTGAATTTTTTGAGCATTGGGTACTGTTCACATCACTATTCCGAACAATCCCAAGTCAAAATTATTTTATATTTTTAATAAATTCTACTAATTATATAGAGTAAACTTTGTTAAGGAAGTTTTGTGAAATTATGTGTAGAGTTTTTATTATGAATTTTTGAATATTTACATGAAAAATGATTTTTTTGAAAAATTAGTATAAATTAGTAATTTTAAAATTTTATTTGAACTTTTTTTTTTTTACAGAATTTCAGTAATAGATAGCATTAAAATAATTTTTATAATTTATTTCCTATTTTTAGCTAAGTGTTAGTAATTTCAGAAAAATATATGAATAATGATTTTATTTATTATTTTTAAGTTTAAATAAGTTTTTGTTTATTTTTATTATAAATTTTAGCAATTTAAATAATTAATTGTATTTAATTGCAAAATTAGAAGAATGGATTTTATTAATATAATTTAATTATGTAAATAAATTGATTTGTGATATTTAAATGAATTTTTATGATTTTTGGTCAATAATTGGAATTTATACTAGTTTATTAATAGTGGATTGTGTTGGTTCTCAGTTGGGCAATAATTGTAGTTCAGGGGTCAAATCCAAGAAGTTGAACTTTGTAGATATTTTAAAGTGTATTTGCATGTATGATCGACTCTACTTTTGTAGAGGGATGTTTTTTTTACAAAGGAGACTTTGCCGAATTTTTAATAGATTTTTCGTAAAATGTGATATTGTGTCGGTTCTAAATTTTGAGTTTTATTTGAGTCATATCCTAGATCGAGTTGTTCTTTAGAAATTCTATATGTATAAAAATTAGGAATTTCATTCTGATATCATTATTATTATTTTTTTCTTAGCTACACCATAAGCTAAGCCTACTAAACCGGGCTAGCTGGACCAAAGTAGAGGAGCGTAGTAGAATTGTCAGTTATTATTATATGTATGTATGGCACATAGAGATCATTGTTAGCATCCATATTTTGATGATATAAATTTAATATATTTGTTTGCATCAAATTTTATTTATTTATTAATTATTATTATCATTATCATATATGCACATATATGTGATTTCATATATATATATATATATATATATATATATATATATTGTAAATGCAAACTTTATGTTTGTAATTTGGATGTTTTACATAATTAATATAATTTTATTTATTTAATTACTTTATATAATACATTAAAATACTAGGATTGATATTATGGAATTTATGATTTGAAATATGGATGATCTGAATTTATGAGGTTTATTGAGAGGTATGATTGCTCTGGCTCGGTTAATATGTCAAGGTCTTGGGGCTAGTCATGTGGATTATTGTAGCTCGGTTGATCTTTCAAGGTCTCTGGGCCAGTCCACTATTTAATTGGATAAAAGAATGTTATTGGGAATAAGCGGGCCTAATGGCCATTGAGGTTTTGTGATTTAAGGATGCAAACTTTTAGGGTTTTGCTTTAATCCTCCAATAAAATAAAATACGAATAATATTTTCAAGCATTTGTATGAATTACTTGTATACATTATGTAAATATAAATATATTAATATTATTATTGATGCTTGTGTGTACATGCATTAGGTTACATGCATATATATAATAATGATTCACTTAATGAGGTCTGATCTCCCTTAACTATTTTTTCTAGGATTCTTCTTCTCAGACCTCTCATAGATTCCCTTTTTTTGGACCCTTTCTTTCCTGGCTAATTTATGTAAACTTTAAATTATCATTTCCTTGTATTTTATTAGATGCTGGAGTAGTAGTTTGTACTTGTAGTAGTATGTATTTGTTGTCGTTCCTAATGAGGTTGTTGATACTGGTTATTTACTTATCTGCTATAAGAAATATTTTATTGAGTTATTATTTATGGAATTCTTTATATCATGAAAAATTTTAATTCTGAGGTATTTTTGTGGTATGTTTGGTATGAATTTTTATTTTAAGGCTTGCTATGGGTTTCAAATTAACGTGAATTCCTGTTCTTTAGCGCCAGTCATGACTCCCAGGTTTGGGTTATGACAAAGTTAGTATCAAAGCCTAGGTTTAACATTGTGGAGCTAGGTTAGTAGAATTGAGTTTTCTTTGAGACTACGACAACAAATTAGGTTCGATTATGTCCTTAAAAGGTTTTCCTTGCTTATATATTTTTGCATAACTGTTAGGATGTCTGTTGTTACCTGAATTGTATGTATTGTGTGTTTTATTTCTTTTATTTTCAAAATATGGTGAGCATGAGTTGTTCCACCGGTCGATGAGGCCGAGAAGGGAGTCTTACCAAGATGAAAATCTAACCCTTAAGTTGCCAGTTAGGCATAATGGTAGAGGTAGAGGTAGAGGTAGACCTAAAGGATCGGCAAGTCATAGTAGATAAAGAGAGTTGCAGGATGAGGAGCCTACACACTAGGATTTTAAGGAAGTTACTTATGCACTAGGAATTCAGTAGGGTGCAACAGCTATGCCTCAAGTGATACCATCTATACAGCCTTTGTTTCAGTAGAGAGCTTTATGATATTTTAGTTTTGTGTATATTCCATGTTTTGAATCTTATTGGTTTTTGCATCTTTTTAAATGAGGTGAACGCAAACTGCTTTTACCATAGAGACAACATATATTGATAAGTAGTCCTTTCAACTTGAAGTTTTGATTCTAGTTTTAGCCCCTACTAGACCTATCTAGTATAGGGGTAGGTCAAAAGTAGCTCTAACTCAAAGGCCAAAGTAATTATTAGAAGAGGTACAGGTAGCCTTTGAACTTAAACTTGCAACATTTGTGGCTAGGGTAGCCAAGATTAATGAGGGCTTGGTAGCATTTAACCAAGCATGATAATTTTTTTGAATATGCTTTGATGAAGGAATCAAAAGATGTCTAATGCGGATGAAACACTTTTGTAATCTTTAATGGTGAAGTTGTCAGTTTAATTACAGTATAAGATTGGTACATGCAGTCAAATTAGCTTTATGTGACTACTGTGACATGTTTGGAGTTTAAAGAGTGATTTCTAAGATACTTCTATCCACTTTGAAGGAGGGATAATTACACATGGTGGCTATTGTGTAGAGTATGAGAAGGTTGGATAGTTGAAAAGAATACTTATGAACTCTTCAATCATTATTTAACAAATGTGATACAGTATAAGAGGAGGCTGGTAGAATTGTATATTACAGGATTAAGCTTAGTATATATATTAGCATCCAAACTAAAGACTGAAATTTAAAAAATTATTTACAAATTTAATCCTTTAGGGTGTAATTGATTTAAGCATGATTTTAGGAATGGATTTGTTAGCTCGTCATTATGCTACTCTGGGTTGTTGAGAGAGAGGTGAGGCATTCTGTGCCTATAGTTGTTAGGGATTTTTAGGACATAACTAAGAGTGCATATAAAAGGATGACTGATTGTATTTTCTTTGGTTTTGATTTAAGTTATAAATAAGATTGAGCTTTGTGATGAAGATGCTTTAAAGAGCTGGTTGATGATCTTATTGGTATTTTAACATGTTCATGACATGATTTGAGAATGTGTTTATGAACTGAATTTTCGTGAAGTTTGCTTGATGAACTTAACATTATTATTGATGTAGTCATTATGATTTAAGTTATTTGAGGTGATTTAAGTTTGTTTTATATGAATTAAGGAATACTAAATTTGGAGGATATTGGATGATGAACTGAATCATTAGTGATATAAATTATTGAAATTATTTGATTTTGGATTTTAGGAAGATGACAAGAACTTGAGATAGAAGAATAAGTAGAGATTATGGTTTATAAGTCAATAAAAATTATAGTTAATAATAAGTCTATTGGAATTAGGTATGTGATTTATAATTAATAGAATCATATCTTGATTTATTCCACTCTATGATGGAAATATGGTATATGTAAGAAAAAGTGAAGATATAGGGAAAAATAATCTATTAGAATATGTCTTATAAGAATGGGAACTATGAATTATGATGAGATATGAGGATTTGACATTTGAATATGTAATTGATGGACATTAAATGTGTTAATATTTTTATTGAATTTTATCTTGATGAATGGAATTTATATTCAATAGTAGAATAGAGTGATTTATTCTATTTTATTTTATAAGAGTTGAATCATAAGCATGATTTAGACCCTGCTATAGATGAACTAATGGAATGATTTTTTATGAGAAATTATATAAACATTCCAGAGAGATTTTTTTTACTTAGAAAGAGAAGATACGAGGAAGGTTGGATAAGAAAACAAAATGTGTAAGTGTGTTTGAACTTGTTATTTAGTTTAACTAAGGGATGAAATAACAATGACAGTGTGGAATAAGTATACATTATAGAATATTAAGGAGTAAAAGGGGTAGTTATATGGTGATAAGTAGATAATTCATAAATTACATGAGGTGTGAATACAACAAGATAGTGGTTGCATGAGTAAATGTGTGGAGTAAGAAAATAGAATTAAAAATTTAAAATTTTAACTAGAGTTGCTTTAGCCTAAGAAAACTAAAGGATTAGTTATAAGATAAGCTGACTGGAGGATTTAATTATTTAAATTATTAAGGAATGGGTATATATTTTTGAGGTTTAGTGGAAACCTTAAGTACGAGATGAATTTGCATCATTTAAATGATATAAGTTATCTTGAAGATGTTAAGCTTAGGATACGAATAGAATAATACATCATAATTGCAATGTGGGAGCATGATAGATAATCTTTGATTGGATTTAAATCGATGATGAATTGAATATTTAAGATGATAAATATTGAGTTTAAGTTTAATGGGTTTTGTTGACAATAGCAAACATTAAAACCTTGTGGTTATTAGATGGTGAATTAATAATCTAGTAAATAAGGAATTGTGATATACATATTAAAATTTTATTATAGGTTTTGGATGATTAATGGATATAAGTATAATTGTGAAAGCAAACATTGAATGTGCTATGGTGTATAGCAAATTAATAGAGTATACAATGGCAAGAAGAATAGTGAAAAGAGGCTATTAGTTATGATAATTGAAAATATGGAGTTTGAGGAATATAGGTGATTAATAATAATAAGAAAGAGAAGAGATAATAATAATGCTTAACTATAAGCTCAAAGTTTAAGAAGTAGGTTTAATCTATCTTAAGGTATAAAAGTAAATTGTGGTGATTGTTATTAATAAATAGTATAAGTTGACTTATGCTTGAGCATATTAGCTAGTTGATAGTGTTTGATGATGATGGTATAAGAAAGAAAGAGAAAAAGAATGATAATATTATTAAAAATGTGAACTTGTGGCTCCAGAATGGAGTTTGATTTATTTTATGGTATGTAGTTAAATTGATAGTGGCTATATTTATTGAAATATATGTTAACTAAGAAATATATGAAAAATTATCAAACTTTGTAGTGATATAAAGATTTTTTAGAAAAATTTTGTGCTGTAAGAAGATTTGAAGTTATGACAAGGTAATTACAAGATGCAAACTAATAGATGCTATGAATGTGGTGAGACAGTCACTTTTAGAGAGAGAGTTCTCATATAATTCAATCTTATGGTGCTCAAGGATGTGATGGGACCCAATCTTTTAGTGGATCTATAATATAAGATGCAAATAGTAGTGACCTCAAGCTAAAGCTAGGGTGTTTGCTATAATACAGTGGGAGAAACTAGCATCTCCTGAGGTTGCAATTAGTATGCCATATATCTTGTTAAAGATGTAGTTAAATTTATCTCAAGTGCATCCAGTGTTTTATGTTTTGATGTTTTGGAAGTATATTTCAGATCCTTTGCACGTTTTATAGCCTTAGAGTGTGGAAGAGAATGAACATTTGATGTACGAGGAAGAACCAACTGCGATCGTTGACTATTAAGTTCATCAATTGTGTTCGAAGTAGATTCTGATGGTCAAAGTCTTGTGGAGTAGTACTAATGTGGAAGAGCACACGTGGGAGGTAGAGGCAGAGATGTAGGTGGCATATCCTTTTCTTTTTCCTTGATAAAAATTTAATACTCCTTTTTATTTGTAAAATTTAAGGATAAATTTTTGTAAGGGGGAAACATTGTTATAACCCATATTTTTAATTAAGTGTTAAATTAAATTTTGAATTTAGTGTTTATTATTATTATTATTATTATTATTATTATTTTATTTTATGAAATTATTATTTGTATAATTTAATAAATTTTATTATACGTGTTAATAATATTAATTTTTAAAATATTATGTGGTTTATTATTAAAATAAATTACGGTGGAGATTTAAAGTAGAGTTTGGTGGAAGAAGAATATCTAGTTTATTATTAAAAAAAACATTGTAGTTGCCATTTCTTCTTCTTTCTCCCTTTCTTTCTTCCCCGACTAACACCACAACCAACCACCACCACCATGCCACCTCCACCTGTCAGCACCACTGCTAGCAGCAGCAGCAACCCCTCCTCTCCCCGGCGATGCCACCACTTCCCTCTGTTGTTTTCTTTTCTTCCTAGTTTAGCATAGTCTTGGATTGCTCTTGGGCTTGTCGGTGATGTTTCCAGCCACCTTAGGCCGAGCTTGAGAGCTTGTTCTCTTCGTCTCGGAGTAGGCTTCATTTTTCCTTAATCAATTTATTCTGGTAACTTTGGTAACGACTCCAATTTTGTGAAATTACTTTTATGATAATTTTGATTAATTTTGTAAAATTGAGCTTGAATTCGATTTTATTAGGTTTAATGGTTAGTATATTATTGAAATTGAGATTGTGATCTTACTTACTGTGATTTTTATTTAATTTTTTAAATTTTTTTGGCATCAGGTATTGTTCACACCACTATTTCGGACAGTCTTAAGTCAAAATTTTTTGTATATTTTTAATAAATTCTACTAATTATATAAAGTAAACTTTGTTAAGGAAGTTTTATGAAATTATGTGTAGAATTTTTATTATGAATTTTTGAATGTTTATGTCAAAAATGAATTTTTGGAAAAATTAGTATAAATTAGTAATTTTTAAATTTTAGTTGAAATTAATATTAATTATTAATTTTTTTTGATAGAATTTGAGTAATAAATAGCATTAAAATAATTTTTATAATTTATTTCCTATTTTTAGCTACTTTTTAGTAATTTTTGGAAAAATATATGAATAATAATTTATTTATTATTTTTAATTTTAAATAAGTTTTTGGTTATTTTTATTATATATGTTAGTAATTTAAATAATTAATTGTAATTACTTGTATTTAATTGCAAAATTAGAAGAATGGATTTTATTAATATAATTTAATTGCAAATTAGAATTTTAGTATTTATTTTGAAAATAAATACTTTTATACTTTTATTATGTAAATAAATTGATTTGTGATATTTAAATGAATTTTTATGATTTTTGGTGAATAATTGGAATTTATATTATTTTATTAATAGTTGATTGTGTTGGTTTTTAGTTGAGCAATAATTGTTGTTCAGGAGCTCAACCTAAGAAATTTAAATTTGTGATGTGTTTGTGTGTAGGATTGACTCTATTTTTATAGAGGGATGTCCATTTTACAGAAGAAACTCTGTCGAATTTTCAGTAGATTTTTCGTAAAACATGATATTGGGTTGGTCATAAATTTTGAGTTTTAGTCGAGTCGTGTCCTAAATCGAGTTGTTCTTTAGAAATTCTAGATGTATAAAAATTAGGAATTTAATTTTGATATCATTATTATTATTATTTTTCCTTAGCTACATTGCGAGTTAGACCTATTGGATTGGTCCAGCCAAACTAGAGTAGAGGAGCGCAGTTGAACTGTGAGTTATTATTATATGTATGCATGATATATAGAGATCATTGTTCGCATCCATATTTTGATGATAAGAATTTAATATATTAGTTTGTGATTTCATATATATATATATATATATATATATATATATATATATATTGTAGATGTAAACTTTATGTTTCTAATTTGGATGCTTTACATATTTAATATGATTTTATTTATTTAATTATTTTTTATGTAATATTTTGGAGGATAGTTGTAGAACGTGCTACTTAATAGGCTATACTAGGATTGTGTGTGCATCGGTACATTAAAATGCTAGGATTGATATTATGGAATTTATGATTTGAAATATGGATTATCTGGATTTACGAGGTTTATTAAGAGGTGTGACTATTGTAACTTGGTTGATTAGAAAGGGGTCTCGGGGCCAATCATATAGACGGTATGACTATTATAGCTCAGTTGATCTTTTAGGGTCTCGAGGTCGATCATGCGGATTGCTGTAGCTCGGTTGATCTTTTAGGGTGTATGGGCTAGTCCACTATTAAATTGAATAAGAGAATGTTATTGGGAATACGCGGGCCTAATGGCCTTTAAGGTTTTGTGATTTGAGGATGCAAACTTTTAGGTTTCTACTTCGATCCTCCAATAAAATAAAATACAAATAATGTTTTCAAGCATCTGTATGAACTGCGTATATACATTATGTAAATATGAATATACCAATATTATTATTGATGCTTGTGTATACGTGCATTAGGTTACATGTATATATACAATAATGATTCATTCAATGTGGTATGATCCCCCTCAACTATTTTTTCTAGGCTTCTTCTTCTCAGACCTCTCCTAGATTCCCTTTTCGCTGGACCTTTTCTTTCCCTGCTGATTTTTGTAAACTTTAAATTATCATTTCCTTGTATTTTATTAAATGCTACAGTAGTAATTTGTACTTGTAGTAGTATGTATTTGTTGTAGTTCTTGATGAGGTTGCTGATAGTGGTTGTGTACCTATTTACTATAAAAAATATTTTATTGAGATACTATTTATAGAATTCTTTATATCATGAAAAATTTTAATTTTGAGATATTTTTGTGGTATGTTTGGTATGAGTTTTTATTTCAAGGCTTGCTACGGGTTTTGGATTCATGTGAATTCCTATTCCCTAGAGCTGGTCATGACTCTAAGAATTGGGTCATGACAAAAACATTTTGGAATTATTTGTGCATTTATGAAGAAGAAGACTTTGAAGATTTTAGAATGCCTTGGGGAAAAAGATAAGAATGCAGATGAAGGATTTTAAGAGTTACGTAAATTTATTGCCAGAGAATGAAACACTCTTGAATTGCTAGAGAATCAATTTGAGAAGTAGCCTACAAGCAAGATCATCTATAAAGTAAAAAAGAAGAACACAGACAAGATACAAATATCTACATCATCTACCAATATCTATTGTTAACTACTATCATTAGTTAATCATTTTAACACTGTTATTCTCTTTAGCTTGTTCATCTTTTACTTTGTATAAAGTTTTAAAATCAATACAGTTTCTTTTTACTTACTTAAACAATTTCTTTATTCCTAAATTTATTTTTATCTATGAAATCCAACCAAATTGTGGTAAAGGAGCTTAAGGATCCACATTCAGCTAAAAAGAAGTTAGGTTATATTTTGAGAAATTTCTCCTTTGGCATGCTGGCAAACAATCTTTTGGCACATACTTAAAAACCCAAAAATCAGAGAAACAGTCTGATTTATAGTTATTTAAGGTTCTAACACTAGAGGCATGCCTCGAATAGCTCTTTTAAGGTTATCCTCTGCCTTGTCATCATAAACATTCATTATTGAACAATTTTGAGGGACTGTTGAAAATTGATATCAACAGTTACCCTATGCTTTACAAACATTGGTCAAGCATGGTAGGCTTATCAATGCATAGGAAGCATATTGTGTTGTGTAGTTGATTTGTCACGTCTCTGCAAAAAAGGTACCATTCGATCATTTAGACATCATGCAAAAGATGTTGTCTAACTAATATATAGTGTTTTAGTTAAAATGCGCTAAGTAGTCATTTTGACATTTGGCAAAGTATTGTGTAGCCAATACGCGATGTCTCAGCTAAAAGTACCAAGTAGTTTTTTGGATATTTAGTAAAAGGTCATGTGGTAGTTTAGGCCTTGGGCAAAGTATGGTCATTGACCCATGATGTTAGGTCATTTAGACCTTTGTAGTTTAGTCATTTGGACTTATAAGGTTTGGTGATTTAGGTTTATGAATTTTGGTCATTTGGACTTATGAGGTTTAGTTATTTAGACTTGTGACATTTGATTATTTAGACTTATGAGTGAAAATACTGTTTGGTTAATATACAACCTCTAATTGATATGTGTTTTGTGATTTGTGCTTATGTGTATGATTTGTGATTGTGATGAATAATGCAGTCTTAAGATTTAAAACATCATGAATATGATGCATATATAATTTTCCTAATCTTGAATTCTTGCCATTAATTTATCAATCTCAAGAATTGCATGTATTAATGTGCTTGGATGATCCTAATTGTAATAAAAATTATAAATTTTAGCACTTTAAAAATATGATTCACAACTTGTGGTCAAGAATATTTATGTTACTAAGAGGAGAGCAAGCCTCCCAAATGAATGTAAGAAAAATAAGCATTTCCATGTGCATTATGATTTTGAAAACTCTATAACAACATTTCTCACTTGAAGTTGCATATCGACTACATGACATCTTTTGATTGAAATGCCATACATCAACTGTATAATATATTTTGGCTAAAACATAACATATTGGCTATATAGTATCTTTTAGTTGAAACGCCGCACATCAACTACACAACTTCTTTTATTGAAACACCATACATTAGCTACACAACACCTTTTGCTGAAATGCCAACACGTTAGCTACACAATATCTTTTCATTAAGATGTCAAATATTAGCTACACAACAATGAATCCCTTAATGCATTTGAAGCAAAAGGCAATTGTTAAGACTCAATTTTCAACAGTCCTCTAAAGTGGTCCTGTGATGAAAGTTTTTTATCAACTAGATAGAGGCTAACCTTAAAAAAGGCAACCTAGAGGGCCCAAAAGATCTTTAGAACTTTAAAGATTTGAAAAATAACCTACAATTGACCCAAAAATATAGTGGAAGTGATGAATATGTGTGGGTCCTAAAATACCCACACATTTCATCAATCTACGAGTGTAGATTTTTAATCCACATGTGTGGGGTAATGAAAACCATGCATGTGGGTTTGAGTTTTCTATAAATTTTATTTTATTTTTATTTTTAAAAGGACTTTTAGCAATTTTTATATTTTTAATATTTTTTGGACAAATTTTAAAACTTGATTTTAGTCTTAATTAAGCCAAACATGAATTAAAATTATTGATTTTGAGCCTCAAACCCCTTTGATTAAGGGTGAACAACTTATGAAAATCATTTCTCGAAACACCCAAACCTTAAATTCTCTTTTATTTAGGATCTTAGACCCAAAATTCAAATTGAAACTCTTCCTTGTCAAAGCATGCAACAAGGGTAATCCTTTGAGGACCATATCAATAATTTTCATTAAAATTGTATTTTTTGATATATTTTGCATATTCTCTTCTTCTCTTAAATTTCTACTTTTTTATTACTTATTTTTCTTTATTTATTTTCTTTATTTTTATTTGCATTTTTTCATTTTATTTTTATTTTCATTCATTCTTTCTCATTCTCTACATATTTTCTTCACCATGTTTATTTCTATTTTGTTCTTATCATTTTATATATTTATTTTTATATAAATCTCTATTTATCATTTTTAGAATTCTAGCATTCTCATAATCATTCATGCATTTGTATTGTTGTTGTTGTTATTATTATTATTGTTGTTGTTCTTATTATTATTATTATTATTATTATTATTATTATTATTATTATTATTATTATTATTATTATTATTATTATTTTATTATGATTGTTGTTGTTGTTGTTTTTATTATTATTATTATTATTATTATTATTATTATTATTATTATTATTATTTGTGATTAATTTATGGTTCTATGATTGTGCGAAGAAGTAGTGTGATGGTGGTCAAGTGGTGAAATTGAAATTCAAAAGTATTTGATTTGCTTGATTAGTTTGACATATAAGTCTTGCATTTTTAAGTGGTATGTGACATCATTTAAGTCATCATCATAAAATATGAATTTTTCTTTATTTTCTTCATTCTTATTTGCTCATTTTCTTAAAGTTTTCATTTTTATGATTAAAAGTTCTATTTTAGTTATTATTTCAATGTGAAAATTCTATTTTTATTCATTTTTACTTTTTTTAATAGTTATTGAATTTTATTCCATTGAACAATATTTTATTTTTTTTATATTTAAATTTTCTATGTTTAACATAAAAATGGTATCTTTTTCACTTTTATAATCCAAATTTGTATTTTTATTCAAAATGTTACTATTTTCTATTAAATATTGCATTTTTAGTATTTTTATCATTTAATTGATGTCATCTTTATAAAAATGAAATTTTAATATAAAAACATATTTTTTATTAATGGAATGTGATAAAGGTGTGACATTACTATGAATGTAACATTTTTAGTACAAATCTTTGAACTTTATTATTTAAATATTTTCTATTAACATAAAATATTTTCTCCTTTTAGCTTTATTTTCTTATTTATTCTTATTTTATTTTATTTACCTTATCTTATTTCATCTTATTTGTATTTTATATCTGCCCATCATTTTAAAGAATATTGATAATCTTTGCAATTAAATTCCCTAGTTAGGGAATTCTTTTGGAATTACTCGAGGTGTTCTTCCTATGCATTACATGACCGTTCATATTGTACTTGCATTATAAGTCACTACTTGCTTTGATGCTTATTTTGTTGTTTGACTAATTTCTTTCTTTTTTTTTTTGGTTAAATATCATGTGTATTAATGAAATATATTAAATTTATGTAAATGTGATATGTGCTTACATGTTTTTGCATACTAACCTTTGTCTTGAAGGAATTATTAAAATAGGATTTTTCTTTTATTTTCTATTTTGATGTATATATTAGAATAAAGTATTTCAAGTTATGTAATTTGTTGACCTTAGGTTTGTTCAATCTCTAAAGTTTTGACTTTAATAAATAATTTGAATAATATAATGTTCTTCTCTACGTATGTTTTTAGGATTAATTGAATAAAAGAAAAAGAGAAGTGGTTCAAGGCCTTACAGAGGGAGTAGAAGAGGGAATAAAAGAGCTTTCTGGTTCTGTCATGTTTGAGAATTTCTTCTCTTTTAGTCTTCATATGAATTATAACAATTCCACCTTATGTAAAAATAAGGCTTTGATACCAATGTCCAAAGCTCCATTAAAACTATATTTCATAGCTATATAGATTATATCATGGACTAGCCAAAGCTGTACTTACAACATCACACAACCAATTTCCAGACAAATAGCCTGTCCCTTTTTTATAATATATACAACTATAAATTATAATCTTAATAGAGTTGGTAACTGGATCATTTTCTTAATTAAGTTTCTGATGTACCAGATCCTTCATAGAGAAAAGTACAGAGCATACTCCTTAATTTAGATAGGTGGAACGATTATAATTCATAATCTAACTACTAGAGAAGAAGAAAGATTTTTAGAAGGCCATTGTTTATTTACCTTCTAAAAATTTTTACAAGAGGGGTTATGCCTTCCAACTGAGACAGAAAGCTCCCAATATAGAGAAGGAGCTGAGATACAAGGAGGCCCTCACACAAACAAATAAATAAACAAACAACCACAGATAAACAAACAAATGTGGATAGACATCCACTAATAAAAGTAACAACTTTAAATTACAACCACTTGTGACCAATTAGCTCGTGACTTGGAGATAGATTCTTATCTTCAGCACTATCTTCACTTTGATAAAAGAAGTTGTCTTCATCAGGATCCTGTGAGTGTCCTGCTAGTGGCATACGTGGGTTCTCTGAATTATTTGAATTAAAAGAGTTTAATCATATCTGTTCTGCAGGTGAGCTGGCTTGATAAGGATCAGATGAGCTAGCTTGATAAGGATCATATGAGTTGGCTTGATAAGGATCATCAATTTGCATGTGAGATGGGATGAATGTAGTCCTTTGTGTCTTTTCCTAATTTTCCTTGTCTGCTTATAGCTGTTTCCCATAATCAGAAGGAAATATTTCCCATAGGGCATCATCAGATATCTTTGGCCATATATCTTTTGGAATAATACCATTTTTCTCGAACATGTGTCTTTGAAACTCTCTCCATGGTGAAAGATCTATGGTATCTATGGTAATATAGTGCATCTTTGAGTGTCTATAGGTTCCATAGATATTAAAGCATGGTACATCAGTAAAAACACCTTTAGCTTTGAAGAAAGTTCTTTTGAGGGTGATGATAGTATGACATTTGAGAGGAGGTGCCACCTGTTGAGTATACGCTTCATTTGTCAAATAGGATTTCCATCTTGACAAATTCTGGAATCATTTGAGAAATATTGATAAATGTGGATTTAGACCTTCATTCTTCTCAAGCAGATTGATATACCTTACAAGCTTTAATGGTTGAAGATCAAATGAAATCCAGTATAAATGACAAAGATACCAAAACAGAATTAATAATTCAGGAGGCCAATAAAACTAGTTTTTAGGACTTTGGTTTAGGAAGCTGAAAATACAGGTGAAATGATAAATAGGATGAAAGCCTAGTTTGTGAAAGAAATCTAACCCATAATTTCTAATTAGTCTGGATTGAAGTTCAAAAATTTGAGTTCGGGCTTTTTGATTAAGGGTGGCCATGGAAATGTGTGATAGTAAGGACGAAGGAATACCTTTTTCAAGAAAGTTGGCATTAATGGTTTGATACATGTATAGCATGGGAAGGACTTTTAGCTGAAAGGCTTTTTCACAAGAGACAAGTGGTCTGCTTAAAAGATCTGGTAGCAAGTTATCTTCTCCTTTGATGTGTTCTACTTCAAAGTCATACTTACTAAACCATTCTTTCATTCTGAGAAGTTGAGGATGAGGCAGAGTATTTCCTTTAAATTCAAGCATTTTTGGAAATGATGAGCAATCCATCATAACTTTAAAATAATGACCAATTAGATAGAATTCAAACTTTTTTATACCATATTTAATTGCTAAGACCTCTTTGAAGGTTAAGCGATAATGGCATTCTCCATTTGTGAACTTTCCACTAGCATGAGCACAAATTCATCTTTTCTTGTTGTCATCTTCTTCTAAAAGAATAACTCCCCAAAATTGATCACTTGCATCTGTTTGAAGGATTCTTTTACCTGTGGAGGGAATTTGGAGATCATAAAGATTTTTTATGCAAATTCTATTTGTTCTGAGGACCATGGTGGAGGATTCTTTCTTAGAAAAGCTCTAAGAGGGGATGTCTTCTTTGTCAAGTGAGGAATAAAATCTCTGAGATAATTGACAATGCCAAGAACTTGTCTGATTTGCTTGACAGAAAGATTTCCTTTGGAAATTTATCCAGTTCTGTTGCAACATGAGGACCTAGAAGATACTTCCCTTATTTGAATCTCATTCCAAGAAAATCTATTTCTGTTTGGCCAATGAACATCTTGGTGGGTGAAAGCATAACACCATAATGTCGTACAAGATTAGCAAACTATTGGAGTAGTTTCTCATTGGCTTTTATATCTGCAGAAAATAAAAGAATATCGTTAATATAAACAAGAGCGTTGGAGAGGATGGGCTCAAAGATTTTGATCATAGCCAGTTGGAATAGTGATGGGGCTACTTTGAGTCCAAAAGGCAGGACATTCCATTGACAGTGTCAGTTTGAAATACAAAAGCCCGTTTTGTATCTGTCTTCCTCTTTGATTCCAAGTTGCCAAAATCCAGCCTTCAAATCAAATTTTGAAAAGATTTTAGCTCCCACTAAAAATGTAAATAATGAGGAAATTTTTGGCAGAGGGAATTTATCATCTCTGAGGAAGAAATTCAAAGGCTGATAGTCAATCACCAATCTTTTCTTTCCAAGAACTTATTTTGATCTTTTGTTTACATAAAAAGCTTGGCATGCCCATTCTGATTTTGTGGGAACAATTAGACCTTGGTCTTCCAATTGGTTGCATTCTTCAATTGCCAATTTAAGATCAGAAAAAGTCATTCCTGGATGAGTTTCCTTTGTTGGGTTGACATCTTCATTTTGTTTGAAAGGTAAGGAGATGAAGAACTCTTCATTTTTCCACAGTGGTGATGAGCATTTTTGAAGAAACTCTATATGAGACTAAGCACTGCATTCTTTTAGCAAAAACTCATGAATAGTCTGAAGGTTTGGTTGAGAAACAGTTTGGCCAACAAAAAGGATGGATGGAATATTGGTGAATGATTGAAAGTATTTCTTGAACTTGAGTCCACTGGGAAGAATTCTCAAGTCTTTCATCTTCCAATAGATATCAAAGCCAATGACAATATCTTTTCCAGGTAAAGAAGATCCAAGAACATGTGTCTAGGTGTAACAATTTAGAAAGAATTGGATCTTTATTGGGTGTCTAGTTTTAAGGCCAGTTTCAAGTAATTCTCCATTAGGTGTAAAGAAATATTCAGAATGATGTTTCCAACATTCCTTAGGCAAGGCTTTTGGGTTGAGAATGGTAGTTTTGGCTCCAGTGTCGATCAAGGCTACAAGTTTTATGGATTTGGAATAATTGGTTGGGTAAATTTGAATAAGGAACAAAGGCATTGGATGTTTTTCATAAGTTAGGGCTTTCATGTCTCTATTATCACCACCAATTAAGAACTGGTCATTCCAGGACTTTGTTTCAGAGTTGGAAATTTCTGAGTCTGTCTCTTGGCCTACAGCAAAAAAACATTCTAGTGAAGCTTCTTCTTCTTCTGAAAAGAGAGACTAAAGATCAGCATCATTCATGTCTACTTTAGTGATCTGCTGAATTTATTGAATCATTTGCTTAGTCTTCTTTGTTTTTGAAGGGTAATTTTTTGCAAAATGACCCTTTTTTCCACAGATGTAGCATCTATCAGTTTTCTTCTTGCCACGAAACTTTTTCTTCTTGTAATACTTCCACTTCTTAAACTTGGATTTTTTTCTTTCTTTTTCAATTTGAAGAAGTGTTTCTTCTTTTTTGATGGACAAACATAAACATCAGCATCTTTGCATTTGATCTACAAATCAGGCTTATCACATGAAAGTTTTCCCAAAGGATTCTTCCTACTGCCTAGATATAGTTTAATCATCTTCCTTTGATCACATAACTGGGTATGAGCCTGAATCATGATTTGATACAAATGTCCCATTAGCACATCTCCAACTTTGTAATTTGATTGTTAAAGGATTGAAAACATTCAAGAGGTAAGGATCTCAGGAATAGAAGCCAAAAATGCTTGCTTTAAATCAGGATTAGCAGTGCCTCCTAACAGGTAAAATCTAGTAAACATATTTTGGAAATGTCTTTCTAGATCTTTTCTCTATAGTGAATAGCATTTCATCTGGTAATACTCCTTTCATGCAACTTCAAGATCATCATCCCATTTTCTTAAGAACTCATAATGCAAGAGTCCTAGAAAATCTTCTGGTGAAGCAACATCCATCAACTGTGTTCTACCATAAGCATTCAGAGAAGCATACCAGTTTGCCAGCTTTCCCACCATTTTTGTAAGAAATGTTTTGATAACAATCCTGATTTCTACTCCAGGAATAAGCATTTGTCCGGCTATCCATGCTCTAAACTCTAGAAATGTATTCCTGTATTATGAAGGAGGAACATCATCCAGGGTAAAGTGTGCTACAACATGTTGTATAAGTAAATCCAAATTTAACAAGGATTATATTTTCTTATTTAAGGTGAATTATATTTTCTTATTTAAGAAGGATTTTGTTTTCTTGTTTAGTTAGGATATTAATTAGGTTTTATTTATGGTTTCTTTAAGCCTATATAAAGGCCTTATTTTATGTAACCTAGAGGGTATGCAATCATGGATGATTAATAAAATTTAGAGAGGATTCTCTTTGGTTACTTGGTGGTTAACCATGTGACAACCTTTGTGACTTATCAATCTATCTTTCAGTGGCATCTTCTTAATAACCTTTGTTGCTTGTTTGTTATTGTTCAAAAGGTTAAAGTTTTGATATAGCTTTGGTTGTTTGGACTAATTAAACATGAGGTGAAGGTTCTCTATGTCTGAATTGGAACTTGATTTGAACTTTCCTTAAGAGCGTGGGTTTGGGTTAAACGGGATCCTAAAGCAGGCCATCTAATGAGTATGTATCACTTGGTATCAAAGCTTGGCTCAAATAAGGTTTTTTTTCTTCAATTCAATTCTATGTGTCCTTTATTTAATTTTTTTATTAAGGTTTTGAAAATTTTTTATTTTTGACAAAAAAAGAAGTTCATTTTTATGTTTTGCAATATGTAAGGCCTAGGATGCTTCATGGTATATAAATGCAATTTTTAACTAACATGGTACTAGCTACATTTGTGCAACTACCCCCATTAATGATCATACAACATACCTTATCTTGCACCTTACAACTAGTGTGAAAGATGTTCTCACGTTGTGCCTCATCCTCCATCTTAGTTTGCACATTCATGATTCACCTTGTAATAAGCAATTTGCCATGTGATGGACTTTGTACAGCCTCATCATCACTTGCATCCTCAAGCTCAAGCATCTCCAAATCACATTTGTCATCATCACTTTCATTAAAAGCTTCGCTACCCCTCATAGTCATAGTGCGCTTATTTGGACAGTTAGAAAAGATATGCCCATAACCTAAACATTTAAAGCATTGAACATCATAAGATCATTTAGTTTGAGTCTCACCTTTGTCATTGGCTTTGGCATTCCCCCCTTTGTTTCCTCCTTTATTTTTGTCAAATTTTGCCTTAGTTAAGCTCTTATCTCCTTTCTTCCAATTTGACTTCCATGAAGAACTAGAAGAAGTTGAATTGCTTTTAGAACTCTTGAACTTCAATTGCTTCTCAATCTTGATTTCCATGTGCAACATATCATCCATGATAATATAGTGATGTAATTCCACTAAGTCGACTATGTTTCTATTCAACCCATGCAAAAACCTCACCATTGTTACCTGATGGTCTTCATCAATATTTGCTCTAATCATAGCTATCTCTATTGCTTGATGGTGCTCCTCTACACTTTTAGATCCTTGTACAAGGTTTTGAAGTTTATTATACAATTCTCTATAATAGTGTGTAGGAACAAACCTCTTGTGCATGATTGCCTTCATCTCCTCCTATGTCTCAATAGCTTGATCATGGGTCCTTCTTCTACTAGTCACTAATTGATCCCACCAAATAATTGCATAATTGGTAAACTCTATGGTAGCTAGCTTCACCTTCTTTTCTTTAAAGTATTGATGGCAGTTAAAGATGAACTCCATCTTTTTCTCCCACTCCAAAGGTTTTGACATCCTTGGAAGCTTGGAATTTTCATCTTGATGCTTCCAAGTTGTTATCAACTCTTATATGCCCGTTTTTGCCCAAATTGGATGTATGTTCATCATCCTCTTGTTCATGTCTCCCATGGGTTCTAGTATTGGCTATACTAGCATCTTCATAATGACTTGACTATATCTTGTCTATTTGGTATGCTAAGTCTCCAATTTGATTTGCCAAATCTAGTCTTAACTTCTCAAACAATTGGTTCATGGATTTCATGTACATCTTTTGATTGGGCATTGCTTCTTCACCTACTTGAGCCATTGCTTTAATTTTTCCTACAATAAATTATTATTAGAAAAAAATCTTACAAAACACTCCCTTACATGTTTCACTCAATTTAAATGGTACTTACACTCGTGTTTCACTTAATAAGGCTCTTACCCTCTTATGAGCTCACCACTCACCTTTTAGCACTCAAATTCCCTAAATCTTAGTTCTAATAAAACTAATGCAAATTATGCAAGAATTGCTCAATCAACTTAACATCCAATCACAATAATCAAATTAAACTTAAAATTCAAAGTGGCTATTCATAAATCAAATAAATAAGAAAACAAGTGAACAAAACTTTGCTTAGTGAACAAAATAAGCCAGCCTCCCACTAGCTTAATGGTGAAGGGTTTGGCATCTTTGTAAGAGGGGGAGGGTTCAAATCCCCCCACCCCCTCCCTCTCCAATGGTTAAAAAAATGTTGCTCAAAATCACCCAATTTTTAGAAGCCAAAAAATTGCATATAGATTTTGAACCCTTTTGCTTAAAACACAATGATTTTTTTTTAAATTAAGAAGTAGAAAAAGAAATTATGAATAAAAATTAAATGATAAATAACCAAACCTTGAAGTTTGGCTCTAATCCCAAATTAATGCAAACCATACCTATAACAGAGATAGAATGTGCATCCAACTTTGAAATCTAGCCCAAGGATCATCAAGGATAGGTTGTGTTGATGGAGCTAAACACTTTGCTTATTAAATTAAAGCAAGATTATTAGCTATTAAAAGATGAAAAATCACACAATTCTAAGTCTAATCTAACCTAGCAATTGTAATGAAAGGTAGATGTGAAATAATTCAAGTAAACTTGCAAAGTTTCAAAAGAACAAAGTTCAAGGAAAAACATCACTTTTTAATATTTGAATCCTAAATTCATTTTACATAGGGTTTGCTCTTATATAGGCATGTAAACATCCTAACCGTATAAGGAAAAGGTTTCTTACTTATTCTTAAAGGCTCTTATGAAGGAAAATCCTTAATTAAGAAGAATTCCTTCAAAAATAAGACAACTGATGACAACTCATCTTTCAAAATTCAAAATTGACAACTAATGACGACTTATTATAACTAAGCAAGATGACAACTCATGACAACTAAGCATTGAAGCATGCCATGTCACATGTCATTTAGGATGTTAATCATTGACCCTTGACTTTGACTTGTTGATTCTTTGACTTTTGACTTCTTAAGTTTGACTTGGAATATTCTTAAATCTTCTAGAATCTTCTAGAATCTTCCTTATTGACTCCAAAATAAAAAAAATAACTTGAAAATTCATCCAATTCAAGCTAATTAATTTCATAATAGGAAATTAAGCTAATTAGCTTAAATTCTTTATCACTAGTCAAATCCACCAACTTGCTTGTAATATGAAAGACAAACAAATTCAATGCTTGTTTGAACTTCTTTTTCCTTGATATAGTAATTGGTCCCTCATAATGCAATGGATCACTTAGTTTGATGGGCTTGCTTAGCTTGGTTGCATAATTCCCCCCTTCCTCAAGATGATTTATCCTCGAGTCAGCACTTACATTAAAATCAAAAGGAGATAAATCAGCAACATTAAAAGTAGCTCTTACACCATACTTACTGGGCAAGTCAATCTTGTAAGCATTGTCATTGATATGCTCTAACACTTGGAAAGGTCCATCACCACATGGCATCAACTTAGATTTCCTTTGAGTAGGAAATCTTTCTTTGCACAAATGTACCTAAACCCAATCACCTGGTTCAAATATAACTTTTACATGCCCCTTGTTTGCATGTTTGGCATATTTCTTATTCTTTCTTTTAAGATTTACTTGCACCTTTTCATGTAAGGATTTCACAAATGTTGTCTTCTTCTTTCGATCTAGATTTACTTATTCACTTAAAGGTAAAGCAATCAAATATAAAGGACTCAATGGAATAAAACCATAAATAATTCCAAAAGGAGAGAAATCAATAGAAGAATGCACACTATGATTATAAGCAAATTCAATGTTTGGCAAGCATTCTTCCCATAACTATAAATTACACCTAACCATGGTTTTTAGTAATTGAGATCAAGTTCTATTAACTACCTCAGTTAGCCCATCAGTTTGTGGATGACATGTTGTAGAAAATAAAAGTTTAGTGCCTAATTTACCCCCACAAAGTCTTCTAAAAGTAGCTTAAAAACTTAGCATCTCTATCACTCATAATTGTTCTAGGCATGCCATGCAAACAAATAATCTCTTTAAAGAATAAATCCGCAACATGTTGTGCAACATGTTGTGCTATAAAGTGAACCATTTTATAAAACCTATTTACAATAATATATATTAAATCATGTCCATGCCTAGTCCTAGGTAAACCAAGCATAAAATCTATGGAAATATCAATCCAAAGTGAACTATGCATGGGTAGAGGCATATAAAAACCATGTGGTTTTAACTTAGACTTAGCTTGTTTACACACAATGCACTTATCACAAATTCTAACATCTTTTTTCATGTTAGGCCAATAAAAGTGATTATGTAAAACATCCAAAGTCTTAGTTATACCAAAATGTCCCATTAAACCACCCTCATGTGCTTCATGAATAAGCAATTCACACCTAGAACAGTTAGGAACATACAACTGTTTCTCTTTAAACAAGTAACCATCATGCCTATAGAACTTTTCAAAAGTAACATTTTCACATGCATGATAAAACTACCAAAATCACTTTCATTCTCATACAACTCTTTTATGTGTTCAAATCCTAGCAATTTGGCATCTAAAGAAGCAAGTAAAGTATACCTTTTTGAAAGTGCATCAATCATAACATTCTCTTTACCTTGCTTGTAATTAATAACATAAGGAAATGAATCAATGAATTCACCCCACCTAGTATGTCATTTGTTAAGCTTATTTTTCCCCTTCAAGGATTCATGATTAGTATATATCATGAACTCTTTAGGTAATAAATAATGTTGCTATGTCTCCAAAGCACAAACTAAGGCATACATCTCCTTGTCATACGTAGGGTACTTCAAGCTTGCATCATTTAACTTTTGACTAAAATAAGCAATTGGTTGTCCATCTTGCATTAGAACAACCCCAATTCCTGAACCTGAAGCATCACATTCAATTTCAATTGTTTTAGAAAAGTTAGGTAGAGTAAGTAAAGGAGTAGATGTCAACTTATCCTTAATTATGTTAAATGCTTATTCTTGTGCTTCTCCCTACTTGAAGCCAACATTTTTCTTGATGACTTTGGTCAATAGTACTAAAATCCCTCACAAATTGCCTATAAAAGCTTGCAAGACCATAAAAACTTCACACATCACCTACTCTTCTAGGCATAGGCCAATCTTTAATTACCTTGACCATATCTTCATCTACCTTTATTCCTTTCACACTAACAATAAAGCCTAAGAAAATAAGCTTTTGTATGCAAGAACTACACTTTTTAAGGTTAGTATACAAACATTCCTTATGCATCACTTCCAAAATTAAATGTACATGTTCAATATGCTCTTCTAAAGATTTACTATAGATAAGTATATCATCAAAATAAACAACCATAAATTTTCCAATGAAAGTACACAAAACATGGTTCATTAATCTCATAAAAGTGCTAGGTGCATTAGTTAAACCAAAAGGCATGACTAACCACTCATATAAACCATATTTTATTTTAAATGTAGTTTTCCACTCATCACCCTCTTTCATGCAAATTTGATGATAACCACTTTTCAAATCAATCTTGGAAAATATAATAATCCCATGCAACTCTTTAAGCATATCCTCTAATATAGGAATAGGGTGACGATACTTTACCATTATTTTGTTGATTGCATGACAATCAACACATATTCTCCAAGTTCCATCCTTCTTAGGCATAAGTAAAATTAGAATAGTACATGAGCTCATACTTTCTCTAATGTAACCTTTGTTCATAAGATCCTCAACTTGCCTTTTCAAATCTTTAGTTTCCTCTAGACTACCTCTATATGCTAGTCTATTTAGGATTGTAGAACTAGGGACAAAGTCAATTTGATGCTCTATTCCTCTAATTGGCTACAAACCACTAGGAATATCATTAGGAAATACATATTAAAATTCCTGCAATAATCTCATAAAAGAACTAGGCAAAGAGGGGTCAAGATCGTTAGAGCTCAAATAAGATTCTTTGTAAACAAGTACAAGCATAGGCTGCCTTAAAGTAAAGCTTTCCTTATATCTTTTTCCTTTGTATAAAAACTTGCTTTTCTCTCCTTTTTTACCTCATTCACACTCAACTCTTCTTTTGCATGCGTAACACTCTTCTTTTTCTCATTGTGCATCCCCTCAAGCCCTCCTTTTTCAAATCTTTGCTCACTCCTCTTATTGCTTTTCTTATAGCTCTCCTTTTGCTTGTTTGCCTTTTCTTTTTTATGCAAACTCACTCTCTCTCTTTTTATTGCTTGTTCTTTTTCAAACTCTTCAAATCTTTTCTTTAGGACTTTTTGGTCCTCATAAAGGTAATGAGTACATCATTCATTACAAAAGAATATCTATTAGAAAACCTATTATGATTAGCCCTTCTATCATATTGTCAAGGATGCCCCAAAAGAATATGACAAGCTTGCATAGGCACTACATCACACAATACTTCATCTTTATATTTGTTTTACTTGTTTAGTTACTTTTATCTCTCCATAATCATTCAACCATTGCAATGTGTAAGGCCTAGGATGCTTCATGGTATATAAATGCAATTTCTTAACTAACATTATACTAGCTACATTTGTTCAACTACCCCTATCAATGATCATACAATATACCTTATCTTGTACCTTGCATCTAGTGTGAAAGATGTTCTCACCTTTTGCCTCATCCTCCATCTTGGTTTGCACATTTATGATTCGCCTTGTAACAAGAAATTCACCATGTGATGGACTTTATGTAGGCTCATTATCACTTGCACCCTCAAGCTCCAACATCTTCTTATCATAACTGATACGAACCCTAACTATAATAAAGATAGAACACAAATCCAACTTTGAATATTAGCCCAAGGATCATTAAGGATAGGTTATGTTAATGGAGCTAAACCCCTTGCTTATTAAATTGAAGCAAGATAGTTAACTATAAAAAGAAGAACAATCACACAATTCTAAGTCTAACCTAGCAATTGTAATGAAAAGTAAAAGTGTAACAATTCTAGTAAACTTGCAAAGTTTCAAAAGAACAAAGTTTAAAGAAAAACCTCACTTTTAATATTTCAATCACCCTAAATTCATTTTACATATGTTTAGCCCTTATATAGGCATGTGAACAACCTAATCGTTAAAGGAAATGGTTTCTTCCTTATTCCCAAAGATGCCTATATAAGAAAATCCTTAATTAAAGAGGTTTCCTTCAAAATAGAACAACTTTTAACAACTTATTTTTGAAAAGTCAAAATTGACAACTCATGAAAACTCATCTTTAAAAAGTCAAAATTAATAACTGATTACAACTAAGCAAAATGACAACTCATGACAACTAAGCATTGAAGCATGCCATGTCATATGTTACATAGGATGTTGACCATTCACCTTGACTTGTTGACTCTTTGACTTTGACTTATTGACATATTGACTTTAACTTGAAATATTCTTGAATCTTCTTACATCTTCTTGAATTTTCCTTAGTGACTCTAAAATACAAAAATAACTCAAAATCCATCCATATCAAGCTAATTAATTTTAAAATATGGAATTAAGCTAACTAGCTTGAATTCTTCATTATTTTGTTCCATGCTTGCACTTTGCATCCCTTTTAGCGTTCATATTATTCCCTCCCTCTTGAAAATGAATCACCCTTGAATTATAGCCATATTCTAAAGTTGATAAATTCATGAATCCTCCAAGGTCAAACACAAACACCTTTGTTGAAAGCTTCTCCTTTAAAGTAAGGATCCATAGAAGTAGCTTCAATATAACTTGAACTTGATTGAATATAGAATTCTTATCCATGAATTTATGGGGATTGTATTTTTATTACTTCCTTTTAAACTTGAAAGATGAATATCTCAAGATCTTCTTGGTACAAGTGAATACTCTATAGATTGTATTATGGACATAAGGAACTTCAATAACATCATTAAACATATCTTTATATGGCATAAAAGTCTATAAAAAACTTTCAAAACACTATAAAAGGAAAGAATAAAGTTGTTAGCATAATTATGATGAATAAGTAACTCTTTATCCTCCTCATTCTTTTGTGTACAAACTTCTCGATGATGTATGCACTCTTCATGATCACAAGATGCACTCCTAGCAACTTCTTGAGTAGTTAATCCTTGTATAACTTCACTAGATTGCTTAAAACTTTGCAAACACTCCTTATTATCTTTAATGACTTCAATAATTTCACTATTCTTGGATTCACACTCTATTTTGATCTCCTCATAGACAACCACTTTTTTCACACTTCTCTAGAATAATGCCTTCCCCCATAGTTTGATCATATAATTGATGCCCATGTTCCTTCTCATGATCATTTAACACCACTTCAACATTAGCACCACTTTGATTATCAACCTTATTACTCCAACTCTCTCTATCCTAAGCAAGTGTAATTACATCCTTTAAAGACAAAGAAAGTTACAATTGTACAACAAAATCAAGATCTTGTCTAATTTCACTTTTAAAACCACTTTTTGCCCTTCAGATTCACCTAAATCACTTGCAATTACAAAAAAATTAAACTCTTTAGCATAATCTTCAACACATAATTCATTACCTTGTTTAAGCCTTTGCAATTTAAGATAGTATTTATCCCTAACATAATGAGGAATAAAATGTCTAGTCATTAACCTTTTCATTAATTCCCAATTTCTAATCTCACTATTCCTATTATCTCTCTATAAAAACATAAAATCTTTCCACCATATAGTAGCATAACCTAGAAATTTTTTAAAAGTAAGTTTGCACTTTTGGAAATCAATTATTTTAGGAGAATCAAATATCTCTTCTTTTTGTTACACCCATTTTAAGTAAATATAAGGATCATTCTTACTAAAAAAATAAGGCATATCCATAATGACCACACTTAAAGATAATTTAGAATACAAAGCACTCCCTTATGTGTTTGCACTCAAGGATGTGAATGCTCTTATGTTTTACTTAATTTTTTTAATATATAAAGAATTGAGAAGAAGAAGAAGAGACTATACAGAAAAATTAAAATGGATAGTTAACCAAACCTTAAAGTTTGGCTTTAATACCAAACTGATACAAACCTTACCTATAATGAAGATAACACATGCATCTAACTTTGAATATTAGCTTAAGGATCATCAAGGATAGGTTGTGTTGATGGAGCTAAACCCTTTGCTTATTAAATTGAAATAAGATACTTAGCTATTAAAAGATGAACAATCATACAATTCTAAGTCTAACCTAGCAATTGAAATGAAAGGTAGAAGTGAAATAATTCAAGTAAACTCATAAAGTTTTAAAAGAATAAAGTTTAAGGAAAAACCTTAATTTTAATACTTCAATTACCCTAAATTCATTTTACATATGTTTAGCCCTTATTTAAGTATGTAAACAACCTAATCCTTGAAGGAAAAGATTTCTTATTCCCAAAGATGCCTATATAGGAAAATCCTTAATTAAGGAGGTTTCCTTCAAAATAGGACAGCTATTGACCACTCATTTTTTAAAAGTTAAAATTGACAACTCATGAGAACTCATCTTTAAAAAGTTAAAATTGACAACTAATAACAATTCCTTACAACTAGGAAATGTGACAGCTCATGACAATTAAGCATTGAAGCATGCCATGTTACATGTCATGTAGGATGTTGACCATTGACCTTAATTTATTGACTCTTTGACTTTGACTTATTGACTTTGACTTGAAATATTCTTGAATCTTCTTTATTGACTCTAAAATAGAAAAATAACTTAAAATTTGTCCATATCAAGCTAATTAATTTCAAAATATAAAATTAAGCTAACTAGCTTGAATTCTTCATTATTTGGCTTCATGCTTGCACTTTGCATCCCTTTTAAGGTTCATATTACTAAGGATTATCAAGGATCATTTGAGATCATACAAGAACTAATTCAAGCTCAAAATAAGCCTTCAAGAACCCCTCATGGTCAAGGCTCATGATTTAGAGCCTAGCTCATAATTTAGAGCCTTGCTCACAAGTTAAAGGAACAAAGGGGAAACAATTTGAAAGAAGTCCTGAGTCCCTCACGATTTGGCCTTATAATAGTGAGGAGCCTTATCCAAGTTATGACTAGCTCGTGACTAGTCATCCAGGCCGTGAGCTGAAGGAGCTTTAAAAAGCCAAAGAGCCTGCACCCCTTTCAACTTTCCCTCACGGTTATAAGTAGCTCGTGACCTAGACTCCTCTAAGGCACAATGGTCACCTGCCATTCTAATAGTTATATTTTCATCACTCATGATCGTGAGCCTCCGCTCACAACTATGACAAGCTCTTCTCCTATAAAAAGTTATTTTACATTAAATACAACTTGGAGAAGGTTGAGGATGAAATTAATGGCTTCAACAACCATATTTTTTATGCTCAACTATAAAAATAAGCTCTAGAGACTCATTTATAAGTTACACACTTTGGTTGTTGAATGTCTTCTCCTTAGCATTCATTGGGCACTCAAATTCTCATATAATCTCTTTATATTCATTTAACTTTTTTATGAGTTGGTTGTGTGATAGAATATAAACTCTTCTTCTTCTATTTTCTAGGGTTTTAGAAAAGGGAAGTGAGGTCTTATTCTTGTGTGAAAGGTTAAACTATTGGCCTATTGAAAACACTTGAGTAATTAGGTTGAAAAGTGTTCATTAAACTCTTGATTGTAAGGTTAGATTTGAGCCTAAAACTCAATCTTGTAAAAATCAATCTAAGTGAATAGATTATAGTGATTCAAAAATCCTAACTTAGGAGAGTTAGGTGGAGACGTAGGTTTGTTGATAGACCAAACTCCCTAATTGCTTGGTTCCAATCTTTTAAATCCTTAATTCTTCTTTAAATCTTTCTTAATTTTTTTAATTTCATAAAAGCCCTATTCACCTGCTCTAAGGATATTATATAATCCTTAGTCTTGATTCCCCTTTATATATTTTTTCCATTTCGATGTATATATTAGAGCATGTGTTGACGCCAGTGGCTTCAACTTTGCACTATTTGGATTATAATCCCTATTTCCTTATTATGGAAAAATAAAATGAATGTGAGGTGAATACTGGACGAGGTTGGGGATGGTACAAGTGCACTTACAACCCTTCACCTAATTATTAGAAATAGGAGTCGCCACTTGATAACACTCAAGAAATTGTCGCTCGAAACCAAAATTTGCCCATATGATAAAGCATTGGGTTTCAATGTGATGCCAATAGATGCTGACTCATTTATTTTGAGGCATCTCCATATTACTTGGATGCTGAGCAGGGCTAGCCTTACTAGTTTAATACAATGCTTCCACGAAATTTGTAGTATTTTAGATAAACCATTACACACAAATGCAAGCACAATATAAATCCACACAAACATAAAATAGAAATATGATATATAATGATGCATAGGCATGATAGAATGCATGAACGTATTTATCATAACAAATAAATAAACATGACAAAATATAGTAATATATTATGATGCATGATCATGGTAGAGATGATATGATAATCATGGCACAACTACATGGCATGATAATAATAGCAAACAATCATAGCAAATTAAGTGCACAAATCATGAGAATTTCTAAGTATGGCATCCTAATTATGTCAATGAAATATGAAATTAAAAACAAAAATAAAAATAAAAAGAGTAAAGATTAGAGAGGCAAATACTTGAGTAGACTCCTCTTTCATCTTCTCCTTATTTTTCAAGATGTGCGGCCATTATTTTAAGAAAAATTGATATTTAAAATAAAGATTGTAAATAAGGTGAAAAATGATTTTAAAAATTTATAAAAAGAATAAAAGGGAGATAAATGAAAAATAAAAAGAATTACATAAGTTTCCTTTAATAAAATAAAAGAAAATGGTAGTTAAAAAGTATTAAAAAGGTCAAATTTATGGTGATTAATTGTTCAAATTAAGGCCTTTAACTAATAATGTGCACAATTTATCAAATTAGATTTCAAGATGTAAATATTGTACCTTAAATAAATTGAATTCACGCCATAAATTATTGCCTCATTATCATCCCAATGATCATCATAAATATTTTTTTTAAAGAAGAAAATAAAACAATTGATTTTGAAACTTTGGTTCAATTCCAATATTATGAGTGAACACACAAAATGCAACACACCAAATAATAAATATATATTCACAAAATAAACAACACCAAGACAATTTTGAATGTAACAAAACAACATAAAATAATTAAAATAAGACATAAAATTAAGTAAAAAGAAATAAATTAATATAAAATAAAGCAAGGGGAAAATTAAGATAATATCAAGGCAAAATAAGAATAAAAATTATTACGAGAAGAAATTTTAAAATAAAGTAAATATAAAGGAAATTACAGCTAAGAGAATAGAAATCTAAATAAAAGTAATATTATTAATTATATTAAAATTCAAAATGTTTAGACAAAATCAAGAATAAATATAAATATTGGAAAAGACATAAAAGAAATAACAAATATTAGATATGTAGTAAAAAAATTTAAAAATATTAGAATAATAAATTAGAAATTAAAAGAAATTAAAAAAGGGAATGAAGGTAAAAGAAATAAATGTTAAAAATAAGATAGAAATAAGTATATGTTGATATAAGAGGTAAAATAAAATATAAAAATAAAGAATTGAAACAAATGAAAAATAAAATTGTAGAGACACATATAAAAGCAAAAGCAAAAAATATATAAATAAAAAAATAAAAATGAAAATGAAAATAGGAATCAAGATGTAGAAAAGAATTAAGCCAGAAACATTAAGTAAATAACAATTAATATAAAAGAAAGAAATTAAAAAAGAAGAGTTAGTTAGAAACATAAGAAATAGTAACAAAACGAAATAAGAAATAGAAAGAAAAATAAGAATGAGTGAATAGAAATTGAATTGAGAGATAGAATTAAGATATGAATTAAATGACAATAACTAATAAACAAAATATTAAAAAAAAGTGTTTGAAAGTAAAAAATAACATAGAAATAAAATAAAATAAAATATGAATAACTAAATGAAATAAAAGCAGAATTTGAGCAAGAAAATGATAAATTAAGCATATAATTGTAAATTAAATATAAAAATGTAAAGAAAATGAAATTGAAGCTATAGAAGGTGAGATTGAGAGTAGAGATTGCAAATATATTAACAATAAAGAAATAGAAATAAATATAAAGTAAATAATGAAATAAAAGAAAAATAAAGGAAATTAATAATAAAATGAACATAAAAATGTAGAAATTTGGAGATTGAGTATAGAGATTAGCACAAGATAGAAATAAATGTATAGATTGAGATCTTAATGATAATAACATAAATAAGCAATATAAGATAATATACTAGTATAAAATTATAGATATAATATAAATATAAATACTATACTTATATATTATAATATATAAATAACAGAAATATCATATATACATATATATGTATAATATAAATATATAATATAGATATAGATTGAGAATTGATGAACAACATATAATAATGAATAATAAACAAACTGTTTGAATATATATATATATATATATATATATATATATATGCAAAATGCAATGTATAATGCAAGCCGGGGTCCATGCAATTCTAAAATTCATGCAAAATGGTAGTGATGCAGGTCAAGGTTAATGCAAAATGCTCCTAAAAGATCTAAAGATGATTCACACATGAGATAGCGATATGCAAAAGGCAAATGATATGCATCAAGTACATAAGAATGCATAAATGCAAGAAATAAGAGAACTGGGTTAGTGATAATAATGAATAAAATAAGAAGAGTTAGTTAGAGACAGTGGTCTAATGAAAAAACAAAGGAAAGTTAATTAGAAGTCAAAACGATGTATAAAAATGATGAATAATCATTATGAAAACATCAATTTAACCAACAACGATTAATTGATGCTTCTAGGTACACAAAATCACAAATATGCAATTACACAATCATTAGCCTTAAGATACTCAATGTTCACAAATTAGACTCAAAAGTTATCACCCAAAAATGGAAATATTGATTGCAATTCAATAATGGCCAATTAGTACTCCTAGGATCAAAAAATGCATAAAATACATAAATAGTCACATATATGAACAATATTTACATATAACTTCCTTTAATCACAAGTTAGTCTAAAAAACCATCACAAATTGATTATCAAATATTAAAAAAATCATATACACAAGAATCACATCAATAATCAAATACTCAACACAAATAAGCATATAATATATAATATTAATGTACAACAATCAACACTTAGTTCCAAGACATAAATGCACATCATTTGGACACCAAATTAACATATAATCAAATAAAAAACTCAAAATCATAATCAAGAATGCAAAAAAAACAACACAATGTTGATCATCAACTAAAATCACAATCAAAATTCAAATGAAAAAGTAAGAAAAAAGGGTTAAAAGCTTGAACAATTTAAGTTTAAAAATGATTTTTATAAAAATGAAAGTCTATAAGAAAAATGTTGAATTCAATCATCTTAGGTCATTAAAGACTCTTTTTGATGATGTTTGATCGTCATTTGAAGAACAAAAGTCATTAAAACCAACATTGAAGTCATTTTGAAGCTTGAAAAGTTACTATCTAAAACAAAGGCCTAAATAACCGATTTTGGCCAATCAATGGTCGATCTGAGATAGGTGAATAGCCAATTTTACAAAGCAATGGCCAATTTTGAAAGATGAATAGTCAACCAATTATTCATCAAGCAATTATGGCTATCCCTCTTTATAGCTAAGTGAAAACTCAACTTTTTGTAAAAAAAAATAATAATAAAAAAAAATAAAAGCCCCAATCGTAAGAAATTGAACCCAAGATGGAGAGAAATGAGTTTTAGAAATTTTTTAGCCTTATAATATGATATTAAACTCACTAAAAAGAAAGATTTGATTGAAGAAATGAAGTTTGAAAGCATAAAGGGTAAAGTGTGCACTATGGTGTTTGAGGGTTAATTTGAGGTTGATGTTTATTTATTTTTGTCTTGATGTTTGTGTTGGGTTTTAAAGGGACTAAAGAGCATTTAGTGATGTGTTTAAACTAGAAATGGGTAGACATTGATGTAAAAAATGTGAGAGAAAGAGGTAAGATGAGGAGAGAGGTTATTTTAGTATAATTTTAGTTATTTTTCACTCTTTTTTTTCTCGCTAACTTTGTTATAACAAGTTTCTCTCTGTTGTCATTAGATCTCCTCCTTAAAATGCTACTTTAAACCTTCTATTTATAAACAAAGGCTTAGTGGCATTGTTATAACTAAGTTAGAACTAGGCTTTATTACACATTAAAAGACAAAAGTATATACTTTTTTCAATCCTAATATGACATATGTCCTAGAATTTTCCTAAATGGTATATTCTTTACTTGGTCACTACTCCTAAAGAGTTGTACCTTATTTTAAAACACATGTAGGACCCGATTTGACCATTGGAGATAAAAATTTTGACTTTTTGTCAAATGGTACACCCTAACACCTTTTAATTTTTAAAAGATAGTTTCAGACTGAAATGCAACTCTTGGACCTCCATTTGACCTCCAGAAAGGTGCGTTAACCAAAGTTTGATCTTTCATCCTAGAGCTTTTCAATGTTAAAGCAAAGCTACCAAATTGAAAACCATTCTAAAAAATAGACAATATAAACATAAAAATAGTCCTTTTCAGGACTTTACTAATTGACTCAATAAACAAAACTCAACATGAACATTCTCTCTTTTAATCATCAGAACCTCTATTTTACCCTAAAAACTATCTTTCAAGGGTTTATTTTAGGTTCTGTTTGGTCTCAGTAAGGTTCTGTTTGGTGTTTGGGAGGGGTTTTAGTGTTTCAAATGGTTGTGAAATTAATTTTCAATCATCATTCTTAATCAATCTCATTCGCTTGTGAGATATTTTTTTGCTTTCATCATCAGCCTCAAGGTTTTGAAAAATGACCCTGACAGTTTACCCTTTACTTTGGAAGGATTTGTTACACCTAAAACATTTGAAAAGGAATTTTTAATTTGCATATTTTAGTCATAACACACAAAATCTGATAAAGCATAAAACAAACCCAAAAGTTGAGAATCCATACCTGAGTTTTAGGTGGCTTACAAGTTGCCTTGAATCCCTATGAACTCAAACTCGACAACACATGTTAGTATCAAAATTAAAATACTAACAAGAATTAGAAATTGAATTTAAGATGGAATGAGTCAACTTGGAGTCATTCATCAAAGCTTGAAATTGGAATTGAACAAGTCAACTCGAAGCGATTCAATTGACATTAAGAATGAAGCTTGAAGTTAAAATGAAGTTTGAAATGGAAATCGAACAAGCCAACCTAGAGTCATTCAATTGACATTATTAATGAAGCTTGAAATTGAAATTAAGCTTGAAATGGAAATTGAACGAGTGAACTTGGAGTCATTTAATTGACATTAAGAATGAAGCTTGAAATTTTAAAATAAAGCTTTGAATGAAAATTGAACGAGTCAACCTAAAGTTGTTTAATTGATGTTGAGAACGAAGCTTGAAAACTTAACATAAAGCTTAAAATGTAAATTGAATAAGTCAACTTAAAGTCATTTAATTGATGTTAATAATGAAGCTTAAAATTGAGATTGAAATTGAAATTGAATGAATCAACCTGAAGTTGTTCAATTGAATTGAAGCTTGAAATTTGAAATTGAAATTGAATAAGTCAACTTAGAGTTTTCAATGGAAGGAGCCAATTTGGAGTCCATTATTTGAAATTAAAATTGAATAAGTCAACCTGAAGTCACTTAATGGAAGGAATCAACCTATAGCCATTCAATAAAATTGAAGCTTGAAATTGAAATGTGCCTGTTGATCTTAGCAATAATCGATCATGATTTTGATCTTAACAAACTTAATTTTGAGCATTTAATATGTTTGTTCAAGTGTGTATAAGTTAGGTGTCAATTGATAATCAAAATGATGAATAAATATCAAAGAAAAATCACTCTAGACATTTATCATGAGCATGCTCATGATTGGGATAAATTTTGGTTAAATTTGACTAATTTCAGCAAGTTCCAAAATTCATCCAACCTTGATCTTGACCAGACCATAGCAGTCCTGACCATGACCAACTTTAGCAAATTTTTTAGTTTTGGATAGTGCTTATCTTGATTTAAGGTCCCAATCGGGACCGTGTTAGGGACAAGGAAGTCTTGATTGGGACAAGGTGATCTTGATCGAGACTAATGCTATTTTTCAAATACAAGAGCTTACAACGACTACTCAATGCACATCCTGACTAGGACCAATGAAATCCTAACTGGGGCTAGACAAATTACAGTTTAAAATTCCAAAATTTATTCAAAAGAAGTTTGATTTTATTGGGAATGGAACTATTGCTTCCAGTAGCCATAATTGAATTGCTCAAGTATAAATACAACCTCTAAAGATCATTTAGATATTAAGAAACTTGTTTATTCATTGTATACTTCCAAGCATTCAATTAAATTCTCTAAACTCTTTCAAAATTCATTTTTGATTTGTATAACTCTTGTAAGAGTTGGTGAGTGTTAGAATAGAAATTATTGTTTTTTTATTTTCTAGGGTTAAGAAAATGGAAAATGAGATTCTATTCTAAAGGAATTGGTTTAAGTGTTTAGCCATTAAAACACTTAAGAGTTCATTTTAGTGTGAGCCTTGAAAACTCAAGTTGTGAGGTTGAAGAATGAGCCATAAAACTCTTATGTAATCTCAATCTTGTGAATAAGATTATGAGGAATTTAAAATCCTAACTTAAGGATATGTTAGGTAGAGACATAGGATTATTGAGAATTTGAACTTCTTCAATTTTTATGTTCATCATTCTTCCTTCTCAATATTCTTTTAATTCTTACTAGAATCCTTTTAATTTCCTATTTTTGTTCTATATTCCTATTGCCCCCCCCCCCTTAGGGAACTTTTAATTAGTATCAGAGCTTTAGTAATTTTATTGTTAAAATATAAGATCATAGGGGAGTGAATCTCAAAATGTTTCTTCACTTATCCCATTGTTTGATGGTAGTGACTATCCTCATTGGAAGTTTAAAATGGAGCTATATCTAGATTGTGATTCCATTAGACTTTGGGAGGTTGTTGTCAAAAATCGAAACTAAAGTAATGCGATAAGCAATTTAGGATATGTATATCAATAAATAGTTAAGTAGATGCTACTCCTCGAACCCAAAATCTTTGGCAGAGGACATGGGTTTCCATTGATTTGTTTCCTATTTTTCCACTATGGTCAGGTGATAACTCCAAAACTCATAGGGTTGGCTCTACAAGGTTGTCCCTCCTAAGATTAACACTTAGAAAACAAAATATCAATGTCGCATGTCTGCTGTGAGCCGCGATCACCACTCATAGACCATAGTACCCCACATCCTAAATTAGACACTTAAAACTCTTTCTAATATTATTTTAAAATAGATATAAGACAAACAATACTACTAAATTTAGACAAAAATTATGCCAATTAAATTAAAAAAACACATAATAAGCATTACTCAATATCATATTGCATTAAAAACTTATTGTAATAAATAAATAAATAAAAAGTAAAAAAAGGCACTACTATTTTAGCACAGCTTTGGTCTTTAACATATTCTATTATTATGGAATCCCTCATCATATAGTCTTAGATAATGGTGTATAATTCCATGTGAAGGTGAAGGAATTACTTAAAAGGTATAAGGTGGAGCATCATAAATCTTTACGATAGATATCACAACTAATGGTGTAGTAGAAGCAACAAATAAACACATTAAGAAAATTATGGCTAAGATGATCAAGACATCGTGAATGGGCTAATAGATTGCCTTTTGCTTTGTGGGGCTATCAAATAACCATGAGAATGTCAACAGGAGCCACTCCTTTTTTTCGTGTACAGAGCTAAAGCAGTTCTTCCCATTGAACTTGAAATGAAATCCCTTATAATAGTGATTTAAGATGACATTCTTGAGGCATAATGGGCTAAACAAAGGCATGCATAATTAATCCTTATGGGCAATGAAGGCTGAAAGCATTGCATCACACTTTAGCATACAAACCACAGGCCAATAAGGTAGTGGAAATAGTAAATAAAAACATTAAGAAGATTATGGCTAAGATGATTGAGACATATTATGATTAGGCTAATAGATTGCCTTTTTCTTTATGGGGCTATTGGACTGCTATGAGAATGTCAATTGGAGCCATTCCTTTTTTATTTATTTAGTGTACAGAGCTAAAGTAATTCTTCCCTTTTAAACTTGAAATGAAATCCCTCATAATAATGATTTAAGATGGCATGCCTAAGGAATAGTGGGCTAAACAAACGCATGCATAATTAACCCTTATGGGTAGCAAAAGGATAAAAGCATTGTATCACACTCAAATATACTAATAAAGGATTGTAAGAGCATTTGGTAGAATAGTGAGAAAGCATGACATAAGAGCCAAAGATTAGGTTCCGAAGCAAGCAAAATAGAATGTTTCTATTCTGAAAGGGAAATTCATGCCTAACTGGGAAGGTCTAATTAAGTATTTTAACTATATATATATATATATATATATATATATATATATATATATGTATTCCCTTTAGTATTTTATAATTGCACTATCTCTTGTGTTAGGACATTTTTGACCAAGTAGCTAAAAACATGGGTAGCATCATTTTAAAACATACAAAATGCAACTGTCCTTCTATTAAATGTCATATAGTGCATATGTGAATGAATGATAAAATTTGCAAAAGCATGGAAATAATGACATGTCTAAATTAGTTCTTAAAAGGAAAAATTTACGAGTCAACAATAATGTCCTTTTATAAATTTCTATTTCTTTATAACATGTTATAATCTTTATATTTACAAACTCTATCTAACATTTCACATTTTTTTTGTTCTTTCTTGCAATGCTTTCAAGGAAAATAATAAGATAGGAATGGAAACCATACAAGCATTCCTAAGATCTATAAAGTTAAATTAATCCATCTATTGAATACCCAACTCCTATATGCATCATCAATCAAGATATTGTTAGTGATATGCCCAGGACAATTATATAATGGTTATACTTTAACTTTTTCAAATTTCCATTTTATTAACAAAGAGACTTTTTTATTATTACTCACTAATTCTAATCAGTTCCTTGAATAATTAATTATAACTAAGATCATTAAGTATGTAACTTGATAGTAAAACTCTTAGGTGGCACTTGAATTCTATTCTAAATTATCCCTAGTTAATCATTATTGTGGGAACAACAATGAATAAAGACTAGTATGAGGTTGATTGATGATTATATTTTACTGATCATGTATATGAGATATTGATTCAAACTTATAAGTACATATTTAGAGAAATGATGTACTAGATCTACCCACTATGAGAATACTACATGGATAATTATAATAAGTAATTCTTATAAGAATAATTTTTTTTGAGTCATCGGACCTGAAATCACTATGCTTTCTTACATGATGAGTTCTGTATTTTGACACATCCCTACATCATCTTTAACCGGTGGTAAAATAAGTTATGATTGAATATAGAATGAGTTGTGTGAGGAATATGAGGGACTAAGATGGAATTTGTCCCTCAGATATTTTGAGAAGATATCTATGGGCCCCTCAATAAGCTAGACTGAAGAGAAATGCATGGCCATACAAAAATGAGTTGATAAAGAGTTATCAGTATCAGTTTACATGGGATTAAGAAATAATATGATTGAACTATATAAGGATGACATAAACCAAGCCTTATGTTCAATTGAGATATCATGTGATAAAAGGACTGTAATACATGCTATGGATTATGTTATGTCAGATTATCAACCTTCACACAACTTGGGTAGTGCCTTTTATGACTTGTGAGCTAAAATGGAATTTTAGGTCCATTAGCAACGTTGTGTGAACGTATAAGATTGTACACATAGAACATGCCTAAAGCATACTTGGGTTAATTAATATAGTAATAATATCTTTAAAAGAATATATATATATATATATATGTGTGTGTGTGTGTGTGTGTGTGTGTGTTTATATTTATATTTATTTATTTATTCATTTATTTATTTCTATATTCATTTAAGGTAATAGTTATCTTAAATAAATAGGAAATAATTCTAATTTTAAAATTAGAATCAAAATAGAATTAGAAGTTTATACTTACCAAAATTGTTTTAGTAAGTCAGTGGTTTGAGAAACCTTAGATGGGATGTCTATATATGCATCTCTTTCACTAGGGTTTTTATAAGGCTATTATTCTCCTCCTTCTTCTACTTTTTTGAAAAGAAAAACACATAGAGAGAAAAAATAAAAGTGAGACTATAAAGGTGATAGCACACTAATATTGATTTGGCATCCTGTTCATCTGGATACTAGTAAAGGATATACTTTTATTTGTGACATCTTAATTCAATAAGAAGACACGAAAAGCGTGAGGTAAGGTCTCATCAGTGTGAACCCCCTCTATTCCTTCCAACCTTCTTGCCTTGAAATTGACTTGGTGAATTTTTGGAATCCCTTTTTAATCAATTTATTTGAATTACATTGTTTTATAATTAAAATTTTTATTTTCCACTACGTGTATGAATCACAGAAACCTAATAGATATTTTAGTTGTTTATAGAGAAATGATAGATAACCTTATAAGGCTAAGAGACTTTGAAATGATCAATGAAGCGTTAAGATAGCTGCCTCCTTGGATGTTAGTAGGCTCTAATGGGATCTTCTATATAGTACCATATTGTCTATAAGTAAGCATGGGAGAATAATGGGTACACAACTTGAAGTTTGAAATAATGATGCAACTTGCATAAGTCTGTGATGTCATATGCTTTAGTCGCCACCAAGGACAAGTCTAAAAGATCTCAATATTCAAAACATCGCTCATCTAAGCATGCATGTTATGCATGTACCTATAACAGAGATGGAACATGCATCCAACTTTGAATATTATCCCAAGGATCATCAAGGATAGGTTGTGTTGATAGAGCTAAACCCCTTGCTTATTAAAGTGAAGTAAGATACTTACCTATTAAAAGATGAACAATTATACAATTCTAAGTCTAATCTAACCTAGCAATTGTAATGAAAGGTAGAAGTGAAACAATTTAAGTAAACTTGTAAAGTTTCAAAAGAACAAAGTTTAAGGAAAAACCTCACTTTTAATATTTCAATGCTTGTTTGAACTTCTTTGTCCTTGATCTTGTCATTGGTCCCTCATAATACAATGGATCACTTGGTTTGATGGGCTTGCTTAGCTTAGTTGCATCATTCCCCCCTTCCTTAAGATGATTCATCCTCGAATTAACACCTACATCAAAATCAAAAAGAGATAAATCAGCAACATTAAATGTTGCACTTACACCATACTCACCGGGTAAGTCAATCTTCATTGATGCACTATAACACTTGGAAGGGTCCATCACCATGTGGCATTAACTTAGATTTCCTTTGAGTGGGAAGTATTTCTTTGTGAAAATGTACCCAAACCCAATCACCTAGTTCAAATGCAACTTTTACATGCCCCTTGTTTGCATGTTTGGCATATTGCTCATTCTTTCTGTCAAGATTTGCTCAAACCTTTTCATGTAAGGATTTCACAAATTCTGCCTTCTTTTTTCCATCTATATTTAGTTGTTCACTCAAAGGTAAAGCAATCAAATCTAAAGGACTCAATGGAATAAAACCATAAACAATCTCAAAAGGACAGAAATTGGTAGAAGAATGCACACTACGATTATAAGCAAATTCAACATGTGGCAAGCAATCTTCCCATGACTTCAAATTATGCCTAACCATGGTTCTTAGTAATTGAGATAAAGTTCTATTAACTACCTCAGTTTTCCCATCAGTTTATGGATGACATGTTGTAGAAAATAAAATTTTAGTGCTCAATTTACCCTACAAAGTCTTCCAAAAGTAGCTTAAAAATTTAGCATCTCTATCACTCACAATTGTTCTAGGCATGCCATGCAAATGAATAATCTCTTTAAAGAATAAATCCGCAACATGTTGTGCATTATTATTTTTTCTACATGCTATAAAGTGAGCCATTTTAGAAAACCTATCTATAACAATATATTTAAATCATGTCCTCGCCTAGTCCTAGGTAAACCAAGCATAAAATCCATGGAAATATCAATCCAAGGTGAACTAGGCACGGGTAGAGGCATATACAAACCATGTGGTTTTAACTTAGACTTAGCTTTAGCTTGTTTACACATAATGCACTTATCACAAATTCTAACAACATCTTTTTTCATGTTAGGCCAATAAAAGTGATAATGTAAAATGTCCAAAGTCTTGACTATACCAAAATGTCCCATTAAACCACCCTCATGTGCTTCACGAACAAGCAATTAACGCATAGAAGAATTAGGAACACACAACTATTTCTCTTTAAACAAGTAACCATATGCCTATAGAAGTTTTCAAAAGCAATATTTTCACATGCATGATAAACACTACAAAAATCACTGTCATTCTCATATAAATCTTTTATGTATTCAAATCTTAGCAATTTGGCATCTAAAGAAGCAAGTAAAGTATACCTTCTTGAAAATGCATCAGCCACAACTTTCTCTTTACCTTGCTTGTATTTAATGACATAAGGAAATGACTCAATGAATTCACTCCACCTAGCATGTCGTTTGTTAAGCTTGTTTTGCCCCTTCAAGTGCTTCAAGGATTCATGATCAGTATGTATACAAACTCTTCAGGCAATAAATAATGTTGCCATGTCTCTAAAGCGCGAACTAAGGCATACATCTCTTTATCATAAGTGGGGTACTTCAAGCTTGCAGTATTTAACTTTTCACTAAAATAAGCAATTGGCTATCCATTTTGTATTAGGGTAGCCCCAATTCCCAAACCTGAAGAATCACATTCAATTTCAAATGTTTTAGAAAAGTTAGGTAGAGTAAGTAAAGGAGCAGATGTTAACTTATCCTTAAGCATGCTAAATGCTTGTTCTTGTGCTTCTCCCCACTTGAAACCAACATTTTTCTTGATGACTTTGGTCAATGGTGCTGCAATGGTACTAAAATCCCTCACAAATCACCTATAAAAGCTTGCAAGACCATGAAAACTTCGCACATCACCAACTCTTCTAGGTATAGGCCACTCTTTAATTGCCTTGACCTTCTTTTCATCTACCTCTATTCCTTTTGCACTAACAACAAAGCCTACAGAAACAAGCTTATGTGTGAAAAAAACTACACCTTTTAAGCCTAGCATACAAACACTCCTTACGCAGTACTTACAAAACTGAATGCACATGTTCAATATGCTCTTCCAAAGATTTACTATATATAAGTATATCATCAAAATAAATAACCATAAATTTTCCAATGAAAGCACGCAAAACATAGTTCATTAATCTCATAAAAGTGCTAGGTGCTTTAGTTAAACCAAAAGGCATGACTAACCACTTATATAAACCATATTTTGTTTTATATGCAGTTTTCCACTCATCACCCTGTTTCATACGAATTTGATGATAACCACTTTTCAAATCAATCTTGGAAAATATAATAGCCCCATGTAACTCATCAAGCATATCATCTAGCCTAGGAATAGGATGATGATACTTTATCATTATTTTGTTAATTGCATGACAATCAACACACATTCTCCAAGTTCCATCCTTCTTAGGCACAAGTAAAATCGGAATGGCGCACGGGCTCATGCTTTCTCTAATGTAACCTTTGTTCATAAGATCCTTAACTTGTTTTTGTAACTCCTTGGTTTCCTCAAGATTGCATCTATACGTGGGTCTATTTGGAATTATAGAACTAGGTACGAAGCCAATGTGATGCTCTATTCCTCTTATTGGTAGCAAACCACTAAGAATATCATCGGGAAACACATCTTGAAATTCTTGCAATAATCTCACAAAAGAACTAGGCAAAGAAAGGTCAAGATCATTAGAGCTCAAATAAGATTCCTTGTAAACAAGTACAAGCATAGGCTGCCTTAAAAGTAAAGCTTTCCTCACATCTTTTTCTTTTGCATAAAAACTTTTTTTTCTCTCTTGTTTTACCTCATTCACACTCAACTCTCCTTTTGCATGCGCATCACTCTTCTTTTTCTCATTGTGCATCCCCTCAAGCTCTCCTTTTTCCACTCTTTGCTCAATCCTCTCATTTCTTTTCTCACAACTCTCCTTTTACTTATTTGCTTTTTCTTTTTTATGCAAACTCTCTTTCTCTCTTTTTATTGCTTTTTCTTTTTCAAACTCTTTAAATCTTTGCTTTAGGACTTTTTGGTCTTCATACACTTCTTTAGGGGTTAAAGGTTTAAGGGTAATGGGTGCATCATTCATTACAAAAGAATATCTATTAGAAAACCCATTATGATAAGCCCTCCTATCATATTGCCAAGAATGCCCCAAAAGAATATGACAAGCTTTCATAGGCACTACATCACATAATACTTCATCTTTATATTTGCCTATGGAAAATGTTATCTTTACTTGTTTAGTCACTTTTATCTCCCCATAATCATTCAACCATTGCAATGTGTAAGGCTTAGGGTGCTTTATGGTATATAAATGCAATTTCTCAACTAACATGGTACTAGCTGCATTTGTCCAACTACCCCCATCAATGATCATACAACATACCTTATCTTGCACCTTGCATTTAGTGTGAAAGATGTTCTCACGTTGAGCCTCATCCTTCATCTTGGTTTGCACATTCATGATTCATCTTATAATAAGTAATTCATCATGTGATGGACTTTGTACTGCCTCATCATCACTTACATCCTCAAGCTCGGGCATCTCTAAATTGCACTTGTCATCATCACTTTCACTAAAGACTTCGCTACCCCTCCTAGTCATGGTGTGCTTATTTGGATAGTTAGAAGAGATATGATCATAACCCAAACATTTAAAATATTGAACATCATGAGATCGTTTAGTTTGAGTCTCACCTTTGTCTTTGGTCTTGGCATTCCCCCCTTTGTTTCCTCCTTTATTATTATCAAATTTTGCCTTAGCAAAGCTCTTATCTCCATTATTCCAATTTGACTTCCATAAAGAACTAGAAGAAGTTGAATTGCCTTTGGAATTCTTAAACCTCAATTGCTTCTCAATCTTGATCGCCATGTGCAATATATAATCCATGTCAACATAGTGGTGTAATTCCACTAAGTTGGCTATGTTTCTATTTAGCCCATGTAAAAACCTCGCCATTATTGCCTCATGATCTTCATCAATATTTGCTCTAATCATAGCTATCTCCATTGCTTGATGGTACTCCTTTACACTTTTAGATCCTTGTATAATATTTTGAAGTTTGTTATACAATTCTCTATAATAGTGTGTACAAATAAACCTCTTGCGCATAATTGCCTTCATCTCCTCCTATGTCTCAATAGGTCAATCATGGTTCCTTCTTCTACTAGTCACTAATTGATCCCACCAAACAAGTGCATAATCGATAAGCTCTATGGAAACTAACTTCACCTTCTTTTCTTTAGAGTATTAATGGCAATCAAAGATGAACTCCACCTTTTTCTCCCATTCCAAATAGGCTTCGGCATCACTCTTTCCTTGAAATCTTGGAATTTTCATCTTGATACTTCCTAAGTTGTTATCAACTCTTGCACGCCCGTTTATGCCCGAATTGGATGTTTGTTCGTCATCCTCTTATTCATGTCTCCTAAGGGTTCTAGTATTGGTTTTACTAGCATCTCCATGATAACTTGCCTCCTTCTTGTCTATTCAGTCTGCCAAGTCTCCAATTTGATTTGCCGAATCTAGTATCAACTTCTTAAACAATTGGATCATGGATTTCATGTACATCTTCTGATCGGGCATTCCTTCTTCACCTTCTTGAGCCATTGCTTTAATTTTTTCCTATAAAAAATTATTAGTAGTAATAAAAAAATCTCACAAAACACTCCCTTACGTGTTTCACTCAATTTTAAATGGTACTCATACTCGTGTTTCACTCAATAAGGCTCTTACCCTCTTATGAGCTCACCACTCGCCTTTTACCACTCAAATTCCCTAAATCTCGGTTCTAATAAAACTAATACAAATTACGCAAGAATTGCTTCATCAACTCAACAACATAATCACAAAAATCAAATTAAACTTAAAATTCAAAGTGACTATTCACAAATCAAATAAACAAGAAAATAAGCAAGAGAACAAAACTTCACTCAAAATTAAAAAAAAAATAAAACCTAATTTTTAGAACCCAAGAAATCCTACACAATGAAAATTAACAAAAGAAGTCAAAAATGAGTTCTAAACCCATAAACACAACCAACAACACAATTCTGAATTTAAAACAAAGTAGCAATTTTTTTTTCAATAGATGCGAAAATTGAACAAACTAAATCAATTAAGGGTTGATAGATTTTGAACCCTTTTTCTTAAAACACAAACATTGGATTTATTTATTATTTTTTTTTTTTTTGAAATTGAGAAGAATTGAGAAGAAAAAGAAGAAATTATGAACGGAAATTAAATGATAAATAACCAAACTTTAAAGTTTGGCTCTGATACCAAATTGATACGAACCCTACTTATAACAGAGATAGAACATGCATCTAACTTTGAATATTAGCTCCCAAGGATCATAAAGGATAGGTTGTGTTGATGGAGCTAAACCCCTTGCTTATTAAAGTAAAGTAAGATACTTAGCTATTAAAAGATGAACAATCACACAATTCTAAGTCTAATCTAACCTAGCAATTGTAATGAAAGGTAGAAGTGAAACAATTCAAGTAAAATTGCAAAGTTTTAAAAGAACAAAGTTTAAGGAAAAACCTCACTTTTAATATTTCAATGCTTATTTGAACTTCTTTGTCCTTGATCTAGTCATTGGTCCCTCATAATGCAATGGATCACTTAGTTTGATGGGCTTGCTTAGCTTGGTTGCATCAATGCCAATTATCCAAGCTCAAATTAGAAGAAGAACGACCGCCAATTGTCTTAAGCTATCTCTCTTCATTGCTCCGAGGACCATATCTCAAGAAGCTACTAAAAGGTCTCTCTAAGATGCTTGCTTTGCCTACAACCAAATCTAGAGTAACAGAGGACTACTAATTAAAGGAGGACACTTGCCAGCTCTAATGTCATCCAAACCATGAATAGTCTTGCCAAAATGAGAGGAAAAAGAGTCAATCCATGCTCCACGCTCTTAATAAATCCTAAGAACTTATAATCTTTAAGCCCATTAGTAGACATAGTTAGAAATCAGAGGGAGAATTAATAGTAAAGTAGATGCACACAATATGAACAACTAGTCTCCATATTAGCACAGGCATCCATAAGATTAACAGGAATTAAACATCTCTCTTGAGTGACTAAGACATCCAAATGTTAAGGGATCACATTTAGTAGTACAGAACCATAACCTGGATACTTGAAGGTAAAGTTAATAAAAATTGCATCCTTGGTCATAATAGGGATACAACAAAAAACTCAAAAAGCAATAACACTAAACTCCTTATACAATAAGCACAACTCCTGATAATTGAAATGAAACATATGCTCATATGGATCCCAGAACAAAACAACTACATGTAGAAACTCAAAATCCATATGAACATGCTAAAAGGTCCTAAAGCATAGCATTTCCAAGGGCTTTAAACTTTTCCACTTCGTCTTACTAAAAATTCAAAGAAAGCCCCTCAACTCTCTAAAACTAACATTAGACAAAGCCGCTAAAACACCTCACACTCCCTTTAAAAAAGAAAATATATAGCAAAAATCCCATCGAATGGCTAAAATGAATTAAGATGGCCTAGAGAGTTCCTTAAATAGGTGTGAGAACCAAAGTGTGGGTTCAAATGAACCTATGTGCATGGGTTTTTAATCAACACATGTGTCGGTTCTCTCTCCTCTTTCTCTTTTCTCCACTCTTTTTTTCTTTTCTCTTATTCCTTTTATTTTTCTTTCCTTTCTTTTCCTCTCAACTTTTCTTTTCCTTTTCAAGTTGTTATCCTTTCATTAACTATTTATTAAATCTGTTAATACCCTAAAAACCCCCTAAAAGAGCCCATGATTTTATAAATGCAGTTACATATATCAAATAAAGCCAAAAGCATAAAACAAAAGCATATATATATGCTTGAACTAACACCGAATTGTGCATCCTCATTTAATAAAGCTCAATTTATAGTCTCTCGATCTCTTAATAATAGTACATCTCTCTATTAACATGTTGCTAAACAGCCTCTGTATATGCACGTTGCATTTTCATTTTGCATACATCAACATTTTGCACATGGATAATAAGTACATGCACACATGCATAGATAGGTAAGGAAAGAAAACTCACCTAGATATGAAGATAGTACTGCACGTGGTAGCCGATCAACCTATAAGCACATTGATAAAGGCACTCCACCACCTTCCTATAGACTTGAATCCTAAAAAATAATTAAAAAGTGGGGAAAATTAATCAAAGAAAAGCAGATAGAAGACAAAAGAAGCATACATGCTTTTTCTGGGTAGAAGTAAATAAGACTCCTATCTACAAGAATTGGAAAGGTCACCATCTGACCATGAAGATCAAAGCCCCTTAGAACTCTTAAAGGAATGGAAAAATGACAACAGACAACTTTAATAGTGTCAAACCTCGTCTCAAAAACCCCAAGATGGACATTTACAATCAACAATTTAGTAAACCACTTAATTTAGCCAAAATTATGTTATAATTATAATTACATTTGTTAATATAATTGAAAAGAATATCTTGGAAAAGTTTGATGTTATTCAGATAATGTATTTAGAAAATAAGAATTTTCATAATTGATATGCTTATGAATATTAACTATAATATAAAATAATTGAGTAATATAGGAAATCACATTTTTAACACTAGATTGATATTCATGTTTATATACTAAAAAAACATAATAGTGAACATCATTTGAGTAATATAAAACACATTTCCAAATAGTTGCTTTGCATAAAGTATAGCCACTAATAACTAACTTTAGAACATGTTCTTTTACAATACTTATAGAAATAAGATTAAGAAATAAAATACATACTCACTTGAACTCAACTCTATAAATCAGGTTTATTAATTTTAAAAGGGTTACTTTCATGACTAACTTAGAAAATTACTTAGACTTGTAAAAAAAGAAAATTTAACCCTAAATTTTGAACAAACTTAGATTTTTTTATCTTTGCTATATACTGTAAAAAATTCACACCATTTGGTCAACTATAGAGAGAGTTATAGATGGTTGAATATAATTAGATCAATTAAACTTATAGATTTAGCAATAAAAAGAACAGCTTCCTTAAACCATTATACAGGCCAAATCAGCTCTCACTCAAAACTATAAAGTTATAAAAGATTCTTCAAATTTTCCTTAAAATCAAACCAATTATAATTTAGAGTTTTCTACCTTAAGATATAAAATAAATACAAAGACTATAATTCAGTTAATCAATCCTATAAACCTGGTTCAATTATTATAAAAGGGCATTTTCTCTAGCAATATGAAAATATTACTGGAAATTATAGAAAAAGAATTTGGATCAAAAGTTTTACATAGTCCTAGAATTATGTGTTTAGAATACACAATAAAAATTTTAATTCAATTAGACAACTACAATGAAAGATATACATGGATGAATACAATTAGGTCAAAGGAACAAATAGATTAAGCAATAACATGTTTCCTCTTATTAGACTAACGTAGATACTGAATCAGCTTAAGATCAAAGAGATAAAATTTTAGTAACTCTTTAAAGTTTCTAGAGCATCAAAGACCAATTAATTTAAAGCTTCCTACTTAAGATATAATCAAAACACAAAGACTAAAAAGGTAGAAAATTTGAACTCAAAAAGTGCAACTTATAAACCCTAACCCAAAATCAACTAAAAGAATAAAATTACTTACTAAATAATCAATACAGCCTTTAGGGATAATTATTAAGCCTTGAAATGGTTTTAGACCTCAAAATTAGGTTGCAATAATCAACTTTACTTGAAGAATTTAGAATTCTCTTTAATATCTTCTTTTGCTTTCTAAGGAATATTGTTTGTTTATGCTTGTTTCTTTTTTTTCCTTAAGTGTATATGCGTGCCTACTAAAGACCATAAATTGACGAAGAATCTAGAGCCTTTTAGAATAAATTAAATTATAAAATACCTCTTTTAATCGTTAATGAAATGGTTTTATTTCCTATTAATCCTTAAGCTTTCAATTGTTAATTCTAGGACAATTATTTATTTCAATTGATTCCATTTCATCCTCAAATTTTTAATCCTCACTCTTCACTTCATTTTTACTTCTAATCCCTTTTCTTTTTATAATTTCACTCATTTTAAGTGTCATCAAAATTGAACGATTCTCGCTCATTAATAGAGTATGAGTCATGGCTCTATCTGATACACTAGCCTAACTATATTACACTTAAGGGTATGGGTGTTACAAATAGCCCCTAGAGCAGTGCTTAAGATGGATGTACCTCTCATAGATCTAGTAGTCCTAGTGTAAGCTCTCTTTTGATATGGATATAAAAAGGAAGAGAAATTAACATTATTAAACAAATCAAAATTATAAATACAAAATGCAATAAAAGAAAAGACTTACCTATTCAAAAGATGAAACTGAAGAGCTAGCAACTAAAGACTGCCTCAAAGACACTATGTCAATCAGTAGGAGAATAACACAAGTCTTATAGTTGGAGCCTAAAGCCTTTAAGTAATTATGGCTTTAGTATCCTTTTAGTGCATTTTAAAGTTATTATCCAGTTAACTCCTTTCCCCATAACATGTTAAGAAGAGGAGAGAGGAGAGAATGGGATGTGACGAGTATTATGATCGCTTGCCCAGTTTAGTGTCACAGGTCCTCATTTTAGCCCTGGCATTCAACTCGTGTGGCACCTAAACTTCCCCATGTTTAGGCCAACCAAGACTTATGAACATACTTCTAGCATTAATACCATCCTTTGACTCTAGTCAAGTGTTGGTGAACCTAACCAACTCTGCATATTTGCTACTATCGATGTTCCTTTATTTCTCGTAAAAGTTTGAAGCTTATGCTCACCTTGTATCTCGTATATGTATTTGAGCATCATTCCTATCTTAGGACTCATATTTACTTCACCATTCCCATACATTACTAAATCCCATATTTGCCGCACGACTCTCACATACTCAAGGGTCTTGTCCTAGTTTCATAATTCTCGCATATATTCAAATCCCACTATGCCTTAGAATTCCCCTATTTGTTAGCACATAGCACAAGCCATGTTCTAACCTCAGGCCTAAGAGAAACATGCACTACAAGCAACTTAGCCTCATAGTGTCCATAGAGCTCCTTCCCTATAAAGACACCAAATTCCTCTTTCTTAAGCTCAATGCCTGTCACCTAGCTTCATACTAGGGAGCTCACTTAAGGTTATGTCATTGAACATGCACACAAGCCTCAGGGATGGTGAAGAGCTTACACCAAAGGTACCCCCCTAAAGAGCATAAAGAGCACTTTAAAGGTTAGTAAGAGGAGACATCATAATGTTCCACCCATCACACCCTCATAAATATAAATATATAATATTTATTCATATTTACCAAAGTTCCCTTCAATATATTTTTCATTTCACATATGTCCTTGTTCGACCATCTTATACTTTTTTTATCCCTCCCCGCCCTTAGGATTAGGTAAGGACTCTAAGGGTGCATTACCCTTAGGGCTCCTTTTATTACCCTATTACATCTAGTATGCACTCCCTAAAGTAACATGATCGATCCACATAAGTCTTAGTAAGATCCTCCTCTTAATGACATGAAGGGCACTGTATATCTCATAAGAAAACTCAACAACAGTAAGCTCCCACCATCTTTGATGAACTTGTACAAGTAATTAAAAGTCAATAAAAATAATGTCAAATGGAGATTATAGTAAATTGCAAGTTTGAGTACATATTCCTTTAAAAGTCAAGTTATCTAATATAGCTCAAGCATCCTTTAATGTGTAAACACCACCCCTCTAACCCTCAGTAACCCTGTTGGGATATCGAGGAAATGCCTTATGAATCTAGGTCACTAAAGTCTGTCAAAGAAGCAAACAAAACTTATATGCCCAAATTCGCAACTATTATAAATGTTAAAAAAAAAAGAAGATAAATACCCACATCCACCACTAGTGGAAATTCACATATCCAATATCCTCTATGGCACACGTCATCTAGCCCATGATATGTATACCCGAGGCCAGGCAATCCCTAGTTGTACTTGCATAACTGGTCTAAGTCCTACAACAGCAAGAGCAGTCAAGTGCCTCCAGTGTTAATGGCATTCAAAAACACTAACACACTTAGTAGATAGAAGATGAAGCAATGGGCAAGCCTCTCCATGCCCTCTAAACCCTCGATTAAGGCATCTCTACTTGCCCACCTTAGTCTTTTTGTGAGCGACCATTTTCCCTTTCGAGCTTTTTGGATAGCAGTATGTTTTTTTGGGACATTGTGCGAGTCTTTCTGTTACCAAGGGACATGTAAACTTTTTCGAATAGGGATAAATGATTGGTCTTGGAGGGATGAGATGCTTTTGATTTTATGGAGTCGCCAAAAATTGAGAAAAGAAAAGGACAACATCGGGTCACTCAGCGAGTATTGTCCCCAACAGAGATTTTTTAGTTCAGGAGATCGCGTATACTTCTTTACTATTTCTCATGATACGATATTTGATGTATAGCTACTACAATACCCTAGTTTCAGTAATGATAGTTTATATAACATTCACACAGTACATTAGATAGTGGAAGATAATAAAGCTGAAAATTTAATTATTACATCGCTTTCTTGATAAAATACATATGAAAAAGGAAAGATTGTGAAAAAGTAAATCTAATTTAGATATGATTGATCTTTAAGATTAACATGATCATTCACATAACTTCCTCAATTTCATGAATAATAGGATGATCATGCATGCTTGTAGTGATTATTTATGTTGTGATGATGTATAATGATAATATAAAGGATGCATGATGTCATCATTGGACCGAGAGCCTGATGACTCTATTCTGGGATATGAACTTTTCACATTATTGGTATTTACAATGTGATTTTATGATATCAGAAATAGAGGATGCAGAATGATGATATGAAATGAGCATAATAAAACATATATTATTCAGGCATGCAAGTTTGCCAATCTCATCACATAAGCACAATAGTATTCTCAAATGTTGGCTACAGTAAAATAAAATGTGATGTGATAAAATAAACATGCTAAAATAATTATGTGGTCCTTAGACTCAACTAAGCTTGTGTGACTTTTGAAGCTTTACCTTCAAGAGATTATCAAGCTTTCCTCATCGAGAGGTTCAAAATGACAATAAAATGATGTTAAATTGTATACCTTTAAAGCATGCTTTGACAAAGATGAGGCTTGGTTTGATGGAAAAGGGATCTAACAACCTAAGTGAAAGGTTATGGGAGAGCAAAAACTATCTGGAAAGGAGTTTCTAGCACATTCGATCAGACCAATTTTTTAGTGTGTGTGTGTGTGTGTGTTCCATTTTCTCTCCCTTTTAAAATGGGGTATGAAAGGGTCTTTTTATAGGGAAAATTGGGTAGAATAGGGTGGTGGGGGCATGGTCACGTGTGTATATCGAGGATTTTGCATGTGGCCATGCCAAGTGTGCGTGGTTGCTCATACATATGCTTCCACGCCCACTTTGACACTTTACACACACTTCCCAGGTTTTACGCACATTATTTTAGGGTTGGTTCCTAAGGTTTTTGAGCCTTCTGGATGTGTTTCTAAAGTCCGTTTTTCTAAATTCGACCTTAATTTTAGCACATGACACCTAGGGGTATTTATGTGCACTTCTGAGCAATACGCGCTAATCCTCAGTTATGTTGGACTATTTTAGGACCACTTCTAAAGGTTAAGGCCTTTTGGATGTGTTTTTTTAAGTCCATTTTATCAAAATCAATTTTTATTTTTTCACAAAGTTAGGTCCTGGTCTAACAAAATGCGCATTGGCCTAACAAGCTGAGTATTATGAGAGGAGTTTTCTCGAAATAAACCTCTCATTATTATGATAATTCATATTTTGCAAGGTTGGAGCATAACTTAATAGCTCGATGATTGATTTTGCATATTGGTGGGGTCAGTTAAGTTTTTTAAGGTTGCATACTATAGAGGTGTTACGAACTAGTAGACTTTAGTCATCTCGGGGATTCATTTCATCATTGGACTTTTTTTGGGGACAATCAAATTTGAGGTATAACACTCTCATAGGAGAAAAGTCATCCAGAGCCCTACTTAGCTTAGAGTCTATAGCCCAACAACTCCAGCGCTAGCCCTTATGAATTAAGAGGTGTCCTAAAAGGGACCCTCCACTCGGTGAATGATAACTCGGTTATAATAATAAAATTTAATAGTGTGATCATAAACACCCTAAAATGGAAGTGAAAGGTGTAAGTGCAATCCAACCTCCTCTCAATCAGGGTGATCATCATAGCCTTCCTGCTCTTAATAGAAGTATTCCTAACATTCAAGCTCTAAAATAGGTCGCAAAACCCCAATATAGCAACTCAAGCCCTTACCTCCTCAGGAAGGTCTCAATAAAATTATTTTACACCTATAAAGCTACCAAGTAAAACAAGATGCACTACCTTATCCTAAAAAGGGAAGTCAGTTAATCAAATCTAACTAAAAATAATCCTAAAAGAAATGAATAAGGAAATCTAATTCCTAAATTCATTTATTTTGTAAGTAAAAGCAAGGGTGAACAAGTGGTCTCCTAAAACAGGGAAGTCAGCTAAATAACTTTGAATAGCATTATTTTTAAAATAAATAAACAAAACTTAAATTCTAAGAGTTCTTTAAGGACCTCATTTCATATTTCATGAAATTCCTTTGTATCTATTTTAGTCTTTAATAGATAAAGATGATAATACATAGTCTAGAAAATCGAAAGCTACAAAGTTAGAGAAAATGATTCCAATGATTAACCATAAGGAGAAAGATCAATAAAGCTCTCAACGGAATATGCTATATCCCCAAAGGAGTAATCTTTTCCCTCTTATCTGAATATATATTTGTATTTGTGCATTCATGCACAAATCTTTCGGCATTCTTTTGTGGATTTATCTTTACATCGCGAAAGGCATATGTCGAGGATGAATGAATCAACCCTAATCACTTTGATCTTTTCTTAATGATATTCTTATAATTCCCCAAACATGGTTGAAAATTTTGAATATGGATTTCTAAACCCTAATCAACCAAATGCATGATAACAATTTCAATGGGGGGAAAAATCCCATAAAATCTAGGTCACAAGGAACTATAAAGTGCAAAGCAACTTGTGACTATCAAAACATCTTTCCACGTAGGCATGAGTGTCAGATCATACTCAATCTACTCCAATGCTCGAAATGAGTAAAAGTATCCATAGAATTCTCTAGTAGAATTCACGTTGAGTAACACAAGAAAGGCGAGGGATATCTAAAAGGGAAACCAATGCATGAAACAAAAATGACAAATCTTCATATACTCTAATTCTTAAAATGATTAAGAGTATCACAAACACCCTTTGACGGTATTCGCGTTGAGTAATACAAGAAAGACGATAAATACTAAAATGGGATAAATCTTATAAGAAACGTACAATCAATATTCATACATATTAAAATGATTTTCTAATAGCAAAATATGCTTTGCTCATCATTGTTTCCTATGAACTTTATCTTGTGAGATCCTCACAAGATCATTTAAGACGCTTGCTTTACACTTGGTAAAAAAATATCCTTAATTAAGAATTGTTAATCATGCTTTCAGAATGTCAAAGGTAATGTTCAATTGATATCACTGTGATTAAAGTTGTTCAGACTCTTTAGTACATACCATTCTCAGTATGGATAAATCAACAAAAGAATACAAGAAAAAAAAGCATTTCCACATGCATCATGATTTTGAAAAATCTACCACAACATTTCTTATTTAACGTCGCACATCAGCTACACAACATCTTTTTGGTTTAAACGATGTATAACAATAACACAATAACTTTTGGTTGAAATGTCGCACATTGGCTACTCAATACCTTTTGCTGAAACACTGCACATAGACAATGCATAATCTTTTCACTGAGACGTTGCATATCAGCTACACAATAAAGTGTTTCTCATGCATTGATCCTTTCATGTATGTGAAATAAGAGAGTAACTGTTGACACTCAATTTTCAGCAGTACTCCAAAGTAGTCCCATGATGAAAGTCTTATGTCAACTATTTATATGATTTTTCCTCTCTTTTTTCTCCTCTAGAACTAACTTCCACTATTTTCCACATTCTCAATTGTTAGTAAAGTCTTGTACAAAATGTTAGAGAAAATCGCATTATAATGTGGTTTTCTATACTAGTTTAAAAATTATTCAGCATCGCTAAGATTAGTACTAAAGTAATTGTCTTCATGCTAAAACACTACCTTAATGATAATAGCATTGCCTTAGTGGATTAAGGATGTCAGCAAAAGTCCTTTCTTAAGTCACTAGTCAATTATGGAAGAAAAAAATTTGAATTTTACACTATTATGTTCTTAACTTTTTATCATTGTATGTTTGTTTTTGGATGGGATCAAGTCACGTGTTGACAAATATATAATTTAAAAATATTATAAATAAACTAAAATTTTAAACTAAATCATTGAAAAAGTAACATATATACAATAAGGGTTTGAAGTTTAAATGTTGAGGACACACGTGCAACACGGAAACACGGAGACTCCATATGAGCACCTGCCAAGGCGGTGAGGTGGTAATAAGCAGTCAATCTCTGACCTCCTGGTACATCCGCGTAAATTATTCCTTTTTTTTTTTTTTTTTTTTTTTTTTTCATAATATATCAAGATAAGGGAAATGGGACTAGTTTGAGCTAAAATTACGATCTACTCCTCACCATCAAAAATCAATTCATTAGATATGCTGAAGTGATGAAAATAATAATAGTAAAAATTTGTAATTGTTCAAAGCTTTTCTGTTTGCTCTTTATAATGAAAATTTATCTTACACTGTATTGAAATATATTCATTTTAAAAATTAATACTCCTACTAGATATATTTTTTTTATTTATATTTTATAATTTTTCTTTGAAATTAGTTCTCCTTTTACTTATATAAAAAATATATTTTTAATGTTGAATGTGTTTAAATTTCCAAATATTCGTTTTGAATCATATTGTTGCAAAAGTTTGGTTTGTGAAACTCATAAACAACCTAAAATAAAAGCTAATAAATTAACTCATAATAATTTAATATAAGATAAATAATATATAAATTTTTATTCATAATAAATATAAAAATATTTTAAAAATATATTACTGAAATAAAATTTTAACTTTTATTAAATATATTACAACTTATTTAATAGATTATTTATTTTAAATTTTTTAATGAATAATTTTAATTTATAATTTATATTTTTTTTTTTATTTTCATGAACTTCATTTAGGATCAATTAAATTTATTAACAACTCATGAACATTAAATGATAGAGTAAGCTCAACTTAAGTTTAATTTAATTATAAATGAACCAAATTCAAGTTAGACAAAATTTAACTCAGTTGCATCCTTGTGAAGACCTAAAAAGAGAAAATAGGAAAGCAAACTAATATAAATAGGGATAAGGTTGAAATTGCACCCTCAACTTGACTTCTAAGTTTATATTTGAACTTTTTTTTTTATTTTTTGCTAATGTTTGAAAATTCAATTATATTGAAATATTTTTTTAAAGAATTATTGTAATTAATTTCTATAAAAATCGAAACAAAATTTAACTTTAACACTAAGTAATAAAAAATTAATTTTAACAGCAATGAAAATTAATAAAATTTATTTTAATATATATATTTATGAAGTTTTTAAAAAAATTCAAAATTTTTATGTTTTAAAAAATATTTTTTAATTTTTAAAATATGAAAAAAAATTTCTTTAGACCCATAAATTTTTAAAAATTTTAAATTTTTACTGATATATATTTGTATATTTCAAAACCAATTTCATCAATTTACATTATTATTTGAATTAATTTTTATTATTTAACATTAAAGTTAATTAATATTAAATTTAAATTTTATTCTAATTTTTAAAATTTAATTGTAATAATTTTTTTAAAAAATTCAATATAATTAAAAAAAATCAAATGGAATAAAAAAAATAAATGAAGTTCCAATGTAAACTTTCACAGAAAGTTAGCTGAGGTTGAACGCCGTTGCATGGATTTGAAAAGATAAAGGTTGGTAATTTAGACAAAGTAAAAGGGCAAAAAGGAGAATGAGCAAATAATGTGGATTTGATAAATTAAATGTGATACGCGTACAAGCCGAGGAATGACGAAGAAGAAAAAACGCATACAAAAACGCATCAGTTGCTTTGTTTCGTCTCAAGGAGATAAACGCGCTCTCCATTTTTCCTTATTTAGATAGTCCCTCTCTCTCTGTTTTTTTTATCCTTTCATTTCTCGCCATTCTTTGAATTTTTCAAACCCAGGAAAAAAAAGAAGAAACAAGAAGCAATCAATCTTGTGAAAAAGAAAGAAAGAAAGAAAAATGGCGGATCAACTTACCGATGATCAAATCTCCGAGTTCAAGGAAGCCTTTAGCTTGTTTGACAAAGATGGAGATGGTTCGCTCCTTTGTTCCTTTCTTCAGCTTGTTTATTATTGCTAGATCTAGCTTAGCTTTTCCTTTTTTTTAATTTTATTTATTATTATTGGTGTTTGACTGCATAATTTCATTCAGGCATTTGTCGTGAATTCTCTTTGCTGATGGATGTATCGCTGTATAAGTCCGTTGTTTTCAGATTTAAAATTTCTTACAAAACTTGTTATGTGAAAAGTTGTGATTTATATATAATCGGAAATTGAAAATTTATTGTATTTTAACAAATATCCCAATCAGTGAGCGCTAATTCCGCCTTTCAATGAGGTAAAATTCGGTGTATTTTTGTGTGATTATAAACTTGCTTGCTTTTGAATACATGCATATATTTGGGGTAGTACTGTGAGTGTTTTTGCCTTTTTTTCATTTACTTGGTTCGTGCATTCTAAGGATTTAGTATATGGGGGCATTTCAGCATTGGGGCATGCTACTAATTTTTTTGTCATGTCCTCGATAATGAGATTAGTGCTTATTACCATAGATTTTTGGGGTTCCTCTTTCTTCTTTAAACCATGGTCTGGTAAGGGGTAAAATCCATCATATATTTGATGGTGGGACTCATGTCAGCGATGGTTCGCTGAACCCATTATTTTTGCCACATGTCAGCCATATCCTTTTTCTAATGTTTCATAAAATGGCTGATAATGTTTCCCTTCGCGGAGATAGAAAGGATGAATGTTTATTTCATTTGTATCTAAAATTTTATGAATATTGCTCGTGAATTTTTGTTTGTCTGCTGGGGAGCTTGTTGCTGTGGTGATATTGTAATTTTATGAATTTTTGATGGCAGGCTGCATTACCACAAAGGAGCTTGGGACTGTGATGAGATCTCTTGGGCAGAACCCTACTGAAGCAGAGCTCCAGGACATGATTAATGAAGTTGATGCTGATGGAAATGGAACTATTGATTTCCCTGAGTTCCTGAACCTCATGGCCAGGAAGATGAAAGACACCGACTCTGAGGAGGAGCTGAAAGAGGCATTCAGAGTCTTTGACAAGGATCAGAATGGTTTTATTTCTGCTGCAGAGCTGCGCCATGTGATGACAAACCTTGGTGAGAAGCTCACTGATGAAGAAGTTGATGAAATGATAAGGGAGGCAGATGTTGATGGTGATGGCCAGATAAATTATGAGGAGTTTGTGAAAGTTATGATGGCCAAGTGATCCAGGGGATCCCTGCATTCCCTTGGAATCTCAATTGGAGATTATATATATATTTTATAAAATTAAGAAAGGAAATCTGGATTGACTAAGCTAATATAATTAGGTTTCTATTTTCCTTTTTGTGATTTTTATGTAATGGATTTGAAATCAAGTTCTTAAAATAGGAGAGTTTGTGATGGTTTGATAATTCCTTTTATTGTGTCTATGTCTTGTTGAAATCAGTGTCTTTGGCAATTAATGTTTTCTTTTGCTCGTCTTTGCCATTTGAATTGCTTTAGAAGACTGTTTCTTTTCTTGCTCTTTTTATGCTTGAGATTCTTTGACTGGAATGCAGAATTTTAGTACAATTTTGAAATGTTTCAATGGGAACATCTCCGATTTGCACCCTGAATTTTTCACTAAGAGCACATTAGCCTCTGTAATTTTTTCTGCCCAATTGGACCTCAACATTTCAAAAATAGCTTAAAAAACACCCTGCCTTTAGAACATGACAAACCTACTCTAAAAATGATTAAAAGTGCTTAAATATGAAGAATTCAAACTAATTAGCTTAATTTTCAATTTCGAAATTAATTGACTGAATATGGACAAATTTTGTAATGAAAATTATAATGAAAAGTAGATGTGAAATAATTTAAGTAAACTTGTAAAGTTTTAAAAGAATAAAATTAAGGAAAAACCCCACTTAATTGATTAAAATTGACAAAAATACATCCTAAATTCATCCAAATTATGTTTACCCTTTATATAGACATGTAAATAATCTAATTTTTGAAGGAAAAAGTTTTATTCTTTATTTCCAAAGATACTTATATAGAAAAATCTTTAATTAAAGAGATTTTCTTCAAAATAAGACAACTAATGACAACTCATCTTTGAAAAATTAAAATTGACAACTCATGACAACTAAGCAAAATAACAACTCATGACAACATGTCATGTCACATGTTGATCATTAACCATTATCTTTGACTTGTTGACTATTTGATTTTGACTTGAAATATTCTTGAATCTTTTCACATCTTCTAGAATCTTTTAGAATCTTTCTTATTGACTCTAAAATAGAAAAATATACCAAAATTCGTCCATATTCAGCTAATTAATTTCATAATTGAAAATTAAGATAATTAACTTGAATTCTTCATATCCAGATACTTTTGATCCCTTTTAGGGTTCATATTAATACATGATATCCTAAAGGCAAATAGCATAAACATATCAACGACAATCTAGTTATAAAAAATTGTCAATGCAAAATAAAAATAAATTTATAAATATCAAAAAGAAGAGCTTGGGAGGGTTAATTACACCCACGGTACCTAAATGTTTCACTAATTTCCATTAAAATACTCAAATTTCATTTTATCACTTAAAACTTCCCAATATTTCTCATGAATCCCACAAATATACCTAATGATATATTCTGGTCGTCAGTGATAACATGGAAGTTGATATAGATGCTAATATCTCATCTCACAAAAAGTAGTGATCATGTCAACTGAGAGTTAACTACACCCATAGTACCCAACTTTTTCACTAGTTCCCAGTGAAAATCTAACTTTCATTTAGTCACTTAAAACCTCCTAATGTTTCTAATGAATCCCACAAAACTACCTAAAGACACATTCTAATCGCCGATAATGATATAAATACTGACGTGTCAAGCTTTTTTTAATTCTTTCTAATTGGATGTGTACTTTAGATCTCATTAATATAAAAGTACATATCAAATCAACATGTTTATTGATGAAACTCGAAATACATATTAGGGAACTGTGAACTTATGATGGAGAAGGAGAAGGAGAAGAGTGTGCATAGTAATTATTGATGTTTTAGTAAGATCAATAGTAGGAAAAAAACTATATAACTTCAGGTACTTCATAAGTTTAGATTTTGCGATTGGTGGCATCTAGTGCAAAATTTCATAACTAGGATTTTTCAATTAATTACATTTAAGTTGTTAGCCATGATAGTTACCAAAATAACATGGACATTTCCCCTTTTTCCTACATAGACATTTTCACAAACATGTAAACTGTAACATTTGATTTAATAACTTCTACTTCATTCTTCATTTAAATGAATAAAAACACAAAACCCATCAACATAAGAACCTAAATCTATAAATAAAATAAGAATCCTAGGATCTAAGTTTTCTCACCTTCGATCCTTCGAGCCACAACAACCATCGTGACTTTGAGCTCGAAAGTTATTTTATGAAGGAACAGAGATAGCATCAAGGACCACTATGCCATTATCACAATGAGGCCTCATATGAAGGGAGGCCCCATCAAGTCTGGACAGTGAAGGAAGCAAAGGAGGGAGTGCTTTTAGTGATGATTTCTTGTTAGCTATTGCAACATTATACTTTGCCACACGCCAATCTTTGAGGTTACGCTCTATCTTCTTATTCTTCCACTTCTTCATTGTCATCCTCTATATATGCATCTCTAGTTTTTTTATGGTGGACATGAAGAGAATCCATCAAAGCCAGTCTTGGATCTAATACTTTCACTGCATATTTCAAGGCTCTTCTTGCTCAAAGAACTTTTGCTAATCTTTTAACAATAGGGTGGATATAAGGAGGTGAAAGAGTTTTGGAGTTCTCTTATTCCTTCTGCGATAAGATCAAGGAAATATCATACAAAAAGCAAGAGCCTTATTGGAAAGAATAGAATATCAAAAAGGAAACATAAATGGAGCCCATGCTTGTAATGTTTGCAACATTTGATTGGTTCTCATGTCGAAGTAGGCTTCAAATAAATGGGGTTTTGTCATGTTCTAATAACAGGGTGTTTTTTAAGCTACTTTTGAAATGTTGAGGTCCAATTGGACAAAAAAATTACATAGGGTCCAATGTAATCTTAAGTAAAAAATCCAGGGTACAAATTGTATCTTTTTCCTTATTTCAATTGTGATCGACTTTATATTGTTTTTTAATTGCAATTCTTATGTTTAGGGTAAAATTTTTTGAAATTGGAATTATGAATTACATATTTTCAACTTTTTTCACTTTTATGTGTTATTTATGATATATTTGAGAATTTTAGTTAGGATAAATTACTAAAGTTTTTTTTTTTTTTTTTTGAGAAAAGGAACTTATATTAAAATAAAAACAACATCAAGAAAAATAGTGTCCAGCACCACCTGAGGAAAGCTATCCATCTAGGTAGTAACATCTTTAACAACATTAAAAGAAAATTTATATAAGGCATGAGCTGCCTTATCACAAACACAAGGATGAAAATTAAAAGAACAAGAAGAAAAGCTACATTTCAGTTCCTTAATGTCTGATATAATTAAGACCCAGAGATGTGATGTTCAAATCCGATGAATTGATTCTTTGGATCACTGAGAGACAGTCTATCTTGGAAATGACATGCTGGAGTTGCATGGTCTTTGCAAGTTTGACTCCTATTTTGAGGGACAAAGCCTCTGCAACCTCGGGAAGCATTATTGATTCTTCACTCCAAGCTTAAGCTGCAACCAAATTTCCTGAGTTGTTCTGGATGATTATATCGTAGCTTGTCCCTTCTGCTCCATGTATTGCTGCGTCGGTATTAATCTTGAGCTGATGCAATTGTGGAGGTTGCCAACCTGTTGGTCTGGTCAGGTGCAAGTTTCCCTCATGTCTTTTGTTGGCATGTTCGTATTTGTACAACACTTGCAATGCTTTTTGTTAATAGTCCATTACCTCCGTTTAAATATGATTGTGAATAAGGGTATTTCGAGCATACCAAACAGACTACATAAACATCAAGAGCATGACAAAACCTTTAGGAGGGAGTGTCATTTTTTGTTTAAAAATCCAATTAGCTATAGAACTTTATTTATCTATATCTTCAATAGCTAATCTTAATCTGCTAACATACTAGAATTATGAAGTCCAAATACAGTCACGAAATAGATGTTCCAGCACTTCAATCGATTCACCACACCAATTACAAATGCTATCAACATCAATTTTCCTTCTCCTTAGTTCTGAACCAGTAGGCAGCAATCCCTTTAGCGATTTCCAAATGAAAACTTTGACCTTCGATGGTAGAAATAGTTTCTAGAGCCATTGCCAGTCTACTGAGGTTAATGAGGATGCTTCAGCACTCTACTTCACTTGAACTATACTAAGGGTGACATGGTAGGCCGTTTTAACCATATATAGTCCATATTTGAAGAAATGCCAAAGAAGAGCATCATAAAAGTTATGCACGCTAATAGGCATAGCTAGAATTTGTTTAGCATCTAAATTTTGGAATAAAGCTTTAACCAATTCTCTATTACAAGAAATACCATTCTCTATTAACAAATTAACTACTTTTAAGTTCGGGTCCACTTCTATTCTTTCAGTTGAAGCTTTGAAATTTTGGTTTTCTGGTTGCCACCCATCGTTCTATACACTAATAGACTCACCATTGCCAACCCTCCATCTCAGACCCTTCTTTAATAGGTCTTGTGCTTCCATAATGCTCTTTCAAGAGCAACTGTGGTTATATCCTTTTGCTGCTTCTAAGAATGAGGATTGTGGATAATATCGAGCTTTTAAAACTCAGGCTAGCAAGGAATCAGTATGCAAAATCAGTCTCCACCCTTGCTTTCTAAGCATAACAAGGTTAAAAGCTTACATATCTCTGAAGCCCAAACCACTAAAATTCTTGGCCAGACACAATTTGTTCCATGCATATTAATGAATGCATATCTCTTTATCACTGTGCTGCCATCAAAATTTAGCCAATAGGGATGTTATTTCATCACATACCTAATTTAGGAATTTATAATAGCTCATGAGGTAGCTTAGGATGGCTTGAGCAACTGATTTTATGAGAACTTCCCTTCTCGCTATAAAGAGTGTTTTTTATGGACTCTATCTACAACATCCCTAAATAAGACCTTTTTTGAGTGAATAAGCATTGTTGGCAAACCCAAGTATCAAGCATGCTTTTCTATAAGTTTAACACCCATAATAGTTTGTAGAGAATCATAGGCTGCTAGAGAAACATTAAGACTAAAATAAATCTCAGAATTTTCCAAATGATTTTTTAGCCCAAGGCATGCTCATAACAGGATAAAATGTTTTTAATAACTTGAAGTTCAACATGAGAAGCTCTACAAAAAATGATACTATCATCAGCAAAAAATAAATAGGGCAAAATCGGGGCTCTTTAATAGATTTTAAAAACATGTAAAGAGTGATTAACTTCAGCTTCTCTAATCAAACTTGAAAAAGATTCAATACAAATTAAAAATAAATAGGGTGAAAGGGGGTCCCCTTACCTTAATCGTCTAGAAAGATAGAGAGAAGGTGTTAGGTTTCCATTGATAAGGATGGAATATGAAACAGAGGTTACACATCGCATAATGAGATTGACATAAACAGCTGGAAAATTCATTTTTTGCATGATTTTTTCAAGGAAGTTCCACTCAACTCTATCATATGCCTTGCTTATATTTAGTTTAAGTGCAAAAACTCCTCTTATTCCTCTTTTTTTTCATTGAATGAAAGGCGTCAAGGGCTAGGAGAGCATTATCCAAAATTTATCTCCTAAGGACAAAGGCAAACTGGGTGTCATGAATAATGATGGGAAGAATTTTCTTGAGTCTATTAGCAATGACTTTTATGATAATTTTAAAAATGACATTGCATAGGCTAATGGGTATCTTTTGGGGTTGGGTGTCTTAACCTTAGGGATTAAAACTATAAAAGTTTGGTTGATCCATTTAGGGGAAAGCTAATTATTTGGAATGTTAAGAACCAAATCAAGAATGTCATCTTTAATAATAAACTAAAATTTTTGAAAGAAAAGTGTTGGCATACTGTCTGGCCTAGGGGCCTTAGTAGGATGTATTTGAGAAAGAGCTTCCCAAACTTCATGTGGGTGAAGGGTTGTAGGAGTTTTGCTCCCATTTGATTATCTATGCTCTTATCTATAGTATCAATAGCATCCTCATAATTGAGACATCATTAGCGGTAAACAAGTCTTAGAAGTACTTCTAAAATGTTTGAGCAATTCCCTCATATATGTCATATAGAATCCCATTCGATCCCATGATTTTGGAAATGAAATTGTCTCCTCCTATAGTTGGCTTTCCTATGGAAGTACCTGGTATTCTTATCCCTATCTTGGAGCCATGAAACTCAAGATCATTGTTGCCACATAATCTCCTCTCTAATAAGGAGCACACTTAATCTTTTCTCAATTTCTTTTTGTCTTTTTATCACCATATTACTTTAAGCTTGGATTAGGAGTTGTGCCAATTCTGATTTTAAACTATGAATTTTAGAGCTAACATGACCGAATTGGTTTGATTCCCAAGTTTTGAGTTCCTATTGGCATCCTTTTAACTTTAATTGCCAATGCATGAAAGCATCAGCATTGACATGAAGCTTCTATACATTCTCTATGATGTCTTGACAGGAATCTTCCTTTGCCCACATGGCTTTAAATCTGAAGTTCTTTTTTCTTTTTCTGCTTCTTTTGCGTACTTCCTATTGCATGATAATCGTGGGCATGATCAGATCCCTGCCTTAGAATATGTTGTACCTGATACTTTGGGAAAAGATGTGCCCCATGTATGATTCAACAAGAATCTATTTAGCCGTTCTTGAATATTCTACTCAGATGCGCGACCATTAGTCCAAGTGAATTTGAAGCCATTAAACCCGACATCTTTAAGTTCCACTTCATGAATAGCTTCTTTGAATGCCTCCATTTTCCTAACATATTTTGGCTGGCCACCAATCTTTTTGAAGTCCTATAAGATCTCGTTAAAATCTCCCTCACATAACCAAGGTCCTTAGAAAGCTGATTTCAAGTTTTGAAGTAAATTCCATGTATGAGCTTCATTTTGTTCTTCCTGGCATCCATAGATTCAAATGAATCTCCAATTGGGGGTAAGTGGTGATGCACGGATAATGACATCAATATGGTAGGATGATAGTGAAAGGACTTGGATTTGATACATTGCTTTCCATAAGAGCATAGGCTCTTTTGTTATTTGAATCACCTTCGCATCCTGATGCAACACCTTCCAAATTCAAACACTTTATAATGTTACCCATATCAACTATTGACTTTTTTGTTTCTATGATAAACACCAGATTGGGATCTTCTCGAAGAATGATTTTCTTCAAAATACAAATGGTCGGAGGGTTCCTAAGCCCTCAACAATTCCACACAAGGCAACTCATTGGAAGCAACCTCTGCCGATATGGTGTACTCATAGGAAACTTCAAAAAGCTCAGAGTTGACATTGTCCAAAATGGAGTTGAGTTTTTCTTTTTTCCTTATGTTTGACTCAGAATGGTCATCGGGTTTTCTTTTTTCAAATGGTTGGTACTCAATTGGTTCTAAGGTTCGATGTGGGTTTGAGTTGATCCTGGTCCATTTTTTTATTGTTGTTTTTTCGAGTATGTTTTTTATTTTGTTTCATAGGTGTTTGTGGTGGGTTGGGTGGGTTATAGTTTTATGTGACAGTGGTGACGGTGTGTGTGTTATTACCGATCAAAGGAATTAGAGGGGTGGTTGGTATTTGATGATTTGATAGATGTTGTGTTTAGCGGGGTAGGGGTGTGGGTTGCATCCATTGGGGAGTTCACGTCACTGGTAATGGTCACCATATTGCTTGGCTTGATTTGAACATTTGAAAAAGATGAAAGAAGTGTCTCATGTTCATTGTTTGTCCAAGTGGAATTTTCGGGTTCGGTGGGTATAGGGTGTACCCTTTCCATTGGCATTGGTGTATGGATTTGGGCATGGGTCTGTGTTTCAGGGAGGTTTAGATGGGTCGGGGAATTATTTGGTGGTGTCATATATTCCTGAAAGAGAGCCTTTCATTTTGGGAAAAAAAGAGGAATGAGGTTGTAGTTTCTTTTAAGTAGGGACACTTTCATCCATGGGCCATATAACTAATGCCTGCCAACTGTGTCTACTTCTTCACTGTAATCACCACAGTGTTTAATGGTGTGTTCCATAAGACCACAATGAAAACAGAATGATGGAAGTCCCTCATATTTCAAGGGGATCCATATTGGTGCACCTTTGATTGATAAAGTGACCCCACGTAGCAAAGGTGCCTTTGTTTTTATTTTTGCCTTGAACCTGATGTACTTTCCACCTCGTGATTATCGATTAAGTCTACTTTTATCAGGTCCCCCAATTTGTTTGCAATGATTCAGTCTGTGCTTTCAGTCATGTAACAGAGTTGAAGATCATATGCTCGTAACCACAAGGAAGTTGTTTGGAAGGTGATGGCTGATGGTTGAATATCCTCCGATACTTCCTTCAACAGAAGTAGATTATTGTCAACATGCCACGGCTGGTTACGTACGACCCAATCCACATCTTTTTGTTCATTAAAAGCGAAAAGAAATAAGTTTTTCCCCATTCCTAACATCTTGCAAGTTTTTTAGTTTTCCAGACCTTTGTCATAGTCTCCATGAATGCATACAAATTGAAAGGTCATTCTGTAAGCAGGGATCCCGCCACATATATGGTCTTTATTCATTCATCATCTTCATCTAAAATTTCTGTTACTGACTTTTCTGTATCATTCAAGGTCACTGGTGTGGTCATTGTTGAATTGCATAGGTCTCCTTTGAACTTGTACCCTTAATGATGTCTCAATATCCGAACGAAGACTATTGAGTCTGCAAAGCAAAAAAAACACAAAATGTCATTAATGGAAATTTAAATAGAAAAATATCAGCATAACAGAGGGGATAAGGAATGGCAGTGAATTATATGAGAAGGGAGGGCAGCATAAGGAATGGCGGTAAGGTATCTGAGAAGAGAGGGTAGCATAAGGAATGGAAGAAAGGTAAAGATTTGTCTGGGGATGGTGAGAAAAATATGTGATCGATAGTGGTAACAAAACCCTATCCAAGGAACTATATGCTTTCAGAGAAAGCGAACTAAAACCCTTACAAAGAAGGGAACTTATAAAGTATTTTTCGTCAGGTTATTCTGTCCCCAAATCTTTCCACATAGGGCCAAATAAGTCATTTTGAACTTTTTATGGTTAATTAGCTATTCAATTTTTTAATAAAGGTCAAATTGCTTTTAAATAATGAGTAATGCTAAACGGTGGTTATATCATTTTAAGTGGAAAATAAAAGCTATTTATGGAAAACTATAAAAGTGAATAAATAACTATAACCACTTATTAGTGATAAATGTGAAACTAAAATTTATTTCTCACACTCATAAAGAAAATTTTAAAGTATAAAGGAAGAATAGGTGGAGAGAGAGAATGTTGTGAGCCCCATATACAGTACTTTTTCCCCTTTTTTTAGTTTTAGCAATGGAAAGACTTATATATGCATATATCTCTAAAACAACCCCAGTGCTTTCAAAAAATAATAATAAATAAATAGCCCTAGTTGTTGGCTTTGCTAGCAAGATTTTGTCTGTTGCAGGAGTCTCAAGGAAGCTTATTCTATTCTGTTCCCCCTTGTATTTGTTTGCCTTGTCTTGAATGAAATCTCGTTAAAAAAAATGTTCTATTTATTTTAATTTATTTTTGTTCTTTTAAAAAATATTTTTTTATTAATCATTAAAAAATAAAGTTGATTAATTATTCAAATTGACGCATGTTTATTAGATTAAAAAAACAAAAGTAGTTCACTATTGTTCTTAACTTTTTAAAATAAAAACTTGAAATATAAAAAAAATGAAACAATTGATGTTTTAGAATGAAAAAGGTATAATCATTTGTTGGATGATTAATAGTTAGCAGTATTATTTATTTTAAATGTAAATTAACTAAATTTTTAATAATTAATTATAGAAAATTTATATATATATATATATAATTGTTTTGATATGAACCTTAATTCCAAAAATAAGAAACAAATATCCATCATAATTAAGGCTATATATATATATATATATATAAGAAATAGAGCATTTTGTTAAAAAAAAAAAAATTATCAGATGTTTGGAGTGAAGGAAACAAATTCTTGTAGTGACCAGGAATCATTTTTTCTGTTACAAAAAGGGCAAAAGATATTCATCAAGACTTTTAAGCGATCAAAATCCCAAAACTCAAAAGTTAATAATATAGTTACATGCAGTGGTAATATGTTCTTAAATTCTTAAAACCTAATAATTAGACTTGATTAATTAATAAATTTTAAAATTTTAAAATATATATATTTTAAAATATCCAAACTTGACTTGAGTTTGAACTCAACTCGATTTGATAAGATATAATTATAATTATATTAAAATAAAAGAATAAAATAGTAAATATTCAAATTTTAATTAAGCTCATGAAAAACTTAACTCGATAAACTACTATAATAGCTTAAGCTTTCAACTTTTTTCCGAATAACTTGTAAGTCAGTTTGATTCGGTTACACCTCTACCTATATATATTAGTATACAATAAAAATAAAAATTATAATAATATTATTTTCTTCATCAATTTAAAAAAAAAATCAATAATATTATATTTGTTAATAACAATAATAATTAATTAATTATTAAACATAATAATAATATTTTTTAATTAATAAATTGACCTTTTTTTAATACAATTACTTACTTTAATAATCAAAATGATGTAATTTTAGGCTATATACTCAAAAAATAGACTCATGAAACTGTCTACATTTTTAAAAGCATTTGCACTGGAAATTCTCTTAAAATTTTTCTTTTTAGATTTTTGTATATTTTATCCAAGTGCTTGATGGAGTCTAAAGGACTTGATCCTGGTCAGTTCTAAATTTCTATCTTATTCTTCATTTTGTCTGTATTTGGGTAACATTAAAAGAAAATCCACATTTAATTGTCATTACTTAAATAATTAACTTTCATCTAATTTATCCTCTTTTATTTATAGGACTTTAAGAAAGTGTGTTTGGAGAAACTAAATCATGTAAGGAATAAAATGAATAAAAATGTAAAAGAAAATAAAAACAATGAAAGAAATATATTGCCTAATGCTCCACTAATAAAAAAAAAGATGAAAAAATAAGAAAATAAAAGAAGAAAATATTTTTTTAAAAAAAGGAAAGAAAAAAAAAGAATGAGGAGAAAATAAAAATAAAAGAGGAAGGAGGAAAAAATAAAAATAAAAAATGATAAAAAAAAAGGAAAAAAAAAAGAGAAAATTAAAATTAAAAAAAGAAGGAAAGTAGAAAAAAAATAAAGTAAGAGAAAGAATGATGTATGCTTATAAAAAAATATATATTTTTTAAACAAATTGGTTAATTTTATAATTAAGCATTTTAGTTGAGAATATTTAAAAAGTGCCTTTTAAAAAGAAAAGGGAGAGAGAAAATATATATTATATAATTTTTTATTATTATATTTATAGATGTATGATGGTCTGTCTCTAAATTTGTGCCAAAAAATTCAATTTACATATAAAAAGGGTTTTTGATTAGTATTTATAGGTACTGTCATATTAGACTCTTTATCTTATCTAGCTAAAAAAATTTGGTTAGATTTTAGCTGTGTAGATTTATACCTAAATAATATAAGGTTGATTGATCCTTTTCATCTATGAACTTTACCCTTTTGATTTATTGCATTTTACAACTTTTTAAATTTGTTTATTTCACATTTCAACTTTTATTTTGTGCTTTCATAATTCAAAACATTAAAGTGTGTGTATATAATATGCGTTAACATGTCAAATATTATGTCAACATATACATGTTTCGATATATTTGTTGACCTTTTTTTACCATGTTAAAAAATAAAATGGTGAAATATTTGAATAAGCTTTAGTAAAATACTTAATTACAGGTTTCCAATGCTTGTCACATTATCCCACATCTAATTACCTCCCAATCCCTTAGTTGCTCCTTCCTCAATTATAGTCATTGGTGCTTATTCCTTGTTGTTGCCACCATGTGTTCTCTTCTCCTCACTTTAATAAATTGACAACACCCAAAAAAATTGAAGACATATAAGAGTTAGAGAGGTTAAAAGCCACATATAATTATAATTTGATGGCAAACGATAGTTGATTAGGTGGTGAACATGGTTGGAAGAGAAGAAGAACAAAAAAAAAAAAAAGAGAACGGTGGTTGTTAAGTGTTAATTGGTAGGAGAGATGAAGAAAAGTGGGTGATTATAATTCTTTTTGCATTATTATAGTAAAAATCTATCCTTTAACATATACATTTTTCATTTAAATACAAAATGGCTTGAATGTACACATGTCATCAGTATTTAATCTTCTTTTTGCCACATCATAATGATTTGAGCATTTCATGTGCTTCACTACAACTAAACTCACACGTAAAAACATGTTGGCAAATTGTAAGTCAAATAAAATCAATCTCTATTAGATTAGGAGTTAAATAGGCATAAAATATGAAGGAAAAATGTGTAAATACTCTCTTGATCTTTTGACCTAATTATTGATGAACCATTAATGTTTATAGGGGTTTAATTACACTCTTAATGTTATAAAATTAGACTATAAACACCCTTTTCTGTTTAGACACTAACAACCATCTATGTGGCTTATGGAGTCTAAAAGTGGGACCATTCCCCAACATTAATCAACAAAAAAATAGTTGATTCAAAAAAATCAACCAAAAGACATAAATGTCTCTTCAAACAATAAGGATTGTTCCTCTGAAAGCTTCAGCTTTTTTCTAGAAGCATCGACATCTCCATTGTCGTCAACACCACTTATCGTCATTGTCGCCATAAGAGTAAGATGCTCTTTTTGCTTAGGCCTCCTCTCGTCCAATATACTTGTCATACCTTTAATTTGACGGTCCCCAAAAAAGGTCTAATAATGAAATGAATCCCTGAGATGACTAAAGTCTACTCGTTCGTAACACCTCTGAAGTGTGCAACCTTAAAAAACCTAACTGACCCCACCAGTGTGTAAAATCGATCATCGAGTAATTAATTTATGCTCTAACCTTGCAAAATATGAAATATCATAATAATGAGAGATTTATTTCAAGAAAACTCCTCTCATAATACTCAGCTCGTTGGGCCGATGCGTATTTTGTTAGACCGGGACCCAACTTCGTGAAAAAATAGAAATCGATTTTGATAAAATGAACTTTAGGAACATGTCCATAAGGCTCCAAAATCTCTGACAATGGTTCTAGAATGGTTCGACATAACCTGAGTATCAACTCGTATTGCTTAGAAGTGCACATAAACACCCCTAGGTGTTATGTGCTAAAATCAAAGTTGAATTTAGCAAAAGGGACTCTAGAAACGTGTTCAAAAGACCCAAAACCCCTAGGAACCAACATCAAAACAGTGCGCGTAAAACTCGGGAAGTGTACGTGGAAGGCTAAAGTACGGGTGAAAACACACAGTGCACGCGTGGCCACATGCTAAGCGTTTGACCACATGCACACTGTACGCAACCACGTGCACTTGGCATGGCCACATATAAAATCCTCATTATGCGTGTGTGACCATGCCCCTACCACCCTATTCTACCCAATTTTCCCTATAAATAGACCCCTTCACACCCTATTTTAGAGGGGGGAGCAAGTGGAAACACACACACACACACACTACAAAATTGATCCGATCGAAGGCACTGGAAATCCCTTTCCAGATAGTTTTTGCTCTCCCATATCCTTTAGGTTATTAGATCCTTTTTCCACTAAACCAAGCTTCATTTTTATCAAAACACACTTTAAATGTGTATAAATTAGCATCATTCTATTGTCATTTTGAACCTCTTAACGAGGAAAGCTTGATAATCTCTTGAAGTTAAAGCTTCAAAGCTCACACAAGCTTAGTTGAGTCTGAGGACTACATAATTATTTTAGCACGTTTATTTTACCATATTGCATTTTTTTTACTGTCACTAGCATATGAGAATACGGTTGTGCTTGTGTGATGAGATTGACAATCTTGTATGCTATATGAATAGTATATGCTTTATTATACTCATTTCACATCATCATTCTGCTTTCTCTATTCCCGTGATCATGAAATCACATCATAAATATCAATAATGTAAAAAAAATTCATGTCCCGGAATAAAGTCACCATGCTCTCGGTCTGGTAATGACCTTATGCATCCTTTATATTATTGTCATACGTCATTATAGCATAAATAATCACTGCAAGTATGATCATCCCATAATTCATCAGGCAAGCTATGTGAATGACCATGTTATCCTTGTAGATCAATCATATTAGATTTAATTTTCTGTAATTTTTTGCTTTTCATACGTATTTATTAAGAAAGCGATGTAATAAAATTTTCAGCTTTATTATCTTATCTAATGTACTATATGAATGCTATACAAACTATCATTACCAAAACTAAAGTGTTGCAGTAGCTATACACCGAATATTATATAATGTGAAATAGTCAAAAAGTATATGCAATCCCCCAAACCCAAAAATCTCTTTTGGGAGCAATACTTGCTAAGTGACCCGATATTGTCCTTTTCTTTTTCTGATTTTTTAAAAATTGTGTGGCGACTCCATAAAATCAAAAGCATCTTATCCCTTTGAGACCAATCATTTGTCCTTATTCGGTAAAGTTGCCATGTCCCTCAGAATTGAAAAGACCCACTACACGTCCTAAACAAAATAAACGTAATTGGTCACTCATAGTGGCAACTCCACTGGAGACTTCTAAGTAAGAGGGATCAACTCAAAAATGACTATTTCTCATTATGCAATACTCAATCGTATAGAGCCCCTCACCGCTGCATTTGCACTACACATCACATGTGCACCCCTTGTCCCTAAAAGCCTCGATAATACTAAATGACATTGCCACCATGATTCCACTTAAGTCATGAGGCAATAAAGATATGGTATTATCATCTTTAGTCTTTACTTGTGCATTCACCAGACTTATCTGACTAGAATCTGTAACCCAAGTCCTTAAAGGGGGCGACCGAGTTATCAAAAGAATGATAGACTCACTTATTATAGTCTGTAACCCTAGTCATATGGGGGCATTCTTGCTAAAGGAACCCTTAGCCTTTCACCCTGACTCAACTCATTTAGATAATCTAGTAGCAATATCTATTAGGATTCCACCAAGCTATGCATGCTATCTTTGTCCTAATGCTGTATGTTTGACTTGATACTTATAAATGACATGACCCTCCTAGTGTCTATCATCGAATGACATTGTAATGTCAATTTTTATAAAAAAATTTATGGTCAGGACCATGTGATTCTCATCTACTTTATGTGAGCCCGAAGCATAAGGAATGATAAGAATCATGTACCTCAACTTGAATAATCTATGCAAATTAATAAATAATGACATCCCTCGATGACGGAACCTATAAGATGCCATCCATTTATCCTTATTAGATCAAATGAATAGGTTAGGAACCCAACTAGAATATGGACCTTTATGTCGACTAAATAAAACTGTAAACTATTAAAAGATACTTTTATGACTCTCGGTAAACATATCAAATATCGATATAGGGGTAAGAACTCAAACTCTTTTTAATTGACCTTGGTCCTATGCATATGGGCACATGCAGGCTCTAGACATCATTTGAAGCCTGACAATTGACCCTTATATTGACATCATGTGATTACCTAAAGCACATCCAAGTATTGTTCCTCAGTTTACCCTTTAGATCTTACCAATATAAATTGAAACATCCTAGTTCTAAGAGCGAAACCATAGTCCCCTGATGACTATAGGTTCAAAACCCACCTAGGAAAGAGATTGAATAACCTCATGAAGAAATAAAGTTGGAAGTGAGAGTTTTCTTTTGATTGATTTGTTCATTATATAGGAAAACTAACCAGCTTTAATCATGCATACATCATATACATGTAGATAGCACGTACTAACCACTATTTCTTATAGGAATAATCATTTTTTTCATCATAGGATTTTTGCATCCACTCTATGCATACATGCTTACCTTTTTCTTTTGCAGGCACACGTCATGCATCATTCATTTAGCTAACCCTAATAAATTTACAAGAATGCGACATTCAAACATGAGTGACCAAGAAGATTCCTTTTATCAGCAATTAAAAAACAAACTAAAAGAGGGGATCCAAAAGTTGCTCATTGATGGCACCATAGATGAAATTCTCCAAGCCCAAATCAAAGCCAAAAGTGTCTAAGATGGGAATAACACACCACTGAATAAAGCATATACATCTATTTAGGCAAAGGGAATTCCCTACACTCCAGTTCAAGCTGATGATGACTACTACTAAGATCTTAGGTACGCACCAAAAGCTACAAAAATTACTGACATGACCAAGCCTGAATCAACAGGGGAGGTCAAACCATTGGCCAACAGGATGGCTCAGTTGGAATTCACCCTCAAAGATAAAGGAACTCATAGCTCCAAAAGCTTCACCAACTTAGCACTATTCAAAGATCAACTGCTTCCAGATGATTTTAAGCTACCAACCTTTGCTAAGTTTAATGGAACAGGGGATCCAAGGGTCCATCTAAGGTAATATGCTACCTTTATGGCTGCCATAAAGCTTACAAAATCACATATTGTTTTATTCTTCTTCATATCACTAAAGGAAGGACCGAGGGCATGGTTCTTTGACCTTGAAAATGAAATCAAAAGTGACTAGCTACTACTAACTCAAAAGTTTATCAAGCAGTATGAATACAACACCCAGTTAGAAATCACTCGAAGGGACCTTGAGACTATAAGGCAGAAACCAAGTGAAGCTTTCTTTGATTATGTCATTAGATGGCAGGGAAAGGCAATTAAGATGAGAAATTATCCTCCTGAGGATGAAAAAATAGAGCTGATAATCAAAGGGGCACTACTGCACTTCAGAAAATAGATGATCTTTGCTCATTATCCTAACTTTATAGCTCTCCATCAAGCTAGGATCAGAATTGAGGATGAGGAACCTCAACAAGCTAGAAACACTTTTCACCATAATACCCAACCAAACATCCAAAACACCTTTACCCAAGCCACAAAAATAAACATGATCTAACCCAATACCCACAGCTCACCATTTACCAATGTCATCAAACCACTAAGAAAGTTCTCAAACTTTAACCTCCCATTATCCAAAGTATTCCAGAGGCTTAAACAAAAGAACCTCTTACAACCACAAAAGCTTAGGCCTCTTCCAAACCCATTACCACCTCAAATTAACCAATACTTGTTTTGCTTCTTTCATTATATGCATGGCCATACCATTGATACATACAAAACTCTCAAAAATGAAATCCAATACCTCATTGACTCTGGAAAAATTGATGACCTAGAAAAATGACCCAATATCATGACCAATCGTCTTTAAAACTATCAAAACATGCCTCCACCAACCATTAGCATGATCTCCTCTAATCTACCAGAAGACCTGGTTGAATAGTCAATCCAAGCCATACAAGAAACCTAAGATGAGCCCTCAGAGGACAAACCCTTAAATCCTATTCTTGAGCCTCATGACTCTAGTGAAGATGAGTAATGCCCTTTTACCTTTAAACACATTCCAATGCCTTAGAAATTCCTTCCCCACTTAATGATGCAAAAAAAAGCCAGGGATACAGCTCTTTATGAATGGTGAAGTAATTAATTGCCCTTATTTAGACACAAACAAAACACTTAGTAGTAACCATGAAGTATAGGATTTACTAGGCCAACCATATGGGAAGTTCAACTATAAATTCAGATATACAATACCCTCTGCTACCCACACACTTTTAGCAGATATAGTACCCACAGGATGGGGAGAAGAATATGACAGCAAAGATGGGATGGTCAGCATTATTCAGCTTTAGAACCTGCAAGTCATAGGGATAGACATATGGTACAACTCCAATGATCCTAAAATTATTATTTGGGACTGGAATAGTAACATAGAAGTAGATAAGCAAGCAACTAGGAAGCCCTCACTAGTAGTTAATCATGTAACTCATAGGGGGCGGGTATATCAACCTCCTGAGAAAGAGAAAGAACCCTCTATGGAGAAAGAAGTAGTAAGAAATCAAGTTATGGTCAAAGAGGAAGACACTATCCATAAATAACTTAAGAAAACTTAGGCATAAGATAGTATTTTGGATCTACTCATGGCCTCCAAAAAGAATAGAGATGCCTTAGTTAGAGCACTAGATGAAGCAAACATTGCCACTTATGTCTCACCTTATGAGATGATAGGCTCTCTAATGAAAGCTCCTTCCAATGCAATCACCTTCTCAGATGAATATTTACCCCTCAAGGGAAGGGTCTATAATTTTCCTTTCTTTATACAGGAAATTGTTAGAACTAAGAAGACCCCATGTGTTATGGTAGTTAACAAGTCTACTATTAATATTTACCCCCTGAGGTTACTACATAAGTTCAGGATGAATGTTGAAAACCTGGAAGAATCCAATATAGTCATACGAGCCTACGATGATTCCAAGAAGCCAGTCATAAGCACTTTCAAAGCAATAGTTACAGTGGGAGATATTGAATTAATAATAGAATTTACCATCCTGGACATCCCTCTGACTTTTTTTCTACTACTAGGAAGACCTTAGTTCCACCCACTATGGGGCATACCTTTCATTGTGCATTAGAAGATCAAGTTCCCTTTGAATGAAAAGGTCATTACCATCCCTACTGAAACAAATAACATTATTGCCTGTCTGAATATAGTCCCACCAAGATTCTAGGTTTTTGTGATCAATAATGGTCATGTTAATCCTAAAGTTCCTACTATGATGAAGAAGATGCAATATCTACCTGGAACAAGATTAAGAGGAAGAAACATTGGAGTCACAGAATTCCCTGACTTTTGAGGATAGACAAATAGAAATGATCTAGGGTACGATCCTGAAAAGGATATTGGGGCTAAGAAATCAACCTCTTTTGTGGTTGAAAGCTCAACCCAAGTCTATCAAGGATAAGCTGAGGAATGGATGAGCAGTAAAATTAAGAAACTAGGGTTCAAGATCTTTAATGACATCCTCAAGGAGAAATACTTACCAAACATGATAACTGAGACTGACATATATGAGCTGATGAAAAACTTAGAGACAGAATAAGAGAGTGAAGCTATCAATCATGCTCAAGTTGCTGCTATCCTCGAATCGGGCATTGATGACATCCTGTTCGAAGACATTACTGATGATGAACTTTGTACTTTTTCTTTATTTAAAAAAGATGATGTAATGAATTCTAAAGTTAATGTAATAAAATTTGATTTTGCTTACTTATTTCATGTATTTCCTGATGGTAGTGCACATTACATTTATTAAAACATTAGCATATTTGACATTCATTCCATATACATCGAATCATTTAACATTAGCACGAAATCTGAACCAGGCATTTTGCATATTTTGAAAGATGTTACCCTCGAAAAGATGAGAGAAATTAATAAAATATTCAAAAGTATTTGCTTAGATGTATGACGGTATGCCTAGTATTGACAGAGACATTGCTCAACACTTCATTCCTACCAAAGAAGGGTACAAACTGGTAAAGCAGAAACTGAGAAGACTCATATCAAAATGGGCCTAACTAGTGAAAGAGGACATTGAGAAACAAATCAAAGAAAAATTCCTAGAGGTAGTAGACTATCCAAAATGGTTAGCAAATGTGGCACCAGTACTGAAGAAAGATGGAAGGGTTAGAATCTGCATCGACTACAAAGATCTAAACAAGACCTGCCCGAAGGATGATTTTCCATTACCCCACATAGACATACTGGTTGGCAACGCTGCCATATGTGCAATATACTCCTTCATGGATGGATTCTCTAGGTACAATAGATCCTTGTGGCCATTATCGAGAAGGTAAAGACTGTTTTCATAACAGAATGAAGTACTTACTACTAGAGAGTAATGCCTTTTGGATTAAAGAATATAGGGAAAACCTACTATAGAATGACAACTGCAATGTTCCATGACATGATATATAAAGAAGTGGAGGTATACATCGATGATATGATGGTCAAATCAAGAACCAGGGAAGAACACCCCTTTAATCTCGGAAAGTTCCTCAAAAGGGTCAAAAAGTAGAGTCTCAGGCTAAATTCAAAAGACATGTGTATTTAAGGTCACTTCAGGAAAGATGCTAGGGTACATTGTCAATCAGAGCAGGATTGAAATGGATCCAAATAAAGTGAAAGCCATCAGAGAGATGCCAGTGCCAAAAATAGAGAAAGAAATTGGAGGGTTTATAGGGAAATTATAATTTATTAGCAGATTCATCGCTAAGTTGATAGCAGTGTGTGAACTGATCTTCAAGCTACTAAAAAAAGATCAGCTGGTTGAATGAAATGAACAATGTTAGCTAGCATTTGACAAGATCATAAGCTACTTATCCAACCCATAAGTTTTAAGACCACGTAAACCAAGGATACCTCTAACCTTATATTTAGGCATCAAAGGGAATGCAATCGATGCAATGTTATCCCAGGAGGGAGAAATAAAAGCATAACACATAGTCTACTACTTAAGCAAGAAGATGCTGCCACATAAGGAGAAATACAACCAAGTCGAATAGATATGCCTAGCAATGGTATGGGAAATGAAGAAACTCAAAAACTACTTTCAATCCTATATAATTTAGGCCGTGTCTAAGATGGGCCTAATGAAGTACTGATGTGAATCCAAGTTCAAAGCCTAAAGAGATCCAAGATCCATTAATAGTACAAGAAGGCCCAATCACAAGGTCCAAATCCAAGAAGCTTCAAGAAGCCATATTAGGTTTAATTAAGGACATTTAGAAAGCCCAAGAATTTCAGCCCAATAAGGCATCCATGGAGGCCCAAGGAATAATATTTAACTTGTTTTTATGTTAATAACAATTAGGGTTACATGTAGCCACCATATACAAGTTAATAGGGTAATTAATACCAAGTAATGGCTATTATTATGGGTAGTGGTTATTAAAGTTAATGGGGTAATCAATACCAAGTAATGGCTATTAATGTGTGTAATGGTTATTAAGGCCATTTAAGAGTAAAAGTAATCCTATGTGTGTGAGTCTATTTTAGTAGTGTGATCATGGACTTGTACTCTATATAAAAAAGTCCTTTTCTTTCTTTTGTAGATGAATGAATTTGATATATGAATTATAACTTTGTTTGAGTTTTATTGTGAGGAATTTTATCTTTAATTTCTTGCATAAACTTTGTGACTTATCAAGCTTTATTCTAGCTTATGGTGTCAAAATCTAAATCTTTGTTTTCTTGTTATTTATCAAACTTTCTTGTTTGTGGCATAAGAGGAAATTCAAAGTCTATCTTAGTATCTTTATCCTTGTTGGTAAAGGGGTTAAGTAGCATCTATCTTCTTACTTCAATCTTTGAACGATCCGAATTTGTGGATTAAATTGGTAATTTCTAGTTTTCTTTCAATTCAACTTATCATAGTATTCTTGCTATTGGGGAGTTAATTGATGAAACCTATAATTCCCATCATAAGTGGTATCAGAGCATTGGCTCAAGATTGAGGTTTGCGTATCCAAAACTATCTTTTAGTTCTCAATATCTTGTGTTCATCTTATATTTTGCACCTTTCTTGCTATCTATTATTCTTGTTATTTTTTTTATCTTTATTCTTCTTATCTCAAGATTTTGTTTGCAGATATCAAAAAAAAAAAATTGTTATCTTTGAGATTTTTGTGATACCTTTCAATTCGTGCATATATCAAAAAAAAAAAAAAAAGAAATTCGTCCATAAAAAAGTATATGTTATCTTTGATATTCCTATGTTAGATCTCAGTTTACATTAAAAAAAAAATTGACTCTTCATATTCCATTGAGATCTATCTTTATAATTCTATCTCTTTGTGTTCTTTGATGATCTATCTTTGTGTTTCATTTCTATTAGCCTATTTGTTACAAATTGTTCTTTTCTTTAAGCCTACCTTATTAATTTCTTGTTAGCCTACCTTTTTTTTTTATCTTTGATTATTACATTCTTGAATTTTTTTTGATTGAGAAACTTAGTTCATCTAAGAAATCAAAAGGCAAATTTGAGAGGTAAAAGGCAAGAGTGTGAGATCATTAGAGAAAAAGCCAAAATTGAGTGTAAACACGAGTGGTATACATCAATTTTGAGTGAAACACGTGAGGGAGTGTTATGAGATTGTATTTTTTTCTATTTTCTTTTGTTAAAATTTTAGGTTTTACAATCATGTCAAAAGACACAAGTTCTTCTTCTACAAATGATCATATGATTCAAGCTATGCAACAACAATTCGAAAGAATATTTAACATGATGGCGGGAGTCAATGAGAAATTGGAGAGGCATGATGGCATCCTTAACGAATTACAAGGAGAGCCTAAAGAAAGGAGACGTCCACCAATTGACCAAGAGGACTATGAAGGAGAGGATGAATTGGATGATGATCAAGTCACCTTGGTGGGACAACAAATCAATCCTAGGAGACAAGCTAGGAGAGGACGTCCTAAAGATGATGTTGATCGCAACCTTGGAAGCATCAAAATGAAGATTCCTTCATTCCAAGGAAGAAATGATCCAGATGTGTACCTTGAATGGGAGAGGAAAGTGGAACTCATCTTCGAATGTCACAATTATTCGGAGGAGAAAAAGGTAAAACTTGCCACTGTTGAGTTTAGTGATTATGCAATTGTTTGGTGGGATCAATTTTGCAAGGAAAGACGTAGATATGGAGAAAGACCCGTGGAGTCTTGGACGGAAATGAAGCAAATCATGAGAAAGAGTTTTGTTCCAAGCCATTACTATAAAGAGCTTCATCAAAGGTTACAAACTCTAATTCAAGGATCCATGAGTGTTGAGGAGTATCACAAAGAAATGGAGAAGGCTATGATTAGAGCAAATGTGGTAGAAGATCGTGAAGCTACCATGGCAAGGTTTTTGAGAGGGCTAAACAAAAACATTGTTGATGTTGTTGATTTGCAACATTATGTGGAGATTGAAGATATGGTGAATTTGGCCATGAAAGTGGAAAGGCAATTGAAAGGAAAGAGGTATGATTTTAAACCAAATGTGGGTTCTTCTTCTTCTTGGAAAACTTCTTGGGGGAAAAAGGATGATAAACCTTTTAACAAGTCAAAAGTGGAAGAAAATAAACCTAAAATTGACTTGGGTAATAAGGGAAAGGGTGAGAATCAACTAGCCCAAACTAGGGGAATCAAATGTTTTAAGTGTTTGGGTCATGGGCACATTGCTAGGGAATGTCCAAATAAGAAAGCTATGATTCTAAGGGATGGTGATATTGAGTCGGAGAGTGAGGGGGATAGTGATGATGATATGCCTTCTTTAGAAGATTGTAGTGATGTTGAATGTGCTAAGGGAGATAATCTTGTTGTTCAAAGAACATTGAGTTTGCAAAATAAACATGATGTCCATAGGGAGCAAAGGGAAAATTTATTTCATACTCATTGTTTGATTTCTAACAAGTTGTGCAACATGATTGTGGATAGTGGAAGTTGTACTAATGTAGCTAGTGGAGAAATTGAAGTTGCCTACTACCAAGCACCCAAGACCATACAAGTTGCAATGGCTTAATGAAAGTGGAGTTGTAAAGGTAAATAAGCAAGTTCTAATTTCTTTTCAAATTGGTAGATATAAGGATGAGGTGTTGTGTGATGTGTTACCAATGTTGGCCGGACATATGTTATTGGGGAGACCTTGGCAATATGATAGAAGGGCTAATCATGATGGATTCAAAAATATGTATACTTTGACTATGGATGGAAAAAGGTTTAACCTTGGACCATTAACTCCAAAATAGATTTTTGAAGACCAAATGCGCATCAAGAAACAATATGAAGAAATGGGTTCTTCATTGGGAAATTCTTTGGGAAGGGAAACCTTTGAGAGTAAAGAAAAAGGTGAGATGAGTGAACCGAAAAATTCCAATTCTCTTTACCAAAATGGGAAACACATGGTAAGAGAAAACAAGGAAGGTTCAAATGAAAGAAAAATGAGTGTTTATGCAAAAATGAGTGATGTGAAGGAAGCTATGCTTTTGAGGCAACACATGCTTGTACTTATGTGCAAGGAGATTTTGCATATTTATAATGAAATAACCAATGGTTTGCCTAGTGTTGTTGTTGATCTTTTGCAGGTTTATGAAGATTTATTTCCAGAAGAAATTCCAAATGGTTTGCCACCTAAAAGAGGCATTAAGCACCAAATTGATTTCATACCTGGAGCAAGCATTCCAAATAGACCAGCATATAGATGTAATCTGGAGGAGACCAAGGAAATCCAAAAGCAAGTGAGTGAGCTTATGGAGAAGGGTTATGTTCGTGAAAGCATGAGTCCATGTGCCGTACCCGTCTTGTTAGTGCCTAAGAAAGATGGAACTTAGAGGATGTGTGTTGATTGTCGTGCCATCAACAAAATCATGGTGAAGTATAGACATCCCATTCCTAGGCTAGATGACATGTTGGATGATTTGCATGGTTCATATTTGTTTTCAAAAATTGATTTGAAATCTGGTTATCATCAAATTAGAATGAGAGAAGGTGATGAATGGAAAATAGCTTTTAAAACTAAACATGGTTTATATGAGTGGTTAGTAATGCCTTTTGGTTTAACTAATGCACCAAGCACTTTCATGAGATTGATGAATCATGTTTTAAGAGCATTCATAGGCAAATTTGTTGTTGTCTATTTTGATGATATCTTGGTTTATAGCAAAAATTTAAATGAGCATGTACAACATTTGACTTGTGTTTTTAATGTGCTTAGAGAAGAGAAGTTGTATGCTAATCTAAAGAAATGTTGTTTTTGCACTAATGAAATTACTTTTCTTGGATATATTGTCAATGACAAGGGCATTCATGTTGATCAAGAAAAGGTAAAAGTAATTAGAGAATGGCCAACACCCACAAGTGTAAGTGATGCAAGAAGCTTTCATGGTTTAGCTAGCTTTTATAGAAGGTTCATTAAAAAATTTTCTACCATAGCTGCACCTTTAACTGAATGCATCAAAAAGAATGTTGGTTTTAAGTGGGGAATTGAACAAGATGAGGCTTTTAACTTGCTAAAAGACAAATTAAGTTCTGCACCCTTGTTATCTTTACCAAATTTTACTAAACCTTTTGAGATTGAGTGCGATGCAAGTGGCATAGGTATTGGAGGTGTTTTGATGCAAGAAGACAAGCCCATAGCATTCTTTAGCGAAAAGCTAAGTGGAGCAAGTCTAAACTACCCTACATATGACAAGGAGTTCTATGCATTGATGAGGGTTCTAAGGACATGGCAGCATTACCTTGGTTACAAAGAATTCATAATTCACACTGACCATGAGTCCTGGAAGTATCTCAAAGGACAAGGAAAGCTCAACAAGAGACATGCAAAATGGGTGGAATTCATTGAATCCTTTCCGTACATCATTAAGTACAAGCAAGGGAAAGAAAATGTGGTGGCCGATGCATTGTCAAGAAGGTATGCCTTGATCTCTAAACTTGATGCAAAATTATTAGGATTTGAATACATCAAAGATCTTTATTCTAACGATCCTGATTTTTCTAATGTTTATGGGGCATGTGAGAAAGGGGGTTTTGATAAGTTCTATAAGTTTGATGGTTTTCTTTTTCGGGAAAACAAATTGTGTGTGCCACAAAGTTCTTTAAGAGAGTTACTTGTGAGAGAGGCACATAGCGGAGGTTTAACGGGGCATTTTGGGATTAAGAAAACTTTGGATGTGTTAGGTGACCATTTCTTTTGGCCACACATGAAAAGGGATGTTAAGAGAATTTGTGAGAAATGCATTACTTACAAACAAGCCAAATCCAAAGCAATGCCTCATGGTTTGTATACACCTCTTACCATACCAAATGAACCTTGGGTAGACATTTCTATGGATTTTGTTTTAGGATTACCTAGGTCCAAGGGAGGGAGAGATTCCATTTTTTTTGTTGTGGACAGGTTTAGCAAAATGGCACATTTCATTCCATGTCACAAGACGGATGATGCAACCCATATTGCCAATCTATTCTTCAAGGAGATTGTTAGGCTACATGGAGTGCCAAGGACCATTGTGAGTGATAGGGATGTCAAATTCCTAAGTCACTTTTGGAAGACTCTTTAGGGAAAGATGGGGACAAAGCTTTTATATTCTACAACTTGTCATCCACAAACGGATGGACAAACGGAGGTGGTCAATAGGACACTTTCAACACTTTTGAGGGCTGTCATCCAAAGAAATCTGAAGAATTGGGAAGAATGTTTGCCACATGTGGAATTTGCTTACAATAGGAGTGTGCATGGTTCAACAAATTGCTCACCATTTGAAGTTGTGTATGGATTCAACCCAATGACTCCATTAGATTTGCTACCATTGCCATTGGACAAAGCTAATCTAGAGGGGAAACAAAAAGCTGAGTTCATCAAGACTTTGCATGAGAGGTTGCGTGCAAACATTGAGAAGAAGACACTCCAATATGAAAAGCAACACAACAAGGGGAGGAAGCAAGTCATTTTTGAGCCCGGAGATTGGGTGTGGGTGCACTTGAGGAAGGAAAGATTTCCTAACCAAAGGAAATCAAAGCTTATGCCAAGAGGAGATGGTCCTTTTAAAGTGCTTCAACGCATCAACAACAATGCCTACAAGCTAGAACTTCCAAGTGAGTATGGCAATGTTAGTGCTACTTTTAATGTTAGTGACTTGTCTTTGTTTGATTTAGGTGATAAAGATGATGGAGCTGATTTGAGGATAAATCCTTTTGAAGAAAGGGGGAATGATGTGAATCCAAGTTCAAAGCCTAAAGAGATCCAAGATCCATTAATAGTACAAGAAGGCCCAATCACAAGGTCCAAATCCAAGAAGCTTCAAGAAGCCATATTGGGTTTAATTAAGGACATTTGGAAAGCCCAAGAATTTTAGCCCAATAAGGCATCCATGGAGGCCCAAGGAATAATATTTAACTTGTTTTTGTGTTAATAACAATTAGGGTTACATGTAGCCACCATATACAAGTTAATAGGGTAATTAATACCAAGTAATGGCTATTATTATGGGTAGTGGTTATTAAAGTTAATGGGGTAATCAATACCAAGTAATGGCTATTAATGTGCGTAATGGTTATTAAGGCCATTTAAGAGTAAAAGTAATCCTATGTGTGTGAGTCTATTTTAGTAGTGTGAGCATGGACTTGTACTCTATATAAAAAAGTCCTTTTCTTTCTTTTGTAGATGAATGAATTTGATATATGAATTATAACTTTGTTTGAGTTTTATTGTGAGGAATTTTGTCTTTAATTTCTTGCATAAACTTTGTGACTTATCAAGCTTTATTCTAGCTTGTGGTGTCAAAATCTAAATCTTTGTTTTCTTGTTATTTATCAAACTTTATTGTTTGTGGCATAAGAGGAAATTCAAAGTCTATCTTAGTATCTTTATCCTTGTTGGTAAAGGGGTTAAGTAGCATCTATCTTCTTACTTCAATCTTTGAACGATCCGAATTTGTGGATTAAATTAGTAATTTCTAGTTTTCTTTCAATTCAAATTATCATAGTATTCTTGCTATTGGGGAGTTAATTGATGAAACCTACAATTCCCATCATAAGATTGACTTGGGTAATAAGGGAAAGGGTGAGAATCAACTAGCCCAAACTAGGGGAATCAAATGTTTTAAGTGTTTGGGTCATGGGCACATTGTTAGGGAATGTCCAAATAAGAAAGCTATGATTCTAAGGGATGGTGATATTGAGTCGGAGAGTGAGGGGGATAGTGATGATGATATGCCTTCTTTAGAAGATTGTAGTGATGTTGAATGTGCTAAGGGAGATAATCTTGTTGTTCAAAGAACATTGAGTTTGCAAAATAAAGATACCACTTATGATGGGAATTGTAGGTTTCATCAATTAACTCCCCAATAGCAAGAATACTATGATAAGTTGAATTGAAAGAAAACTAGAAATTACCAATTTAATCCACAAATTCGGATCGTTCAAAGATTGAAGTAAGAAGATAGATGCTACTTAACCCCTTTACCAACAAGGATAAAGATACTAAGATAGACTTTGAATTTCCTCTTATGCCACAAACAAGAAAGTTTGATAAATAACAAGAAAACAAAGATTTAGATTTTAACACCACAAGCTAGAATAAAGCTTGATAAGTCACAAAGTTTATGCAAGAAATTAAAGACAAAATTCCTCACAATAAAACTCAAACAAAGTTATAATTCATATATCAAATTCATTCATCTACAAAAGAAAGAAAAAGACTTGTTTATATAGAGTACAAGTCCATGCTCACACTACTAAAATAGACTCACACACATAGGATTACTTTTACTCTTAAATGGCCTTAATAACCATTACCCACATTAATAGCCATTACTTGGTATTGATTACCCCATTAACTTTAATAACCACTACCCATAATAATAGCCATTACTTGGTATTAATTACCCTATTAACTTGTATATGGTGGCTACATGTAACCCTAATTGTTATTAACACAAAAACAAGTTAAATATTATTCCTTGGGCCTCCATGGATGCCTTATTGGGCTGAAATTCTTGGGCTTTCCAAGTGTCCTTAATTAAACCCAATATGGCTTCTTGAAGCTTCTTGGATTTAGACCTTATGATTGGGCCTTCTTGTACTATTAATGGATCTTGGATCTCTTTAGGCTTTGAACTTGGATTCACATCAAGTACCTTTATGAAGCTCCATCTTTAGTGGGGAAACTTGCTAAGTGGCTCGTACTGCTAACAAAATTCAACGTATAATGACTAAAAATGTAGTAAAATAGAGAGTAGTAGCTAAATTTCTAACTCTCAACCCCATTCTAGAATCAAAAAAAATCCAATTGAAGAAAGGCAAGAGAAAATAATAACTTTTCCACTCCTAAGAGAATGTTAGTATATATACTTTTTCACATTTTAATACTGTGTACACAAATTTTAGAAAGTCATAGCAATTAACAAGTTGGATATTCTTGTGTGTTTTTAGATCATCCAGATTAATATGAAGTTAGTAAATGAAGATGTCAACATGCCAACACTTACGTCAGAATAAATTATATCTCCTTTCCTACTTTTAGAGATAGTACAATTCTTTCTCCAACTTGCTTGTCTATGTTGTTATTAATAAATAGTTGAATTATTGAATGATATTTCCTTTTCTGATTTCTTACTACACGTGTATTTATTAAATTTCACAGGTTAATGGAGTGGCTAGCAAACTCAATTGAGAATTTGGTTTTGGTAGAATTATTTTATTTTCTAGTCAAAGATAAGAGGAGAAGATGGAGTCCAATTGGAAATGGACAACATAAATGCTTTGAATTTACTCTAATAACTTGCTAATAATTTTCACAATCACACGCAGCGAGTGAAAGCTATCTTGGAGCTTTTGAGTTGAGATTGGACTATACTAAATTATTAAAAAGGTCATTCAAAGAGGTTCAGTGGTGGTTATTTTGAGGGAAGAGCATTGGAAATGGCATGAGATGGAGCTTTAAAAAAGGTTGATGATTCTTATGCTGCTTGCTTTCACTACCGCTGCCACCACTATCACCACCTAAACTTAGAGTCAAACCCAAACATAAACCCATCATATCATCTTTCTCACCCATTATTCTTGTTTAAGTTGGGGGAATGGTCTCACTTGCCACATAAGCTTTTCACTTAGTGGCTTTTAGGCCCTATCTAGACGGAGAGAGGTGCTTATATGGTCTAATTTTATAACGTTAAGGGTGTAATTGAACCTTTAAAAATATCAAGAGGGTATTTACACCTTCCTAAATAAAAATTGAGATGTGCAATAAGATAAAATAAAAGTTGAGAAGTGAGATAGGTTAAATGGTAAAGTTTTGGGGTGAAAGTAGGTATTCAACCAATAATATAATTAGCTCTTTACTTTTTGACACAAAAACAAAAGGCTGCTGACAAGTTACAAATAGCTCCATAATATCTTAAACATTTAACAAACAAGTCCTTATTTTAGTAAAAGAATTTTTTATTAAAAGGGATAAATATATAAGTTGTGTCTAAGCTTTTTCATTTTTGCTATTTTGGTATTCGAATAATTTTTTTTTACAATTAGGTGTTTGAATCTATAATTTTTTTTAAAAATGATGTTTCTATCAGGTTTTACAGATGTGTTTTCGTGTCTTATTTTAATTGGTATATTGCCTTAAATGCCTTTTCTAATATTAGATTTGTTCTTTTATTTTAAATTTTAAAAAATTATTTTTTCACTTATATATAATAAATTTTAAAAAATATAATGAATATTATTAAAATAAAATAAAATAGAAAATTATACTATTATAATTAAAAAAATAAAAATAAATAAATAAATATTAAATTTATTTGTAAATTTACCAGAAAGAATGAAATGAAAATTGCAATTTGACTAGAATAAAAAAATATATAAGTAAAAGTTTATTTATTATAATTAAAAATAAAAAATAAAATAATTTTTTAATGAAACAAATTTTATTTGACTAAAAACAAGAATACTAAATTAAATTCAATAATTGTAATTAATAAAATTAAAAGAAAAGAAAATTAATTAATTTTATAATTTAAATTATTAAAGCTAATAATATATTATATTTTAATATAAAGTAATAAAGATATAATAGTAGAATAAAACTAAAAAATAAAATCATAAATTAGTTTATTCTAAAACAAAAATTATAAAATTTTATCATCATCATCATTATTATAAAATTTTAGTTTAGTTTATTCTTGTATTGTTATCACTCCAATCTTAAAATTATATATATATATATATATATATATATATATATATATATATATATATATATATATATATATATTTCTAAACTATAAACAAAGTTGAAAAATAAAATTAATTTATTGGTAAATAGCTCAATTTATATTAATATAATGTGATATATTTTTTAAGTGTTTTTAAAATAAAATTAATTTATAAATACATAATATTTTTTCATTTCAAAATTAATTAAATTTATTGGTGAATAGGTCAATTTATATTAATATAATGTAATATATTATTAGATGTTTAAATTGTACAAGTTATAAATGAACTAAATATAATTCTAAAATTATAATTTATAATTAAAAATTTATATGCTAAGATAAGGACTATTCTGTTAACTATTTAAAATATTAGGAAGATATTTATTATTTGCTAGGGGACTTTTGCCTATATGTCAAAAAATAAGGAGCTAATTAGATTATTTAAGGGTAATATGACCTTTATTAAAACACTTAGTAACTAAATTGACCCTGAAAGATCTAAAATGGCTTACTAAATTTTGGATGAAAAGTTTAGGGGGAAAATTTACGGTTACTCCGTTAGTCAAATATATATATATATATCAGAGTTCTTACCATATAGAGCCAGCATCACTTCAGACATAGCGTGCCAAGAAAGCAAGCCTTATAGGGGTCACCACTTCCATACTTACCTTACTCAATGTATGTGCAATTGAAATAATAGTTTTTCTCTTACCTAAGAAGACTAAACTTCCCTCACGAATCAAGAGTGCATGTACAACCCAAGCCTTCTTGTCTTCTTTTCAAATGCTCCAAGTTATTGATCACGGTAATAATAAATAAAACTAATGTCAGGATAGCCAAAGGCAAGACTTTTGTTATTCCCCTTTTGGTGATTATCCCTGAGTTTCCCTAAGCTGACTATTTCAAATTTGGCTCGATAAAAGTTTGTTTTTATGGTGCACACATTTATTTCTATACAAATAAAACAATTTACCATTAGATTATTTTTATTTGATTACAGCTATTGATGAAGATAACTTGTAACCTAAATAACTAGTTATAAAACTAACATTGTTATTTCTTTTTGTTTTATTATACTTTCTCTTTCATGATGTCTTTTAACATTATTTTGTTACTTTCTTTTTATGATTATCTCTTTTTTAAAACATATGTAAAATTTAATTTTTATCTATTCAGTAACAAAATTTTTATTTCTTAATTTTTATATTGTACTAAATTAAATTGTGTTAAACTATTATTTTAATATTAAAGTTTCATTGACCAATAAAACAAAATAACATAACTATCATAAATAATCAAAATTTGTATGCTTGAAATTTTATTAAATGAACTCCAAAAAATATTAAAAAATAACTACTTTTTATTATTTTTTCTATACTAAACACCCTCTTCTACTAAATATATTTGTTTACACCTTCAGTTTGATCGACCCATAATAAAAGATCGATGATAAGAAAGTATGAGCTTTAAATGCAAAGGAAGCCCACAACCTCTCAAAAATAGAATCGAAAGCCCAAAACACCAAATCCAAGCCCAAAATAGCAAGCTTAAGCCTCAAAGCCCAAGCCCATTGCCTTTTGGCCCAAAGGCCCAGACCTGGCCAGGGTGAAAAGGCATTGCCTCTTTGTCCTGGGCATCGGTGAGGCAACACCTCATTAAAAAGGCGGTGCCTCTTCACAACCATCCTCTATAGCATTAAATGCCATTAATGACAACTGTTGGGACTCACCTACTTTGGATTTAAGATGTTCCTACATGTAAAAGAAAAGAAAAAAGGCAGGAAAAAAAAAGAGAAGAGCATGGGGAATGATGAGGAGAATGTGAGAGTGAGTGGGTTTTACAGAATTGAAAAAGGAAAAGTGAAAGAGTTTTAAAAGGAAGGTTTGGGTAAAAAGAGGAGACCTTTTTTGGACTTTTGACTTTTTTAGACTTGGAAACCTTTGGTCTGAGAAAAAAATAGAGATAAAGGAGAGAAGAAAAAAGGAAGAGAAGAAAAGGAAAAAGAAGGAGACTTGGGGATCTAAAAGACTTTATTTTGTTCATAAAGAGTAGGATTATCTTACATTGAAAGGACCCAAATCAATCAACCAAGCTTTAAGGGCTTAGTTAGGATCATCAACTTTATTTAAATCAATGAGAGTCCCTTATTTTAAGTTTTAAGTTCTTCATTTCATTAAAAGTTTTGATTTATTACTCTTTTGCTTGTTCTCTTGAGTTTTATTACTCATTTAAGGTCATATGTGAGGCATGATTGCATAAAATATTGAGTATTAGTTGTTGATTTTTGTATATTTCTATCAACCTTTGTTAATTTGCATGAACATCAGGTTTCTTAGAACCTAAAAATGTAGCCTATCTCTATCTCTATTGAAGAGGTGATGTCTCTTTATAGAGGCATTGCTCCTTTGTGCTGCGATGATGTAAAATTGCCTCCTGGTCATGAGGTAATGCCTCTTCTTCATCAGAATCATGCACCATTCTGCTTTGTGTTTTGATGTTCATTTGTATATTTTGTATGATATTTATTGTTATTTTGTCATATATCTTGATTTTATATATGATTATTATGTTATTTAATATTATTATTACATAATACTATTATGTTATTTTTGGACTGTTTAGTGATTTTATTTTTATTTCCTATGAATATTATTTGTTGATTATTTTTGTAAGATAATATTGGTGTTTTTTAAGAAAGGATTAACTTGTGTTTATTATAGGAATTGTTTGGCGATTTTTAATCGTCAAATAGTTATTTTATTAATTAGTTTTTGAGAGGTTTTATTTGTATAAGTAATTAGTTTATTTCTGGTTTATGTATGGTTTATTTTCCATTTATTTTACATTTTCCTTGAACAAAGCATTGTAATCCTTATTCTCTTCCCCTATTTATTTGGAATGTATGGTTGTAAATTATTATTATTTATTTTATTTGTGATGTATGTCGGGCTATAAGCATGAAATAAGACTAATGTGCAAACTCAGACTAAAACATAAAATTAAAATGATTGCAATCCACAATAATAAGCAAATAATTTAATAATTAAAGGTAATAAAATATAAAACACACATGGAGGCCAACCGCAAGGTTGGGTGGGCTTTCCAAAAGCCTATGCCTAGTTTTTGAATCCAATATTTGATTACGGCTTCTAGGAACCTCTGTGGAATCTAGTTATTATACAATGTGTCCTGACTTTTATCTGAATTGCAATTCCATCTCCATTTTGAGCCCCAAGCCCATTTTGTATTTTCTAGTGGGCCCCAAGCTCATATAGTGTCATGGTTGCCAAACACTTGGGCACGTGCCTGACCTTATCGCATATAATGGTAATTTATCATCTATGATTATTTCTTTATTTCCTTTGCAAGTTCTTGCATTCACTACATGTTTCCACACAATGTGCACACCAACTCCTAAATAAACCGACAATAATCTTTACTTTGCTATCTATGTTTCACTCAAACCTCATGGTAGAGTATTCGATTACTGTCACTTGTAGCATGCACTTATCCATGTCTAATGGACCTTTTAGTGGGGAGATGTAATGGAGGTATATAGCTGTGGGAGCCAAAGTTTATTACCCAAGACTCAAGTCATGTAATGACTTAGCAATTTCCATTATGATTTTTCCCAAATGCAGGTGTTTAATGCCATATAGTAATTCTTTGAATAAAGACCAAGCCCATTATAAACAAACCTTGACAAGGTGGGCCTTTCATGCCTATTACAGCCCATTACAAATGGAGCTTGGCAAGGTAGGCTTTTAATGTCATTCTTGGCCTATTAAAATGGACTTTGGAATTATTTGAAAAAATTACTACTTATTTGTATTGTCCTCAAAGTTATCTTGTATCCGTCAATTTTATTATCCTTTATTGATAATTAAAACCAAGAATAATAACCTTAGGATAAGGAACTCACTAATGAACATGTGTGTAGGAGAAATAAGGGTAGAGATACCATTAAGAGCTTTATATTTTGTTTCCTGTTATTATGTGTAAATAGAATATACGTTGATTTATTTTTTATTGATTGAACTTACATTTTAATCATACACATCATGCATATTTCTAATCCATGGTGATTGTAAAAATAAATTTAGGATAGTCTTCTAACTGGAAACAGTTTGACACTGGTCGCCTGGTTAGGATTTCTAAAGAAATCGAGATGGCAGGGTTTAATGCTAAGGCTTTTAGGGATAAGTTGAAGGAAGAAATACTACTCTTATCTTAGTTTAGATGAAGATGACCCCCTACCCATGAAGTTTAAGTTCATTGACATAAAGAAATTCACTGGCACTGAGGGCCCCTATTTACATCTAAAGCAGTATATGGCTCATATGAAGACAATTGGTTTGACCAAGGCATAGATTGTGAAGTAATTTCCTCTGTCTTTAAAAAGAGCACTCATCATATGGTATTATGCTTTGGAATCCCATATCCAAGCTGGCTGGGAGGGATTATATGCTGCATTTGTAAAGCAGTTTAGTCTCAATATTCAAATGGAAGCATCTTTGAGAGACCTGAAGAATGTAACGCAAAAGTTCATCGAATCCTTTACAGATTACTTAATCAGATGGAGAGCAAAATTGGAACACATGAAGCATTGGCCCATAGAATTTGATTAACTAGTGATAGCTATAAAAGGGTGTGTGCTCCTGCTTTCTTCAAAATTAAAAGATTTAGGGATTAAAAATTTTGAAGAACTATATAGATTTGAGGTTCAGAAGGAATCCGATTTAGCATAAGAGAATAAATTCTTTAGTGGAAGATCTACAAGCAGAGAAGGGATTAGATCCAATAATGGAATTAGGCCGAGCAGTAATATATAGATTAATACTATTAGCTAATTCCAATGGTTTTCTAACTTAGTAAAACCTCTCTCTAAAGTCTTAAAGATGCTGATAAAAAATAACCTACTATGACCTTTACCTCAAATACCTCCTTTTCCACGTACCAACCCAAAATTATATTGAAAATACCACCAAAACATCAGACATGATACTAACAACTGCACCTGCCTCAAACATGAGGTTCAAGATTTAAATGATTTAGGCAAAATAACTAACCCCTGAAATCAAAAAACCAAACATCCAAAATAACCCTCTACCCAACTATTGAAATGTACCTCCACTAAATCCACGCATCTTGATGATTAATACCGATTTAATAAAGGAAAAAATCCTTAATTCCTTCATTGATGCCATACCCATACCACTGAAACCATGACCAAAAGACTTAAAATTGAACTAGTAGCCTGTGGAGCTTCATGTGAATGTTTTAGACATTTAGAGTTTCGATGATGAAGGAGGGAAAGTCAATGGAAAAATAATGAGGGGAAGATAGCTCAATCAGTTGAGAAGCTTGAGAAGACGGAGGAAGTGAAAGATGTTGAGCCAAAAAAAAGAAAGTCAATTTAAAAGAAGAACCAAAGAAAGCTGAGGAAGCTGTTGAGACTGAAAGAGGTAAGAAAACTCTCGCCAATGTTTAGGAGTTGCTTACAAACTCTTGAGCCCATCAGGAGCACTGGTTATGGCCCTTAATTATAAAAAGATCCCCTCAACCCATACTCTAGAATAAATGGTGGATTCATTACTAGAAAGCCCTCTGGGGGTAATTATTTTTACAAACAACAACCTTCCCTTAAAAGGAAGGGACCATAACAAAGCCTTATTCATAAAGGCTGAGGTGAAAGAGAAATTAACATGCTATGTTATGGTTGATAATGGGTCCACCATTAATGTTTGTCCTTTGAAAATTCTTCTAAATTCATGACTGATAGTAATTGATCTAAAGCCATCTAATGTGGTTATCAAGGCATATGATAATATGAAGAGGCTAGTTGAAGGAACCTTCAGAGCTCAGGTTAAGACTGGACCTATTGAAGTTTGGGTCAAATTAAATGTCATTGATATTCCAGTCACCTTTGCCATTCTTCTAGGAAGGCCATGGTTTCATCCTCTGAGGCGAGTGTCATCTACTATCCATCAAAAGATCAAATTTCTACATAAGGGAAGTGTAGTCACTATCATGGCAGAAACTGAAGCTACTATCATTACTTTGAAGTTAACTCCCAATAAAATTATGGTCATTCCCAATTTCAAGGTTTGTATGATCTATGAAGATGACTTGAATATGAGAATTATGAGTATGATGAAGAGCATGAACTTTATGTCTGGCATGGGATTAAGGAAGAATCAGCAGGGCCCATCTAAGTTTGTTGAACCTAAAGTACCAATCTTGAAGCACAAGGTAGGATATCCAGAAGCAAATGAATCTGATGAAGAGGAAGAAGCCGAGGGAAAGTTTAGGAAGAATAGAGCAAAAGCCAAACTGAAAAAGAAGACACTATAGGAAACATTTATGGAAGAAGGTGCTAACTATCCCTATAAAGGATCTCTTGAGCCTTTGATGATTGCTAAGAAATTTATCCCCAGGTTTGAAATCTTTGCTGAACATATAATTAGGATCAATGAAGTTTCTATTCAAGAGCCAATAGTGGAGGTACTGGTGTTGACTTCAAAATCAAAATAGGATATTTCTATAGTGGAGCTGAAGGATGTTATTGACCATGAAGAGGAATTCATCTTTGAATCCTATTTTCTTAATTCCATCATAGATGTTTTCTATGATGTTTTCTATGTTCTTCTAATCAATCCGATTCTATTTCAACACGGTCAAATCTTATTATTCTGAGGGGCATTCAAACATCATCTACACAACATTATTCATCTCCTACTCTTTTCTTTTCTCTTTTTAATTTTTATGTCATTATTTCCCCTTTTTTATTTTGTTATTTTTGTGTTTTTATTTGATTTTGGTTTTAATTCCTTATTCTATTTTTCTTTGTTTATTAATTCTAACCTTATTTTCTTTTTGGTTCTTTTTGTTTCATGTTTTTTGTGATGATGAATATATGATTAAACCAAGAAAACTCATGGAGAATCCATGAATGAAAACTAAGAGTCAAGATCCCAATTTAATTTGCTCTATTTAGTTTATTTTATTGGTTTTTTAGGTTTTGATTTTGTTTAATTTTTCTTCTTAAGGGTTGTATTTTAATTTTATTTTCTTTATTATTTTGGTAGATTTTATAATAGCTCCGATAGTGAGAATAATAAAAATTTAGTTTCTCTTATTCTTAAAAAAATTAATTATTAAATTAGGCTTAATTTGGTAAGCCCTAATTAAAATCAATGGAGGCAATAGATTAATTTAGGTTGCATGTTAAGTAAACTAGGTTTTTTAGAAGAAATAATTTAATTGCATTTTTTTTTATTTTTTTGTTTATTTTTGTGTCTTGGGCCCCAAGCCCATGTTAGGCTCTAACCCATTTAATAAATAGGCTTTTAATTAGATTTTTAGGTTATATTAATTTTAAAATCAATTTAGACCCATTTAGGTTAATTTAGACTTAGGCCCATTTTTAGTTAATAAAATTAACTTATATTTAGCTCAGCCCATTAATTTCATTTCTTTTAAAACAAATAGACTTAGGCCCATTTTTTTTAATTTAAAATCAAGTTAGAATTAGGCCCACTAATTAATTCCTTTCTTTAAAATTCGTAAACTATAGGCCCATTTCTTTAGTTAAATTAAAATGAATAGACTTAGGCTCATTTATTAACATGTTGGCCCACCTTTAGTCCAATTCACTTATAAATTAAAACATGTGGATTTATCTCATTTAATTAAAATCAATGTAGATTAAACTAACTTAGGAATTATGAATTTAATGGATGTATTGTTTACATGTATTTTTCATGACTAGTTTTCTTAGAGTTGATTATTTTAAATAAGGGTCTATATGAATTATATGTAAAAAGAGGATAAGATAGTAATTCATAAAGTATTTCTAAATGAACACAAGACTAAAAAAAGTTGGTATTTCGTATCCAGAATCTCCTGATTGTGGTGCTAGCTTTCTTTTAGAGAATCAAGTACCACCATTTTTTATTTGTCCCAGTTATTACCTTGGGTGGTGACTCCTCATCTCCATGCCATGTCTTTATGATAATGGTTAGTGTGTTCTCTAGAGCCCTGAGTTCAAACAGTGTCACGGTTGCTAGGATCTTAGGTGCAAGCTAAACCTCGTCATCTATAGTGGCGACTCTACTGGGGATAAGAGATACTGATTCTAATTGTGTTCTTTAGAAATATTTTATTAATTATTATTTTATTCTTTCATTCATTCTGCATGCCCTTATTAACCAATGGCATTCGTTTATGGTTCCATGATTCACTCGCTTCATAAGATTGTAAATTGGCTAACCATCACTCTTAGCCTTAACTCGGCTCAAGAGAGATTACTGAGCTCATATGACCAGTGTCTATAACCTAAGTCCTAAAGGGGGATAGTCTTCTCTTGAGTTTACAAAGGATCTCGGGCCCCTCTGACCTTGGCATGTGACTCAAGTCTTAAAGGAAGGCATCTTGCTAAGGGAACCCTGACCTTTTTATTGGACTCAACTCACGTAGTGGCTTAGTAACTTCCCCTAGGATTACCCAAATTAGTTGTGAATTTTTTCATCAGGTATTTCTATCTATAAAGGCCCAAACCATACTTTTAAGGCCCATCTGGGTTAATAAAGATTGAGCTAATCTTTTATACCTAGAAATACTGTTTCTATGTTTTATTGCTTTGAGAGATTTGGCATGTGCATTAATTTTTTTTATCCCTTATTGATATTAAGGCTAAGACCAAAAATCCTAAGAAAAAAGACTTGCCATTGAATACGTGTGTTGGAGGAATAAGGTTGGAAGGATGTATATACTTGACTTGACATACTACTTGTTACTTATTGTATAGCCTGTGCATCATGCATACATGCATTTCATGCATCATATTAACACTTTCTTTTAAAGCCATCATAGATTCATTCAGGTCTTCCTATGTTTGGAAACAGAGTAGTGGCAGATTAGTGAGAACTTATTTATGTCCAAAATTAATAGCTAAAGAGATCCTTGGCAGTTTGGAAAAGAGCTCTATCAACCTGCTTTACCTAAAAGCTACAGTAACTCAAAAAAAGAGATGGAACAACAACAAGGAGGAAACTGGACCTTAGAAGACATTAAGGGACTTTAATGGATGACATGACAGTAATGAAGCAAGATGAAATATGACAAGCCTTAGCTAGGTTAACGCCACAGGCTGCAACTATAGCTGCACCTGTTGCTGCAATTCCACATGCTACTATTGTGGAAGATCCACCTGCTGGGGGCAACCATTGAATGCTATAAGGAATGTGCCTATTGTGAAAATGAAATATGAGGATGTGGAGAACCTTTTAGTAGATAAAGCCTAAAAAGAATCACTTAAGCAAGTTCAAGAGCTAAAATCCAAGTCGATGAAAGCACTGACTCAGAAGATGTCCAAAATGGAAGAATTGATGAGAGGAAAAGACATGGGATATTCATTTAACTTTGATGATATGATGCAATTTGAGGAAGATAAGTTGCCTGATAAGTTCAAGATGCCATAGCTATAGAAGTTTGAAGGTACTGGAGACCTAAGGATTCACCTTTGTCAATATACAACTACTATAAGCACCACTAAGGCTCCTTTGTCTATAGTTACCAAGTTGTTTGTACTATCTTTAGAGGGCATGACTATTAATTGGTATCATGGATTAAAGAAATCTATCCATGGATTAGAGTGAATTGTGTACCCCCTTTTTTTTAAGCAATATGACTATAATACCAAGCTTAAAGTGTCCATCAGAGATTTAGAATTGACCAAATAGGAGCCTAATGAATCATTTTCAAATTTTCTGAATAGATTCATAAATAAGGCAGCATTAATGAAAAATAAGCTGGCTGAAAAGGATCAGATTAGGATGATTGTTCGAAATATGTCACCTAATTTAGTTGAAGTTTGCAAATGATGAACCCTAAGATATTTGTAGACCTTTATGATGATGGAAAAATGAGAAGACTAAAAGTGAGAAAAAGAAGATTGTTAAAAGCACCAGAGCAAAAAACTACCCAACTAGGGGCACACAACAAAGAAGCACTAGCTAGATTGTGGAAGTGCATGTTATTCAACAACCAAGGAGATTCTCTAATTTTAACCAACCTTTGTTAAAAGTCCTAGAGCACCTAATGCAAAAGGGCTTACTTCAACCTTTACCTAATCCAAACCCACCAAACCTAAACACTCAGGCTATAACCTAAATAAGCACTGTAAATTCCATGAAAACCTCTAACACTCCACAAATAACTGCATCTACCTCAAACATGAAATCCAAAACCTTATAGACTCTGGAGAGATCATAGACCTCGAAAACCCAAGCACGAGAAATAATCCTTTCCAAAACTATCAAAATGTACCACCCCCAGCTACCATGATGATCAACTCAGGTGTTAGTAAGGAAGAAGTGCTAAGCTCCTTTGAGGACTTACACCTTAAAACCAATAAGAAATCTCCTAATTCCCCTAAAGATGTGGAAACTACAGATAACTTACTGGGTCAACCTTTAAGCAAGTTCGACTATAAGGTGTTTTACACTAAACCACCATCTTTTGATATACCCTTCGAGTCGATTATGCCTATAGGATGGGGTGATGAGTTTGATGATTTTAGGTACATAAAGATGAAGTCATGAAGATAGTTGGTAAGAAGATACAACAATAATTGTTATGTCAAATGCCTAAAGGACAACCATCCCTAGTATCTAGAATAGGAAATAAATTTTCTTATTATCTTCTTTGAATAAAATTTTAGTTTCTGTTCTGTTTTAGTGCTCGATGATATAAATTTTGATCGTGCTTACTTATGTAATGTACATCCTAATGGTACTGTGCATTATGTATTGATCATATCTGCATGTTTGATATAAATTCAATTGAATTAGATTCATCCAGCATGGGCACAAATAAAAATTCAAAGAACATACATATATCACATTATGTAACTTCTAAAGATAGAAAATTTAAGGACAAAAATAAAAAGAATAAAAAAAAGAGAAAAAAAGAAAAAAGAATAGTAAGGTAAAAATTAGAGAGAAAAAATTTAGGACTAATAGATAACAGAAGTTATATCATGTGATATAATGAATGTTCTCATTTTTTCCCTAATGAATTATTAAAATTGAATTTGAAATTTCTTTCAAATATTTCATATTCATCTTTATCATACTGCATAAGTATATAAATGGAAAGACAATACATAATGAAAGCTAAATCAAAGCAATAAGATCACTATTTTAGTTATGTTTTCTTTTTTGCCACCCCTTTGTAATTTTCCTTATAAGCCTCGCATCCCCTTATACCTTAAGAACTCAAGTGGCTTAGTAACTACATTGCAACCTATACCTTGTAACAGTCATCAATTACTGCATCAGCATCAAGCCTTATATTTTGCTCAAGAACAACAAGTCCAGTTGATTTCATATTAAGAACTCACTTCAATCAGTTCGCCCACTCCTCTTCATCTTCAATACATAAGACTGCAACTAATAAGGTTAGTAAGACAAAGGGCTAACAATAGTAGTGACTCAACTGAATCTCTTACACACATGAAGAAAAAGACTACTAGAATGAATTCAAAATAAAGATAGGGATAAAATGTAACTCTGGGGGTAGCTTAGAGATAAAATAGTAAATACAACATTGGAACTTCAAAGTTAGTGAAAAAGATCTCAGGGCATAAAGGAGTAAACTACAGGTATATAAATATATCAATTATCATATAGCAAAAGTAGTAATAAGAAGAAAAGTTCAACAGTGTATCGGTCAGTCATGAGCTCCAATGTAAAGCCATAGACCCCACTCGCTAGCCTGGTCATCAGTTTAATAAGTTGTATCAGAGGCTTTAACATCAGAAGTACCGACAACGAAGCATCTAGTGCTTAAACCTAGAAGCTGTTAATGAGGCACCTCATTCTCACACTCCAAGCTATGAACATAGCTTTGTTCTAAATAGAAGACCTATTAGGATCATGCATGTCATACATAATATGCATACACTTGCATACATTTATTGCAAAATACTTGCTTTGCATAATAAAGTCTTTGAGCCTAGGCAAGATTATGCAAACACTTTGCTACTCACATTCAAGATTAATGTTGTAAAAGCGCAGAAAGGTAGTAAGAATGTTCACATGTGAAGCATCTGAAGGAAAAAGGGTGATACTATTCAGGTGAACTGATGCTCAATGGGACTCTAGATCATAGGAGCCAAATTAATTATGGGCCCATTTAGTAAGGGATTATCACCAACAATGATATTTGTGAAAGCATCATCCTGGTGACCTCAAAAGGCTAGATAGGACGTTTAGGCCCCTCAAACGCAGTCTCCATCTCCATAGTTTCATCGGGAGCATCATCTAGAATATCTCTTCACAATAGTTAGACCAGTGTAGGTATGGAATATGGTGATGAGAAGGTCCAACATGTCAGTAATACATTCGTTGGCCTTTTAAAAGGGAAATCACACTCAAAACTTAAAATGAATGCACTTTAGAAAATTATTTAATCATGAAATAAGATCTCTAACTCCTGAACCTTTTTTGTAAGAGATATAAAGAAGAGGAATGGAGCCCTCTCCTATAGCATTAATGGAATGGTGGAAATACAAATGTAGCCCAAAACCATAACTTTAATGGTGAAGTATCATGACCTTTATGATCAAAGGCATCATCATCACAATCAAAAGAGAAGAATGCAAAAAGAATAATATTGCATTTAAATAAAATTTATTCACTTGAAAATAGACCATACTAAGTATTTTTTGCAAGGAAAAATAAAAGAGAATGAATAAAGGGAAAGGAACTAGTACATCAATAGGAAAGGGCAAGATAGCATATAGTATATGCCAAACATTCACCAAGATAATAAAGGGAAGTAATAAAACACTATTCCCTTAGATTTTATAATAAAGTACCATCTTAATCATAAATTCACAAATTGAAAATAAATTCATCCACTCCATAAGATCATGTGTGAAAAGCCTATCTCATGACCTTTGATCATAATGACTCTTTTTTAGCCTCGCAGAATTTAGATGACCAGTTAATAGTTTTATATTGAAAACTTATAAACTCTAATCAATCTAATGCTTACTTTGCACCCAAATAACGAGAAGAATGTGCAAAAACAAAATCAGTGGACATGAAACATAAATTACTTGAATTTCAAAGTATCATTTCAGTCTTTCAAATGATAAATGTGTATATAATCTACTCAAATGCTTATAAATGAGTATGAGTACAAAATCCCTTAATGATATTCACGCTAAGTAATATGAGAAAGGCAGGGGAATACTAAGAGGAGAATCAAAATAAAAGCAAGCATAATGTACTCCAATACTCAAAAATGAGTAAGAGTTTCAACATGAAACTTTTAGCGGTATCCAAGCTGAGTTATACAAGAAAGGCAGGGGAATACTAAAAGAGGACCATGCGAAAAAAACTACTCTACTTATTCCAATGCTCTATAAGAGTATGAGTATCCAAAGGACCTTTCCAATGGTATCCACACTGAGTAATATAAGAAAGGTGGGGGAATACTCAAATAAGGAATAAAAACACAAAAATAATTCAAAGGCTATTTTAATACTCAGAATTCAATCTTTTTATGCTCAATTTTCATAAGTTTTTTTTTAGCAAATTCTCCCTAAAATTAGGTGTGGAAGTAAGCTCTTTATTTGGTAAAAGATATGCTCTCAGCACAAAATGGTTAATGATGCCTCAGACCTTTGCAAATGGCAAACAAATGATAGTCATGAAAATAAAAAATAGTGAGATTTGTTGAGTGCACACTATCTCATGAAGAAATGATGAATTTTCTCATAAATTTTTGACATTAGAATTTACTTTGGTACATTCATCATGGTTGAAACTAACTTCAACAAGTCTATAGGAACTACAAATCCAGAAGGAAGTGCACTCAACTTGTAGAGTTAGTTAACATAGTGGAATTAAAAGTAGTCAATCAATCAACATAGCAAAATTTAAAACCAGTCAGCAAAAATGCTAATTAGACAACGCAAAGAATTCAAAGCATTCAACTCAAACAACCAAAGATAAAAATCGTGAGCAGTTATGGACTATAGCATCAAAGGCGAGCAATGAAAGGGTTACAGTTAATTGAAGTCAGCCAACAGTCACTGATTGTAGCATTAAAGGCGAGCAATGAAAGGATTACAATCAATTCTCAAGCAATTATGGATTGCAGTATCATCAGTGAGCAATGAAAAGGTTGTAGCTAATCACGAGTAATTATGGATTACAGCATCATCAGTGAGCAACAAAAAAGTTACAACTAATCATAAGCAATTATGGTTACAACATCATTAGTAAGCAATAAAAGGGTTGCAGCTAATCACGAGCAATTATGGATTGTAGCATCATCAATAAGCAATGAAAGGGTTGCAACTAATCACGAGTAATTATGGATTATATCATCATCAATGAGCAATGAAAGGGTTACAGCTAATCGTGAGCAGTTATGGACTGTAGCATCAAAGGTGAGCAATGTAAGGGTTGTAGCTAAACCGCGAACAATTATGGACTGTAGCATCAAGGGCTAGCAATGAAAGGGTTGCATCTAATCAAAATTGCAAGCAATTATGGATAGTAGCATCGAGAGTGAGTAATGAAAGGGTTGTAATTGATTAAAATCATCAGTGAGTAAGGAAGAGATTGCAGCTGATCGAAAACCTTAAGCAATTACAGACTGCAAAATCAGAAGGTGAGCAATAAGAGGGTTGTAGCTGATTAAAAATAGCAAACAATAAAAGGTTATAGTTGATCAAAATCATCAATAGGCAATGAAAGGATTACAACAAAATCAGAAGTTGTGAGTAGTTGCAAACTACAACATCAAAGGTAAACAACAAAAGAGTTATAGTTGTTCAAAACTTGCCAATAATTATAGATTGCAGCATCACAAAACCTACATTGAGGAATGACAAAAGCAACAATGTACGGCCGAGTACAATGTACCTCTTTCAATCTAGACTATACGACCGAATACAGTCAAAATCATACAACCGAGTATGATGTATCCCTTTCAATCCAGACTATACTCTAAGTGTAGTCAACATCATATGATCGAGTGTGATGTATCCTTCTAATTAAACTATACAACTGAGTATGGTTAACATTGTATGATTGAGTACAATGTACTTCCTTCAACCCAAACTATACGACTGAGTATAGTTGACATTATACAATCAAGTATAATGTGTCATTTTAATTCAAACTATACAACCGAGTATAGTCGACATTGTAGGACCGAGTGCAATGTGTCATTTCAATTCAGACTATACGACCGAGTATAATCGACATTGTATGGCCAAGTACAATGTACCTCTTTCAATTCAGACTATACGACCGAATATAGTCGACATTGTATGATCGAATATAATGTGCCATTTTAATTTAGATTATACGATTGAGTATAGTCAACATCATACGACTGAGTATGATGTATTCTTTCAATCCAAAATATATGATCGAGTATAATCGACATCATACAACCGAGTATGATGTGTTCTTTCAATTAAGACTATACGACCGAGTATAGTCGAAATTGTACAATCGAGTACAATGTATTCTTTCAATTAAGATTATATGTCTGAGTGTAGCCAACATTATACGACCGAGTATGATGTTTCCTTCCAATCTAACTATACGACCGAGTATAGTCAACATTGTACGACTGAGTACCATGTATGTATTCTTTCTTTCAAATCAACGTTATACATTTGAGTATATTTTTTCCTTAGGTATTCATGCTTAGTGTTGCATGGCAACGTGAACCAACGATTATTCATAAGCAAAAGTCTCAAGGTACACAGGTAAGTGTTTTGACTCCTTCCCTTGAAATTGTATGCTTATTTTTACATTTTTAATTAATTTTTTTTTTGAAAATTATTTTTCTTGTTTTTGATTAGTTAAAAAAATTAAATAAAAAGGGGGATAAAATCTTCCTGGTAATCTATCATTATTAGGAAGTTTAATTTTTGTTTTTTTATTTTTATCTTCAGTGATTTGTTATCAAAGGGATTAGGGTTTTGTTTCTGGAGCTATAGAAACAGATGTTTTCTTCAGCCTAAAGGGGGCTTCAGCTTTGAAAAAAAAATCACAGAAAGCTTCTTCCTCACTTGTTTCTTTCCAAAAAAAAAAGGACAATGAGCAAAAAAATCAAAGAGCAAGCTTTTCAATCAAAAAAAAAAGAAAAGAAAAAGCTTTGAAAAATAGAAAAATTTTCATATGAAAATTATTGTTCTTAAAAGGTCAATCAAGTTAGAGAAAAAAAAATCAATCAGATTCTATTTTCAACACGGTGAAATCTTATTCTGAGGGGCATTCAAACACCATATGCACAGCATTATTCATCTTCTACTCTTTTATTTTATTTTTTTAATTTTTATGTCATCTTTCCCTTTGTTATTTTATTATTTTTGTGTTTTTATTTGATTTTGATTTTAATTCATTATTTTTTTTATTAATTCTATATTTTTTTTCTTTTTGGTTCTTTATGTTTCATGTTTTTTGTGATGATGAATATATGATTGAACCAAGGAAACTCACGGAGAAACCATGAATGAAAGCCAAGAGTGAATATCCCAATTTAATTTTATTTTGCTATGTTTAGTTTATTTTATTGGTTTTTTAGGTTTTGAATTTATTTAATTTGTCTTGTTAAGGGTTGTATTTTAATTTTATTTTCTTCATTATTTTGGTAGATTTTGTAATAGTCCCGATACTGGGAATAATGAAAATTTAGTTTCTCTTGTTCTTAAAAAAATTAATTAGTAAATTAGGCTCAATTTGGTAAGCCCTAATTAAAATCAATAGAGGCGTAGATTAATTTAGGTTGCATGTTAAGTAAACTAAGGTTTTTAGAAGAAATAATTTAATTGCAATTTTTGATTTTTTTTTGCTTATTTTTGTGTGTTTTGTGGGTTTAATTAATTTTAAAATCAATTTAGGCCCATTTTTAGTTAATAAAATTAACTTAGATTTAGCTCAACCCATTAATTTCATTTCTTTTAAAATAAATAGACTTAGGTCCATTTTTTATTTAAAATCAAGTTAGACTTAGGCCTACTAATTAATTCCTTTCCTTAAAATTCGTAGACTGTAGGCCAATTTCTTTAGTTAAATTAAAATGAATAGACTTAGGCTCATTTATTAACATGTTGGTCCACCTTTAGTCCATTTCACTTGTAAATTAAAACATGTAGATTTAGCTCATTTAATTAAAATCAATGTAGATTAGACTAACTTAGGGATTGTGAATTTAATGGAAGCATTGTTTACATATATTTTTCATGACTAGTTTTCCTGGAGTTGATTATTTTAAATAAGGGTTTATATGAAATTACATATAAATAAGGGATAAGATAGTAATTTATAAAGTATTTCTAAATGAACATAAGACTAAAAGAAGTTGGTACTCTGTATCCAGAATCTCCTAGTTGCGGTGCTAGCTTTCTTGTAGAGAATCGAGTACCACCATTTTTTATTTATCCCAATTATTACCCTGGGTCATGACTCCTCATCTCTACGCCATGTCTTTATGATAGTGGTTAGTGTGTTCTCTAGAGCCTTGAGTTCAAACATTGTCGCGGTTACTAAGATCTTGGGCATACGCTAAACCCTATTTCTATAAAGTGGTAGATGACACCTAGTGGCTACCTAACATAGTTTTGGTTGCTAAAAAGAATGGGAGAGTTAAAATATGCGTAGACTATAGGGCTTGTCCAAAAGATGATTTTTCTTTGCCATATATTGATACCTTGGTTAATAGTACATTTTCTAGTGCGATTTACTCCCTTATGGATGGTTTTTCAGGATACAATAAGATTATGATGGCAGTGATTGACAAGTTGAAAACTTCTTTCACCACTGAATGTGGTGTCTATTGTTATATAGTAATGTCATTCGGATTGAAGAATGCAAGGGCTACTTATTAAAGGATGGATGCCACATTGTTGTATGACATGATTAATAAAGAGTTAGAGATGTACATGGATAACATGATGGTAAAGTCTTCGACCAGAGAAGGGCACTTTCGAGGCTCTAGACAAGTTCCTGGCAAGAGTTGAAAAATATAACCTTAAGTTGAATATGAAGAAATTTATTTTTGGGGTAATGTCTAGGAAACTATTGGGACATATTGTCAGCTAGTAAGGCATAGAGGTGGATTTGGATAAAGTGAGAGCAATCAAAGAAATGCCTGCACTAAAAAATGAGAAAGAGTTCAGGGGGTACAATACATCAGTAGGTTCATTACCAAGATGACTACCATCTATGATCCAATCTTCAAGCTCTTGAAGAAGAATCAGCTGGTCATTTGGGATGACAAATGTCAACAAGGTTCTGAAACTATTAAGAATTATTTGATGATTCCTCTAATTTTGCAGCCTCCAAGGCTGAGTAAGCCTTTGATTCTCTACCTAGCAATAGAGAAGGATGCAATTGGTATAATGCTAGCTCAGGAAGGTGAAGGAAGGGTTGAGCATGTTGTGTATTATATGAGTAAGAAACTTCTACCCTATAAAGCCACTTATAGTCTAGTAGAAAGAACTTGCTTGGCTATAATTTAGACGATGAAGAAGCTCCAACATTACTTTCAGTCTTACAGGATCCAAGCAGTCTCTAAGTATGATCCTCTCAGATATCTTGAGCAAACTCCATACCTTATAGGGAAATTAGCCAGATAGTTGGTCTTACTTACTAAATTTAACATAGACTATGTGGTGAAGAAGGTGATAAAAAGGAGAGCTGTAGCAAACTTCTTAGCTTAGAATTCAGTGGATGAAGGACAATAACGGGAGTTAGAATTTTTGGATGACCATCTGGGGACAATAAAGTTCTAGACATGGAGAACGTATTTAATGGAGTAGACAATAACAAAAGAGTAGGTATTTGTGTGATTTTTGTCTTGCTAGAAGGAGAAATTATTCTAATGGTAAAGCGATTAGAATTTGAAGTCACCAACAATCAAGCTGAATATGAAGTCTTCATCTTTAGTCTGGAAGCACTCAAGAATATAGGGGTAGAAGAGGTCACAGTATATGGAGACTTAATGTTGGTAGTGAAATAGGTCTCTAATAAATGGGAAGTGAAAGAAGATAAGCTGAGATTGTACTAGACTACTAGAGTACAATCCTGTTATCTTTCACCTAATGTAGGTTCGTGCACTTACAACAAGAAGAGAACTTGATGGTAGATTCTTTGTCTACTCTAGCTTTAACATAGGAAGGAGGAAAGTAGGCGGAGATTAAGCCTTTTATTCTAGTAAAGTCCTAGACCTGCTATGAAGAATTCAAAGTTTCATAGAAAAGCCTTGGTTTCATGATCTACAGTAATATTTATAAATAGGAAAATTTCCTGATGATGCTGATAGAAAAGAAAGAATGTCACTGAGGATGCTATCTCAGTAATTCATCAGTCACAATAGGACGTTTACAAGAGGATGACAAATGGAGTGCATTTAAGATGTGTTAATAAGCACGAGGCCTGAAAAATCATGAAAATAGTTGATGAGGGTGTATATGGACCACATATGAACGAAATAGTCCTCACTAATAAAATAACTCTTTAAGGGTATTTTTGGCTAACCATGGAGGCAAATTATGTGAAATATATGAAGAAATGCCATAACTGCCAAATGTATGGTGATGTGAGCCATTTACCTTCTATAGAACTTCAAGGATTAACCTCTCCTTAGCCATTCGCAGTCTAGGGAATCAATATCATTAGAGAGATAAGGCCTAAGGCATCTAATGGCCATTGCTATATTATAGTAGCAATCGACTACTTCTCTATGTGGGTTGAAGTAGAATCATTCATGACTGTTAGGGAAAAAAAATGGCGAGGTTCATAGAAAAGAATATAATTTATAGGTTTCCTTATCACATCATCATTGATAATGGTGTTCAGTTCAAAGCAAAAATGGCCATTTTATTGAAGGAATATAAGATTAAACATCATAGATCTTCTCCTTAAAAACGACAGGTGAATGGAGCAGTAGAAGCGATAAATAAGAATATAAAGAGGATCCTAGCCAAGATATTGGAGAACTATAAAGACTAGGCAAGCTACCTGCAATTCGTATTATGGGGATATAGGACCACTACCAGAGCATCAACAGAAGCTCCTTCATATTCTTTGATGTATGGATGTGAGGTTGTGTTACCAGTTAAGGTTGAGATTCAATAATTAAGGGTTCTCCTGGAATCTAAAATCCATAAGTATTAATGGGTTAAAAGTCAATTGGCATAATTGACGTTGCTAGATGAAGAAAGAATGAAAGCCATGTATCACTCTCAATTGTACCAAAAAAGAATAGCATGGGCTTATAATAAGAAGATCAAAGAGGGTGACTTGGTCTTGAAGCTCACTAAGCCCATCATGACGAATCCGCGGGGAAAGTTCAAGCCGAATTGGAAAGGTCCGTATCAAATGAAGAAGCTAAACTCCAAGGATGTTGTTATTCTATCTAATTTAGAAGGAAACAAGTTTAGAGAGCCTATTAACTTGGATAAGCTCAAGAAATACTTTATATAAAGTCTTGCTAGGGAGAAAGAGGCTGCCTAGGCAAAAGTTAGAGACAGAAAAAAATAAAAAAAAAAGTCCTACTAGATTTAAAACCTGAAAGGGTGGTCCAAGAAAAATTAAATGACATATAAAAGGAGAAAGAGAGAGAGAGAGAGAGAAATAATTAGTTGAAAAACTTCCAAGGGCAAGCCAATTAACGATATAAGATATGTAAGAAGCATTGTACTTAAATTAAATGGAATGAATTGCCTTCATTATTGTTGAATGTTGGATTAAATGCTTATTACACACTGTTTAACTAGAAAGGAAATTCCATCCAACGAAAAGCAAATAAAAACTGAATTTCATAAACTAGTGATGTTTGTTTTTCTTTTGAACACCTTAAGCACTCAATGCGTACAATGCCCTTATCCTTTTGTTTCTTATGAATCATCCTTCTCTGTCTAATGTAGTTGGATCCATATCTTGTACAAGTCATCAGTGTACTGATCTCCATCTAGTCGATGAACCTCTAAATGAATTTATGAGGCCAAGTAGTGACCAGGTTGTCCAAAAAATTTTGAGAAAGGAGCCCTAGCTCAAACTCATGCACCAGCTCCATAATTAGTTATTTCTACCCATATTTCCTATAAAGTCGAGTGGGATTATAGAAAGTGGTAAAGTGGAGATCGGTTAGTGGAATGCAGTAGGTTTAGGATTGGATGGTCATATACAACAACCTCCACTATAGGCATATCCACTGAATCATAATGTCAGGGAATGTAGACAACTAGCTCCGAACATCCTCTAAAATAGGATGAAGTCTCCTGGTACGATAATGTTTGGTCTTGTAATGTGCAATATCTTTGGGAGGTTCAAGCAACCTTAGCTTTTCATGAAACCATGCCTGTGAAAAAAATGAATAGGTAAAAAAGGTAAGAAGCAGTAAGTGAAAAAAGGAAAAAAAAACTCACCTCCAGTAGTAGAGGACTCCCTAAGAATTGCCTAGTTTTATAAAAGTTATCAAGCCTAATGATAGTCTCTACTAGGATAAAAGGGATTAGGCCAACCTCCACTTGACCTAGAATGTGAAGAACTTTTAAGTCACAATTTCCAAAAGGGGAAACCATTAGAAATTGAGCATATCGGCAAAGAGTAATCATCTGAGGCCAGTAAACCTCATTGCTATCTACTATCACGATAGCCTCGAGAAAAGAGCTCATCATAATCCCATTACTAAAGACATGACAAAGTGAAGACTGAGGGGAAAGGTTGAATAGTCTAGCCATTTAGTATTGGATGGAGTGTAAATTTAGGGTTGCAATTAAAGGAATTGCAATCTAATAAGTAGAATCCATATGAGAGCCCAAGATAGCTTCAAATTCCTTTAGCAGGGAGCATAACTCTACTGTGTTAAATCTGAACACATGCTTCTAAGAATCCTAGAATTAAGTAAGAATATGGAGAAATGGAAAATTAATCTTCTTAGACTACAGAGACTGAAAAAAAAAGAGGTGAAATAGTTCTAATATTGCCCATAATCCACTATCCAGGCTTTTCAAGATTAGTTGTGTTTGTTTCAAGCTTCTTTCAATCATGTTAGGAGGATGGGATGCTCTTTAGAGGGTGACAATACAGAGAATTCACGTGAATAGGAAATTTAGATTTTGAAGGAGAGTTATTGGTTTAAGTAGTTGTAGATTGAACCTATAGAGGTTATCAGCTCTTTAATCAGATGATGCCTCTATGTGAAGAGACAATTAATTATCACCTTTTAATAATGAGGTGACACTTCTATGAAGAGGCAACACCTCTCCAGCAATTGAAACTTATCTTTGTGTTGCTATAAAATGATTGTACAATACATGCAAATTTGGGAGAAGAGCATTTCAATGATAAAAATCTTTGACGGATTCAAAATCTTGCCAAAATTTGAATTTAAATGTGCATCATTCATCCAATGCAAAATATAAAAATGATAAAGAAAAAGTTAATTCAAAAAGTAACACATCGATAATTCAAGATAACAAAAATGCCTCTAATGAAAATGATCCTATACTAGCAAGCCTCTGGGGTATCCCTCTACTCATCATCTCCAAGATCAACTCCATCATCATTGCTATCATCCTAAGCATGCTCATCAGTTGGCTCCTCCTCCTCAGCATCACTCATTTCATCCTCCTCCTTATTACCCTCGACCTAAAGAGCAGCAAGCTGACATTTGAGAGTAATAATCTTGGCCTGACTAGCCTTATCTCGATCCTTTTAAAAAGAAATAAAATTTTAAAAAATCATGAAAGCATGCATACATGTAGAAATAGGACATGATTGTTACCTTCCATTGTTGTGTCATCTGCATCATGAAGTCCCAATGGGCCTCGATCACCCTATTCATATACTCTCCCTGATCTTGAGGTATATAAACAATTAATATATTATGAGAATCAATTATGTGTTAGGTTAAATTTGAGAATATGACTTTAGAAGAAGGGTACTTACATGTATAGTGGCCTTCGGTATGAACTTGGGCTCTAAGCTCTTATCTAGCATCAAAAAATATAAGAGAGTTCGCCCGAAGGCACCTAACAGCAGGTTAGCAAATTAGGAGTGGCAACGAGCTTACTAGCTATCACCTGAGATCTAGAGCCAAAAGACTCCCTAGCAAGTGATGCGCCAGAGGAAGTACCCTAACCAATAGGCACAATACGAGGGTACTGATGAGGGTTCTCCTATGCTATAGGCCTGGACAAGGGTTGGTGCCCTAGCTAGTGCCTAAAAATGAAAACTAAGTTAGAAAATAGTATCCATAAGCATGAATGTGAAATATATGTTTAATAGAATTACATGCTTACTTGAGGTACAGGTGCAAGAAGAGGCACCCTTTGTATGAGATGAGCTCGTGTGAAATCCACATAGCAAGATGTCCTCCTCTTATAATAATCCATAATGTCATCTCCTATTAGAGCCTGATCAAGCTCATCTCCCTCTAACTCATGTGCCCAAAAATATGTCAAGGAGGAGCAAAGGGTGGTTGTCTCACTCAAGCACCTATCCGCCATTGGTGTACTCTCACCGAGGTACCAACTCTACAGTCAGGCCCTCAAAGTAGTACCCTCTTCTAAGATAGCGGAATCGATCAAACCATAGCCAGAGACCATCCAGTATGGGGACTGTAGATGGTGGGGTTTAGTGCGCGTCCAAGATACTATAACACTATTTAAGCTCAAGGCTCTAGAGAATACACTATTGTATCATAAAGATATAGCGTGGAGATGAGGAGTCACCATCCAGGATAATAACTAGGACAATTCAAAGGTGGTGGTAACTTAATTCTCTAAAAGAGAGTTAGCACCATAACCAAGAGATTCTGGATACATAATACTAAATTTTTTCAGTCTTGTTCATTTAGAATTAATTTATTAATTACTAAATTATTCCCTATTTACATACAATTTTATTTAAACCCTAATTTAGCATACAACTAACTCCAAGGCAACTAGTCATGAAATGGCACATAAAAAATACATTTACATATATCGTAACGTCCCTAAACTAGTCTAATATATATTGATTTTAATTTCAATGAGCTAAGTCTATATTTTATTTACAAGTGAAATAAAGCTAAAGGTGGGCCTACATTTTAAGTTAATTAATGAGCCTAAGTTTACTTGTTTTGATTCTCAAAAATGGGCCTAAGTCTATTGATTTTACGTACACTTGATTTGGATTAGGTTTGAATTAATGAGTCTAGTTCTAATTAATTTTAATTTATGTGAAAAATATGCCTAAGTCTATTTATTTTAAGAAAATGAAAAGATGCTTTAATGGACTAGGCTATATCTAAATTAATTTTAATAGCTAAAAGTTGGGCCTAAGTCTAAATTAACCTAATGGGCCTAGATTAATTTTAAATTTAATTAAAACCTAAATCCAATTAAAAGCCTATTTTAAATGGGTTAATACTAAATGTGGGCTTGGGCCTAAAAATGAATAAAAACATACAACAAACCCAAAAACATAAAAAAAAATACGAAAACAATCAAACAAAGAATTAAATTATTTCTTCTAAAAAAATCGAATTTGATTTCATGAAACCTAAAAATTATTCTATAGCCACTATTGATTTTATTAAGGTTTACCAAATGAACCCTAATTTACTAATCATTTTTAATACAGAAAAGTAAATACTCATTATTCCCACTATTGGAGCTATTACAATTCCTATGTACATTGAATAAAAAAACTAATTAAATACATAGCCTAATAAACCAAATAAACAAAAATACAGCATAATAAAAAGTAAGAACCCTAAAATCTACATGATTTATATAGGATTTAATCCATCGCAATCTATGGATCTTCATTAGGTTTTCCTTGCTTTGATCACATTTCCACTAAATTTGCACCACAATCAAAGAAACATAGAATTAATAAAATAGTTAGAAAGTAATATATAAAAATTAAAATTAAAAAAAAAAGAAAAAAAAAGAAGAAAATGATGGAGTGTGGTGTAGTATTGATTTGCTTCTTAGAATCTAATTGATTCACTGTTTGAATAGGTCTACAAATTGATTTTTTTTTGTTTCCCAAGCTTAGCTGTGTTCTTTAAGAAACTCAAGAACAACATAAATGTTTTTTCAAAAGCTCTCTGCACTCTCTCTCTCGCATAATTTTTTTAGTAACCTTTTTTTTTCAGAAAATGAATTCTTGCTCCTTTTTTAATCCCCATCCGTCCCTTCCAAGAGATAAATAACCATTTTTATTTTAAAATAATTTTGATAATATAATTCATAATGCTAATAAAACACAAAAAAAACACATAAAGAACAAGATAATATTTACCAAATTTTATTTATTTATTTTTATTATTTTTTAACCAATCAGAAATTAAATAAATAGATTTTTATTAAAAAATAAAATAAAAACTCCACATCATAATAGTACAATTCCGATCGGAAATTTGTAATTCCGATTGGTAATTTTTAATTTTTTTAACATTTAATTATAAAAAGTCCCTTAAAAGAATTTAAACTTTTTCAATCAAGTCCCTAAAGGAAGCATTACAATTAAGTCCTTAAAAAGCTACAATTGAGCCCTGAAATTCAAAAATCAATATCCACATACCTATTTATAATAAATTTTCATTATTGGAGTCCTCTATCGCATCCACACTTGACTATCCCAAATTGGGTGCTTACAGTTGCTCCTCTTTGTTTTGCTTAACAAATTGCACACAATTTCTAAATTAAAAGTCAAAATACTTACCTGTGTATATTGACTTATGCATAATACTTTACAGTGTTAAATGTGATTGAAGAAACATTAGAATTCCTATGGAATTTCTAACAGTGATGCTATCATTGTGTTCAGTGAATAGCGATTGACACTCTATTTAGTGTATTAAAAATAAGCTATAGTTCCCATGGAACATATAGCGATGATACTATCACTATGTTCAATGAATAGCGACTGACACTATGTTCAATGTATTTTGAAAATAAGCTATAGTTCTGATGGAACATATAGCGGTGATGTTATCACTGTGTTCAATGAATAGCAGTTAACACTGCAATCAGTACATTTTGAAAACATGCTATAGTTCTGGTGGAACATATAGCTATGATGTCATCACTGTGTTCAGTGAATAGCAGTTGACACTGTGTTCAGTGCATTTTGAAAACATATTATAGTTCCTATGGTACATATAGTGGTGATGCTATCACTGTGTTCAGTGAATAGTAGTTGACACTGTGTTCAGTGCATTTTGAAAACATGCTATAGTTCTTGTGGCACATATAGTGGTGATGCTATCACTGTGTTCAGTGAATAGCCGTTGACATTGTGTTCAATGTGTTTTGAAAATAGGCTATAGTTTTGATGGAACATATAGCAGTGATGTTATCACTATGTTTAGTAAATAGTGGTTGACACTGCGTTCAGTGTATTTTGAAAACATGCTATAGTTCCGATGGAACATATAGCGATGATGCTATCACTATGTTTAGTGAATATGGTTGACACTACATTCAGTGTATTTTAAAAATAGACTATAGTTCCAATGGAATATATAACGGTGATGCTATCACTGTGTTTAGTGAATAGCAGTTGACATTGTGTTCAGTATATTTTGAAAACATGCTATAGTTCCTATAGAAAACGATGATGATATCACTATGTTCGGTGAATAGCAATTGACATTGCATTTAATGTATTTTGCTATATTCCATATGGGACAATTAGCAAGTGATTTTCACTATATTCCCTATGGGAAGTCTAGTGAAAATATGTTACAACTACTGTGTAGTGTCTAGCAAATTGTATTATAGTTCATGTGGAATGTTTAATAATTGTGACTAAAAGTTTCACCATATTTCCTATGAAATATTTAGTGAAAATATCTTTTAACTAATGTGTAGTGTCCATTAAAGGTGATTAAAGAAAAGTGCTATAACTATTATGTAGTGTCTAGCTAATTGTGATTTGATACTGTGCTATAACTATTATCTAGTGTCTAGCATGTTGTGTTTTAAAAGTGATTAGCTACAATCCATCCATTACTTTTTGGCTTTTAGTTGGCTACAACCCTTCTATTGCCCACCTTTAATGGTGCAATCCATAACTGCTCACAATTAGCTGCAACCATTTCATTGCTCGCCTTTATAATGCTATAGTCTATAACTGCTCATGATTTAGTTGCAACCCTTTCATTGCTCACTGATTCATTATGATCAAATTACAACCCTTTCATTTCTTGCCCTTGCTATTGTAATCCATAATTACATACAATTTTTATCTTTTGCTATTTGATTTAAATGCTTGAATTTTTTATGCTAACTGATTGGAATTTATGTTGATTCCTTTGAATTTCTACACTAATTACTTTAATCAATTGTCTTTGTTGTAATTAATTTTGATTAACTTAATAGCGTTAGTGTAGATTCCACATATTAGGTTTATGTTCTTCTAGACTTGCTATTCCTGAACTTGTTGAAGTTAGTTTAACATGATGATTATACAAAAAATTACATTATATTTTTTAAAATTTATGAGTAATTCATCATTTTATCATGAGATAGCATGCACTCAACAAATCTCACTAATTTTGATTTTTAAGACTATCATTTATTTGTCATTCATAAACGTCAAAGGTATCATTAACCTTCTTACGCTAAGAGCATATTTTTTACCAAGTGAAGAGCTTTCTTGCACACCTAATTTTAGGGAGAATTTGCTAAATAAAACTTATGGAAATTAAGCATAAAAAGATCGAATTCTAAGTATTAAAATAGTCTTTGAGTTATTTTTGTTCTTTTATTCCTTATCTGAGTATTCCCCTGCCTTTTTCATATTACTTAGCATGGATACCATTGGAAAGGTCCTTTCGATACTCATACTCTTACAAAGCATTAGAGTAAATAGAGCAGTTTTTTGGCATGGTCCTCTTTTAGTATTCCCCCACCTTTCACATATTACTTAGTGTGGATATTGCCAAAGGTTCACATTGATACTATTACTCATTTCTGAGCATTAGAGTACGTTATGCTTGCTCTTATTTTGATTCTCTTTTTAGTATTTCCCCACCTTTCTCATATTACTCAACGTGGATACAGTCAAAGAATTTTGTACTTGTACTCATTTATGAGCATTGGAGTATATTAAATGCCAATTTATTATTCAAAAGACTGAAATAATACTCTAAAATTCAAGCAATTTATACTACAAGTCCATAAATTTTGTTTTTACATATCCTTCCCCTTATTTGGGTGCAAAGCAAGCATTATATTGGTTATAGTTTACAAACCCTCAACATAAAGTTGTTAACTGATCATAGGTTTTGTTACTTCCTTTAATTATTTTGAGGAGTAGTAGGGTGATATTTTGATGAGTGATTAGCATTTGCTATCTTGCCTGATCTTAATGATGTATCGGTTCTTTCACCCTTCTTCATTCTTTTTTTTTCCCTACACAAAACAACACAAGTTGGTATGGTCTATTTGCAAGTGAAGAGATTTTGTCATAATGCAATTTTATTCTTTTTCATTCTTCACTTTTGATTATAATGATGATGTCTCTAATCATAAGGTCATAATACTCCACCATTGAGGTCATGGATTTGGGTTAAATTTATCTTTCTATCATTCCATTGGTGTTGTGGTGTAGGGCTTCGTTATAGAGATGGATGTTAAGTTTAAAGAGCTTGAGCCTCCTACCCATCCTCCTAATGTTGTATAAGATGAAGTTTCTTAATAGTGTTGCCCTTCTCATTTTACTCCTTCAAATGCTTTACATGTGAATACTCTGACTACTTTCCTACACTTTTACAATACTAATTTTAAATGTTAATAGCAAAGTAATTTTGTCTAGGCTTAAAGACTTTTTATTATGCAGAGCAAGTATATCACAACAGATGTATGCAAGTGTATACATGCTATGTATGATATCCATGATCCTAATAGGTATTTTGTTTGAAAGTAAGCTATGTTATTAATCTTGGAGTGTCAGAATGAGGTTTTTTATCTACATCTTGTAGGTTTAAGCATTGAATGCTTCGCTGTTGGAACTTATGATGTTAGACCTTCTAATACAACTTGTCGAACAGATAACCAGGTTGTGCTATATTAATGAATTGTTACTTGTTGCTTATATTTTACTTCTTTCTACCCCTAAAACTCTTATACTTTAGTGTTGCATCTTCACTCTTTGAATGCGGATTGATTTTTTTATCCCCAACTTACCCCCAGAGTTACATTTTGCTCCCAGTTTCATTTTTGAATTCATCAACTATATTCTAGCAGACTTTTCCATGTGTGCAAGAAACTCAGTTTATCCATTATTATTATTAATCCAACCCCATTAGTTACAGTCTCATGTATTGAAGATACAGAGGAGTGAATGAACTAACTGAAGAGAGTTCTTAAAGTTAAAATCAACTGGACTTGCTCTTTAGAGAACTCTTGAGCAGAAAATTTGATACTGATGCAATGATTGATGATAGTTACAAGGCATGGGTTGCAATGTGAGTTATTGAGCCACCTAAATTATTTATGTACAAAAGAACATTAAACTTACAAACAAAACCACAAAAGGGTGGCAAAAAGAGAAAATATAACTAAAATAGTGATCTCATAGCTCTGATTTTAGCTATCATTATGTTTTGTCTTTCCATTCAAATACTTATGCAGTTTGATAAAAAAAAATATTTAATATTTGAGCAAAAATTTCAGATTCAATTTTACTTATTCATTAGGGAAAAAATGAGAACATTCATTACATCACATGATACAACTCCTGTTATCAACCAGTCCTAAATTTTTTCTCTTTAATTTTTACCTTACTATTCTTTTTCTTTCTCACTTTTGTTTCCTTAATTTTTACCCGATTGGTCCTTCATGTGTTTTCTCACTTTTATTTCCTCTCTTCTCTTTTCCTTTCTTTTTTTCAAATTTTCTCTATTTAGAAGTTATATCATGTAATATATGAATGCTCTTTAAATTTGCATTTGTGTCCATGCTAAATAATCTAATTGGATTAAATTTATGTTAAACATGTAGATGCGATCAATATCACAAGGCACAGTACCATTGGGATGTACATTACACAAGTAAGCATGATCATAATTCCTATCATCAATCAATAAAATAAAAATTCTAAAGAAACCATAATGTTATTTAAAGAAAACAATAAGAGAATTATTTTCTATTATAAATGCTAGGGATGCTAAGTCTTATGGTGGTTGTCCCTCAGGCGGTTAATATAGTGGCTATTCTTGTATCTTCAGGCCAACTGTCTCCATGACTTCATCTTTCTATACCTCAACTATGTATTTTTCTTTCTTATATCGCAACTTCTCATCATCAAACTCTTCATCCCACCCTGTAGGCATAATTGACTCAATAGGTATATCAAAAGAAGGTGGTTTAGTGTAAAACACCTTGTACTCAAACTTAACTAAAGGTTGTCCTAACAAATCCTTAACTCTTTCCACATCTTTGGGGGTATTAGGAGATTTCTCATTAGTTTTAAAGTCTAAGTCCTCAAAGGAGCTTAGTATTTTATCCTCACTAACTCTTAAGTTGATCATAATGGTTGAGGAAGGTATATTTTGGTAATTTGGGAAAGGGTTTCTTTTATTGCTTAGGTTTTTTAGGTCTATGATTCTTCCAACATCTATGAGGTTTTGAATTTCATTTTTTAGGTGAATACAGGAATCTGTTGAATGTCCAATGACTTGATGGAATTTGTAGTAACTGTTTGGATTATAGCCAGGGACATTTAGGTTTGGTAGTTTGGAAAAGGTTAATGGTTGAAGCAAGCTTTTTTGCATTATGAGGTCTAGGACTTTGGAAAAAGGTTGGTTAAATTTAGAGAATCTCCTTAGTGTTTGAATAGCATGCACTTCTACAGCCCGACTAGTGCTTCCTTACCGTGCACCCCCAGTTTGGTAATTCCTTTTTATTACACTTCTTATATTTTCCTTTTTCTCATTCTCAATAGCTTGCAATCCATTACTTAAGTCTTCAAATGTCTTAGGATTCATCCTCTGCAACCTTTCAACCAAATTTGGTAATACATCCCAAACAATCATTCCTACATGATCTTTCTCAACTAACTTATTCTTTATTGAATCTACCTTATTCATGAACCTTGTCAAGAAATTTAAAAATTCTAAGTTCTTGATAGATACCTAGCTTGGTATTATAGTTATACTACATTAAGATAGCATTAGAGAACTCTCTCCAATCAGTTTGAGTATGACTTTCTAGCCCTTGATACCAGTTCACTGTTATGCCTTCTAAAGATAGCATAAATAGTCTAGTGAATAAACGTAGGCTTGGGGCCCAAAATGAATAAAAACATACAACAAGCCCAAAAATATAAAAAAAATACTAAAACAATCAAATAAAATATTAAACAAGGAATTAAATTATTTCTTCTAAAAAAACCTAATTTAATTTCATGCAACCTAAAAATTAATCTATAGCCACCATTGATTTTATTAAAGTTTACCAAATGAACCCTAATTTACTAATCATTTTTAATACAGAAAAGTAAATATTCACTATTATCACTATTGGGGATATTACAATTCCTATGTATAGAGAATAAAAAAACTAATTAAATACATAACCCTAAAATCATGGCATTAATTCTAAAATTTACGTGATTTATACAGGATTTAATTCATGGCATTCCATGGATCTTCACTAAGTTTTTCTTGCTTCAATCACATCTCCACCAAATTTCCACCACAATCAAAGAAACACATAATCATTAAAAAATGGTTAGAAAGTAATATAAAAAAATCAAAATCAAAATCAAAATAAAAAAAAAAAGAAAAGAAGAAAATGATGGAGTATGGTGTAGTATTGATTTTCTCCTTAAAGTCTGATTGATTCACTGTTTGAATAGGTCTGCAGATTGACTTTTTTGTTTCCCAGGCTTAACTGTGTTCTTTAAGAAATTCAAGAATAAGGTAAATTTTTTTTCAAAAGCTCTCTGCTCTCTCTCTCTCTCTCGTAATTTTTTTCAGTAACCCTTACTTTTTTTTTCAAAAAATGAATTCCTGCCCCTTTTTTAGTCCCCCATTAGTCCATTCTAGGAGATAAATAACCATTTTTATTTTAAAATAATTTTGATAATGTTATCCATAACACTAACAAAATGCGGAAAAACACGTAAAGAACAAGATAATATTTATCAAAACTTATTTATTTATTTATTATTTTTTAACTAATCAAAAATAAAATAAATAGATTTTTCTTAAAAAATAAAATAAAAACACAGCATCGAAATAGTACAATTCTGATAGAAATTGTGGAATTTTGATCTATAATTTTTAAATTTGTTTACATTTAATTATAAAAAGACTCCTGAAAGAATTTAAACTTTTTCAATTAGGTCCCTAAAGGAAATATTACAATTTAGTCCTTAAAAAGCTGCAATTAAGCCCTAAAATTCAAAAATCAATATCCACAAACCTATTTATAATAAATTTTCATCATTGGAGTACTCTGTAGCATCCACACTCGACTATCCTAAAATTGGGTACTTACAGGGACCCCATAAATTCGGACACAACTATGAATACAAGCCAGTAAGTGAATGAATTTAATTAATAAATATGTTACTAATTACAATTATGTTTGCAGGTACCTACCTTCAGTAGCTCATAATGAATGTACACGCAAGCAGCTAGCCTCCTCAAAGCGCGACTAGGGCCCTATCTCACCATGGTAAGGAAAGGAATGTCAATAACATGAGTGATCCTTATTATTGGCTCCAACTCTGTAGCCCAATCCTATAAAAGAAAGAAAGACTATTAGCAAATTCTGATAATAGCAGTTGAGGTGGAACTTAATAATACAAGTAGAAGGAAGTACTATATTGGCATGCCAAAAGCCACAAAGACTCTTGGCTCCACACACTGACTCATTCATGCTCCTGTATAAATAGGCTAGAGTATAGCTACCCTAGTCATATGAAGCCACCAGGTCCAAATCTCTCAAGGGCATCAGGAAGCTCAAGTCTATGGAACTAGCAGTGTCTACAAAGAGAGTGGTGCTCAGCAAGTAAACTAGGAATGCACGCACTACCTAATCAATCTAATGAAGCATGGTAGTTGCTTTAACTCTAGCATAAGTATAAAAGCTCTGAATGGAATTGAGCTTCACTGTGTACATCCCCTTCATATCCGGGACCATGCCAAGTAAACGGTCAAGACGATCGAGAGATAGATGATGGAGACTAGTATTAAGAGGAATAGAATCCCCCACATAAGCAATACCAGTGACTAAAGCAAAAGCTATTGGATCGAGTGTGAACTCCCTAAAATAAAGATGGAACATATGAGTGTTGTAGGACCATCTCTCCATTAGAGCATGAAGGGGTTGGTAATCTATATGCCCCTACTACACCAAAAATGTTAGTACAAAATTAGAAAATTCAATTTCATAGATATGAGCTTTCACCACTTTTGTGAGCTTGTCATACCAAATACAAGCACTGCTGAAGTTCTCAACACCCTTTAGGATGTGGGCATCAAGCTACAGGAATACAACAAGGAGTGGAATTATTATTATTTTTCATGAATATACTCAATTTCTACTCAGAAGTTTATCAATGAGGTAAATGCCTCTAGGCTAGAAGTGATCGCCCCATTCGAGAGGCATCACCTCTTGGCTAAGAGACGATTGCCTCTTTATGCACGCCTTGATACAAAGAGGAAACCGACTCTTTATGATGAAGAGATCACCCCATTGAAGAGGTGATGCCTCTTTATGTCGATGATCTAACAGAGTAATTCAAATTTTACAATTTCACTCAATTAAATCCAATTTCTTTCAAATAAATTGAAAAAAATGCATCTATGAATAGTAACCCAATGTTATTTAATATTTTTATAGGAAAAATTAAAGAAATCGGGTACTAACCTCTCATGTAGCCAATCCAAAGATATGGGATTGTACATTTGTAAAAAGAGGGACCTCGTCTCCGATACTGAGCCCAAAACTATACAGAGGATGTACTGAGGGAGTCATTAGGTTCCATATAGGAAAATCTAGAGTCTGTATGGCATCTATAGCAATAAAGGGTTTGAAGAGTGGCAGAAAAGAAAAAAAGAAAAAGAGAATTCAAAAGAAAAGTGAAAGTGACTTTGAAAAGAGGAAAAGGACCTTATAAGTAAAAAGTAGAAGGGTAAAAGGAGGAAGATTTATTGAAAAGAAAAAGAAAGAAGGAGAATGAAACCCATTTGATGAAAGGGACACCAATTGGCCTATCAGGAATATACTCCCTAGTGGAGTAAAAAAAAACTTTTGTTTCACTTCTCGAGTGAACCCCACAATCAATGTTTAAGAATTAAAGATATTCTGATCAAAGCATCAGTAAAAAAAAGCGTTTGGTCTGATTTGAATTCCTGAAGTGCATGATAGAAGAAGCATCTGGTCATATTTGAATCCCCAAAATGTATCATAGAGAAAGCATCTAGTCAAGTTTGAATTCCCAAAGTGCACGACAGAAGGAGTGTCAGGTTAGGTTTGAACCCCCAAAGTGCATTTTCCTTTCTAAAATAGCATATGGTCAGGATTCTTAGGCCAGGAAAACCTGAGTTTTATGATAAACTATAATGAGTAACTAATCAGGCTAGAAAAACCCGAGGAACGGGGTTACATTTTCATCTCTCCTTTACTGAGTGACTCTTGGGCCAGGAAAACCCGAGTTTTATGACAAACTATAATGAGTAACTGATCGGGCCAGGTAAACCTAAGGAACACGGTTACATTTTCATCTCTTCTACTAAGTGACTCTTGGGCCAAGAAAACCTAAGTTTTACAATAAATTATAATGAGTGGCTGATCAGGCCAAAAAAACCCGAGGACTACGGTTGCATTTTCATCTCTCTATTGAGTGACTTCTCAAGCAAAAAATACTTGGGAATCATACTAAATTATAATGAGTGGCTGATCAGGCAAAGAAAACCTGAGGATCACAGTCACATTTTAAATAAAAATTCAACCTCTTGGGTTTAAATTCCCGAGGCTGACGGCCTGAAACCTTTCTAAAATAGACTCGAAAGCCCAAAACACCAAATCCAAGCCTAAAATAGCAAGCTTATGCCTCAAAGCCCAAGCCCATTATCTTTTGGCCTAAAGGCCCAAACCTACCCTAGGTGAAGAAGCGATTGCCTCAATGAAAAGGTGTCACCTCTTCACCTTGGGCATTGGTGAGGTGACGCCTCATCAAAGAGGTAGCGCCTCTTCACAGCCACCCTCTGCAACATTAAATGTCATTAATGACAACAATTAAGACTCACCTGCTTTGGATTTAAGACATTCCCATATGTAAAAGAAAAGAAAAAAAGGCAAGAAAAAGAGAGAGAAGAGCAGGGGGAATGATGAGGAGAAGATGAGAGTGAGTGGGTTTTAAGGAATTGAAAAAGAAAAAGTGAAGGAGGCTTAAGAGGAAGGTATGGTTAGAGAAGAGAAGACCTTTTTTTGGACTTTGGACTTTTTGGGACATGGAAACATTTGGTCAAAGAAAAAAAAATAGAGAGAAAGTAGAGAAGAAAAAAAAGGAAGAAAAGAAGAGGAAAAAGAATGAGATTTGGGGAGCAAAAAGACTTCATTTCCTTAAGAAGTAGTAGGATTTTCTTGCATTCAAAGGACTCAAATCAATCAACCAAACTCTAAGAGCTTAGGTAGGAGCATCAACTTCATTCAAATCAGTGAGAGTCCCTTGTTTTAAGTTTTAAGTTCTTCATTTCATTAAAAGCTTTGATTTATTACTCTGTTGCTTATTTTTTTTAAATTTTATTACTCATTTAAGGTCATATATGAGGTATGATTGCAAGAAATATTGAGTAGTGGTTGTTGATTTTTGTATATTTGTATCAGTCTTTGTTTGTTTGCATAAACATCAGGTTTCTTAGAATCTAAGAAATGTAGCCTTTCTCTGTCTCTGTTGAAGAGGTGACGTCACTTCATAAAGGCGTCACGCCTTCATGTTGCGGCGATGTAACACCTCTTTAAAGAGGCGTCGCCACTTTATCATAATCCTGCACCATTTTGCTTTGTGTTTTGATGTTCATTTGTATATTTTTCATGATCCATATGGTTGTTTTGTCATATATGTTCATTTGTAGAATGAGAAATTCTATATCTCATTCTAATTGATCGTTCAATAGCTCTTTAGTCCCGCCTTAGTAACAATAGGCTCACTTAGATGGTATCAGAGCCCAACTGAAAAGCTTAGCAAAATTAGTTTTTCTAAATTCTCTAAAAAATGTTGAACTAAATTGTTAAAATTTAAAACCACAAGAGACTTGGACAAGAAAAGGAAATTTTAAGGATCAAACTAGCAATAAAGATAAAATGAAAAACAACATTAAAGTTTTACTTTTAATTTTTTCCTCTACATCTATCACTATAAATCTTTTAATTAGGGTCGCTAATAGCATCAACTAATGTAGCAACATTATAATATGAACAAAAATAAGTGATATATTAAAAAGTGAGGAACCCACTAGTATAATACAACAAATTTCTAGGGTAAATTTTAAAATAACTAAAGAACTGAATGAGACAATTGTATTTTAATGGAGATCCAATTGTCTTCCATTACAACTAGGCTTGGAGCTTTCCACGTTGCTAGTAGAGAAGCAATATTGTGAATAAATGCCTTCAGCATCAATGAGTAAGAAAGATATTTTCGACTTCTTTTAAGTTCACAATCCTATTATTACATATATTTTTTTTTAATAAGAAAATTATATAATATAAAATTTGATAGATTGCATAACACGAAGCAGTCATCTCTTTTTAAATCAAACAAATCGATCGCAGTAAAAATCAAACTTTATACCTTATGATGCCCTTGAAGGAAGTTGTCACTTGACTACTTCCACGCTGACAAATAATTATTATGGTGGTAAATAACATCATTATGGATCATATTAAGCTATGCTTTTCTCGGCAAGCTCAGGTGAGGATCTATTAGTTGAAGAACAACTGATACACTAGCTAATGTATTAATCCCATTGCCAGCACACTAAGGGATTGAAAGAATTCTAACTAAAAAAGATAGTATGCAATGAACAACAAAGTACAGACTGATACAAAGAACTTTACATGGTAAATTCCTTCCCTGAGACTATTATCAAGCTTCCCTATCTCAAATCTTGCTGGTTAGAGCAGCTGATCAATGACTAGAACGAGAAAAAGATGTGAAAGGAATTTCTTCAATGTGATTTACTCTTCAAGTTTCCCGTCTTTTCTTCTGTATTCGGTCGAACTAGCAACTTGAATGTCCATACTGCCAGAAGAGTTGCCTCTATTGGGGCAAGCCAGTACACAAGGATATGTTCCTTAGTTATATGATCTCCACGGGCATAAGCCCATCCCATTGCCTGCAGAATTTACAAATCTACAATTAATGACACTTCCAACTATCGGCTGCTCAAACTAAATTAAGATACATGCATCACAAGGAAATTAGTAGATGTGGCCAACACTTACAGAGGCAGGGTTCATACAACCGCCTGTCAGATCAGATCCAAGTATGTGAAGAGTTAATTTGGAGACGCTTGAAATCCAAGTTTTCATAAAGAAACTCCCTGGGATCTTTCTTGCAAGCCCAAGAGAAATTGTAACAATAGCAAAAGCCAGCAATCCTTCCGTAAGTGCCCCTCGATGGATGTCAACATTCAGGTGTGGCCCGAATCCTATTTCAGGGAAGGTCTGAATGATGAGCCTAACTCCAGTGATGGATCCAATTACCTGGGAAAGGGTAAGATGCAAAGGACATAAAAAATGTGAAATAAGTTGTCTTTCTGTTGTCCATTCTATAACATTTCTTACTCTATCTAAAACAGTAATGATTAACTATATCCAAATCTTGAAAAATGGCTAGATAAATAGTACAAACTGATCAAATTGCTTCTAAAGATCATTTTTTTTAAAGAAATTATTCAAGTATTTGACATTTAGAGAAAGAATTACAATTTTACATATTAATACCTAATCCACTAATGTTTCTAGCTCATGAATTCCCAGAAGAATGCATAATAAATAAAACTAAACAGTGCTAAAAGCCAGGAAAATTTAATAAAAGCTTTCAATTGAACAACTAGCAGCAGTACATTGCCCCTCAGATACCATTTGTTAAATATCCTTGTAAAAGTCCAGCAACCAAGCAGCAATAATAGACAGGACAGGAATGACGAACCAGACAGTTTTGCCAACTAAGATAGCTCAAAGCAAGTTCATAGGCAAAAGACCAATGACCAGAAAGGAATTGTGAAGAGCAGTGGAGGGATTTTCAGCTACTCATGGCAGCATGATAACTGAAAAAGAGCAAAGAAATATCAGGGACAGTTGGGTTGGTGGAGGGAGCCTGCTGTTATCAATGAGTTTCAAGAACGAAGGTCCCATGTCAATTTATCACAATATCAGTATGTAGTCTAAGATTTTGGCAGCTGAATGCTCCATTTAAAATGATCTAAGATTCTGGCAGCTGAGATGCTCCATTTAAAATGATGTTCAACTGAGGCATAGATACATATTTTTTTAATATGGGATCAGTAAGGTACTAAAGGGCAATAGATATGGTGTAATAAATAAAAAAAGCCAACGCCAAAATGATAATTTGAAGATTTTGTGTTAAGAAATTAGTTTGGTATGTTGCTTCCAAAAAAGTTATCAAACAACTTTGATGGCAATGCAAAATTCAAATGCCAGTTGAATAATTCTCTGCACATGGGCGCAAGTATAAACCTCACCATTAAGCTCCCCAATTATCAGTCGAGTAATTCTCTAATAACTTGGACTTTGGACCAAAAAATTCATCTCCATACATCATATTAATTTGCCAGTCAAGCAACATATGACCAAGTCCAACTACAAAGAAGCAGATTAAGAGACCAATTTTGTGCTTCAAGAGCCAAAACAACAGATAATAGGATAAGGAAAGATCCATTCTTTGAATTTCAACCACAATCGTTAAAACCAAGTACAATCTGGAGCTCAAGCATTGATATTCTGATCAATTACATACATATGGAGAAAAGAAAATGATGCGTCAAGATTGTTTGGCATGCCAGAAGTCAGAAATATGCCACATGTCCTGATTCAATTAGAAACCCAATTCCAAAATTTGCCTCACAAGAATTTGTTCAGTTCTGAAACAAACCGCACATTCAAAATAATAATTAATACCATATTAAAAGAAGAAAGAAACATCTAACCTGAGCAGGAATTCTAGCCCCAACAGTAAGGAGAAAGCAAGTGAAATCGCCAGAAATTGCATAGGAGAAAATGATAAGAGGATTGTAAGAACCTCCTTTTGTGATCTTGTCTAAAAATGCAAAGAAGAACATGTTAATGATGGAGAGAGTAGATTTTATGACCTCACCGATGGGTTCGTGTCCCATCCCCAAAACATCATTCACAAGCATTTTCATCAGAACACCGGACCATACCCACATGAAAGAAATCAAGAAATCTGAAATTATCAAACGACCTGTAACTCCACCACCCATATTTTTTTTTTCTGTTTTCTTGCTGCTACGATGATGTTTTGCTCTTTTCTTGTTTTGTATTTATTTCTTCCCAGAGCCTGCTTTTCTTGGATTGTGCATGAGTATTTCCTGTTATGTTTTCGGAGCCTTCCATGATTTACGCTTTGCTTTACCTTCCAAAGCCACCAAGCGAGAGAATCATTTTCGTTGCAGTTGGGTCCATATGCCACGCTTGCAAAACATAATATTCTCTTGTGATAAATTATAACTTATAGGCCTTTTTATTTTCCTGCTATTGAATTTTAGACCGCACAATAAATTGGGTCTCTTGTTAAAAAAAAAAAAAAAATGGGTCTATTTTAAAAAAAATAAAGTTTTAAGAGATAACCTAAAAACAAGAAAACAGATAAAAAAATTTTTGAATTTTTATTATTTCAATTTAAAACTTCTAAAACACTGCATTCTATAGTTAGAAGCTTATCACAATTACATTTGCTAGAAAATCTCTGAATCTATTGTGAAAGCTCCTCGTGAAATCAGTATACATTTGCATGGGAGTTCTTCCTCGTACCACGGGTAGTAATGTTGTCACAACCCAAGGAGATGTACTCAGGGTTTTTCTACTTGATGGGGAAAAGTTGTTTTATGTTTCATTTTTCACTTGATAAAAGAGCACTTTTTATTGTATTAATTTAGATATTAATAAATAAGCAAAACGAACACTTTATTCATGAAGAGCTACTCTCATATCTTTATGCTCTCTTGCATCTCCGATTGTAAAATCCATCTCAATTGCTTAACCATTTTTAGAACACGAGTCTTTGTCTGACCTAATACAAAAAGAATTCCAACCAATTTCAATTAAGAGTCCAAAAAAATAAATTGGCAACAAAATACAATAAGTTGCTAAGGAAGTTACATAGAAAACGAAAACATAAAACTGAAAAAGCAAAGGTTCAAAATTGAAAAAAATAATAATAAAACACGGAGCTATGTATTGGTCAAATGGTTCATTTATTAAAATTTCCTCAATTTTTTTTAATAATTGGGAGTTTGAGGGCAAAAGAATCCAACCTATAAACTCAACTTTTAGAATGTTCAGTACTTGATCCATCTACTCAGTATCTTGAAAAAAAATAATTTATTATATTATATATACATACGTACATACTTGAAAATTAAAATTATTAGTGCATATTGTTAAAAAAAAAAAAAAAAAAACTATTATTTATAAAAATAAATATTATTTACAAGAGTTAATTGTTATTAATTTGATTTATAGTTCTTGAAAAAAAATTAGTTTCTAAATTTTATTAATTAGAATTTATTTCAATTTAAATAATTGCTATTACGATTTTCAAATTTAAATTATAGACAGCAAAGTTTAGCTTAAGTATAAGTATTCAGTAATAAAGTCGCTATTTAAGACTTTGCAATCTAAGGTGATACAAATCAACTCCAAGTTTGAACTGCATAAGCAAAACATCAACGTTCAGCACAAGCATAAAATCAAAATTTATACACATAAATAAACTCTCAGAAGATCGCTTCCACCATACCTTTGCCTCTCTATCTTCATATAATCTCCTGTGACCAAGATGTAGTTCAACATTACTATACCTACTAACCAAATAAAAATGCTGTACAATATCTCCTAGTCAATACAATAGCTAGAAAAAATGGTTTCCTACAATCCGAGTCTGGCTATTAAGAAAAGAAAAAAATTTACCTAGAACCAGAGTTGATTCCAGTAGGAAACCCATCATTGCTCATCCCTTGTGTAAAATTTTTAACTCAGTTTGCGACGTATTCAACTCAGTGAATACGTGCAAGAAGAAGCAGGATGTGGCTATAAGGTTTAGTGAGTTAAGGTAAGGTTCAGCGAACTGAGTGCGAAATCATATGAAGAAAAAGAACTGCAAAAGACTTCCAAAGAGGGCGAAATCAGGTTGAGGAATCTGATGAGGGCGAAATCAAATGGGGGTTCGATTTAGATAAGGGCGAGGACTTTTATTTGCTTATTTCAAGTAGCAGGGCGAATGGAGAGGAAGGGAAGGGCAAAGCGTAGAAAATCGAGTGACTCTGTGAGTTAGGGGTGCAGTTAGGGTGTGGAACTCTATTGGGCTAATACAGGATAGCAAAAAAATAATGAATTGAATATTGTGACAGAATGTGAATTTCGTTGCTAAACTAGTGATGGATTTAATTTTTTGTACCAATTTAGCAACGAAATTTACATTCTGTCGCTATTTTCAATAAATAAATATTAGAAAAAATAAATGAATTGACTATTGTGACGTAATTCACTTTCCGTCACTAAATTAGTGACGAAATTCATTTTCCGTTGCTAACTTAGCGATGAAATTTGCATTCTATTGCTAATTTCAATATAAAAACATTTGAAAAAATAAATGAATTGAAAATTATGATGGAATTAGCGACGAATTGTATTTTTTGTCGCTATCTTGAATATATAAATACTAAAAAAAATGAAAATGAATTGACTCTTGCAACGGAATTGATTTTTCGTCGCTATTTTGAATATATAAATACTAAAAAAAATAAATGAATTGACTCTTCCAATGGAATTGATTTTTCGTCGCTAATTTACTTTCCGTCACTATTTTCAATATATAAATATTAGAATAAAATATTTGGTTGCTACGTTCAAAATTCCGTCATTGATTTATGACGGTTAAATTTCATCGCTAAATCGATAGTTTTTTTGTAGTGTGTAATACCACTCAAATTGCTACATGCTTTAAGAAAGAGAGAAGATGACCTAATCACAAATAATATTTCTATGTCAGCTTTTATAGGTGAAATACAAAAGGCCGTAGGGATTTTTCCAATTGAGATAACTGTTCGTAGCAAGAAATCCCTCGATGATTTCTTTGTGTTAGACTCAATTGTAAGCTATACATTAAGCTTGGTAGGGACTGGATTTATGCCAACTAGTGTGTGTTGTCTTCTTTTCACCAATTTCTTTTTTATTTTTGAATGATGATGAGATAAAAGTTGTTTAGGTAGATAATAAGCCATTCAATACCTACTTAGACAATTTAGAAGGTAGATTCCATGATGTTAAGCTAGGACCTAACAAGTTCACAGGTAGAAAAGCCAATAGATAACTAAAATATATGCATTTATCTAAGGAAGATATGGCAGAGAAAGTTCAACAATAGTCAGGTCTGTTGTATAAAAACCACCATTGTGCCTTATAGGCTGATAAGTGGTCCCATTATTAAAGAAATTGATGGATAAATATACAAAAAAAATGAATTGGTAATCGTTACTGCTGCCACAAAGAGAGCATATTTTACAATAAATTTTTAACAAAATAATGACTAAAGAAACTAATGTAAATGGAGTAAAGTTTGTCTTTAAGGAAGATCCAGATAAGGAGGCTAAGGAATTAAAGTCAAAAGAAGTACAAGATACACTAGTACATATGGAAGTTTACAAATATAAAGTTGGGACCCTTCAGAGGAAGTTAATCTTGGCACTGATAAAGAGCCAAAATTAACTTATATAAGTTTCTTGCTAAAAGATGATGTTAAATAAGAGATAATTGTATTGTTAAAAAAGTTCAAAATTATTTTCTTGGAAATACACTAAAATGCTAGGACTAAATGGAGAGGTGGTAGAGCATTGCCTCCTTATCAAGCCTAATTTGCATCATTTCCAACAACCTTTAAGAAGCATGTTAACAAAAGTGGAACTAAAAATCAAAAATGAAATTGAAAAGTTGTTGAAGGCTAGCTTTCTAAGACCTATTATGTATACTGAGTAGCTTTCCAATATGATTCTTATTATAAAAAAGAATGGTAAAGCAAGAAAAATAAGAAAAACAATGTGGTTCATTTTAGAGCAAAAAAAACAAGTAAGGGAAATTTAAGTTTGTCTAGCTAGAATTGAGAGAAGAAAAGGTTGGAAAAACTAATGAATAAGGCCAAAATTGAGAGATGAATGGTTGGCCTACTATTCATTAGGCTTAGCCAACTATTCATCACTAAACCAAACCAACATGCATAATTTTGATGCAAAATCAATGAAAGCAGGTCCCATACCAAAAATCAAAGATATAAGAAGATGGGAAAGATATTTTTAAAAGTGTTTAGCCTCAAAATATTGATTGAAACTCACCAAGCATAAAAGATTAAATCAAGAAAAGTAAGAAGAAGATAGTTTAAAAAGGTTAAGTTTTGAAGATTGTTTATATGTATTTAGATGTGATTTTTAAAATTATTTTTGTGTTAGGATTAAGGATCACTTTCAAGAATTAAAAAGTAGTTTTTGGATAAAGAAATGAGAGAGAATTCAATTAGGTAGAGTTTTTGCTTGATTTTGCTATTTTCACTTTATTTTTAGTAAATGAACCTCTCTCCTCTCAAGAGTCTCCCTATTTTATTATTTTCTTTCTTCATTACCTTTAGTTCTTAATGATTCTTAGGATTATTGATTTATAGACAAACACATGCGGGTAAATAATGTAATTAATTAGTATTTTTAAGGTTCAAAAAGTAAAAGGATATGCACTTTTATCTTTATAAATTACACTTGGCATAAAATATTCTAAATTAATTATTCATTGTTTAGTGATCAATCTAGAGAAATGTTCCTTATTTTAAGAATAAAAATGATGACATGGACATGTGTAAGTAGTAGCACTTTGATCATTAGAGATCAAAATTTTAATTTTTTATTAAACGAGAATATGCTAGAGTTTTAAAAGATAGTTTCAAATTGAAATTTGAAATCGGAAGCTCAATTTGGCCTTAAAAATTAATTAACCAATGTTTGACTTTTAATTTAGGGTTTCCTAAGGTTAAATTAAGACATAAAGAACAAAAACAAACTAAAAAATACTGAAAATAGACATAATAAAGCCCTTTTTCATGACTTGACTTATTAATTAAAAAGACACTACTCTAAAGAAATTTTCTCTCATACATCAATCAAAACCTCTATTTCAACACAATCAAGGTTTGGTAAAAGGTTTTATTAGATTTTGGTTTAGTTTTAAAAAGATTTGGTTAGTTATTGGGTAAGGTTTTAGTGTTTCACTTAACGTATATAGTTGTATTATTATTTAGGAATTATAGTTATCATATTCCTATAATTATTTCTATATTATAACTATAACATTCATGTAATTATTCCTATAATTTCTTGTATAGTTGACTTACCTTAAATAGGTCTAGGTATCATGTATAAACACCTTGAGATATATGGAATAAAGATACACAATAGTTTTTTAGTCAATTATTAATTTGGTATCAGAGTAAAAGAAAAATTTTTCCTTTGCCTTTTTTTATTCAAACCCTAGTCGTCTTCTAGCTGCAAGTTTTCCTTCTCTTGTGCTTCTTGCCTATCTCCAATTCCAGCCTAATCCTATACACTAGTTATCATCTAATTTCAATTAATGTCTACTAAAACTGACAGTGAAGAGATTCCTGATAGCAAGAAACTCTCGACAGTAACTATTCATGAGACCTCTTCTCTAATCCATATTAAATTGGATGGTACTAATTATTGTATTTGGTCTAAGATTTTAGAGATGCATCTTGTTATAAAGAAGAAGAAAGGTTATATTACTTAAAGAAAGGTTGCACCTACAGAAGATGATTTGGGCTATGATGAATGGGAAGCTGAAGATGACCTTGTCAAGTCTTGGCTTATTAATTCCATGACTGATAATTTGATGTCACACTTTGTTTAGTGTGGAACATCTAAAGAATTTTGGGATGCAGTTAAGAGGAGCTATCTTGATGTTTCTGACTCTTCCCAAGTCTATGAACTAATGAAGATGTCCTTTCAATTGCGTCAGGGTGGTCGCCTCTCACAGAATATTACAATGAATTAAATTCAATTTTTATGGAGCTTAATTATCATAGGCCCAATAACATGTCATGTGTCGTTGATATTAAGAAACAAAAGAAGCATATTGCAAAGGATCACATCTATATGTTTCTTGCAGGTCTTGATCATAGTTTAGATTAAGTTAGTAGTTATGTTTGGCTACCTCTCCTTTACCAGACTTGGAAGAAGTCTACTCTTTAGATCATTGTGAAGTGTAGAGACAAGTCACTAGAGGAACAGAAAATCAGTCTGAGGCTTCAACTCTAACTATCTAAAAGAGCACCTCTTAGTTGACTCCTTATGTTCCTATGAATTCTACTGCTTCCAATTCTCGCTTCTACAGTCATTACAATAATACTATACATATAGTATATGTTTATTGGAAGAAGCATGGCTATCTGAAGTGGTATTAACTTAAACAAACTAAAAAGAAAAATAAAAAATTTCTCATATTGTTGTTACCGACACTTCTCCACCTCAAGTGTCTCCTCAACAAGGTAATTCTAGTTTGATATGTGTTTCTATTGATTCTAACACTTGGGTTATTGATTCAAGGGCTACTGACCATATGACTAGTAATTCTTCCATACTTACCTCTCTAATGTCTTCACCTATTAATTTTGTACAGGTTGCTAATAGGACTTCTATACCAATTACAGGGGTTGGGAATGTCTCAATTTCTCCTACATTCTCTATGTCATCTATCTTACTTGCACCTGATCTTTCTAATAGTCTTCTTTCCATTAGTAAGATTACCAAAAGAATTAACTGTTCTGCAATATTTGATTATACTCATTGTGTCTTTTATGACAAACGTACAAAGATGATGATTGGCATTAGTAAGGAAAGAGGAGGGCTTTATTATTTAAAGGGGGTAAGGAATTTAAATCTGAACCTAGCCATGGCTTTCAAGTAGAGAGAGAGTCAGTTGATAGAGAGAATATTCTTTTATGGCATTGTCATTTGAGGCATCTATCTTTTTCTTATTTAGTGCATTTATTTTCTAAATTGTTTTATAATGTTGCTATCTTTAGTTTAAGATGTGAACAATGCATTTATGCTAGAAACCATTCTGTTCCTTTCAAAACTAGTTTCAATAAGAGTTCTATTCCTTTTTCATGTGTTTATACTAATATCTAAGGTCCTTTTTCTACTTCATCTACTTTAGGCTATAAATATTTTGCGTCTTTTATTAATGACTACACTAGAGTAAGCTGGGTATATTTGATGAAATCTAAAAGTGATGTTATACATGTGATTCCTCAATTTTACAAAATGATTGTCACACAGTTTCATACTCAGGTCCAGATCTTTCAATCTAACAATGTTCATGAGTTTGTAAATCAGTCTCTTACAAATTTCTTCTTAGAACATGGCGTCCTCCACCAAATAACTTGTGTCTACACACCATAACAAAATGGTATAGCAAAGCATAAGAATCTTTATATCCTTGAGGTTTTTCGGGCTTTAAGCTTTACTATGCATGTTCTTAAACAGTTCTGGGTTGATGCTATCATAATTGTCGTCTTTCTTATTAATCGAATGCCTACTCGTATCATTAATTTTCAAACCTTTTTTAGGATGTTGTCATAATTTCACTCTATTCTTTCTGCTCTAAATATTTGTCCTAAGGTTTTTGGTTATGTATGTTATGTTCATGTACACTCTATATATAGGGGTAAACTTGATCCACGTGCTCTTAAATGTATTTTTCTTGGTTACTTTAATTCCAAAAAAGGCTATAAATGTTTTCATCCTCTTACAGGTAAATATTATATTTCCATGGATGTTTAGTTTTGTGAACAAGTATCTTATTTTTTTGGAGATGTATCTATGGTTCCTCTTCAGAGGGAGATTAGTAGTAAGGAAGAGGAACGGTTATAGTTAGAAGTGAAGAAGTTGTGGATGTCAGGTAAGGGGGAGAATTTAGCTATTGTAGGGAATAAAGAATCTTTAGATGATACTTGTTCTGTTGAGTTTGAGTTTGAATTCTAAGAGAAAATGAATGAAAGACCAGCTAGGTTTTTCCAAAATGGTTATAAAAGAAGAAAATAGAATGCCACTGTTATGCCTCCTTTTAACTCTAGTACCCCCTCTTGATGATAATACCATGCCATCGGATGACTCTTCTACTATTAATCCTAAGGTATGTGTTCCCTCTCCTACAACTTCAACCTCAAATATTAATTCTAGTCTTGTAACATTAGAAAATGTTACTTTGAATCCACAAGTTATAAATCACGATCATGGTAGGAGATATCCCCTTCATGAACGTAGAGAACCTGATAGTTGGGTTTTTCGAAATCATCTTTTAATGTCACTTATCCTATTTCTAATTTTAATTCTTATCATCGTTTATCTAAGGCTCATCTAGCTTTTGCTCTTCAATTGTCTTCTATGTCTATTCCTAATCATTTTTAAGAAGCCCTTAGAGATCCTAAGTGGAAGGCTACTATGGAAGAGGAATTAAAGGCTCTCCAAAAAAATTCTACTTGGGAGATGGTTGAGTTGCCACAAGAAAAGAAGATAGTAGGATGCAAGTGGGTGTTTACAGTGAATAGATGGCACAGTTGAAAGGTACAAGGCTAGACTGGTGACCAAAGGTTACACTCAAACCTATGGCATTGACTATCAAGAGACTTTTGCTCCTGTGGCTAAGATGAACACCATTCGAGTCATTTTATCTCTTCAATTAACCTAGATTAGCCATTACACCAGTTTGATGTAAAAAATGCTTTTCTCCATGGTGGATTGATAGATGAGGTGTATATAAATCCTCCTCCAAGATTTACACTAGGAGAAGGTAAGGTGTGCAAGCTGAAAAAGGTACTGTATAGGTTAAAACAATCACCAAGAGCATGGTTTGGCAAGTTGAGCTACTCAATGAAGGAGTATGGTTTTAAGCAAGCTTTAGCAGATCATAGCCTATTTTATAAGAGGGACCATAATAATATTACCTTGCTTATTATATATGTTAATAATAAGATTGTTACATGTAGCTAGTGTGATAGAGAAACTTCGAAGCTATTTGACCAAGGAATTTGAGATGAAGGACTTGGGGGTTCTAAAATACTTCTTAAGTGTTGAAGCATCTCGATCCAAGCAGGGACTTTTTCTCTCCCAACAAAAGTATATTTTAGATCTTTAGTTGAAAGTGGTAATTCTACTTTTGAACCTATAGATACTCTCATTGAGGTGAATCATGGTTTATCTATCTATCCTGATTAGGTTCCGACTAACAAGGAGAGATATCAGAGACTAGTGAGGAAGTTGATTTATCTAACCCATACTAGGCCTGACTTATCATATACAGTTAGTGTTGTCAATCAGTTTATGCAAAATCCAAGTGATCGACACATAAATGTAGTGAATCATATTTTGGCTTATCTGAAGTCCTCTCCAGGTCAAGGTATTATGTTCTCTAAACATGGACACTTAGATATTATGGGTTACACAGACTTTAACTTTACTAGCTCTAGATTAGATGGAAAGTCTACTTCAGGGTATGTGTCATTAGTTGGAGGTAATCTAGTGACTCAAAGGAGTAAGAAATAGAATATGGTGTCATTGTCTAGTGCAGAAGTTGAATACTGGGCTCTTCATCATGCAACCACAAAGCTTGCTTAGCTAAAACTTCTCTTAAAAGAACTAGGGTTTGGTCCAAAGAAACCTATGGTACTTTATTGTAATAACACTGCAGCTATTGAGATAGCTAACAATCTGGTACAATATGATCAAACTAAGCATGTTAAACTTGACAGGAATTATATCAAGGATAACCTGGATTCTGGTATGATAGAGTTTCCTTACATTAAAAGTGTAGATCAGCTGGATGACATAATGACTCATATTTCTACTAGTGCTCATTTTATGCATCATTATCCAAGTTGGGCATGTGTTATATTTGTACACCAACTTGAGGGGGAGACTTAGCATATATAGTTGTATGATTATTTAGGAATTATAGCTGGCATATTCCTATAATTATTCCTATTTTATAGTTGTAATATTCATGTAATTATTCTTATAATTTTCTTGTATAATTGACTTACCTTAAATAGGTCTAAGTATCATGTATAAATACCTTGAGATATATGGAATAAAGATACGCAACAGCTTTTCAGTCAATTATTGATTGTTTCAAATGGTTCTAAAATGGTTTGAAAGTAATTTCTTTTCATCAATCTTATTTAATGGTTAGATATTTTCGTGGATTCTTCATCATCCATTATAATTTTGAAAAATAACCCTAACATATTTTCATCTCAACATTGCTTCTTTTTAAATTCCTTAAGACCCTATTGATCTTATTAAACCTTGAAGAGAAATAATTGTTCTTTATGCTACTTCAATTATTTATTAATATTATAATATAATTCTCCATCTCATTCTTGTGTCGTAGTACTCAAACTTGCCTTAAATAGTCTAATTTTTGGAGTGTAATGAATTTTGGTTAACCACCTACTTACATCTTCACTCTCTCAACCAAATGTTCTCAAAGCAAAAGCATTTCACTCAATAATTCTAGAACTTTATAATTGGTTCCAAAAAAAATTATTACATGGTTTTGAATTTGTCATGATGACATTCCGTAAACTATCATATAAGAAAACATTGCAATCACTTCTTATTCACCATTCAAACTGTTTTTTATTCACTGTAGCATTTTCCAACTTCTCCTCCACTCACCTATCATTTCAAGGAGATAATTCCAATATAAATAATGGCCTTTTAATTTTATGTCAAATAACCCCATATTATTTACTATCCATAAAAAACTAATGAGCAGTAGGATGATTTTTTTCTTTTTCTTTTTGTTGAGTAACCATTAAGATATTATAATCATTAATATAACACCATGGACTCTGAGAGACTACCACTAAATAACTTAATAATACACATGACTCTCTTATGCAATTAGGTTTTAAGGAATCTATAAAACTCAATCAATCTCCATTTTAACATAACTTATAGTTCTATGTTAACACCATGTAATTTAATGTGTAACCAAATAAATTCACCATTTGGACATCTTTCCACATAAAGGCTAATCCCCCTCCATGCCTAATAGAATATAGAATAAAAAGGCATTCATAGCCTAAATAATATTAAATGGACTATATTGTCACACTATCTTATAAAGTTTTAATTAAGAAAAAGGAAATTTTAACCTCATAGTAGTAACTAAGTCCTTAAGAAGATGAATTATTTTATGGGTTGCCAAGCCCATGATAGTTCTAACTTAAGACAGTCATTGTTCTCAATAAACCTAAACTATAAAGTTTGCCATTTCGTCACTTTTTGAGACATACATTTCAATTAGACTTAACACACTCCCATCAACTTACCCATTTTTTTCTATGGTTAGGTCCATCATCCTACATTTTAATATAAAATAACCAATACCAAGTTGTTTTTATCCAAGTTAATATTATGCTTCTCTCTTACAACATCTTGATTTTCTGCCACTTTGTCATTGATTGCAATTTCTTTCCTTATCCACTCTATTATTAAAAGAACATGATTAAGTACATTTTGCAAGTCATGATCTTTTCTTCCTTGGTTTTTCAATAAAATCATCATATATTGTCCCTAATTTTTTAGTTTAACTACCAAGTCATAGCCATCTTTTTCTCATTTAGAATTGAGCTCATATATTTGAAGCTCATATTAAGCACCATATATGCATTCAGTCTCTCCTTTTTGAGGTTTAAAATAAAACCTCTTTAAATGTATTAACCACCATAAATGAAACCAAAGTGGGGTAATTAATCATACTTAAACTCCTCCTGAATCTATTCCCCATACTCTTTTAATTCTCATATATTTTCAGTTGTTATCTAATGCTAATTGCAATTCTAATGTGCATGTAACTATACCAGACACTCAAACTATTTTTTAAATATGATTTAACAAAAACTACTTGTATAATTGTCAATATCTTTTGGCAATGAGTTCTGAAATGAAAGCAACAAAGAGATTGTACACCTCTACCTAAACATTAGGATGATGTAGCACTGCACTTCTTATTGTTCACTCACACTATAATGTTTAACTAATATGAGATGAATGTCAAATATCCAAGGACATGTATCTTAAACTCTTTTTATGTTTATTTCACAGAAGAACTAAAATAAATATATCCTATTAGTCACCTCTTGTGCACACCGCTTAACTAGTTTATATAAACTTGGTAGCATATTATTTATTGTATTAAAATTTATAACTTATTGTTTTGTATTTTATTTACCTAATGCTACTATAAATTCACTTTATCAATGACTATACTCTCCATTCTCAACCACAACATGCTCCCTCCTCCTCTATGTTTGTGAGATTTCACACATCTCAACTAATGATTGAATGTCTTGATAATTGGACTCAACCATAATGATAATGAGACATTCAAAAGAGAAAAAAGCAAATAGTATAAGGATAGTATTTATAAATCATCAAATTTGTCGCTTAGACAAGACAAACTCAATGATCCCCACTGTTAACCACAAAGTGCTCCCTTCTCCTTTATGATTGTGAGACTCCATACATCTCAGCCAATGGTCATGAGCCTCAATGACTAGACTCCACCATAATGCTAATAAGACACCAAATGTATATATATATATCAACTATAGTAGTGAATCATAAAACTTGTCACCTAGACAAAGCAAACATAAATACTAAAAGTTAGTATATTCTTTCAAAAAAATCAATTGACTAAAAATGAAATAAAAATTATAGTTTCTAGCATTTTTAAATGCACTCCAATTAATTATATTTTAACCATTTTTTCTAATTAATAATAACATAAACAAATTTGTCAAATTAAACAAAATTAAAGTTTTATTGCTTTAAAATGTAAAAAGAGGTTTTATTCATTTCATTTTAATTACCTTGTACAAAATATTTTATTTTATTTTTAAAAATTGGATAAAAATATAGTTAATTTGATAAAATTACTTAAAATTGAGCTAATGACATGCCATAAAATTTAGTAGTTTCTGCTACACTACTGTGATGAAATCTCTATTAGTGCAAAGGATGTGAATACACATGCTTGTACTTTTTTAACACTCTAAGTTAACTTTTACACACCTTAAAAGGCATAAAGGTGAGAATTTTAACTATGTTTTTAAGTCTAAATGATCTAAAAAAGCTTTAGCATAGGTTTGGAGCCCCTAAAAACCATTGTGTGTTATAGGTTGCAAGTTACCCATACATGCAAGTAAGTTACCTGCACATGCATGTAGCCTACAAATGTGTGTAAGTAGTCTACCCAAAGGCATAGGTAGGCCCAGCAGGGCAAATATCTATAAGTTTCCCTCTTATTTTGAGTAAACAGTCTTTTTTCTAATACCTACACCATTACTCTACCGCATTAGAGATTTAGGACAACACCCATTTAGACTAAAAACCCTACTCACTCTTGTCCTTTAAGATTTTAGACTCATTTTATAAACCCACCTTCATCATAGTCAAAGTATGCTACAAGAGGTACTATAGTTTGCATTTTCATATCTTTTTCACACTAAAAAAACAAGGATGACTTGTTTTAATTTTTTTGAAGTAAAGTTGCTTCCTTTATATGAAAGCAAGTCTAGTTATAATCTAAGGACTAAAAATCTGCATTTTATATGTTCACTTTATTGTACTAAATTATCTATGTTTGCTGCCTTTTTTTATTATTATCAGTTGGTATTAGAAAATTATTGTAAACTTGTGTGGTAAAATTCAGCCATTTAGTATGTTATATGATATATTCAAATGATTTCATACTTATTTTTTTGTTCTTTGGTGCTTTTTTCAGTATTGTGTATTCTCATTTGCATAAAGTTACCATTTTAAGTGTAAAAATTACATTTTTATTCCATTTTTAATGTAAATTTTGCATTTTTAGTATAAAAATCACATTTTTTTCATGTTTCTAGTATAAATTTTTCCTATTTAGGAATTTTGGTACAAAAACCTCTTTTTTTTTAACACAAATCTTGTATTGTTATCATAAAAATGTATTATGAATATGAAAATCATATTTTGAGCATATTACTAATAAAAAGTCTTCCTTTTTTTTTTTATAAAATTTGCACTTTTAGTGTAAATTTTTCATTATATTTTTATCTTGTTTCTACCTCATGTAAGCATAAAGTGTATTTATTTTTGGCATAATACATCTATGGCCCTGTACTTGTCACTTTTTGTTAGTTTGACACCTTAATTTATAGTTTTGCCACTTTAACATCTGAACTTGCCTAAAATATAATTTTAAAATGCTTATCAACACACGTGGCATAGAATAGTAAATCAACATATGTCATATTTTAAGCATTTAACTAACTAAAAACTACAAGTAAAGGTATCAAACTAATTAAAAGTTGCAAGTATAAGAGGTGGTAAATGCATTATGTCATTGTATTAGTGCATTTTAAGCAAGTTTGAGTGTTGAAATGGCAAAACTGTAAGTTGAGGTGTCAAATTGACAAATTATGCCAAATACAAGGGACTACAAATGTATTATACCTTTATTTTTGCATTGAAATTGTACCGCTTGCATAAAGTTTGCATTTTTAATTATTATTCACATTAAAGTTTGCTCCTTTGCATAATAAGTTCACATTTTTTAAAATAAAGATTGTATTTTAACTCATTTGCATCATAAAAGTTTGCATCTTTGATGCATTTTCATAATAAAGTTTGCATTTTATTATTATTCTCATCGTTAAGTTATCATTGTTAACATTTCTTAGCCATATTTACATTCTGTACATTTCATTTTGCTATATTTATTATCTTAGATTGTTTAGAAGTGATCTTTGGTGTTTTTATTTATTTATTTATATTTGCACTTAGTCCTTCCATAGTAACTTTTAAAGGGAGAACATAGGAGGAGTGGGGGGTTGAACTTATACCCTCTAATAATGTCTTAGCCTTGTGAAGATAGTAAATTATTTATTCTAGGTGGACTAGAAGATGTCATTAGTAATTTGTGCTTATTTTGAGCTTATTATTAGGTAATTAGCATGCTTAGGTTCATATTATACTATGAATCATTTTGCTATTCATATTTTGTGCTACTGATTATTATGTTGTTTCTCTACTTCTTTGTGATTTCCTAATACTTTTTATCTCTCGCACATGGCGTGGATGTATATATTTATGCTAAACTTTTTTTGCAAATTTTTTATTAGATTTAGAACTAGATTTATTTTTGTGCACTTTTTATCTTTTATATGTATTTACTAGGAAAGCTATGTAAATAATTCTTTATTTCTTATTTATTATTGTTATTTTGGATGTGGATGTGTGGTTATATTATATTCTGTCATACTGAAATTAGAGTGATGTGGAATGTGTAATTGGTATTACCTAATTAAAGGTAGCCAAATAGAAATAACTTCTCAAACATAGAATCTCTAGTTAAGATATAATTTTTGTTCAGTCTTGAGATTGACACACATTTTCCAAATAATCAAACGATGATTCCTTACATAAGGCTTCTTTAAATTTTTAAAAGAATACTCGCTCTACCCTTTTAAAAGGTGTATCTAATTCACTAATGTCATGGTCGTATATCCATTCTAATGCCTAAACATCTCCAATTCACTCATAAGTAATGTTTAGAATAAACAATGTAAGGGATAAGTATTAAAAAAAGTAACATATAGCCACATTAATAATTTTTAGTATTTGTTTTTATAAATAAAATACATAGTTTCTTCTACCACCAATTTCAGCTTAAAACCAACATAATTGTTGATGTGATACTAATGTATCACATTGCCATGGTGATAATGTTGCGCTAGCATTATCATTTTTCATACAATGTTGCACATTAATTATTAGTACCTAAATTTGACTAAGGGTATTGAATCAAGGGTTCTTTACAAAAATGCCCTAAAAAGAGAGGTTAATAACATCAAATGCCCTCTTGTTTTAATAAATTACATGTGTACCCTATTTTAACCAAAATTACACATGTACCTTAAAAACATTAATTGCTCTTATCACGTCTTCTTCTTCTTCTCCATTTTTTTTCTTTGGTTTCTTCATAATCTCAATTCTTCTCAACCACAATCAAATATTTAGTTTTATAATATTTTTCAAAGAAAAAATAAAGAAACATCTTTTATCTCTCTTTCATGAGCTATTAACATATATGATGCTACAAATACCAAAGAATAGTAGCTGCAGAAGAGGGGAGAAGAGTCAATTCTTATGATGTGAAGTTCCTATCAGACTTGAAAGTATAAGGAAATTGCATGTCAAGTAGTGGAGCATATAGAATAGCATTAGTCGATGGCATAAGCGGTGGGGTTGATTCTTGATTAGAAGAGGAGTGTATATTTATGATCCTTACTTTTTAGATTTGGTTCAAATCAAATTCAAAAGCTATCCCTTCATCACAATTTCTCCAGTTCTTTTTTTTTTTTTTTGTAAATCATAACATATAAATAAAAATGTCATCTTTAATCATCTTTTTAATCACTTTCCTTATACATTTCATGTTTATCTATATAATTTTTATATGTTATTTTAGATTAAAATAAGCTTCCAATGTATTAGAAAATAAGGGAAAATGATCAATTCTATTTTGAACCATAAGCCAATTATCAATTAAATCTTAATTTTAAAGTCATTTCTATTTGCGCTTCCAACCTTTTGAGTTGTTTAAAATCTATCCAAATGACATTGAGCTTATACCAAAGATCATATGGCAATCTGACATGGCTAGTAGTGGTTGACATGGCAAAAAAAATTAAAAAATATGAAATTCAAATGTTTCACTTAGTGTAAAATGGCGTCACTTTGATCTACAAAATGGTGTCACTTTGGTTAATAACACTGGAAACCTAAAATTCACATTTTGCACTAGTTCATTTTCAAGTTTCAACCTTTATTCAACATCACTTTCAACCTTTATTCTCTTATTCTGCCATTACTTTGAAGAATAAAAATAGTTTAACCTAAAGTGTGGTCTTACATATAAAAGCAAGTAGAGATTTTTATTCTCATGGTGAAAGTGAAAGCCATTGTAGATGGGTTCGAAGAAAAATTGAAAAATAGGGTAAATTGTTTATTGCATAATATATCGGTTCTTATATTTTTTCACTTTTGTATTAGAAAGATAAGCTTAAGAATAAATGGTAGTATTTAATATAAAGAAAAGTGGAATTTATTATTTAGGGATTTGGATGACTGGTGAAATTTGGGTTTTTGTGCATCTGGATTCAATGAGTTTTGGGCATTAGGTTTTACATACTTGCTTTATGGTTTTGTTTAGTTAAATGAGTTTAGTACTTGCTTTATGGTTTCGTTTCATAATATAGCAGTGTTTTATAATTTAAGGTACCTATAGAATTATGGCATAGAGGAGCATTTACGAGCAAGGATGACTTGAAATATGTTGGAGGTTAGCATAAAAATTTAGACAAGGTAATAAGTATGAGCTTAACTGAAATAGAGAATTTAATTAAAGGGTTTAGGGTACACCGAGGTGCTTGCAATAGTATATAACCCTCCTAAAAGTACCTATCTATAGGAGTAGAATGGAGGGTTAGAGTTTATAGAGACTGAAGAGAAATGCAAAATAATGATTAAAAAGGCAATTAGTCATGGCTTTTAAAGATATATGTCAATGCAATGATAGTTTAGCCTAGTGTAGGTTAAAACCACATCAATGGAGTGGGTACTAGGGCCACAAATGATGATAATGCTATCATTAATGGTGAAAATGTATATAATGGTAGTGATGAGGACAACTTGCCTTTATATGAGCCTTGATTCATTAGATGATGAGCATGCCACAGCAAAACAGAATTTGGAAGCATTTAAGCAAACCATTGTTGATAATGCCTATGGTCTTCACTTAAAAAGGAAGTGGGAGCTAGTAAAAGGTTTGTTGAGGTTGGTAGTAGTAGTAAAGGAGAAGGTAATGATAATAAAGACAGTGGTTACCATTCAGAGTACCCTGAAAGTGGGGAGGATCTCGACACTCATTCAAGCAGTTATGAGGATGACATGAAAGTAAAAAGAAGAAAGAAAAAAATGCTATTGTTTATAACCCCTTAACTGACCATTCAAAGTTCACTTTTACTTTAGGTATAATGTTCACAAAAGTTGAACCGTGTTAGTGAAGGGTATATGTATCACAAAAAAGGACTAAGAGGACCTTTATACTATAATTTTTTACTCCTGACCACACCTGCAACAGGGTTCTAAGCAATAGGATGGCTAACATAAAATGGTTGGCTAATGAATACCTCAATGGGTTTACGAAGAATCCTAAGTACAATGTCCCATTATTTGTCCAAGATATGATGACTAAATTTTCATTGAAAATCAATCTAATTTTGAGTTATATTGCAAAAAGCTTGGCTATGGAAAAACTGAGAGGATCATTAGAATCTCATTATGCTAGAGTAACCTTATGTGGCAAAATTAAAAAGAGTTGATAAAGATGGAAGATCTGAATTAGAATGTGATATGGGTGTTTTTACAGGTGTTTCTAAATAGGCTTTAGTGGGTTAAGAAAGGGATTTTTAGAGGGATGTAAGTATGTTATTAGTCTTGATGGAGCTTTTCTAAAAACGATGCTTGGAGGTGAAATTAGCCAAGATGGGAACAACCAAATGTTCCCAATCTCTTAGGCAGTTGTTTTATGTAAAAATGAAGCAACTTAGAGATGGTTTTTAACTAAACTTTTTAAAGATCTTGGTATTATTGATGGCATGGGTTAGACGTTCATTAATGATCAACAGAAGGTATATTTTAATTACAATGCTAATTTAATGTTAATGTAATTATTAATTTTAATTTAATCCAATAATTCCTTTTTCAAGGATTATTGAAGGTGCTGCGAGAAACATGTCCATATGTTAAAATTAGGAATAGTGCACAACATATTTACTCCAATTGGAAAAAAGTCCACCATGGCATAAAGTATAAGTTATATTTCTAAAAGATTGTTTACTCCACAAATGAGGTAGAATTTAAAAAGAATTTGCAAGTGCTGAGAGAGATTGATACAGCTACAGCATATGGATTCTTTGCTAGAGATCCTAAAGTGTTCTGTCGAGTCTTTATACAAACCTTTACAAAGTGTAAGAATGTTGACAACAATATGGTGGAGACATTTAATGGATGGATTTGTTATACAAGAATGATGCCAATTATTAACATGTTAGGGGACATTTGGTCAACTTTGATAGAAAGAATGAAGATTAAAAGGGACTTGATGATTAATAACCATGATATTTTATGCCTAAGAATTAGGTCAAAGGTTGAGAAGTTGAAGTGGGATTCAAGATTTTATATGGCCAAGCCAACTATTAATGACAAATTCCATGTGAAAATTAGTGATGAACAATATGTAGTGGATTTACAAGCAAAAAAACATGTAGTTGTCGAGGCTAGCAATTAACTTGAATTCCTTGCATCCATGGAGTTTCTAGCATTCATTACATGAAGCACACAATTGAAGATTATATTGATGAGTGTTATAAAAAGGAGTGTTATTTGAAGTCATATAGCCATGCCCTTGAACCACTAAATGGGCCAATTATGTGGCCAGCCATAAAAGATCCGCCTCTTCTTCCACCAGCTTTTTGAAAAATTCCTGGATGGCCAAAGGTTACAAGAAAGAGGGATGCAAGTAAAAAGAAAAAGGAAACAAAGCAAGTGGTAACAAGTTAAGCAGACATGGAGTGGCAATGTGATGCAAAATACACTTTGAATTTAGGCATAATAAGAGAGGATGCCTAAGGAAAAACACCTACAGATGTAAATGCTTTGAATCTATTTCATAGGCTTTAAATCTTGATTTTATGCAAAATATGCTTTGAATATATCAATATGTTTTAAATATGCTTTAAGTCTTGTTCACAGGCTACTCCACGTGCATATGTAAATGTTGAACAAGTTACCCCACCTGTAGATATAAATGCTTCACAGGCAGCAACCATAAGCAAAAGTGAATGCTTCACATCCTGCTAGTGTTTCATCAATAGGCAAAGCAGTTGTGAGTTTAAAACATTTTTAAGTTTAAACCTTTTTTTTTCCAATTCTTATATGGACTATTTTAGTGTATATTAAAGAACAAGGATGGCAACTTCTACTGCTTCAAAGGGCATTGGAAGAGTTTGAGCATCAAATACAAGAGGCTGAGGTAGACCATCCAAGTCAAGTCCAACTAGTAATAAGGCAACAATTGCCCGAGAAAAATATTAAGCAAAATGTGGATTTTTTCAAGTTTGTTTACATATATATCAAATGAATTTGTGCTATTTAAGTATAATAAATGCCCTTTTTTGTACTAAACAAGCAAGAAAGGGACATGGATTAATAATTTTTTAAGAAACAAGGAATATGTACATCAAGGTATGTGTATAATATATTTTTTGTTTTATTGTCCAAGAATAAGGTCAATTTAGCTATAATAGTGTTGTTTTAGTGTATCATTAGATAAAGTTAATGATAAGTTTTATTTATTATTTTGCAGAAGCTAGTGAAAAATAAGTTCAATTTGTTAGTGGTGTAAAGGCAGTAGCTAATGCAGCTAAAAAATTAAAATCCTCTTAAGTTTCAGTCCATTCAAGAATTGCAGCTATGCAAATATCATAGTCCAGCAAGAACACAACTTAGATTACTCTAAATGGGGTAATGTTTTTATTTTGGCCCTTATTAATTTTGTTAGGTTTACTTGTTAGCTTTAGCATACATTATGATTTAAAAGCTAAACAATGTTGCCTAGTTTAATTATATCATATGCAAAAGGAAATGGTAATACTAGCTGCCATACATATTTTGTGTGTATTTTAGGTTTATTATAGGGGCATACAAACAATTATACATATTTTTTATGTATTTTGGATGTTAATATTTATAGGCATTTTGAGTTTAAATATGTGTGTGACTATTTATAGGTTGTTTGCTGCTAAGTTTGGCCAAGTTTGATTATGCTACTTACGTAGCATTTTACACAAACAGAGTTATATATGACCATCAAACCATAACTTAATGGGAAAATGTAGCATCAAGTTAACAACAACACAAACTAACTAAAATGCACAAATTAAGCATTATATTAAAATGTTAGCCTTCATCACATTGCCCCACGATCCATCCATCTTTAAAAGTCACTAACAACCCCTTAAAGTCATAGCGTTTGCAAGTTAATAGAAAAACTAAAAAATACAAGACATTACAACACATAAAAATGCCATTCGGTAGAAGTCCTTGCTTGCCTTTAAATGATTCATTGCCTATGTTGTTTTCATGAGCTTTCCCTTTAATAATGCATTTTCTGTCTTCATGTCATTCCTACTAGTGTTTGTATGTTCATCTCCACTTTCAATACTATCTCTATCATTTAATGATCCTCCTTAACTTGTTTAACAACAACAAACTCCTTTGGTTCACCCACTCATCATGCCATATAAAATAGTCACACCCAAAATTCTATAAAAAAGTCACAAACAAGGTTTAAAAGCTTCATAAGAACACCTAGTTTCTAACATTAAAACACCAGCTATATAAAGCAATTAACTTTACAACACCAGCTATATGAAATGATGCAAGAACTATAAAAACCTATTAATGAATGCATTACAACACAATAATGAATGCATTACAAGAACACCAGCAATTACAATTGCCTCAAAGAACACCTTCTTCTAGTAAAAACTAATTGGGAAAATGATTTTTCATGCATTACTCATTAAATTTGTAATTGATAAAATTAAAGCCATGAGCATAACACCAAAACATTCCACTGGGATTTGAATCATTTCGAGATTTCTTTAATCAAACTTGGTTTCCACATATACATGTCATGATCTCATCACTCCTCAAACCATATATTCTTGTGTTTTAGATTGCTGCACTTTTATTCAGAAATTGAAGGTTGACAGTAGACAAAAAACCCTAGATTTCAAAATAGAGAAGACGGTATTTCATTTTCGAGAAATTGAGAAATGGGTTCAATGAGTTTTGTAAATAAAAGTGACGTCGTTTCACACTAAGTGAAATAGTGAGTTTTAGGCTTTTTAAATTTTTTTTCCATGTATGACATTGCTATCCATGTCAGATTATCACATCATCTATAGCACAAGTTCAATATTGTCTAGATAGATTTGAATAACTTGAAAAGTTGAAGCAGCAAATTGAAATGACTTTAAAATTAGGATTAAATTGATAATTGACTTATAATTCATAATAGAATTTATCATTTTTCCTTAAAAAATTTAACTTCTTATATCGATTGCCTCTTCCCTCTTCTCTATGTTTGCATGTGGAAATCGTGTGTTAGTATCTCACTTTTTTTTTTTTTTTTTTTGCTCTTTTTGCAGATTTTATGTTGGAAATAGGGGCTCAAAATGCTGTTGGGATGGCTTTTTTTTTTTTTTTATGGGTGGTTTTAAGTGTGCATAAGCGACAAAAGGGGATGTGGCTTTTAGGCAAGTTTAATTCATGAGGTATTTTTACTTGTGGACAAGTCTCATCCTCTCCCCATTGTGTGGATACATTGGTGAGGAGAAGATAATAGAGAACATGCTCTTGTTTATATCTGATATGGATTTCATGAACAATTTTATAATATGAAAAATAACCTACATCCAATTTTGTCTTGGACTTGTACTAATATCGTATTTACATATTTGAACTTTATTATACGTAGTCACTCCCACCCATTCTTTACCCACTTTTTATCATATATACTTACTTAAACATTGACACCAATAATTATCACTTTCTAGTGAATATTTTGAATATTCTATAGAATAAAAGATTATCCTGCTATGTAAATATATTATAGTATATAATGAGTACACTTTTGATATATTATACAAATATGAAACAACTAAAATATATAATCCAAAAAATAGTTTTAAATAATTAATCTTTGCAAATTTCATGTCTTAAAAATAACATTTGTTTTCTTTATTTAAATACCAAAGAATAGACAATAATAAAAATATATAAAAATTAAAAATACATGAACAACAACTATATTATAGTATACACTGAGTATATTATTTGTATATTAAAAATAGTATATAAAAAGTATAATATTTGTATTTTTTTAATTTCTTATACATTTCAAAAACATTAAAAAAAATCTAATAATTTAAGTATATATTGTTAGAAAATTGGTTAAAGAAATAGTTTGCCTTGAGCATAATAAATAAAAAATATTTGTATTCAATTAATTAAAATAAATAAATATACTATTTGTTCTTATATTTCAAACAGTATACAATAAGTATACTATTCGTATATTTGTGTTTATTGTACACTTCAAAACATTCAAAAATATATGATAATTTGAGTAAGAAATAGTTGTATACTATTTCATAAAAAATTGTCAAAGAAATAGTTGGCCTTGAGCAATAAATAAAAAATAATTGTATTCAATTAATTATCAAAGAAATAGTATATTAAAAATAGTATACAATAAATATACTATTCATTTTTTTTTTTTGGTTTCTTATACACTTCAAAATATTAAAAAAAAATGATAATTTAAGTATATATTGTTAGAAAAATTATTGAAAAATAGTTGGCCTTGAGCATGTATTCAATAGTATATTATTCATATATTAAAAATATACTAATCTTATTAACCGGACTTTGGAACAAAATTTAATTATGGATAAGAAGTACGATGTCATAGAGTAGGGCACTAGTCTAAAATAATGCATCTTTAGTGGTCATCTTATTTGTATATTATACAAATAACATATTATTTGTATAGTATTTGTATATTATTCATATATTATTTGTATATTAAAAATAGTATACAACAAGTATACTATTTGTATATTGTTTATTTCTTATACACTTCAAAACATAAAAAAAAAATTATCTGATAGTTTGAGTAAGTATATATTATTAGAAAAATTATCAAAGAAATAGTTGGTTTCAGCGCATATTTAATTAATAAATAAAAAGAATTGTATTCAATCAATTAAAATAAAAATATTATTCATATATTAAAAATAAATATAAATACCTCTGTTATTAGCTTCTACTCTTTTATTTTTTGTCTAAATATCAAATTAAAAAAGAATTAAAAAAAACTAAACACAATTATATCATATATATATATATATATATACACACACATACATGAATTCCTTATATACACATACATGAATTCCTAACAAATTCCAGGTCTTCTATTCTCTTCTTCCTCATCAGTCTCTTCAAAATTTTAATTATTAATTAAAAGCTATTTTCGGCTTTGTCAAAACTAAGTTGTGTATTTTTTTAGTCACTCAATTTTTAATAAATTTTAAATTTTTTTAATAATAATAATAATAATAAGTACTTTTGTTTTGCATTAATGGGTCTCTCATTACTCTTCATAAAAAATTATGAATTACTTATCAAGTATTATAAATATTATCATGCAAAAAGAGAATGAAAAGAGAAGAGGAGGAGGGAAAAAATTTTAAAAAAAAAAAAAGGAAAAAAAAGAGAAAATAAAAATAAACAACAAAAAGGAAAAAGGAAAAAAAATAAAAATAAAAAAGGAAAGAAAAAAAGAAGAGAAAATAAAAATAAATAAAGAAAAGCAAAAATAAATCAGAAAATAAAAAATGAGAGAAAAAAAAGAAAGTAAAAAAGTGGAAAGAAAAAAATAATGGGAGAGAGAAAACAAAAGGAAAAATAAAAAAGAGAAAAAAAAAAATTCACACTTAAAACTGAGTCAAATAAAAAAATAAAAAAAGCATTCCTTTGTACACCAATAAAAAGCCAGTCCAATTCTACAATTTTCTCTTCAATCAATATATCTAAGACTACAAATTATTGACGGTAAAAGTCATATAATCTAATAATGTTGGCTTTTACTACAGTTCACGTCTATACAAATAAAATTAAATTTATCAGATTAATTTTTATTTAATTATAACTATTAATTATCTTTATATATCCATACCTATAATCTGCATCAATAATTATGATTAAATAAGAATTAGTTGATGGTTATAATTTTATTATATAAATATGTATATTTATACTGAAAAATTACTCATTGCACTTTCTGTGTTTATATTTAAATTACATTGCACAGTAAAATGTTTATATGCCAAAATTTGTCAAACTGTAAAATTACATTGCACTTATTTGTACTTTACCCAGTGCTTAAAATGAGAGATTAAAAAAAATTTTGGTTTTAGCTGTCAAAATTTATTGTTTGATTAAGAAAATTTTGGTTAAAATCCGTTAATTTAACAAAATTTATCATAATGAGATCACTCAAATATTCTTTCAGCCCTGGCATCTGTTTTCGTTCTGATGCAGTTTCCATCGAGTTTTAAACATGCCATTAACATTTTTTATCAAGTCACCTTTTTTTTTTTTTTTTTTTTTTTTTTTGTGGCGGTGTCACAGTGCAAATGGAAATAAAGATCAAATCAATAATTTGTCCCAGTCTGAACATTTCTCACATAAGGTGCCCCATTTTCTCCCATCACCTGCATGAGCCTCTCCACTCAAAAGCAACAAAAGCTACCCAGATTAATTCCACAATGGCAGTTCAAACTATAATCTTTTTAAGCTCTTCTTTCTTGCATCCAACTTTTTCTTTTCTGCCTGAGCTTTTGCCAGTCCACCTTCTTTCTTCTGAGTAGCCACTCCTGCAGTTGCCACTGCCATAGGTCCCCCATCTCCTGCCACCTCCGGCACTGGCGCTACAGCAGCTGACTGATCCTTACTATTTCCGCCTTTTGTGGCTGCTGTACAAGGAGCCAGTGGGGACAGCAGTGGTATTGCAGCATTAACTGCTGTATTCTTCTGGTCATTGTTATGAACCGAGGTATTGCTTTGGTCAACATTCAGAGCTGTTGTTGACTCCGATATAGCTCCTGACTTGAACTTAGGTTTTGGTTTGGCATGAATTCCAGTGTACAGCCTATATCAATTAAATTTCAATAATCAGTTGGAACAGGGAAATCTTTTTCCACGGCCAAGTATAAATGTAACTGTCTAGCAAAAATGTAAGGGCGTTTAGTGAGAGGATTCAAATTTAGTATACAACTCAATGAATTTGAAGGTGCACAAGAGCCCCTACATTATGAACAAAGAAAATTGGCATCATTGCATACTTTGAAAAGTTTTACAAGGTCTCCAGGAACTGTGTAATTCAACAGCTAAGATCCAAAACAGATTCAAAAAATATTACATGTGAGATTCCCCCATTCTCAATTATAAACAGCATAAAACAGAAAACAATATGGATATTGCATACCTGGCATGTCTAGCATATTCATCATAATTTTCAAGCAGCATCTTGCCAGCCTGTTCATTTAATGCAGATTCTGGAAACGGTTCAATCAATAAACACCTCACCACCTGGTATCACAAAATTCACAGCAAATGAGAATTGGTACTAAAAAAAAGATTCTGGGGCAGCTCAGAAACAGCTTGCATCAAATATTAAAAAAGATGTAAACAATCTCAACCCAATAACAGTTTCAGTGAAGCTTACAATGAGAACATGTCGTAGTCCAAGACTTGGATTCCAGTCCTTTTTTAGTGTATTCACGCAAATTTCACCATTGGTTGCAATGTTAGGGTGAAAAATCTTTGTCAGGAAGTACCCTACAATATATACTTTCAGTCACAAGAAAGCAAAACAATATATACTTTCAATCACAAGAAAGCAAAACAATATAGCTTACTGATAGAACTCAAAAAACGAATGTTGTAAAAAAGAAAAAAAAGTCAATCAAGGCTAAATTTTCCTTTTCCTGAAATGTCTTGCCCCAGAAACAAAATTAAATAGTGCGAAATCCAAAATTCTAATGCACAACCAATCCATACTATTGTTGACCTTTTGGAGGGGAGTGCGGGAAGTCACGTGACAATAACAGCTTCATGCGGAAAAGCCCATTTTCATAAGGTGTCCCAGCTGCAAGGCCAAAATCTAACTTCAGTACAAGCCAGAACTTGGTTTTGATGATTGTAAATTAGAAAAGACACATGCCTGGGCCTTCAATATCAGCATATATGGTTGAAAAATCGTCATCATTTACTCCGACTTTAATACCCTCAGGTGGGGATTCATCAAGATTCTTCAATTCTTTCGCAAGTTGCTTTATCACATTCGGTGGAAGATTTTCATTTGTTGCCTTCAACACAACAAATTAGGAGACCATACAAAAGACATAGGATAATATATTATGAGTGAAAAATGATAGCAATTGCTCATAGAAAGAAAAATGATAATGGTACCAAGTCACATGTATTATAATTCAATGAAAATTGTCACTTTGTTTATTCAAGGAAGCACAAATTGCTTATCTCAAATCTGATGCATAATTCCCATTCACTATTACATGCTAACTAATGATTTGTGACAAAGTTTTCAAAAGTTTTGCTCAGAGTATAACTTACTTCATTTCCTATTACAATAAAGATCCTCAAGCTTGTACAAATTTTATTAGTACAATTGCTTCACTTAGCAAAGCAGTTTTTAGGGGATAATAGAGATCAGTATATTTTTCCAACATGAAGCCACATAGCTGATCTCAAGAAACTCAATGAAAAAATGAAGTAAGAGAAAGCAAGAAACCAGTTCTCATAGCATTGCATGAATGTGCAGAGACTTACCATGGCCATAGACAAATAGGTCCCCTTGAAGAGCCTAATGTGCTTTTGTTATCGATAATAAATCTTTTTCAGGAAATGATGTGCCAAAATCTTTTCTAACTTTGTTATTGACAGTTTTGATCAGATGACCTGTAAAGAACAAGGTATATTGTTTCACTTCAGGCATTTATTTACATAAATAAAGCATTTTCATAACAAGAGGGCATGAAAAAGTAAACAAGTTACACTTTATAAGTTACAGAACAACTGTTAAGAGCTCTAAACAAAGTAGGAAAAACAGCATCACAGACCAATTGCACATGCTCCATGATGAGGCCAGCAAAGGACAATTTGCATGCAGAGCTTCTTTTCTACTCTTTGTTTCTATCAACTTTTATGGGTGTAATTTGTAAAACCGCAGAGAATAGGAGCTGAAGAATTACATTTCAAGGAGAATGGTTCCCATAATTTAAACGTGTTAACTCAGGCCACCACGGACTAACCTTATCATTACAAGGACCATGCTTTAATGTCAAATTATCAATATTATCTATCTTTCTCAAAATATGATAAGGTTACTACAATGATGACAATAGCAATGGTAATGACATTCGCAATGCAAAAGCAATACCAAAGGTTGTGTGGTTGCAATAAATAATGATGAAAGGGTGGTGGGAGATCTAATGCCAAAAACAAATAATTTAGTTATAGAGGAAATCCCCATGATCCCAGGAATGCTGTTGCCAATGCAGATACAGCAATAATGGTGCTTGTGTAGTGAGAACTTCCTGGTCTCTAAGTTCTCATAATCCCATAAGTTCCTAGGAGATAAAAATTACCTCTAATTTCTCTATGCATCAATGTCAATACAAGTCTACTTAGATACATAGAACCTTCAATGAAACAAAATCTATAAAACTTTGCATGGAAAAGAACAAGATTAGGATACTCATGCACTTTCTATATGCAAAACATAGAGACAATCAAACAGATATGCACTAATTTCATGAACAAAGCCAAATTGAGCACCCAACAACTTCTATTGTTAAGTTTATGCCCTTCTTTATAGAGGGAAACTTGCTAATTACCTGTACAGTCGAAGATTTTTGTGTCAACTTTCAATTATCTTATCTCACCCAAATTCTAATCACAATCCCGAACATCTAAAATTTTGGACTCTAGACAACAATACACCTCTTTGAAAGCTTGTCAAATTCTGTTCATCAGTCATGGAGTGTCAATGCAAGTTGCAACATATAAAATAAGCTGCTACCAACATCTACACTAGCCTTTGTTACCCAGACTTTATGCAGATGCTGGATGTGGATATGCTAATGGGTGCAACTCAACCACTTCCCAAAACTTTTGAGTTTTGAAAGTTTGTTAAATTCTGTTCATTAGTAATGAGGTGCAAGTGGAAGTTGCGACACATAAAGATAAGCTGCAGCCGTTAGATGTGGACATGCCAATGGGTGCAGCTCAACCACTTCCCAAAACTGTCATTTTCTAGCTAATTTTGAGTGCCCAAGTACAAATAACCAGATCCATGCATGCTCATCCAAGTATTTGATTTCAGGTCAACATGAAGATTCATAGTGATTATGATTGTAGCTTGTAATTATGACTAATTGTGCTCCTTTTTTACAACTGAATACATGCTGTATAGATCATATAAATACATGATATTTTCTCAAAAATCATCTATTGCCCCAAATCTAGAATCAAGATTTCAGCATTTAACAAGTATGACAATGAAACACAACCTAGAATGCAATAATAATTTTCGAGAAACGAATAAATCAGTTAATAGATGCATGCTAATCAGTAGAAAGCCAAAACAATTGAAAAGGAATATTTGTAACAGAGCAAGCATCCCTCTTATTTATTATTCAAAATAAATAAATCACAGTAATCAGGGAGCAAATGGTTCGATGACCCAGACAGTGTAGAGCATCAGCTCATAAAACTTCCAATTTGCAGCAGCCAAATCTACCCAATGCATCACAGAGGTATGCTCTCAAAGTATTCGCAGTCTCAACTTTTAATCACAGAAATCTATATTCTTTTTATCCAAGAATTGAAAATATAATATAAAGTAACAGCTGGAACATTCCAAAGCAACATTGTAAATCTTCAATCTAATTACGCAAAGGAAATATTCCAGACATAGACAGAACCCCACACACACAATTCATAAAATCGAAAAGAAGAAAATCTCCCAAAATACAAATCTTAATGCGGACATTCTTAACCAAATTAGGGCATTTACCCATTTCAACAAATCAAGCAAAAATCCTCACTACTCTTAGATATCTAAAGGGTCTCACATTCCAATAAAAGGAAAGGAAATACATACAAGCAACAATGGAGAGTAAAGTAAAGAATCAGGTATCAGGCAAAAAAGAAAAAGATTAATCCATTGAGTAAAAGAACAAAACCCAGATGTGAAATCACCTTATCAAATTGCATTATGGTTATGGTTTTGGCATTGCGATTGCAATACAGAGACAGAGGGAGTGAAGAGAGAGAGCGATCTGTTCTTGGGATGATTGACTGGGTTGATGTTGAGAACAGATAGAAGAGAGAGATAATGACACTCGCACAGTTGCCTTTATACAAAGACGAAACAATTTTATTTTATTTTTAAAACGGTACTGCTACCAGCTGCTTCAAATTTTTTTGAAAAAAAATAATATAAAAATATTAATTTGAATAATTTGAGTTGAAATGACGTGTCACTTATCTAGTTCCTCGTGATTTATAGTCGTTGGGTGGTCGGTGTTTCTACGCGTTCCGTTTACGTGTGTCATTCCCTTGCGCTTAATTTTGGTAGTATCTTCTAATGGTGACATGCACGCTGTGTTATGGAGTGTGGGTTTTTAATTACATGCAATTCTGGCTTGCCCTATTGTTTTGTTTGAAGTGTGAAGGTACATTTTTACCTCTAATATATATACTGTAATACTGAAGATCGTATCGGCCCTAAAAACATTTATCGGCTCATTTAATCACAAAATTTTAAAAAATGAAGTATTTAAACCCCTCAATTAACAATTTTCAAACTATCGCCTCACCCAAAATTTTCAAACTATACACTCAATTAACAATTTAAACCCTATAAACTCATTGCCTCACCTAAATATCACTGTCCTTGATGCTTGTTTTCTGGAAATGCAAGCAATTAATGCTTCTCCTCCTAAGAAATTGCACAACAGACTAGCAGGTAAAGTTTTAAGTCCAAAACCTTATATAGCAAATGCGTTGCCTGGAATCTTAACACAAGCATGGAGCTTTATTTATGAACGTCAAGTTCAAGAACTAGGTCCTAAAAACACATTTTGTTTTCTTTTTAGAAATGCTGATGAATTGGAAAGGCTCAAGAAAGGAGTGTCTTGGTCTATTCATCATGCTCTTTTGGTTATCACTGAATGGCACCCTTCCTTGTCTTCTAAAGATATGGATTTTAGCTCTAAATTTTTTTGGATCCATGTTCATGGTCTGCCCCTCAATCATATCACTTTCAAGAATGCTATTTAAATTGCACAAGCTTTTTTTCTTGATCTAGTTACAACTGACAACCAAATGTACTCAGATTGTCAATGTGATCCTTTCACGCGAATTCACATTCGAGTTAATCTGCTGAAACCATCGCCAAAGGGTTTTTGGAACAAAAATGGTGGAAAATCCAAATGAGTTATTTTCCAGAATGAGAGACTCCCTTACATTTGTCAACTATGTGGCTTTTTCACCTATCGCACTAGGAACTGCCCTAACTTCATTATTAAAGAAGCAATCTCTAAGCAGGTCTATAGCCAGAGTGACTATGGGCCATGGATGCAAGCGAAACCACTCTGAAAAGTAATTCATCATCCCCTGCTCCAGCCTGTAGAAGTACTGTCCACATCAGTTTTATCTTCCATTATTCTGAAGCTTTCTTTGCAAGGTCTTGATCCTCCAACCCTAACCTAGAACCTAGTTATCTCTGCTAATATGAATCCTAAAAGGGATCAAAAGTGCCTAAATATTAAGAATTCAAGCTAATTAGTTTAATTTCCTATTTTGAAATTAATTAGCTTGATATGGATGAATTTTGGAGTCAATAAGGAAGATTTAAGAAGATTCTAGAAGATGTGAGAAGATTCAAGAATTTTCCAAGTCAAAGTCAAAGTCAAACAGTCAAACAAGTCAAAGTCAAGGGTCAACGGTCAACATGTGACATGGCATGCTTCTATTATTAGTTGTCATTTTGCTTAGTTGTCATGACTTGTAATGAGTTGTCAATTTTGACTTTTCAAAGATGAGTTGTCATGAGTTGTCCTATTTTGAAGGAAATCTCCTTAATTAAGGATTTTCCTATATAGGTATCTTTGGGAATAAGGAATAGAACTTTTTCCTTTAAGGATTAGGTTGTTTACATGCCTATATAAGGGCTAACCCTATGACATACAAATTGAAGCATTGAAATATTAAAAGTTAGGTTTTTTCTTAAACTTTGTTCTTTTGAAACTTTGTAAGTTTACTTGAATTGTTTTACTTCTACCTTTCATTACAATTGCTAGGTTAGATTAAATTTAGAATTGTGTGATTATTCATCTTATAATAGCTAAGTATGTTGTTTTAAATTAATAAGCAAGGGGTTTAGCTCCATCAACATAACCTATCATTGATGATCCTTGGGCAAGATTTCAAAGTTGGATGCGCGTTCTATCTTTGTTATAGGTAGGGTTCGTATCAGTTTGGTATCAGAGCCAAACTTCAAGGTTTGGTTATGTATCCTTTTATTTTCATGTAGTATCTATTCTTTTCTTCTTCTCAATTCTTCATAAATTGAAAAAAAAAACAAAAAAAAAATTTTGAGTGAAACGCGAGAGTATTCACATCCTTGAGTGTAAACACGTAAAGGAGTGCTTTGTGAGGATTTTTTTTTCTATATCTTTTCAAACCTAATTTTTTCTTAGCATGGATATGCCTTATTTTCTTGGTGAGGATTATCCTTTTGTTTACTTGAAATGGGTGCAACAAATGGAGGAGATATTTGATTCTCTTCAGATAAGTGATTAAAAAGTGCAAACTTGCTTCTAATAAATTTGTGGGTCATGCTACTATATGGTAGGAAGATTTGATGGTAAATGAGGTTAGAAATTGGGAGTTAATGAAAAGGTTAATATTTAGATATTTCATTCCTCATGATGTTAGGAATAAATTTTATCTTAAATTAGAAAGACTTAAATAAGGGGGTGTGTTAATTATTGATGATTACGCTAAAAAGTTTAAGTTTTTTGTAACTGCAAGTGATTTAGGTGAATCTGAAGAATAAAAATTTCAAGATTCATAAATAGGCTTAACAGTGAAATTAGACAAGATCTTATGTTTATGGTATAATTGCAACTTAATTTGTCTTTGAATGATGTAATTTCACTTGCTTTAGATAGAGAGAGTTGGAGTGATAAGGTTGGTAATCAAAGTGGTGCTAATGTTAAAGTGGTGTTAAGTGATCTTAAGAAGAAACATGAGCATCAATCATATGATCAAACTATAGAGGAAAGCATTATTCATGAAGAGAAGTGTGAAACAGAAGTGGTTGTGTATGAGGATATCAAATTAGAGTGTGAATCCAAGAATAGCGAATTTGTTGAAGTCATTGAAGCTAATAAGGAGTGTTTGTAAAGTTTTGAGCAACATAGTGAAGTTGTATAAGGATTAACTACTCAAGAAGTTGCTAAGAGTGCATCTTGTGATCATGAAAGTGCATGCATCATGAAGAGGAGTATCAAGAAGTTTGTACACAAAAGAAGGAGGAAAATAAAGAGTTGATTATTCATCATAATTATGCTAACAACTCTATTCATTCTTTTTCTAGTGTTTTGAAATTTGTTTTACAGACTTCTATGCCACATAAAGATCCCTTTGCTAATGTTATTAAAGTTCCTTATGTCCATAATGCAATCAATGGAATCTTCGCTTGTACCAAGAAGAACTTGAGATATTCATGTTTCAAGTTTAGAAGGAAGCCACAAGAATATAATCCTTACAAGTTCATGGAAAAGAGTTCTATGTTCATTCAAGTTTAAGATGTATTAAAGTTACTTCTATGGATTTTTACTTCAAAGGAGAGGCTTTTAACAACGGTGTTTATATTTGACCCTGGAGGATTCATGAATTTATCAACTTTAGAAGATGGCTATGATTCGAGGGCGATTCATCTTTAAGAGAGAGGGAATAATATGAACCCTAAAAGGGATCAAAAGTGCCTAAATATTAAGAATTCAAGCTAATTAGTTTAATTTCCTATTTTGAAATTAATTAGCTTGATATGGATGAATTTTGGAGTCAATAAGGAAGATTCAAGAAGATTCTAGAAGATGTGAGAAGATTCAAGAATTTTCCAAGTCAAAGTCAAAGTCAAACAGTCAACAAGTCAAAGTCAAGGGTCAACGGTCAACATATGACATGGCATGCTTCTATTCTTAGTTGTCATTTTGCTTAGTTGTCATGACTTGTAATGAGTTGTCAATTTTGACTTTTCAAAAATGAGTTGTCATGAGTTGTCCTATTTTAAAGGAAATCTCCTTAATTAAGGATTTTCCTATATAGGTATCTTTGGGAATAAGGAATAGAACCTTTTCCTTTAAGGATTAGGTTGTTTACATGCCTATATAAGGGCTAACCCTATGACATACAAATTGAAGCATTGAAATATTAAAAGTGAGGTTTTTCCTTAAACTTTGTTCTTTTGAAACTTTACAAGTTTACTTGAATTATTTTACTTCTACCTTTCATTACAATTGCTAGGTTAGATTAAATTTAGAATTGTGTGATTGTTCATCTTATAATAGCTAAGTATGTTGCTTCAAATTAATAAGCAAGGGGTTTAGCTCCATGAACACAACCTATCCTTGATGATCCTTAGGCAAGATTTCAAAGTTGGATGCGCGTTCTATCTCTGTTATAGGTAGGGTTCGTATCATCTACTCTAGGCCATTCTCTCACCCCTGCGCCTCCTGGATTGAGCCAAGCCCATACGCTTCCTGCTTCGAGCCAAACCCCACCTGCCTCATCCCTACTATCATCTAATCCTACTACATAACACTAACCTACTAAAAGTACTCAGCAAGAAAAGGATGTTGATGGAACTCATGTCCTCTCAAGTCAGCGAGAACAAGTTAGCAATGATCACTTAGAGCAACTCACCTTGGGAAGAGCTCTTAATAGCTTGGGGCCCTCTAGTAGTATGGCTCCTACTGGACTAGCCCTGCTGGCTGCCAAAAGGAAGGAACCCATCTCTCAATCCATTAATGAAGCCCAAAAGTAGATGGACACATCTTCAGAAGCAAAAATGATCAAGCCTGATAAAGGCCCGTGTCTAGTCAATACTAACCTTGTAAACTCTAACAAGCTTGGCCTAATATCTGCTCTTTCTTTGGTAGAAAAATTAGAGTCTGCTATGCTTTCTAAGGAGGCTTTATTTGGGCCAACCCCATACCCTACTGCTGAAGAGAAATCAAGTTCTCCAAGGAAAGTTAGGAATTCAACTTGAAGCACCTTGCTAGGTCCTCTATTTCATCTTCTAGCCATACTGATATTATGACATCCATCCTTTCTCCATCCAGCTAAATATAATATTTACCTTTAAGGCCTTTTTGCTTTTGATCCTTTGGATGTTTCTTAATAGTCAATTTATTTACTTATACTATATGCAGTCCCATGTAGGAGTAAAGTTTAAGACTATCTTGTTATTGTATTTCCCTTTGTTTTCTAATGAATTATGCTTGTTCAACAAAAAAAACTATCTATTTTCTTTTTATGTTAAAGTGTAATTTTGTAATGTAATATAAACATATCAAGAAAAATTTTAATAGTTCATTTTCCTACAATTTTGCCCTCTTTCTCCTTCATTCACATACACACCACCATCACTAGCTCCATTAACACCACTGTTGCAAAAACCTAGCAATTCCATTAACACTATTCTCTCTTTCTTCATTAACTGTCACTCTCTTTTTTATACTAACATATTATCCAATTTCACTTACCCATTGTTTACTGTAATCTCTTTGTCTTAAAAATTCAATACTCATCTCGTAATAATTCAATATATTTTTTCTTAAAAATGTTAAGAAAAATATTTGGCTGAATGCTACTTTTCACCCCTTGAACTTTACCTTTTTAATCTATTGCACTCCTTAACTTTCAAATTTGCCAATTAGACATCTCAATTTCTATTTTGTGCCTATATCACCCATAATTTAACATTTTAAATTTCTATTAAACACATGCATTGCTAATGTTGATAAGCAATTGAAATCAAAAAAATTTATATGCGTCTATCACTGTAGCACCATGGGTAATATAGGCACAAAATATAAGTTTAGATGTGCAATAGGTAATTTTTTGAAAGTTAAGGGGTGCAATAGATCAAAATAGTAAAGTTTAAGGGTAAAAAGGAGATTTTAGCCTACTGAAATATGTCCATGGGCATGATATTTGATATGTCATCGCATATTCTATACACGCACTCTAATACTCTAAATCATGGGTGATATAAGCATAAAATAAAAGTTGAGATGTGTAATAGGCAAATTTGAAAGTTGAGGAGTGTAAGTTTAAAGGTGAAAAGGAGTATTTGGCCAAAAATATTTCTTCATATATTTTTTAGAAATTTATTAGTTTTTTCTCATTTAGTAATTTTTCACATTTGTTTTATTCAATTTCACCTTCTTCAATGGTTAATAATGGCTGCCTTGATAATGGTCATTTTATAACTTCCACCACAGCGCCCTATCCTCCTTTCTCTCACTGGCTTCAATTGCTTGAAAATAAAAATCATTTTTAGTAAGTGTAGAAATAGAAGATAAATGCTCTAATAATGGAAATTATCTCACAAAACAAAGCATTCAAACAAATAAAAGTAAACATTGTATAAAAGAGAAATCCAAGAGAATTAAGAAATCTTTATATATATATTAAAAACAAAGATAAATGCTTTTGATTATTTATTATGTAAAAGATAAACAAAGTTAGGTAAATGATTATTAAACCACAGATCGGAACTTACCATCTATTTGTGCTAAAAATAATTTTTTTGGATTTAAAGTCCAATAGTTCATAAACCTATAATTAATTAAAAACCCAACTCATAAAAAATGTCTTGAGGAAGAAAACAAAAGGAAGATACAAGAATATTCTGGAAGACATAGTTAACAAGCTAAAAAAGTCTAAGGATCTGGTGCATTAATTAAATGAAAAAATATTAAATTTCCATTGCAAAACTCAGGAGTCTAAGGAATTATGAAGCATTGATGAAGTGGAAATGTCTAAAATTTCTTGAAAAAGTAGCATGTACACAATACTGTTTATAAAAGTTAGGAAGACATAAAGGAGGAGACATACAATCAACTAACATAACACAATCGACAACACAACCAATCATCATCAACAATTTTAATCAATCTTCAATTTAGCAATTTTTAATATTTTCTTAATTTATTATTTATTGAGTTATTCAAACTTTCATAATTTCCTTAATACAATTTTTTAGTTATAGTTACTAATCAATCACTCAAATTTTATATTCTCATCAAACTTGTCAAATTCATAAAATTTCTCATTAGAATCCAAACAAATTATGGTAAAGGCATTTAGGAATTCACAATTATTTGAAAAGAAGTCATATTTTACTTTAAGGAAATATTCTTCTAGAATGCTCGTGCATTAAACTTAGTTTGTCTAAAATTCACCAATAATCTTTTAATATGCACTAAAAATTGGAGCAACACAATCATATCTACTTACCAACTTCCCTCTTCTTCTTTTTCTTTTTTGAATTTAGACATGGATAATAGAGAATATAAGGATCTTATAGGATTTCAAAGAAAAAATTAAAATTTGTTCCATTTTTCCTTTTTCAAAGTAAGGAAACCATGAATAATGGTACAATGATTGGCTTCCAAAAATGGATTTTTAGTTGATTCCTAATGGGCTAACTATCTTGATGTCCATATAGAATTTAGTACAAAAATTAACGTTTGTTATTATAGCTACTATTTTTAAAAGAAAGTGTCCTTTTATTTACATTATGGGTGCATGTTGACTACGTGCATAATCAATCTTCTTATTTTGACTTTAACAAACAATTGGATTAAACTAATCATGTTTGCTATTATAGATAAAGTTCTTCCTATAAGTGACCAAAGCTCTTGAAATATCATTTCATGCATCCCCTAAGTCCATTAGAACTTAAACAAACACTAAGGATAAATCAGAGGTTATTCAACATTAAATTCAAGCCAATACGAGCCACTTAGTACACATCACAAATAGCCCTCACAATCAAGAGCATGACTCATAAATAGAAGACTAAAAAAGGCTTTATAATGTAAAGAAGTTTATGCCCCTCATGATTTGCCATCACGATCGTGAGTGGATCATGACAGACAGTCCAAACCATGATGGTAGTGTTCAACCCTTAAGACTAAAACTCTTTTGAAGGCATCAAGGCTCTAAATTGCTTATGGACAATGATCACGATTAGGAGGTAATCGTGAGCATCACACTTAACCATGAGTCTTATGAATCCTTGAAGCCTTAAAGACCCTAAGCCGCTCATGATCTCCCGTCACGATCATGAATGAATTGTGACATCACTTCTCCCAGTCTCTAGTGGCTACTTCTGACACCAACGACTATAATTTTCATTCATTATGATCATGAACATGCCCTTACAATTTTGAATAGCATTCTTCCTGCAAAAAGTTGAATAAAAATAATTAAAGAATGGTGAATATTAAAGATGAATTAAGTACACTTTAACAACTAGTCATGATCTCCAACTATAAATACAAGTGTTGGAGCATTATTCAATAGTTAGACACTTTGTTGGTTGGAAATTTACTCTTAGAAACTGTTGTGCATTTAATCTTTTCATCTAACTTTCTTATATTCTTAAACACTATTTAAGAGTAGGTTATGTGAAAAAACTAGGATTTCTTTTTCACCTTTTTTCTTGAGATAGAAAAAGGGAAGTGAGGACATATTCTTAATTATCTGGTTTAAGTGTTAGCCTATTAGAAACACTTGATTTTGGGTTAAGAGTGATCCTTAAACTTTTATTTGTAAGGGTTGAGTTAAGCCTCAAAACTCAAATTGTAAAAAATCAATCTAAGTGAATAGATTGAAGTGGTTCAAAAATCCTAACTTAAGAGAGTTAAGTGGAGATGTACGTTTGTTTGATAAACTAAACTTCTTAAACATTTGTATCCCTATCTATTGTTTCTTAATTCCTTTTTAATTTTTGCTAATTATCTTATAAATTCTCAAAATCCCCCTAGGGCAATTATAATGCTTATATCAAAAATTTTTTTAAATAACTATTTTTAAGGATGTTGTATATGGTAACTTTGAATTTTGATGTTCATTTAAACTTAAAAATGACATTATTATTGTAAAAGATAACTATACCAAGTGAAAAGAAGAGAAGTAGTTATTATGGTGGTAATATGGTTAATGATGGTGGTAAATGGAGTTAATTATATGATGGTGGTTAATTAGTATAACTTGGCACAATATTTGATGTCTAACAATTTTAAGTATTATTTCAACATGTTTTTCACTGTGTTAGTTATTGTGTAAGATTCAAATTTTTATTAGTTATTATGTAAGATTCGAATTTTAAAGTTATCACGTCTATGATAGTTGAAGGGTCACTTCAGTTGTGGAGACATTTCAACTATTACTTTAGTAATAGCTTAATCATGGGTATTTAATGGTTGTCCTCAATTCCTTAGACACCCTTACAACTATCTTTGAAAGTTTTGGTGCCTAAGGACATCATGCATCTTTCTAGAAACTCACTTTATTTATAAAAGTCACCCTCTAAGTTTAAAGGTTTCACTCTTCTCATTTTTTAAAATTTTATTTTATGTTTTTTCTACTATATTGCTACTTTGCTTTGTTGTTGTTGCTCTTTTTACATTTTGTCAGTTAGTTTTATCTACTTATTGCATTGGTATCTTTATAAAATTCATCTTCAATCTCCATCTCTTACAGTTAAGAGGTTGTTTTTAACTTGATTCTTCTATATATTCTTTTATAGTTGTTCTTCTCTTTGAACTTGAGATATTATGGTCCCAAGAGAGTGTAGATTCCTCTCAATTTAAATATATGGTAGACAAATAGTTCATTAGAATATACAAAAGGAGATTTAAGATTCCTTATAAGTATAAAATATTCATAAAGAACATATTTAGGGCTCATGAATATCTCGAAGGAAATAATAGAATAGTGGTGTATGTGGATCAACTTAAAAAAGGATTAAAGTTCTCATTAGATCCCTTCATAAAACTTTTCTTAAATAGCTATAACATAACACCTAGCCAACTTCATCCTGATAGCTACCATCCCCTAACTGCTTTTTGCAAGCATGTTCAATCTTATAGTCAAGATTTGAGTTTCATTATACATTAATATGTATTGCCTCACTAAAAGAAGGGACAATTAACTTATTCTTTATCAATCATATCTGGAAGTAATCTTTTCAATAAATTATTCGACCTTAATAAGAATTGGAGACACAAATATTTTATCGTGGAGCATGAGTCCAACTTTGATAGCATTCCATGAGACTAGTCAAATGATGCTCACATCGTCAAATGTCCTCCACACTTCCTAATGATGTGCTTTCATTCCTTGGAGAGTTGCATAAGTGTGATTATATAGATATTCCTTTAACGGACAATTATTCTTGAAAGTATTGTATAAGATTGTACTCGAGTAGCACTAGCTTAAATCAGGTAGTAAATCACTCAGCTAGTACTGAAGGATCCTGTAGAAGGAGGAGACATTTTAAAAAAAATGCTCTCAACTACTTAAGAGTCCAAACCTTAATGGTTAGATTGAAAATAAAGTTGATAATCCTTCTATCTTCAACAAAAAGTCTGAGACCATGTCGTTGATGATACGGAACCACCAAGAATAAGCTTAAGAACCTCTTTATGTATTCGAACCCCCAAAGCATTAACTTGAAAACCCCAATAGCTAATTCAGCAACAACCCCTAAGAAAGGTTAGAATTCAGATTACTTAGATGATCAAAGAATTAGAATAAAGAAAACTTATTTCTAAATTCCAATTTTGAAACATACCACAAAAAGGTAATCAATCTACTTAAATGTTCCTTAAAGCATGTATTCTATACTAGAACATAAAGATAAAAGCAAAACAGCCTTTAGGTTTTAAAACATCAATTTTTAATCATCAAAATTCATCCAAGGTATATTTATAGCCTTTACAAGGTTTTCCTTAATAATCCTAAACATAAAAATATGAAACTAATCTAATCATATCTCAAATAAGAATTCTTAACAAATTCTTAACGCACTTCCTATTTTAAAAATAACACTTATTAAACTCAATAAAACAAATGGGCTTTTAAAATAACAATTCCTCTAACCCCTTATTTAATATAATTAAACGTAAATAACAATGTTTAAATAACTCTGCCATATATATTCGGCCAGCCTATGACAAATATGGACCATTACATACTTAATTAAACCTATTAGTAACTTGGACTTGAATTAAGTTGTATTAAACTTAAGCTGCACTTGTCCCAAAGCTTTGGTGTCTTGTAAACTTTCACTAGTTGAATTCATTAAGCCTTGTAGATGATGGATTAAGGTTTATTAAGGCTTTTGAGATTGAAACCTCGTTATAGGCCCTTGAGGCATGCTAATCGGACTAGAAACTTCATAAACTTTGTCTTCTTGATCATGCTCATCTTTATCATGTTGAATCATTGGAACTTAGTGTGTAGGCTGTTCCATAACATTTCCCCTCTCCTAAAAAAGATTCATGCTTGAATCAAAAGCATCACCTACATCAAAAGGACTTAAATCAGCCACATTAAATAAAGCACTAATATTATATTCATTGGGCAGATCCACTTTATATACATTATCATTAATCCTTTCAAGTATTTGAAAAGGACTATCTCCTCTTTGTTTTAGCTTAAAATTCCTTTAAAGTGGAAACCTTTCTTTGCAAAAATGCACATAAACCCAATCTTCAAGCTAAAAAATCATTGGCTTCCTTCCTTTGTTCACAAGTGAAGCTACTTTAGGATTTTGCTTTTCAATCTTTTCCTTAACTTGCTTATATAACCTCTTCACCAAATCTGCCTTAAAATTAGCATCAACACTTAAAAAATTATTAAGTGGTGTAGACAATGGGGTTTAGCGCGCGTCTAAGATTTTAGCAATCGTGACAATGTTTTGGCTCAGGGCTTTAGAGAACACACCATTATACCAAAAAGTCATAGCATGGAGATGAGGAGTCACCACTCAGAGTAATAACTGGGACAATTCAATTGGTGATACTTGATTCTCTAAAAGAAAATTAATACCACAACTAAGAGATTCTAGGAACAGAATACTAACTTTTTTTAGTCTCATGTTCATTTAGAATTACATTATGAATTACTATCTTATTCTCTATTTACACACAATTTTATTAAACCATAATTAAACAACCATCTAGCCTTAAAGCAAACTAGTCATGAAATTGCATGTAAAAAATGCATATGAAGCGCATCATCCCTAGGTCTAAACTATATTTATTTTATTTTAAAATTAGCTAATTCTACATTTTAATTTACAAGTGAAATGGATTTAAAGGTGGACCTACATGTTAATAAATGAGCTTAAGTCTATTTATTTTAATTTTAACTAAAAATAAGCCTATAGTCTACAAATTTTAAAGAAAGAAATTAATTAATGGGCCTAATTCTAACCTAATTTTAATTTAAATGAAAAAATCAGCCTAAGTGTATTTGTTTTAAAAGAAATGGAATTAATGGGCTGAGCTAAAATCTAAGTTAAATTTTAATTAAACTAAAAATGAGCCTAAGTCTAAATTAATCAAATTGGCCTAAATTAATTTTAAAATTAATTAAAATTAAATCTAATTTTAAAAAGCTTATTAATTAAATGAGTTAGAGCTTAACATGAGTTTGGAGCCCAAAACCTATAAAAATAAATAAACAAGTCCAAAAACATAAAAAAAAAATATAAAAACAATCAAATAAAAAAAGATCAAACAAACAATTAAATTATTTTTTCTAAAAAACTCTAATTTTAATTAACATGCAACATAAATTAACATACTGTCTCCATTGATTTTAATTAGGATTTGCCAAATTAACCTAATTTACTAATTAATTTTAATGACAGAAAATAAAAATATTAATTATTTCTCACTATTCGGGCTGTTACAACCTACTACAAAAATAAATAAAATAATAAATACATGCCCATAATGAAATACAAACCAATAAAAAAACAACATAGAAATAATAAAAATAAATTAATTTAAATTAAAACCCTAATCTATGTTCAAATGATATATGGGCATATCCATGGCATTCCATGGACCTTCATGGGTTATCTATTGATTTTATTCTCCACAGTATTCTTGTCACCCAATCCATCAAGTGAAAAAATAAAAATAAAAAAAATAGTCAATGAATGATTAAAAATAATAATAATAAATCAAATTAAATATAAAATCAAAATAAAAAATAAAAGAAGAAGGAGAAGAAGATTTGAGAATGAAATGTAATATTAATTTCTTTCAGAAGGATAATCACCATTGATGAAAAGCCTCTAGTTTTTGTTGTGTTTGTCTGTGGTTTTAGTTTATTTGATCTAATTTTTTGGCAAAACAATAAAGAAAAGTACGTGAAAAAATAAGAGAGAAAAGACTGAGTTTTTTTGGCTCATGGCTAAGAATAAAAAAGGTAAAGAAAAAAGAATAAAACCCTAGAAGCCTCCCTAAGTCAAAAGAAAATTACATATAAATAGAGTAACCCTGTAACCCTAAATTAGGTATAAGATCAAAAATAAAATTATTTTTTGAATTATTTATCTAAAAAAATAGGACATTTATCAAAATAATTATCAAATAAAATAACAACCATTCAAAAATTAAATAAAAAAATTATTTTTCTAACAAATTTATAAAAACAAAAAATTACTTCGTGAATTGGCCAGTAGCCAAATTTGCTACTTAAGTGGTTGTTCGGCCTCAAAATTTACCTGGCCATTTACATTGCCAATTTGGGCCACATTCGGCTCTCTTCTTCTTTTTTTTTTTTCTTTAGGCCAATTTGGCCTTTTTGGCGAATTTTCATTTTTTAATTTAATTTTTTTCTTTTTATTTTTTTTGAAAATTTATAAATAATAATAATAATAATAAATAAAATTTAAAAATAAATCCTAAAAATAATTTACATTTTAGTTCAAAACTAATAAATCTAATTTTATAGTCAATCTTCATCATTTGGTCTTCTGTCACATCCAAACTTAAGTCATCTCGAAATTGAGTGCTTATAGGTGATAATGGCAATAAATCAATAGAAGTAAGCAGATTAAATCCATAAACAATCTCAAATGGAGAGCCATTAGTAGTGCTATGAACAACCCTATTATAAGCAAACTCCACAAATGGTAAACAATCCTCTTACGTCCTAATGTTCTTTTCTGTGATTGCCCTAAGCAAAGTAATCAAAGTTCTATTAACTACTTCAGTTTGCCAATTGGTTTGAGGGTGACAAGCAATTAAAAATAATAGCTTAGTTTTGAACTTTCCCCACAACACGTGCCAAAAAATAACTCAAAAAGTTAACATCTCTATCACTAACAATGCTCTTAGGTATGCCATGTAAACGCATAACTTCTTAGAAAAATAAATCAGCAATCAACTTAGCATCATCAGTGTTATGACATGGTATAAAATGAGCCATTTTACTAAATCTATCAACCACAATAAAAATACTATCATGACCTTTCCTAGTTTTAGGCAATCCAAACACAAAATCCATAGACAAATTAGTCCAAGGTTCACTAGGAATGGGTAATGGTGTGTATAACCCATGTGGTTTCAACCTAGACTTAGCCTCTCTATATGTAATGCAATGCTCATAAACTTTATGCACATCATGTTTCATACCAAGCCAAAAAAAATATTCTAATAGAATATCATAGGTCATAGCATAGCATATTACGTGCTTTAATACCACTTGTAGGACTATAGACTCCACATATCGCCACATTGGTATGATATCGTCCACTTTAGGCCTAAGCCCTCATGGATTTTCTCTTGGGTTTTACCCCAAAATGCCTTATTAAACCTCCTCCATATGCCTCCTTAATCAATAATTCTCTTATAGAACACTTAGGAATGCACAATCTATTTCTTTTAAATAATAAACCATCAAACAAGTAAAAATCATTCGAAACAAACCCATTATCGCAAGATGCATATATATCAGTTTCATCATCATGAGTATACAATTCCTTGATAAACTCAAAATCCAAAATTTAGCACTAAGTGAGTTAAGTAAAGTGTACCTTCTAGATAATGCATCGACAACCACATTCTCTTTTCCTTACTTGTACTTAATCATATATAAGAATGTTTTTATAAACTCCACCCTTTTGGCATGCCTACGATTCAACTTATCTTGACCCTTTAAGTGCTTTAAACTTTAGTGTGTATTACAAACACCCTAGGCCACAAATATTACTACCATGTGCTCAAACCAAAGAATATAATTCCTTATCATATGTTGGATACTTCAAGGCTACCCCACTCAACTTTTCACTAAAATACATTAGTGGCCTCTAATCTTGCATTAAAATAGCTCCAATTCCTATGCCATTAACATCACATTCAATCTTAAAAGTTTTATCAAAGTTAGGTAAAACAAGTAAAGGTGCATTACATAATTTATTCTTAAGTTCATTAAATGCATATTCTTGTGCATCACCCTAAACAAATCTAACATTTTCTTAACTAACTCATTCAAAGGTGCGGCTATAGTGTTAAAATCCTTAATGAATCTCCTATAGAAACCATCAAGCCCATGAAAACTCCTTACCTTACTAGCATTTTTAAGTTTTAGCCACTCCTTAATTGCTCTAACTTTCTCTTTATCAACCTTAATACCTTGACTAAATGCTACAAAACCAAGAAAATTAATCTTATCCATGCAAAAACTACACTTCTTAAGGTTAGAATACAACTTTTATTATCTAATTGTCTCTAGTACAAGTCTTACATGCATAATATTATCATCTAAGCACTTAGAGTAAATAAGAATATCACTAAAGTAAATAATAAAAAATCTACCCAAGTACTCACGCAACACATGGTTCATCAATCGCGTGAATGTGCTAAGTGCATTAGTAAGACCAAATGGCATGACAAGCCACTCGTACAATCTTAGTCTTAAAAACTATTTTCCATTCATCACCAACATTCATTTAAATTTGATAATAACCAGATTTTAAGTCTATTTTGGTAAACAAATAAGAACCATATAATTCATCAAGCTTATAATCTAATATAGGAATAGGATGATGATACTTTATAGTGATTTTATTAATGGCTCTGTAATCCACACACATCCTTCATGTTCCATTCTTTTTTGGCACAAGAATAACAGGAGTCGAGCAAGGACTAAGACTCCCCCTCATATACCCTTTAGTTAGCAACTCCATATATTTTTGGATCTTCTTTGTCTCATTTGGATTAGTTCTATATGATGGCTGATTGGGTATGGCAGCTCTAGGAATAAAGTCAATTTAGTGTTCTATGCCTCTAATTGATAGTAAACCACTTGGCATCTTCTCAGGAAATATATCTTCAAATTCTTGTAAAAGATCAATAAACACACTAGGCAGAGATGGTTAAGTTCATTAGTTGCCAAATAAGCCCCTTTGTACAAAAGCACAAATATAAGTTAATTGGAATACAAAGCTTGCCTAACCTAAATTATCCTAGCTATCAAACTAATATTTTTTTATTTTTCTCTCTAGGCCGAATATACTCTCCTCTTGCTTTTCTCTCTTTTTCTTCACTTTTGTTATGTTCACTCTCTAAAGCACTCTTCTTACTCTCTTTTTCTTTCTTTTCAGCCTCCATTCTTATCTTTTCCATTTTACATTAATCTTCATACACTTGTCTTGAGGAAAATGGTGTTAATATAGTCTTCCGTCCATCCTTGGTGAATGAATACCTATAGAGGTACCCATCAGACTTAATTTTTTTGTCAAATTACCATGGTTAACCAAGCAAAATTTTTCCAGCATGCATAGGAACTACATGACATAACACTTCATCATGACATTTACCAATTAAGAATGAAATAATAAATTATCTATTTACCTTGAGCTTACCACGATCATTAAGCCATTGAAGTTTGTATGGTCAGGGATGTGGTATAGTAGATAGCACCAATCTATTAATCAAGAATGTACTCACCACAATAGTGCAACTCTCACCATCGATAATCATACTACATGCTTTGCCTTAAACATGACACCTTGTATGGAATAAGTTATCCCTTTGCTCCTTATGGCAATCCGTCTTAAATTGAGTGCTAAGAGTATGTCTTGTAACCAGTATATCACCCTTAATTGGCTCCTCAATGCTCCCATCACTATAACTTTTCAATTCATGCATCTTATCCTCATCGCTTTCATTATTACCCTCTTCATTATCAGTCACTATCTCACCATTATGTAGGGTCATAGTCCTCATATTAGGGCATTCCTTGCTAACATGACCTACTCTTGACACTTCCAGAACTTAATATCTCTATTTCTCCCTTTAGGTCCTTTGATTTTAGTTTTCTCTTTAAAAACCAACTCTGTCTTTCCCTTTACAACATCATAAGTACCCTTATTTCCACCTTTAAAATCACTTTTCCTATCCCTTTTCCAAGTAGAATTAGAGTTGTAATAAGGTTTGGAAACATACCTTGCTACCCTCTTCTTTGGAGTTGCTTTTCCACTTTGACAGTAATATGCACTATCTCTTTTAACTCCACATAAGGTTATAAATCCACTCAGTAAGCTATCTTTTTGTTCAAACCAACTAAGAAACGTGCCATAGTGGTCTCCATATCTTCCTCTATATCAGCCCTAGTCAAGATCATTTCCATCACCTTATAGTAATCATCCACACTCCTACTAACTTGTCTTAGAACTAAAAGTTTTTGTATAAGTTCCCTATGGAAATATCATGGTACAAATCACTTTCGCATTATAGACTTGAGATCATACTAAGTCTCAATTGGATACTCCAAATTTCTTCGTCTACTAGTCACTAAGTGATCCCATTAAGCAATAACATAATCTAAAAATTGAGTAACTGTCAACTTAACCTTCTTCTCTTCATTAAATTGATGACAATCAAATGTAAGTTCCACCTGCTTTTCCCACTGTAAATAAGCCTCTAAATCTAACTTACCTTGAACATGAGGTATCTTATGTTTAATGCTCCTTAAATTTCTATCTATAAAATCATTATTGTCTTAGTTTCTACCATAAAATGGATTTTCTTGAATTCTTCCCCTGCCTCTACTTAAACCTCAGCCTCCTCTACCTCCTCCCCTAGGTACACCCATTCCAGTAATGGCATCATCATCATCTGCATTGTAATCATTGTCATCATCTCCTAAATTATCAACTTGAGGTATTCAGTTTCTAATTCCCCTATTCCCCTTATTATGATTCAGTGGTACTCTTTCAATAACTTGCATCCATGCAGTCTAATACTTTCCTCAAAGCCTCCATATTTCTATTAAAACATGAAAATTCTACTTGTTGAGCCTTACGTAGTCTAGCTTCATCAATATGATCAACATTATTATCTTCACTATTATTTGAAATTACTACATAAGAGAGTTAGAAAAATAATGAAAAATAATAAAAGGACCTCACAAGCACTCCCTCATGTGTTTTCATTCAAAAGATGGGAATGGTCACTCGTGTTTAAATCAAGCAAAAATTTCACTCTGGGTTTCCTCATACCACTCAAGCTAATTTCTTTTATATTCTTAGGTGAATCACACTTTTAGAATAATTTAAATAGTTTGAAGCAATTCAAGTAGAATTCCAAAACTGAAATTCATAAAACAAGTTTGAAGTAATTTGGTCACAAGAAAAAAAATGACAATTCAGAAGCAATAAATTAGGAAAACTCAAAGAAATGAAAAAGACATGTGAACTAAATATAAAGATCTTTTAGAATAGGAAAGAAAAATCAATTTAGAAGGTATTTTAAGAAGAAAACCAAATCTACCACAATAAACAATATTCCTTAATGAGCAAGTATTGGAATAATATGCAAAAAGCCCAAACCAAATAGGATTAGGAAAACCTAAATCAGACCTTTAATAAATAATATTCCTAGATAAGCAAGGAATGGGAGGATATGCAATTCATATTTGATTAGGAAATAAATCACTCAAAAATAAATCAAACCTTATTAGGATATTTAATCACCCAAGACTTTAAATTCTTCCTTTTTAATCACTTCCTCTTTTTTTTTATTACTATTTTTTTCTTCCTTTTTTTGCACAAATTATTTTTTTTATAAACCTTCAACTATAAACACAAATCTAAATTTTAGAATGCAAAATAATTGAATCAAAGAAAAATAAAAATAGTACTAATAGAGAAGAACAAAGAACAAAAAACAAGAATAATAAACAAAGAACAAGAACAAAATTTAAAAGATCAAGGAAAACACAAAATAAAAATCAGAACTATGGATGAAAATTATAAAAGATAAAACTTGATCTAGAGCCAAAGCTTTGATACCAAATGATACAGAACCTCTACGAATAAGCTTGAGAACCCCTTTATGTATTCGAACCCCCAAAGCATTAACTTAAAAACCCCAATAGTCAATTAAGCAACAACCCCTAAGAAAGGTTAGAATTTAGATTACTTAGATGATCAAAGAATTAGAATAAAGAAAACTTATTTCTAAATTCCAATTTTAAAACACTTCATAAGAAAGTGATCAATCTACTTGAATGGTCCTTAAACCATGTATTCTATGCAAGAACATAAAGATAAAAGCAAAATAGCCTTTTGGTTTTAAAACATCAATTCTGAATCATCAAAATTTGTCTAAAGAAAACCAATAACCCTAAACATAAAAATAAGAAAATAATCTAATTAGATCTCAAATAGGAATTCTTGACATACTTCATCTTTTAAGAATAACACTGATTAAACTAACTAAAACTAATGGGATTTTAAAATAATAATTCATCCAACCCTTTATTTAACATAATTAAACCCAAATAACAATGATTAAATAACTCTCCCATGCATATTCGATCAAGCCATAGCAAATGTGGACCATTACATACTTAATTAAACCCTTTAGTATAATTATTTCATCTTAGTATATATTAAAAATGTTCCATTCAAAATAAACTAACAAAATAATATCTCAAATATACTAATAATAGTTTAAACTAAAAAAAGATAATATACCCAAAAAAAATAAATCAAAAGCTAAAAAAATTATAATTGTTCTCCATGAGGCCTCATGTTTTAATAAAATTAAAGAATTTTCTTATTATCAACATTATCAAAGATGTCTCTCTCCACATATGTGATCAAACAATCATTCATCCATGAATTATACATTATATTGTACAGTTGATTCTTTACCAATTTCATTGTAGAAAATACTTTTTCCATGATTGCAATAGTAATTGACAAAAGCAAATTTAATTTCAAGTAAATACACTAAAGGATATATAACATCCTTTTTTAATTCAACTAATCTCTTGTCAAGATCACTAATACCTTTTAACTTTAAGAATCTTTCATCGAATCTCATGTCAACAATATAATTATCAATTAGTTGATTGCTAAGAATAATAAGATCCACCTTTAAGAAATCAAAAAGATAAAATTTAATAAAATGAAATGATTTTTACTTGTCAAAAACACAAAATAAGTCATTTGAGTTCAAACATGCTATATAAAGAGGCAGCTCCATGTTGACCTTGGTGAAATGATTATTAAGTTCTTATATTTGTATATCAATCAAAGTATAAAATAATTCAACCTGATAATGACGTAAATTTATCATTTGTTAGGAATTTTAATATGACCATCCTCAAATGATAAAAAAATATTTGGAACATTAATATTGTGCCTTTCACAAATCAAAGAAACTTCACCAAACAAAGACTCTCACCTTTTATCTTTAATTATTTAGAGTCGTTGTTTAAACATGTTAATTAAAGAAATGGCATTAATAATGTCTTGATCTTTTCTTTGTAATTCTTATAATAATTCATTGGTGACTCCCAATATATTTGTCATTATATATGAGTTGAATACAAATTCAAATGATTGAATATATTCAAGAAGAGTATATGCTTCATTTTTTGCTCTAAATTTGTACCTTCTTCCAAAATTATCTCAATAATATCAATAATGGAGTAAAAAATCATAATTAAATTTGTTAGTGACTATAATATGAGCCTCAACTTGTATCACCATGTCTTTGAAAAGAAGTTTTTTGATGTAAACCTCATCCGCTTAAGATTTCACTATTTTTACATGCTTCAATAATCTTTTCATATTGTCTTTTATGAAGAATATCTTTTCTCTTATAAGAAGCCCTAACCACATTTAACAAGCTTGAGACGATGTTAAATAACAAGGCAATTTGAACATGATTCTTTGGCACTACCATAAGTGCTATTTACAGCTGGTGAGCAAAACAATGAATATAATATGCAGAACTATTTTCTTTCAAAATTAAAGTTTTCAAACCATTAATTGCACTTTGTATATTACTAGCTCCATTATAACATTGTCCACGTAGAGATGATAAGCTCAACCCATACTTTGAAAACAATGTCTTCATTATAAGTTTTAATGATAAAAAGGTTATGTCACTTACATGTACAATATCAATAAAGCATTCAAACACACATCCTTTGCATTCACATACCGCAAAATGACTGCCATTTGCTCTTTAATAGGGATATCATAAGACTCATTAACAAGAATAGAAAAACAACTCATCTCAAAGATCATTAATAATAATATTATTAGTTTCAATTACAACAGCTTGTGTAATATCCTTTTGAATCTCTAGAGAAATAACCTTCAAATTACCATGTGCATTTTCTAAAACAATATTATTGATATCTTGATTATGATTAGCCAAGAATTATAAAAGTTGATGAAAATTTCCATCATTACCATAATCTTCCAGTTCATCAAGAGCACGAAAAGATAATCCTTTGTGCAAAAGGAATCGAATACAATCAACTATTGCAATTAATTAAATTATATAGTTTCGTCGAGCTTGATTAGATTGTCTAGCATAAGCAATTTGACTATATTTCTTTTAATTCATCAAATCTTGATATTTCTTCAAAGTTATGTTATGAGCACTATTTGGACCTCTTATGTGATTTTGAAACCTTTCATTCTTTTTCCAATTATTAAAACCACCAGTAACAAAAGTATCACCATTTGCTTAATCTATAATATATGGCCTATAAAGATAACAATATAGACAACATACAACATCTTTTGTAACATTGTACTCTAACCAATTGCCATATTCCTTAACCCAAGATGAAACAAGTCGGCGATAAATATTTTCAATTTTTTTCTTTTGGAAAATCATGATTAAAAAGTTGACAAGGTCCTTTTTGCAAATAAGCAATTCTTATCTTGTCACGATCATTAGGATGATAATCTAAAATTCTTTTCCATAATCCAGGATCCGAAGGAAGATCATCTAAATTAATTTCCAAATGAGGCTTCTTCAAATTGGAGGAACTATCACATTTCATAGTTGTATCCTTGTTTGTAATAAGTTCTTCAACAGAAACTTTTTCTTTTGAGAAATTTATCCATAATTATGTCTATAATCAAAATCAAATAAAAGATAATCAACCATCACAACTCAAAAAATATTATAAATTTAGTTTTTAGAATAATAGCTAATGAGCAAATTAAAAGAAAATATGATGACAAAAAAATTAATTGATAGCATATAAGTTAAGTACGTTCAACAAAAAAACACACACTCACTTAGATAAAAAAAATACACACAATTATTTAGGTCAATCAATTGGCGAGTGTAAGAGGTAAATATCCATATTAGATTGAAAACACTAGTTGACTATCCATCCATGTATAGATATGGAAACCTAGTGCTACATATTAATTGGAAACAAAAAGAATTTGGTTCAAATTCACAACATGCTAGTATTGCAAGTGTTATTGTTGGAACATGATAATATAATGAAATAATAAAAAGAACACTTGATTTATTTATAATTCAGTCCACTCTAGCATGGTCTAACAAAAAACAAGTCATATGAAGGTTTTCATGTCCAAGTAAAACACCAAAACAATAAATGTATCATACAAATATAATTTCAATGATAAATAAAATAAAATAATTATTGAAGAATAGGTCTTACCAAAATAATTATTTATTATCTAAATGAGCATTGAAGAGGTCCACATAGCTGAAGAAGAGAGGAATATTTGTGAGATCATGTGTTGTTTCTTAGGGTATTGGAAAAGAGAAAATAAGAGATGTCTTCTCAGGATATTGGAAAAAAAAAGGTAAAATGTGAAGTATTGGATAAGTTAAATTAAAAGTGAAAATTTAAAAATAGTGAAAAAATAATAATAATAAGTTTTATTATTTGAATTTTCTAAAAAATTATAATAATAGACTATTGGGCTATTATTATAGACTCATTGATGGTTTACAAAAAATTTTACATATTATATTTTTTGATATATATATATATATATATATATATATATATATGTATATATATATATATATATATATATATATATTTATTTATTGGGGAAAATAAAAAAAAATTATATAATGTTAAAATTTTTTTTATGGGCCCTCATTACCCCCCTCCCTCCTCCTAAATCGGCCCATGCCAGTAATTATTATTATTTTTTTTTAAAAAAAACCCATGCAAATAACTATTAGCTACCATTTTAAAATATTAAGCAAACTATTAGGTCAGCTATAATTTGCATTAGCTCCCATTTGATTTTTTTCATTAACGGTTATCATTTATTTAACATATACTTGTTTTATTATCTTTACCTTTTTAAATATAATTATTTAATCATTCCAATCTATTTTAACTAAATTAACAACTATATATTTTTTATATTTTTAAAATATTAACTTCTTTTTTCCTATATTTTTATTAAATTATTTAAACAATTTTTTAAAGGTACCCAACTTTATTAAGAAATAGTATGAAAAAGTTACTGTATAATTTAGCACTTATAATGAGTTTGTAATTTTTTTTACCATTAATATTTCATTGACAAATGAGTAATGCTATTAATTAATTCTATGCGGCAGCAAATATAAATGACACAATAAATGTAGTGCCACATCATTAACCATATAGAACTTTTCACAATATTATGTAATTTATCATTCAAATTCTAACGATAATATATTACAAATCAGTTAAATATAAAAAATTTTACAATTCTATCATGCTAAATGTGTTAAATCACATGAAAAATTATAATATAGCACAAAAATTAAAAGAGAATAAATAACATTTTTAAATATATCAATTTATTTTAAAAAAAAATAAACAGCCGTTAAACTGTATTTTTTTTAACAAAATATAATATTATTTATCAATATATTAAAAATTTATCACTAATTGTTAATTATTGAATTTTTTTTTTTTCTTAGACTGCGATCTCAAATTTCCACTGGTGTGCCAGTTTACTCTTTTCAGTAAGTATATAGTCTAGAACTTACTCCCGTTACCAGCTAAAAAGTAAAGTGAGCCGTCTCTCAGCCACCAGAGACACAGAAACAGACAAGCCTCTTCTTCTTCAAACAATCTTCCCAAAATAATAATAAAAATAATTAATCACAAAAAAAAAAAAAAAAAAAAAAAAAGTGACGAGAAAAATAGCATAGGAAAAAAAATGGTAATTAAAAGTACCCGCCCAATCCTAATCGTAAAGAAGATTTGTTATTGTTCAGGGCTACTGATTGTGATACTATAATAAGTCACACAAAGAAGGAGGAGAAGATCGTCGGGGAAGATCCGCAGCTCTCTAATATGGAAGGTATTTTCGATTTATCTCGCTGTAAAACCCTAAATTCTCTCTCCTTTGACTTTGCGTTTGACCTGTTTTTACTTCTCTTTGACTCTTGTGATTTCCCCCATTTTATATCTCATGGTTGTTGGGTTTTGATTAATTTTCTTGTTTCTTTCTCACAACCTTGAATTCAGGAATTGGTTGTTATAATTTTCACTCTTTTTTTTTTTGGGAGTAATGCTTATCGTGAATTGTTGTTGAGATTGGTCTTATTTCTTCTGATCTTCAATTAATTAGGGTGCAAGTGGAGAATTCATTGTATAATTTGGCAAGTTTCATAATGTGCTTAAAGCTGGAAATTATGTGATCATATCTTTTTTTTTTGTTGGTTTTCTTATTCTTTATTTGCTATATAAATTCGAAAACTGAGCTCTTAGGATTGTACAATAAAATTTATGACCATAGTTCCTTGGTTAATTATTGTATTAGGGACAACTGGCAGTGAAATCTTGCTGTAAATAAAGATATGTGCACCAGAACTTTTAGGGTCATAAAATAGCAGAACCTGGTTGAATGGTTTGTTTTGTCTCGTTATGGAATGTAAAACAGTTGGAATCTGGATAAATTGAAGACTCCAAAACTGGAGTGCCAACGCAGATAATTCCTAATTTTCATCAATCATTCGAAGCTTATTTAGATTCCTGATCTCTATTGAATTGACGGCATACTGTTACTTAAGTTCTTTTCTGAGGCATGATTTTATTGTGATTTGCTTCCAAGAGTGGAAGCTGAAGTTTGAAATTGTGTTTAGATATAGAGATTATTCTTTTAAATTGTGTTTATCTGTCATAGTGTTATTTATCGGTGTTGAGTCGTCAACATTTATGCTACGTGACAACATTTATCAAGTTACTTGCTGAGATGCAAAATATATATTGTGAACCCCAATGCCTTGAAGTCGCATGGGACTAGACACATGTGACTTTTTCCAAATTTACTTGTTCACTTGTTGCTTATTTGCTTGAAGGTCTTCCTTTACCTTTATTGAAAGAGCATGTCATATTTGCTTTAGTATGCAAAAGGCATTTTGCTCTTTTACAAATACAAGTAGAAAATGAAGAACTTAAACGTGGAGCAAAGTTGAAAATAAGTAGAAGAGTGAAACTTGTGGCTAAATCTTTTGATATTCTATATTTTGCATTTGGAGAAAAGGTTGATTTAGAATAGAAAATGATGAATTCCCAGGCAATAAATTTCGAAGAGGAAGTCTAGTTTAGAGAAGTTGGCATGAGGTTGACTGCTATAGATATAGTAAGGGAATTTTTCTATCTTTTATTGAGATTTGAGCATTTTAGGATTTACTCATTTTCCCCATTTTCCTGAAATAGAAAAATAGAATTTTTCTATTTTAGGATTTTTTCTATCTTTTATTGAGATTTGAGCGTTTTAGGATTTACGTTGTAATTCTGTTCAAGTTCTTTTACTTTCAAATTTATACAGTAATTATCTTTTTAGCTCATAGTGTGTTATAGCAATGTGGAATATACCTTTTTGTATATTAGTGATAGCCCTTGATTTTAGCATGGCGTTGGTTAATTAAGCTTTTTTCTTTCTTTTCTCATACATGGGAAGTTAAATTATAATTACAACCGGGTTTGGGGGTGGGGTTGAGGGCTTGAGCTTCAGCCCCACCCCTGCATCCTAAGAGGCATGTCCACTAGGCTTCAGCCTACTTGTCTACTCATTTAAACCTTGATTGCTTATTTTTGAGCAATTAATGGTAATTTATATTGGGGCTGAGGATCTGAACCAATTAATGATCAAGGCAAGCTCAACTGGACCAGGGTTTTGATAATCTAAGCCCTAAATCAAAACAGAATTATTGTAACTAATTTTAAACAATTTATTGTTTAGATTTACACCCATCCCAAGGTATCATTTCTAATACTTTTGTGGGGCAGGCTCAGACATATTCTAGGTTTTTATATTAATTTATATGAAAACAATACTTTTAACTCTTGCAGACCCTAGCACAAGTGGGTTCTCCCACAATGGTCAATAGCCTTATATATATATATATATATATATATATATATATATATATATATTTATTTATTTAAAAACAGCTTCCTTTCTTCTTTCTTTATTATATTCCTTTGCTTTGTAGTTCAGACATTGAAACATTGCCCACGAAAAGATGCAAGAAAATATGGTTTCATTTATGGAAGATGGTTCTGTTGTGGATAAATAATGATAATGATGTTATATATATTTGAATTGGTTTGTTGAGTTATAGCTTATACAAAGTGATATCTAATTTCGTTAAGCTTATCTTGGATTTGCATAATGTGCCATTCCTGATGCTTTTATTCCTGATATGTTTGTGATCCAATTCCTTGTTTACTGAGTCTCTGCTGTTTTAAAATTTTGTCATTGCAAATGTGCACCTTTTTATGGATGTCATCCACAACTTCTAGTGCCATAACCCGCTAAATTTGCTTGATAATTAATTTTTTGTGATGAATCTATCAGATACTGGTTGTTGACTATCTGTGAATACCTTAACCAATAAGTCTCTAACTGCTAAAAATCAGAGATTATTTAAATAGTGACCATGCCTTTGGCTGTAGTTTTGTTGTTTTATGGTGTTGGGGCCAAAGGGTTATGGATGGGTGCTATGGGGTTACAAAAATATTAGCTTACAAAACTAAGGCTTAAATCTGGTGTAATTGCTGTAACAGCATAGTGTAAAAGCTTTGTGGTTAACCAAATGTCTACTGCGTTTGTGTAAAAGCTGTAATGGACTATTTCACCTGGTGATTCTTAAATGTCTATTGCATAACCTATAACATTATAAGCCCAAAAATTGATAACAACAGCCATCACATTACATGGTGGCCATTGGTTAAATCCCGTTAAATAGCCTCATTCTTGTGTTTAAGATTCGAAAAGCTTAACTGAATATGTTTTGCTATTGCTCACTTTTACTTTTTTTTTTTTTTTCCTTTTTCCTTCCTTTTATGGCATTTCTTCTGCCATTTATCTGCTGGCCTTGACCACTAAGATTGCTTTGATAAATCTGTATTTTGTTGTATATTTAATCTAGACAAGCAATGAAATCAGAAACTTCTGACTGAATTATTAAACATTTGAAACCTTACTACATATCAGGTGGATCGCCCGACCAAGAATCCGTATGGTCTGGGACAAAAAGGTCTAGTGTCTCATCTGGCAGGTCTCGTAACTGCAAGGAGTTTCTTTATAGGTTTGTGGACAGTGCAATCCTTACTGCCAAACTTGAAGACTGGTATGAATCCATATTGGAAAAATCATCAACAGAAATGCCACCATTTGATGTCCCCTTTGAGTTAATAGAACTTCAGAAATTTGACTATGCATTGGAAGGTGTTTCATTTCAGCAGCTGGTTCGGATGCCAAATGCTGTGTATGGTTCAACATCTGATGCTGTGGAAGCAACTGCTTATCTTGCTATTGAAGATTTTCTACATGCGAGTGTGAAGGGTTTGTGGGAGGCATTTTGGAGTCAGGATGATCCAATGCCTTTCACCATTGCCTGTCTCCACAATTCAAGTTTAAAATTCTACCAGGCTGAGAAGGCGATAGCTAATGGAAAACTTGGAGGACTTTGTGCCACTGGTATTTTGCTAAATAACCCTAGACATCCACGTGGAAAATGGGATCAAATTTTTGAATTGGCACTTTTGAGGCCTAACATCAGAGCCCTTTCAGTAGGAAGTGATCAGCAATCTTTCTTGTCTGTTTTGGGTGAGGTTCTCTTCTATTCTCTGCGCATTCTATTATCAAGAAGCTTAAGCAGAATGAGTTTTTCTGAGGGTTCAAACTGTGTCTTTGTTCTTCTTGTGGATTCTCAATATGGCGGTGTGGTTAAAGTTGAAGGAGATGTGAATAAGATGGAGTTTGATGTGAACAATATATATGAGTGTTCCGTGGACTGGATAAAAAAGCATTCAAGAGTTTCAGTATCCCCTATTGAGAGAGTCTGGAACAAGCTTGGAAATGCCAACTGGGGAGATATTGGTGCTCTGCAGGTGCTTTTTGCTACGTTCCACTGCATTATGCAGTTTGCAGGGATGCCAAAGCATTCCATTGAAGATTTAGCAGCTGATCATGGTTCTCGCCTACAAACGAGAAGAGTGGAAAGACAATTAGGGGATACTAGAGTAAATGGAAATGGTCTATTTCGGTTTCAGCAACGCAGCGTTTCTCCTGAAATTGTTGAAGTTCAGGATGAATCCATCAAAATTGATGCCGAAGGGCTAATTATGAAGTTGGAGGTAGGGTCTGTCTTATGGTTGGAGGATTCAGACAAGCAAAGGGGTTATAAGATTACTGATATCCTGTATAATGCTGAACTACAGTATTATATTGCATCACCCATCGAAGATCCAGGTAAATCTCTCTTTCTTTACATTGGTTCTCATCCTTCTCAAATGGAACCAGCATGGGAAGATATGAATTTATGGTATCAAGTTCAGAGACAGACTAAAGTATTGAGCATTATGAGACAGAAAGGTCTATCTAGCAAATATCTTCCACAGTTGAGTGCTTCTGGCAGGATTATTCACCCTGGCCAGTGTCGGAAACCCAGCTCTGGTGGAAACTGCGATCACCCCTGGTGTGGTACCCCAATTCTTGTAACCAGCCCAGTAGGTGAAACAGTTGCTGAAATGGTAACTGCAGGCAGATTTGGTTTGGATGAGGCTATCAGATGTTGTCATGATTGTTTATCTGCACTGGCTATTGCTGCTTCTGCTGGCATTCGGCATGGAGATATACGGCCAGAGAACATAATATGTGTGAGATATGGTGTAAGACGGCCTTTTTTTGTCCTTGTTGGCTGGGGTCATGCAATTCTTGAAGACAGGGATCGCCCTGCAATGAACCTCCACTATTCTTCAACTTATGCACTGCAGGAGGGAAAGCTGTGCTCAGCTTCAGATGCAGAGAGCCTCGTTTATATGCTTTATTTTTCTTGTGGTGGGCCTATACCTGATTTGGATTCAGTTGAGGGGGCACTGCAATGGCGAGAGACCTCTTGGTCAAGGAGGTCAATTCAGCAGAAGCTTGGTGATGTCTCAACTCTGTTGAAAGCATTTGCCGATTATGTAGACAGTCTATGTGGGACACCATACCCGATTGATTACGACATATGGCTAAGAAGGTTAAGGAGAAATATTCATGATGAAGACCATGGGAAGGAAGTTGACACTTCAGGCTAGGGTTTTTCCGTTGGCCAGTTCATCACCTCAACTTCATACTGATCTGCCTTCGCTCCTGGTAGGAACAATATTTATATTCATTGGAAACCTCCATACTGAGGCGATCTGCAGTTTTTTCATCTTGAGGACAGTAGGTAGTACAAAATTTTGGCGATGGTTTGGGATTTGTCTTTCATTTTGGGATCGAATAGTGATCAGCCACGCTTCCAGATTTGGTTCTAGTTTGTTGTAATTTTAAGCTTGCAGTCCCCACTGTTCTGTAAAGGTTCTCGAAAATGTCATTGCTTTCTGTGAGTTGCCTATAGGTATATATAAATTGTATTATTTTCTGACATTTCTTTGTAAAGGTCTGAGCTATCAAGATTGTCCTGAAATTTGTATTGTATGATAACTGCTTATGTTCAGTTTTAAATAGTTGCCTCAAATCAACCAGATCAAACTTTCAAATATTTTAATCCATAATAAACATACTCAAATCGAGATGAGTTGAGTCTCTAATTTGGATGGTTTGAGCTGCAAAATCAAATTGGTGATTCTATCTTTAAGAAGTACAGGAATTGTATTTGAATAAGGCCTGGACCAAATTGACTCTTTTTTACTTCTTTTTGGGTCAAATTGGCGTTGATAAATACACTTTCTATTTTTTCACAAGAATCTTTCTAAAAAAGAACAAAGACCTCCCTGATATTTAATTTGTTGGCTGGCATTTGGAGACCAGGTAAAGTATCTGCATCAAGGAATTTTATTGACTGTCCTCTTGATAGTGTGATGTTGATGTTTGATTCGAGTCAATTAGGTAGGATTTTTATGGCTATTTGGAGACAGATGAACAATTGGCTTTGGAAGCATGAATTTGTTTCTGCTGACAAAATGATCTCAGCTGCCCTTTCGTTTCTAGCTGAATGGCAAAATGCTTCTGTTTGTCAAGGACTGGAGAGCTGTCCTCTGCCAATGATGCTCTTTCGGTTTGGTGGGCTTTAAACTGTTTTAATGCTGCACTTTTTGCTGCAGATTCATTAGTGGGTTTTGGGCTGCTTTTGCGTAATGATATGGGTGTGTTTGTCTCGGGTCTGTCTAAATTGGTGGAAGGGAATTTCCAGTTTCTGTGGCAGAGGCTTTGTGCCTTAAAGAAGCACTCAGTTGGATTAAAGGATTGCAGCTGCCTAATGTGATTATTGAATCATTGATGCCGTGAAGAGTAGTGCAGTGGATGACTCTGAGCTAGGCTCTATCGTAGCAGAGTGTCGAATGAATATGATAATGTGTCCATTTGTTTTGTTACAAGACAAGCGAAAAATGTTGCCCATGCTTTTGCTAGGGCTTATGCTCGTCTTGTTTATTGGCATGAGACCCCCAAACTTTCTTGTTGATCTCTTGCATTCTGATGTTACTGTCTCCTGATTAATGCATATTTGTTTTTCATTCAAAAAAAAATACTAATGAATAATTCCATAGGTATTATAGTATAATATATTATTATCTTTTAAAATTTTTTTATATTAAACTACTGAAAAAACATAATAACAAATTAAAATAAAACTAAGTTATATTATATAAATGCTTCTCATCATAATTATATGTGAAAATTAATTTATTAACTGACTGTAAATGTCTATTGATACAACTTATCATATATATCTTTTATTTATTTTTGTCTTGTCATTATCTAAGAGTTAGGTACTGACATTATTCTCCAATTATTACTCGATGCATATAATACGTTCATTATGAACTATAACATGCATAACATGGAGAAATAAATTTCTAAATTGCATGGGATGTTTAAGAATAGTGAACAAAACATCAAGAATAATAATACCAAATATGTTCTTATGGTCAATTAAGGGAATAGTATGAAAAAGAAAGAAAAGGCTAAGGGCAAGAAGGAGGTTCTTAAACTTAGACCCAATCCTAATCCAAAGGCTTTTAAGCCACCAAAGGAGGGAGAATAATTTTTCTGCAATGAGCTAGGCTATTGGAAAAGAAATTGAAAGTCCAATCTGGATGATCTGATGAAAAGAAAAAGGATATTCAGGTTATCACTCTAGGTATTCATTTTATAGAATTCAATTTAGCTACTTCTTCTTCCACTTCTTGGGTATTAGTTGTTGGAAGTGGATCTCACATATATAATAATGCGTAGGTGAACCTACAAGTTGCAAGTGGAGCCAGAGTTGCTACTTTAGTTATTGGAACTTATGAATTAACTTTGTCTAGTGGACTTATTCTAGAAGTAAATAATTGTTATTACGTTCCTACTTTGAGTAGAATATAATTTCTATTTCTTGTTTCGAAATGAAAGGTTTTGAATTTATTGTTAGGAATAATAAATTCTCCATTTCTCATAATGACATTTTTATCGTTATGCTCATTCACCAAATTGTCTCTTTGTCCTAAATATTGAAAACAATAATAATGAGTCCATCTATAATATTAATACCAAGAAGTTTAAACCTAAAGATAAAAATTCTATCGATCTTTAGCACTATCATTTGTGCCACATAATAAGAAACACATTTTAAAGCTCCAATAATATGGACATTTAAATTCATTTGATTATAAATCATTTGAAACATGTGAATCTTATTTTTTTTAGGTAAAATTACTAAAACTCCTTTTACAAGATAAAGTGAAAAAGATAGTGACTTACTGGGACTGGGCCTTGTACATACTAATGTAGGTGGACCATTAAGCTCTAATATTAGACGAGGTTTTCAATACTTCATTACTTTTATAGATGATTATGGCAAATATGGCTATGTCTATCTAATGAAACAAAAGTTAAATCTTTGAAAAGTTTAAAATTTTTAAAAATGAAGTACAAAATCAACTTGGTAAGAGTATTAAAGCACTTAGATCATATTGAGGTAGTGAACACTTAAACCAAGAATTTATTGATCATTTTAGAGATTGTGGGATAGTCTCATAATTAGCTTTACCAAAAACACCACAATGTAATAGTGTATTTGAATGCAGAAATCAAACTTTATTAGATATGGTTCAGTTTATGACGAGTCAATCAAATCTTTTAATTTCCTTATGGGGATATGCTTTAGAAATTGCAGCATTCATGCTAAATAAAGTTATATTAAAGGAGGTTAAAGAGGTACCATATGAGTTATAGACTAGAAAATCTACTAGTTTATTTTTTCTAAAGATTTAGGGATGTGAGGCTTATGTAAAGCATAAAATTTCTGATAAATTGGGACCCAAATTTGATAAATGCCTTTTTATGTGATATCCTAAAGAAACTAAAAGATATTACTTTTACCATATTTTTTAGAACAAAGTATTTATTGCTTGGAATCATATCTTTTTGGAAAGAAAATTTATTTCTAAAAGAACTGATGGGATTAAAGAATTTATTTCCAAAAGAACATATGGGATTAAAGTACAACTTAAAGAAATTTGAGAACCACAAAGTAACACAAGCCTAAATAAGGTCTACTAGAACATGTCATAGTCCTAAGAGATATGGATTTCTCTTAACAGGAAATAATAATGTGATGTTAATGGACTTAAATGAGCCCACATCCTATCAAAAGGCCATAGATAGTCCAGACTCTAAGAAATGGCTAAAAGCTATGAAATTTGAAATGCAATCCATGCATGATAATCAAGTATGGACTTTGATTGATCCACCTAATGGTTTAAAAACTATTAGGTGCATATAGGTTTTTAAAAAGAAAATTGACATGGATGGCAACATGCATACCTTTAAAGCAAGACAAGTTGAAAGGTTACAATCAAACATATGGTATAGACTATAATGAAATATTTTAAGTAATTGTTATTCTTACATCATAATAGTGGGTAGTCCATGCATGTTTGGTCAAATTCTATAAAACCTTGACGTCTAGAGACTACACGACTCATTACTAGGTAAGCCCCCTAAACCTTAGTCTTTACATTTCATTCTTATTGCTCCACATGTATTGACATTAGCTTGAACATGTTTATATAATACATGCGAAGTAAGAGGTAATTGTTATACCTCAAAATTTAACAATCTACAATTATGGTCCATTGATGATAATAATTTATGAAAAATGATGAAAATTGCATATTATTACTTCTTTTGGAGTGTATCAACCCAAAGCCTGAAAACTTGAACCCTTAGAACCTTAAAACTGAAGAACAAGACCTTTAGGTCAATGGACCGAACACTAGTTTGACTAATCGAGCCCCCATTCGATGAATTATGTATATGGTATAGCCATAACATGCATGTGTAGCTACTCAAGAATATAATTTATTAGATTGACAAGTGTTTCATTGAACCAAAGCACGATTAATTGAACTAGTAATTGATTCAGTGAATCGGAGGCTTGAAACACTTTTTAAAAATTCGTAAAATTCCTAAAATAAACCTTGAATGACTCAGATAGGCCCATAGACCCTATATGAGCACACACGTGCATAACCGCGCGTCACATGCATGTTAATGTACATGGCCATGCCCCCCAAATGTGTTGTCGCAAGATGCTTGATCTGTGGGGCCCACTATTAAGCACCCACATGCACTTTTTGACCTGCTACTCGCTTGGACATGCACAAATGCGCACAAAGAGATTAGGTTTTCTTCTTATGTCTATAAATACCTCACTTTTTCCATTTTTAGCGGGACCTCGAGACACCTATTGAAACTTCATTGAATTGAAGACTTAAGATACCCATTTAAACACTTCTAGCCTATTTCCTTTTACTTTTCTTGGGATTTTTGAAACCAACTTGCAACTAAAGTTGATTATCATTTTTGCCAAAGCATGCTTCAAAATTATAATAATTTGCATTTTCACATCATTTTATATATTTGAATAAGGATAGCTTGAAAGAATTACTTTCGAAACTATAATTTTTTTTGTTCTCTAATCAATCTTAGTTCACAATCTAAGGACCCGAAAAAATAACATTTCGCAAGTTTAATTTTATTGAAATTTGAATTTCTCCTTCTCCTCCTATTCTCATATAATTATTATTGTGGGCTAGCAAATTAGGATGAATTTATGATTTTGCATAGTGAAGTTTGACTCATTTTGCTAGCTAATTAATTAGTTGCTATTTCAATTATGTCTCTATAATTATGCTACTATGCATCTTCCGGACTTAAATGTGAATTTCCCCAAAATATCATTTTTACAATAAAAATTGCATTTTTATAATTTTGATAGTCATTTTGCACTATTCATCATAAGTTCTACATTTTAATATTTAAAAATTAAATTTTTAATATAAATCCATATTTGAATTAAAAGCCATCTTTTTGTCAAAAAAAATTCATTTTTACATTATTTGCACATTTTTTATTTTTATCATCAAGGCAGTGTTTTCTAGGATCTTGATTGCATTTCTAATGTGAAATTATACATTTTTCATAACTTTTATGTAGAAATTGACATTCTTACATGTGTTAGTAAAAAATTCAGTTTCAAGAGAAAATTGTACAGTTTTGTATAGGATTTGTATCTTTGTTAACCCCACATTAAGGTTGTAATAATTGCACAAAATTTATGATTCTACCATTGTTGTAAACATTATAACATTCAATATAGGGTCGATGAGGGTTAAACCTGAGGCGTTTATCACAAAGATTCACATTATTCCCTTTTCGAATGTAAACTAGTTAATTTGCATTGAAATCATAATCTCATGTCGATTACATAAAAAATCACATTATTGGCTAGAATTATCATATGTGGGCTGGAAAATATATAAATGTCAGTTATTTTGCACTCAATCATAATTGCTATATGGCTTTTAGGGTGCTTAGAAATAATTCTCGCCATTTTGCATGATTTTGCTATAATTCTTATGAATGTGCATCATTAGATGTCCTTAAAACACTTTTCTTGTTATTTTATTGTGTGAGTGGTAAGGTCAAGTACGCGCTCAAGTGTTTGGTGACCATGATATTATGTGAGCTCAGGGCCCATTAGGAAATACAAAATGGGCTTGAGGTCCAAAATAGAGATGGAGTCACCACTCGAATAAAAGCCGAGACACACTGTACAACAACTGAATTCCACAGAGGTTCCCAAAAGCCATCATTAGATATCAGATTCGAAAACTGGATATGGACTTTTAGAATGCCTACCCAAGCTTGCGGTTGGCTTCTGTGTGTGTTTCATATTTTATTACCTTTGATTATTAAATTATTTTCGTATTTTAACATGGATTGCAATCGTTTCCAATTTTATATTTTAACCTGAGTTTGCACATTAGTCCTATTTGATGCTTATGTCCTGACATTCAATATAAATAAAATAAATAATAATAATTTACAACCATACATTCCAAATAAATAGGGGAAAAGATTAAGGATTACAATGTTTTGTTCAAAAAAATGTAAAATAAACAGAAAATAAACCATACATAAACCAAAGATAAAGTAATTAATTATATAAATAAAACCTCTCAAGAACTAATTAATGGAATAACTATTTGATAATTAAAAATTACTAAATAATTCCTGCAATAAACACAAATCCTTTCTCACAAAATATCTAATTATCTTACAAAATAATCAACAAATAATATTCATAGGAAATAGAAATAAAATTACAAAATATTCCACAAATAATACAATAATAATATTAAACAACATAGTAATCATGCATAAAATCAATATATATAACAAAACAAGATGGAAATCACACAAAACATATGTTAAAAATAGAACAAAATGGTGCAAGATTCTGATGAAGCGGCGACGCCTCTTTAAAGAGGCATCCCTCTTGACCAGGAGGTGATTTTACATCACCGCAACATGAGGCATCGTCTCTTTAACAGAGACAGGGACAAGCTACAATTCTTAGATTCTAAGAAACTTAATATTCATGCAAATAAACAAAGATTAATACAATTATACAAAAATAATAACCAATACCCAATATTTCATGCAATCATGCCTCACATATGACCTTAAATGAGTAATAAAACTCAAGAGAACAAGAAAAAAGGTAATAAATCAAAGCTTTTACTGAAATGAAGAACTTAAAACTTAAAACAAGGGACTCTCACTTATTTGAACAAAGTTGATGCTCCTAACTAAACCCTCAGAGCTTGGTTGATTGATTTGAATCCTTTGAATGCAAGAAAATCCTACTCCTGCTTAAGGAAATGAAGTGTTTTAGCTCCCCAAGTCTTATTCTTCTTATTCTTTTCCTCTTCTCTTCTCTCCTTTTTTTCTCTATTTTTTTTTTCTAGACTAAAAGTTTTTCTAGGTCGAAAAAAAGTCCAAAGTTTCAAAAAAGGATTTTTTTTTCTTTACCCACACCCTCCTTTTAAGTCTCATTCACTTTTTCTTTTTCAATTCCTTAAAATTCACTCACTGTCACCTTCTCCTCATCATTTCTCATGCCTTCTCTGCTTTTTTCCCTTTTTTCCTTTTCTTTGACATCCAAAAATGCCTTAAATCAAAGGTTAATCGGCCTCAACCGCTACCATTAATGACATTTAATACTGCAAATGATAGGTGTGAGGAGGTCGCCTCACCGATGCCCAGGGTGAAGAGGCGACGCCTCTTCGTTGGGGTAATCGCCTCTTCATCCAGGCTAGGTCTAGGTCTTTGGGCCAAAAGGACCCAAGCTTGGGCTTTGAGGCTTAAACTTGATGTTTGGGCTTGGATTCAGTATTTTTGGTTTGGATTTGGTGTTTTGGGCTTAGGCTTGGTGTTTGGGTCTGAGTCTATTTTATAGAGGTTTCGGTCTTCCCTTGCATTTAAAACTCATACTTTTATTCATCATCAAACTTTTATTGCGAGCCAATCAAACTGAAGGTGTCCACACCTTATTATTTATTTTTGATACTTAAGTAGCATATGCACCATAAATATTACACTTTGATACCCTTCCAAAATAATACCGTTAAAAATCCACATTTTAATGCTAATATAATAATGATGTTTAATAGTAAAATTAGGAAAAAATTACAAATTTGATGTCTGAACTTTTTAATTTTTTTTATTTGAGTGTCTAACCTTTTATTTTTTTGCAATCAAGTGTTTGAAATTTAAAAAAGAATATCAATCAAGTGTATCCAACTGATTTGATGCTGATTGTGTGTTTATTCATATCAAATGGGTTTCACTTTTTTTCCAAATCATTTGCCATGTCACTTGCCACCTTTGTAATCTTTTGGAGGGGCAAAATCACCCTCATCTTCTATAAAATGAAACTTAGAAACAATAAGCATTCATTGACCAAATTCTCATTAACAACTACTAGTCTTGACATTATTAATTTGATTATTACCTTTGATTCCTAAAGCATACACTTCGTTAATAAATACAAACATAAAAACTATGCCCAAAAAGAAATTGAGAGTTTTCTTTGCTTTTATTATTTAGCTATTGTTCTTGTCAAACATGTGAGTTTGTGGCGAACTAGGTTAGCAATGTGTAAATTTATCAATCTATATTTTTTAGACAATAGATTGTGGCATCTAAAAACCTTTCTTACTTATCTTTGTCATTAATTCAAAGGATCAAGGTTTCCATAATAGCTTTGGTTGTTTGGACTAGTAAATGTAAAATCAAGGACGAATGTCTAAAATCAGAACTTGGTTAGAACTTTCCTTAAGAGCGTGGGTTGGGTTTCAAATGATCGAAGGTGTTGATTTTTCTTCTCATATGCATCGTAGTTCATTACTTATCGAGGCTTAAGGTTGCTCAAAATCCTACATTTCGTATCATGGTTGTTGTTCAATTTAGTATCCATTGGTTATTAGGTAATACAAAGAATCAAGAAACAAAGAGAAAAGATAATTTCTTTTTTTGGATTTAGTTTAATAAAATGAAAGATGAGAAAAAAAAAAGGATTTTTATAGATGGGAACAAGGGAGTGGCTTTTAAAGAGAACATAATTACTAGGTTTTGATGAGTTTGAAAGGGTATATAAACAGAGAGGGAAACAAGTGGATAGAGAAAAAAGAAATTGAGTGATAGAGACGATAGATATTGGTAATGAGGTCTCTTGATTTTGATCTCAAATCAAAAGAATTTTCACTTAGACAACACTAGGGTAATTTTTATTTTGTTTTTGTAAAATATGTTTTGTGATTTAAAAACCCTTGTTTTGAAATTTCATTTTGTAGAAGATGAATATAATTTTGTCCACTCAAAAGATTGCAAAGGTGGCCAGTGATATGACAAATGATTTGAAAAAAAGTGGAGTCTATTTAATTTGATTGAGCATAAATCATTATCAAATTGGCCAAATATACTTAATTGATATGATTTTTTAAAGTTTGAGCACTTAATTGTAAAAAAAAAAGGTCAAACACTCAAATAAAATAAATCAAAAAGTTCAAACACTAAATTTACAATGTCTCTTAAAATTATTTATTGAGTGATATAACATTCAAATAACATAATAAACTCCCACTAAATTAAGTTTAGATGTATTTTTTTTATTTAATTATGAATAAAATAAATTTATAATATGTTTAGAAAATAATAGATTAATTAGATTGATTATAAATCATATGTAAAATAATTTTATCATGAAAATTTAATGTAATATTATTGTTTTCTCATAAGTTAAAAGCACAGAAATTGAAATTATGCTTTCTAAAAAAATCAATTTGGTTTTCAAATTAAATATAAGGAAGTTAAGTGGTAACTTTTTTTTTTTCAAAAACATTATAAGATGTAAGGTTTTATTTATACAATCATTGATTTAAAAGAGATGACTACCCTTTGTTATGATCTATCAAAACTTAGGTCATATCACCTCTCAATTTTTAGATTTATGGGTTTGATTTTAATGACCTAAACCTTTTATCCAGGGGAAGAAAAGAAAGGATAAGTAAAGAAAAGAAGAATACTAATTATGTATTAAGGGCATTGTTCGAAAAAGAAAATTATGTATTAAGGGACACCAGATGTTGTTGGGTAGCCTGAAGGATGGGAAGCTTTACTTTTGGTGGCTCACCAGAATTGTAAGAGCCCTGAGGACAGAATACAATAGACATGGCATCGTCTGTTGGTTCTTTCTGTAGAGTATACAAAAGCTGCCCAGCAGCATAACCCCCAAGAAGCTGGTATGACCTCTCAGTTTGATCCATTGCCACACATAAATCATCACCACCTGCAATAATTAAGACTTTTATTTTAATTTTTAAAATTTAATAGATTTTAATTTCGTCAATTATTTATAAAATTTATAATTTGGTCAAAAGATTATTTTATTTTCAAATAATTAGTTGTGCATTTTTCTTTATTAATTTTCATTCAAATTAAATTGTATTAGAATTATAAATTTGTCAAAATTAAATTATTTTTATCAAATTTTAAACGAAAATAAAATTTTAAAAAAGGTTGTAGTTTTTTATAGCAATGCGCAAATATATGTGCACTTACAAGCAGCAAGTTCAATCTGAGTTCGATAGATAAATTCGAGAACAGCAGAAATTTCCTGCTCAAACTGATGAAAGGGTCCACTCTTAAAATCCATTTTTCTCAGCTTAGACAGTCCTTCTCCGAGCTCCATCATCGCTCCTTTATGGTTCTGCATGCACACAAACTCATGTACTTGTGCTATTTGTTTACATTACATATATGGAAGATGTTCTGAATCTTAAATAATGATGATATGTACAGCAAGTGATCGAGTAAACCAACATTACCTGGTTGAAAAGATGATGTAAACCGACAGCACATTGCAGAATACCATGAATAAGTGTTCTGGTTGGATCTTCAGATTTGACCCAGAGAGCTTCAAGAAAGTCGTGGCACTTGTAGTATTCTCTCCTGTTGAAGAGAGCAACTGCATCCTCGAAGCTGAAACCATCTTCATCTTCATCTTGGCGATTATATCTATATGCGACGCGAAAACGACTAGAATTAATTGGAGTGAGCTGTTGTGGAGGTGGAGGTGGAGGAGGAGGGCCGCTGCTGCTGCTGCTGCTTCCCTTAGATTGTTGAAGAGGAGATGCCCAAGAACTAGGAAAAACGGTTGATGACAATTTGTTGGGAGGTGAAGCGGATGAGAAGGGAAGGAACTTGAGACCAAGTTCCATCGTTGATAAATTGATGTTTTCATTATCAACTGGAGATCATTTCCTATTCTTTTAGTTTTAGATTTTTTTTTGTTTTTGTGTGGTGGAGACTGAGCTAAAAGCCTCTTGGAATTATCTTTCTTATTTTAAAAATGTATGAACTAACTCTAGGACTGAGGTTGACGTTGTTTGCTAGTAAAGCAATCTTTTGCCGGTAAATGTGATAGGGGGGAAGCTTTAAGAAAGAAATGGGTAAACATAATTATGAAGTAAATATAATATTAATTTAGTATTAAGTAAATAAAGCTTAAATTACTAGGCATAATAAGAAACCATATATGCATAATATATGATTTTTGTGTAAATTAGTATTAGTGTTAGAGTAATTATAATTCCAAGAAAAAATAATGAAATGGTAATACAGTATTAAGTAAATAAACATTATTAAATATAATAAAATTTAGTATTTGTAGTTTAAATTAATATTAGCATTAATAACATTAAAGCATTTGTTACAGAGATGCCATGGAGCCTGAGGTATTTATAAGGCATTAGATTTGATGAAATATGAGACAATTTTCTGGCACATTGGAGTTCATTTGGCTTCCACTATGGCAGATAAGTGCAGGGTGTTTCCGGTTACTGAAAAAGCAAAAGTTACCCGTGTAGCCTAATCCTGGAAGATGGTCGATTTTGAGTGCTGTACCTGGGTTATGCATGGACTCCATCAAAATTAGAAGAAACCGATGAAAGATTGGAGAGAAACAAGAAGGGTCAAAATAACAAAGTTAATCTGCATTTGGAGCAAACATTCTTCTTCATACAAATTTTTTTCTCAGTTCCATATGGTTTATGTGGTGATATTACATGAGCAACCCTACTAAAGCTGAAGAGGAAAGGGAAGTATAAAAACTATTAGTAAACAAGTTGTGGTTCAAACTCTGCAAAATCGACAGATCCAGATTCAATTGGTGGCATCAGATATGCAGCAAAGATTTCAGAAACCAGTGCAGCAACAAGTGGAATCCTCTTCAAGTTCTTCACCAACGAAATGTCTTGACTCTCCCCAACTGCAAGCAGCTTTTCGTTAATCTCTACCATCCGGTCCAGCTTCCTCTTGAACTCTGGGTTTTCAACATCCGGGACAGCAGGGAAAATTCTAGCTGTTGTACGGTTTGTCTGCATAAAAAAGAATTTCAGATAACAGTGTTGTGTCACTTCCAAAAATCGAACGTATCGGAATAACAGTTGAAAATTCTTTTGTTGAAGACAATTGCTTCTCCTAATCCTTTTAAATTTATAGGCAAGGTCACCACAATGCAAATAGTATCATCAAACTCAGGGGTTCATAAATTGGATATAAGGAATTACTTTCTACCTAAGAGATGGACTCAATATATTTTTACTTGGTGCAGAATACTTTTCCAGCTGAATATCCGTTGGATACAGAGGAAAACTTTCATCTGGCTGTTCAATGAATTTTTAACAGGCTACTTTTCCATTTCTTAGAAATGGCAAGTTGAATTCTGGGGTCATAATAGGGAGGCTTTACGTATTATGCTACATGAGATGAGAGAAACAGAAAAGAAAATAATACAATTACTTATAAAAGTAAGCTGATGCAAAAGAAAACAATGTTTAAAGAGCTTGTATGAGCATTTAGTTATGTCACATATCAACTTAAGTGAGCTTGTAAAGGCAAGTAAATAAGCTCAAGGCAAACACGCAATCATTCAATTTTGATTCTCACCTCAATAATAACATGCATGTCAAATTCTTTGGTATTCAATCCAATGCCTTCATAGAAAGCTGTTCGTTGGCAATCATTGAGGTACATTGTCACGTACACCTGCAACATTAATCCTCAGAGATGTAATTAATGTAAGAAGAGAGAATTATCAATCTCAAGTTAACTGGTGACAAGATTAATCTCAAATGCACATAAGCAAATTGGAATTTAAAGCATTAACTTTTCATCATATAAGCATTTAATTAGGAATCGAATTAGCAGCCTAAAGACACTAAGCATCAAGGCTTGCAGGTGAGCAGCAATTAACTGTTAATATATAGAACATGAACATGGAAAGAGAAACTTAAATGGTGGACAGAGAATTACCGACAAGCAGAAAAATCGAGACCACAACTTAGCCTTCCAATCATTGAGGAACTGAGGCTGTGCCTTCATTAAAGCAGAGAAGAAATCGCCATGCCTGTTCTCATCTTGACACCAATTCTCAAAGTACTTGAAAATGGGATAGCATTGGTACTCAGGATTGGCCTTGAGATGTCTGTAAATACTTATATATCTCCAGTATCCAATTTTCTCAGACAAATAAGTGGCATAGAAAATGAATTTTGGCTTGAAAAATGTGTACTTCCTAGCCTTTGTCAAGAAACCCAAGTCCAGTGCCAGATTGAAATCAGACAAACCCTTGTTTAAAAATCTGCCAACAAAGTAATATCATAATCTTATTACTTGCTACTTGCCAGAACTATGTAATTGTTGAGAAATTATGGCAAAAATGAAAGGACCATACCCAGCATGCCTGGCTTCATCCCTGGACATCAGAGAGAAAATCTCTGCCACAACTGGATTGGTTTTCTACAGCATTAATGTCACGGTAGGTAATTAGCAGCTATACCAGCAAACAAACAGAAACGATGAGACTAAAACTAGTAAATTGAATTAATACCTTGAGCCTCCTTCCGAGCTCCTTGTAGAGAAGGAAACCAGAGAATTCAGCAGTGCAAGACCTCTCCAAGAACTCAACAAAGATATTCCTCATAGGCCCTTCCATCTTATCAGCAGCTTCCTTGAACTCCTTGTTCCTCACAAAGTGGGTCTGGTTATAGTCAGTCTTGAATTCTTGAAGCAGCGCCTCGAATTCAGACTGGTTCAAATTCTTGTTGATTTCAGTGTTGAAAAGGGTCTCCATTTCATCAAAATCAGTGGTGTAGAATCTTGGTGTCAGGAGGGTTTCTTTGATGGCAGTTTTGTTAGCTTTCTTGGTTGGTCTTGGTTTTGGTTGGGTTGGTGGCTGGGCAGTAGCAGACATTTTAATGATATTGAATTTGGAGTAAGAGAATGTTCTTCTCGGGTTCCCGAATCTGGGAGAGCTGCTAAACTTGGAGAGGGGTTTCACAAGAGCCATCTCTGCTGCCATTGTTTCTTCTATGGAACTAGTGAAGCCGATATGAATTCAAGAGAGGGAGGAACTAAAGGAAGTGGAGGGATAGGATTTTGTTATGTAATTGGTTGACGGGTGATTTAATCTCATCCAAGGAAATCCCTGAGTCACACTGGGAATTTGACACGTGTCAGGCTTCCATAGGCCTGTCTTGATTGCTTTGGTGGTTTGTTGTGATAACTGATAATGCCAATTTGGACAATGGCTTTGTGGCCTTACTTTCAGTTCAACAGATTCTTCTCATGACACTTCAGATTATTTTATTATTTTATTTATTTATTAATTTTTTTGTTGGAACATCCTCCCCAACTATGCGCTATAATTAATTCAAGTAAAATAAAATGCCAAGCCTTCACAGTATATATTTAAAAAAAAAAAAAAAAAGTAAAAATCAAGGACTGCCAAATGTAACGTTTGTGTTCACAATTAACCAAAAGAATACTACTGACAAGAAAAATTACCAAAATATTAATGAAGAAGATCTTTCAAGTTAATATCAACATGATACATAAAATCAGTGAAAAACAAATCATTATGTGGTTATAGTTGAACAATTGAGGTAAAATTATAAGAAGTCGAGGGCAAGAGGACTCAAATATCATTACAACTCTAACCAGCATCATTACAACTCTCCACCTGTCCTGAAAATATGAAATGTGACCCAAATCTCAAACATTTTTGCCATCGCAGAAACTAACTTCAACTTCCTCGTGTGTTTCTACATTATTACAGAGCATTGCAATTACAACTTGCACAACCAACACAATCCAAATTGCATTATGAACATTTCAAACAGTTTTTGTCAAATTCCAGTTCTTCTCTAGCAAAAAAGCAGCACTGACAAGCTAGCATTCAATCTTCATGAAGCCAACTTCCAGCTACCAGAAGCGCTCACCCAGTGCCGTTCATAAGATACACTTGCACTCCACAAGAAGATTTGTTTCTAGCAAAACCTGTCACATGATACGTTAATATGACAAGGTCAGGGTGAAGCCCTTGCAAACAAACAATTTGTTGTTACACTGCCTATTTTAAACCACTGGATTATCATGCTATCCAATCTATCTATCAATCAATCAGTGGGTTGCAACTATTTTATAAACTAATTCAGAATCCCAAGATTGTAAGAAGTTAGCAAATTAGACACAATGGAAGATAGTTGCAATGGAAAGAAAAGCAAGATCAGAACCTCTATGCTTGAATGGCTCTGTTGTTTCATGCAAATTACAATCATCATTTGAATCCCTCTACTGAGTTGGTCCCATCACTGGCATTAGATCTCTTGATGGAATCTCTCAGCACATCTTCAATAGAACTTTCTACACATTCTCTTACTTCAGCTTCAGCATTATATCTTTGTACATTTTCCCATACTGCATCCTGAACATTAGAACTTTGAACATAATCTTTCAGTCCTCCAGCAACAGAATATTCTGTGCTTTCTCTTGAGCTCAAATCAGATTCTTTCACTCCATTACCAATATTTGCAACTTGTATAGGTTCTCTCGGGTCATCTCCAACAATAGAGATTTGCAGCAATTCTTTTGCATCTTGCTCACCAGGTAAGAATGGGTCTGAAGAAGGCATTCCTTCTTCCTTCCTTGTCTTGGAATTATCATCCGAATCATCATCATAATCCAAGTTTCGCAGAATTTCAGGAAGTGAATAATTACCTTCTTCTGCAGGTTTAGCTCCCATTTCAATGTCAATTTTCTCTTTTGTGCTGATAAAACCATCCCCAAGGTTTGGCATGACAGGTGTCTCCACCATATTTTCGTCTTCATCTATGAATGAACGGAATTTATTCATTGAAGGTGGAATCTTGGTGAAAAGTATTTCTATCGCATTCTTAATCATTCCTTTATTAAATGGATTCTCTTTCTTATCATATCTGTAGCGGAAATTCTCATAGGTGGTCTGCATTTCGACATCAAAGTGTTAATATGATTTTGAAAAATAACTAATGTACAGTTGTTGAGTTCTTTGGAAGGAAAATCAAGGAAATAATATATATGCTTGTTATGCACATATGGATGAAAGTAAAAAAAGAAAAAAGGTACACTAGTGTAACAGAAAAAAAAAATCACATGACTGGAAAAAAAAAAAGATAGCCTAACTAAGGTTGAGAAGTCAGTAAAAAAAGCCAAGTATGACTTCAATGGGCATTGAGACTATCATGACCTAAGCTTGAGTAGATAACTAACTCGCATATGTGGCAGAACTGGAATGAATTAAGATTGTATATAATGGACTGTGTAAACAATAAAGGCTACATGCCTATACAATTTGAAGTATTGGTGGTTGGAATCTGACAAATGAAAAGTTAAAATTTGGAAATTAAATTTTTTGTTAGTGAAGGAAACTGTATGATTGTCAAGCGCAACAACAAATATCCATTTTTGGGAAGTGAACCTAACATTTATTACAATGATCTTCAAAATATTTACAATGTATTTTTGATTCATAACTAGTGATGCTAGAAATCATAAACATTCATGAGATCATAATAAAAGCAGCAATGCCACAAGAAAGATAAATGCAGAGATTGATCAAAATATAAATTGTGTTCAATCAAGTTTGCAAAGAAAATACAAACGCACAAGATTGTCACACAAGCTTCAAATTCTATTCTCAATCTAAATTTTTTTGTGAAGATTAATTTGGCAGAGAGACAAAGCAGTCACCACTAAAACATTGTTCAACACAAACACAAATAGAAATCCATAGAAGAAAACCATAGAAATCCTCATCTTTGTGAACTACACAACCCTTGCCTTATTAATCCACTACATTTAAGATTTGGGCCCTAAGAACATTTTCCACTTAATATTTCCCCATTTAAAGTAGCTTTTTCCTCATTTATAAATTCTCAAGAAGTAATATTATCCAAATAGTCAAATTGAGTGAAGAGAATAAGGCAGCACTATTTAAGATGATAAATAAGATCATGCAGTTGATTCTACATGTTATAATGAAAATATAGTACACTTCAGAGTTACAGCAATATTGCCAAAAATAAAAGTGCAAGAACTTCAATAATATGTAAACCAACTGATGAAAGGCAAGAAAGATTATACACACACACACACATTTGAATATAATAAGATAGTCACCTGGTTTGTGCAAATCAGATAGGAATGAAAAATTGTAAGCCCTCCAACGAACCAGACAGCTATGAAACAGTAAATTATTAAAAAATCTGAGAGGTAATCATGTGTTATGGCTTTCCAAGTGCCCTTCTTTCTACTAAGGATGTGAAGCCAAGAAAACACAAACACATAAATGCACAAAATCGTCGCTGTTGATATAAACATGAAGAAGAACCGATAGTTTCGCTGCAAAACAATATTAAGTTGTGATAACACTGTTAGAAACCAATAGAAGGGTCAATTCTGTTAAAATTTTCCATTAATAATTTGACAGTCCTTTTGCATATCGACTTCATATTAGGATAACCTAAAATCAATACAGCTTTTGTTCCAATCTATGCCAGGTAGTTGACAGATAAAATTTGCAATGCCCAATTATGCCTTTATTCCAAGTATCTCAGATTTAATTTAACTTCCAGTGATGTGTATGCTCTTTGTAAGATTACATTTCAATCACTCACTTGATGAGCATCCATGACAGTGAATGTAAAATTCAGCCCATGAAATAGAGTGAGTTTAAAGCATATTAATTTAATACCTTCTTATGATCACATAAATATGCACACACACCTTATTCAAAGAGCAAACAGAATGCACTAAGACCAGATATAACACATCAGAGTTTCAACATCAAAATCATATCCAAGATCAGGATACGGGCTACAATTTTGTCTAGACAAAAGTGAAAATGAAAGAGCAGAAAATTCACCTAAAAAGAAAAAAGACAGATCCAATATCTCAAAAGCAAATATCCAGCAGGCCAAGCAAAGCATATAATTTATTACCAATGTTCTGGTTTAAGATTCAATCTTCATGGTACATCAAGTCAAAGTTTCAGGAAATTATTTACTTCTCAGTTCTCCATATCTCACTCCAATTTTTTTTTTTTTTTGACTGGCAGCTACATTTCTCAAACTTCAATGCAGTTGTCACATACTTATGCAGGATAGAACAGAGGATTTTTTTTTTTTTTTTAATTTCTCATTTCGTTTTGCTCACAATTACTTTTTCTTTTTAGTTAGGAGCATCATCAGCACATTTATCTATTTAAAGCATCCAATGGATAAAACTAAGAGTCAAGGCAATACAAATTAAAGGTTAGCCTACAAATACTAAAAATGTCCGATTTTTCATTTCCTGAAATAAAAAAATCAGAATGAAAAGAAGAGAAATGAACTTACAATTCCAATGCACTGGCCAACCCAGGGACAGTGATGATCAAATCTCTGAACGCAATTGTTGCAGATTGAACAATGAGAAGCACGGGGAGGACGATAAAGCAAACAAGTATCGCAGTACTTGACTTTTACTGTATGGCCATTTACCAACACATCTTTTGTCCGGGGTAGTTTCAAATGTGGGGTTCTACCATTGACCCATTCCATAGAAGGCGTAGCTATTTCAAGTGCTTCGTTTGATTCAGGAGGCTGTGAATTTCTAGAAACTATTCCAGGATCTCTACTAGAGGTCAAGAAGAGAAACACTAAATTCTGTAGAACAATTGAGTTCATATCAAATTCTTCATTGCCATCATATTTCATGCAATCAGCAAATTCAGAAAAAATGAAAACCTAGAAGAAGCTATATAGAACACAAAAATAAACCACTTCCATTTCTGGATTTAAGAATAGCAGCAAGCTATGATTTATGGAACTGAATGTCAAACTGTAAAAGAACGATTCCATGAAATGAGTATGGCAGATTTGTGAATGCTTAAATAGGTGTGCGGTAAAATGAAAAACCGCCAAGTATTGAGCACATGCATGGTAAAGTACAAGTGGCAACCATTAGAATGATTGAGAGAGAAATGGGATGGTTTTACATATCATAGGCAGATAAATAACACAAAAAATTGAACATATCTGAGTTACAATGTCACATATGACAAGGCATCCAACTCCAAGGGTCAAATAGGGCAAAATGGTTAAGAATAATTTAGAATCACTGAGGTTTTGTACAAATGTAAATCTAATCATAAGAGAAATTTAGGGAGACAGAAAGGAAAAAAAGGAAAGCATAAAGCCTAATTGAGTTAAATTGGTTTCCAGAATAAAACATGGGTCTACAAGCCAAATGCATCACTAAGAACTGCAAAATTTGAAGACCCTAACAATGATCTTGCAAGTGAAGCATGATAACTTTAAGGATAACAAGTGAAATAATCCCCAAGTCTACTTGGAGAAAAAAGAACTGGAAAAGAAAAGAAAATAAGGAATGTCCTCTATTAGTTATTTCAAGATCAGCAGATGCTGGTCAGAACCTTGCTTATTTATAAAAAACTACATGCCTCCCAAAAAGAGGTGCATAGGCATAATGGATGACATAAATAAAAGTTCACATGGCATCCTATTCAAATGCTTCAAGACCTTTCATGGCTTTAAGATGCTTCAAAACCGGAACATTAAAAAAATATATAACTATATATCCAAATGTAACTGAATTATTTGGTAATGCAATAAATCATATATTGTTGCCACTCAGTTAACAAATTAAACAATTCTTTTGCTTGCTTTTTTTCTTTCCTTTTAAGAAGATGCAATCTTGGCCATTCAACACTTACTAATATAGTTAATACTGCGCCCACAATTAACACTGGATACCAATGGCTGGAATGTTTGGTACCCTTGTCCACAATTGCCATGTAGGTTTTTATGCAAAAAGCAATTGCAGGTCCAGCAACAAGAAGTGTAGACAGAAACATTGATGCCACATCAGGACCAAATATCAATCTTCCACCACAAAAGAATCTCTGAAAAGCAAAACAAGGAACAGCATAGCCTCACCATTACTGTAGTAAAAAAGGTATCAGCAGAAATCTAGACTGCCCTTGGCATAAGGCTTCCACTCAAAGACTAATAAATTTAACCAAATACAATTAGAATGTGCATCAGATATGACTTTGAGTTAACATAGAAAACAGTGCGTGACGTGATAGCACTAGAACAAATTCTACAACATCGCTGCATGTATCAAAGATTTCCAGGCTTTTTGCAGCAATCCTACAATACTAATTCTGAAAAGAAAAATGTTAATGTAATAGTTCAGTTTGATCTGGAAAGCAGATTTCTAATCCTTAATGGATAATTTAGCTGAAACAATGTAGCAGGAAGATAAAGCATAATAACATTGTTTGGTAACATGAGTATAAACCAGGATAAAATTGCCACTAAGAGTGAACCCAAAATTTTTGTTTACATCAACATTTCACATGAGTAGCATCAAAATGTTCAACGTAGGCAACCAAAAAGTATGTGTGTGGCTTCAAAGACACTATCGGTGCAGAGGATCAACACATTCATTTGCAGCAGTAAAAGATTGATCAAAACTAATTCAGATTTCCATGATCATAACACTAAAAACAACCAACACCCAATAATGCAGACACATAATTAAAAACAGTATGAAACAAAGATGCCCATCACATAAAATAGTACCCAGTTCAATCCATCATCAAATAATCCCCATAAAACAAACCAAAAAGGGGAGAAAAAAGAGACTAACATTGCTTCCTTTCCAGACTTGATAGAGTCTCTTGGGTTTATTATTAGCCTTGGACATGCCTCCTCGTGAATGCGAAGAAGCCAAATTTGTATTCATTATCTTCGCAATAGCGCACCTCTTATTTACAGAATTTTAGTAATCAATTCCATGAACACAACCACCACAACAGCTTAAAAGACCCAATAAAGGGATCAATGCAAAAGAAGTGAAAATAGAGAGAAAAAAAAAAAAGCAGCAGGTCCTCTGCTCCTAAAAAATAAAACCAAGAAACAAAACAAATAATAATAGAAATAATAAACACTTCTATATTGGAAAAGATGGCCGATTACACCAAGACACAGATTCTCTGTTGGTTTGGTGTTGGAGTTGTGGTTGGGCTGTTCAAATTAAAATATTTTATTTGGATAAATAAATTGAATTATAAATAAGAATTATAATAAAATAATCTCATCAGAAGCCGGCATGCCACTTTGACAGATAATATATGTTTGTTTGGAAGGATGATTCAATTTCTCCCGGCTTTTTCTCTAGAGTTTTTCTCAAGGGAAAATGACATTAAAAATCCCAATCTTTTAGCGCATTTTCAAATTAAATCATATCGAATTAAAAAAGGTGCATTTAAGCCCTTCATGTTTGAGCCAAGGTTTAAGTAAGCTCTCGAGAGTTTCTTTTCTTTAAACTAAATGGACTCTTAGTGTCAGTAAAAAACGACACAACACTAGCTGATTCATGTGACAACATTAAATTCTGTTAAATCATGACACAACGGTAAACAACTGGTTGAAGCTTGGAAAAAAAACAATAAAAAATATTAGATAATGAACTTAAAACAAACTGAAATAATTATTAATAGGGTCTCACGCTTCCTTATTGATCCCAGCAATGGAGATGAATCAAGCAACAAAATTGCAAACTTCTTGGAGAAGTGCAAGATAAACACGGGATACTGGAATAAGCTTTCCGAAGATGGGTTGAAAGACATAAATGAATGGTAAGTATGTTTATGTCATTGACTGAACTTTAATTTTGTAATTTTATTGGCTTTGTTTTTGTAGCTACAGTTGGAAGATCTATGCAAATAATGGTATGCAAAATTGGTAGCACCTATACTTTTAGAGGCATATGAACAAGGATCACAACAAACAAAACAATGATACATCCAAATGTTTTTGTCACAACTCAAAACTAAGAGATATGATCAGCGTTAGGGAACGAAAATTCTTTCAAATCTAAAACCCATAGCAAGTTTTAAAAAATAAAAACATGCAATAATGATAACAAAATATGCATAATAATTAAAATCATCTCCAACTAAGGAAACTAGTATGTTGTTTTACCTACAGTGCCTACATTAAATCGAAATCAAGAAACCAAAAATATAATGAATCTTATTACGCTTTTCCTATTTCTGATGTAACATTCTCAGGTGAAGAATGTGCCTATCCCAACTGAAGAAGCTCAGCAATAGCCAAAACCAAAGTTGGTAAACAAAGCACCATCAAGGCAAGTTCTTTAACTCACCTCTATCCGAGTTATGATTTTAATACCATAAAAGAAAAGAGCTTCAAAATGCATAAGCTTTTTTCTTCTGAACAAACTTAGTACTATGCATACTGATCTACGTTTTCTTACCTTGTGCAACTCGATTGCAAAGGTAAAAGTATAATATCAAAATACAGTATTGTTTGGATATCTCAATAAAGAAAAAGAAAGCATTTAACTTATATTTATCAAAATACAGTATTGTTTGCAAGTGATTTCATGTCTGTTTGAGTTAACTAAATGTTGACATGGCCATTAGAAAAGTAACTTTTTAGGGTGCAACAAAATATAGGCCAAATGTTTGAAGAATCTATACCTCCATCTAGACATCCATGAACCATTAGTATAAAACAAACAAATGGTCTAAAAATGTTGTATGTAAACAAATGGAAACGGGTTGAGTGAAATTCCAAAGAAATCATTGTATAGCTCTTAGTACTTTAGATATATCTTGAGCTACATAAGACAAATTGAGGTAATTCAAAATGATATGGAAATTTAAGTTAAATATCTATGACTTTTATGAAGAAAGTATAGGAAAATTCAAACTTCTCTAATATAAAATCATGGCTTCAACTCGTGTATAGCTGTTTGATAGTAGTCCACATTTTAGATTGTACAGCTCTTAGTATTTTAGACATATCTTGAGCTACAGAAGTCCAATTGAGATGATTCAAAATGATATAGAAAGCTAAGTCAAATATATACAACTTTTATAAAAAAGAGTGGGAAAATTCGAACATTTTTAGTAGCCAATCACAGTTTTAATATGTGCATAACAATCTAACAACATCACTTTCAATAATTTAAAATTATAAATGTTGGATTCAAAATATAGACATTGGACACATTATTTGCACCTCTAATAGCTACATTTATGAGTGTTTATCTATATAAATACCTCTAGAGTTGAATGGAAGTTAAGACATTTTTTCTTATTATCATTCTCTATCTTCACATTCATTAAAACTCTTAAATTTTCAAATATTCACTCTTTGTTTATAACTCTTGTGAGAGTTGGTTGTGTGTTAGAAATATAATTTCTCTTTATTTTAAATATTAGGATAGATTAGTAGGGAAGTGAGATTTATTTCTAAAGGAATTGGTTTAAGTGTTGTCCATTAAAACACTTGGGATTTGGTTTTTTGAGTGAGCCTTGAAAACTCATGTTGTAAGGTTGTAAGAGTGAGCCATAAAAATCTTGTGTAATGTCAATCTTATGAATAAGATTTGTGGGTGATTGAAAATCCTAACTTGGGGATAAGTTAGGTGGAGACATAGAATTATTGTTGAATCCGAACTCCTTAAATCATTGAGTTCTTCATTCTTCCTTCTCAATATTCTATCAATTCTTGCAAAGAATTATTTTTTAATTCCAATTTTTATTTAATAGCCCTATTCACCCTCCTCTAGGGCTTTTTCAATTAGTATCAAAGCTTGAATTCTAGGAACTTCATTGCTAGAATACAAGATCATAGGGAGTGAATCATAAAATATTTCTTCACTTAAACCGTTCTTCGATAGAAGTGACTATCCTCATTAGAAGTTCAAAGTAGAGTTATACCTTGATTGTGATTCCATCAAACTTTAGGATATTTTCCTAAAATTTTGGGAAACACCTACAACTACCATTGATGGTGTGGTAACTACTCTAGTAAGGAGTCAATGGAACAATAAGCAAAAAGAAGAAAATCATAAAAATAAAAAGGCAAAAATCACTCTAGTGTCTTCTATGACAAGGTAATAAGGAGACAAGTTTTAACATTGCATGTTGGCCAAGGAAATGTGGAAGACCTTGGAAAATCATTATGAAGGCAATGTGCAAGTTAGAAGCAAAAAGGTTCAACTTCATATGTATGAATATGAACTTTTCAAGATGAAGCCTCATAAGTCAATCACAGAGATGACAAATCGACTCAATGCTCTTATAACAACCCTCAAGAAACTTAGAAAGCATTTCTCCAAGGAAGAAGTAAATAATAAGATTCTAAGAATCCTACCTAAAAAGGATTAGGAATCTCGAGTTACTGCAATTGGGGAAACTCAAGACCTCTCAACTCTTTCTACCGATGTGCTTATCAGAAAGCTCTTAACATATAAGCTAACAATTAAACAAAGAAGTGAAAAGTAAAAAGTAAGCCTTGAAAGCTTCATAAAATGATAGTGAAGAAGAAAATGTTAAAGGTTCTAGTATTGAAGACAATGAAATTGCCATGCTTACTAGAAAATTCAAAAATTTCTTGAAAAAGAAACATTCATCAAGAATAAGAGACTTCAATAAGAAGTATAAGGGAGAAGGTAAAAAGAAAATCAAAGACGTTACTTGCTATGAATGCAGGAAACTCCGTCACATTCAAAGTGAGTGTCCTAAACTCAAAACCAAGAGCAAAGGAACAAAAGAGAAAAGGAGGGCTTATAGGGCAACTTGGGATGACTCCTTCAAATAAAAAATGAAAGAGGAACAACAAAAAGTAGCTAACATTTGTTTCATGACTCTTGAAAGTGAAAAAGAGGTACCATCTATGTCTAATTCTTCCTATGATGATGATGACAAATATGATGATGATATTAAAAGCTCTATGGTAAAGAAACTCTTGCTTAAATGCAAAAACTTATTATCTAATAAGAAGTATTATAAGTATGAGTTATCTAGCCTAACCAAGGAATTCAAAAAATTGAAAAATGAATTTTCTAATCTAGTTAGATTAAGTGATAAATTGTCTAAAGTTTTGAAAACTTCAAATTCCTTGGAAGATCAACTTAGGAAAGCAAATGATGAAAATTAAAAACTTTCTAAGAAAGTCTTAAATTTAAAAAATTTCATTGAGAAACTCATGAAGGGAAAAGAATTTTTGAATAATATTCTTAACTCTTAAAAATTTCATGGAGATATACATGGAATTGGATATACCAATAGAACAGCTTTCTTATCATCATCATATATTGATTTTATTAAAGCCTTAAATAATTATACTCTTCTGCCTCAAAATAAAATGAGACTCAAGCTTTTAAAACTAAAAGACCTCATATGTCAAACACTCAAGGAAAGTCTTATAAGACTCAACCTTATATGACATAAAGAGGTAAGCATCATACTAGGAAAACACAACCTAAACATGCTTACATATACACTAGACATAATTCTCATAAGCATGTTGCACAATATAATGCACCTAGATATATTGTACAAACCTATCAAAATACATATTGTCATTGTCAATGCTTGTCTTACACTATGACTCAAAAGAACTTTAAAAGACACACACTACAACATCAATAAAGGCGTGGCTCATAAATTAGGAATGCATATCCTTCTAGGAAAAATAGGTTTGCAAATGTTGAATGCTCATATTGCATGATCAAGGGATATATCAATAATGTGTGCTTCTATAGAAGACTGTACATGAACTTGCTTCCTACAGACAATCTTGAAACTAACCAATCTAGACCAAGAAAGGTTTGGGTTCAGAAGAATGCTTAAATTATTTTGTGTAGGTATGTTTAAAGTCCACAAGATCAAAAAGCAAATGGTATCTTGATAGTGGATGCTCAAGGCACATGACGAGAGACAAGGAGCAATTCAACAAGCTTGATGCTAAGGATGGAGGATATGTTACTTTCAAAGACAATACAAAAGGAAAGATTATTGGCATTAGAGAAATTGGTAATCCTCAATCCTTAACTATACACTATGGGTTACTTGTTAATGGTCTTAAACATAACTTACTTAGTATAAGTCAATTATATGATATGGGAAATAAGGTCACTTTCTATCATAAAAATTATTTTATTAGTAGTCTTGATGAAAATAAAGTAATTTTTAGTGGTGAAAGAGTTGAAAATGTTTATGTTATTAATTTGAATAAAATTGATAACAAAGATATTAAATGCTTGATGTCAATTTGCTATGAAATATGGACATGACATAGAAGGTTAGGATAAACAAATTTTGAGCTATTGAATGATCTTTGTAAACATAAACTTATGATTGGTTTACTTAAGCTTGAATTCACTAAAAATAAACCTTGTAATGCTTGCCAAAAGGGAAAACAATCCAAGTCCTTATTTAAGCTAAAACATATAGTGTCCACTTCTAAGCCACTTGAACTTATACATATAGATTTATTTGGACCAATTAGAGTTGCTAGTCTCGGTGGTATACATTATACATATGTATTGGTTGATGATTACTCTAGATTTACTTGGGTATATTTCCTTACTCATAAGAATGATGCATTTAAAGCTTTTGAAAAGTTTGCAAAAAGAGTTCAAAAAGAAAAAAAAAAGCTTTTGTATTTCTTTTATTAAAAATGATCATGTAACCGAGTTTGAAAATGAATTTTTTAAAACCTTTTATGATGAAAATGATATTTCATATACATTCTCTTCTCCTAAAACTCCTCAACAAAATGGGGTAGTTGAAAGGAAAAATAGAACTCTTATGAAAATTGCTAAAATAATGCTTCATGAGTATAATTTACCTCTATACTTTTTGGGTAGAAACTGTTAACATGTCTTACTTTCAAATAGAGTTTTTAAAATACCAATTTTGAATAAAACTTCTTATGAGCTATGGAACAATAAAAAACCCAAAATCTCATATCTAAGAGTATTTGGATGTAAGTGCTTTATATTAAACACTAAGGATAATCTTGAAAAATTTAATTCCAAAGCCGATGAAGGAATTTTCTCAGGCTATTCTATTTCTAGTAAAGCATGTAGAGTTTTTAATAAGAGAACTCTAGTGGTTGAAGAGTTAAAGCATGTTATATTTGATGAATCAAACTCACTTGATCCTCAAAAGGATATTTATAGTGTTGATGATCTTGCAGGTAACGATGAAATTATGGAAACTTAAGAAGAAAATGCTAGTAAGTCGTTGAAACTTGAAAGTCCAAACAAGGAGGACAATGAGGAAACTGTTAGTGATATGCACTAGGTCAATCATTTGTGATTATGTATTGACTTTCTTATTTTATTAATAAAGAGGTATTATATTATTATTTGATTTTATGATAATTACATGAATGGTTAATTCTTACTAAGGCCATCAAGTATGTGACTTGATAGTAAAACCCTTAGATTAAAATAAGAGTTCTATTCTAATTATCCCTAGCCATTTATTAATTATATGAATATTAAAGTATTAAGGCTAGTATGATGTTGACTGATGGTTATGTTTTACTAATCATAAATATGAGATATTAAGTCAACTCATAGGTACATGATGAGAGATCATATACTGGATTGACCCACTATGAGAATACTACATAGATTATTGTCATAAGTATTTCTTATCACAATAATTTTATTTTGGTCCTTTGACCTTGAAATCATCATGGATTTCTACATAGCTATTTTATGTTTTGACACATTCTAACATTGTCTTTAACGGGATGATTAAAAGAATGTTGTTGGATATAAAATTAGTTATGTGAGGAATGTGAGTGATTTAGAAGGAATTTATCCCTCATTAATATGAGAAAGATATCTAAAGGCCCCTTGATGAGATAGACTGAATAAAATGCATGGCCATGCTGAAATGAATTGATAAAGAGTTATCATTTTCAGTCTACTTGGAATCAAGTCATAATATTAAACTATATAAGGATGACATTCTATGCCTTATGTTCAATTAAGATATCATGTGATAAAGGGACAATAAAATTCACTGTAATTAGGTTATGTCGGATTATTAACTTCACATGACTTGGGTAGTCATAATGTCTTGCTAGAGGCCACTTATGACTTGTAGACCTAAATAGAGATTTAGGCCCACTACCAATGTTATGTGAACCTACAGGGTCACACACTTAGAACAAACCCAAAACGGATATGGGTTTAATAAGCCCAAAATAAACTCTATGAAAATAAATAATTAAAGTGTTTTATTTATTTATTTATTTGTTTATTTATTTAAGATAAATGTTATTTTAAATAAATAAATAAGATATTATTTTTGATTTATTTTTAAACAAAATCAGAATATAATAAATGGAAAATTACCAAAAGGTTATTGGTAAGTGAAACCCTAACTTGGAGTCTATAAATATGTTATATTCTCTAGGGTTTCACACACTTGTTTTTGCCTCCAAATTCATTTTCTTTCCTCTTAGAAAACAAAGACAGAGTTTTTCCTTTTGTTCTTGATTTATGAGACAGTCAAGAGGTTGCTAGCACACACACTCAAATTCGTTTTGTGAAGGGTTGTTCGTGTGGATACCTATAGAGGACGCATCCTTTTGGAGACGTCTTGATCCGAACAACCAAGCCAAAAAGCTCAAGGTAAGGTGTCACCGGTGTGAACCTCCTCTCATCCTTCCAAAGAATCTTGCCTCTTCTGCGTTTTGGTAAGATTTTAAAAACCCTAGATTTAATTAATTAGTCGAATTACATGGATCCTGGCTTGGGAACGTGACAAAATTTTAATTTTTCCACTGCGTTTGCATTACGGAACCCAACAGAAACATCTCAACCTACCTTGAAGGATGAACTTCCAAAGGATTAATAATTCAAGAAAGATCATCCTCAAGACCTCATTATAGGTGACACTATAAAAGGGGTAACTACTAGATCTCTATTAAAGTCTATTATTAATTTAGCCTTCATTTCTTAAATTGAACCCAAACATATTGATGATGCTTTATGTGATGAATTTTGGGTCCTTGCTATACAAGAAGAGTTAAATCAATTTAAAAGAAACAAGGTTTGGACCTTGGTTCTTAAACCGAAACATCATCCTATTATAGGTGCCAAATGGGTGTTTAGAAATAAAATAAATGAACAAGGTGTCATAACTAGGAATGAAGCTAAACAAGTAGCTAAAGGTTATAATCAAGAAGAAGACATTGATTATGATGAAGCATATTCCCTATATTGCAAGGTTAAAAGTTATTAGAATGCTACTTGCATTTACACTATTTATGGATTTCAAACTTTATCAAATGGATGTTACAAGTGCATTTTTAAATGGTTTTATTAAAGAAGAGGTGTATATTGAACAACCTCTAGGTTTTAAAAGCTTTGATTTTCCAAATCATGTATCAAACTTTCCAAATCATTATATGGATTGAAACAAGCTCCTAGAGCATGGTATGAAAGATTGAGCAACTTCTTATTAGAGAAAAGTTTCTCTAAAGGAAAAGTTGATACAACTCTTTTCATAAAGAAATCCAAGCATAATTTATTAATTGCTTAAATATATGTTGATTACATTATATTCGATGCCACTAACCATTGCTTGTGTGAGGAATTCTCTAATTTAATGCAAGGAGGATTTGAGATTAGTACGATGGGTGAACTCAAATTCTTTCTTGGACTATAAATCAAGCAATGCAAAAATGGGATTTTTATCAATCAAACAAAGTATACAAGAGACGTTCTCAAAAAGTTTGGCATGGATGGAGCTAAGATAAGTAAAACTCCAATCATCACCACAACCAAACTTAACAAAGATGAGAATGGCAAACTGTTGATGAAAAACGATTTAGAGGTATGATTGGATTCCTTATTTATTTAACTGCTAGTAGACCCAATATTATGTTTGCTACTTGCTTGTGTGCTAGATTTCAATCTAGTCCTAGAGAGTCTTATTTGAATGCTATCAAAAGAATTTTTAAATATCTGTGTGGTACAATATATTTAGGACTTTGGTATTCTAGGAGTTCATCCTTTGACTTGATTAGTTATTCTGATGCAGACTTTACCGATAGTTTACTAAATAAAAAAAAGCACTTCTAGAACTTGTCAATTTTTAGAATAATGTTTAGTTTCTTGGTTTAGTTGCCTTGTCCACTACTGAAGCTGAATATATTGCAGCAAGTCTTTGTTGTTTATAAGTTTTTATGGCAAAAACAACAGTTGTTAGACTATGGTGTAAAACTTGATCACATTCCAATTAAATGTGACAATACAAATGCTATCAACCTTAGCAAAAATCTCATTCAGCATTCTAGAACTAAGTATATAGACATTAGACATCATTTCTTATGTGATCATGTTCAAATTGGTAATATCTCACTTGAATTTGTTAATAAAAATAATCAACTTGCAGATATCTTCACCAAACCTCTCAATGAAGAGAGATTAAATTTCATTAAACATGAACTTAGCATGATTTATGGTTCTAGTTTATCTTGATTTTATGTTTAATTGATGGTTGCACTGTTTTTAGGTGAAATCATGTTGTGCTTATTGATTACTTTGATTGATCTTAATTTTTTTTTTATAATTGTCAGTTTATATTTGGTTTGTCTTTTAAATTTCCTTTTGCATTCTTTCAAAGGAGGAGAAATAATTTGAGTTTGTATGTGTTCGTAGTTAATTTTTTTTTAACATGTGTACTTTTTTTTTAAAACTCCCTTAAAAAATGTGTTTATGTTAGTGACATATTATATTTTTGTTTGATATAGGGTGAGAAATTTTATTTAAATTTTTGCATGTATATTAACATTGTAAGTATGGCTAATTTTGTCATACATCATATGTGACAAAAGACCTTATTTTGCTTACTTTGTTTATGTATAACATAGATTTTATAAAAATTTTGCATATCTTTATTTTCATTTTTCCTTTATATCTCTCTCTTTTCTTTTTGCTTTTGACAAAGGGGAGAAATATATTTGAGTTTGTTATTTGTTACTATACATGTGTATAATATTTTATTATTGTGTTTATACATATATAATTCATGTATAATATCTTCTTAGGAATTGTTTTGATCTTTGATAAGGCATGAATATTTTTACAAAGATTTGGTGTATTTTTGCTTTGTTCCTATAAAAATTTTGGTCCCTTTAAGTTCATTTTCCCTTATATCTCTCTATTTTTCTTTTGCCTTTTTACAAAAAGAGGAAAATATGTTATCGATAATTTGTATTTATTTTTTTTATGTTAAGTGCTACATGATTGATTAGCTAGTTAAACTCTATATGATCATGTGATAGTTAAACTAGTCCAGCATCAACATTTATTGTTATATGTACTATTTTTGTGGTGCATTTTAGTGTCACTATATGTATATATGTTTGAAATTATTTCCTCACATTGCCTAACATTTATTTAAACGATCATGTTATCATATTTTTTATTTTTAATACATTTGTCATAGGAATGCCATGTTTTTATCCCTCTTGCTATATTTTATGTTGTTTTTATTTTTCTGTCAAGGGGAATAATCTATAAATTTATATTTGTATCATGTCTATATTGTAGGGGGAGAAATAAATAAATATATTTTATTTCATTTGGTATCATTATTATCATAAATATTATCACACACTTTATTTTGTATTATTTTTTATCAAACTCAAAATAAGTTTGTCAAAAACAAAAAGGGGGAGATTGTTGACATTAGCAATAATCAATCTTAATTTTTTATCTTAAAAAACTTAATTTTGAGCATTTAATTTGTTTGTTTAAGTGTCTATAAATTAGGACTCTAATGGAAGTTAAAATGAAGTATGAATATTTTAGGCTGATTCGATCTCTAAGATTCAAGGAGACTTTTAATATCCTTACAGCTTTATAATGAGAAAGTTACCTTCTTCACATTTGAGGTGGACATCTTGAGCTTTCTGAATTGGACTTACTTATAAAAATTCGAGTTCATTTGGGTATGCAAATATTAAGTCGAAATCAACATATGCAACTGCCATTTCAAATTACACAGCTCTTAGTATTTTAGATATATCTTGAGCTACAGAAGTCCAATTGAGGTGATTCAAAATGATATGGAAAGCTACCTATAACTTTTATGAAGAAAGTGTGGGAAAATTCAATCTGACAGTAGTCTGCATTTGAGATTGCATAGCTCTTAGTATTTTAAACATGTCTTAAGTTACAAAATTCCAATTAAGATGATTCAAAATGATATGGAAAGCTAAGTCAAAATATATACAATTTTTATGAAAAAAGTGTAGGTAAATTCAAACATCTCTAATAGAAAATCACAGCTTCAACTCGTGTATAACTGTCTGACAGTAGTCTGCATATTAGATTGCACAACTCGTAATATTTTGGACCTATTTTGAGCTATAGAAGTTCAATTGAGGTGATTTAAACAGATATGGAAAACTAAGTCAAACATCTACAACTTTTATGAAGAAAAATGGGCAAATTAGAACATCTTAAGTAGCCAATCATGGTTTCAATCTGTGCATAGCAGTTTGATAGCATTACTTTCAATAATTCAAAATTATAAACATTTGATTCAAAATATAGATATTGGACACATTATTTGCACATCCAACAACTATACTTTTGAGTGTTTATTTATATAAACACCTCTAGAGTTAAATGGAAGTTAAGATATTTTTACTTATTATCATTCTCTCTCTTCACATTCATTAAAGCTCTCAAATTCTCAAATATTCACTCTTTATTTATAACTCTTGTGAGAGTTGATTGTGTGTTAGAAATAAAATTTCCCTTCATCTTAAATCTTGGAATAGATTAGTAGAGAAGCGAGATTTATTTTTAAAGAAATTAGTTTAAGTGTTGTCCATTGAAACACTTGGGATTTAGTTTTTTAAGTGAGCCTTGAAAACTTATGTTGTAAGGTTATAAGAGTGAGCCGTAAAATTCTTGTGTAATCTCAATCTTATGAATAAGATTGTGGGTGATTGAAAATTCTAACTTGAGGATAAGTTAGGTAAATACGTAGGATTGTTGTTGAATTCGAACTCTTTAAATCAATGTGTTCTTCATTGTTTCTTATTAACATTCTTTCAATTTTTACAAATAATTATTTTTTTAATTCTAATTTTTTTTTAATAGTCTTATTCACCCCCTCTACAGCTTTTCATATTTTATAATAAAATTTTCACAAAGTATTATTGCCATTTAATCACTAAAAATGTTATTACATAAAGTTGATATTTTTTTTTATAAAAAATTTATTTATTATATGAAAGTAATTTATTTCAGAAATACTCCAACTTAATGATTTTTTTTAAAAATTATTACTATTTTTATAAAAAAAAATAAAATAATTTTACTTTATTTACCAAAAAAATAGAAAGTGTAACTATTTTAAAATAAAATATAAAATAATTAAATAAATATATAAAAAATAATAAAAATATCAAATAATAATTAATAATCTGTTCATGTTTCCTTCATAAATTAAAATAATATTTTTAAATAAAATAAGTTAGAAAAAAGTAAAAAATTACCTTGTAATTTCACCTTTTATCACTTTTAGAGCCGTGATTTGTTTTGTGACAAGTTAATACCTTATGTTTTATGTTGTTAGTTAATAGAGGTAAATCATCTAATGTCGTTAAAAATAATTATGTAGTAAAATTATTTTAGTTATATTGCTTTTTTGAGAAAAAATACAGGGGAATATCTCTGTAGTTTCATTTAAAGACTTGTAATTTTTTTTTGATAAATTAGTACCTTATTTTATAATATAAAAAGAATAATAAATTAATTCATTAAATTATAAATAATTATATGAAAAAATATTTTATCAATAATTTCTTAATGAATAACATATATATATATATATATATATATATATATATATATATATATATATATATATATATATATATATATATATATATATATATATATATATATATTATTTATATTATATATTTATTTATTTATCTATTTTCTTATAAATAGCACATATATATGTACTATATATGCACGTGTGTGTACGCACACTCATACACATGCTTATGCTTTTAGTAAATATGTATGTATATATGTATTTATTTTATTAAAAATTTATGTATATATTTATATATAAAGCACAAGTCTTGAAAATGACACCACAAATATATTCCTTTCTATTATTTTCTTAAAAAAAAAAGGTGATATAACTAAAATATCCTCTCATAATGTTGGATAATTTATCTCTATTTACTAGCTGTTTGGAATATGGAATCAGAAAATAAGCAAAGGTAAAAGTACAGGTTTTTTTTTTCCCCCATAATATAACTAGAGATTGTTTTAAATATTTAATTAATTTGAATTCATTACAAATTGATTTTAAATTCTTAGTAATACAAATTTAAATAATTATTAGGTTTATTATAAATTAAAATTCATAACTCAAATTTAAGCATATAAAAAGTATGACATCAAAGTTTTTATTTATTATTTTAAATATATATTAATTACTAATTACTAAAAATTATAAACCTATGTTTTTATTCTTTTCACATTATAACTCCACTTTAAAAAATACAATTAATTTTATTATTTAGCAAATATCTTTATTTCAACTATTCAATTTTAGTAAAATATTATAAATTGCTTAATATTATTTATATATATATATATATATATATATATATATATATATATATATATATAATTTTATAATGGAGAAATAAATATTATTTAAACTTCACAAATAATTTGTAATATATATACTTTATTATAAAACTTTAAAGTCGAAGATTTAATAATTTAATGGTAAAAGTTTAATCCAAGGTCATAGGATCAACATTCGATATTGTAGGTGGTGAGATTTTCTTATATTATTTAATAAAAATTAAATGAAAATTTAAAATATTTGAATCTTAAAAAAATTGTAATAGCTCAATGATAATTTAAAGCTATTTTGGATAACGGCATATAAAAAGAATGTCTTTTATTAAAAAAGAAAATAAACAGAAGAAAAGAAGGGAGAAAAAAAAAAAAGCCTTAACTACGCTTGGAGCAGCCCAACTAACTAAATAACAAACGTGATCGCACAATCTCCACGCGTCTGTGTATCTCTTGCATTTGAATTTGTCCCCACGCGACTATCTTTAAACAGGATATGTCTGTTCGCTTATATTTATTCATTCATTAATTTTATTTGGATACTCTGAATATGGGTGATTACGGTTCAAGAACCGATTCAGAATCAGTGGTTCATGATTCCATCTTAGTAAAGTTGGACCGAAATTGACCACTTTCGATTTTGAACCAATTTCGATTTATAATCGTGGAGTTCATAATTTTTCATTCCGGTTCAATGATTTTTTTTTTTTTAATTTGCGGTTTGGAACTAGTACTACCCATGAATATGATGAGCCATCTGAACCGGCCTCTTCTCAATTTTAGACCAGTTTGAAATCGGTTCTAAGTTTAATTAGTTCATATCTCAAATTTAACCGAACTGATTTTGGTCCGGCTCTGGTATGAGAAATCTAAACGTTTGCAACCGTATAAAAGATTGACACCTTAGAAATTAATTACTGTAAACAATAACAATAGTAAAAGTAAATATAATAATAAAACAATGGTTTTGTTTCATCTTTTTATCTTGAAAACACATTGAGTTTGTGTTCTCCAACCTATCAACCTATCTAATTTTAGTTTTTTTTTTCCTAATTTCATCTTCAGCGGCAATAAATCAATAAAAATGAAGTTACTAAATAAATAATTTAATTATTTGCTATGTATAGTTTTCTTTTTGGGTGAAGATTTTTACACTCCACTTTATTTTTGCACTCCATCATAAATATCCTTAACTCTACTGTTTATTTATGAATTTATTTATGCTTTTTTTTTATATATATTTTAACTTTCTAAATAAATTATAATTTATGAAAAATAAATTATTTTAAATTTTTACTATTTAAATCATTTTCAAAATAAAAATTATTTCCAATGAACTTAAACATTTACAATTTTAAAAAAATTATGTAAACATTATTTTAATAAAACAAGAATTGTATACGTATAAATTATTTTTTATTTTATGTATAAATTATTTTTTGATATTAGATGCTTGAACATATTTTTCTATTCTTATTCATATCATTTTATATTCTTTTTTACAAGACATTAGACCCATAGAATATATTTCGATTATAAATAGATTAATTGATATCTATATTATTCATATCATATGATTTCATTTAACAAGTAAATATATTCCTACACTACTAAAATAATTAAAAAAATATCAAATTATGACAATTGAAATCTATAATAAATATTCTAATATTACATTTTTTGAGAAAATAACAGGAAATATATATAAAAAAAAACTTAAACTAACTAATTAGCTTAAATCATATTAATTTATATGTAAAAATAAATTTTTAAAAAATAATTAAAGTATAAAATTTCAAAAATAATTTATTTCTGCTACTTAGTTATGAAAATAAATTATTTGACACACAAATATTAATTTTAATTTTTAAATAAAAATAGAAATAAATTTATTAAGAATTTATGCCTATTTGTGTATTTCAAAAGATTAAAATAATTATTTTGTATATATATAGTTTAACCTTTTTATAAGTAATATATAGATCAACTTAAATTTTTTATTAATAAAAAATAAATATTTAAATTAAAAATATTTATGTCATTTAAATTTTAAAAAATATTAATAGTTGATTGTGAGAATTAAAAACTTATAATAAAAGTACATATTAAAATTAAGAATATTTTTATCATTCGAACTTTTAAAACATTAATGATGAAGTGTAAAAATAAAATGATGGAATGCAAAAATCTCAACCTTCCCTTTAGTGTAAATAACATGGAGCTTTCAACTTTTACGCTATGTCATCTATAAATTAACAATTCAAGCTCATCAGTCCGTCGATGTTGTCTAAATTCGTGTATTGTTTTAACCTGCATGAAACAAGATGTACTAAAAATAATCTTTATATACAAATGAAAAATAATCTAGTGTATACCAAGACATACATAACCGTAATTAGTAAATTAATTATTACATATGTAAAACTGGAAGACACTGCATAATTGTAAATATTTTGGTTAATAGAAAAATTATATAACTTAAATATCGATAAATTATACAATAAGATAGTAGTGTAGACAACTAGTTTGATCGACCCGTAATAGGGGCAAACTATAAATGTTCAGTTTGATCGGCCCATGAAAAAGCTAGCGATGAGAACATGCGAAACTTTTATGCAAGAAAAGATTCAAAATCTTCTTGAAAATGGACCTAAGAACCTAAACTCATTCCAAGCCCAAATCCATGCAAACACAAGACCTAAACCCATAAATCCAAGTCCAAGCTCGTTTTGTCCCAAAGGCTCAATAGGTCAGGGCCAAAGAGGCGATGCCTCATCGAAGAGGTGCTACCTCTGTAACAACTACTTACACCTGCATTAAATGCAGAGATGAAAATGGTGGTCAAATTGGTGGGACCACCTCCTATTGAACTGAACCTATTATGTGAAAAGGAGGGTTTTGAAAGTAGAAAGAAAAGTGTAATAATGAGGGTCTTTTCAAGGCATGGGGAGAAAAAAAGGGGCATGGGAGTGAGAGTAAAGGAAGTTAGCAATTTTAAGGAAAAAAATAGAAAAGAAAAAGGAGAGCTCTGAAAAAAAAAAGGGACGTTCTTGAGAAAGAAAGGAGAAAAAGTTAGCTTGAAAAGTCCATTTTTGGAAAGAAGAAGGAAAAACTCTTGCATTCAAGTAAAGATAGAGATCAAAAGATATCTCTGAGGGCTAACATTTTAATAAGAAAGCTCATAAAACAGTAATTCTCTTCATTTTTTTCTTGAACATCAAGTTATAGATTTGCATAAATTCCTTATTTACTTACTTGCTTATTTCTTGGATTCATCATTTGTTCCATGCTATATTTATGGTATGAGCATTTAAATCATTAAGTGTAGTTACAAGTCTTTAGTCATTTGCATATGATTTTGCTTTACTAGAGATTTAAGAGATTTAAAAGTTGTTTTTTTATTAACTAGTCAAGCGATGCCTCTTCAAAGAGATGTCGCCCCTTTGGCTTGAGGCGATGTGGTGTCGCCTTTATGCCTAAAGGCGATGCCTAACTAATGAGGCGTTTGCCACTTCAACAGAGTCATGTATAGTTTTATTATAATTTCTTTATTTGCTTCATATAGTTTGCGTTTATATGTATTTTCATGTTTCTTTAATTCAGTTGCCTTTATGTAGTCATTTTTTTTGTTAAAATAATTATGTGTTTATCATTTTCTTTTATGTTTAGTCGATGGATTAACCTTATGCTTATGGCTTCCTCTTGTAGGATTTATATATTTGTTGAGATTAATGTTTGCTAGTTTCAGGAACTTCGGGATGATTTTAGGTCACCAAATGATTATCCTTTGAGTAATCTTTGCAATTGTTTACCTTTATTTATCTTGTTGGTTATTTGCATGTTAGAGATGTAATTTTATTGGTTTATTTTTTGTTTATTTTCTATTTATTTTACTCTTTCTTGCATATAAAAGGGTTGTAATCTATTCTCCTCTCCTATTTCTTTGCATGTGTATTTAATTATTTACTCTTATTTTTATGAGTATTTTGTATATTTGAAATAAGTGCAGTGAACCACTCTTAATAAGCATGAAATTAGATTAATGTGCAAATCCAGACTAAATTGTAAAATTGGAGGAAATTATAATTTGCATGTTAATAAAGAAATAATTGAATAATTAAAGGTAATAAAATACAAAACACAAACGGAGGCCAACTGTAAGGTTGGGTGGGCATTCCAAAAGCCCATACCTAGTTTCGGAATCCGTTCTCTGAAGATGGCTTTTGGGAACCTTTGTGGGATCTAATTGCTATACAGTGTGTCCCGGGTTTCATCCGGGTAGCGACTTCTTCTCCAATTTGGGCTTCAAGCCTATTTTGTATTTTTTAATGGGCCTCAAGCTCACACAATGCTATAGTCACTAAACACTTGGGCACACGTTAAACCCCGCCACATACAGTGGCGACTCTACTAGGGATAGAGAAACTGATTCTTGTGTTATGTATTTTATCATTTTTAATTATTCTTTTATTTCTTTTGCATTCATTACACATTTTTACACAATGAGCACTCAGTCCCTAAATAACCTGATGATAGTCACTGCTTTATTGCTTGTGTTTCATTCAAACCTAGTAGTGGACATCGTATGGACCTTTGAGTGGGGAGACATAATGAAGGCACATCACTGTAAGAACTTGAGCCTTTTTCACCCAAGACTCAACTCATATAGTGTCTTAGAAGCTTCCTTTAGGATTTTCCAAAATGCATGTTTTTGGTGCTATATGGTAGACCTTAGTATAAAATCTTGGCCCATTGTAAATGGACTATATCAAAGTAGGCCTTTCATGCCTTTATGACCCATTATGGTGGACATTGATTTTGTGCAAATGTCTGCTGCTTGTTTGTTCATTTTAAGAGTTATCTTGCATATATCGATTTTATTATCCCTTGTTGATAATTAAAACTCAAAAAAAAATCATGGGATAAGAAACTCGTTATCAAATATTTATGTAGGAGGAATAAGGGTGGAGGTGATCATTCATTAATTTGATGTATTTTTTTGCTTGCTTGCTTTTTTTTTTGTATATTTCCTTATTTCCTTTTAAAATATATATATAAAATAATAAAATAATAAAAAATGAACTTACATCTCATGCATAAATGACATTCATATGCATTTTTCATAGTCATAAGCCTCTTCTTGTTCGGAAGTAAATCAAGGGAATTTGGCCCACCAATATCAAAGATCCAAGCAAACACTTAAGACCACTTAATAAAGGAGCAGAATGCAAAACCCTCTAATTTTAATATTGAATCTTTCAAGAAAGAACTATTGAAAAATTCGGGGATGACATGCGATAAATTATTAGAGATATATTTGTTGAGATGATAGGAAAGATGACTGTGGATGGAAAAGACTTTAAAAATAGAATTGTTATTGGCAAGCCATTCAAAGAAAATTGAAAGCACCGATAGATCCAATAAAGTCAGAATGGATGAAAGACACGTAAAGGTAAATCGATCAACTATAGATTTCACTGAAGAAGCATGGGCTCAATGCTAACCTTACTGCCTTGGATCTGGATTTAAAGGAGGAAGAACAATTTCCCCCGAAGTACAAATTTTTGAATATAAAAAAATACTCTAGCATTAATAATCCTCATCTGCATTTGAAGCAATATGTCATTTAAATGAAGGTCACTAGGTTGTTAAAATTTAAATTGTCAAACAATTTCCAATGTCCTTAGAAGGAGTTGATATCAATTGGTACTATACTTTAGATGCATAAGTCTAATAAAACTAGAAGTAGTTGTGTTCGGTCTTCATTAAACAGTATGGGTGAAATTCTCAGTTCGAGGTTTCTCTTCATGAGCTACAGAATACGAAGCAAGGATCGAATGAGTCTTTCACCAACTTCTTAAATAGATGAAGGGGAAAGTTAGCTCAGATGAAGCACAAACCTATAGAATCAGACCAGTTCATAATAGCCATAGAAGCTTGCATTCCACCTATGGCTAACAAGTTGAAGAACATGGGCATAAGGGACTTCAAAGAGTTATAACACTTCAGAGTGCAAGTTAAAGCTGATTTGAATTTGAACATTAATGGATAATCATTGTCGATTTTGATTGTAATGATTTTGAATGATGCTTTGCATCAACAACCTTTCTTTTTATGCTAATAAATGTTTGATTGTCTAATTCACATGATTATGAACTTGTTATAATCATGTATGCAACCTTATGCCTGAATGAGAGAGAGATTTGGAAAAAAAAAAAGAAAATTTCCTATAAAATGAAAGGACTAAAATGTTAAACTCAACTTTTAACTTCCCTTTGGCACTTCCAACCTCGAATTGTTTTCCTAAAATTAAAAAAGAAAAAGAAAAAAATAAAAAATAAAAAGGAAAAAAGAGAAAAGGAAAAAATAATTAAAAAAAGAAAAGGAAGGAAAAAGGAAAAGAAAAGAAAAAAAAGGAAGGAAAAGAAAGAAAATCTCTATTATGACACCAATATTTAAAAAGTCAATTATGAGTAATCCTTGAAAGTCCTTATTTTGAAATAAAATTCCCACCCATTGTGAGCTGAAAAATAGTTGGTTAGAAAATCCACAAAAGAATGATTAATAATAAGTGTGAGGTAGCTTGCCTAGTTGTAACAAAGGAGTAATCATGTAAAGATATTCATGATCGATATAATATTAGCACGAGAAGAGTTAGACATGGAATTTTTACAAATTTTCGTAGCAATCAACAATGTGAATGACAATCAACAATAAGAGAATCAATAGATCAACAGCTAAAGTGACAACATGGACATCCAAGAAAATAGAACAGTGGTTAATCATCATCATAATTTGGAAATTGCAACCACCCAACTAGGTTTGAAAAATCTCAGAAATGGAGCAGCCTAGGCAAAAAAAAGGAAAATAGAAAAAAGGAGAAAAAAATCAAAGGCCCAACGAGGTATAAAAACTCCTCAAAATGGTGTGGCCTAGGCAAAAGAGAGAATATAAAATGAAATCGGTTGCACTTTCATACTAAGAAGAGCAGTTTAAAAGATAATAAGATTCTATTTTGAGGTATAAAAGTGAGAAGGTCTATCAACTAGGGGGCAAGTGGAGCATCCCTTCCTCACTTAGGATTAAGCACCACTATCCTATGACAGTAAGACATTCCAAAGAAGTAACTAAACTGAGTTGTTATCGTAATCCTAATCTGATCATAAAAGGGTTATAATTTTTGCCCGATTTAGATAAATTGGTCTCAATGACAGTCCTTAATAGACTCAAGTTTTGAATTTAGATTCTTTGATATAATAAGGTCTAATTCCCAAAGATTAACTTTAAACAAAAAAAAAGCATTTGGCTATTGCTTATTTTCTAGATTAGTTCATGCATACACAGAATTATTTTTGCAAAAGACATCTTCAAACTTCATGCTTGGTTGCATTAGAATAATGTGTGTCTTCTACAAATGTTGCACACACCACACGAGCTTGTGTTGTCAAATTATTTTTAAGGGTTTTCAGAGACCATGATCATGCATACCTCAGCATTAAATCTTTTAGATGTGTCTTTAGAATGGGATAGCTTTTATGCATACGATGCAGTCCTACTATATTGATTTCGCCTGACGACTATGAGGCTATATGGCTTATTTTTTTAATTTTGCCTGACGCCTGTGATGCTACATGGCTTTTTTTTTATTTCACCTAACACCTATGAGGCTACATAGCTTATTTTGAATTGATCTTATTTAATTGTCTCCACCTAATGCCCCAAAGGCTATAATGACACATTTCAATTGACAAAATCTGATGCCTGTAAAATTACAAGATTTTTTTTATTGTCTCGCCTAACGCTCTTAAAGCTATATGGTGTTCATTATTTTTTCCTTCTTGATGCCCCTGAGGCTATTTTGGCTGGTGTTTGGCATGATTCCCTACAGCTGACAGCGTAAATTTTGAAGGAACTACCTCCTACGTTTGTATACTCGAGAATGATGGCATGAGCTTCCTATTTGTTTGGAGGAATTGCCTCTCAGGTTTGAATACCTAAGGATGATGACATGAGTTTTTTTGACTATTTTAGATAAATTTGACCTCTCAATTTTAAACACCGAGGCTGACGGTGCAGATTTTGAAGGAACTACCTCTCGAGTTTATATACCTGAGGATGACGGTGTGAGCTTTCTATCTATTTAAAGGAACTGCCTCTTGGGTTTGTATACCTAAGGATGATGCCGTTAGTTTCTTAACATTTTAGTAAAATTTGACCTCTCAATTTTGAACACTGAGGATGACAGCATGGATTTTAAAGGAACTGCCTCTCAGGTTTATATACCCAATGATGACGACATGAGCTTCCTATTTGTTTGAAGGAATTTCCTCTCGGGTTTGTATACTCAACGATGACGACATGAGTTTCTTAACTATTTTAGCAAAATTTGACCTCTTAATTTTGAACACCAAAGCTGATGGTGCATATTTTAAAAGACTACCTTTTAGGTTTATATACCCAAGGTTGACAGCGTGAGCTTCCCGATTATTAAAGGAACTTTACCTATTGGTTTTGAACACCGAGGTTGACGATGCAGATTTCTTAATGGATTTAGGATTTTCTAATCAAAGTATCAAAATGTTATTAGATTTGGAATTTTCTAATCAAAGTGTTTGAATATTATTAGATTTGGAATCTTCTGATCGAAGTATCAAGATGATTATTGATTTTAAAGTTTTTTTTATCAAAGTGCAAGATTTGACCTCTTGGTTTTGTATACCTAAAGTTAATGGCATGAATTTCAAAGAATTCAATTTCTAAGTGAGACTCAAAAATCAAGTATATCCTTCTTTTTATTTTTTGTGTTATGTATGTGATTTTTCAAAAAATTATCATTGCATGCATTTGGCTTTTTAAAAAATCAAGGGGCAAATTGTAGACACGCAGTTTGATCGAGCTGCAATAGGGAACAAACTATGAATGCTTGATTTGATCGACCCATGATAAAGCCTAATAATGAGAACTTACAAAGCTTGAATGTAAGAGAAGACTCTAAATCTTCTTGAAAGTGGACCTGAGAACCTGAACCTATTTCAAGCCTAAAGGGGCAAACACAAGACTTAAACCCATAAATCCAAGCTCAAGCCCATTCTAGCCAAAAGGCCCAAACATAGGTCAGGGCTAGAGAGATGATGCCTTATCAAAAAGGTACCACCTCTATGGCAGTCACTTTGATGAGGTGACACCTCATAGAAGAGGCGTTGCCTCTATAACAACCACTTGCACCTGCATTAAATGTAGAGGTGATAATGGTGGTCAAATTAGTGGGCCTACCTCCTACTGAACTGAACCTATTAGGTGAAAATGAGGGTTTTGAGAGCAAAAAGAAAAGTTTAATGATAAGGGTCAAAAAGTGAGGGTTTTGTCAAGGCATGGGGAGAAAAAAAGGGTGAGAATAAAGGAAGTTAGCAATTTCAAGAAAAAAAACAACCAGAAAAGAGAGGGGTGTAGATCGCGGGGTTTAGCTCGCATCCAAGATTTTAGCAACCGCGACACTGTTTAGGCTCAAGGCCTTAGAGAACACACTAACCACTGTCATAAAGATATGGCGTGAAGATGAGGAGCCACCACCCAAGGTAATAACTGGGGCAATTTGATTGGTGGTACTCAATTCTCTAAAAGAAAATTAATACCACAACCAGGAGATTCTGTATATGGAATACTAACTCTCTTAGTCTCGTGTTCATTTAGAATAATTTTATAAATGATTATTTCATCCTCTAATTACATACAATTTTATTAAACCATAATTAACATCCATCTACCCAAAAAGGCAACAAGTAAATAAAATTACAAGTAAAAAATGCACTCAAGATCATGTTGTCCGTAAGTCTAAACTATGTTAATTTTATTAAAAAGTTAGCTAAATCTACATTTTATTTACAAGTGAAATAGAATAAAAGTGGGACTACATTTTATTAATTAATGAGCCTAAATCTATTTTTTAGTCTTTCTAAGATATGGGTTTAAGTCTAGTCAATTTTAAAGAAAAATTAAATTAGTGGGCCTAAGTCTAACTTGGTTTTATTTTAAGTTAAGTGTGGACCTAGGTTTGTTTATTTTAAAAGAAATACAATTAAGTGGGCTAAGCTAAGTCTAGATAAGTTTTAATTAACTAAGTGGGCCTAAAATCTAATTAACCTAATGGGCCTAAATTGATTTTAATTATAAAAAAACCTAAATCATTTTTTTAAGCCTATTTATTAAGCGGGTTAGACCTAAATGTGGGCTTGGGGCCCAAAAGGATAACAATATAAAAAAGCAAGCCCAAAACAAATAAAACACAAAAAAAATGGATCAAATAAACATTACAGTGATTTTCTAAAAAAACCCTAAATTAATTACATGCAAACCCTAATTTAAGCTATTACCACCATTGATTTTTACCCAATTGGACCTAATTATTAATCGATTTTAAAGTACAGAAAATTAAATTTTTCACTATGCCCACTACTGGGGCTATTACAAACTACATACAAAATTAAGATTAAATAATTATACACACAGAAATTAAAATAACTACACAGAACACAGAAAATGAAAAAATAAAAAATCCTAAATCCTATTGGGAAATAACATAGATTCTTCAATGGCATTCCATGGACCTTCTGCTCAATTTAAATATAAGCAGTATCCTTCTCAATCCACATGCACATAACAAAATAAAAACAAGTAATCATATTAGTAGTTAAATTAAACAATCAAAAAGAGAATAACAGAATAAAAAAATCGCAAAAGAAAAAATAGAAAGAATAAAAATGACATAGAAAAAAAACACTGATGATTTAGATATTGTGCAAATGCCCCTTTTTGGCCTCTCAGATTAGGATTTTCACCATTGAAATTGAATTGTTTATTGATTCTGGACTGGGACTTGATTGCTTTTAAAGACACTAGCAGTATCCAAAATTAGGGTTTCTTTTGAAGACCAAGGTGTGTGCGAGGTATTCTTCAAGTCTAAATTTTAGGGTTTCTGCATTTTTTTTCTCTGTGTGTAAAAACTCTCAAGAAAAAAAAATCCTCTCCCAAAAAATCCTCTCTCCATGCACACATGCAGACTCTGCTTTTAAATGCAAAGTCTGCACATACTGAACTTCCTCCAAAAGAGGAACAGACCTATCTGATCAAATAGTGTTTGTTTTTCTTTGATTTCAAAAAACCTTATGCGTTTAAATAACCTTATCAGATAATTGTAAAGATAAAATTTGAATTTTCAACCAATCAAAACGCTGAAAAATCAATAAAAATACGCAAAAAAATCAACTTTTATAAGTCAAAATTGTGTAATGTCGGTCAGCATTGTGCAATGTCGATCAGCATTGTGTAATGCCAGTAGGCATTACACTAATTGCGATCGGCATTAAATGCCAACTCTTTTTTTTTAACTTTTAATTACCAAAAGACCCCTGAAAAATTGACTTATTTGCAATTAAACCCTAAAAAATATTACAATTTAGTCCTTAAAGTCCAAAAAATCAACAACTAACTTTAATTTTTGAATGAATTTCATCATTGGGGCTTAAGTCACAATTGTGCACAATTGCATCCTGAAATTGGGTGCTTACAAAGGGAGAGCTTTGAAAGCAAGGGGATGTTCTTGAGAAAGAAAGGAGAAAAAGTTAGCTTGAAAAGTCCATTTTTGGAAAGAAGAAGGAAAAACTCTTACATTCAAGTGAAGATAGAGATTAAAAGTAGTCTTTGAAGGCTAACCATTTTAATAAGAAAGCTCATAAAGCAGTATTACTCTTCATTTTTTTCTTGAACATTAGTTGCAGATTTGCATAAATTACTTACTTGCTTGTTTCTTGGATTCATCATTTGTTCCATGTTATGCTCATGATATGATAATTTAAATCATTAAGTATAGTTACAAGTCTTTAATCAATTGCATGTGATTTTGCTTTACTAGAGATTTGAAAGTTGTTGTTTCGTCTGCTAGTCAGGCGAAGCCTCTTTAAAGAGGCGCCACCCCTTTGGCTTGAGGCGATGTGGTGTCACCTCTAGGCACTGATGAGGCATTCGCCACTTTAACAGAGTCATGCATAGTTTTATTATAATTTCTTTATTTGTTTTATGTAGTTTGTGTGTATATTTAATTTTCATGTTTCTTTAATTCAATTATGTTCATGCAGTCATTTTTTTGCTTTGTTTAGTTAAAATAATTATGTGTTTATCATTTTCATTTATGTTCAGTCGATGGATTGTTTGCTCATTTTAGGAACTTCAAGATGATTTTAGGTCACCAAATGATTATCACTTAATTAATCTTTACAATTATTTACCTTTATTTATCTTGTTGGTTATTTTCATATTAGAGATGTAATTTTATTGGTTTATTTTCTCTTTATTTTCTATTTATTTTACTCTTTCTTGCATATAAAAAATTTGTAATCTATTCTTCTCTCCCATTTTCTTTGCATGTGTACTTAATTATTTACTCTTATTTTTATGAGTATTTAGTATATTTGAAATAAGTGTAGTCAACCACTCTTAATAAGTATGAAATCATATTAATGTACAAATTTAGACTAAATTGTAAAATTGCAGGAAATTATAATTTGTATATTAATAAATAAATAATTGAATAATTAAAGGTAATAAAATAGGAAACACAAATGGAGGCCAACCACATGGTTGGGTGGGCATTCCAAAAGTCCATACCTAGTTTCGTTCTCTAAAGATGACTTTTGGAAATTTTCATGGGATCTAGTTGCCATACAGTGTGTCTTGAGTTTCATCCAGGTGGTGACTCCTTCTCTAATTTGGGCTGTAAGCCTATTTTGTATTTTTCAGTGGGCCTTAAGCTCACACAGTGTGTGCACTTCTCTTAGGTAGATTTCCCCCCTATATATATCTTGGGGAGCACAGTGTCTGAATTGATGTACTAATCTATTTAATAAAAATAGAAGTAGCCCCATTACATTCATTCACTGTGCTTTATCGATTATGCTTGTGCTTGTGCCTAGAATTATGCTTGTTGCCTTGCTCTTGCCCATTGGGCTACTATATTGGCTTTGTGGTCTTGACTTAGATACTAACCTACTATTCTTTGTGCCTTTATAGATTTACTAGTTTGTCCATGAGGCTGGCTTGTTAAAAGGTATTCTGGACAAGCGTCACACGATCCCTTTTTGTAAAGCTTTTATAGGCCCATGACATTTGGTATCAGAGCATTGTTCACTCTTCAATTATGGTGGATGTGATCAAAAGTAAATAATTCTAAAAATACACGCAATGAGGCACTCAAGAAAAGAGTGGAGACACTTAAAACTGTAATAGCCAAAGTGAGTCCACTAAAGAATGTCCTGAATAGAATTAAGTTATTCAATACTATGATAGCTAAAGCAGATATTATTGAGATCATTATAAAGAAAGTTGATTCTCTTGAGCCAATGTTGGCTAGATTAATTTCTCTCGAGGGGTGGCCAATAAAGCTTGAGGCTCCCTCTCGTGTAAACCCTTTGAGGAGTGGTAATGAGGATGTGTTGAAAGATCATCTAGAGATCCTAGTGTCTTGTGTGGAGACCCTTTAGAAATTACCTAATGAGATCATAGAGAACCATAAGAGCATTAGTAAAGCTCTTGATACTTTGACTAATGATGTAAATGAAGCTATTCAATCCTTACGTCAAAATGTACAAACAATTAGAGAGAAAGTGGATGAAAGCACCAACATGGGTGGCATTGGAGTTATGCCTGTGGGGAGAACTAAAATCCCAGAGCCTAATCCCTTTAAAGGTGCTCGAGACTTGTGCATCGTCGATAACTTCTTGTTCAATATAGAACTTTATTTTAAGGTAATAAAGATTGATTCGGATTAACAACAATTGAGGATTGCACCCATGTATCTCATGGATGATGCAAAAATTTGGTGGCAGACCAAAGCAAAAGGTATAAAAGCTGGCAGGTTCTTTATAACTGGTTAAGAGGATTTCAAGCAAGAACTAAGAGCCTAATTCTATCCTGAAAATGTAGGGTTTAACACCTGCTCCCAGTTAGATGAATTGAAACATATAGGCTCTATTTGAGATTATGTTAAGCAATTCTCAGTGTTGATTCTTAATATATCGAACATGGTTGAGACCGATTGAGTGCATCATTTTATGACTAGGTTGAAATCGTGGGCCAAGAAAGAGCTTCAAGGACATAGGGTAAAAGATGTCAGAACAGCCATCTCAGCAGTTGAGAGTTTAAATAATTACACAGAGTGTGGCAACAAAGGAAAATTCAATCCCTTCGTAGAAGGAGATGGCCCTACTACCAAATCGGTGAGAAATTTCCAAGGAAATTCTGATTGACTAGTACCACGAACTAGGAATTCAAAACATAGAAATTGGAATTTTTATAGGATAAAAAGGAGATTTGGAAATTTAGGAGGGGGAGAACTCCAACTTCCATAACAGGAATTTTGGACAACCTTAAACAAAGTCTCAGGTTTGAGAAGTCCACTGGGAGAAAAACCCTAAACATTAAATGCTTTTTATGTAGTGGAACTCATTGGGTGGTAGAATGTCCTCATTGAGGAGTTTTGAATGCAATTAAGACTATACAACACGAAGAAATAAAAGAAATTCCTCAAGTGGGGGAGGATGAACCAACTATAATAAGAGCCCTTAGGTGCTTAAATGCCTTGGATAGACAAATAAAGCAGCCAAAGGCAAAAAGATCCAGGGGATTGATGTATTTTCATTATACAAGGTAAACTTATATGAACTCTTGTAAATACGGGAGCTATAAATAACTTTATGACAGATACGGTGGCCGCTCTACTAGGGCTCAAGGTGGAAAGGGATGAAGGAAAAATAAAAGTTGTAAACTCTTAAGTCAGAGAAATGGTTGGCATAGCTTGAGAAGTACCATATATGTGTTATTTACGGTAGCTCCAATGGATGACTTTGATGTCGTCATAGGGTTGGATTTCTTAGCACAAACTAGAACCATCCCCATTGCTGCAGCCAATTGCTTACTGATGTTAGGAAAGAGTTGATGTGTAATCCCATTTACGGTGAGCCCAATTTGTGAAAAGAATATGTTGTTGGACATGCAATTTAAGAAAGGTATAAAGAAAGGTGAGAAAACCTATATAGCAATTCCACTCAGAGTAGAGGACGAACTAGATAAGGGGATCCCCGAACAACTAGAGGTAGTATTAATTGATTATATTGATGTGATGCCCGATAAGCTGCCACAAACCTTGCCTCCAAGAAGGGGAATTTGATCATAAGATAAAATTGCTTCTATAAATAAAGCCTCCAGCAAGAGCTCCTTATAAAATGGCTCCTCCTGAACTAGTTGAGCAAAAAAAGTAGCTAGATGAATTACTTAAGGTAGGATTTATCTGCCCTTCCAAAGCCCCCTTTAGTGCTCCAGTGCTTTTCCAAAAGAAACAAGATGTGAGTTTATGATTGTATGTTGATTACTGAGCTCCAAATAAAGTCACAATGAGAAATAAATATCCTATCCCTCTAGTAGCTGACCTCTTTGATCAATTGGGATAGGCCAAGTACTTTAGCAAGTTGGATATGAGATCGGGATATCACCATATCCGCATTGTAGAAGGAGATGAACAAAAACTGCATGTGTAACTCGATATAGTGCATTTAAATTTCTTATAATGCCTTTTGGACTAACCAATGCTCTTACTACTTTTTGTACTCTTATGAACTATGTGCTTGATAATTACTTGGATAAATTTATAGTGGTGTATCTGGATGACATTATGGTTTATAGTACCACTTTAATATAATATAATCAGCATCTCCACCTAGTCTTTGAGAAATTAAGGTAGAACCGACTATATGTAAAGTGGGAGAAATGCGCTTTTGGGCAAACCATCATAAAGTTCTTGGGGCACATAGTAGAACAAGGTTGCATCCGCATGGACCTTAGGAAAGTTAAAGTAATCCAAGAGTGGAAACCACCTGCTAGTCTTACAGAACTCTGTTCCTTCCTAGGACTTGCATAAAAGAATAATCAGAGAAGGTACTTCCATTAACAAAATTGCTAAAGAAGGTTACTAGCTGGAAATTGACTAGCAGCTATTAAAAAGCATTTGAGGAAGTGAAGAAGTTACTTCTTAAAGACCTAGTATTGGCTATGCCAAACATGTTGAAGCCCTTCAAAATGCAAACTGATGCTTTCAATTATGCTCTTGGGTGGGGTGTTAATGCAAGACAACCATCCTATAGCCTTTGAAAGCCAAAAATTAAGTGAAGGAAAATGCCAGTATACGACTCTTAAGAAAAAGCTGCTGGCAGTCCTTCATTGCTTGGGAACATGGAGGCATTATCTATTGGGGTCAAAATTTATGGTGAAAACTGATAACATAACATTCAGCTACTTCTTAACCTAACTAAAACTGAATTCAAGACAAGCACACTGGTAGGAATATTTAGCTAAATTTGATTTTCATCTAGCATATAAGCCTGGGAAGAATAATAATGTAGTAGATATATTAAGCCGAAAGATAGAATTGGTTATGGTAAAATAGTTAGCTCACTTGTACACGAGTCAAGTGGTGACCTCCATCTAGGACCAGATTAAGCAAAATTTGGAAAAAACCCATAAGTTGTTGCTTTAATGAACTTGGCCAAGCAAAGGAAGACTAGATAGTTTGTTTAAGAGAATGATCTCTTAATGGCAAATAGGTTTCAGTTGTATGTACTAAAAATTGGAAAACTAAGGAAGTTGCTACTTCAAGAATGTCCTAATACATTATGGGTTGGTCATCCTAGATGGCAACGAACACTGGCACTCTTAACACAGAATTATTACTAGCCCAAAATGGAAGATGATGTGAGGATGCACACTAAGACCTACCTAATCTGCCAACAAGATAAGGCTGGTAGAAAAAAGACCGCAGGTTTGGTAGAACCCTTATCAGTGCCCAACCGGCCTTGGGAGAGTGTGTTACTAGACTTCATTACGAGCTTACTATGAGTCGGGGAGTATGACTCTATCTTGGTGGTGGTTGATCGGTTCTCTAAGTATAACACCTTCATCCTAATGCCAAAATTTAGCTCCTCAAAAGACACAGGTAAAGCTTTCTTTAAACATATGGTAAAGTACTAGGGAGTACCTAAAAGCATTATCAGTGATCAAGATGGATGGTTTATAGGAACCTTCTGGACAGAACTTTTTTTCCTTTTAGGCTTACTCCTAGATATGTCTACCAATTATTATCCATAAACAGATGGATAAACTGAGAGATTTAATAGCCTCTTAGAAGAATATTTAAGGTACTTTATCAGCTCTAGCCAAAAGAACTAGGCATCATTATTGGATGTAGCACAATTTTATTTTAACTCACAAAAGAGCTCTAGTACTAACAAAAGTCCTTTTGAGATTGTTACAAGTCAACAACCTTCTTTATCTCATTCACTGGAGCCCCCATACAAAGGGAAAAACCTAAAGCATATAACTTTTTCAAGGAATGGAGGCAGAATGAAGAAATAACTCAAGCACATCTAGCGAGAGCAGCACAAAGAATGAAGTATTGGGTAGATTTGAAGCATAGGCCATAGGAGTTCCAGGTTAAAGACAAGGTGTTGATAAAGCTACTTCTAGAATAAGTCTGTTTACACAACAAAGATTGTAGACTGCTAAGGAGATTTGCAGGCCCTTTCCCCATTATTGCAAAGTGGGGTAAGCTGCCTACAAAGTAGAATTACCTAAAGGGCTCAACATACATCCAGTTTTCCATGTGAGCAAGTGTAACCCTATCATGTAAATGAAGAAAACACTAGCAAAAACTAGACCAAGAGACCTCCAATTTCCAAGTTTGAACTAACAATGAAGATCATGGAAGAAATTCTAGCAAAGAGAGTAATAGCTTCTAATCAGCACAGAAACAAGGAGTACTTAGTGAAGTGGAAGGACCAAGGTGAAGAAGACAACATCTGGGAGAAGGAAGATGACCTTAAAGCTTTCAAGTACAAGATTAATCAGTTCATTAGGTCACCGTCGAAGAGGGCGTCGACCGCTTAAATAGGAGAGAATGTTAAAGGGTAGTATTTTGTAATCATAGGGGCATTTTAGATATTTTATAATTATTTTATTCTATGTAATTCCAAGAGTGTGATGGATGGAACATTATGACATCTCCTCCTACCAACCCTTTTGTGCTCCTTATACTCTTTAGGGGGGAGTGACTAGTCATCAAAGGCTTAAGGTCGGAGATCTAATCACTATAGATGCTAGGTGTGTGCACTTCTCTTAGGTAAGTTCCCCCTTACGTAAACCTTGGGGAGCACAATGTCTAAATCGATATACTGATCCATTTAATGAATAACAGAAGTAGCCCCATTACATTCATTCACTAAGCCTTGTCAACTGTGTTTGTGCTTGTGTCTAGAATTATGCTTGTTGCCTTACTCTTGCCCATTGGGCTACTATGTTGGCTTTGCGATCTTGACTCGGATACTAAACTACTATTCTTTGTACCTTTACCGATTTACTAGTATGTCCCTAAGGCTGGCTTATTAGAAAGTGTTCTAGACAAGCGTTGCACAATCCCTTTTTGAAAAGCTTTTGTGGGCCATTGACCCTTAATGTAAGTTTCAAATCTTACACTTCATAATACTTTTACTAATTATTGTAAATTTTATTATGTATTTGCATGATTATATATGCATCAAATAAAATAATAAATATAGTAACATAAATATACTCATGGCTCCTATTCTTAAAAAAAGTCATTTTAATACGTACGTGGTCTGTGTAATCTTAGATAACGTGAAATATTATTGTAATGAATTAAAATGACTATTATCACATTAATGTATACATATATTTTATTAAAAAAATTTGACAATTAAATGAATATTTAACCCTTCTAATTTATAAAAATGAACACTTTAAATCTTGTATTTTAAAAACAAACACGTTAAACCTTTCAATATATTATTAATATAACAAAAACATAATTTTAATGTTTAGTTTAATCAATATAAAATAATTAATATTTTATTTATTAAAATTAAAAATTTAAATAAAACACATTAAATAGTGAATATTGTTATGATTATTTCAAAAGTATTTAATATTATTCAAATATAAATTAGTTTTATTGTTTATTAATATTGTCAAGTTGTTGGACTTGAAAATGGCTAACTATTGAGTTTATTACAATGTATTATTATAGTTAATTTGCAAGTGTACTATTAATTGTAGCCTCTTCAAAATTCAAAAAATCTTAACTACTGAGTTTATTACAAAATATTATTAAAATTAATTTGCAAGAATAAAATACTCATTCTAGAATCAATTTATATTTCAAGAGAAATACTGGCGTATAATTAAAATTAAAAAATATAAAAAAATTAAAATGTTTAATTTTATTAAAATATAGGGTTTAAAGTGTTTATTTTTATAAAATAGAGGGGTCAAATATTTTTTGATATAAAAGAGTTGCTAGAAATTTGGTCAAAAGAGACAAAATATTGATGGAATGAAAATTGAGGGGGCAAGTATTTAATTTTCAAACAAGAAGGGAAAAAGTGTGAATTATGATATATCTCATGAGGACAAAACTAATTTACTCTTTTAATAATAATAAAAAAAAAGTAAATATGATCTTAACGCAACTTTATTTCTAGTTTATTTATTTTACTTTTTTTAGTTCACATTTATTAATTTACTAAATTAATAATTGATTTTTACAACTAAGAATATCACTTATAAAATTATTAATACTTAATTATAGAATTCTTTAAATTTAAGATTCATTCCAAAGGAAATAAAAATGTCCATTAGTAATAAGATTTTTCTCTTTTCATAAACTTTATTTTCTAACCTTCCAAAACTTTTTTTTCATTACAACTTTTCTTCAATAAATTAAGGTGAGTTTATTGCATTATTGGTACCATAATTTTGGACCATATTTTCCTTTGATACTAAAACTTTAATTTTTTTCTTTTTAGTCCCAAATATTTTATTTTTGTTTCAAGTTGAAGTACTTTAAATATATTTGATCAAATTTAACATACGTGACAGATAGAATAAACATATTTTTAGTATATTTACCTTGTAAGTATCTTATTAAACAATTTAATTATCTTATTAGTCCCATAAAACAAAATTTGCTTGTGGGCCTCATAAAATAAAATTTTAGCAAAATTTATTTTATGGAGCCCATAAGGTGATTAGCTCATCTAATAAGATGCTTACATGGTAAATATATTAAAAATATACTTATTTCGGTTGTCATGTATGCTAAATTTGATCGGATATATGTGAGGTACTTTAAATTGAAATAAAAATAAAATTTTTGAGACCGAAAAAAAATTAAAAATTTAGTACCAAAGTGAAATATGGCCCAAAATTATGGTACTAACGGTGAACAAAACCCAAATTAAGGTACTAGCATACTGGCAAATTCCATAGATGGTTACAAAACTTTGTACTTAACTGCAATTTGGTTACAAAACTTTAATTTGTATATTTTTAGTTACCAAATTTCTATTTAGATTTCCTAAATAGTCTTTGTAATGTCTTTTGCTTCATAAACAGTCTAACATCATCATTATAGTACAAAATTTGAAGATAGCATACAAATAAGTCCATATTTTTAATATTCATATAGAATTTAATTGAAAAAACTAAAAATTATTTTCAAGGATGAATACATTTTTCCTAAAATAATGTGAAAATATTATATCATTAGAGAACTAAGAAAATATCAATAATTATCTTCATTTTTAATTTTTTATAATAAACTATAAATTAATAAAATATTTATGTAATTTTATTATATTTAAATATAATATAAGAATATTTAAATATTCTTTTAATATTTCAATATTAATATTTGAATATGATTTTTTTTTACATATAATATTTGAATTTTCACATAAAATAAACTATACATAATAACAAATATTTGTATAATATTAATAAATTTAAATAATATATTACTACAATTTAAGAATGATATATGAACTTATTTGTATACTATTTTCAAATTTTCAACTAAATAGTAATAATAAATTGTTTATGTACCAAAAATTTTTATATAGACTATACACGAAATCAAAAAAGAACTTTGGTAAGTAAATAAAATATAAATTAAAATTTTGTAACTAAATTATAATTAAATACAAAATTTAGTGAACATCTATATAATTTACCATACTAACATGCAAACTGAAAATTTAGAATTTGACTACAAAAGGTAATCTTAACGTTATAATTTTATTTTTGTTTTGTTGTTTTCTTTGGGAATCCATAAAATGATTTCATATTAATTTAAAATAGAAAGATCTCATTGTGTCAAGCAATAAGATTTATATTAGCTACCTATAGTTAAATTAAATGCATAAAAAGCCAAGTAAACAAGAACTATATACCTTTTCTTTTGATAGACAAGTTATAGGTTTTTTTTTTTTTTTTTTTTTTTTGGTAAAAAAAACAAAAAAAAAAATTATTGTCTCCTTTTATCTCTTATGGCATCACCTCTATTGATATTTAAGTTGATTGCGAAGAAAAAATGGCTCAAATGCAACAACTTCTTCCCCTTTTCTCTTTAAATTCTCATCAAAATAATCAGTATAGTCCAAATCATGTAAAATACTTGAAACTCTCATATCACTATCCTTTCCATCTTTACCTCCTGTTTCAATGTCAAATCTCTCTCTCGAACCAATGAAGCTTCCATCTTGTTTAGGATTATCTGTTGTTACATCATCTTCTGCTACCCACTCTCGAAAGTTGATTGCCGATGGAGGAACCTTAGATAAGAAAACTTCTTTAAAATTAGCAATTATCCCCTTTCTAAATGGATTTTCCTTCTTATCATAACGGTATCGGAAATTTTCGTAAGTGGTCTGACATTAAAAAAATATATATATTAAAATCAAGTAGAAAAAAATATATACATAAACAAGAGGCATAAAATGTGATAAACAAAAAAAAAGTATATCTTGTGGATAACTTAGATCAATATAGATTTAATTTACAAGGGTGTATTCGATTAGGATTTTAAAAGATATTTATAGACTTTTTCTAAGTAAATGACTTTTGTAGAGTTTACTAATGATTTTTATAGAATTTATGAATTTATCAGTGACTTTCCCAGACTTTATTTTAAAAGACTTTTATAGAAATTTGTAAATTTTTATTTTAAAGAAGGTACCCCAATTATAAAATAATAATAATAATAATAACCAGAATTTGCCAAGTTAAACATCACAACCATAAAAATTTGATTTCTTTTTCACAAAAATCTAACCAACGCATGTACCAAAAGTAAATATATATATATATTAAGAAAAATCTAATGTTCATTAGCAAATTTTAGCAATTGTAAGAATTAAAAAACAAGGTATTTATAAACTAACAAACAAAGCTTCCATTGACATTTTTCAGTCCCTATGATATTTCAAAAACCACCACTTGAATTGGAGAAATTCATGCATTTGTTTGCATTTTAACATTAATAGTTCACAATTTATACACTTTCTAACATTTTTCTTATCAATCAAACATAACCGGGAAACCAACATCACAAAACAAAACAAAAAATGTTGCAATAATTTCATCAAGATTAAAAATGCCAAAGTCCCAATTATCAAAAAAAAAAATCGAAGAAATTAAATTATACACATATTGAAGCTGAAAATCAGCTAATAATTCCCATAAAAAGAAAAGAAAAGAAAAGAAGTCCATTAAGAAAAGTACAAAACTTGCAAGAGAAAAATTTCATAAAATGAATAAATAATAAATGCCCATTGTAACTATTGATCAAGATTATTCAAAACAGAGCACAAAAAGATGACATTACTGCCTTTGCCCCTACGCCCTACTTTAGTTAGATTCAATAATTGATTCAAGCAATGTACTGGTTGATATTCTAATACTTTAGTCCTAAAGTAAACAGAGTTTCAAATTGTTCAACAAAAGAACCTCAATTAATAAAAAATAAACACTATCAAATAAAATAGAAAAGGATAAAGCGTAGAGAACAAATAAAAATTCAAATATTACGCAATCTAATAAACTTTTTTTGGCAATTTCAAAGCATCGAAACAAAACAAGAAAAAGAAAAATCTCTTAAAATATTATAAACTTTGAAAACTATAAACCCTAAAAACTATCAACACCTATAACATCAAACACAATTCAAAAAAAAACCCAAAAATTTTAATCATACATATCATGCATTAAACATTAGACCAAAACAAATTATAGGTTCAAGAATTATTAGATTGTTGAAGATCGCTTCAAGGTCGCTTATTTCTTTTTAGTGTAAAGAAAAAAAAAGTCCATTGAAATCTTGAGAGGGAATGAAAGAAAATTTTTTAGGTTTTATATTTATACTATCATATAAAAAGTCTATAAAAGTATAATGCCTGTAAAGTCAATGACTTTTTGAATATCATCTTACTTTTATAAACTTTATCAAAGTTGTAATTGAATACCTTCTAACTTTTACATACTTTTTAAAAGTCTTTAAAAATCTTAATTGAATACCCCCTTACTTTCATAGAGTCCATAAAAGTTCTAACTAAATACCACTTGACTTTTTAAATCAATTAAAATCCTAATTAAATACACCCCCTTTATATTAAAATTATAAAATTTAACCATTGAGGGAGTAATCAAGTGGTAACTTCTCTCCAAGGGCATCATGAGGTGCAAGGTTTAATTCCTACCGTCATAAATTTAAAAGGAGAGGGCTATCCCTGTTGTGCAGTCCATCGATGTTAAGGTTATATGACCTCTCAATTTACTAAAAAAAAAAGTTATAAAATTTAATTCAAGGTATTACTATTTTCTCATTGAACTGTAACTTAATTTATTTCAATTAGATCACTTATTTTTACTCCAATTAACATATAATTGTGACATTATTACTATGTTTATTCTTCACTATAGAATTTTCCAAAACATATTATAGCAAAATTGGCACATAAAATTAAAAGGATGTCAAACCTATGGAAGAACTAAACTTAAAAGAGACAAGAAAAGAGTGACATAGGAAAAGAAAGCATATAAGTAGAAAATAAACATATAGTGTCTTTGCTTAAGGTTAAGTAGCAAAATAGTAAAAACTACCTTCATGACATTGAAAAGTCATAGATCACAGGTGAGATTTTCCTCATTTTTCCAACTTTTAGAAAGTTGGAGCAATGCAACTAAGAAAATTAGCCTTTTATATTTTAACCTATTTCATAATTGATACCTCATAAATGTATTCCTATTATAATAAGAGTTATTTTCCTAAAAGGGGATTACTTGCAGAAGAAGAATGTTCAACCTAAATAGGAAGAGTCCCTAATTTGGAAGATATCTTAATAGAAAGAAACTTCTAAAAAAAGGCACAAATCTTAAGCAGATGAGGAATCTTATTCCTCTTAGGTTTGAGTATCACAATCTCTATAAATACTCCTCATATCCCTCATTCTTAGTCATTTTATTTTCTTTACTCATTACTCTCTTTATCTCTCTAAACTTTCTCTTTACTCTCTCTAACTTAGGCATCATAGGGTTTGTGAGGATTCTCCCTACCTCTCACTTTACCCTTTGTTGATTGTTTACTTGCAGGGCTCAGAGGTTCCGAAAATATGTTATTAATACTATTTTATTTTGTGTATTTTAATATTATATAAAACTAATAAAGGCACAAAAATAGCCTTAAGATAATGTAAACCTTAAAGGTGAAGTGCAAGTAGGAGGTGCTAAGTATAGGCATGAGCATTTAGTTAAAGGCTTAGGTAATAAATTATGGTATGCTACATTAAAGATTAAAGGGTTAAAATTTTAAGTAGAGAAAGGGTTTAATCCAAGAATTAGTTGATAAGTTCATATGTGAGAAAGAGTAGAATCTAAGATTTAAAGATATTTAGAGACTGTTTAGTTTTGGAAAATATTTTCTTTTTCTTTTTTTAGTTTTTATTTCCTTTTCCTTATTGTCCAGTTTTTCATTTTCCAAAATAGAAAACATAAAAACATAAAATAAATTTGTTTTCTATTTTTCATTTTGCAATTTTTTTAGATTCTCATTTTTTTTATGAAATTTATTATAATAATTTTTCTTTAATATAATAATAATTATTATGATTCATATGATAATATTTAATCTTAAATTTATTTATTTTATAAAAATTTTAAATCAAGGATATTTAATTAATGTCAGGAGGTTGTAATTGAGGTGGTAGGAATTATTGTAGTGGTAGAGATAGTGGAGGTTATAGTGGCGATGGTGGCGACAACTGTGGTGGTAGTGAAGGTAGGGGAGGTGGTGGTGGAGATAATGGAAGTTATGGTGGTGGTGATGGTGGAGGTAGTAAAGGTTGTGGTGGTGATGGTAATGGTAGTGGTAGGAATTATTGTAGTGGTGGAGATAGTGGAGGTTATAGTGGCGACGGTGGCGACAGTTGTGGTGGTAGTGAAGGTAGGGGAGGTGGTGGTGGAGATAATGGAAGTTATGGTGGTGGTGATGGTGGAGGTAGTAAAGGTTGTGGTGGTGATGGTAATGGTAGTGGTAGGAATTATTGTAGTGGTGGAGATAGTGGAGGTTATAGTGGCAACGGTGGCGACAGCTGTGGTGGTAGTGAAGGTAAGGGAGGTGGTGGTGGAGATAATGGAAGTTATGGTGGTGGTGATGGTGGAGGTAGTAAAGGTTGTGGTGGTGATGGTAATGGTAGTGGTAGAGGTGGTGGAGGTTGTGATGATGGTGGAGGTAAGGAAGATTGTAGTGGTGGTGGTGTAGGTAGCGGAGGTCGGTGATAGTATTGTTGATTGAGGAGGTTGTAGTAATGTCAAAATATTAATTGAAAATTTTGAAGAAACATTTTGTATTAGTTATCTAAAACCTTTTATAATTTGAAAAATTTAGAAAACAGTTTTTTAAATTAGAAAATATCATAACTAAACAATAACTTCTATTTTTCAATTTTTTAGAAAAGTTTTATGAAAAACATATATTATTTTTCAAAAACATCCTTTTATATTTTGAGTCTTCAATTTGACAATAGAATTGTTATGCTCCGTGAGAAGGGTATCTATCGTCAAGTAACTAAAAAGAAAAATTTTTAGTTTTTCTTAACAATGCCACATTTTTTAGTAATTATAAGATTACAACTATTAGTTGTTAGTATTAATAGGAAAGGAATATTTTAATACTAACTATGAATGTGAGATTACAAATGCTTTAGAGGTAAAAAAAAAAATCAAACAAAGTAGAATATTAAAACTGAATAATAACAATATAATTTATTTATAACGTAACATATATACTCAAAAAATCTATTGCACAAATCTTTTCAAAGAAACAAAATCTGTCACACAAATTCTTTCAAGGGACAATATGTCGTGTATTCTGAAAATATTATTTTTTTCGCATACATCATTCTTCTTTTCTTCTTATACACAAAAACTCATGCCTTTTTTATTTTTGAAAAGAATGATTAAAAATATTTTTGGTGTACTTTCTATTAAATGAGAGATTTTTATTTTATTTACTTAAACAACTTCATTTTTTAATTAATGAACTATATTTTTTATGGTTTTACTGTCTTTAATCCACATATATGTTTTATTTTAAAATCAAGTTTATAATTCAACATCCCCCTTTAAACTTAATTTGTCAGTTCAAGAAGAATCCCCAACTAGATAAATATTTTATATTTTAATAGCTTAGTGAAAATATCAATAACTTGATCTTTAAATCTTGCAAAATTTATTTCCGCATCTTTCTTACCAATGCACTCTCAGAAATGATATCAAGTTAATATATTTGCTTTGTTCATAAAAGATTTATTGTTTTATTAGTAAGCTATTAAACCAATGTCGGTCATCTCAAATTCTTTTAGCATAGCCTTCTTGAAGTCATTGAATAATTTTGAATCATCGCTATTGAAGATTAAATCATCTATGTATGAGCATACAATCAACATATCACTACTTAAATTCATTATATTTTGAAAATTTACTTTGTTGAAGATATTAGTTGATCCTACTATATCATCATGCTCTTGGAGCATATTTTAATCTGTAAAGAGTCTTCTTCAATTTTAAATCTTATTTTTATTTCCTACTTTGAAAATTACTTTGTTGAAGATATTAATTGTAAATATTTACCTCATCATTCAAATTTTATGTAAGTGCATAAATTTATCCGAACTCCCCATTTAAGAAGTTTGTTCATTTGGATTTGCCATAGAAGAATCCTCTATTTGCATTGTAGTTGAATTTTGACTTAATTGATTTTCATCTTCTTTAAAAATTGGAAAAAAAAAAAAAAAAAAACTATACTTCTCTTCCTTGTTAATACTCTAATTCCATGAAGCTTCTTCATCAAACTCGACATCTCTAATGATGACAATCTTTTTAGTACTTAGATTATAAAATTTGTAGCATTTGGAGTTTTTTCATAACCAATAAAGTCACATTTTACACTTTTATCATCAGTTTAGAGTGTATGCTTTAATAAATATAGTTTAAAATGTATGTTTTAATATAAAAATAACATGCATTTTCAATACTAAAATCATATACTGAGTAATATATTATTCATTAACTACAATAAACTTACAAAAAATAAATTTATATGTATTTTTAGTTTAATTGTGAATAAAAATAAATGATTTTTAAAATAAATTTACAATAATTTTAAAAATAACTAATTGCTTAGATTAATCGTAAATCATATATAAAATAAATTTATGATTGAAATTTAATATTATATTAATTTTTTCTCATAAAATAATGATAATATTAGTTAAAGTGTAAAAAAATATAAAACACATGGTATTTAAAAGTAAAAAAAAAAGTCACAGGACTATATTGCATTTATTCCTAGGATATATTATAGATATAAATTAAGAGTAAATTATATTTTTATAATAACTTTTTGATATTGATGTATCCATGATTTTAAACATTAATATAATATAGGATACGAATATTTAAAATTTAATTTAGGATTGTATATTTATTTTTTCATATAATAACTCCCATAATTACATTTTTTCTGCTTACGAGCTATCATGAATTTCGAGCAAATATTGGCTACAAATTTGGTATTTGAGGGATTGTTAATGGCTAGGCTTATATATCTATAAGAATATTAAATTGGCATGTCTTGTCTGGTCGTATGTAATTTAGACTTGCTACATATTTTTTAATTTTTAGTCAATTTAGATAAATATTCTTTAGTTGTGGCTAAAATATGAGGAGTTTGGCATACTTTTACTTTTAAGTTGGCTAAGGATAATGGATCATCAATTTTTTTAAGTTTTATAGTATGCTTGATATAAATGAATTCTATAATATTATAAAATTTATTTGGAAATTTAAGTGAATGTATTTAATTTAAATTTTTATTTTATTTAATTCCACAATGATACTGATCAATTAAAATAATGTTGAATTCAATCGTTAACTTTTGGTTGGCTTTTGTTATAGTATAATTTTTGTTTTCATTGGTTAAATTATGGCATAGATTATCTCCATTTGGTTTTAAATTAGGGTTATTATATTATTTTATCATGAACTTTAGTTATTGTTGCCAATTTATCTTACTTTTAAAATTATGGTGAATTGGTATATCAATTTTTTGATTTGTTGTAAATCTATCAACGGTTAAAATAATGTGTGTCTATACTGACACGACATACATGTGTAAATTTCTTTGTTGATGTGAAAATTAAAAGAAAAAATTGATAATTTTTCTATCATTAACTTTCATTTTATTTACAAATATATCCTTAATTATCATCTTCTTTCAGATTCTATCAACTTCAATAATTAATTCAATTTTATCTAATTTTAAATTATGTTTAAAAGTTTAATTTTTTTATGTGATCATGTGCATATTTTTTAAAAAAAAAAAGTTTATTCAAATACTCATAAAAATACATTTAGAATTTATGGTGGATTCTTTTACTTGATTGCGATTTCAACTTATTAACATAATAAGTAAAATCAAATGATTGTGATGCAATTTAATATAACAAATATAATTAAAAAATATATATATACTAATTTGGGTTAGAAAAAATTTGATAATTAAAAAAAATTATTTAAAATTCTAAAATTTACATAATTGAATTAAGGAAATATTTGTAAACAAAAATGAAAGTTAAGGATAAAAAAATTATTAAGATTTTCTTTTGATTTCCACATCAGTAAATAATTTACACATACATATCATGTCTGTATATTATGTTTTTATAGGCACATACTATTTTAACCGTAGATAAGTTTATAATAGATTAAAAAATCTATGTACTAATTTGTCACGATTTTAAAAGCATGATGGATTAGTAAAAATAAGTAAAGTTTATGGTATAATTTTGTAATAACCCTTTAAATTAAGGTAAGCATTTAGGTGTATGCCAACATTGTTTTAGAAGGTTTACGGTGCATCCTTGTCAGCCAATGCTCGAAAATGTAGCCTCTAATTTTTTAATGAGAGATCAGCTTCTGATTTAACGATTCAACTTCAACTGATGAATAACTTGATAACATTATTCCATTGAATAATATTGTATTAATTATATTTTTTTAAAAAAGATGAAAAGCATAAAAAAAAAATAGAAATGATATTTGAAAATAAACATAATGAAGAGGGGTATCGTAATCTTATAGAAAATATAAACTTCAAACTGGAAATTCATTTAGAAATTCTCAAATTTTGTTAAAATTTGAATCAGTAGTAACTAATTCAATAAAATGTAAAAAATTAAAATTATAAATAATTTCACAAAATATTCATTAAATCGAACACACTAATTTGAATTTGTAAATAAATTTTATAAAATTTTATAAAACTCATTTGAACAAAACACACTCGAAATAAAAAATTGTGTTGAATTGCTTGATACAAAAGCAAATTTTTAAGATTTTCAAATAAATTTATTTTATAAAATATACATTTAAATCAAATACACTTCATCAACAAAAATTTATTTACAAAGAAATTATATTTTAAATGCATTTGGAAATAAAATGAGTTTTTAAATGAAATTGAAACAAACACGGAGATTAAGTTAGGAGCATTATTATATACTTAAGGTGTATTACAAATTATTATATCAATGACAAAAATTAAATAAATATTAAGTAATTCTATTTGTATAAATACGAAAAAGGAGTTGTCATAAGGCTTCACAATGCATTGTAATTAGCCTGAAAGCACTCGGTGATGCTGTAATAAAAAAAAGTGAGGAAAATGTTTACCTGGTTGGTGGAAATCAAATAGATATGGAAGACAGTAAGGCCTCCGACGAACCAAATTGCTACGAAGCAATAGATGAGGAGACCAACCGATAAAAAATCGTGCGACATGATACTCCAAATATTACCCTTCTGTCGAAGAATGTTGATCCAAGAAAATACAAACACGTATATGCACAAAGATGTTGAGGAGGATATGAAGCATATGAAAAATGGATAGTTACGCTGCAAAAATTAATATTTTTTTATTATTATTATTTTTTTAAAAAAATAAATATATATAATAGAAAAAGAAAGTAAAGTAAACTTACTAATCCAATACATTGACCCACCCATGGGCAGTGATGATCAAATTTCTGCACACAGTTGTTGCAAATGGAGCAGTGAGAAGCTCGCGGCGGACGATATAATAAACAAGTATCACAGAATTTCACTTTGATGGTGTGACCGTTAATAGTAATGTCTTTTGTCCGAGGCAATTTTAAATTCGAAATTTTAGTATTAACCCACTCCAAGGATGCGGTGCTGAAATTCTGTGCCTCGTCAGCTTCAGGCGGATGTGAATTCCTTGGAATTATTCCAGGATCTCTACCTGACGTTAACAGCAGAAACGTAAAATCCTGCATCTCATTTTTGGTTTTTCAACAACTCATCAAATTCCAATTCCAATTACTATTAAAATGAATACTAACAATTTCAGGCATTAGTTAAGAGTTAAATTACTAACCGTGACCAGCAGGAGTATTGCTCCGACCAGAACTGGACAGTAATACCATGGATTTTCTTTTCCAATTATTAATATCATTTTTATGCAGAACGCTACAGCAGGACCTCCAATTAGAAGTGAAGTTAAAAATAATGATCCTACATCAGGACCCAACACCAATCTTCCACCACATAGAAATTTCTGACATTCAAATAACAATAATTTACGCATTATTAAAGTTTCAAATTCTTCAACTGATTTCTGTGGAAAAAATTTAGACAACTAAAATTTATTTGTATATCATAATTCAAGAGAAGTTTTAAATCAAGTCAATTTTTGCATCTTTGTTTATTTCAAAAAAAAAAAAAAAGAAACAACTCAATAATTTGCCATTATTATTATAAAAATAATAATAAATAATAATATGCATACTTTAAATATTAGAAAATGATGGTATATATATTTTGCATTAAGAAAAAAAACGAAAAAAAACCCAGATTTCATCAATAAACCAAACATATGGAAAGAAAAAGAATTACATTGTTACCCTTCCATAGACGATAAAGCCTCACTGATTTGGATTTGGATGTGGATGCGGGAGCATCCATCAATGGAACTGTCCCTTAGGAGAAAGAATTGTAATTTAAAAAATGAGTCCCTTCTTTATTGGAAATTCGTTTGCAAGGAAATGTAATGAAATCAAAACAAAATATTGGAATAATGTTTTGAAATGATATCAAAGGTTGTGGGTGTTTTCATTTTTCACATTCCTTTCTTTCTTGCTCTCTTTCCCTATGTTTTTTCGCTCTCCTTTTTCCAATGCCTCTATCTTTAGACTGCAAAAATTTGAGCATTGGCTTTTTCCTGTTCACACACACCCAAACCATTCCCAATGCCATGTATCTCTCTATTCCATAACAAATTTGTTGTCATCTTTGAACCATTTTCAATATTGGACGATTTTTTCGTGAGTTATATTTATTTCGAAGTTATCCTTTAGGCTGTTATAAATTAATTTAATATTAGTTCCCTCAATTTTGATATATTTCACACTCTCTTTTCCTTGTTTGTAAGTAGAATTTTTACATTCCTTAATTTTAGTTTTGTCACCACTTTAACCATTCCATTAAATTTTCAAATAGCAACTTAGTGAATAAGACATTTTACTCCATCTATTTTATAAAAACTATATATATACATACACGCACACAATATAAGGCTTAGTGTTGTGTAAAATTCACAAGTGCATGAAGTCGACATGTAGTATAGTATAAGATATCATTCTCTCATCAACTATGATCACACACACATATGTATAGGATATGAGGCTTAGTGTTGTGTAAAATCCACAAGTGCATAAAATCAACACGTAGTCATTCTCCCACCGACTATGCTATCCACCTATCAACTTATTCCTAATTGTTTAAGACTTTGAGTCCAAATTATAATTAATTAATCCAAAGTTTAATGCAAAAAAAAATAAAGCAACTATAATTGAAATATGTAAATCTGGAAAATTAATCTTACTAGAAATTGAATTTCATCATAATCATTAAGTATTCCAAATCAATTACACTTCCATACCCTGAGTTCCCAATTAACCACTACTTAATCTTTTTCAAGAATTAAACTGATTTTACTAAAAATCCTTAGATTCATTAAATTAGAAAACTTAAAAGAATCTATATTTAAACTCTTTAATCTTCACAAACTCTCTCTCTCTTGATCTCTTGTTTAGGAATTCTTGTGCCTCCACAGTAGTGTTCTTCCTCCAAAATGTGTCAAAAAATGCCTTTATATCGTTTTCATAAGTTTCCCTCAGAATCCTATATGATAACTCATATTAGTATCCTATTATAATAAGGGATACATTCCCCCAAAGAGGAAGATTATTTGAATAAGAAGAAAGCTCAATAAGGAAATCTATTTTAATTAGGAAGATTACTCTATAAAGGAAGTCTCCTCCTCTTCTAAATAAGGCAATCCTACAAGACTAAGGAATCATATTCCTAAGAGGTTTGAGCAATACCTTCTCCTATAAAAACATCTCATGACATCTTATGTCATTCATGCTCTTATCATACAACACCACCAAGACATCATTCCATCACCACATCATCCAAGCAATCATCCTTTACTCTTTTATTCTTTATTCACTACTCTATTATGTCTATTTGCTTTATTATATTTTTTCCTCATACTGTTACTAATTAAGCTATGGAGTGTTGCCCTTTTACTTGTTCTTCTCGTCCATGCAGGTTCCACAAGCAAAATATCAATTCAGAGTTATCAAGTGATGTCGTTTATGGGAATAAACCAAATTCAATTCTGAATTATTATTGCTTACAGGAACCGAGCATCAAAACTCTATTATTCTGTAAAACCAATATTTGGGATGAGACAAGTTTACTTGTTTTATAAGTATCTTATTCAATTTGTCACCTTTACAACATGCATGTCATCAACACAATAGGGGCTTAAAGATTTGTCTATTTGCCCTTATTGACGAGCATGAAGATCTCAGCACAACCATTAGTGACAGCATGTTTATCGATTAAGAACAACTCAGAAGATGATTGGCTGCCTTCGTAAAAGCTTCGAATATAGGCTCTAAACATCGAGCATTCCAAGGAGTTAAATATGTCCACCGGTCATCGTGCTTTGAGCACCTAACATGGAATACCCATCAAGCATCGAGTTTTGAATGATGAGCATTTACCATCAAGCTCCGAGCATCAAGCATCCATCAAGGCTTCATCGAGCACTGAGTACTGCTAAGTTGCCCAAGCACTAAAAAGCATCGAGGCCTTATATTTAGTGTTCTTAAATTAGAAACCAAGCTTCAATTACTAAATATTTGCTAGACATTCAAGCATTAAAGCCTAAAAGTAGTTAGACACCCGGACCAGAATGCGAGTATTCGACGAATGGTTCTCAAAACTAAAACCAAATATTAAGTGAACATCAAACATCAAATATCGGACACTGACTTCTTGAGATTTCAAGTTTTGAGCATCGAGCATGGAGCTTCAAAGCACTGAGCTTCCTAGCACCAAGCTTTCGAGCACTAACACTCAGATATTTGAGTTAATCAATCACCAAAGCACCACCGAAGCTAGAGAATAATTAGAAATGCAGACTCTGAGTGATGAATTTTTAAAGCATAAGACCATTGAGCACTCGAGTTTGAGCATCAAAGAATCCGAGTTTGAGCATTAAAGAACATAAATAAGTTTTCGCTGAACATCAAAGTCTTTAATATTCGAGCATCGAGATTGGGCATCCAACAAGCACCCTTCATAAGCACTCAGACTCTGAGCATCCGAACAACATGAGTACCATCCACTAAAGCCTTAAAAATCCGAGCATTGATTTTATGGACACTCAGACTCTAAGTAGCGAGAAAGGATGGAAGATTCTGAGCATCCAAGTCCGAGCATCAAGGGTTTTGGGCATCCAAGTCCAAGCATCAAGGATTTTGGGCATCCAAGTCCGAGCATCAAGAGTCCGGGCATCTAAATCCGAGCATCAAAGGAGTTTGGGCATCCAAGTCCGAGCATCAAAGATTCCAAGATCCAAGTCCAAGCATCAAAGATTCCAAGCATCCAAGTTTGAGCATCAAGGAGTCCGGACATCCAAGTTCGAGCATCAAAAAGTCCAAGCATTCAAGTCTGAACATTTGGAGTTTAAAACACTATATTAAAACCTATCAAATCTCAAGCATCCAAGTCTCTATTATTACAACCATGGATATCCAAGCAAGCCTTAAGCATTGAATCTAAAAAGATTTGCATCCAAAACTCAATGATATTCAACATTAGTACAAGGTGCAAAGGAGTATAACATACTGAAAACTCAGACAGCGACATAGACGTTCTTGGATAATCAAATTACATCAACATCACAGATCATAGAGAGATCTTCAAATACACCGACAACCATTAAGCAACAATGAACATAAATATTCATTTATTCATAAAGGAGACGAGCACTACAACAAGATGTTAATTTCAGAGTAGTATATTTTCATGCAATTGGATACACACAAACTTAGGCAGCATCTTCAAAGACAAGGTCATTCAAGCAACAATTAAAATAAATGACGAACATAAATATTCATGAATTCAAAGGCGGGATAAAAGTATATCAGGAGATAAGTTTCTCTAGTTTCTCTTGATATTATTTATTTATCTTATTTATTCTTATATGAAAATTTATATCTCGTTACACAAGCATGCTTAGACATCTACACATAGATGCTCATCCATATATACATGATTATTATTCATGCAAAATATACATCAATTACATTTGATATAATTATTACACAAGGACTGACCATCAAATGAGATCGATTGTACGATCCCAAAACTATTATTCTTTTGTCTATTACTACAGATAAGGAAAATGTATTTATTAAAGACGCTACTTTAAGCACCCATCAGTCCAAACAATCAGACACTTTGATCATCTCACTCGGCATCAACATGTAGAGACTGACAAAAGACATCAGACATATTGCCGAACAATACTAAAACGAACAAGTATTTACTCATGTTTAAGCAATAAATGGTGGTTCCTGCTCAGAGCCATATCAAATAACATTCAAACAAATCATACTTTGTAGAAGATCCTTGTTTATGAAAATTTTAGAGAATATCCAGTAAAGAAAATTTAAGAATAAAGTCAAGTATATCCGCCACACAGCAGGATAAATCAAAAGGCAATTCTAAGACAACCTAGCCGCATCAAATACTATTCTCTATTTCAGAAGTGATGCAACATTGACCCTTCACCTAAATTACAAATGCTCATCTCACAATTCAAATTAGGCAAACCTAAATTTTTTCCCTTAAAACCTACCTTCCATCATTTCAAAAACCTTTACTAAATTACTATCCCATATTGTGGAGCCTAGATTGGAAGGGCTCAAACTTACTATCAGGATCACAAGCATCCTTCCTTTTGTAAAAATACTAATAACAACAAATGCTCAAAAAATCAAACATCTGCAATAATAATGTCTGGACTCAAATCAATCATTATTCTTACTAGGCAGCTGCCATTGATCAATAGGAATTAAAGTTCATAAATCAAGCAACATCATATGGCACTTGGGTCGTGCTTCTAATGCATCAAGATTAAGTCTAGTGACTGAAGATGGCACCCCCCGGTTGCTTCTATAGTACTGAGGTTTCGAGCATGTAAGCCTCGCATTCTTGCATCGAACATCTAAGCCTCGAGCATCTAAGTCCAGTAACTGAAGTTGGCACCCTCAGGTTGCTTTTGTAGTACTGAGGTTCCGAGCAAGTAAGCCTCACGTCCTTGCACCGAGCATCTAAGTCTAGTGACTGAAGCTGGCACCCTCAGGTTGCTTCTTTAGTACTAAGGTTTCGAGCATGTAAGTCTCATATCTTTGCACTGAGCATTTAAGCCTTGAGCATCTAAGTCCAGTGATTGAAGCTGGCACCCTCAAGTCACTTCTGTAATACTTAAGTTTCGAGCTTGTAAGCCTCGCGTCCTTGCACCGAGCATCAAAAATCCAGTAACAACTGGTTCTGTCATATTGTTTCCATACTGATGGGTTAATCTTTTACCCCAAAGCATTTTTATTACAGGTTTTATGCACTTAAGTCCAGCTGGCACTTCAAACAATGTTCTTATATGTTGATTTCAAGACTCGGTATCTAGCTTTATCTTTTCTTGTGATTGAGGCTGGCCGCCTCAATTTACCCTTCCATATCATATGCAATTACTTAAGCAGTCTCTCTCTCCAAGTAAATACAATGACATTTTCTATCATTTATAGACCTAAATACGTCAGACATAAATATCCAAACATACTTTCAGGGGGACTCTTGATAACTCATATTAGTATCCTATTATATTAAGGGATATATTCTCCCAAAGATAAGGATTATTTGAATAAGAAAAAAGCTCAATAAGGAAGTCTATTTCAATTAGGAAGATTACTTTACAAAGGAAGTCTCCTCCTCTTTTAAATAAGGCAATCCTACAATACTAAGGAATCATATTCTTAAGAGGTTTGAGCAATACCTTCTCCTATAAATACATCTCATAAAATCTCATGTCATTCATGCTCTCATTATACAACACCACCAAGACATCATTCCATCACCACATCATCTAAGCAATCATCCTTTACTCCTTTATTCTTTATTCACTACTCTATTATGTCTATTTGCTTTATTATATTTTTTTCTCATACCATTACTGACTTAAGCTTTGGAGTGTTTATGGGGAAAACCCCACCCCTTTACCTGTTCTTCTCGTCCATACAGGTTTCATAAGCAAAATATCAATTCGGAGTTATCACTATAAAAACATACCTCCTTTTATATCTACAATACTCGAGCAACCTATGATTGCAGAAAAATAAAGAGCCATATGTCACACCAAACATGTGATTACAGCAGCAATTAGGACTATGCAACCTCATAAAAAATATGTGATTGGAGCTTTAACCTGCGATTGTAGCAATATTTTCATCCTCAACCGTGTTTTAATTTCTTAATTTGTGTCCTCTAAGCACTTTTTCACTTATAAAACAAAAATAAAAACATAAAAACCTATTATCTAAAGAATTAATCTAATTCCTAACCATCAACGACTTAAAAATATTTTAAAAACAACCTAAACAATAATGCAAACTATACAATCACTTAACCATAACTCATAATATCTAACTAACACAACTAAAAATAAGTAAAAAAAACTCGAATTTTAGTGACAAAAGCAATCTGTCACTAATTAATTGCATATTAAAAAAGGGGTAGGGATACCAGATAAATGTAGAGTTCATAGAGATGGATAAACAATTGCTAATTTTTAACAGATGTTAGGCACTAATATATCAATCATTGATTAGCAACGAATAATCAATCGCTAATTAATAATGGATTATTCATCGTTAATTAATGACAAATTGAATGTCATTGTTGTATAGTTACATATTTTTTTATCTATTAAAAAGTGGTTATTAGTACGAAAATCCTAAAATTCAGTGACAAATAAATAAATCCATCACTAAATTTTAGGATTAAAATTGCCCCTTTCCTCTTTCAGCAGAAAGTAGAAATCCAATAAAAAAAATTCTCTCTTATCACAACTAGTAACAAAAGTGACGACCACCACCATATTTGAGCTACCACCATTGTCGGCTTAATAACTGCTACCACCTATGAAGACTTGTAACTAGCATTGAAGTCTCCACTACCATTGCAGCACTTTCCTCTATCTACGAGTACTCATCGAAACCAACACCACCACCACCTTCGTCTAGGATAGTAAGCTTTGATTTATGGGCATCAAATTCCAACCAAAGGCAAACCAATCCAAATGAATGAAGCTTTAGAAAAACATTGTAGAAAAGAAATTCATGATTTAAAGTCTATGGTTTGATTTTTAGATTTTTATCACCCTTGTCTTGTGTAGCTTTCTATATTAATAAAATAGTGAGATCGAAAGAGGAAATCCTTGGTTTAAAAAGATTTCATCAAAGAATAAAAGAAAAACTCTCAATTGAAAATCATTTTAAATTAACTGTTGATGGTAAATTTGAAGCCTCAGTAGTAAATAGAAACATTGCACTGAAAAAATCTTTTTGTTCTTGTAAAACATCTTCAATAAATGATCATACTAGAAACTCAATTTATCATTTTGATAATACCCTACAAGGGCACTAAAAGAGGAATCTCCTTTAAAAATAGAGAGTCAAAAATAATTTTTTCACTTACGGTAAAACAAAAAAAAAAAGAGAAATCTAAACCTTATTAAAGCACATTTTATATACAATTATAAAATAAATGCTTTAATTAAAGAAAAAACGCATCTGATGCATTTACAATAAGATGTTAGTTTTTAAAGAATTCAAAATCAACTCTAAAACTGCTTTGCTGAAAAAGAAAATTTAAGATTTTCAAAACCAAATTGAAAAATTAATTTTTTCAGATCTTTTAAATGTTTTTTTGTAAAGGAAACAACACATAGTCGATTTGCCTTATAAAAAGAATTTTGATGAACATCATATTACAACCAAAGCCATATCAATTTTAAATAAATGAAGCTCTAGAAAAACATTATAGAGAAGAAATTTAGGATTTAGAGTCTAAAGGTTTAATTTCTAAATCTAGATCACCATGCTCTTGTGCAGCTTTCTATGTCAATATAAATAATGAGATAGAAAGAGGAACCCCTAAGTTAGTCATCAACTACAAATCCTTAAACAAGGCTTTTAAAAAGGATTAGATATCCAATTCCAAACAAAAATGTTCTACTTTAAAAACTCAATTCTCCTATATTTTTTTTTTAAATTTGACATGAAATCAAATTTTTGGTAAATTCAAATCCATCTTAAGGATTAATATGAAACTACATTCATAGTTCCTTTTGGATAATATGAATGGAATGTTATACCTTTTGGGATTAAAGTCACTCTTTCAAAATTCTAAAGGATAATGAATGACATATTCAATGCTTTATTCCAAATTATACACTATCTATATTAATGATATTCTTATCTTTTCAAATTCAATTGATAAGAATTTTAAACATTTGAAAACCTTTTTTCTTCTATATACCTAAAAAGGGGTTAAATCTCTGTGTTTATTGTCATACGTATAATTTTGATTGTTCTCAACAAAGGTCCAATGGTGAAAACAACATTCGAAATGCAAAAGGTCCAATGGTGAAAACAACATTTGAAATGCAACCATGCATTTTTTTTAGAAATGCCTTCATCAAACATTAATTTCCTCTTCTTACTAACCTTATCAAGTTTCTTTTTCCTAATGCTAGCCAAAGAAAAAGGAGAAACACTCTTCTTTAAAACTCCTTTCTCTTCACTCATGTTTTGATGAGAAACACTTTTCTACGATCACTTCCATTAATAATTTAGTCATCTCTACTTCTTTCAATCCCAGAATAAACACAGAAATATAATGAATTTAAAAAACGACAATATAAAGAACGAGAAAACAAAAGAAAAATACAAAACAAAAGACGACAAAGTTGAAATGCAAGTCGAAATGAGAAAAAAATCATAGATATAAAATCCTAAAAAAATGAGAAAAATTGTAAAAGAAAGTTGAAATGCAATAAAAATATCATTAAAAAACCGTAAGAGGAAGTTGTAAAGGATACAAAAGGTAATGAAAATAAAAAATGGAAACTTAAAAATAAAAAAAAAATCAAAATTGAAAAAAAAGTCCAGGTCAAGAATGATAAAAAAAAAAGGATAAAATGAAGCAAAATTTAGTTTTATCCCACTTATAAATATTTATATAAAACAGAATTTAAACTAGACCTCAATTATCAGTAAATAGTATAACTTTTTATACTATTAACAACTGAAATTCTAAAAAAATATATTTTTAACATTTTAAAATTTTTAAAAAAGTTTACATTCAAACATCTATTATGACTTATTTGAAAATCAGAGTTCCCTTCTGAGTAAGGGCTAGGGTTTACTCTAAAACATGAGTGCATGGTTCCTGTAGACACTCAATTTCGAAATGATATGTTATAGATGTAGCAAAGGATTCCAGTGATGAAAATGTCTCTGATACTTAATCTTTAAAATTTCTAAGGGCTTAAATGCAGCTTTTAAAGAAATGATTTAATATTTTCAGGGACTAAATCGCAAGGTTTTTAGGACCTAATTGTAAAATTTAAATTCTTCTAGGGGTTTTTTCTTAATTAAATGTTAAAAAAAAACCTATCGGAATTCCATAATTCCAACCAGAATTACACTAATTCTATTCGAGATTGTGTAATTCCAACCGGAATTACACAATCCCGATCGGAATTGAATTCTTTCATTTTTTCTATTTTTAATTATTTCCAATTCGGTGTTTTAATTGGTTTAAACTTCCTAATTAACTCAATCCTAACCGGTTTAAAATTCCTAAATACATTTTAGGAATTAGAATCACATTAGAATTAGGATTAGGCTTCCTGATTCTACTATAAAAAGAAAGGAAGGGAAGTAGGAGGAGGAGGAGGCAGAGAGAAAAAAAAAGTAAAAAGAGGAAAAGAAGAAAAGAGGGCATAAAAAAAGAAAAGAGAAAGAAGGAGAAGAGACGGGAGAAGAAGGAAGAAAGTGGAAAAAACGTGATTTTATTCTTCTTGAGTTTATTTTTTTACAAAAAAATTCCTTTGATTCAACAATTAATTCAAGATTCATAGAGAATTTTTGAAAAAGAAGATTCTAAGCCTTATCAAAGAATGGTGAACTACCAATCTGAGGAGTACCTAAATCATCCATAAGCATATCATCTTCTTATATTCTTTATTTATTTATTTGATTATTTTACATTATTATTTTTATTATTATTCTTTCAAGTTATTATCATAATTTATTCGTTAATCATTGTTTTATCTTATTTTCATGATGATTATGGAGGAAAATGCATGATGATCATGTGGGAGGGATGAATTTTATGAGAAGTCCGTGGAAGACTATAGATAAAGCCTCGTAGAGACTTACTTTGTAGGGTTTTATTTTGTTTTTATCATCTTTATTTTTTTATTTATTGTTTTATTTTTATTTTATTAATTTTTTTATGAATTAATGTAATAGCCCTAATAGTGGGAGTAATAAAATTATGTGTGTGGTTGCATGTTTATTTTGATTAAATTGGTTAGTGAAATTCGGTTTCAATTAGGTAATTATTTAAAATCAATGGAGGAAGTAGATTAACTTAAGTTGCATGTTAATAAAAATTAGGGTTTTAGTAAGGATTAATTTAATTATTTGTTTGATCTTATTTAATTGTTTCTTTTATGTTTTTTACTTGTTTTTGGGTTTATTTATTATTTTTGTGTGTTTGGGCCTTAAGCCTACTTTAGGTTTTGATTTATTTATTTAAGTTTAGGTAATTTTTAGCCCATCTCACTTAATAATTAATTAAGTTTAATTAATTAAAATACATTTTTAGGTCCATAATTAATTAGATTTTAGATTAGAAATATCCTTAGGCCCATTTTGTTAATTAAACATAGGTCCACCTAATTTAATTTAATTAATTTAGACTTAGCCCATTTAATTTAAGCTTTTTTTTTCATAATTTGTAGATTTAAGATCACTATTTAATAAAAACATGTAGAATTAGGTCCACTAATTTAAATACCTTCATAACATGTAGAATTAGGCCCATTTTTATTAAAATACATAGACGTAGGTTCGTTTATTTAAAATCAAAAGGAATTAGGTCTTTAGGTTTATTTATACATTAAAACATATAGATTTAGCTCATTTATTTAAAATCCATGTAGATTAGATTAACTTAGAGATTATGTGATTTATTGAATGCATTATTTACTTGTATATTTCATGACTAGTCTGCCTTGGAGTTGATTATTTTAGGTTTATATGAAATTGCATGTAAATAAAGAATAAGATAATAATTCATAAAGTAATTCTAAATGAACACAAGACTGAAAGAAGTTGGTATTCCATATCCAGAATCTCCTGGTTGTGGTGCTAGCTTTCTTTTAGGGAATCAAGTACCACCTTTTCGATTTGTCTCAGTTATTACCTTAGGTGGCGACTGCTCATCTCCACGTCATGTCTTTGTGACAGTGGTTAGTGTGCTCTCTAAAGACATAAGCTCAAACAGTGTTGCAGTTGCTAAAATCTTAGACGCACGCTGAACCCCGCCGTCTATAGTTCCTTTTTAGGGTTTTATATATTTCATACTAAATTTTCATGCTTTATCTACTGGTTTAATTTTTTTTTTATTAATCTCTTCCATTATCCTTCATTATTTCTTTACGCAATTGACCTAGTTTTCACAGTTTTCATCATCAATATCTTCCTATTCATTTGCTTTCTTATGTCTTTTTCTTTCTATTTCCTTGTCCTTGTAACACTCTCACTAAGTCTCGTATTTCTATATGTATAGTTCTCAATATTATTATCCATATCATATCATAATCAAGATCGAGTCTGTGAAGGATAGTCGGTGAAATCCAAGATGAACATACCTTTTAATCTAAAAAAATTGAAAGCCAAATTAATAATAATTGTTAGTGAATTTATAGAGAGAATAATTAGAATTCATAATATTGCTTGATGGGTACATTACTTATAGAGAGATTATTTAATTCATATGTATTAATTGATATGATGAAGAGAGTTTAAAAGTAGAAAAAAGCAATTTTGGGAAGGGAATAGGGACGAAACCTTGTCATGTTCATATTTGAGGATCGAAGTGATACATAATGGGTGATATGAACCATGAAATTTCAATAATAATCTCTTCCTGTTGAAAGAAATCATGTATTTGACAATCTATCATCAGTAGAGGTTACAATGCAACCCCATTAGAGATTATAAGTTATATAAGCTAAAATTGTCAAGGGCCTGGGAACCCCCGAACAATTCAAATTCTTCAGAAGTTAATTCTGAATGAAGATCCCATAATGTTATTCCTTGTTGAAACAAGAAGAGCAACACATGAGATGTTAACACTTAGAGCTAAATGGGGCTTATATGGGATGAATGTGGGGTGTTTAGGTTCTATAAATGGCTTGGGTAGATGTTCAACTCTTGTCTTAGAATCTCCATTATATTAACATCATCATCAAGGGTTTTGGTAGCTCAGTTGATTGACATTTCATAAGGTTTTATGGATGGCCGAATAATTCTCAAAAGGTGCAATCTTGAGAACTAATTAGAATCTTAGCCCAGTGTTTCAGGGTCCTTGGATGTGTGGTAAGGACTTTAACGAGATACTATACTCCTATGAAAAAAAAGAAGGTCAACCAAAATATATTTGAAAGACAGAGGCTTTTAGTGCCACTCTGTCACGACCCAAAACAGGGGCCATGACCGACACTAGGGAATGAGAATTCTTTTAAATCTGGAACCGTAGCAAGCCTTAAAAATAAAATAAAAATATGCAATAATAATAATAAGATAAATAAAATATTTTACAGTGGAAATAAATCTCATAAATAAAATAAAATAATTATCCACCAATAGATTAGATAAAACAAACTCATCTTAAATATATAATATTTTTTAATACAAATCTCAGTTTAAATCTTTAAAATACAAATCTCATACAAACATAATACATAAATCCCACAACTTGACTATAACTACTTCAGTGTCTAGAATATAAAATAACATCAAGTGAGCGGATTATATAGTAAAGCTAGGGTAGAAGAAATCTGGCGTAAAAGTCTACTACTGAGGTCTGAAGATGAAGACTCTTCTGAAAAATAGTCAACGGAGGGGAGTCAGACCTCACTGAGTGAATTGTTATAATATATATACATGCATAGCTAAATGACAATGCACACATTCAATAATATATATATATATATATATATATATATATATATATATATATATATATATATATAATAAATATATATACAGACAAATACACACAGATGCAGCAAAATCATTTTATATAAATACGAAAAATAATATCTGATTATGAAGGATCAAATAGAATCCTAAATGATCGCAACCTCAAACAATGTTAGACAACACTATAGCCATACAGACTCACTTATTCCAAATAAATTCAATTGTTCCATTTGGACAGTAGACTAGCCCCGAGACACTAAGTCAACCGAGTCCCAGTAGTCTGACTGTGAGTGTGATTGGCCTCGAGACATTTAGTCAACCGAGCTCCAGCAATCACACTCTCAAATCACATCTCACATCAATCAAATCAATCAACAAGTCATAATCCACCAATAGGTTAGTAATTTAACCTACAATCTATCGTCGTACTGATACGTACTCGGTCCTAGTGCTGCCCACTAGGTAGCACGTTCTATTGATATCCTTTATTTATATATAAAACATACATTCATGAAATAAATGATGCATGACTTTAATTAAAATAACAATACAAACCATATATATACTAAAAAAATACCAAAAATAAACCAAGTATATTTCGAGTATATATATGTCAAATAAATTCCATTTAATTATAAAATAAACCAGAAATAAACTATACATATACTTACAAACATTTTAAGTATAATTCAACAATAAAACATGCATTTAATTTAAAGTATACCAAAAATATACCAATATATACCTAAAATATACCTAAGTAATTATTAAACCATTTATGCATATTTTATAAAATTTAAACATACATTTCTAAAACATGCAATCCTAATACAAGTATATATAAAATAACAACTCACAGTTATGCGCTCCACGAGACAGGTCCGACCGGCTTGGTCCACTAGGTCTCGGTCTCGGCGCAGCTAAACAAACAACAACAATACGGAATTAGAATAAATCTATCAAAATTCTAGAAATTCGATCTAGAATACTAGACATAAAATCAGAATAGGAATTCGACCGGATATTACGTTTTACGAGAATTCTACTAAAAATCCTGCAGAACCTCCCTTGTAAAACGAACATCTCTCTACTCAAAGAGTAGAGCCGGTCCCGCAAAGAAATACACTTCAAATAAATACAGTCTCACAACCCCTCGGTCGAACTTTCAAACTACAATTCCACCGACCGAGGTTCACAATTCATGAGGTAACACATAACACACTTAAACTACCAAAAATATCCTTTAATACTCAAAATATAGCAATTTAGATATTTAAACGCTAAAAATAATTATTTTATCGATAAATACATAAAAATCCTAATTTTAATAAAATATTACTAAAAATAGATAATTCTCAATAAATTCATAAATATTGACCAAAATACATTTTAAAACTCCAAATTACATAATTAACCCTAAAATATATTATAAATCGATAAAAACTCATTTATTTAGAAAAATAGTATATTATATATAATTTAAAAATAATTTACGAAAAATAGTTTTAATTAGTTAAAAATACTAAATAATTTGTAGAAATAATTTTTATACCTCAAATAACTATTAAAACCAATTTAATTCTATTTTTAGCCAATTTAGTGCCAAATTACCAAAATACCCCTACTATATATAAATTCACTATAATTATTCAAAAATTCACTAAAAATAGTATAATTACTCAAAAATTAATTTCTCAACATATAATCCAATAATATCAACAAATATATTTAATTAACCCATTAATTTCAATAAAATACATAATTAACCTAATTTTCTAAAAATCACATAAACTAAATAAATTCACAATAATTATATAAAAATCATAAAAATTACAAATAAATTTATAAAATTCATTTCAACACCTATAAACACTATAAATCACAATTTCATAATTTATTTAATTAATTTACGAAAATTAGAAAATATTAATAAAATAATCAAAAATTCACAAAAATCAAAATAATTCCCAAAAATTCCACAAAAATTACAGCATGTATATTAAGCTACTAGGATCAATATTTGTGAAGGAAGTTTTCTTGAATCATTAAAATTGAAGCTCAAAAAAATCAAGAACTCCAGTTGATCGAAATTGAAAATTGAAAACCTAGGGAAATCTAGACCAAATCAAGTGAAACCAAGCTTAGAAATGCACTCACCAGAGCTCAAGGAAGAGATAGAGACTGGTGTCACTTTAAACGATGGCTGAAAATGTGCTGATCGAAGTTGGAAGTGATTTTCGGTTTCCTTGAAGAAAATTGACCAAACAACACCGGAAAAGGAAGGACAAGGCGGTGAAATGGGCTGGAGATGGAGGAGGACGGCTGAGAGGCACACCAACAGCAAGAAACGAATGTGACAGTGGTCAAAAATCAATGGGGGACATCGGGAACGAAGGAGGAGGATCGGTTGGCAGTATGGTAATTATAGCAAACTTTATGATTTTGCATATATATATATATATATATATATATATATATATATATATATATATATATATAACTTTAATTTATTATAATAATATATGAATATTATATTCAAATTAATATACACCACACACATAATTAATAATATCTATATACATATACATATATATACACATATTAATTATTAAAACTATATAATATAATATAAATTTAATTAAAAAAAATAAACCTAATTAATTAAATGTGCATATATGCATGTGTATGTATATATTTTAATACGACACTTAAAATTGTGCATGGACTCATGCAAATTCACAAAATCGTCCAAAATAATTAATATTTATTTATTTAAGTTTTAATTTCCCCGAAAATAAAACTCTTTGGAAAATTTTACATAAGAAACTTAAAATACTTAAAAATTACTTTAATAAATAACAAACTAATTAAATAATCAAATATATATATAAATTATTAACACTGCATATCTTGATACAGTTTAAAATTATTTAAAAACTCGAGATATTACACACTCTTTAATACACAAAGTTGGATGATTTAGGTTTTAAAGTAATAAATTTTATGTGGTCCAATGGGCGAGTGGTAGAGAATAATATTCAAGAAAGGCTAGATCACTTTACTATCAATGCTTCATAGGTCTCCTTATTTCCGAATCACTAAGTTTTTCATCTGTTAAGGCATAAGTCAGACCACTCTCCTATTCTTCTTTAAAGGGAAGTTGAAAAGCAAAGGAAATGGTGATTCAACCATTTTATATTTGAAGGAATATGGACACAGGGTCCTTTTTATAAGGATGTTATTATAGAGTCTTGGAGGAACACTTCTTCAGTAGAATATGAATAGCCTTTTATTAATAAAGTTGAATGGATGTAAAATGGCTTTAAAAGGGTAAGAACAAGGCCATTTTAGGAATGTCAAAGTTAAGCTCGCCTTATTAAGGTAAGAACTAGGTACGATGCATAAAAATTCCTAGAATGCAATTTCTATTATTCGACAAAATGAAATAGAGGCTCGAATGGATGTATTATTGTAAAGGGAAGAGACAATGTGGCACCAAAAATCTAAGGTGACATGGTTGATGGATACGGTTAAGAATACTAATTACTTTCATAAGAAAGCCAGGAGTAAAAGGAGATAAAATCAAATTAAAAAGATTTTGGGTCCAGATGAGTTTTGGCGAGATGATGAAAAAGTGATTACTTAAATATTTCAAAACTACTGCATAGACTTATTTTTTATAGATTATTGTTCTGATATTGATAATGTTATTGAAGCTATTAATAAGAGTATTGATGACCATATGAGCAAATCTCTTCTCTAACCTTTCACTCTAAAGGATGTTTATACAGCTCTCTCCCAAATGCACCCCATCAAGGCTCCTAGTCTTGACGGTATGCATACCCTATTTTTAAAAAAATATTGGATATTATTAAAAATGAGGTGCTTAATCTAGTTTTTAATATTTTAAACAATAGTAAGTCTTTTGCATGTATTAATCACACTTTTATAGTTTTAATTCCAAAAATAAAAAAGCCTAAAAGCCCTAAAGATTTTATACCTATTGCTTTGTGTAATGTGATGTTTAAATTAATCACTAAAACCATAACTAATAGGTTAAAATCTATCATGTCCTATATTACTCATAAAACCCAATTAGCCTTTATTCCTAGTAGACAAATTATTGACAATGTACTTCTAGCTCTTAAAATTTTTCACTCTATGAAACTAAGGGAAAAAGGAATCAAAGGTTATTTTGCACTCAAACTAGACATGAACAAGGTCTATAATAGAGTGGAGTGGAATTTTCTTGAAAAAATTATATCTAGAGTGGGTTTCCTTATTTCTTTTGTTAACCTTATCATGATATCTATTAATTCAATTTCTTATTCAATTCTCATTAATGGCCAACACAATGCCCCTTACTCACCAACTAAGGGATTAAGAGAAGGGGATCTCTTTCTTTATATTTGTTTTTATTTTATGCAGAAACATTATCTAGCTTAATTCATAAAGCTAAAGCCTAAAAATCTATTAATGGATATAAAATCTATTAAAGAGCTCTAATGGTATCACATTATTTTTTTTACAGATGATAATATTATTTTTGGAAGGGCATCTAGAGGGGAAATCAAAGCAATTAGTGATATTCAAGCATTATATGAAAAAGCTTCTAGCCAGAAGATTAGTTTTGAAATTTCCAAAATTTCTTTCAACTTCAATGTTTCAGTAGAAGCTTGCAATTCTCTGAAAAGTATGCTTAAGGTAAGGCAAGTAGATTGGCATGCAAAGTACTTAGAATTCCTATAGTTATTTCTCGATAAAGAAGCATCTTTTTTAAGATGTTACATATCGTATAAGAAAGAAGCTATCAAACTAGAAGGAAAGGTCTATACCCATGGCGAGAAATGAATTTTTGATCAAAGCTATAACACAGTCTATTCTAGGGTATCTAATGAGTTGCTTTAAATGTCCTAACCAGGTGTGCAATGAAATTAACTCCTTTATCTCTAGTTTTTGGTGGTGTAAAGGAGCAAAACATAGGAATATATATTCATTGGTGTTCTCAGGCACGGTTGTGTAAACCAAAGGATGAAGGGGGTTTGAAAATAACATATAATAAAAGTTTAGATTAAAGTTCAGGATAGATCATTTGATCATTTTCCTATTACAAAATTATTAAGAAGGAGTTCTTTAATCTCTTTATTGTTTTTTTTTTTGCACCACAAACACTTCTCAGCATGTAGTTAATTCTATGCTTTTATTTTTTCTAAAAGAAAAATTAACTATGTACTTCTTTAAGCTTGTAATTTTTGCAACATCACATGTGATACAAGCGTGGTTAAATTTTATCAAATCCGTATTCAATCTTGATAAACTTGCGAAGGATTATTCATAAATCAAGCAAAGGAAAATTCTAATTTCCAACACGACCTTTAAATAACCTGTACTTAAGAACCTTAATTATAAAGAATTAAAGGTTGTTTAATATAAACGTAAGATTAACAAAGTCAATTTTAAGTCTAAATTAAACTAGGTTTGAATGTACCAAGCCTTCACTTGATAAATTCACTAAAATTCTTTTAAGAATAAAAGAAAAGGACTTTAACCTCTCAAGAATTCAGAATTAATTAATAAAACTTCTCTAAATTCGTACTACATTGATATAGCCTTTATATAGGCATGTAAACATCCTAATCGTTGAAGGAATAGGTTTTCTTACTTATTCCTAAAGACACCTATAAAGGAAAATCCTTTACTAAATAGGATCTCTTAAAAAATATGACAACTAATGATAATTAAGCTTTGAAAAGTCAAATTGACAACTAAGCATTGAAAAGTCAAATTGACAACTCATGACAGCTAAATAAAATTTAACCAAGTCTTTAAATGAGTTATAACCACTCTCCATCACATCTAGGGTTTTATTTGTAAAGAATTTTCTTGAAAGATTCTTGATTCTTGTAGATTCCCTTAACACCTTCTAAAACCTTTCAAAATCTTCAAAATTGCACTTTATGCAAATCACTCCATTTGAAGAGTTTAACATGAATTCTTTATTTTGAGGGTCAATGTCCAATAATAAGGTGTAAAAAAGGATGATTTTGCTCTTGTGTCAACTTTCTCCAAATTCACTCAATTGAGCTCCATTTGCACTTGTGCTTTGATTCTCTATCCCAAACTTGATCTTTTGCTTCAAGAACAATCCTAAACCACCCTTAAACTTCTTCATGCATGTTCTAATCATTGGACCATTATACTTGAATGGATCATCATGTTGGTTAACATGTTTGGTGCTTGCTTAGTTCACATCAACATGCAATTACAAAAAGTGATTTAACAATCAAGCAACTTTAATGGTGCATTTGATATAACTGAATTCCCCAAAATTCTATGAAATTTATTTGCAATTCCAAATGATGTGTGTTTGGTTTAAATGAGCATGTTATAAAATTCATTTGCAATTTCAAATTTTAAAATTTATGGAATTGATTATAACTAAAATAAATTCTAACAAAATGATTAGAATTTTTAAATGAGTTGCACAACTTTTAAGTCTATATTTCTAAATGAATAAAATGTTTCCTCATTATTTTGATTTTTAAAAAATTTCTTTCTATTTGAAAGTGTTTTTTCTTTTTACCAAAATTAAAAATTAAGTTGAATTCTAGATTTATACTAAATACAATATAACAAATATATGAAATTCATTTGAGATGAATTCCACAAACTATTCATTTATACCAAACACACTTCATTAATAAAAATTCATTTGGAAATATGAATTTTATTCGGAATTCATTTGAATATGAAATGAATTTTTTAGCGAAATTGAACCATACATACTTTAAGAGTGTGTTTAATTTAAATGAATATTATAATTATGAAATTCATTTGTAAATTCAAATAAGTATGTTTGGTTTAAATGAAAACTCTATAAAATTCATTTTCAATTCTAACTTTTTAATTTTTTAATAGTAAATCAATTTTTATTGATAAAATGTATTTAAATTTATTTGTAGATAAATTTTATTTAATATTCATTTGAAAATGAAATAAATTCCTGAATGGAAGTAGAAGTTGCACATTTTGAAACTTGTTAATGACATTGTTTGGAATTTGGATTTCATGACACTGTTAGTGTCCCAAAAGTTTCATTTGTTATTTTCTTAAGATCTTCAATAAAGACAGTAAGATTAGTCCTTGCTCTTAAATTAGCGTCCTCTCCCATTGTCCTTTCATTGAGCCGTATTAACCTACTATCCATCCCTCTATCCTCCATCACCTTCCTCAAGCACTCTTCAAAATGTTCCTGCCCAAAGCCATTGATCCGCAATCCGATTTTCCATTTCTCAACGATATAGGCACAATTCACAAACTGGTCTCCAGCGACTGGATAGCATAAGAGCCGCTTTTGGAACTGTATAGCCTCCATTGTTGAATTCCATCCACAATGTGTAAGGTAACATCCTACAGCCTGGTGCCGCAATATCTGCACTTGTGGTGCCCACGAAACTATTTTCCCTTGCTTTGATACTCTTTCTACATATCCTTTTGGCAACCCTTCTCGCCATGTAGGCCCTAATACCCAAATAAATGGTTGTCCAATTGCTTCAAGTGATAATGCCAGACATCTTACTTTTGCTTCTCCAATAGGGCTAACCCAACTCCCAAATGAGATGTATATAACTGAGAAAGGTTTTTGCTCCTCTAGCCATTGGAAAAAGCTCATATCTTCCTCCCATAAGGTAGGGTTCTTTGTAATTGCATGCTTATTATTGCTCAATGATCCTACTTGGAGAACAATCTGGTGGCGGTGTGATTTCTCATTTAGGCAGTATTTTTCATCTGAAAAGGAATTCATTAGGAGCCATTTAAGATTTCTCGATCGCTCCATGGTTCTTGTCCAAAACTTGAATCTTGCTCTCCTCTCTGCTGTGTTTCCAATTAACCATGGAAGATCTTCAGTAGACAGTGAAGGTTCATTAGGTAGGAAACATATTGGCCCTGGATGTTTGGGACTTCCTGTAAAAATGGTAAATGGCTCATCAATTATACAATTCGAAGTATGTAAGTAAGTCAAATATTTCATGGTAAATAAGAGGGACGTAGCAGGCACCAAGAGCCAAGAGCTAAGAGAGACAGAGAGATTACCAAACCGTATCGAAGTTCTGAATCCAATTGTGTTAAAATCATATAATTTCAGTTGGAACTTAAATAAATTAAATGAATAATTTGGTACACTTCCAAACTTTAACCAAAGATTTTTTTTTTTTACTTTTTTTCTTTCAAATATACATATAATAATTATTATTATTATATAAATAATTCACACACACAATTCATCTGTTTATCATCTAACTAAATGTAAATTATTTTTTCTTCTAAATTTCTAATAATAAAAATATATAAATTTTAGCTATTTATATAATTTCTAATTAAATATGTATTCTTATAACTTTTAATAAAAGTAGGAGAAAATTTAATTGTTAAAATTTCAAATTGTAAGAACTTAATACATAAATTGAATATTTTAAAATTGTTATTAATTTTTTCAATCAAATAAGAATTTTATATATATATATATATATATATATACACATATGTTAAAATAAATATATGAAATGTCAAAACTGAGGATAATGAAAGATGTATTTTTCCTTTAAATAAATATGTAAACGAACCTAAACAGCACTGAATATTCAGTATAACTGTTGGGCTGGACTAAATTGTAGCCAACTTTATAGTGTGGGTCCTTCATTAAGATGGTCTAAATCAATGAAAAAAATATATTCCACGTGATTAAATTCCATTTAAAATTTATTTATAATTGGATTTCAGATTTAGCAACGTTAAATAATAAATTGATTAATCTATAAATTTCATTAGGTATTCATTCAAACAAAATAACAAAAAATTAAATTTGTAAATAAATTAATTAATAACAAACACAATTACCTACCATTATCAAATTAGGCAAAAAGTCCATAATGCCCTTCAAACTTTTTTTTCATTAAATTATTAAAAAACTTTACAAATTACGAGATTTGCAACTTCAATTTTAAATTCCTAAAAAATTTAAAGAAAAATTAATTTTTTAAAAAAAATTAAAAAAAAAACAAAAAAAACCATTATTGCTCCTCACAATACCATTATAGACGTCACGAATAGCGATATATACCCTATAACTACAAGAGCATGTAAACATAAAATAAATTGTTTTTGTTGCAGTGGCTCAACTGAGCAAAGAATTGATCATGCGATCTTCATCCTTATAAATATAATAAAACTGCTTTCAAGTCAACCGGAGAACAATTCTAGAAGCTAATATTTTACAGCTATTATTGGTGGTTTGACCCGACAAAATTGCTAACTTCGCATTATTTTGATAAGTGGCATTGGCATCAGCATGTGTTTAATTTAAAAGTATTTCGGTAGACTTCGTCAGTTTAGGAAAAAAAAAAAAGGAGTTCTAAAAATGTAAGGAAAAAGGAATAAGAATTGAGCTTGAAATTTTACCAGTTTCAGAAATAAGGCCGGTCCTGAGCATGTCCGGGATGGATTCAATTAACTGGTATGTGGCGAGCATGGCCGGCCAAAATCCAGCCACAGGGACACCGCAACGACGAGCAACTTCCATCGCTGAAGACATTAGCAGATCAACAATCATGCATATCACCTCGCCATCCTCTTCATCAATTTTACAAACAAGATTTTCCAAATGAAGCGGGATGGTGTCCTCCATAGCTTTCTCGATGGCAAAGAAATCGCGAGGCAGGTCATTCTCCAATCCATCTGATATGGAGATGAACGTAATGCTGCACTTAGGATCCGTGCTGGTCATGATCTTGCGGTGAATGAACTCAGGGGTGATCATCACTGGCTTGAATCCGAGGCCAAGGAAAGCTAAAGCTAGCTTCATCATGGGATTAACATGGCCCTGTGCTGGATATGGAACTAGAATTATTATTTTGGACCTCTTTAATGGCTTCTTCATATTTCCCATATGTAATCAATCCTTTTTTGATTTTATTTTCAGTGCCAAACCAATGCAATTTATAAGCAGAAGAAGGGCAAGAGAGTCGACCACGTGTTCATTCCAATAGTATGATTATTTTAGGCTGTATCTAATTCTTTGCTTTTTTCTTTTTCCCTTTTCTCTCAATTGCAAGCAACATGTATAATTATTAATTTCTGATCATTTTTAATTAAAATATTGTTAAAAAATTAGTATATCAAATTAGAAATAATTATATGTTATTGGACAGTGACAGTCTATATTGTGCATGATCAATAAAATTCACACAAAAGTTCCTCAGAATTGTACCTGTGGCTTAAAAATATATATGGAGGGAGGTCGGTGGTGCCGCTGAAATTTCTGGATACTTCCATGTGCTTCAATTAATTTTTGGACTTCAACGGAATGTCTTTGTAATAACTCAAAGTAAATTAGCAGTGGAAGATTGTTCAAAAAAAAAAAAAAAAGCAATGGAAGACCTCCATCAGAGCATTCGGTCGATTTTTTACTGTCTTTTTTAATAAAACTAAAAATCAAATTTAACGGTATAAAAATTGAATTGAATCGAATTAAATCAAAAATCAAATCAAATAGAACAAAGCATAATCAACTTAGAAATTAAATTGATCGAATCAAACTGAATATTTACAATTATTAATTATTATTAATTTATAAATATTTACAAATACATAATTAGTTAGAAGTAAATGAACTCAATTAATTAGTCCATAAATTCATATTAACTTCTTTCAAGATATTAACAGGTTAAGAATTTAACCTTTTACCTCTCATTTTCCAATTTTGATCGATTTTTAGATACTTGCTTGTGACAAATAGAATTTTACTTCATATCTCTAACAAGTTATAGTAACATAACATATCCATTGAATTCAGGAAAAAGTAACAAATTTGTAATCCTTGTCATAACTAAGATTAATACCGTTTAAGGATGCACAAGTCATTAAGTTCAATTTGCAATTTAAAAATAACCAAACTGTGGATTTGTTATCCATAGGACCGTCATGGTTAATCCCATTAAAACACTTGATAGAGAATCCTTTTTTTAATACAAAATACATGTAACTTATGACATTAATTTTGCATTTCATTTAAACTTATGATTCTATCATATTTTTTCTCTTTTTTTTCAGTTATTAGTTATTATTTTCCTCTTACTCATTACAATATATATATATATATATATATATATATATATATATATATATATATTTCAGAGCAAATTCATTAATGGTTAAATTTAAACTACCCATTAGAATGAACCCAAAAAGAATGAGCTAATTTCGCGCCTTTTTTTTTTTTTCTTTTTCCAGGAAAGGTCTGAATTGTCATTGATCAAGAAAACGACAAAATACCAGCAGCAAGCAACTGAGCCGCATAGCATGGTGGAGGAGCTACATTTAAGAAATGAAAAGCCAGCCTTCATTGCCAAAGTGGGGCAACTCTAACGCCATTTTGTTTCACGAGGTACAAATCAACTCATCCTCCATTGTGTTTCACGAGGTATAAATCGACTCATCTTTATAGATGTAACCATTCATAATTTGTTCGGAGCTTACTTCGTTAAAATTTCATTTGATGTCATTTATTAAGTTAAACAAGTCTAAATTTCATTTTAAGATTTATAAGTTAAATGGGTTGAGACCAAATTTCTTTAAGTTCGACTCATCAAAGATCGTAAATAAACTCATTTATTAACTCGCAAATAAATCCGTTTGGAGACTCATTATATTATACGATGATGTTAAATATGTATAATTTAATTTAAATATTAATATTCAATAAATATAATTTAATTTAGTAAATCAATATTATATAAGTATAGACAATATTAATTAAATTAGTAGTAACTAATATAAAATATTATATATGATAACATTACGTACTCAGGATATAATATTAATTAAATATTTAGCAAATAATAAACTTATTAGATAAATATAAAATTAAGTAATATTTATATTTTAAAGTAACATATAAGTATTATTATTAAATAATGCAAACTACAATAATTAATAAATATTAATTTTATGTAATGTAAGTTTAAATTAATATATAAATAGAATAATATTTCTAACTAACAAATAATACACCTCATAAATATTAATATTAACTAATTAAAATATAATTTATCTATAATAGCAATATATAATTTTATTCAAAACTATATAGTTTTGATCCTATAAGCAACTTTAATGTTATATAATAATTTAACATTGTTATATAATACTAATTATATACGAACCATTAACAATATGATATGATATGTTAGTGAGAGAAAGTCTCTCTATGGTGCAACATCTTTTACTGTGTTTTCTTTATTCTCTTGCTCACAATACCCTATTCAACAACACTCCAATCACAACTACCTGATTCACCACGTCATTTCCATCTCCACCTGATTTACCATTGACCACCTTCCATCGACTTTGTTACTCACTTAACCATGGTATTCCCATCATGATCTAATTCTAGATTCTTTATGGATCTGTGTTGCTAAAGCTCAAGCTCTAGGATGAAGCTTGAAATCCAACTTTTCAGTTGGTTGGTTCGAGCATTGGGTTCCTACTCTCTGCATTATCTATTATAACCTCATGGTGGCCATAAGTCTTCACTGTCAACTAGTCCTACTCTCTGTCCAACTTACCCAAAACTCATGAAAAAGTCACTCTTCTCCACTAACAAATCTACTTCCTGGAGCCAAAAGAAGTGTTAGCTTTAGAGGTTCCCATAGAATGTACCCACTTGATGGAAAATATCACAAGTGATCATTTATACCTTCCAAGCTGTATGCAATATATTCCCTCATAGATATGGAGCTTTCATTCTGAATTTTATGTGATGGGTCTTAAAGCAAAGAACGTCACTGTCCTCAAATTCTCATGGAGTGAAGACATCCATCTTATGACTACGAAAGTAATCTTTTAACTAGTCAATAACCAATAATCTGTCCTAATAAACTTCCAAAATCAGGCTTTTTCCTCTCTCTCACAGAAGCACGGAAAACACTTTCTGACTCTAAGCTTGGTGGCGCGTGATCCCTACTCTCGAAGCAAGGTCATTGGGCAACCTCAAGCCTCAGAAGTCTCCCAATTGAGTATTAGAGAAGTTACTATAATGACAGCAGGAAATCATGACTGTCACAAGGTCATGTTTAAGGAAGGCATGCAACCTTCTTCTCTTGGAAAGCACAAGACATTTGTCAATGGGTTGCAGATAAAGGCCAATGAAATAGGCCTGGAGCCCAACTCAGGAAATCCCTCCCCCAGCATTGCAATATTGAAGTCAACAATGCTAACATTTCATCAATCAAACAACTCTGCTAAACTGTAACATGCTTATATACAAAGCCACAAATTGTACTATTTGGCTAATCTATAAAAGATTATTATTGTTGTTCAAAATATATATATATGAACCATTATATATTAAGTATAGTTTTAATTAATAATTAACTATCGTATAATTTTAATTAATAATTAAATACTATACAATATTTATTAACTAATAAATAATAAATCTCTAGGATAATACAAAACTAAATAATATTTATAATTTAAAGTAATACATAAATATTAATATTAAGTAATATAAATTTAAATTAATATATAAATAGGATAATATTTTTAATTAATAAATAATATATCTTATAAATATTTGTATCAAGTAGTTAAAACACAATTTATCTATAACAACAAAAGTTTAAAATTATGTAATTTTGGATATTATAAGCAATTTTAATGTTATATAATAATTAGTATTATTATATAATAATAATTATATATGTATTAAGTAATATGAAATATTACATATTAAGTATAGTTTTAATTAAAAATTAAATATTATATAATATTCATTAACTATTTATTAATTGTATGGAACCCTAATTTAAATAGTTTAATTTATATAATTAACAAATAATAAATCTCTAAGATAATATAAAATTAAATAATATTTTTAATTTAAATTAATAAATAAATATTAATATTAAGTAATATAAATTTAAATTAATATATAAACAATATAATATGTCTAACTAACAAATAAATAAAAGATTTTATTTGTACGGATAAACTTCCTCATAATACTATATTAATAATACTATAATTTAATTTCATATGTTCTAACAGACTTAATTTAATAAACTTCTTGTAAAAAAAAAAAAAAAAAAAGACTAAAGTGAAAGCGTTACTGGTCAGAAGACCAAAAAAGCTAATCGCGAAGTGGGAAAAAAAAAAAAAAAATGGAAACTACGTTGCAGAAATATGGAGTTCCTCTCTATTCCGCTGCTTGGATTCCTTATCAGCAAATCAAATCTCATCCTCCTCACGCTGACGATGACGGTGACGGTGATAAATCCTCTCCTCGGCCAGCTCCACACGAGATCTCCGATCAATACTACGTCGTTCTCGCCGGAGGTGGAGGCGCAGGCCGTAGCGGTATCTGTAATGCTGTCCTTCTCTCTCGTTTCGATTTCGCATCCAAATCCCTCTCCACTCAACCTGTATGTTCACAGAAATTATTTACGCTTTATTACTGTTCTCTAATTGCTTGTTGGCTGTGAGTTTAGGGTTGATTGAATTCAGCTGTTTTCTGTCTTATGTATGATCAGGTAGCTAAAATCGAAACTGGCTCTGACTTGCCTTATAGAATGGTTGTTAATCCTGGTAGAGATGGACTTATTTGTGCATTTTCAGAAAGCTGCCGGTAATCTATTTTATTTTTATTTTGCTTCTTTGTTCTTGTTATCATAAGTTTTCGACAGAAAGTTGCAATTTTTCGGACTAGGCATTTTGAGTGGGATGAAGTTGAAGATAATGGAACTCACAAATTGGGTCTCAAAGAATCGAAAAAAGTTTTGACTCAGTTAGAAGGCATTGGACAGCAATTAGCATTGGCTTTTAACAGCGATAATTCTGTACTTGCTGTTGGCGGCGAGGTAGAAATATCGAGCACATTTTTCTGTTTGACTCAGTTAAAGACATCAGACAATAAATTCATGCTTCCTACTATGATTGAGACTTTAAAATGCATTTTTGATATGGTATTTTTACTTGTTTCCTGGATGCTTACTGTGTTTCATTTATGAAAGTGAGGCCAATGACTTGAGAGAGTACGCCTAGTGTCGAAGGGAATGCTTTATTTAATTTTTCTCTTTTGTTAATCAAATTCAAGCTTTTTCATTTTAAGTTCACAAACAGGTATGAATATGACTACATTTTGATGTGGAGTAAAATGGTATAAGTAAAGGTGAAAACTTGAATGACATTATTGTGTGAATTTCTAAATTTCGATGAAGTGGCAGTCTACATAAATTAGGTTTTTAACATCATTGTTTAAGGCCTGTGATGAGGGGAGAAAGGAAAAAACCCTAAGCTGCAAACAAGCAGCCTTAAGCTGTGGGCCATGCACATTTTAATTAAAAATTCTGTACTAAATTTCTTGCTAAAAAATTAATGACAAATGGAAGTTTTGAACTATATTCAGTCTTGGATGATGCACAGAAAAAAACACACATGCATCATGCATGCAAATGAGCCTATGTCTTTCAAGGTACAAATAACTTTACATATTCCAAGGCAGATTGCAATTTGGAAACTTACCTCTCAAATGAATTGCTAGGTTATTAGTGTAAAGTGAATGCATTAGACATGTTACTCTTTTTTTTTTTTTTTTGACTTATGTTAAACAAAGATGCATTATATGTATGATTTTTTTTTTTTTTTGGGTTTAATTAGTTTCTTTTTCCTGTGATAGCATGCCATATGATGCTTTGATTTGTTGCAGTACAGGATGGCAAATTAAGGGTTTTCAAGTGGCCCGACATGGAAATTATTCTTAATGAGGCTGAAGCTCATACTTCCATAAAGGACCTATGTTTTTGGTATTGCAATAGTGGAGAGTCTCTGGGTCTTTAGTTCCTTAGCCAGCATGTATGAAGAGTTCATATTATACTTATGCTGATATAAATTAACTGTGTTACAGCCCTGATGGGAAATTTCTTGTGTCCCTGGGAGGGCGTGGCCCTGGTAGGGTATGGGATGTGACTTCTTCAACAGCAGTAACTTCCTTATCAAAAGAAAATGTAAGCAATGAGTCATAATTTCTGGAGCTAACTACATTATTCATCTCCCAAGTACATGCTTTGAGATTGGTTTCTTCTTGTTGATGTGCAGTCATATTGTTCACTGTTGTTTTTGTTTTAAACCCGAGCAAGAACATAGCAGATAAATTGCATTATATTGGTTCATTGATTCAGTTGATCATAATATTATTCTTAGACCACCATAGGGTCATGAAATCATTTTGTATGCAGAAGATTTATATATATTCTGTTACTTTAGAACTTTCATAGCCTTGTTCAGTCAATTGAGTTGATCCTCTCTCAAAAGGGTTTTCAGCTAGCTTTTTGTATTACCTCCAGGATGAGGTTTTTGCCTCTTGTAGATTTGCTCAAAGTAGTGATCAGATTCAGGGCCTTTACATCGTCGCTGTAACAGGTGAATGCTAACTGAGCCTTTTGTTTTGTTTTGTTTTCATTCTTTGCATAGTCAGAAAAAGGGGTCCACCTTTTCCTTGCTGTTTCATGAGTAAATCATCATAAATATTTTCTTTTTCACTTAGGCAAGGGTTCAAGTATAATAAGGTGGGATGCAAGTTCATGGTTGAGGATTGGCTCAAAGCCTATAACTCGTGATCCTGTTTCTGCTTTCAATGTCTCACCTGATGGAAAGATACTTGCAGTGTATTGAGCTTCTCTCTGTTAATTTTGAATGCTTGAGTTCATTTAGGAAGAATGTCAAATATTGAAGTTTCTTTTACTATTGGTTAACATACAGGGGGACAAGTCAAGGAGATGTGCTCCTTGTAAATTCAACTGGTCTGCGGGTTCAAACAGTGGTTAGAAAAGCGCATCTTGGCATAGTAACAGCATTGGCATTCTCCCATGAGTCAAGGTTGGAATTCTAACAGTTTATACTTTAATCAGGCATCCATTCCGTTCCGAGAACAGTTTTTTTTTTTTTTTTTTTTTTTTTTAATGGTGAAACATGCAATATCTGAATGCAGGGCTTTGGTATCTGCATCCATGGACTCAAGCGTGAGGGTGACACTAGTTGGGAACAAGAAAAGAGGTATGAAACTTGGTTTTTAGTTAAATAAAACACTAACCTTGCCATTAGCCATAACCACCAATGGTTGGGTAGACAGCCAGTAACTATTAAACAGACTAAAAAGCATCTGTGGCTCTCAGGGACTCCTTAAAATGTGATTTATTTGCTATTACTGTAAACAACTAAATGCTTAGTTGAGCAAATTGTTTAATAATAACAAGGTAGAAAACACCACTGCAAGTAAACCGTGTTCTCTTTGAGTTTTATGTGATAACCAAAAGAGATTTAAGGTTTAGATTGAGAATTGGGAGGTTGGGGATTCATTTTTAAAGAGTAAGACAGATAGTGTGTAGAGAAACGCCTGGAGAAACTAATACAGCTTGGGAAACAATTTAGTGCGCTCTCCCTTTCGCCTTCTGTTTCAGTTTGCACATCTAACTCGTCATTTTTCCTTTGCAGGAGGATCAAGCTTATGGTTGGTTATATTTATAATTCTACTTGCAATTGTTGTTTATTTCATGAAGAACGAAGGACTTCTCCCTTTCCTTGAGTAGAATTCAATGGCTGCACTACTTATTTTAGAATTTTTCCTTTTTGTAATGGCATGGAGGCAGAGATATGAAAACTTTGTAAATTATAATTCAGCATATCAGGGCACCATAGTCATTTAAAATAATATTATGAAATGTTGTCTTGTGGGTGATGGGGTGAGCTCGATTTCAAGCAGAACCTGTAAATGGCTTTACTGTCCTGAAAAGAACAGGGAATAGTGGAATATTTTATTTGTATGTGGTTTAATACTTTTCTGTACAGACTCAAGAGGTCTTTAGTGTTCGTTTTTTTTCATTGAAAATACTCCTTGCTGGTTAATGGAAGACTTTTTGGACCATCTTTTGCCTTTTTTATTTTGTGTGATTGTTTCTTTTACTTCAAATGGTTTTGCAGTATTTCGGTTGGCGAGGAGTATCCTGCCAAATATTTTCAGCCGTCAGCATTTCTCCCAATTTTGATGGAAGATGGGTTCGACCTTATACCTCCAAGAAAACAGGGCACATGGTGATGCGTGTGATGAGTTGGAAGGAGAATAAGCTCAATTTTTTTTTTTTTTTTTTAAATCGCTCACTCAGATATTACAGTTCAATGGAACATAATGATGTAGCTTTGAGGAAGACAAAAAGAATCTACCAGGAACTAAAGCCAAACTTCCATATATGACATACCCAAGTATAAGATGACCGATTCTGTTGATCTGCTCTGTACTTCTAACCCTCGCTATTCTTTAACTCTTTCATCAGAACTGAGCTCCATTCACATTCATTTTCTCCGAATTACAGCTTTATATGGATTGTGCCCTATCGCCTCTAGCTCTACGAGGTTATCCCACATTTCATTGATCTTCACTGCTTTATACTGGTGACTTTCTTCAATTTTCAGATCACCATCTTTAGTGCAAAATTCAGATAGTAGATCCTTCAAAACATGCAGCTCGAATGCTTTCCCCATTTCCAACTCTACTTCTATTGCATCCACTTCTGCCTCACAATTTCCAATGTCAGCTTCCAGCACTGTAAATTTATGATCAATGGCAGTCATCGTATGTGGCAAACCTCGATGCGTCCAAACGAGCTCCAATCTGAAAGTTTCCTTGAGCAATTTAAGAATCAGATGATCAACTTTAGATTCTGAAAAGAGCCCATTATTCAGTGCGGCACATCCTTCAAACTTTTCTTTCCTGGATTTTGTGTTCTTTAGTGGCCTCAGTGCTATATCCACTCTGTCAAAAACATTAACAATTCTGCGAGTAACAATAGACTTTTCACCATGAATCACCCATAAAAGTGAATCTTTAAGCTTTTGAAACTTCTTCATCACTTCCTCAGTCTTTGACATCAAGAACATGAGATGAACAAATAAGCGAGAGATGCTGATCCCTGTCTTGATTACTCGATTCTTGATTTCCTCCAAAGCTTTCCAATTATTTATCTCCTTGCAAGCTATTAACCAGTCCAGAAAACTCTTCTTTGCATCATTCTTGAATTCTAATTCTTCATCACTCTCACGCATCGATTCGTAAATTCTGGCTTCAAGTCCCTCAATTTTTTTACCCTGGCTCTTCAACCACAAAACCCTTGCATTTAGTTCAGTGATGCTGTTAGGAACATTGGCCATGATTTTCTTTATAACCAAATACCCTGATTCTGTTTCTTCTTCCTGTTTCTTGAAACTGTTATTATTTGGGTCTTCACATTCACTTGCATCCAAAAGTTTTTTGAAAACAGAACCTGTGCGCCACTTTGTAATCAACCTGTGTAAACCTTCATGCACTTGATCAATCATCATGCTCTTGCGATGCATATCAGTTTCTTCGCATATCTTCTCAATTCGAGAATACACTTGGTAAACAACATTGAAAGCTTCAGAGTCAAGTATATCATCGTCTTCTTGTTGTTTATCTGCCATTGATGAATGAAATCTACTGTTAAAGAAACACAAAAAGAAACCAAACGGGAGTCCAAAGAATTGAAAGAAAAAAGAAAAAAAAAAGCAGTCGGTTTCTTTTCTTGTTATGCTAAGTTGCAGAAACATCCATAGGTTTTCTTGCTTTTGAGGCGCCAATATAATGGCTTTTGAAAATGGGTTATTTTCTGTTATGGGACTTGTTTCTATTGCCGAACGACAAGTCGTTCACTTCGGGTTTAAGGACCTGCGATCAAACATCAAGTCATTAGGCCCATAAGATTTAGTTTCAGCCTATGTAGTTCAATTTTGCATCCGGGAGCCCAGCGAAATACCTAGTTCTAGCTGCTAAGAAAAGCCCCGACTCATCACGAATGACACAACCCAAACCAATGTACCTCTCGCGTGATTAAATCCAAAATTTGACGAGGTTCTATTTATAATTCAGTAATCATTTTTAAAGGTTAATATGTTGAATTATTAAAATTTATAATATTTTTTTATAAAAAATATTTTATGTAAAACACTCTAATTCTATAAATTTAAAAACATTATTTTTCCTTTTTGCAGAAAATTATGTCTTTTATTTTGACTAAAACATCTCTCTTTTATTGAAATAAAAATCACTTTTTTTCAATTTTATTTAAAAAGTAAACAATTAGTAACTTTTGCATTTTTTTAATTTTCTTTTCAATTATTGTTATTACTATGCATATTAGGAATATATATGTACTCTTAATTAAAAAAAATAACCAAATAAAATTATTACAATAACTTTTTAAGTTCTCGCATTTATATTTGATTAATTTGTAATTTTTAATTATTTAATTAATTATTTTAAAATATACACATCAATTACATTATGTGTGAAATTATTAAAATTCACAATATTTTTTTATAAAAATATAAAAGTTCCTCATTTAAAAATATACATTTTCTATTTCATCTAAAACACTATAATTCTATTATATCTAAAACACCACTTTTATATTGTAGTCAACGGGGTTTAGTATGCACCCAAATGTTAGTAACCAGATATTGTGTGAATTCAAGGCCCACTAAGAAATACATGTTAAGTCTTTGAAGCATAAATGAAGATAGAATCGCTATATTGATAAAAGTCGGGATACATTGTATAACAATTGGATCCCACAGAGGTTTTCAAAAGCCGTCATTAGAGAAAGGGTTTAGAAAATGGATACGAGCTTTTGAATGCCCACTTGACCTTGCAACTAATCTCTATTCGTGTTTTGTATTTTTATTACCTTTGATTATCCAGTTATTCCTTTATTTACATGCAATTTGGAATTGCCTTCAATCAATTGTTCAATTTTACACTTAAGTCCAAGTTAGCACATTAGCTCAATTTCATATCCTAAAGTCCCGAAATTCACCGAAATAATAAATCAAAACAATACATTGGAATGAATTCAAAGGGAGAAGGGATTAAAGATTACAACATCTTTACCTAAATAAAAGTATAATAAACCAAAAATACTAAAAATATATATAAAAAAAAACTAGTTCTTAGATCCATGAAAACCTCTCAATAACTAATTAAGGGACAAATCCTTAACGATTTAAGGAGATCAGTCTCAAGGATCTTGAAAATGTCAAAATGTTAAACCAGGTTTGGAGAGTATGGGGCATGCCTCACTTGACCACCATTATTGTAACTGCATTAAATGCTAATGCAAGTGGTTTGCCATAGAGGCAGAGCCACTGTGATGAGGTGATCACCTTTGTGGCTGTTGCCATAGAGGCAATCACCTTTTTACATATAGGCGGTGCCTCTTTGGCCTTGCTCCGCGTTGGGCCAAGGCAAACTTAGGCCAGTTTAGACGATTTTGGGCTAGTTTTGGACGATTTAGGGTAGGTTTTGGGTCCACGGGCTCTTAAGTCCATTTCCAATTAAAGATTTAGGTTTTGTACTTATATCCAAGTTTTGCATTCTCATCATTGAGCTTTGGTATAGACCGATCAAACTGAGCACTTGTGGTTCATTCCTGAATTATGGGCCGATCGAACCGGATGTTTACACATATATCTTATAAAAAAAATATATCTTCTACTTTATCTAAAATATCTCTATTTATTTTATTCAATTAAAAATATTTTTTCCTCTTTTATTTAACGCAATAAAAAAAAATTACAATGTATATTAAAAATATATATACTTTTAATAAAAAAATAACTAAATAAAATTATTACAATGAGCTGTTAAGTGTTCATTTTTATAAATTATTTAATTAATTTTTAATTTTTATTAAAAATATTTAATTATTTATTTTAAAATAATCTTAAAATATATATGTTATTTATATATATCGTAAAATCCAAACAATCTCCTGGGGCAGTTATCATACAAAAGTACTAGTTAAAGAGAGTGGAAGTGCTTTGCTCGTCTGGCTTAGTCCCTACTTCAGAATTGAAAGACAAAAATTCATTCTTTTTATTGATTCAGATTCAGGTATTTGTGATTATCCCTTCCTTCCCTCTCTCTGTCTGTCAAAGCTTTTCCTTCTTTTGTCAGTTTTTGTACTCTCCTTCCAAAAACACCGAAAAACATAATTTTTATGTCTGCAATTTTAATTTATTACGGAATTATACTTATAATTCTTTTCTTGATATTTAAAATGTTTTGTATGTTGTAAATTTGACACTTTCAATCCTTAGAAATAATATTGTTAAAAATTAATAATCTTATAATAGTAAAATAAAGTATTATTATTATGGTGCATACATATCTAAAGCAAAAATTATTTAATTAATCCTTATTAAATTATATTTATTATTGTAATATATATGAATAATTATAATTAAATAAAAATTAATTTAACAGTTTTTAATATATATATATATAATTACAAATATTTAATAATAAAGTTATTTTACACATAAATGTGTACCTATAACATAATGAATAATGAATATTTAATATTAATTAAAAATAAATAAATAAATAAATTATAAATCATAGATAACGTAATTTTATAATAAAAATTTAATATTTTATTTTATAATAATTTTTATGCTTAATTATAATATTAACTTTTACAACGTTATAATACTCTTTCCGACAAAAATTTCCCACTTCTAAATACAACCCAGTTGAGTTTTCAGTACATTCCCTTCCCTATTCTTTTTTTTTTGTTTTTTCTCTTTTGGACCTTCTGTGCAACTTCTCTTTTGTTCTTTTCTTTTGTCCCTTTTTTTTTTTTTTTTTTGGTTCTTTCCTTTTTCATTTTCGCCAATATGACAAATGAGAGCGGGTAAAACCCAACTGAGCTCACTATCTCCCTGTAGTAGACCAAAAAGGGGGGGTTTTGCATTTAGATTGGGCAAATCATGGTGAGGAAGCATGGATGGCAACTACCTGCACACACCTTTCAGGTATCATATTTTTCAATTTTTCAATTTATCATTTTCTTATTAAGTACTCTTTTAGGGTTTAGTGTTAACTGGTTTCTCTTTAGGAGAAATGGTGAAATCACTTGTTTTAAAATGAGTTTGTTATGTGTTACTCTGTTCATGCTTTTATTCCCCTCTTTAAATGATATTGTTTAAGTTAACTCTTATGATTTTGTTTCTGGGTTCTTAGAGTAGCATCAATTACTTATGTCCTGCTTGAGCTTTTGATTATAATTTTGTGAAATGAACAAATAAAAAAAAGTGCCTTTCTTTCCAAGTAGTTTTTTTGATGTTAAATGAGCTCATAAACTTGGAGCGTTGATGGTCGAAAAGAAAATGGAAAGCTTTTGATTTGTAAGTTTCATATTGATGAAATTGATTATTCTGTGATCTACAATATGTCCAAAAGCTCTGTTGAGACTCCATAGCTGATAGTTGCGAAGGAAAATTAAATCATCCTCAGGTGTTCTCAAGTTTTTGGTCTAAAGCTTCATTGAAGAAATGAAGAACATGATTATACCCTGTGGATAGGGCTTTAAAGTTCATATAAAATTCTAGCTGTATTCGTGTTGATCTTAAGAGAATAAAGTGTAGAGATGCTTCCATTTATCAGGTTGCTTCACGAGGTTGTATTTCGTTAGATTGGTGTTATGTCTATATACCTAATCTAAGTCCACTATTTGTATAGTAAAGATACTGATTTTCTGTTTGGAAAAGGATTATCTTGAAATAAAATCTCTTTTGCTACTGTTCTTCAACAATCTCTTTACCGGATGGGTTTCTTTGTTTTATCACGAGCCTTCTGATTCATAAACAATTTTAATTATTCTTAATGTTTTGACCTGGTTGAATTTAGCATTATTGGCATGTTACAGATTTTTGTACACCGAAAACTGAGAAATTAAAGAGGGAATACTCGAGCACCAATCTTATCAGAGTGGCATTTTTATGGTCTCATTAGCAGCTTCATTACTTTTGTGCACTGAAAATTGGGAAATTAAAGAGGGAATGCTAGAGCACCGTTGTTATCAGTGGCATTTTTATGGTCTCATTAGCAGCTCCATTTTTTTCTTAGTTTACAACTGTTAACTTTAACAATTTTACAAGATGGATATTTGCTCTAGTATGTTTTTCTTTAATCTACTTTTGCATTGTAACTTGTTTGCTAGAATGAATGATTGCACAATCTAAGAATTGATTTCATTCAGAATCTGGCATTAATACTTCAACTATTCACGAACTAAATGTAGAATGATATTGTTCAATATATATATATATATATATATATATATATATATATATATATATGTAGAATGTTGGGAACATTGATCTTTTTTGGAACGGAATTATACATGTGCTTCTATTTTTTCAACTGCTGCTGTTCCAGATGGTGGGTTTTTGCTTGCTACTGCCACTGTTTCTTCTATTCTTTGTGCTCAGAAATATGTGCAGTTACTGTACTTGAAATGAATCAAGCATAACAAGCTAAAGTTGATATTTTTGTCTGGGGAAGAGCATTCTTCTCGGTATGCTTGTAGTTTTTTATGTGAGGTGATCGTTTTTGGTCTTTACTTTATGATTATCAAATGGTTGGCTCAGTGATTTGAATTTCAAAAATGGCCTCAATTATGATCAAGTGGGTCCTTATGTTGAGGTTTCTTGTTTTGATTGTGGTCTTGTACTTGGTCTCTATAGCCATAGTTAGAAATTGTGATCCTTACAATGAGTTAAGGACAATCAAGTGGTCTATGTAGTCCTTACTAACCATCTAAGTGGTGCATAATTTTAAACGGTTGTCATCAGTTAATGTTTCTTTGGCCTAAGGTTGCAGGCTTTTTTTAGGTGGTTTTTGTTAATAGACTGATTTCAGAAGTTCTACAATTTTAAGAGTAGGGATGTCATGGATGCATTTTTGTATCAGTAAAAGCTGATAATGATTTACAGTAGCTAAATTTTTGTTTGCTATATTTGTGTCCTCCATTGTTTCATGCCTTTACAATGGCTGATCTGCTGAAACTTTTCTTTTAACAGCTATATTCCAAAGTATATGTCTTCAAAGGGACATCCTGGTAGTAAAAACATGGGATTCCCATTTGGAGGTGTTAAGCTGAATCTTGTTGGATGCAGTAAGGGGGTTAATGGGAAGGAGAGCTATCTCCTGTAGCATTTATATTCCAATAGACCAAAAAACAAACAAACAGAAATACTACGTACCTATGATTCAGTCCACATGAACTTATACTATTTATTCATTTGCATCTTCTTGTTGGGTATTTTTCACATTGTGATTATTTCTTCCTGAAGTCATGCATTATTACCCTTATGTGCCAATTTATTTTATAAATATTGGTCCTTATTTTTGATAGGTTGTTGCAATCACTGTGTTCTGCTTATTGGTGATTGCTTTTTATGCTTTCTTTGCCCCTTTTCTTGGAGGCCGCACATGGGAGTATGCCTTGATCGCCACCTACTCTCCAGTGGTATGTGACTGAATTGTTTCTCATTAAGAATAGTTCGAGTCTTATTTTTTCTGAATACATTGCTGAAATGGACAACAAAATTTTGAAGTAACCTTCTGGCATCAGAGTACAAATCATTGTTATATGTTCATTTAGTTTGATAGTCTTCTTTAGTGGAAAATATTTTCCATATTCTTCCTCATCCTGCCCGCATACTCCCATTCCCTTTCTTTAGTTTGTATGCTTTGACCATATTGATCGGTAACCTTGTTCATTGGTCTCTTTTTTCTTTTTTGCTATTTCTTCTTGATAAGTAAAGCTACTTATACATCAAGATAGTACCAAATTGTTCTGTAACTTTTGTTCATTGGTCTCTTTTCTCTTTTCTCCTATTTCTTCTTGATAAATAAAGCTACTTATATATCAAGATAGTACGATAGGCATACCAATCTATATACACAGATTCATATAGAATCTACTTTGTTCATTTCTCCTGATGATTACTATAAGAGGTATTTTAGTTTTCTCTCTGATCTTACTTCATTTTTATGCCTGATAATTATGCCCATCTTTCCTGAAATGGCATCACAGGTACTTCTTGTTTTTATTCTTTATGTTCGATGCACTGCAATTAATCCTGCAGATCCTGGCATTATGCATAAGTTCAACGCAGACTTAACAAAGAATCCCAATCGAGATCAGGGGTTATCCGAGAAAGATTTACCTCAAAAAATTGATGAAACTGGTAGCCAAGTGCATTCTTCCCCGTCATCAGCTTCTAAAAGTTCTATTGCTGCAGCTAACTCTAGTAAGAGAAGCTCAGCGAGAGAAATTGGGAGCATAGGAACTGCAGGTCAACTATTGACCAGAAAATCTGGTTATGATGCTGGAGGAATCTTTTGTGGATTGTTTGTTCATGAAGATTGCCGCAAACAGGAAGCTGCAGCTGAACAAGGCTCTGAAGATGCTTTATTTTGTACATTGTGCAATGCTGAGGTATACAATATAACCAGTATGACATTAATATCTTTATCTAGTTATCTCCAGGTGGGGAATGCCCTTTGCTTGCCCTACATTAATTCTCCAAATTCCGTATCTACATCATCTGTAACATGATATAAATCTGGAGCAGATACTTCTTCCAAAGGATGGACCTATGCGGTATCTGGCACCGTGTTGGATGACACATCCTTGACCTTATTGGGCGTGCCAGGCCTGTCCAACAAAAACATTTCTTTTAAAATCTGGCGTACCTGACATATTTAAGTTGTGCATCCAACAGAAATAGGACAAGAAGAAATTTTTTCTCTTATCCAATTTATTATTATTACTTTCTTTTTTTCTTACCTCAGTTTTAACAATTTTTAGTATTAAATCATCTTTTAACATCACTTTGAGACCCATGCAGGTAGCTGCTTTATAAAATTAAGTTAAAAGTCAAATATCTTGCTTTCATGTCTTATATTGCTTTATAGAACTAATATTCTACCCACCTTTCAGATTCAGCCTTAATTTCTTACACTTTTTTTTTTTTTTTCCTTCAAAGGTCTCATAGTGTAATTCTGTTTGGTAAGTGAAAGATATCAATGAAATAAAATAAAATAAAATAAAAATTAAACTGATTTATGTGGAAAATTAATAAGTCAATTAATTAGTAAACATTTTTCCCCAAAATTAAATGGCATTTATGTTAATTTTTGCATTAACATCTATTTCAGATGTCAAATGAGTGTAACTGCAAACAAGAAATCGCAGAGAACTAGTAAAACTATTTGACATTTATATTTTTCCTATCATTTGGTATACTGTTGACCCTCTAATAATTAATATATGTGGTGAATTGAAAAATCATTAAATATTGGAACTATTAAATTATTGAATTTATAAAGATAGAAAATTCTAAAATAATTATAAAACCAATATGTCTAATGTGAACTTTTATGTACATAGGTTTAGAGCTAACAAACTAATATATTTAAAAGAAATGAAAGTTAAATACATAATCTACCAATAAAAATTAAGTTTCTTTAATTTATTTCTTCTCTTAGTTTTCTTAATTTTTTTATATGAAAAAATCATAAATTAATAAAAATAGCCTTTCAACTTACAATTGAAATTCACATTACCACCAGTAACATTTGTCTTAATTTTTCATTCTTATTATATTCTTTTTTAATTTCAGCATCATATCATAAAGCAAATAATTCTATATCAGCCTAATATTTTTCAAAAAAATTGAAAATATACAAAGTATAATGCATAAATATTTAGTATTTTTCATTAAACATTCCCTCTAATAATTAATAATTACAGAAGAAATCATTGAAAATATTAATTAGCTATTAAATAATAGAATTATAAATTATTTTACATGGAAAGGAGTTGATTCCTCAAAAATTTTATTAAATCCATTATAAATTTATCTAGTATTAATTATAAGAGGGTTAGCTGTAGTTGTAAATATCATTTTTTGTATATCATTAGATGAATTTAAGTTTATTTTGGGCTTTTGTGGGAGTTGATATGATTTTTGGTTCCATTTTCTGAAAAAAAAAAGGGTAAGGATTAGCCAATAGTTCCTCTAGAATTCACTATTGTTCCAATTGAGCAGTGCCTTAAAAGGAAATGAAACTTCTTCTCCTGATCAAAGGTACACTGTAAAATATGTGCAGGTACGCAGATTCAGCAAGCACTGTCGGAGCTGTGATAAATGCGTTGATGGTTTTGATCACCATTGTCGGGTAAATCTTCATATTGCTATGACAGACTTCTTTGCAGGCTCTCATCTTGAATTATCTTTCAATCTCTTCTGAAATACTTGAAACTAATGTCTGTTTCTGGGTGACTGCAGTGGCTTAACAATTGTGTTGGGTACAGGAATTATGTCACTTTTATTTCTCTTATGGCCATTAGTCTTGTTTGGGTATGTGCTCTGCTCCATCCTGTTCCACATATTATTTCTCATGGTTTTTTGTTTTCCTTCGATTGTGCATGCATCCATGTTTTAAGAATAGTGATGCTACTGCAGCTTGTACTTGAAGCTGGAGTTGGTATTGCTGTATTAGTGCGTTGCTTCATTAAGAAAAAGAGCATGGATGCTGAAATTGTTGACACACTTGGAAATGGTTTCTCTCGAGCTCCCTTTGCTACAGTTGTGGTATACATGTGCAGAATATCCTTAGATCAAGCCTGGTATCTCATATTCCTCTTCAAATTGTTTTTCTTAAAATCTATTTTTTGCTGTTCCATTTCTCTTGCTGCAGGCTGTGTGTACCGCAGTCTCACTTCTGGCATGCATACCTTTGGGTGAACTTTTCTTTTTCCACATGATATTAATCAAAAAGGTATGTGGTGGTGAATTTGATCTTATTTTGCCTTCTTTTTTTTTTGGAATTTCATGTTGGTTACTAAGTTCACAGACCAAGAGAATTTAAGTGTGAAAATATTGAACTATGTTCTTTGGAGTTAAGCTAGCTGTAAATTATCTAATTTTTTAGCCACTGAACTTAGTGTAAATTGAAAAGCAGTTGACCTCAAAAAATGGTGGCATGCGGAAAATTCCAACAATATTAAATTTCACTATTTTAATGGTTATATATCTGTTGAATTAGGGTATTACTACCTATGAATATGTTGTCGCAATGAGAGCAATGAGTGAGGCACCTGCTGGAGCACCTGCAGACGAGGAACTGCCAAATGTGCTATACTCTCCTACAGGATCTGCTACTACAGGCTTCAGTGGTGGAAGTTCACTTGGCCTGCAGTATAAGGGAGCATGGTGTACCCCTCCTAGGGTATTTGTGGATTATCAGGTATTACCTTTCGGTACTTGCTATTATGATTTTATAATTTGACAAAATGTGCAGTGGTTCAAGCATAGGGTCGTGCTAGACTTCCAGAATATATCCTTGACCAACAGTATTGACTAAAAAATCGCTGACACTAAGTTTTTCAAGGACATGACTGTTGCTTTTCAACTGAAATATATAGTGCATGAACATGAATGTAATTGGATGTTATTAGATTTTTTCAGATGCCAATAAGTCATCTCATGAATTTTTCTTCTTCTTCCTTTTTATTCAAAAAAAAAAAAAAAAAAGAAATTTGGGCCATTCATTCTATATGTAATTTTTATTTTACAATTCTTATTTCAATATCTTGCCATCCCTTCTTCCCCTCCAAAAATTGGTAATAACTGAACAAAAAATTAAAAAAACCCTTACTTCTGAAAAATTTTAAAGGCATCTTTAGCTTCTATACTGACTTTGTTCCCTTGGAGCAGCATTATAGTAAGAATGGACAATGTCTCTTCAATCTATATTTGGTTTTGTATTTGCCTTCTTGTGTATAATTTCCAGCAGGTCCTATTCTCACTGTTCATGAGAAAACTGAAGTGGGTCAACTGGATAGTTGATAAATGAATTAAATTGATTTAGGACTACCACATGTTGACATTCCGAGTCTTAATTTTACCGACAAGTTCTGTGTAAATGTATGATTTTTCTTGTATTTATATTGAACTCATGCACCATGCTTCTTCTAAATTGTCATTTATATTAACAAAATATATTATGCACTTCCTTTGCAGATTACTTGTCTAATTGTATGCGAGTCTGATTTCATTTCCTTTCTTCATTAAATTCCATCAACATATATTGACTCATATAGGATCTAATTACGTCCTCTCTAGCTTGGATTTTTGTTCCATTAAATTATAAGTTCTGTGTTTAGGTGTCTGATATGCATTTTAAATTAACGTTGGTGTCTGAAATGCTTTAAATTAACTAATGTCACAAGTGCAATCTTATTGCTTTCTGTTTTGCTAGTGTCTTCCTTCTAAATTAACTCAATTCAACTTTTTTCTTAGGATTTTGCAAAACTTTTTATCCATTTAAAACAACATTTCATCTTCTATTTTATTGCATGAGCTTCTTTATTGAATTTGTTCAATATTATAAATAAATCCTGCAGTATTGACTGGCTGTGAAAGACAATTGAAGAGCCACTTGTCAATTGTCCATGTTATTTTGATTTTTGTTGTGGTAAGAATTGAAAACACTTGGAACAATCTTTTGTCTTCACAGTTGTTGAAAACTTGTTTCAATTTTGGTAGGATGAAGTTGTACCACACTTGGATCCTGGGATGCTTCCATCAACCATTGATCCGGATGCTGCTGGAGGTGCAGAAAGAGGGAATAAGCTATCCAAAAGGCCTGTTCGAATTAGTGCTTGGAAACTTGCAAAGTTAGATTCAACTGAGGCTATGAGAGCAGGAGCTAAAGCCAGGGCATCTTCCTCAGTTTTAAGGCCGGTCGATAACCGTCGTTTGACAGATCCTGAATATAGTTCTAGTGGCAACATGAGTATCAGAAGTAGCGTGAGTACTGACATGGGCGCAAACAAAGAGATAAAGAATGAGCTGAGATTACCCGCCCTTGCAAACTCTTTTGCTCCAAGTCAAGGCAGCAGGGATGAGTATGAAACTGGGACACAGAGTGTTAGTAGCTTCAGCAGCCCAAGCCACATTCATGAATCAGTCACACTTAGCCCTCTACCACAAACTCATGGTTTAGGTCATTTTAGTTCAGCAACTGCAGTCCCTGGCTTTGTCCCTGAACACCCTGTAGCTTCAAAGGCACCTATTCTTCCTGTAAAGAACCCTCTATCAGATCCTATTTCAGGAATGGAAGAAAAGATTCTGCAGAAAGGAACTAGTTCTGATCCATTGCTTCTGTCAGCACCAACTACTTCGCTTCTTCGAGATGTCAAAAGGACATCTGTTGTTTGGGACCAAGATGCTGGCAGGTATGTGTCAGTTCCTGTGTCAGCTTCTGAAGCTAGAAACAGATCAGCGACACAAATAGGATTGCCAAAATCTGGTGCAGAAATGAGCAATCTTGGCAGAAAGCCGATAATTCCACCACAAGTTTCCTCATCTTCGGCATCAAAGACTCCAGGACAGCAAGCTGAGAAATTGATGTACTCAGGGGACTCCATATTCTTTGGTGGGCCACTTTTAAGTCTGCCAGTTAGGGATGGTTTAAGAAGTGATGGAGGTTCAAGTTCAGGAGAGGGCCAACAAAGGTTGGCACTGAACTTGCCTAGGGAGTCTAGATTCAAAAGAGATTCTGCCTCAAACCAACTTCCTGTGTTTGTTCCTGGGGGTTCAGAGCAGAATCCTCCTGTGTCTGGTTTAGGAAGAGTTAGGATTTGAATTTCTAAATTGATGCGCACAATTCTTTTTTGGTCCAATTACAGGATGAGGTGAATAGTTACAGGCTTGAAGAAGAAACCTCTAATGGAAAAGCTCAGCAGCCCCAGGAACCTCGCAATTTTTATGATCTGTAAATTGTTTTGCGAGGTTCAAGCGGTTTCTTCTTGGGAGGGATGTTAATGTTTCAAAACCAGCCTAAGGTGAAGAGTGCAAGTTGCAAGGTGATCTCAACAACTCTCTTCCTTTCACATTTTGGCTGAAAAGTTCCTTTCTTGACACTGTACAATCGAATGGGTTCCAGACGAGACGATTAACCATTCTGCCTTTCATTTATAGTGTATGAGTGCATACGTTATTCCCATTCCACTGACTTTGGCAATTTCTTTTGGAAGTTTATGAATTAATCTCAGACTTTCTTTCGGCCACCTGTGCATGAGGGGAAGGAAGTTTTTTTGTTTTCCAGATAATAATAATAATAACAAAGAACAACAAAGAACAACGTAAGTGGATTTGCCTAATTGAGAAAAGGCATGTCAAATTGGCCTGAATGTTTTTGTTCATTAGTCACCCAAATGCATATAGTTTGGAAATAATTTATTAACGAAATTAATATATCTTAACGTTAAGTGAATGATATATTTAAATAATTAAAATAATAAATATTCTCAATATTATAATTAATGATGAGATATTAGATATTTAATATTAATATATAATATATTTAGAATATAAAATATACTAAAATGAAATTCTTTTTGGATAAAATTGTAACCAAGTAGCAAACATCTTTTTATTTATTTTCTATATATTTTTTTTAATGTCAACAAGAAATTTTTATGCCATGAATTGAAGGGTTTCTTGGTCTGAAAGTGTTTCCGAACCCTAATTTATTACTAGTTGTGAATTGCTATATGTTTTTAGATACTTATCGCATTGTTGGTGGCATTAAAGTTTAGCTTCGTAGCATATCTATTTAAAGTTCATTTGGTTTGACTTGCATTATGCTTGTTTCGGCTCCAGCTCCAGTGTCACGCTGCGGAGCTCTAGTCCAAGAAATAACATACTTTCGTTGCCGTAATTCTTGTCATCTTGCCGAGTTTGACATACGTTTGAAGGCTTACTAGCATTCTTGACATTGGGTGAATCAAGCTTGCTAGGCTGCACGTGGACTAAGTTCGCGAGTATAACAAAACTCACGTGATACCAGGCTCTGCTGATGCCCCATCTACATGAGGCTCCAAGTCGAGCCCTAACAGCTAGGTATTCTACATCTGTCATTTCTTTAATTTTAATTTTCATTATTTTAGTGTTTAAATATTTTTTTCAATTAAATTATTAAAATATATAATATTTTATTAAATTATTTTAAATATAAATATAAATGAAATAATTTAAATATATCAATTAAATCTGTTTTTTAAAAAATAGAATTCACTTCCTTTTAAATAAGTATATATTTTATTTAATTATTTTAAAACATAAATAAAATAAAATAAATTAGATATATCAATTAAATAATTTTAATAAAATTAAAATTATAAATCAAATAAATAAATTTTAAAAAATAGAAGTCACCACATTTTAATTTTAATTCTATACTCTTTCATCAAAAGGCCGAAGGTGCAAATTGCACCCTCAACTTTGGGTTGATAAAAATGTCATTAATTAAAAAAAATTTTAAAACTAATTTTTTTTTCTTTCAAATATAGATTATTCTTCTTACCATCCTTACTTTTAGGGTTATCCTTTTTATTTTTCCAATGTTTTTTTTTTTTCATTTTTATTGATTTTTTCAATTTTTTTTAATACTTTTTTCTTAATATTTTATTTTTTTTCAACAGTTTTTGCTTTATAATGTTTTCATCTATTTTTTTCTCAATAATTTTTTCTAAATTTTTTTTTTCTAAACAATTTTTTTTTAATTTTTATGGTACAATCTGAGATTCATAATAGACCATAGCATGCAAAAAAGGAAGAAGTGATCAGTCTCTAGAATTGTCCCTTGTCGAATGTTAACCTATGCACATTATGAATCTTTCTTTTTGTTTTTTTTTTGAACAATTATGAATCAATTCATAACAAGCCCAACATGCTCAGGTTTCTTTTCTTTTCTTTTTTTGAACTACGCTCAGGTTTCAATAGATAAATAGAGAACACGGACCTTAGTTCCCCAAAATAAGAGCTTTCCTTGAGCAGCAAAAATTTTACATACACGGATAACCAGTAAAACGCTACTTCTCATTGTCGTATTGCTAATTGCTAAACCCATTACCCAGAAAGAAATCTGAAAAAAAAAACAAACAGCTAAATAAACAAACAAGCAAGCAAACCCCTATACAACCAAATTGATAATTCATAACAATACGTTTACATAAACTAACGGAGATGATGAATAAACCATCTCCCAGAATCACCACTTCATGGTCTGTTATGAATTTTTCACTTAAAATGTTGCAACAACAATAAATAAACAAATTTTTATCTAAAGAATAAGGATTTTGTTATGGATCGATTTACATACCATGAAGATGATAAGGATCAAATTCATGAAGTGTTTGATCTGATTAGCATGCCTCAAGGACTTATAACAAGTTCTCAATCTAAGAAACTTTAAAAAGTCTTAATCCATCATTTACAAGGTTTGGTGAATTCGGCCATTGAAGATTTACATGAACATCAAAGCTTTGGACCTAAGGGAGATAAAGTCCACTACAACTTAATAAAAGTCCAAGTTACTAATGAGCTTAATTAAGTATGTAATGAGCCACTTTTGTGTAGGATTGGTCCAATCTACACATGTTAGAGATTTGATTAAATTTAGCTTAGTTGTCATTAGTTATCATGTTGTTAAGGGAATTCTTCTTAATTAAGAATTTTCCTTTATAAGAGTTTTTTTTTTCTTTATAGGAGTCTTAGTTGTCATATTTTGAAGGAATCCTATTTAGTTATGGATTTTCCTTTATAGTAATCTTTATGAATAAGTAAAGAAACTCTTTCGGATTAAGTTATTTACTTGTCTATATAAAGGCCAATAATATGTAAAATCAATGACAATTTAGATTTGATATTTTTATTAAAACCTAAGGCTATTTGCTTTATTCTTTGTGTTTTTGAGTAGAATACATGCTTATAGGAACATTCAAGTAGGTTGATCACCTTTCTTATGGAGTGTTTCAAAATTGGAGTTTAGAAACAAGTTTTCTTTATTCTAATTCTTTGATCATTGTCTAAGTAATCTGAAATCTAACCTATTCTTAGAGGGTTGTGTCGAATTGGTTATTGGGGTTTTCATGTTAATGTTTTATGGGTCCGCATATCCAAAGGGTTCTCAAGCTTGACTGTGGAGGTTCCATATCATTTGGTATCAGAGCTTTGACTCTAAATCGGGTTTTATCCTTTAACTTTGTGTTCTTTATTTCTAATTTCTTGTGTTCTTGTTTGTTTAAATTCATTTCTTATTCTTTTTCTTGATTCTTGATTTTTGAATCTTTTTCTTTTATCTTGTTCTTGTATTTCTTTAAGTCATTCGAATTGCTTTACATTTTAAAATTTATAATTGCAATTTGTGTTTGAAGTAAAAAAAAAAAAAGAAGTAAATTGAAGAAAGAATATGAATTATTAAGAGTTTAATTTGATTCTTGTGGTGATTGATTTTTCCTAATTAGATTTGAATTTGCATATCACTACAATCCTTGTTTATTAAGGATTCTAATTAGGAATAAATTGTGTCATATCTTGTATTCCTTGCTCATTAAGGATTTGCATATCATTACTTTCCTATTCTATTTAGGAATAATATTAATTGTGGCAGATTGACTTTTCTTCTTAAAATTTCTTCCTAATTCGTTTCCTTCCTATTTTAGGAAGATATTTGTAATTTTTTTTTCACATGTCTTTTGCTTCTTTTTGAGTTTTCCTATTTTATTGCTTTAGAATTGTTTTTTTTTTATTACTTGAATTGCCTTAAACTTGTTTTGAAAATTTCACTTTCGAAAGTTCTACTTGAATATTGTTTCAATCTAATTGATTTGTTCTAAAAGTGTGATTCACCTAAAAACATAAAAGAATTAGCTTGAGTAGTGAGAGGAAGCCGAGTGAAATATTAATTTGAGTTAAACATGAGCGACCACCCCTATCATTTGAGTGCAAACACGTGAGGGAGTGCTTGTGAGGATCTTAAATTATTTTTTACTTGTGTTTCTAACATTCTTTTGCAGTAATGTCAAACCAAGGTGAAAATAATGGTGAGGGTAAAGTTGATGAAACTTTGCTACGTGAGGCTCAACAAAGGCAATTTGCACGTATGAATACACATTTTGAGACTATAATGGAGAGATAAACTGCATGGATACAAGGCTAGGAGTGGTTGAAAGGGCAACAACACCAAATCGTAATGAGGAAGTAGAAGACAATAATGACAATGAGGATGAAGATGAGGCCTATGCAGAAGTAGGAGTACCAATAGGTGGAGGTAGACAAGGCCGAGGTAGATGAAGAGGAAGGTTACAATTGGTTACATACAATGGAAGAAACTGAGGCAATGAAGATGATGTAGATCGAAATTTAGGAAGCATCAAACATAAAATACCTAACTTTCAAGGCATAACCCTCTAAGAATAGGTTAGATTTCAGATTACTTAGATAATGATCAAAGAATTAGAATAAAGAAAACTTGTTTCTAAACTCCAATTTTGAAACACTCCACAAGAAAGGTGATCAACCTACTTGAATGTTCCTATAAGCGTGTATTTTACTCAAGAACACAAAGAATAAAGCAAATAGCCTTAGGTTTTAATAAAAATATCAAATATGAATTTTTTTTATTACCCGAATTGCCTTAAATTTGTTTTGAAAAATTCACTTCTGAAATTTCTACTTGAATATTGCTTTAATCTAATAGATTTGTTCTAAAAGTGTGATTCACCTAAGAATATAAAAGAATTAGCTTGAGTGGTGAGAGGAAGCCAAGTGAAACATTAATTTGAGTTAAACACGAGTGACCACCCCTATTATTTGAGTGCAAACACATGAGGGAGTGCTTGTGAGGATCTTAAATTATTTTTTATTTGTGTTTCTAACATTCTTTTGCAGCAATGTCAAACCAAGGTGAAAATAAAGGTGAGGGTGTTATGGATCAGTTTACATACCATGAAGATGAGCATAATGAAGATGGCAAGGATCAAATTCATGAAGTGTTTAATCTGATTAGCATGCCTCAAGGGCTTATAACAAGTTCTCAATCTAAGAAGCTTAAAAAAGCCTTAATCCATCATCTACAAGGCTTGGTGAATTCGGCCATTGAATGTTTACATGGACATCAAAGCTTTGGACCTAAGGGAGATAAAGTCCAATACAACTTAATAAAAGTCCAAGTTACTAATGGGTTTAATTAAGTATGTAATGGGCCACTTTTGTGTGGGCTTGGTCCAATTTACACATGTTAGAGATTTGGTCAAATTTAGCTTAGTTGTCATTAGTTATCATGTTGTTAAGGGAATCCTTCTTAATTAAGGATTTTCCTTTATAAGAGTCTTTTACTTTATAGGAGTCTTAGTTGTCATATTTTGAAGGAATCCTATTTAGTTATGGATTTTCCTTTATATTTATCTTTAGGAATAAGTAAAGAAACTCTTTCTTTCAAGGATTAGGTTATTTACTTGTCTATATAAAGGCCAACAATATGTAAAACCAATGACAATTCAAATTTGATATTTTTATTAAAACCTAAGGCTATTTGCTTTATTCTTTATTTTTTTGAGTAAAATACATGCTTATAGGAACATTCAAGTAGGTTGATCACCTTTCTTGTTGATGTGCTACTATCATATTTTTCTTGTAGCTTATCTTCTGCAAACATGAAATCTCTACTAATGATGACTTTATAGGTAGTGGGATCCCACAAGCGATACTCTTTAACTCATTCTGCATATCCCAAGAATATGCATATTCTGGATTTTCGATATAGTTTTATAGTTTCTTGGGCATTAAACATCATATATACAGGGCTTTTAAATATATGGAGGTTTGAATAATCAACAAGCTTACTAGTCGACATCTCCATAGGTGTCTTCAACTTAATTGCAGTTGATGGTGACCTATTTATCACATAATAGGCGGTGTTGATTGCTTCTGCCCAAAATGACTTTTCTAGATTTATAGCTCCCAACATTGCCCTTGTTTTTTCTAATAGGATTATGTTCATCTACTCTGCCACTCCATTTTGTTGAGGAGTGTATGCTGTAGTGAATTGCCTTTTGATGCCTTCCTACTTGCAAGTTTATCAAATTCTTCACTAGTATATTCTCCTTCATTTTTTATCCTCAAACACTTGATCTTGTTTCTATAATTAAGTTCCACTCGTGCTTTGAATACTTTAAAGACTTCATACTGATAAGCTTTCCTTTTGGTAGGATACACCCAACATTTCTTAGAGTAGTCATAAATAAAGGACACAAAGTACTTTACTCCTCTTAGGGACGGTACTGGTGCTTACCACCTATAAAAGTAAACCAATTCTAGAATAATTTTGCTTATAGAATTAGATGTGTTGAACTTCACATGGTGCTGCTTGCATGTAACATAATGCTCACAAAGGGTAAGGATATCTTTATGAGACTAGGAAGTAACTTTTACTTGGCTAGAATTTTCATTCCTTGTTTTGACATGTGGCCAAGCTTGCAGTGCCACATCATTGTAGACTTTTCGCTTGAATCATTTGAAGTAACACATGCTTCTACCTCCTACAAAGTCTTTCCTATTAGCACGTACAAATTTGTAGCTATCTTTTATGCCTTAATTAGTAAGAGCGCGCCTCAAACTATTTTCATAATTCCTTTTTCAATTTTAACCTGCACCCGAGATTGTCTACCACTCTTATAGATAATAGATTTTTATTTGAGCCCTCTACATGCCGTACATTTTGAATTGTGTGAGTTATGCCATTATACATCCTTAATTTAATAGTTCCAATACCGACGATCTTCAAAGGAGAATCATCAACTGTGTACATTAATCTTTTTGAGATAGGTTCATAATGAGAAAACTAATCTCTTCGACCGGTCATGTGCTAGGTAGCTGTTGTGTCCAAAATCCACACATCAGAAAATTTCTTTCTGTATATGCCAGTTATCACCACATCATTGCATAAAGCGATGCCATCATCTGATATACTTGCAACATTTACTTAAGGTTTAGAATCTTTTAGATTTCGAAAATCCTTCTTTAAGTGACCCTTTTTGCCACAATTATAACACTTAAAATTCTTCTTGCTTTTTGATCTTAATCTGCCTTATCTCTGCCTCCCACTAGAGCTAAGTTCTATTGATCTCCCTCTCATCACCACCAAAGCCTCTACTTATTATGAATTCATCATCTTGTCTTTTTTTTTTATTTTCGTGTTTGGTTTCTTCCTCAAGGAAAATAGTTGCAATTTCATAAAAGACTAGAGAATCTATGAGAAGATTATTTGTCAAGTTGATGATGAGTTAATCACACGAATCAAGTAGACTTTGAAGTAAAAGTTCAGCACGTTCATTTACCTCTATTTTATGTCCCAATGATGTGAGTTGGGAAAATAAAATATTCAGAGTATTTATGTGCTCCGTCACTGAAGTAGATTCTGCCATCCGAAGAGCGTATAACTTTCTCTTAAGGAAAATTTTATTATGGATTAACTTGGCCTTATAGAGTCTAGTGAGATGATCCCAAAACTCCTTTGTAGTTTTCTTTTCTTCTACACTTGACAGTATCTCATTTGCTAATGCCAGATGAAGATTTACAATAGCATTCTCATCCATCTTTTTCCATTTATTATCATTTGTGAATTCATTGATAGCCGCCAGACAATTATCTTTTCTCAATATTGCTTTCATTTTCAATTTCCATAATGAGAAATTTCTCTTATTAAATTTTTCAATCTCATACTTTGCTGCCATTGCTTCTATTACTATTCATAAATCATATGCTTTGATACCACTTCTTTTAAAAATTAAGGATTAGACTGTGAATGAAATAGAGCAAATTACAGCTAAAATAATTGAAATGATAAAATTGAAGAAAATATATAACACAACTTTGAGAACTATTGCATAAGTGAATAGAGTCTAAACGATTATACTAAAAAATCACCATAAGGTAAATGTGTAGGAAAGTGTGGTGCGTCACAATAATCCACTTAAGTACCACACTCCTAAAAAGAATTTTTCTAGGATAAGTAATTTAATAGTACAATAATTTGTGACCACTAAACCCAATAATAACAACAAGAAGGAGAACACCAAAATATAACGTGAAAACCCCCAAATAAATTAGGGAAAAACCACGGACAAAACTAAAAGAATTTCCCTATGAAAAATAATAGAAGTTACAAATAACTTTCTTTCTATATAACCCAAGAAGAGAATAATAATACTCTCTGTTGAAATAGGAGAAAACACAATTTCTATATATTTTTCCCTATAAGGAGATAACTCTAAAAAACATTCAACTCATCAACTTACTCTCTTCTACATAACACTAAACACTTATCCTTGTATTTCTTGTTGTATTTTTGGTTGTCCATGCCATGGCTATTTATAGCCATGTAAATGTTTGCTTTTTTAATAAAAGTTGCTGTTGGTGCAATAACTTTTGACTCTATATTTTTTTTCTTTTTAGTTGATGGCTGCATCAAATTCGATGCAGCCATTTTTTATTTTTAACAAATACTTCCATTGGCAATGAATCCAGCTAAAGCGTTGGATGATAATTATGAGCTATTGCTATCTTTGCCAAACTATGAGCAACATTATTTGCAACTCTAAGAATAAAGGAAAAATTGAAAACTTAGAAACTACTGCGAAGATACTATAAATTAGCTGCTATCAAACCTATGCATGAATTATCAATCTCCAATTTTAAAAGCTTCGGAATATGTGATTGACAATCAGATTCAACCTGAACCTTTCTAAGTTAGAGATTGACAGCCATTTGGAGACCAATTCTACAAGCCAAAGCTTCCACAATCTCTGGGTCATAAACTGAATTATCTTTATGAAATTTTGCAGTAATGGTCAAACTAGAATCATCATAAATTACTGCACCCAGACCTATACTCTTTTCATTTTTTATTGTAACATCAAAATTTATTTTAAAAAAAGATACATATGGTTTTTGCCATCTGTTATGAGGGGGTTGATCTCTTATTGCCTCTTCTATCTTGTTGGCTTCATGGAATTCATATAACAGTTTGAGAGCCTTTTGATGATATTCTGGAACTTGGAGTACCTACATGTCATAAAAGAATTGATTTCTAGGAAACTATAAGATCCAAAGCAGCATTAACAGATGTTTCTTGTGATCTGAATCCAATTTGGATAAAAAAAAGTACAACCAATCCAATAATGAGACCTATTGATCCATCTCAGCGATTTGCAATCTTAACCCGCTTGAATACCAGAACATTCGTGCCCATTCGCAGTCCCAAAATGTATGTGCAAGAGTTTCCTCACATCCCCACATCTTCGACAAATAGGATCTATCTGAAAACTTCTCTTTAGCATTTCTGATCCAACTGAAAGAATATTGTGAAATAATCGCCAAGCATAAATCTTCACTTTTGGTGGAATATTCATAGCCCATAGCCATTTCCAGTTAAAAGAAGATGAAGAAGATACAACATCAACCGTAGTTTGCGACTCAACTGAGTTTTTATTCAAATGATAACAAGATTTGACTGAGTATACTCCATTCCTCGTAAAATGCCACCTAAAAGTATCCTCAGGACACCTACAGCTAAGAGGAAGAGACCAAATTTGCTCAGCTTCGAAAGGGTGAAACAGAGTAGAAATCTTTGTTCAATCCTAGGCATCTTTATATGCTGTCATTAAATCACTCACTTTTCATATTCATATCTACTATTATGTGCGGAAGTAAGGGTCCGAAGTTCGGTTGATCCGAAAGCCAGGCATCTTTCCACACTCTCATGTTGTCTCCATTCCCAACACACCATCGAATACCCTGAAGGAGATAATCCCTTGCTTTAAAAATACTTCACCATGAGTAACTGCGATTGACAGCTTTGGAGCTTATAAAAAAGAATGTCGTGGGAAGTATCTAGCTTTAAGGGCATGAGCTTAAAGAGAGTTTGAATCTGTTATGGAGCAGCCAACACACCAAGTTCAAAGAATTCAACATGATGAAGATGAGCATGGTCAAGAAGGCAAGGATCAAGTTCAAGAGGTTTTGAGTTTAATCAGCATGCCTCAAAGACCTATAACAAGGTCTCAATCTAAGAAGCTTCAAGAAGCCTTAATCCATCATCTACAAGGCTTTGTGAACTTAGCTAGTGAAAGTTTACAAGGACACCAAAGCTTTGTGCCAAGTGCAGCTCAAGTTCAATACAACTTAATTCAAGTCCAAGTTATTAATGGGTTTAATTAAGTATATAATGGGCCTCATTTGTTATGGGTTGACCGAATATGCATGGGAGAGTTATTTAAGCATTGTTATTTAGGTTTAAATATGTTAAATAAGGGCTGGACGAATTTGTTATTTTAAAAGCCCATTAGTTTTAGTTAGTTTAATTATTCTTAAAATAGGAAGTATGTCAAAATTCCTATTTAAGGTCTGATTAGATTAATTTCCTTTTTTAGTGATTAGGGTTATTAGTTTTCCTTACTCACTAAGGAAAACCTTGTAAAGGCTATATATATATGCCTTGGACGAATTTTATTATTCAGAATTGAAGTTTTAAAATCTAAAGACTGTTTTGCTTTTGTCTTTGTGTTCTTGTGTAGAATACATGCTTTAAGGAACATTCAAGTCGATTGATCATCTTCTTGTGGAGTGTTTCGAAATTGAAATTTAGAAACGAGTTTTCTTTATTCTAATTCTTTGATCATCTAAGTAATCTGATTTCTAACCATTCTTAGGGGTTGTTGCTGAATTGACTATTGGGGTTTTCAAGTTAATGCTTTGGGGTTCAAATACATAAAGGGGTTCTCAAGCTTATTCTTGGAGGTTCTGTATCAGAATCCATAAGAAGTTTCCAACCCTGTTTACCTAACATTGCCATGTTAAAAGCTTGGATATCATGAAAACCCATTCGACTTTTTTCCTTTGATAAACATAAATTATCCCAAGAACACCAATGAATTTTTCTTTCTTCTTTTTTCTGACCCCATAAAAAATTTGTCATTAGCGAATTTAAATCATTGCATTCCTGTTTGAGGAGTTTAAAGCAACTTATAATATAGCTTGGGATGGCATGAGCAATTGATTTAATAAAAATTTATTTTTCGACAATTGAGAGAGATCCAACCTGCTAATTTCTTTCTCACCCGACCAATAATATTTTGAAAGCAATAATATTTTGAAATAGAAGCTTTCGGGAGCGAGTTATGGATGCCGGCAAGCCTAGGTATTTAGTATGTTTCTCCACCTATTTAACAATAAGGAAACTTTAGAACAAATTATAGGTGTTAGTTGATACATTTGGGCTAAATGAGATTTCAAATCTTTCGAAATTAATTTTTAGCCCAAAGCTCTCTTATAACAGCCTAGAATGTCAACTATAGCCTGCATTTCATGCCTAGTAGCTCTACTAAAAATGATGCTATCATCAGCAAAGAAAAGATGTGACACTATTGGAGCTCTAAGACAAATTTTAAAACCGTTAAGCTGCAATTTGGACTATGCTATTCTAATTAAACCTAGTAATGCCTCTGCACATAAAATGAATAAATAGGGGATAAAGGATCACCCTGATGCAGCCCTCTAGTGGGAGAGAAGGGAGTACTAGGGTTGCCATTGATCAAAATGGAATAAGACACTATGGAAACATAACCCATAATTAATTTGACCCATGAAACAGGAAAATTCATACGCGGAAGAATTTTTTCAAGAAAGGGCCCTTCAACTTGGTCATATGCTTTACTCATGTTTAATTTTAAAGTATAAAAACCTCAGATTCCTCTACGTTTTTATTTCATAGAGTGAAAAACTTCTACGGCAAGAAGATCGTTATCCAAAATTTGACGTCTGGGAATAAATGCAGACTATGTTTCATGGACAAAACGAGGAAGAATCAGCGCAAGTCGTGACCAATTTAAAAACCACATTGCAAAGACTTATGGGTCGAAAATCTTTTAGGCAAAGGGGGTCTTTAATTTCAGGAATCAAGGCAATAAAAGTATTATTTATACATGAAGGGGATGCTCCATAATTAATAATATTTTGAACAAGATCAGACACATCATTACCAACAGTATTTCAAAACTTTTGAAAAAATAATGTAGGTAGTCCATCAGGCCCTGAATCCTTAGATGGATGCATTTGAGACAAAGAAATGAAAATATCAAACCTGGTAAAGGGTCTAAGGGGGAGTGTCCATATCATCACTATGCATGTGTCCAAGGCCTCAACTGCTTCATTCATGTCAAAATTGCCAAAAGAGGAAAAAATATTCTCTAAATAGCTTTGAAAAATTCGAGCAATGTCATCTTCATCTTCATTAGGACTCCCATTCTCATCTACAATCCGAACAATTTTATTTCTTCTATTTCTACCATTTGCCTTTTGTTGAAAAAAGCCACTGTTTTTATCACCAAGTTTTAACCAAGAGATTCTGGAACGTTGATGCCACATGGCCTCTTCTTTTTTTGGCATCACCTCTAAAGCACTAAGGATATGTTTCTGATTATCTTCGGTTTGGCTTTGATGTTGGAGAAAACACAGATCATGTTTTAACTTTTTTGTTTTGGTTAAAATGTGACCAAACTGATTAATTTCCCAGGCCCTTAACTGTTCTTGGCAGTAGCGAATTTTTGAGAGTAAAGGGTGTTCCATTAATGAATAAGAACCTGTTGTCTAAGCATCCACTATCACTTGCTAATAAGAGTCATCTTGTAACCACATAGATTCAAAACGGAATTATTTGCTTCGTTTTTTCTGTCTGCACTTCACTTCCCATTCTAAAAGAATCAGAGAATGATCAGAATTTTGGCGAATTAGGTGAGGAAGAATAATTTGGAAACATGGAAATCCACTCTTTATTGACAGTAAAACGGTCAAGCAGATCTTGGACACTGTGAGGAACCACTTGCCAGTAGACCAAGTATATATGAAACTGAAATAAGCCAAATCTGTCAATGAACCCACCTACAATGCTTGCTGAAAATCTAACATTTTGCCCAAATCCTTTGGGTTCCCTCTAATTTTTTCAGAGCTGAATAAAACTTCATTAAAGTCCGCTCCATAAAGCCAAGCCTGAGAATTATTAACACTCAACTTATGAAGAAGGTTCCACGTTAAAAATTTGTTGCTGTCCTCCGGCCATCTATAGATGCCGATGAACCTCCAGTGTAAACCTGTGCTTGGATGCGAAATTAAAACGTCAATATGATGTAAGGATTTTGACTTAAGCTGCACCTGTAAGTTAGAATTCCAAAGAAGAGAAAGACTACTCCATTGGTTTATTCCATCACCGTTATAATCTACAATGATACTCTCCGTAAATCTCAACTTTTCTCTAACACTCGCCATTTCTTCTGCTTTTTTCCTCGTTTCCACAAGGAAAATAAGGTTGGGATCTTTTTGAAGCAAAACCTTCTTGGGAGTCTAAATTATGTGTAGGTTCCTAAGCCCACGACAATTCCATAATAAGCAACTAATTGGTGTCGGCCGATGGAAAATAATCACAAGCAACATCCACCACAAATAAGTCACTTGAGTCTGAGTTTGAAGCTCTCTTATCCTTCTTTCTGAAATTGCCTTCCTTACTAGTACCAGCCTTTCTTTTGGTTTATAGAGAAACATCAATAGTGTCATGAGTGCGGTATGGATTTGGGTTTTGTTTGAGCCAGCGTTTTTGGGATAAGGTTGAGTTTGATTTATTCCAGATGTGGGTTGATTTTCGTTTTCCTTAGTAATGTCGTGTTATGTGTTTGCAGAAGGCACTTGAGGTTGTGTATTGGGTAAGGTATCTTTGTCAGGTGTTATATTTTGAAAGGTTGCAAGATTTGTAGAGGTATCAGTGTTGGGTATTGTGATGGCTGGATTAGCGTCATCATGGGTAATTGGGTTAATTTAGAAATGTTCAAATGAGTTGAGAACATCATGTGGAGGTTTAGATGTCTGTGGGTCAGATTCGGTGCGTTGGCTCGGGATTAGTGGGTATAACAGCGGGTTGGGGTGTAGGTAAATGTGAAGAATTGTGGTTGGTAGCATTTTCCTAAAAAAGGCTAGTCTGTTTAATGGGTTGCATGTTAAAAATATCTGTCTTTTCAATGGTGAAGCCTTCAACCAAGGTCCATAAGACCACTGTTAGGTCGTGTTTCCCAAATCTCTATCAAAATCCCCCCAGTGTTTAGAGTGTGCCCATTCTGCCACAGAAAAAAATGACGGCAAACCTTCGTATTTAAGGGGAACCCAGAAGGAACTGTCATTCACCGAAAGTGTAATAAAGATTCTTTAGTTCTGACCTTTGCTTTAAATCGAAGAAACTTTCCACCAGCTTCAATTTCTTGTCAATCAACTTTACAAACTCTCCAATTCTATCAGCTGTCATCCTCACAGTGTCTTCAGACTTTATAGTTCAAGGGGAGGTCATAAGCTCTTAACCATAATGTTGTCGTAGGGAAAGAGATAGATGAAGGTTTCACATCATATGATATCTTCTTTAATAAAAAGAGATTATTCTCAAAATGCCAGAGTTCATTCCTTACATCCCAATATAAGTCTCACTGATCTTCAAACCTGAATAAGATTATAGATTTTTCCCCATTCGTGAACTATCAGTTGTTTTTAAGATTTCCACACTCTCTTCATCGTGTCCATTAGGGTGAACACATTATATAGTCTGTTCGATAAGAGAGAACCCACTAGATATAAGTAGGGTGAGGTTGAAGCAGATGATTGCCTGAAAGTTAAAATAACTATAGTCTCCTTTTCATTATGTTTTAAATTCCCTAGCCTCATATTGGCAATTGCACAATATCAATCCTTGGAATAAAGATTTCTCCCTGGCAAAATTCACACGAGTGACGACAGTAAAGGCCTATAAACACCAAACACAAAATAACGATTAACGAAGAAAAACAAAGACTGTTGAGAACGGAATTAATTTTTTTTTAACAAAACCGCGAACAAAAAGACTGGATGAAAAGAGAGAAATAGAATAATAAAACAGAGGAAAAGATCAAAGACAAAAGGTTTTAATAATCTGAGGATGAGAACAAGAGATTTAGAAAACCCTAGAGGTGAAACCTATAGGAAACTATGATGCTGCATCAGAGGGAAACCTAAACGTTACGTGTAGGGAACTAAAAGGCCATGTACATGTCTTACTTATCTGGTCACCAATCTTTTTTTTTTTTTAATGAATTGTAGTATGTTGATATTATTGGGGTTATATATTTTGATTACACTTTTATTAATTCTCTTTTAAAATTCTTAATATAGCAAAATTTTAAATAGAAGTATTCAAATCAAGTTACCTCATCAAGGCAATTCAACATTCACAATAATTATATATATATTTTATCATAAAAAATTTTAAATTTAGAAGTGATAGACTTGTATCGCCTTATAATTAAATAGGTGATATATTCTCTTACGATTCATCCAAAAAATAATACAATTAAATTTTTCTCAATTTATATTTAATTTATTTTTTTAAAAAAATTTAATTATGTACTGGTTTTACTTATATGGTCACCAATCATTTTTTTTTTAATGAATTGCCGTAAGTTGATGTTATTGGGGTTATATATTTTAATTAAACTTTTATTAATTCTCTTTTTAAAATTCTTAATATAACAAATTTTTAAATAGAAGGATTCAAATCAAGTTACCTCATCAAGGCAATTCAACATTCACAACAACCATATATATATTTCTTTTCATAAAAAAATTTAAGTTTAGAATTGGTAGACTTATATCGCCCTATTATTAAATAGGTGATATATTCTCTTACGATTCATCCAAAACATAATACAATTAAATTTCCCTCAATTTATATTTAATTTTTTTTATATTTTATTTATTTTTAAAAAAATTTTAATTATGTACTGGCCTTACTTATCTAATCACCAATCATATATATATATATATATATTTTATGAATTGCAGTATGTTGATATTATTGGGGTATATATTTTGATTACACTTTTATTAATTCTCTTTTAAAATTCTTAATATAACAAATTTTTAAATGATGCTGAAAGAGTTGTTGTTGTTATTATTATTATTACAAATATGGTGAAATGACTTTTAATTGAATTGTCTATCTTCTAAATTGAAGTGTCTAAGTAATACATATATGGGAAAATAAAGATATGAATATGGGATAACGCCTGCTAATTGAAGTATGTATGCAACATAAGTTACAAGTATAATATGTTTTTAAATTATTAGTGTAATAGTTAAATTGTTAATCTTTTTGGCAAAAAAAAGTAATGGATGACTTATTAATTTCAAATTATTTTAAAAAATTATTGATCTAATTAATAAAAATTTATTTAAAATAATAAAATAAATAAATATATTATTAAATTTTATAAGAAAAATTCATTTTAAAATATCATATAACTAAATTATTACAAAAATATTTATGAAGATAAAATACATAATATATATTTATACATTCATGCATGGAAAAAAATGGTATAATTTTTATACAATATAATTAATAGATAATAAAATTAAAAATTAAAATTACCTATAACAATTAATTTACAACTTATATGCTAAGATATACTGATTGTTAATATAATTTTAAATTTTAAATTTTGTGATTTCCACTTGATGTGATTTAATTAATAACAACATTATTAACCAAAACAATTTGTATCAAAATAAATTTTGTAATTTTGTTATGATGTTTAAATATCATGTATTTTATATTTCTTACACATACTGTTTCGAATAATATCATTAAATTTTTATAATAAGATTATTTTATATTTGATAAAAATGAAGTAAATAAAAGTAGTTGAAAACAAAGTTACCCAAAAAATTTTCCAATCTAATTTTTAATAATTGATTGATAATGTCAATTTTACCATGCACACTTGTTATTACGATTTTCAATTTACATCTAATTAATTGGTGACTATATGCATTACATTTGATACCTTATACCCTTAAGGTTATATATAAGTATATTGTTGGTAGTTATTTGATTTTTGATAAAAATTTTCAAATTTGTGTTGCATGCATACAGATTTTAAGATTACTCTTGAATTCGTTGTCTTGTATTGCAGTAACACTCATTTCCAATGCATTTTAAATCTGAAGCTGTAGTGTAGTTGATATTAGCCTGTAACTTCACGTTGTGTATATGAATATAATTAATTAATTATACTAAATTTGTGGTCAAACATGTCTGGTTGTTGTTTCTCTACACACCAAAGCGGGAAACTTGATTCAAGAATTCCTTTTATACCTGAATTTATAGAGCATTTTAATTTTTAAAAATTAAATATTAAGTGTCTCTCTTTATAATTTAACATTCATCCTTTAAAACTTATATGTTAAGTTATTAAAATTCACATTATTTTTTATAATAAATATATAAAAAAATATTATTTTAGAATATATAAAAACTATTTTATATAAAACATTCTAATTCTATTATATTTAAAATATTACACTTCTTTTTTATTAAAAATTATAAATTTTTTCAATTTTTATCTTTTTTTTTTCTTTTATTTATTTATTATTATATGCATTCTTAAAATAATTGCACTAGCTGTTTAAGTTCTCATTTTTATATTTAATTAATTAAATTTTATTTTTAATTTATTAAAGTTATTTAATTAATTATTTTAAAAAATATATATTATTTACAGTTTGTACAAAGCGCAGATTCACTACTAGTTTAAAATTAAATGTGATAATTATATTCAACATATTGAAACATTCAAATTTTTTAGAAAATTATTAATATTCAATGTATATGTATTTATATTGACCCAATAATTTATGTATTTTGTTTATATTTTAGGTCAGCCTATGAGCTATAAGCCCATGGTTATTTTTTTTTAATTAAGTTTTGGAGTTAGAGTATGTTTGAATCGGAGTTAAAAGTAAATAAATATTAATCATATAATGCATTAACTTTCTTTAATCGTATGTGAAAAATTTTAGACAATCAAAGTTAACTATTAACCTCCTTAATAGTTAATCTCATTTATATGTATTTTTATTAACTTTATTGAGTGTAGAGTAGTAAAGATTCGTTGAAAAAAAAAATTATTTTTTTATATAAAAAATTTAAGTAAAGACATTAGTCAATGCATCAGAAGGTCCTAGCTAAACTGCCACCTCAGTAGAATCAACATCACACACCATTATAAAGATAATTTATTGATGAAATAAAAATAATAGAGTAACAAATACAACCCATAGGGCGATGAAAACACAGAAAGAATCAAAGACTATCTAAATTTATAATTGTGAGCACCCATAGCATCCTAGCATACATATATAATTTTTTAGTAATTTTTTTTTTGGTACACCATCCTTGTTTTGTTGTAAAGTTCACTATATATATATATATATATCATTTTTTCAATATTTTCTTATAAAACTATGCTGGTTACTTAGATTATATTAGTTAAAATAAAAGTTAGATTATATTAGTTAAAATAATAGTTCATCTAATTAGAATAAGTTGTATAATTTTATTTAAATTAGAGCTATTATGATGTCATTCATTAAGTTATGACTGTCCCTAAAAGGGTCTGATGATGAAAACATCTCCCCAAACTTGACAATTGTCTGTTCATTCGTACTACCTCTTAAGCGTACTAAGTCTAAAAAACCCGAACTGAGCTTTTAGAGTGCAAGATCAGTCACCAAGTCACTAAGTCGTACCTCGATTTACGAATTATGAACTATTAGAATAATAAGTCACTCATTTCAAGCAATCATTGCTTAAAACTTGCAACTCGTAAGATTGATATTTCTCTCATAAGACCAGAGTTCAACTTCATGAAAAAACATATGCTGATTTTGACTAAACGGACATTGGAAACACGTCCATAAGCTTAAAAACCTATGGAAGTGACCCTAAAAAAGTGCGTGTAATCCCAATAAGTAGCGTGTAAGCAAATTTATAACATATAACCACACCTGAACATACATTCTTACGTGTGAAATGAAGCCCATTTTGACAAAAAAGACATTATAAATGCGTTCGAAAGGTCTAAAAACCTTTAAAAACATCCCTGGGATAACACATATAAGGCCCGAGATCAACACGTAGCCATGCACCACACGCCCTTAGCTCATGGCCACGCGCTCCTAGTATGTGGTTACACACGCTTATGTGCTCTCCCATGTATACATGTGCCTTGGGATGCTTGCCCATGTGTAAAAATGCATTTTTTTTTCATAAATAGGGGTCTCTACCTCCCATTTTGAGAAGGGGGGGGGGGCTACATACACACACCAGAACTCTATCAAATTGAAGATTCAAGACTCCTAATCCACACACTCTTAGCTCATTCCACTCACTTTTCTTAGGATTTTAGACCGATTTGAACCAAACCCACCCACATCTTCGTCAAAGTACACTTTAAAGGTATATGAATTTGCATTCTACACATCATTTTCAACCTCTCGACAAGAACAACTTGAAAATCCTGTGATGCAAAAGCTTTAAAAACTAAAAACAAGCTCAGTCGAATCTAAGGACCAAATAATCATTTTTGCACATTTATTTTACTATATTGCATTTTATTTTATTGCTGCCAGTAGTTAAGAAATTGTTGTGATGAGACTGGCAATTTGCATGCTGATTGAATAATCTCTACTTGGTTTTGCTCATAATAAGTTGTCATTTTGCATCCTTCAACTCTCAAATGTGAAAAATCACAAAAATATTATCATTTTCAAATCAAGTCTTGATTTTTATTTCCAATAATATAAAATTTATCATTTTTGCATAATTTTTGCATTCTTTGCATGTTTAATAGACTTTATTACTAAAAATCATATTTTGATGTCATAATCAGCATTTTCACATCATTTCTACAGCTTTATGTGAAAAATAATCATTTTTCACATAAAGTATGTATTTTGCATCCAATAAATATCAAAATCATCACTTTGTATAGTTTTCACACTTATAACATAAAAATCATATTTTTAATATAAATTTTGCATTTCTAACATAAAAATTATACTTTTGTGTTATAATTGCATCCTTGCATCAGAATTGCATCTTTTCATTTCTTAAATATGAAAATAAGTATTTTCTTTGATCTTTGCATTAAAATGCACTTATAATGTGAAAGTTCACATTTTTGAGCTAGAGCCTCCATTTTGTAGTCCAATGATGTAATGATGCATCTTTTGTTATTTCTCTACCATTTAGAAATATTTCATAATAATTTGTACAACTGCATACGATTATGCCTATATTTGCTCTTCTAATTAAGTGAGTACTCCATGCTTACCTATTGTTTGATTGGATGAGTGAATGTATATATTTCTATGCTAACCTCTATTTTGTAAGTGTATTTCTAAATTAGGACTAGATTTATATTTTTGCACCATTTTTTTTAAATGTATTTGCTAAGAAAGCCATGTAATAATTGTACTTAATTCTTTTACTTTCCATCGTTATTATCATGTGCTTATATGAATATGCAAATATAAACTTTCATATTGAAACTAAGGTACTGTAGTAGCTATATATTGAGTATTGTATAATGAGAAATAGCAAAAAAGTAGATGCAATCTCTCGAACCTAGAATCTCTAATGGGGATGATATTTATTGAGTGAACCTTAGCCTTATACCCTTGACTTAGCCCATCTAAATAAACTAATAGAAATTTCCATTAGGATCTTACCAAGCTTTGCATGCTAGCCTTGATGATGTCTGTTTAACCTGATACTCATAAATGCTATGACCTTTTAATTTCCATTACCGATTAATGTCATTGCATTCGTTCTTTTAGACTGCTCATACTTAGACGGTGTGATCCTTGTTTACCTTATCCAAGCATTATGTTTAAGGAATGATAAGAATCATATACCATAGTATGAATAACTTGTGAGAATTGGTGAACATTAACATCTTTGGATGATGGAACCTACAAGCATCACCCATTTATCCTTATTAGATTAAATACATGGATCAAGAATTCGACTAGATTGTAGACGTTTATGTTGAAAGAATCAAATTGTAAACTATTAAATGATACTTTAATGCCTTTTGGTAAACGTATTGAATATCGATATGGGGATATAAAATTGGACCCCTTTTTATTAGCTATAAGCCTTATGCATGCGGGTGCTTATGGACTATAAATGCCATTTGAGACCCGATGACTGGTCCTTACATCGACATCGTATGATTACCTCAAGTGCATTTAAGCATTGCTCCTTAGCTTACCTTTTGGTTCTAATTAATATAAATCGAAGTAGCTTAGTTTGAGAGTTGAACTATAGTCCCATGTTGACTATTGGGTCAAAACCCACCTAAAAAAGAGACTAAATATCCATGCGGAGCCATAAGGTTGGAAGCAAGAGCTTGTATGTGTTTAGTTTATTACCTGTGCAGGAAATACTAACCAGTTTTGTTCCTTTTCTATCAATTATGCATATATAGCATACATGTAAATAGTATATACTAACCATGATTTTCTATAACCATCCTACATTTTTGCATAAACATGCCATGCATATATTCTCACCTCATCCCTTTATATGTACACATCATATACGATAAATTTTCTACGACTTATAGCATAATAAGCATCCAGGATCCTCTCTTTTAGCTTGTCTTGTCGTTATTTACTAACCTATACTCTCTTGTTGTGTTTTTTTAAGAGCATCATATGCATTTCTAATAAGGCTCCATACACTAATAAATTTCCTGTAGCACATGACATAACATGCATTTATGATCCTCATACTAATCTCATCCTTTTGAATAACATTATGCATCCATGTATACATTTTATAACAATTGTACTCATATATGCATTTTATAACATTTGCACTAACCCCATTATTTATATAGCCATAAACCTTAAATAAACCCCAAAGGGAGAGTCAAGAATGGTTAGAATTTGAAATGGCCGAGCAATTTAAGAATCAAAGCCTCAAAGAGCATAAAAAGGAATTTGTAGCTGATGGTGGCTTAACTGATGTCCTTAGAGCCGAAATCAAGGCCATCCTTTAGACCAAAATTGGAAACATATTCAACCAAACCCTATACTCTGAGGATGAGATAATCTTTTTAAGTAGAATTCCTAATAATAAAGGGCATTTGACACTCCTGGTTCCAAAATGATCAAAGGAAAAGAAGTCTTAAACATGCTCAAAGATATTGAAGATGACTGCAAATTTTACCAAGGATGTTGTCTACAATCCTCTCCTAAGATAGAAAGTGCAACAGAATCTGAATCGGTAATGGAAATATGAGAACTAGCCTATAAGATTACTCAGTTTGAGGTTAACTAAAGTACAATACTGCTAAGCTTAAGGCCTTAATGAAAGAAAACACTAATACACTGACTAAAGGCTTTAATTAACTCTTCGTGCTCATGAATAAGTTCTTGCAAGATCTCTCTAAGCAACCCTTTTGTTCTTAGTCGGATGAAGCCAAAAGTCCAAAAATGGGTTATTAGAGTATGGTGGATTATAATCCATTACATCCATAGTTCCTAGAATTGCCTACAGTTAACCTCTGTTCAACCCGTAGAAAATACGCAGAGTTCAATCAACCTCTCTCCAAGGTATTCCAAAGCCTCCAATAAAAGTACCTCCTATAACCCTGAAAGCCAAAACCAATACCAAACTTGCTACCCCCTCAAATTGACCTAAACCTTTACTATGATTTCCATTAAATGCCTAGCCATGCCATTAATACCTTTATAACCCTAAAAAATGTAGTCAAGGACCCAATAGATTCTAGAAAGATTGAAGATTCAGAAAAATAGCCCAATATTACAACCAATGCTTTACCCAAATACAGAGACATACCCTACATTAAAAATAAATTGCTACCTAACTATTCAACCACACCGTGACCACCTTTAAAGCCAAGCATCATCTCCTTTTGGGTCATATGAATCTTAAAAAAGTGATAGAGCACCTACGTCACAAATCTTGTCTACCTTTTAGAATCCTACATCTGATCATTATAAGAGGAGAGAGTGAAAAAGAACCACAAAAGCTTATCCTAGCTAAAGGCCATGAATAAGCTAGACTGAAGCAACTGGAATGAAGAAGGCTAATAATTTTTTTTTAATAATAGCCAGATTAGAACAGTGACCTCTTATTTTTGTTATTTTGCTAGTGCTGAATGTTTATCAAACACTTTGATGGAATGCTAACTTCTTTGTTTGTCATTATCCTATAATATATTGATTATCTTTATTCATTTCACACCCTATTAAAAACTATAAGTGCCCAATTCTTGTTATAGCCTTATTCAAAATATTAAAAAAAAAGCCTAGGTAGGTACATAAAATTGCATAGGCAAAAGAGGGCAAATGAGAATATGAGGTATGTACTTGAATGAATACTCACTAAAAGCCACTCTTTGGTTCATCTTTAGATTATAAGAAATGCAAATATGTAAGCAGCTAAGCTTGCATTCTCATCAAGATCCCTGGTTTCTCCCTCAGATGTGTTGATCCTCTTGCTATTAATACTAATTTCAATTACTCTAACTGAGAACTACTAATCGTCTAACTCTCCCAAAGGACCTTGACCCTACATTTTAAAAAAAGCCCCTTACCTTAGCTCCTAAAAAAAGCTAGAAGACTGTTTAGAGCCCAACACTTATCTTTATCATATATCATACTCATTTGCATTACATGCACCCATAATGCATGCCCTAAGAGTGCAAATTGATTTTACTTTCCTCTCCATAGCAATACTATCATCATTCCATACATACATACACTATACATCTGACCACCAACATAAATAGAGTCCTAAAGTCATCTTGCATCAAGATCATTCATATATGAGCTCAAGATAAGAAATTATCTTGTTTCCATTCATTTGCATGCATATACATGTCTTAGGATGAGAAATAAGGTATCATTCATCATGTAGCACAATCATTATACATACATCCACATAACACATTTACCATTTGAACAGAAACATATGGTCATCATCTAGAGATACAACAGGCACAAATGTTTTCAGTCATCATCAGAGAGCACAAAGTTAGTCATTAAAGGTACAATAAGCAATGCAAAGGAAATAGTCACACAATACAAACAAGTGCTATAATATATAAACAGATGCCTAGATACAACACCTAGAGTCTGTGATCTCAAAAAATAATACAATAACAAACAACCATAACTAAAGGCATAGTCTTTATCATAAGTAAAAGATGAATCCACTTAGGCATCTCTACCACTTGGTCTAGGCACCACATCATCTGCATCCATCTTAAAAGTAGCTAGTCGTATATGTAGCTGATTAATCTGCTCGTGATAAGATGCTCTCTCTCTCTCCCACTTATGGCTAGCAAGAATGTGCTGACTTTGTATTAGATAAGCATAATAAATTACATTCATGCATTAATAAAGGCATATGCATTTGCATAAAATAGGTACAATAAATAGGCAATAAAAGAGGACATATGCTTTATACATTAGTGAACTCCATAAAATACTCTAACGCACTGGTTGTAACAATATACTAGCACTAAGCAGTAGAAACAAGCACCTACAAAATGAAGAAATCAGATAACAAACAAATTAAAGAAAGAAAAAGCCCCAAATAAAGTCAATAAATTGATGTGAGTAGTATCTACAGGCGCTATGTCCAATAAAGGTATGCTAGCCTAGGTAAAGGAAAGTGCATCCTATCTCCTATAATTGATAATCCATACAACATTGAGGGCACCGTGTTCACCAAATCACCAATAACTAAACCACTGAATGCCACACCATTAGCATGAGTCGTACCCTCAACCTTAGGGATACCCTCTTTATCAAAGCGGGAAGAACTCGATCTCTTTTGATGATATCCTTGACGTTGCAGATAAGCTCTCATAACTCATGTCATTTATAGTTTATCATTAAAAAACTTTGTTACATGCTTGTATATAAATAGGGAAAAGCAAAGTAAAAAAACATACCAGGTCAGAATATGCTACCCTAAAAGCAGAACAGCCCTAGGACACTTATGAAGTCCTAACTCTTGAACCCAAAGGCTGTGTAGGATCCACTTGAGGAGGTGGAGGCAGTGGAACAAAGTCACTTTCTATAGCATTAATCAATTACGGGATCAAGTTATCCATATAAGAGAAGTCTTCTCCCTCCAATAGACCCTCAAAAGGATACCCTCTCTTAGCTCTAACAGGCTCCTCTTTAATGATCTCTCAACCTTAGAATATATCATCATGGAGAGTGATAGAGACTCCCCTTATAAATAGTTCATTCCATTAACAATGGACTTGCTTGCCTAGGTTCCACACCTTGTCAATAAGATCGATAAAAAAGATCCTCCTTTGTGTCATGTGCCAGGCTATCACCATTTCAAATGAGTAGTCCTCTCTCTCTAACCACTAATAAGAATGAATCTGTTTAAGAGACAAAATGAGAAAAATTACCAAAGAATGAGAAAATTGGGATTGAAATTCACTGTATCTGGACATAGGTCAACCTGCTCATAAAATCCCTTACCTTTGTGGGACTCTTATTTAGATCGGAAGTCTTCCTGATCCATTATGGATATCATGGAAAGCCATCCTCTAAGAAATGCTCAATAGTAGGACGGGGGAGCACTCCAAAATCATAAGCCCAAATCTATTAAAGAAAAGGAATAAGAATATCCAAAATTAATAAAATAATTAAAAAAGAAGAAAGATCACACTCATATCCAACATGAATAAACAACTGCATATCCTCATGCCTCCTCTGTAAGCTGTGTCCAAACCTGAGTACATATGAGAAAAAGGAGCCGTACCCTAGTTGTACTTAGGCAAGACCCTCAAATTCTTTAAAATAGGCAACAACTGTAAGGAACTGGTGCCTAAGAAATTTGGAAAGATGACGACGCTGAGTAGATAAAATAGAAAGCATTGGGCCAACTAATTCGAACTGACATGACCAATGTCGTGCTCTAACCTTACACTAATAACAAGCTTTGCATATCGGATCAAAGAAGAATAACTTGACTTCATAGGAGTAGTGACCCCAAATAGATCCTTCAAACCCTTATTCCTCATCTGTGGAACTATGCACCTCATTATTAAAAGGGATGGGCTCTCTTGAGAAACTCAACCAAGTAATGGCAACAAAATCTAATGGAGTGATGGTTATCTCTTTGAAAGGCAAGTGAAATGTATGGGTAGTGTCCATCCATTACTTAATGAGAGCATACATTGCAGCCTGGCTTGATGCATAAGGATTGTAAGTGAGAGCAGAAATGATGTCGTCGAAGCCCTTCCCAGTAACCATGCACTTCACGCATAATAGAAGACTTTGATTGTACATGCTGGACCTTGTTGAAGCTACTAAGTAGCACGGTAAAAGACCCATAAGGCTACAATCAATAGGTAAACCATTTTGAGCAACTATCAACCATAAAAATCTAAAATATTTCTTTTCATCATTCTTGTAAGAATAAAATGAAAACTAAAAGCATCAATAAATAAAGTGACAAAAAAGTGATTATAGCAAATGCTAAATAGAAAGCAAGAACTATGTAGTTAGTAAAAGTTGAATAGATAAGCAGTAAGCATATAGCTAAAGCTATATAAACAACAACTTACAATATGCTAAAGCAAAGCGTAAAATAAACATATAACAAGAGCTAAAACATGCAAGCAAGTACTCGAAAGAGTAAAAAAGCAGCAGAAAGATAGGATAACAAGAGCTCAACATGATAGCAAATGCTAGAAAAATAACAAGACTTACTACATATGAAGCTATAAAAAAAACTAGATAAAAAGGAACTAACTAGGTGATAATGAGTAGTCCAAGCATGTGTCTCCAAACTATGGACAATAGGAATCAGACCTCCTCGAGGAAGCATGAATGAATAAGGATAAGATGGATGAGAATAAGCTCCATTACTAGTCCCAACAGTAGTCTCTATAGCTCTAGAGCAATAGAGGTCCCTGCACTGGTCTCAGTAGCTCCTGTACTAGTCTGCATAACCTCTACATCACTTATCTCTAAGTCCAAATCATCAATAGATAAAAGAGATGTAATTAATATTATTAGGAATAGGAAGGAAATCCATAGTTCTTGAAATGCATGAAGTGCAACTGAGTAATAAAAAGAAAAGAAGTAAAAATGCTTCAAAAACATAAAAAGAAGCCATAGAGAGTCAAAGAAGAGGTAAGAGCCTCTCGTGTGCATGAATGAGTGCCTTTAAAAAGGCATGAGCACACCTCAAGGGCACATGACCATGCTCTTTTAATGCATCATTATGTGCTCTTCTGGCCTTTACGCACTCCAATGCACTCTTACACACACTTTAAGGCATACATTCTTTAGATCCCAAACATGCATTTTAGTATAAAAACAAACACAAAACATGCACCAAGTGCATAAACATGAGCATTACATGTTATAGGACATTGCATGTGACATCATTGTCTCATAAAATTACATCATTATTCGAGAAAAAGAGAAAAAAATGAAATCACACAAGCATGGCATATCTATGATTGTTGCATTATCACATCACCGGAATCATGTCGGAGACATGACGAATAATGACATCATTATTGCATCATCACTATATAGTAGCATTTTCATATAACACACACACTGTTCAAGACACATGAGACTCATGCAAACTTTGAGATATGTACATGTATGAAATTTAAGATAAGTGCACATACTTTGAGAAAATGTACACGAATTTTAAGCCACATTTTGAGGCATGCACACACTTTGAGACATGAACACATTTATGTGTGCATGCATAAACATAGTAGATAATACATCTCTAGCAAGAGTTATAGTTGCAGCATTCAAAGCTACAATAATCACAGCTAGAGACTACAAACATTATAGCCAGAACTAAAGTTAGTACAATAAGGGCTACAGATACCACAACAAAAGCTATGATCACAGCAACGACAACGGTCACTATAGTAAGAGCTATAATTAGTAAAGTAAGGGCTATAGTCACTACAACAAGAGCTGCACAATGCAGTAAGTGCTATATCCTAATAAGAATGTCAAATAAGGCTAAGAGCATAAAGCCCTCCTAGTACAAACCATAAAACCACTAAAAGGGAAGTTAGAATGAACTCTAATTGAGAATCATATTGCTGATAGGCAAACACTAAAATTCCTTTATTTCTTAAAAAGTAATTGCACCAATGAGCAAGAGCAAGGAGCATCAAAATAGGAAAACCAGTGCAAAGGCTAATGCAATTGCACAAGTCAAAATAAATCTAAGCATATAAAGGCAAAACTAATACAATAAGGGTTACACAACATAGCAAGAGCTATAACCACAAGATTATAACAAGGACTATATTTTCAAAGCATATAATATACAGTAATGGCAACATCGATAGTTAATAAAAATGACAACAATAAGGAAAAATAGAAAACATCAAACACACTAAATCGACAAGTTCTACCATTGTCACCACCTTTAAACCTGGGAGTGCCTTCTTCTTTCTCTTTTTAATATATGCATCTATATTTGCATTCATCCATTGAAAATAAAATAATAATAATAATGACTCTTTTCTTGTATTTTTGTAAACTTCATCTATGGCATAAATTGCATATATTAAAGCTAAGTGAGTTGATTTCAATTATTATAATCTTCTTTTAATGCTCACTTCATGATTTCCCAAGCAAGATAAAGAGCTCGAAGTTAGGACTTTCTAAACTTTAATCAACCTAATGCTTGTCTACCACCTAGATGGATGAAGAACACACAAGCTAGAACTTATAAAGGACATTAATGAACAAAATAAATTATAGTTATTAAGATACCTTTTAGAGAGGCTAGTGATCTCAAGAATATACTCACCTACTCCAATGCTTAGAAACGAGTGAGAGTATCAAAAGAGACCCTATTATGGTATTCGTGCTGAGAAATATAAAGAATACTAAAATGGGGAATAAAAAAAAGAAGAGAGGAAAAAAGAGAGAAAAAAATGCAGGGCATACTCAAATGCTCCAAAAGTAGAGTATGAGTATCAAACCTTTCGGTGGTATCCATACTGAATAATATAGAAAAGGTAGGGGATACTAAAGAAAGGAAATCCCTGTAAGAGAGAATGAAAAATGTATAGTTAGTTATCACTTTCCCACTAAAAAGCCTCTTAATAATCATAATTGATCCTATTCATCTGCATTCTTTCTAAGTTTAATCTCACTACATTCTTTAGAAATTCACTAAGGAAGCTCGCTTTCTTCTTAGTAATATAAACAGTTTTAACCATGAGTTGTGGATCATGTTTTCAATGGTTGAGATAAGCATTAACTCAAGATTATCATAGTTGAGAACTCAAACACTTTAATACATACAACTCTTGGCAACAACGAATTAATTATAAGAATTCAAGAATAGAAACCCTCAATTAATTGTGAATAATTCAATGCATAAATTCAAGAATAAACATTCTTTTCAAATGAAGTGATATCACATGTCCATAAATGCCTTCTCAGGACTTCTAGTTGTAACTAGCTGATAAAAATCCAAAAGTCATCATCATCGATTAAGATAAAAAAGCATTGATAAGAAGATCAAAACAAAATAAAGACATCAAGCAACAACTAGCCAATATAAACCCAAAGTCATCGTCATTGATCAAGATTGAGAAAGCACATACAAGAACATTTAATAAGAATTCATCAAGATCTAAAAGCATATGCTATAAAAGCTAAAAGGTAACAAATCACAGTTGTACTATGCACCAATCACAATCACATACCAAGCACAAGTACAAGCACAATCACAATTGATCACTTATACTTAATATCTAAAGAGGTAAGAGTAGTATTAGGAACTACTAGAGAGTGTCAAATACACTTAACACAGCTAGAGAGTGTTGAGAACCTTTAATATTGCTAGGGAGTGTTGATCGGATGAAAGTAGTATTTAATACTGCTAGAGAGTGTCAAATAAATTTAACATTACTAGAGAATGTTAAGAACCCTTAACACTACTAGGGAATGTTAATAAGGTGAAAGTAGTATTTAACATTAATAGAGAGTGTCAAATATGTTTAACATTACTAAAGATTATTAAGAACCCTTAACATTACTAGGGAGTGTTAATAAGGTGAAAGTAGTATTTAACACTTTTACAAATTGTCAAATACATTTAACATTACTAGAAAATGTTAAAAACCCTTAACACTACTAAAGAGTGCTAATTGGATGATTATAGTGCTATTACTTTGCTCAAAACCCTAATAAGGTGAGAGTAGCATTTAATGCTGCTAGAGAGTGTTGAATACATTTAACATGGCTAGAGAGTGTTAAGAACACTTAACATTGCTAAAGAGTGTTAATTGGGTAATCATAGCATTATTATTTTGCTTAAAACCTTAATAAGTTGAGAGTAGCACTTAACACTGTTATGGAGTGTTAAGTATCCCCTAACATTATAAGAGAATGTTAAGTACCCTTAACATTGCTAGGGAATGTTAAAAACCTTTGATACTATTAGAGAGTATCAAGTACGATGCCCAAAGGGGTGGTAATTGCATTTTCATATGTATGCTTGAATATCATGTGCCTGGTTGCATATTACTATCATGTCCTTGTCTCATTCGCTTGAATCATCTTGCATGAAAAATATGTCTTTGCATGTGTCCTAAATTGCATCATTCTGCTATATCCCAAATCGCATTATTTTGCATGAAAAACATGCATCACTACCACATTCATGTGAAACTTGCATTCATTTTTTGTATGAATCCTAAAATTGCATCATGCATTTTGCATTTCGTACTGTATCTCGCATATCACATATATCATTATCATTTTGTATGAACCCCGAAATTTCATTTTGTATGAACCCCAAAATTGCATCTTGTGTGAATCCCAAAAATGCATCTTGCGTGAATACCAAAAATACATCTTGCATTAATTCTGAAATTGCATCTTGCATGAATCCCGAATTGCATTTTATTTATGCCTCAAATTACATATTGCTTGCATCTTAAACTACATCTTGCATGACCGCCGAACCATGAGAATTATAATTGAATAAAAAAGACAACCACTAAATCACTAAATAATAATGAGAACTGAATCATAGACAATAATAACTAGATAGATGTCCAAAGTTAATATGACACTCCACTAGGTAAGTACCTCTCTTCCCAAAACTTTTTTTGCATCTTTGCATTGCTTCACGTAAGGTTATGCAAAACATATGAAGTAGGGGGTAACTGTCATACATCAAGTTATGACTATCCAAAAGGGTCCAATGATGAAAACATCTCTCCAAAATTGATCAGTGTTTGTTCATTTGTACCGCCTCTAAAGTGTGCTAAGTCTAAAAAACCCAAATCGAGACTCTAGAGTGAAAAACTAGTCATCGAGTCACTAAGTTGTACCTTAATTTTATGAATTATAAAGTATTGAAATGATAAGTCCCTCATTTTGAGCTATCATTGCCCAAAATATGCAACTCTTTAGATCGGTGTTTATCTCGTAAGACTAAAGTTCAACTTTGTAAAAAAATGGAAGCTAATTTTGATAAAATGGATGTCAAAAATGTGTCCATAAGCTTTAAAAACCTTTAGAAGTATCCCAAAAAAGTGCACATAATCACCAAAAGTAGCATGTAAGCAAATTTATAGTGCATAACCACAACTAAACATACATGCTTATATGTGAAAATAGAAGCTAATTTTGACAAAATGGACATAAAAAATGCATCTGGAAGGTCTAAAAACCTTTGAAATAGCCTAGAGATAATGCATATAAGGCTTAGGATCAGCACGTAACAGGTCATGTGCCCTGTGAGCGTGTGGCCAAATGGACTTTATGTGCTTACACGCTCTCCCATGCATATGCCTGTACAAAACTGTGCATACGCGTGCCTTAGGATGTGTGCCCACGCGTAAAAAAATGAATTTTTTTCTATAAATAAAAGTCTTTACCTCCCATTTTAAGGGGGGGGGGGGCTATAAACACACATAGAAACTCTATCAAATTAAAGATTCATGATCCCAATCCATACAATTTTAGCTCATTCCACTTATGTTTCCTAGGATTTTAGACCGATTTGGACCAAATCCACCCATATCTTTGTCAAAGCATGCTTCAAAGGTATATAAATTTGCATTCTACATGTCATTTTCAACCTCTCAACAAGGATAGCTTGAAAATCCTGTGAAGAAAAAGCTTTAAAAACTCAAAAATAAGCTCAGTAAAATATGAGGACTAAATAATAATTTTTGCACATTTATTTTACTATTTTGCATTTATTTTATTGCCGCTAGTAGTTGAGAAAATGTTTTGATTATGTGGTGAGATTGGCAATTTGCATGCTAATTGAATAATCTCTACATTGTTTTGCTCATAATAAGTTGTCATTTTGTATCCTCTAGCTTTGAAATATGAAAAATCATGAAAATATTATCATTTTCCCATCAAGTCATGATTTTTATTTCCAATAATATAAAATTTAATATTTTTACATAATTTCTGCATTCTCTACATGTTTAATATCCTTTATTAATAAAAATCACATTTTAATGTCATAATCAACATTTTCATATCATTTCTACAGTTTTATGTGAAAAATCATCATTTTTCATATCAAGGATTCATTTTGCATCCAATAAATATCAAAATCATCACTTTGCATAGTTATTATACTTCGAACAAAAAAAAATTCATATTTTTAACATAAATTTTGCATTTTTAACGTAAAAATAGTACTTTTGTATTAGAATTACATCTTTTTATTTCTTAAATATGAAAATAAGTAATTTCCCTCATCTTTGCATCAAAATGCACTTATGATGTGAAAGTTCACATTTTTTAGCTAAAGTCTCCATTTTGTGGTCTAATGATGCAATCATGCAGCTTTTGTTATTTCTTTTCCATTTAGAAATATTTTATAATAATTCCTACAAATGCATATGATTATGCATATATTTGCTTTTCTGATTGAGTGAGTACTCCATGCTTACCTATTGTCTGATTGGATGAGTGAACGTATATATATGTATGCTAACCTCTATTTTGTAGGTGCATTTTTAGATTAAGACTAGATTTACATTCCATACCTTTTTAAATGTATTTGCTAGGAAAGTCATATAATAATTGTACTTAATTCTTTTTACTTTTCATCGTTATTATTATATGCTTGTGTGAATATGCATATATAAACTGTCATACTGAAACTAAGGTGTTGCAGTAGCCATATATTGAGTATTGTATAATAAGAAATAGCTAAAAAGTAGATGCGATCTCCCAAGCTGGGGATGATACTCGTTGAGTGACCCGATGCTGTCTCTTTTATCTTTTCCTAATTTTCTAAAAATCATGTGGCAACTCCATAAACACAAAGCATCTTACATCTCTCCCCCTCCCCTCGAGTCCAATCTTTTATCCCTATCCCTTAAACAGAATTGATGTCTCTATTGATAAAGTTGCCATGTTCCTCCTTGCAATTCATTTGATCATAAGAGATTTCAAATCAAATTAGTTTTCAGGTCGCTTACATATGAACATACAATATTTTATATTTAATTGTGTGCTTTGTACATGACAAAAGGGTCTATTTATAATATACAAGTATAAAGCTAACTTTATAATAGGAAGTAACTTCTACAACAAGGAAATTTAATATAATAAGAGGAAATTAGGGTAAATCTATACAATCCATATAATTATGCTAATATATCATCATCCCTATGATCATGAATACCCCCCTCCTCAAATTCAAGGTGGTATTATGGATGCTAACTTGAGTTTGGTGACTAATTCTTGAAAGTAGCCTGGAAGATGAGATTTAGTGAAGATATCCACTGTCTAGTTCTTTGATGCCATTTATTGTAGATTAATAGTACCTTGATGATGCACAAAATGACAATCAATTTCAATATATTTAGTGCATTCATAAAACACATCATTGTGAGAAATTTAAATAGCACTTTGATTATCACAATGAAGAACAATGGTTGAATGATGTATAATACCCTTCTAATAACCAATGAAGCCAAAGTAATTCTGATGTAGAAACTTTAAGATCATGATACTAAGACTCTATGCTAGTGTGACCAATAACAGTTTGGTTTTTACTACACTAAGAAATAAGAGAATCTCCCAAAAAAGAAATAATAACCCGTGGTAGAATGGCAGCTAGTAGGATTGCTTGCCTAATCAACATATGAATATCCAGACATGATAATAAAGGAATAAGTAGAAAAGTGAAGCCCATGAAATAGTATTCCTTTCATATAGCGAATAATTTAAAGAAAAACCAAAAAATGAGATGAGTAAGGGGTAGCCATAAATTAGCTAACTAAATGAACTATATAAGCAATATTAAGATGAGTCACTATGAGATAGACTAGACTCCCAACAAGTTGCCTATACAAAGCACCACCATCTAAAGGGGTGCCATCCAAAGGAGTTAATTTTGCATTGATCTCTAAAGGAGTGGATACAATTTTGTTATTGGTGATACTAGCTCTAGAGAGTATATCTGAAGCATACTTTTCTTGAGAAAGGTAATATCCAGTATAATCGAAAGACACTTTAAGTCCTAAGAAATAACTAAGAGACCCAAGATCTTTCATCTCAAACTACTTATAGAGATATTTTTGCAATTTAGAAATACAAGTTACATAATCTCCAATGATAATCATATCATCAACATAAAGTAAAAGAAGAAGAATACCATGATTAGTATATCAAATGAATAAGGCAGAATCATGTGAACTAGAGATGAAGCCAATTATGCAAAATACAATTGAATTTTGCAAACCAAGCTTGTGGTGCTTTTTTCAACCCATATAAGACCAACTTAAATTGACAAATCGTATTAGGTGTATGAGAATAATAAGATGGAGGATGCATATAGACTTCTACTTATAAATCACCATTAAAAAATGCATGTTTGATATCCATTGGAAGAAGGCACCACTGTTTGATAGCTACAATGGTAAAAAGGCTTAGAATAGAGGTTAATCAGGCCACAAGAGCAAGTGTCTCATTATAGTCAATGCTATATTATTATGTATATCCTTTTGCTACTAGGCATGCCTTGTAGTGCTCAATAGAACCATCTGAATATATTTAAATCTTGCAAATCCATTTGCATCCAATTAAAGTCTTTCTAATGGGAAGATTTACTAAATCCTAAGTAAAATTTTTCTCAAGAGCTTGGAGTTCTTCTGTTATAGCTTGCTGCCAAAGAGGGTCAATACTACCCTTATAATAACTGTGAGGGTCATATAAAGTGGCAATACTAGAATAACAATAATAATCATTAAGATAAACAAGAGTTTTTCCTACTCAATTAGATTGATGAAGAGTAAAATTAGGTACAGTATTAGCAGCTGAAATAGTCTCTTCAAGAGTAGGTACAAGGTGGTAGTATTATTGAGCTCTTCAGAAGTAAGTAAATTAGAATTAGGAAATAGTTCAACAGATGAATCAGTAAAAAATATAGAAGGTGAATAATTAGTTTAAGGAAATTTTGACAAGGAAAACATGGTATATTCTTAAAAGGTGACATTTTATGAGATATTTAGTTTATTAAAAATAGGATCCCAACAATGGTACCCCTTATATTGAATACTATAACTAAGAAAACAACATAAGCAAGCTCGAGGCTCTAACTTTGAATATTCATCAGGATTTAATAAGATAGAACATGCACACCCAAAAGGTTTTAACATTGAATAATCTAGAATTTTGTTATATTGCTATTAAAAAAAGAGTCAAATTATTAAAAACATGAGTTGGAACATGATTAATGGTATAAATTATAGTTAAAGAAACTTCTCCCCAAAATATTTTAGGGTATGAGGCAGAGATAAGGAGGACATGAATAATATCAAGAATGTGACAATATTTATCCATTTTGTTAAGATGTATGAGGATAAAAACATAGAACAACAGTTCCTTATTAAAAAGAAATTGAAGAAAAAAAGAATCCTTATACTCATTAGCATTATTAATATGACATATTTTTATGGTATAAGAAAATTGGGTTTTGATCATATTGGCAAAATTAACATATACTTAAGGAAGTTCAGATTTTTGTTTCAAAAAATAAATCCAAGTAAATTGAGGCTAATCATCCATAAATAAAACAAAATACTAATTGCCATTAATAGATGAAATAGGATAAGGATCCCAAATATTAGAATGGACAAGCCTAAAAGGAACATTTGACATATAATAATTATTATTGAAAGACAAAGCTAGTTATTTGGCAAGCTAACATTTTAAGTAATCAAAAGATGTAAAATTTATAGATCTTAATAAACTATGAGATACCAAAGGAGGTTTTTTTGGCTACAACATGACCTAGTTAAATTTGCCATTGGTATAAAGGAGAGATAGTTATTATCGCAATAGACATGTTTATGGAGAAGATGAAGAGACATAAGCTTAAATAATCTTCCCACCTTGTGACCCCTCCTAAGAGATTGACCTATATGTGAATCCAGAACTTGACAATTAGAAGGAGATAAAATTATATCAAGACCTAAGTCATATAATTATCCAACCGAGATAAGATTTAAAGCTAGATTAGGAATAAAGTACATATTAGGTAAATCAAGATTAGAAGTAGTTGCATGGCCAATATGAGTGATAGACATTTTTTTACTGTTTGCAGTATGAATAGGTAGAAGAGAGGAGATTAATGTTTTAGTTAACAAATTAAAGAGATTTAAGGTCATATGATTGTAATAAGTAGAGTAAAAAGGCTAAGGAGATTTACCTGGGGTGATAGACAAAGTAGTAGGGGAGGGAGAATTAAAGGAGAGAACTTTTTTTAGAAGGGCTTTAAGATCACTCATAGTAATGGTAGTAGATCCATCAAATGTGGCAATAGAAGTAACAGAAGATCCAAATTGAGAAGAACCCTTACACTATACATGGATGGAGAGGAAAGTATGGGGAAGAAAAGGGAATAGAAGAGGAATGAATTTTCATCTTATTGGGATATTGAACATTTTTAGGAAGGGAAGGTAAGGGAAAGTAATTGGAGGAGAATTATTCCCCCTCATTACCCTTCTATAAGGTAAAAATCATTACACCCCAATTTAAGGTGTAAAAAATTTCAACTCCTAAAATACATTATAATTTAAAATTCTATTTCCTTTTTTAACATTTCCTCTTCTCTTTTCTTTATTAATTATTTTTAATTTACTAAACATAACATCTATAGTTTGTAATCCCTTTCCTTCCCCTCCTTTCTTTTCCTTTTAAAACCCCTTCCCGTCCCTTCCCCCTATGGTTGCCATGCATAATGTTGGATTTGTTAGTATAAATGTGCCATAGTGTTATTTCTTGTAATATAAATGACATTTTAATTTTATCCCTATGGCAATAAAATATTTATTTAGATAAAGTGTTTATTTATTTGAGTATTTATCCTTTAGCATTATTATGAGTGACCAGTTGAATGTTTTTGGGGTCTGTCTTTGGTGAAAGAGCTTTTTGATGATTTTTCCCTTTGGAAAGTTTCATGAGGATCGTTGTGTTTTATTTTTGAGGGACATGACAACTTTATTAAATAGGGACAAATGATTGATCTTGGGAGGAACAAGATGCTTTATTGATTTTGTGGAGTCGCCACCCAATTTTTAAAAAATTAAAAAAAGAAAGGGACAACATCAGGTCACTCAATAAGTATTGCCCCTAATAGATTTTTTTGAGTTCGGGGGATCATATTTACTTTTTGACTATTTCTCATTATACAACATTCAATTTTTAGCTATCGCAACACCCTAGTTTTGGAAATGACAATTTATATAGCATTCTCATAATACATCAGATTATAAAAATAATAAAGCTGAAGATACCATTATTACTTTCCTAATAAAATACATAAAAAAGGAAAAATGGATTGTGGAAAAGTAAATGTAGCTTAGGTATAATGAACTTGTAAGGTTAGCAAAACTATGCACATAGCTTGCTTGATCACATGAATAATGGGATACATAATGGACACTTAATCACTTAAAAGAGTAAGGAAAATGTACATAATCATGCATGTTTGCAGTGATTATTTATGCTATGATGATATATGATGACAATAGAAGGGATGTATGATGACATCATTGGACTGGGAACACGATGACTTTAGTCCGGAATATGAAATTTTCATGTTTTTTATATTTATAGTGTGATTTCACATTTTAAAACTAGAGGATGCAAAATGATGATATGAGATGAGCAATATAAGCATAAATTATAGCAAAAAAATATTAGTCTTATCACGAAAGCACAATAATATTCACAAATGCTAGCAATAATAAAATAAAATGCAGTGTGATAAAATAAATGTGTTAAAATGATTATGTGGTTGTAAGCACCTAATTTCAGGATGCAATTATGCATGCGTGCGATGAAAGCCTCTATGATAAAAATTTAGTCCAAAATTGATCTCTAGTGTTAAGTTGCATGATTTTAGGGACTAAACTGCAACATTTTTTTGGTTTAATTGTAAAAAATTAAAGTTTGCAGGATTTATTTGAAAGTAATGCCAATTGGCATTGCACAATGCCAATCGACATTACGTAATGCCGATCGACATTACATCAACATTACATAATGCCGATTGGCATTACACAATGCTGGTTGACATTCTGTAATGCCAAGGAGCAAAAATGTCAAAAAGAAAATTATTTTCTCAATTTTTTTAATTATGATTAGTCCAAATTTTAATTTATTTTTAATAAATAAATGAATTTTGATATTTATCTGTTCAATACTTATGCCTATAATTTTTAAAATTAAAATTCTTATCCTATTTATTTTGAGAGGAGGATCAGAGCTGCCTCTCCTATGATCACATAAGTGGTTAGATAGGGTTAGAACCAGATATAAAAAGAAAATTTTAGTAAAAAAATGGGAGAGGGGAGACTGTGTAAAGAGAGAAAAAAGAGAAAACCCTAATTGCTAGTGCAAAAAAAGAGTTGATTGAAAAAGCACAAAGAGAAAAAAGTGAAGAAAAAGAGAAAAACACCTTTTAAAAAAATACATTTTTTTCAAGGTCCAAAAATCAAGAAAACACAAAGTTAATTTTCCCAAGATGGTGACAATCTCAATCTGAGGGGCATTCAAACAACATTTACACAACATCTTCTACTTTTTTTTTAATTTGATTTTTGTTTGTTGATTGAGTAGTTATTAATTAAATTTTTTATGTTTTTTTATGTTTTGATTGATGTTCTGTGGTACTCTAGAGGTGAAGTTGGAGATATATGATTTTGGGCAGTGATCATTGGAAGAATCTACGGAATGACATGGATTAAGATCTGTAATAACCTTGTAGGATTTATGATTTTTACATTCTTTTAATTTTCTTTTATTTTGGGTTGTAATTAATTTGATTTTAATTTCTGCACAGTAGTTTGTAATAGCCCTAATAGTGGGAAATAGTAGAATTTTATATTCTCTGCACTAAAAATTGATTAGTAATCTAGGCTCAATTTGGTAAAATTCAATTAAAATCAATGGTGGCTTTAGGTTAATTTAGGTTGGATGCAATTAAAATTAGATTAGAAATCACTGAATGTATGTTTTTGATTCATTATTTGCTTTAATTTGTTGTTTGGGCTTGTTTGCATATTTTTATTCTCTTTGGACCCAACATTAGGTTCTAACCCATTTAATAAATAGGCTTTTAATTGGATTTTTACGTTTAATTAATTTTAAAATCAATTTAGGCCTAATTAGATTAATTTAGACTTTGACCCATTTTTAGGTTAGCTAAAATTAATTTAGACTTAGCTTAGCCCATTAATTTCATTTCCTTTAAAATAAATAGATTTAGGATCATATCACTTAATTTAGAATTAAATAGAATTATGCCCACTAATTCTATTTTGTTTCTTAAAATTAATAGATTTAGGACCACATTTTAGAATTAAATAAGTAGATTTAGACTTATTAATTATCTTAAAATATAGGCTCATCTCTAGTCCATCTCACTTGTAAATAAAAATATGTAAAATTAGCTAACTTTTAAAAATTAACCTATTTTAAACTTAGGGACCTTGCCTTTTGTATGCATTTTTTACATGTAATTTTATGACTTGTTGCCTTTTTTTGGGTTAGATGGATGTTGAATTTGGATTTAAATAAAATTGCATGTAATTAGAGAATAAGATAGTAATTCATAAAGTAATTCTAAATGAACATGAGACTAAGAGAAGTTAGTATTCTGTTCCTAGAATCTCTTAGTTTTGGTGCTAGCTTTCTTTTAGAGAATCAAGCAACACCTTTCAATTTGTCCCAATCATTACCCTGGGTGGTGACTCCTCATCTCCACGCTATGTCTTTATGACATAGAAGTGTGTTCCTTAGGGCTTTGAGCCCAAACAATGTTGTAATTGCTAAAATCTTAGACATGCACTAAGTCCCGCGGTTTATAGTGGTCCTTAGGTTTGACTGAGCTTGTGTGAGTTTTAAAGCTTTAGCTTTAAGGGATTATCAAGCTTTCCTCGTTGAGAGGTTTAAAATGACATGTAGAATAATGCTAGTTTGTATACCTTTAAAGCATGCTTTGACAAAGATAAGGCTAGGTTGATGGAAAGGGGACCTAATAACCTACAAAAAATATAGTGAGAGAGCTAAAACTATCTAGGACTGGGTTTCCAGTGCCTTTGAGCTAACAAATTTTTTTAGCATGTGTGTGTTTCCTCTTGCTTCCCCCTTTAAAATGATGTGTAGAGGCTCCTATTGATAGTGCAAAAATAAAGGAAGAGGAGGGTATATACATGGTCACGTGCATGTCCCTGGGACAAAGTGTGTGGCCGCATGAAGTGTGCATGATTGTGCACTTGGCACATGGTCACGCACTGGCATGTGGCCATGTGCACTTGCGCATGGTTCGTACACTTTTGTGCATTATGCAGTCAATTTAGGGCTTTTTTAGCCTATTTCAAACTTTTTTCCTAAGGTTTTTGGGCCTTCCAAATGGGTTTTTAAAGTCCATTTTATCTAATTCAGCCATAATTTTTGCGCATGACACCTAAGGGTATATATATGGTGATGTGTGCCAATCCTCGGGTTGTTTTAGACTATTTTTGGCTTCCAAAGATTTTGGAGTCTTTTAGACGCGTTCCCAAAGTCTATTTTATCTAATTTGGCTTCAATTTTAGCATATGACACCTAGGGGTGTCCATGGCTACACGCGCACTTCTAAGCGACGCGTGCTAATCCTTAGATTATTTTGGACTATTATGGGACCAGTTCTGGAGGTTTTAGAGTTTTTTGGATGCATTACCAAAGTCCACTTTATTAAAATTGATTTTTATTTTTTCACAAAGTTAGGTCTTAATCAGATGAAATGAGCACCAACTAATAATTTGTGTGTTCTGAGAGAAGATTGCTCGAAATAAGCCTCTTATCGTACTGATAATTCATATTTCATAAGATTAAAGAATAACTTAATGGCTTAGTGATTGATTTTGCATGCTGGTGGAATTGATAACATTGCACACTTTAGAGGTGTTGGGTTAAACATTGTACACTTTAGTGGTGTTATAAACGAGTAGACTCTAGTCATGTTTGAAGATTCATTTCATCATTGGTCCTTTTTGGGGACACTCAAATTTAAGGTATAATAGTTGCCACATGCTTCATATGTGTTGCATAGCCACTTAGTGCTAGTGTTAATACACATGAAGTAAATGCAAAGATGCAAAAAATCATTTTTTAAGAAGAGAGGCACTTACTTAAGTGCTGCATTGTTGTGATTCAATTGTTGAGATACTACCACTATAACCTCTTTCGATGTTAAGTGAATAGATACTACCACTATAGATGAATAGATACTGCCTCTATAACCTCTTCTAGCGTTAGGTGACTAGATACTGCCATTATAACCTCTTTCAGTGTCAGATGAATAGATACTACCACTATACCCAATTTCAGGATGATACGATATGGATGCAGCAAAGGACTCCAATGATGAAAATGTTTTCGATACTTAATCTTTAAAAATTCTAAGGGCTTTTAAAGGAAGGATTTAATGTTTTTAGGGACTAAATCATAAAGTTCTTTTTAGGACTTAATTACAAAATTTAAATTTTCCAGGGGCCTTTTTGTAATTAAATATAAAAAAAAAGAAAATGAGTGTCAGAATTCTATAATTCCGATCAGAATTATGTAATTTCGATCGGAATTATGTAATTTCGATCGGAATTATAAAAATTCTGATCGGGATTGTACAATTTCGATCGGAATTGCACAATTCCAGTCGGAATTGAATTCTTCCGTTTTTCCTATTTCTAATTACTTCCAATTCAGTGTTTTAATTGGTTTAAAATTCCTAATTAACTCAATCCTACTCGATTTAAAATTACTAAATACACTTTAGGAATTAGAATCACATTAGGATTAGGGTTAGGCTTCCTGGTTCTACAATAAAAAAAAGGAAGGGAAGTAGTAAAAAGGGAGAAAAAAAGAGGAAAAAAGCATACGAAAAGAAGGAAAAAGAAAAGAAAAGAAAAAGAAGGAGAAAAGATGGAAGAGAAGAGGAAAAATGTGATTTTCTCTTGAATATTTTACAAAAATTCCTTTTGATTCATCAATTAATTAAAGACTTATGAAGAATTTTTATGGAGAAAGATTCAAAGATTTGTCAAGAACGATGAATTATCAATATGAAGAGCACCCTAAATCATCCATAAGAAAATGCATGACGGTCATGTGGGAGGAATGAATTTCATGAGAAGTCTGTAGAAGACCATGGATAAAGCCTTGTAGAGACTTAGTTTCTAGGGTTTTGTTTTGTTTTTGTTATCTTTATTTTATTTATTGCTTTTTTATTTTATTAATTGTTTTATGAATTAATGTAATAGCCCCAATAGTGGGAGTAATAAAATTATATGTGTGGTTGCATGTTTATTTTGATTAACTTGGTTAGTAAAATTAGGTTTTAATTTGGTAATTCTTTAAAATCAATGGAGGATGTAGATTAATTTGGGTTGAATGCTAATAAAAATTAGGGTTTTTAGAAAAGGATTAATTTAATTATTTGTTTGATCTTATTTAATTGTTTCTTTTATGTTTTTATTTATTTTTGGATTTTATTTATTATTGTTGTGTGTTTTGGGTTTTAAGCCCACTTTAGATCTTGATTTATTTCTTTAAGCCCATCTTACTTAATAATTAATTAGGTTTAATTAATTAAAATGTGTTTTTAGGTCCATAATTGATTAGATTTTAAGATAGAAATACCCTTAGGCCCATTTAGTTAATTAGACATAGGCCCACCTAATTTAGTTTAATTAAGTATAGACTTAGCCCACTTAATTTAAGCCTTTTTTCATAATTTGTAGATTTTAGATCACCATTTAATTAAAACATGTAGAATTAGGCCCATTTATTTAAATATTCCATAATTTGTAGAATTAGGCCCACTTTTATTAAAATTAGTAAACTTAGGTTCATTTAATTACAATAAAAAGGAATTAGGTCTTTAGGTTCACTTATAATTTAAAATATGTAGACTTTAGCTCATTTAATTAAAATCCATGTAGATTAGACTAGCTTAGGGATTATGTGATTTATTGAGTGCATTATTTACTTATATATTTCATGACTAGTTTGCCTTGGAGTTTATTGTTTTGGGTTTATATGTAATTGCATGTAAATAGAGAATAAAATAATAATTCATAAAGTAATTCTAAATGAACACAAGACTGAAAGAAGTTAGTATTCCGTATCTAGAATCTCCTGGTTGTGGTACTAGCTTTCATTTAGGGAATCGAGTACCACCTTTTCAATTTGTCCCAGTTATTACCTTGGGTGGCGACTCCTCATCTCCACGCTGTATCTTTGTGATAGTAGTTAGTGTGTTCTCTAGAGCCTTAAGCTCAAATAGTGTCGTAGTTGCTAAAATCTTGGACGTACGCTAAACCTCACCGTCTATAACTACTATAACCTCTTATGGTGTCAGGTGAACAGATACTACCATTATAACCTCTTCTGGTGTCAGGTAAACAAATACTGCCACTATAATGTCTTTTGGTATTAGGTGAATAATATTGCCACTATAAACTCTTCTGCTATCAGGCAAATGAATACTACCACTATAACCTCTTTTGGTGTTAGGTGAATAGATACTACTACTATAACCTTTTCCTATATTAGGTGAACAAATATTACCACTAAAACCTCTTTTGGTTGTCAGGCGAACACATATTGCCACTATAACCTCTTTCGATTGTTAAGTGGACAGATACTACCACTATAACCTCTTCTATTATCAAGCGAATACATACTACCATAATAACCTCTTTCAGTTGTCAGGCAAATACATACTACTACTATAACCTCTTCCAATTGTTAGGCGAATAGACACTGCCATTATAGGCAAATAGATACTGCTACTATAACCTCTTTTGGTGTTAGGCAAATAGATACTGCCACTATAGGTGAATAGATACTGCTACTATAACCTCTTTCGATGTCAAGTGAATAGACACTACCACTATAACCTCTTCTAGTGTCAGGCGAATAGATACTGCCACTATAACCTCTTCTATTTGTCAGGAAAATAAATAATGCCATTATAGGTGAATAGATAATGCCATTATAACCTCTTCTAGTGTCAGGCGAATAGATACTACCACTGTAGGTGAATAGATATTGCCACTATAACCTCTTTTAGTGTCAAGCAAACATATTGGTTGTGATTGCGATCATTATAATTAATGTAGTATGTCCTCTTTTTTCCTTTTAGTTAGATTGAGTCACTTATTATGATTGAAGTTCTTATAGATGGTAACTTTTGAATTTCGTCGGTGTGAAGTCCTTCTCTTTTAATCTTAGTAAGTGATGATGATATCACCACTTGTAATGTTATAGATGTTATTTTACTGATTTTGAGCAAGATATCCTTACAATGATTCTTCCTTATTTTCTTCTTTTAGGAGGTGTTGAGTTCTTTGAAAATGGTGAGGCTATGCGTGGTGTTTTTAGACAGATGTAGTCCACATTAGTGTACTTTTATGTGAGTTCAATGCATGTTTTATGATTAAATAGAGGTTTAGGACCAAAGCAATAAGTGTGCAAAGTCTCGGGGTGCACATATAACTGTATGGGAGCATATGGAGGGGGAAGTGCATGTGGCCATGTGTGTAGAGCACATGGTCATGTGCCTTCCCCTCTCTTGGTCTATTTAAGGAACTATTTTTGAGGTATCAGGAGGCTTCTTCCAGTCTTCTTTGAGTGTTTTCTGTCTTTTCTTAACCCCCTTTAATGTTTCAGGTGTTTTTTGCTCTGTTTTTGCTTCTAGATTTTTATTTTCTTTGCATAAAATGGAGTCCCATAACATTCATGAGGGTTTGGAGGATATCCTTTTGGATGTTAAGGGTGACTTTTTTTAGGCTACTAAAGCTAGGACTTCTACTGTAGGGACTAGTACTGATAGTGCTTAGGGTTCTTAGCCATTTAGGCTTTCTCAAGGAGATTTGATCCCTATGGTTCATAGTCTGGAAACTCACGCTTGGGCTCACCATCATCGCTAGATAGGTTCTCCTTTATCCTTTATCTTTCCTAAAGTTATTTAGCTGTCTATGCTACTTTATTCTTTGTTAGCCCCTGTTGTATTTGTTATGTAATTGAAGTTATTATAGCTATAGTTATATAGCTCTTTCTATGATTGTTAGTCTGTAGTTTTATTGTGAATGCTAATAACCTTATAACTCTTGGTGATTGTCTGCTAGCGCTTGTTGTAGTGCTTCTTTTCAGTTCTGGTTATTATCTTGATCCTATTAAATAATAGAGAAAAAGATGTGTTTGTATTTATTAACTATGTAGATTCTTGATAGTGTACCTATTATTTATAGCCTTATAAGTTTATTACTGTGTTGCTTAGCAATTTCAACAAGGTCGGCACATATTATTAGGGTCTTCCATTGTGTATGAAGCAAATGGTCATTGAGAAGGGCTTTAATGGGATTATTGTTACACTATCTTATGACTCGTATGCATTGAGTCAAATCACTGTGTATGCATTGATTGAGTGGTGGATGGACACAACGTACACTTTTCACTTGCCAGTTAGAGAGATGACCATCACTCCTCTAGACTTCACCGCTATCACAAGTTTGAGCTTTTTTAGGGAGCTTGTTCCCTTCAGTGAGGGGGAGTATTCTTCTATAGTGGTGAGGAGGCACCTTGCTATGGAGTTGCTTAGGGTGACTAACCCTATGAAGTCAAGTTGTCCATACCTTACTCATTATACCAAGTTTGTCTCTACTATGCATATGATGTTTAATGCTGATTTTATTTTGATGGAACAGTTGGCTCATTGCTTTTTGTTTTACTTGTTGAGTGCTATCATCTTCCTAAATCCTTTGAGTATGGGTAGTTTGCAATTATTGCCTGTCCTAAGGGACCTGAACAGCTTATCGAGGTACTGTTGGGGCACCACCACTTTCGCCCATATGTACTCAGGTCTGGATGCTATATGCTAAGGTGGTTTGAGGATTTACGAATGCTTATTTGTGTTGGATGTGAGTAAGAGTTCTTATATTTGTCCTTTTACTCTTTGTCTTTTGCTTATTTTTTTCAATTTCTATATTCTAATTTTTACAGTTCTAGGCTTATGAGTTTAGTGTTCTTCCACATTTGATTATTAAGCATCTTCTGTAGGATGGTTTTCCTTATTATTCCTATTGGATTAGGAAGACCACTGACTTGATTGAGGATTGTGTATAGGCTCAGGACTATATGGTAAGTTATCACCTAGACAAGCATGCTTGATCCCTACTATGTTATTTGTTTCATTTTCTAGAGATTATTCATTCACTTTTGCTTTTTAAGCAGATCCTCCTTTGCTGGTGGGTGGCGATGTTAAATTTGTCAACAAAGATGGTGACAGTATGGCAGCTGATAAAGAGACAAGGGTTACTCCCTAACCATATTGGCAAGGTGTGGTATCTAAGTGAGTGAGTCCATAATTGGTGGGATGGTCTGTTTGTGAGGAAAGTCCCTGTTTGTCCTCTTGGTGACACGTTTTAGAGTAATGAGCTTAGTAAGCTTACTACTGCTATGATAGGACATCCTTTTGAGAGTCTCCTAGAGTGTTCAGGATCTCTTTATACTAATGTGTTGATCCCGTAACTGATTGATGCTGTGGCTAGTGACACATTTCCTTTCCCTCCACCTCTTAAGGCAGATGGGGATTTTCCTTCAGATTCGATGATTGGGCCATTGCATGGATTATCGAGAGTTGCTTCCTCTAATTCAATAGGCTTTTATTCCTATAACAATAAGGATCTCACAAGAAGAGATTAGGATCCCACTTCGAGGAGGATAAGGGCCCATTCCATATTGAGGCGATTACCCGTGCTAGCGGTGTGGCTTCTGGTGGTGCCATTCTTAAGGATTTGGTAGTTAAGTCATCCTTGGTTTTATCTAGGATGGACATCTTTGGTAGAGGAGTGTATCTTAATTTGCCTTGTCCTAGCTTTCCTCAGTCAGATGTTATCCCTCTTGACATTTCCTATGTTCATGCTTTATTTCACTTATTTTGCCTTTATTTCTCCTATTTGATGACTAGTGCTTGACTTATTTTTTTTTGTAGATCCTTGTCTCTTTTGGCCAATAATGGTATACTATTGTAAGGAGTGCATAATAGCTTACAAGTAATCAAAATGTCTTTTTTATTATACCTGTTTATTTATGCACATGTTTTATATATGTGTGTATAATATGCAGTTTTCATGTAATGCAGGCTGAACATCTCTATGTTAATTATAAGTGGGAGCAGGAGCGCATTGGTTATCATGATCATATCAGTGAGCTAAAGTCACGGCTAGCATCCTTTACTATGAATGACAAGGGGCCTAGATTGGATGAGGGGGATGCTTGAGCAGGATTGATCCTTGCTTCTGATGGCAGCCACTGCCAATGTAGTTACTTTAGGAGCTAGGTGTAGGGCTTATGGGCTTATGGTTGCTTTGTTGTATTATTTTCTTGAAGGCATAGACTATGGGTATTGTATCTAAGCATTTGTCTTGCATGTATTGTATGATAAATGTATAATGATGACTATAGTGTATATGCTTCTTGCTGAATGCCATGGCTATGTCTGGTGATGTTTGCCAATGTTATTGTCTGCCTCTTTTATTTTTTCCCTCTTTTGCCTAAGGTGTCTCCTTTTAAAGCTTTTTGCACTTAGCTAAGTTTTCTTTTTTTCTTCCCTCTTTTGCCTGGGGTGTCTCCTTTTGGAGCTCTTCACACCTAGCTGGGCCTTTTTTGTAAGGCTTTAATGATAGTGGTTGATCTTGAGGAGAGAGTTTAGAGAAGATGGTAAGAACTATGGTCATGTAATGAAAGAAAATGCAAAGCATGTTTGATGCAATTCATAATAATAAAAATGCATTGCACTTTTTTAAAAACATTTTGCATAAATTGGTGGTCATTTTCATTTCATTGAAATCATTTAAGAAAAGCACAGGTGCATTCATACAAGTTTCAAATTTGAGGTTACCTCTGTTCCTAACCAGCCTTCTAAAGTTTCTCTCTTTCCCTAATTTTTGCCTGGTTGCCCATACAGGGTTTTTAATCTAGCGGGAAGTCCCTAAGTTTTTCCTAAGCTGCCATTTTTAGGTTTTCAATTGAGCAAGATTTTTTTTCCTTAGACATAATACTTCTTCAAGCAATTTGTATTGATAGTTCAAAGAATTCATTACCTTCAGAATCCATCAGCTTGATTGCTCCTTTTGATAGGACATGTTTGACTAAGTATGAGCCTTCCTAGTTTCGTATGAATTTTTCTCTAAGTTCTAGAATGTTCTACCTTGCTTACTTTAACATCTAGTCTCTTGCTTTTCACACTCTTGTGTTTTACCTTTTTGTTGAAGTTTTTAGCTAGTCGAGCCTAATACAACTGTGTATGGTATAGAGCCTTTAGCCTTTGACTGTCTAAGAGAGTGAGATTATCGTGCCTCTATTGAGCCTATTATACTTCTAGCAATTCAGATTCAATTGCTGCCTAAAGAGACTTAATTTTTGTTTTAACTGGAAGTACTGCTTATGGTCCATATACTAGTGAGAAAGGAGTTGCTCCGATTGAAGTTTTAACTATTGTTCGATACCCTTATAAGGCATATAGCAATTTGTCTACCTAGTCTCAGTAAGTTTGAGTCATTTTGAAAAAATCTTTTTGATGTTCTTGTTTGCAACTTCGATGGCCTCATTTGCTTATGGTCAGTAAGGAGAAGATTTATGATGTTCCACTTTATAACTCTAACTTCCTCTTGGAGTTGAACATTGTTGTTAGAGATGATATGATGGGGGATCCCATATCGACAAAAAAAAATTCTTTTGATGAACTTAGCCACTTGCTTGGCTTCTATCTTTGTGTATGATTTTGCTTTAACCCACTTTATGAAGTAATCCATTGCCACTAAGATGAACCTGTCTCCATTCAAGGCTATCGGGTGGATTTCCCTAATTATGTCCAGTCCCCATATTGAGAAGGGCCATATAAACGAGATATAGTGCAATTATTTTAGGGGAAGGTGGCTAACATTCTTATGGATTTAACACTTGTGGCATTTCCTCACAAATTCGAGACAGTCTTCCATTATCATCATTTAGAAGAACCCTTTCCTGATTAGCTTCTTAGCTAGGATTTCTTTATTCATGTGTGGACCATAAACACCTTCATATACTTCTTCTATTGCTTTTGCATCCTCAATTTCATCTAAACATCAAAGTTGTAACCCATATGAAGTTCTTCTGTATAACACACCCTAGTGTGATGCGAATTTATTGCTAATCATTAGATGATTACCTTATCTTTTTCATTTTCTTGATTGGGATAAGGTTGTTCCTTCAAATATCTTTAGATGTTATAGAACCAGGGTTTTTCAGCTATTCCTATTTTTGTTATTCTGCAATTCTTATGACAAGGTTGTCCAGATCTGAGTAAGATTAAGGGCTTCATAGGCATTTTGGATGGTCCTTCCTATATTGATGTTAGGGAAGTAAGTGCATCTACCATTTGATTATGGTTCTTAGGGAGATGAATGAATCTGCATTTTTGGAAGGATATGGTAAGCAACTTAAGTGATCCAAGTAAGGCCTTAGGTACTACTCTTTCAATTCCCATTCTTCTGTGGCATGGTTGATTACTAGTATGGAATCTCCAAAGATTTTAACTTTTTTAACATCCAGGGCTATCAGTGCTTCTATTCTGAGTGCACATGCCTCATATTCTACTTTATTATTTATGACTCTAAATTCGAGCTTTTTGGCAATTGATATTACTTCACCTTTTGGAGATTGTAATACGACACCGACTCCTATGTCGAACTGATTAATTGCCCTATCAAAATAATCTACCATCCTTTAATCTTTATGGCTACATTGAGGTCATTTAAAAATTCTAGTTGGATTTCTTCTGAGTCTAGAATAGGGTTAAGAACTAGAAATTTTGCCACTGCTCTTCCCTTTACTGCCTTCTTAGTCAGGTATTGCACAAAGAATTTGGTCAATAGCACGAGCCACTTGGAAAGCTTTCTCATAATGGAGGGAGCCTTATAGAGGTACTTCATTGGATCCATTTTAGACATAGCCTGAATTCTGTAGGATTGAAAGTAATGTTTGGGTTTCTTCATTGCCCATACCATTGCCAAACATATCTGCTCGACCTGGCTGTACTTTTCCCCACACGATAACATCTTTTTACTTAAGTAGTAGACTGTGTGTTTTGCTTTTGTTTCTCCCTCTTAGGCTAAAATTACACCGATTGTATTTCCTTTGATGGCCAAATATAGGGTTAAAGGTATCCCTAGTTTAGGTGGTTTCAGAACTAGTGGGTTAGCTAAGTAGTTTCTTATCTTATTAAATGCAAATTGACATTGCTCGTTCCACTCAACTAATTGATCTTTTCTGAGTGGCTTAAAGATTGGTTCATATACTATTGTTAACTTGGCAATAAGTCTGCTGATGAATTGTAGTTTCTCTAGAAACCCCTTGATTTCTTTTTCTATTTTTGGCACTAGCATATCTCTGACTGCTTTTGCTTTATCTAGATCCATTTTAATCTTGTTTTGATTAACAACATACCCCAACATCTTTCCTAAAGTGACCCTGAATATGTATTTCTTTAGATTAAGCTTGAGAATGTACTTTTTGACTCTTTTGAGGAACTTTTTGAGATAAGACAGGTATTCTTCCTTGGTTTTTGGCTTGACCATCATGTCATTGACATATACTTTAACTTCTTTGTATGTCATGTCATAGAACATTATAGTTGCCATTCTTTAGTAAGTTGCTCTTGCTTTCTTTCAACCGAAAAATAATACTCTATGGCAATAAGTGCCCCATTCTTTTATGAAAGTTATGTTTGCTTTATTGATAATGGCCATTAGGATCTGATTATACCTAAAGAATCCATCCATGAAGGAGTACATTGCATATATGGCAGCACTGTCAACCAGTATGTCTATATGAGGTAGTGGGAAATCATCTTTCAGATAGGCCTTATTCAAATCTCTGTAGTCGATGCAGATTCTAACCCTTCTATCTTTCTTTAGTACTGGCACCACATTTGCTAGCCATTCTAGATATTCTACTACCTCTAGGAATTTTTCCTTAATCTACTCCTTGATGTCTTCTTTCACTAATTGGGCCCATTCTAGCCTGAGCCCTCTCAGTTTCTGCTTTACTGGTTTGCATCCATCTTTAGTAGGGATAAAGTGTTAAGCAATGTCTTTGTCAATATTAGGCATATCGTCATACGTCCAGGCAAATACTTTTGAATGTTTTATTAATATTTTTTAGTTTCTCTCCTCTCTTTAGCGGTAACATCTTTCAAAATATGTAAAATATACGATTTAGATTCCATACTAATGTTAAATGATTTAGTGCATATGGAATAAATGTCAAATATGCTAATTTTTTTATTAATGCAATGCACACTACCATCAGGAAAGACATTAAACAAGTAAGGAAAATTTGATTAATTTATAGTTCATTACATTATCAGTTTCAAATAAAGAAAAAGTACAGAGATCATCATCAACAATGTCTTTAAACAGGATGTTATCAATGCTTGATTTGAGGATGGCAACAACTTGGGCATAATTGATGGTCTCAGTCTCAGATTCTAGCTCCAAAATTTTCATCAACTCATTGATGTCAGTCTTAGTGACCATATATAGTAAGCACTTTCCCTTGAGGGTGTCATTGAAGATCTCGAACCCTAGTTTCTCTCTTCTGTTGTTTACACATTTCTTAGCTTGCCCTTGTTTACATCTCTCTTCTGTTGAGAAGAAATTGAATTGTTAGACCTAGTGTCCTTTTCAATATCATACCCTAAACCGCATCTATTGGTCTATCCTCAAAAGTCAAGGAATTCTGTGACCTTAATGTTCCTTCCTCCTAATCCTATTTTAGGTAGATATTGCATCTTTTTCATCATGGCAACAACTTAGGATCAATATGACCGTCATTGATTATAGAAACTTGAAATCTTAGTGGGACTACGATTAGACATACATTAATGTTATTTGTTTTAGTAGGGATGGTAATGACCTTTCCATTCAGAGAAAATGTGATATTTTAATGCACAGTGGAGGGTATGCCCCTTAGTGCATGGAATTAAGGTCTTCTTAGTAGCAAGGCAAAAGTTAAGGGGGATGTCCAAGATGGTAAATTCTGTTACTAATTCAATATCACCCATCATAACTACTACTTTGAAAGTCCTGACGACTGGCTTTTTTAAATCATCATAGGCTCATATGATCATGTTGGATTCTTCTAGGTTTTCAATATTCATCCTAAACTTACGTAGCAACCTCAAGGGGTAAACATTACTAGTATATTAGTCATCTAACATAACACATAAAGACTTCTTAGACTTGATAATTGCTTGTATGAAGAGAGGACGGTTGTGCACCCTTCCCTCATGGGGGTAAATCTTCATTTGAAAAGGTGATTGCATTGGAGGGAGCTTTTATTAGAGAGGCTATCATCTCGTAGGGTGAGGCATTAGTGGTGATCTTTACCTCATCTAGTTCTTTAACTAGGGCATCCCTTTACTTCTTAGAGGCCATAAGTAGGTCCCAGATACTAGCTTATGCATGACTCTTCTTAAGTTGTTTAAGGACAGTGTCTTCCTCTTTTATTGGAGCTTGATCACTTGTCACTTCTTTTCCTTTAAGAGGATCTTTCTCTTTCTCAAGGGGTTGATCACTTCTTTTCCTTTAAGAGGATCTTTCTCTTTCTCAAGGGGTTGATATACTCGCTTGCTGTGAGTCACATGGTAGACTACTAGTGAGGGCTTCTTAACTACTTGCTTATCTACTTTTGCACTATTATTATGGTCCTAGACAACGATTTAAGGATCATTGAAGTTATAACATATATCAGTCCCCATGACCTACAGTTTTAAAGATGAATAGTGCTGTCCACCTTATCTTTGTTATAAAATTCTTCTCCCCATCTTAAGGGTACTATGTCTTCTAAGTGAGTGTGAGTAGTAAGGGGTACTATGTACTTGAATTTATAGTTGAACTTCCTAGTTGGTTGCCTAATAAATCCTATACTCCATGGCCACTCCTAAGATTTTTGCTTATGTCTGCTTCTTATGAGTAAAGGCAATTAATCACTTTACTATTCATTGAGAGAGCTGTATCCCTTGTATAATTAAGTGGGGGAGAATTTTTGGGATATTAGAATGTATTCAAAGGTAGAAGGACATTGTTCATATTCACTAGAGTTATAAGGTTCAAGAATGAGGCTAGAGAGTTTGTCTTTTAAGAACTTATCTTGGGTTTCATAGATGGTTTGGATTGATTTTCAATAAGGTCTTCTGGTAGTTTAGAGGAAATCATGTTGATGGTTGGTGGAGGCATGTTTTGATAGTTTGGGAGAGGATTGGTCTTGATATTAGGTCATTTTTTTGGTCATTAATTTTTTTAAAGTTAATGAGGTTGTGGATTGCATTCTTGAGGGTTCTACATGCATTAGTGGTGTGACCAGGCATTTAGTGAAAGTGGCAGAATAGGTTTTGATCAATATAATGGGGTAATGGGTTTAGAAGAGGCTTGGGCTTTTGAGGCTATAAAAGTCTCTGAATACTTTGGATAATGAGAGGTTGAAGCTTGAGAACTTTCTCAGTGGTCTGATGGCATTAATAGATGGTGAACTGTGAGTGTTGGGTTGGATTAGGTTTATTTATATGGCTTGGATAAAGGAGCTTTGGATGTTTGATTGGGTATTGTGGCAGAAGGTGTTTTTAGTTTGTTATGGTTCCTCACTTTCAATTATGATTCCAGCCTGGTGGAGAGCTCTAAAGTCAGGATAATGAGCAAAGATCATCTGTTTTTTGAAATGTGGTAATGCCCTTTTGATTATTAGCTCTATTATTCATCTTTAGGAGGATGGTTTCTCATTTTGATTGCCTTTCCTACCATCTTATAACATAATCATGAGTTGATAATATGAGTGACAAATTCATTTAGTACATATACTATAAAATGTTCGTAGTCGTAGGATTAACATATGGGTAGTATTAGTCCATATACTATCACCTCTATCTTTTCTCTTTGATCGGTATGTGATATAAATAGTTGGAGGTAGTGAGTCTCATGCTACTTGATATGAGATATTAGAAGTGTGGATACTTATGTGATGGGTGGATCAAATTATAATGTAAGATAAGTGATAGTATGAAAATTCACTTTTGTTAACAATTATTGTCTTGGACATAATCGTGCGTATGGTCCTTTAACCTGAACTAACACAATCATCCACATATGGTTGGTTAGAGTTTGTTACCACTTACATACCTATACTAGCCACATATAGGCATATAGTGTATGGTGGCTTTAGTTAGTTATATATGGGGATAAGTGATCGACCAAGATGGAATTCTTTACCCGGAGTGAACTAGGATAAGATCTTATACAATCTAATTGGTTCTTTATGAATAAGTACCTAGCCAAATCAAACTTGACTTACTCGAAAAGAGTTTTAATGCTATAAAGTGTTATTAGTAAAATTCATGTTTTATCGAGAATTGAATTGAAGATGAGTTACATGATTGAGGTAATTAGACTTTGACTTGACCATGACTTTAGCCAATAATAAGATCTTATAATGAAAGGACATGGGGTGAATCGTAATTATGTTCTATGGTTGTAAATCAACGGATTACATTAATTTTCAATTAGGTAGTCATGACATTTATGATAGGGGTCACTCATAACTAATGGGAACTAAATGTGATTAATTGGGATTTTCATATTTAGCTTTAAAAGAGTTTCCTATAATATTAAGAGTTAATATTATTTCTCATTGCCATTTGGACTTGAACCTAATAAGTCACATACACAAGAGTAGCACCGATAATGATGACTATTAATTTAATTATTAATTAAAGTGTTTAATTAATTAATTAAATTAATTGAATTGGATTTACACTTATACGGGGATCTAGCATATCTTAAAATCTAATTCAAAGGTTAGGACTATGAAATATTAACTTAGATGTAATTTAATATATAATATTAAGTTTAAGGACCAAATTAATATTTGCCACTAACACTAATTTGGATATGGGCCATGTACATGTAACTTAATGGATGATGTATAGGCTTGGATAATTATGTGTATAAGTAAGGTGGGCCTTATTTAAGTGTTAAATAGAGCCCATAAATATAACTAGTGTATGTTGTAGAGATGGGCCCATTTAAGAGTTAAAAGGGCCCAACTAGTTAAGCCCACTTTTTAATATAGGTGCCACCTAGGCAAATGTTTTCTATGCAATATGATTACAAAGCATGTGCCTAGGTGGACACTAGGGCAATGTGTCATAAGTATGCACTATGAAAAAGTAAGTATATGTATAAGATGGCTTATCCTACACTCAAGCTTGAGTTAGTGGAGAATCACTACATATGGAAATTTGTCTCTCATATATACACTAAGTTAGTGGAAGTTCTCTACACACTTAAGATTATCACTTACTACTTTTATTAGAGAGAAAACACTAAAATAGAAAACAAAAGAGAGAGTGCTTAAGAGTTGACTTTTTTTCTTCTTCTTTCTTTTAAGTGTTATAAGTGTGTGAGTGAGAGATATGAGAGTTGTATGCCTTTATTATTCCATTATCATCATGCCTTGTGCAAGAGTTATGCAAGATCAAGGCTATATCCATCCATCCTTTGGAGGCAACAAGTTCAACAACATTCAAGCTAAGGAAGGAGCCCTAACAAGCTTTAGGGTCACTTAAGGAGGAGCTTAAGGCTAAAGGTCCATCAAGGCTTAAAGTTATTTTTATGCCACTTGTGTGTTTTGAGCTAGAGGCTTCATACTTAAGGAGCTAGGAGCTTATAGATTCACATCAACCATTTCCTAAAGCTTATCGAGCGTACTACCGACATTTAGAGTTTGTAAGAGTTACTAAACTCTATATGTAAGTCTCTTGCCATGCTATGTGTCTTTGATTGATATATGAATCAATATAACTTATTAAATGTTGGTCACATTGCATGCATTTTAGTTGTCTAAATTTATGTGATATTATTTTGGCATATTTAGAATTTTTGCCTTCATGCAAAGGTTGCATGCTAGAGAAATTTTTTTGAAATTAACTCTAACCAGATTCATGTTCACATCACACATCTGCTTAATTAGGCGCATATGATCAATTCCTTTCAAGATTTAGGAGATCCACCCTTAGATTTTGGTGGGCAGGTAGGATAATTTTTAATAATATGACCATAATGATGACAATATCTACATTTAACAGTAGGAAAATAAAAAAAATTATGATCAGTTTGGTGACAATTCTTATAAAATTTTGGTCCTGATTTTTGGTAGTGTGTTTTGAATTGTGTAGTTGCAAGAGTAGTGTCAATTTGTGCACACCTATTAAAGCCAAGACATGCCTATTCAATGATGATCTCTTGAACAATAATGCCTAAAGTAGGAAAAGGATGATGATGCAATAATGAAGCCCTTACTTTATATTTTAGGCGAGGAGCCATGAGAACCTAAATGAGATGGAGATGACCTTCACTGATTCTAGCTTGTGCTAACTGATTCCAAATAGGTTATACTTGGGCAAGAATATCATTTGCTAATTGCCCTGGTTTTTATTTAAAAGTATGTAGAGTGGTCCATAATTGGTAATAATAAGCAAAACTAGTGGCTTTGAATTGATTAGTTAAAAAATCTCATATTTCCTTAACAGTGTCAAAGTTAGAAAATTGCATATGAATGGAGGGAATAGAGGTGTTATGAAATCATGTTATAATTTGGTGATTTTTTTATCCTAGTCCTCAAGTTGTCCAGCAAACTTAGCACTAGGTTCATCTCTTTCTTGCACAAATTTAACAATATCTCCAATAACTACACACCTAAGTTTATGCCCAATTAAGAAAATTTTCATACTTTAGACTCGAAGATTATAGTTTGATTTGGTCAAATTAGTGGTAATTGGTTTGGAGACATCAATTTTCTTCGTGGAAAAATTTTCAAAAAAAAAAAAAAAGATCCAATAATGAGTTTGACAGGAGTAAGAAAATTCGAAATAGATGAAGTAAAGGCATCACTTTTGGACAGAAAGACAAAAAAAACTTAGGTAGAATCAAGCTTTAATACCATATTAGGAACAAAGAATATTTTATATTTAATTGTATGCTTCATACATTACAAAAGGTCTATTTATAGTGTACAAGTATAAAGCTAAAAGAGGAAAGAAAATTTATAATAGGAAGTAACCTTTGCCACAAGGAAAATATATATAATAGGAGGAAATTAGTATAAATCTATACAATCCCTATAATTATGATAATATATCATAATCTCTATAATCACGCTAACAAGAACTAAATAAACTATTTAATTCTTAATCAAAATCGGAAATATAAATTTGATTTAACTTAATTTAATTTTAATTGATAAATTATTAAATTTTTTGACTCTTATATAATAAATAATGCAGACTACTTTTGTAAGTCAAATTCACAAGATGCACGGACTATTAATTAATACATATTTTATATAATTATTTTTAAAATATAAATAAAATAAATAGTTCAAATATGTTAATTAAATAATTTTAATAAAATAAAAGATATAAATTAAATAAATACTTACCTAATTAATAGTTTTTATTAGGGCTATTTGTAATTAAATTATGATATGTGAAAATCTGAAAATTAACCAATTGTCCAAATTAATATTAAATTTATGAGAATATCTGGACAAAAATTTCATTTACAACTTAATAAAAAACTTAAATATCCAGTGGAACCAAAGTTACTTAAATAAATTAGTAATACATATAAAAGAAATTACATAAATCAACGACTTCTAAAATAAAATGCTAACAACACATGCTTTATATAATTTTAAAATAAGTTTCAAGACAAAACATAGAAAGTTAGAAAAATATAACAGAACAAATTAATAGAACAGATTAATAGAACAAAGTTAGAAAAATATAACAGAATAGATGTGGTAACCAATAGATGGCATCAACCTAACTTTCATAATTGTATTAGGAATAGATGTAGCATTTTTTTGATAAATAATTTTCTTGAATTATCAACTTTTCATATATCATAAATCATTAAAAGAAAGAGCAAGCAAAAATTGGAGATTATTTCTGTTAATTTCATACAAAGACTTCTTCCCAAATCAACAATTTTTTGAAAGATATTTGGATGCAAAAACAAATAATGGAAGATATAATAATACAATTAAAAAATTAACATCCAAAAATCCTAAAAAAAAAGAGATTACTTTAATTTGGTTGAAAAGACTTTTCTCTCTTCAATATTTTGTATTAATAATAATAATAAAATGTGACTCCTAAAAAATTATAATAAAATGTGATATTAGAGTTTGTGGTAGAATTTTAGAGAAGTGTTCGTAGTGGAATAGAAAAGAAGAGTCATAAGTGAAGTAGAATAGTATAGTTGTTAAAATAATAAATTTAATAAGGTTTTTAGAAAAATATTATGAATTATAATTATTTAACACATGAGTTTTTAAGAGTGAATGCTGAATTATGAAGAGTGACACTTATCAAATTTTACACTTAGACATTATGTGATTCAATACCATGAAGGAATTCATTTCATTTTCAAATGTATTTTAAATAGAATTCATTTGAAAATGATCAAACACATTTCATCAATAAGAATGGATTTAGCATTAAGCACCTCTACAAAATTATAAAGTTAGAATTGGAAATATAATTTATAAAGTTTTCATATAAACCAATCACACTCACTTAGATATGCAAATGAATTTTATAAAATTTTGTGAAATTCATTTGAATTAAATACACTATAACTCTTGTTTAGTTCAATTCCACCAAGGAATTCATTTTATTTCCAAATGAATTCTAAATTCATTTAAAGCAAACACACTTCATTAATAAGAATTAATTTAGTTTCAAACTGAAGAAGATAATAGCAAAAATATAATTTTATTCCCTTATTCTAAATAGAGAAGAATCCTCTTATATATATATAAATACAAACAAGAGATAAAATAAGAATAAAAGAAACAAATAAGGAAATTAGGGGGGAATTCAGTTACAAATGATAACCAAGATTATAGCCCAATACAAAAGGAAATATTCACAAATTAGAGCACAAATATTCACTAACTATTGGTGACATTTAAGGAAGGAGTTGTTGTAGTTTGAGCAGTTGTAGTTTGAGTTTGAATCAGATGTAGGACATACTGGTGGTTGCTATATCAATTATTACTAGACTAATTGTCTACATCTTCTTAAACAATTGCGCTTGCACACCCACACACATATATATGTTTTCTATTAAATATTTTAGTTGATTATATTATTCTATTAAATATAATATAAAATATATTATTAAAAATATATTTATTAAAAATAGTATCTAAACAAATTTGTCAAATAGTAAGGATAAGAAAATAAATTAATAAAAAATAGAGAGATGCCTAAGCTAATATCGCAATAGTATGAACAAAATGAAATTGAAAATCAATACATATACATAGGTAACCTAAAAAATATAGAGAATATTTTAAAACAATTAACCATTATTAGATAATAATTAAACTTATCAAAGAAAAAATATATTAATATGTATAAATATTGATGGTGCATGAAATATTCACCCTATAAAATAGGGACATGTGGCCTTTGACTTTACACTACCCTAACGTGTCACTGTGGTAACCAAAGAGACTGAATCCAACACCACCCATACTTATTCATTACCAAGAAGTCAACTGATTGCCATACTAGAAAAATTGGAGTGGTTCTTATTCCTCTGACATGCATTAAATGCGGCTAAAAGTAGCCTGATGTGTATCAAAGCCTCATCTTGATTCCTTCTCACATGTAGTGGATTTACAATAGACGTCCACTATTGATGTGCATTTGACTAACTGACATGGATAGGCATCCTTAACCACTACTCTACCCCTTATACGTATACCTTAAAGTATAAAAGGGGAGAGGATGAGAAGAAGGTACTTTTTCACTCTTTTCTAAGGACATATCCTTTCTTCTCTTCTCTTTTCTTTCACTTTTTCTTCTCTTCTTTCTATTGTAGAGGCCTATAACTCTAAATGAAAATGTTCTTATTAAAATCATACATGTCTTACTTCTAGATTCATATTGCTCTCATGCATATTTATTTAATTAGTTTGTCCTAATGGAAATTACCATACTAACTTGAATGTTGGAGGGGCTTCCTTAGTTCACCATCTTCTTCATCTTTCAGCTCTCGAATGATGAATAGGAGTTAATAAGGTGGCTGAGCTATAAGAAGACATTTTGGGAACCATTATTTTGGCACTGTCTATGGGAAGAAGAATTTTTTGGGTTTTTAGAGTATGTGTAGGTGATATGTTTAGAGGTGCAACAGACATTATGTTGTGTTTGTTGTTTACTAAAGAAAAATCTCATTTGTTGTTAAGTTCATGTGTTATATTCTTCTTAATGGCAGGTTCAAACTTATCTAGCGGAAGAAGGCATGAAGAAGAGACATCGAGAGGGAATGTGATGGGAATTGTAGGTTTCATCAATTAACTCTCCAATAGCAAGAATACTATGATAAGTTGAATTAGAAGAAAACTAGAAATTACCAATTTAATCCACAAATTTGGATCGTTCAAAGATTGAAGTAAGAAGATAGATGCTACTTAACCCCTTTACCAACAAGGATAAAGAAACTAAGATAGACTTTGAATTTCCTCTTACGCCACAAACAAGAAAGTTTGACAAATAGCAAGAAAACAAAGATTTAGAATTTGACACCATAAGCTAGAATAAAGCTTGATAAGTTACAAAGTTCATGCAAGAAATTAAAGACAAAATTCCTCACAATAAAACTCAAACAAAGTTATAATTCATATATCAAATTCAATCATGCTACAAAAGAAAGAAAAGGACTTGTTTATATAGAGTACATGTCCATGCAGACACTACTAAAATAGACTCACGCATATAGGATTACTTTTACTCTTAAATGGCCTTAATAACCACTACCCACATTAATAGCCATTACTTGGTATTAATTACCCCATTAACTTGTATATGGTGGCTCTTAACAACCACTACCCACATTAATAGCCATTACTTAATATTAATTACCCCATTAACTTGTATATGGTGGCTACATGTAACCCTAATTATTATTAACACCAAAACAAGTTAAATATTATTCCTTAGGCCTCCATGGATGACTTCTTAGGTTAAAATTCTTGGGCTTTCCAAATGTCCCTAATTAAACCCAATATGGCTTCTTGAAGCTTCTTGGATTTGGACCTTGTGATTGGGCCTTCTTATACTATTAATGGATCTTGGATCTCTTTAGGCTTTGAACTTGGAATCATATTAGAATGAAGGTGCTTTAATAATCAATGTTGAACATTAGTCCACTATAGAAGTCCCTATTAAGATGTTGAGTGATTTAATAAAAAAAAGTGGATTGATTGGCTAAAGCTCAGTTGAGACAAGAGAAGAGGAAAGTTGTCATAAGTGAGCTATACGTGTGTACACCACATGTGACCAGGAGAAGGTTGAGCCTAAGAGATGAAGAAATAACATATGAGATAGATCCATACACTGCCCATAGATCTAGGTCACAACTTAAACATGACCAAATCTGAATAGGTGGGAAAGATGTGAATATGAGGCCAAGGCAAGACAAGTGGGGTGATCTGTCTAAAACCACCTCTAGAGCTTAATCTAAAAGAGAAAGTCGAAAGACAAAGTTGGAAGCCTTAAAGGAAGTAATGGGAAAAAGATACCATGCTCAAAGTAAGGTTGGCATGAGGGATAATGCCATAATGGATACATCATGAGATTTGTGATACTCTTTTGAGCAGAGAAGCAGAGCAGAAAGATACATTGCATATTCTACTGCAAAGCCAATTGAGCTAGAAGGTGACTTGAAAGAATTCTTGGAATGGAAAAAAAAAGGAAAGGCAAAAGAACTATACTGACCAGTTAGCTAGGGAATCCATAATCTCTTTTTTCAGAAAGCATACAAAAGGAGCCCATTCCCAGTTTGTTCAAGTTACCTACCTTACCTGCCTTACTGACTTATGACTATACCATTAGACTAAAAGATCATATGTTGAAGTTTAAAACTATGGTTGAATTCTAGACTCAATTTGATGCAATTTTATGTAAAATATTTCCTACAACATTCATTAATGTTGTGTAAACATGGTTTAATAATTTTCCCTATAGTTGTATTAATTCATTTATTGATTTCAGTGGGCTATTTGTCAGTATATTTATTTCTAGCATACCAGCTTAGAGGGAAACCGCTTACTTGAGAACCATAGTGTAGAAACCTAAAAAGAGCCGTAGGGATTACATAGCTCGATTTAATATGGAGGACTATAAAGGCTATTAAAAAATGCATAGATAGTCCATTTTTTAGCTCACTTTTAAAAAATCCACCTGTTGACCTAACTGCACTTATGGAGAGGGCATAAATATACATTAGACAAGATAATGCCTACTGGAAAATCCATTTTGCTCCGAAATGGAGAGAAGAATTTGAAGATTCCATCCCTCCTAAGAGGATGAGAAAAGGGCCAAGACCATTTCCATAAAAGGCTTTTTACTCCCCAAAGGGAAAGCAACATGATTGCATTGAATACCATAAGGCAAGAAGTCCTTACGGCTATTAAAAATAAAGAATATGTAAAATGGTCATAGGAAATACTTTCAAATCCTAAGGGCAGGGACCAATCCAGGTTTTGCCATTTTCACAAAGCAGTAGAGCATAATACTAACAAATGTCACCAATTGATATTTGAAATAGAAAGGCTAATCAAGGAGGGGCATTTGAGAAACTTTGTCCTAAATGGAGAAAATGTACATAAAGGACCAGTAGGAGACATACCGTCAACATCTAGACTGTCAAAAGAAAAATAACCTATATTCCCCCTCAACACTAGAACCAAAAGTGTCATCCATTAGGTTGCATGAGATGTGACTTCCCACTCCCTGTAAGGGAGTAACAGTAGGAAAAAAAAGCCACCTCAAAAAATGCATCTAGAAAATCCCTTGCGATGGATTTTTAGAAAATCCAGAAAATGGCCCAAAAGATGGAAAGGGCATGATTACCCCTCATACAAATGTAATGGTCACTATGGTGGTCATAAAAAATTTAAGTGTTGAAAGGGTTTTATCAAATGATAGGAGTTCACTCAAACTTCTTCCTTTTCATGTATTCTAAAAGATGGGCCCAAACCCATAATGCTTGGTTCCTATGAAATTTCAGTTGAAGGGAATACATAACTCCCTTATGTTGGTAGATTCGATAGATGAAAAGATTGTGTTACATGTGACTATAGGGGAGGAAGATAAAAAGGGGAATCTTTTTAGGGGAAGAACCATGAAGGCAAAATTTATAGTAGCCAGAGTGTCAATAGCTTATAATGTCATCATAGGTCATCTCATACTATATGAACTTTGTGCCATATTGTGCATTAGATATCTTTGCATGAAAATGCCCTTGGGTGACAATCCTGTAATGATAAGAGGAAGACAGATTGAAGCTAAATACTATCACTCTATCTCTTTAAATGATATGAGTGAGGAAGAAGTCCTAATGGCAGAAATACCTAATATGGAGGATGTTAGATCCAGACAGAGAACTAAACTAGTAGGGGAACTAGAGGCTATTCCATTCTCTAAGGACTATCAGGAGTGGTGCACTTACATCAATTATGATATCAACCTTTATCCAAAATTCAAGTAAAGAAATTCTTGCATGCATATAGGAAAGACTTTATTATTGTCCCTTTTGAGATGTCAGGGTATCCATTCTAGTATGATGACTCATAAAATCAATGTCAATCCAAATTTCAAACTGGTGCATTAAAAGAAATGATTCTTTCCTTCTATTAATCAAGAGGTAATTAATCATGAAGTTGATAAGTTAATTGAGGTTGGCTTCAAAAGGGAGGTTACTATCCACAATGGCTTGTAAATGTTGTCCTGGTTAAAAAAGCCAATGGGAAGTGGAGATTATGTAGGACTTCACTAACCTCAATAAAGTAGGTCCCAAAGACTATTTTCCTTACCGTTAATTTAGTTGATGCCGCTATGAGGTATGAATTTCTGAACTCCTTAGATGCTTTAGCTAGTTATCATCATATCCCTATAGATCCTAGTGATAAAGACAAGACTTCTTTCATCATAGAGAAGAGAATTTATTATTACAAAGTTATGCCATTAGGGCTTAAAAATGCTAAAGCCACTTACCAGTGTTTGGTTAATAAAATATTTAAATATTAACTTAGAAGGAATCTAAAGGCCTATATGGATGACAAGGTGGTAAAAAGTAAGACCTTTGATCAACACTTAGTTGACCTATAAGAAATCTTCTTTGTCCTTGACCAATATGGCATGAAGTTGAATATAGAAAAATGCTCATTCTTTATTAGAGAGGGGACATTTCTAAGCTATATGGTTAGCCAAAAAGGCATTGAGCCTAATCTTAAGAAGGTGAAAGCCATACTAGATATGCCTTCACCTAAATGCTCCAAAGAGGTATAATGGCCAATGGGTAGAGTTATTGCTTTGCATTGATTCAAATCCAAGTCAACAGAAAAATGTCTTCCATTCTTCAAAAGACTCAAAAAATCCCTTCCTTTAAGTGGATAAATGAATATGAGCAAGCTTTTAATCAAGTAAAGGAGTATTTTCAATCTCCTCATGTGTTAAGTAGGCCCATTCTAAAGGAAGATTTATTTATCTATTTAAGGGCTTTGGATCAAGCTATCAACACCATTTAGTTAGAGAAGGATGACTAATCCAAAAATTAATCTATTATGTCTCAGATTCTCAAAGGAGTGGAGGTGAGATATTCTCCTATTGAGAAGCTAGTTTTTTTTTTTTTTTGCTTATGGCTATTTGTAAGTTTAGGATATCCTCACTGGGACACCAAGGTATAGTGAGGATAAACACTTTATTACGTTAAGCATTACATAGGCTAACTACTACAAGGTGAATGAATGTGTGGTCTATAAAAATTAAGGGACATGGTTTGAAATATAAGCCACAAAAACATATCAAGGCTCAAGCCTTAGTAGGTTCTATAACAAAATGCAACTTCATTAATGTTGATAAGCCGAAGGAGCCTGAGCCACCAAAGCCAAAATTTGCTCTTATCCTTTATACATCTATTGATAAGGTTTACCAATGAAATCTTTATGTTGATGATTTACCTTGCAAAGAGGGGAGTGAAGTAGGAGTTATATTGAAAGGGCCTCAAGAGTTTATATTAAAGTAGTCACTCCATCTTGATTTTCCCTCTTCTGACAATGTCACTAAGTATGAAGCCATAGTGGCAGGTGTTAAAATGGTAGAGGCCATTGAGATCACTATTTTAAAGATACATAATGACTCTCAAGTAATTGAGAATTAGGTTAGTGGGATATATAAAGAAAAAGGGAGATAATGATTATATACTTCTAGCTGGTTCGAGCTCTTTTATACAAATTTTAAAAACAGAAAATACCAGTGTGCATTATTCATATTCCATAAAGAGCAATTCTAAAGTAGATTTATTGAGCTGATTGGCCATTGCTAGTGTGGAATATATACCTCTTAATGTCCATTTGGATAATCTCATAGTGCCAAGCATTCAAAAGTCTATCCAAGTTTTTCCTATTCAAAGGGAAGAGTGCTAAATGGATCCCAGATTACAATGAAGTAATAAAACTTACCTCAAGAGCATCTAAGTTTACTATATATAAAGGAAAGTTATATAGGAAAATGTACTATATACCTCTCGTTAGGTGTCTTACACCCTAGGAGGTTGATTATGTCTTATGCGATGTGTATGAAGGGGTATGTGGAACTCACATGGGGGGACGTTCTTTATCCAATAAGATCATAAGGTAGGAGTACTTTTGGCTCACTATTTCAAAAGATATAGCTAACTTGGTTAAAAAATGTGATACTTGCCAGAAATTTGCAAATAATATTCATGTTCCAGCTATTGAGCAAAACCCCATTCCTGTCCTATGGCCCTTTGCCCAGTGGGGGATGATATACTGGGTCCCTTATCAACGACTCTGAGCATAAGCATTTTATCATTCTAGAAATTGACTACTTTATGAAATGGGTGGAGGTGGAAGCTTTGGCCACTATCACAACTTAGAAGACTATCAACTTCTTATGGAAAAATATTATGTGTCGAATTAAAGTGCCAAATATCCTGATATCAAACAATGGTAAGCAATTTGATTATTGATTATGGCTTTAGTTTAGTTTCTCACCCACAAAACAAATGGCCAAGTTAAGGTTTCTTATAAAATAAAACTACACTAAAGAAAAGGCTAGAAGGGTCTAAGATAAAATGGGCTAAGGAATTGCCAAGTGTGCTGTGGGCTTATAGAACCATGCCCAAGAAGTCTACTAAAGAGTCTCCCTTTATATTGGCATATGGTATAAAATTTGTAATCCTTGTATAAATTGGAATGCCCACTCAGAGGGTCCAATTCTATGACTTAAAGAAGAATAAAAAGGGTACTAAGGATCAACTTGGATCTTTTAAATGGTTTGAGGGAAGAAGCATCAATTTTATTGGCTCTACAACAAAGGAAATCTGCTTGATATTTTAATTCAAAAGTGAAAAACAATCCATTGAGAGTTGGGTACCTAGTTTTAAGAAGTTTAAACACTATAAGAAGGATAGAAGGTTAAGGAAAACTATCACCTAGCTGAGATGGTCCATTCCATATTGCTAGAATAGTTAAAGCAAGAACATATCACTTAATAGATTCTAAAAGGAACACTTTACCTCATACATGGAATGTCCAACACTTAAAGAAATATTATTAGTGAAGCTATCTTTTCTTTTTATTCTTTTTGATGGGAAGTTTTCTATGTATTTTAACATGAAGAAAGCTAATTTTCTATGTACTTTTCTATATGAAGTAATGAAAATCTTCCCCAAGGCACCAGTATAGCCTTTTTCAATTAAATTTGAAATTCAAATATCAAACATTCAATTAGTATATGCATAAGCATATTGGTCAAAACCTTATTTTCTAAAATACTCTTTTTATTATTATAGAGATACTTCTAGTAAAAACCTTGGTAGAGGTATAAAGATCATCTTCCCTCAAGGGAATGCCTTTGTAAGAAAATAATTAGGCAGAAAACATAAAGAATGTGTTTACAACATAAGTTTTTAAGAAGAGAAACTCTAAATCCAAAAGTTCCAATATAAGGAACTCTTGTATAAGCATGCCAATTATGAGAATCTAAACACATAAGTGTAAAGCAAGAAAAATAAACACACACACACACACGCACATATCCATTATAAGAAATTGTTCTTAGTAGCATCCATATGAGAATGCATTCAAACACATAATTTTCAAAATAACATGTTAAGAAGATAATTAGTTCTAGGTAAAAGGCACATCCTAGGCTTCTGATACACCTAGGAACTTACTTAATTTTCTAGACTAGATTCCTTGGCACTCGGATCTATTTTTTTGTTGGAAGATGCTTGTTAGATGTCTTTTAACAAACTGGTTTATTTATCATGCTCTTTTCCCCCAATTACTTTAAAAGCCAATAAGTCTATGGATGGATAATGAGAGGAAATTTGTTCCAAGAGATAATTTTAACCTTTCGAATAATATACTAATGATTATAAACAATTTTTTTAGCAAAATTCCTTAAAAGCTTTATATTCCTCATCTATGTTCTGAACAACATCAGTCTTCTCTTACACTTTCTCCTCTAAGTCCTTTTTTAATTAAGCATCTTCCTTCTTTAAAGAGAGCTCCTAATCTAATAAATATTTCTATTTATCCTCAAGCCTTTGCATGGTACCTTCAACCATCGTTAACTGTGTAACCTTTTTGCTCATAATGTCATTAAGCTTAGTTATCCCTCTCTTTAAGCGAGAAATTTCTTTAACTAACTTGATGCTTTCATCCTTAATTGCTTTGGGTTGAAGGTCTTACTCATAAAGAAGAACACAAAGCTACATCATTCAAAAAAATGGACACAACGGTTAAAAAAAAAATGGAAAAATTAATCAAAATAGAAAAAACTTAATATTTTTTTACCTTTTAAGCATTTTTAATATATCGAGCTCTTAAATCCTTTAAAGAGTGGAAGAGGAAATGGCAATGATCCTTAAAGCCAAGAAGAGGAGCTTTAATAAATGACATACTATGGGATCTTGCATAGAGAAACCCATTCTGAGGTACCAATTAACTAAATCACTAACTACTTGTTGAATTGAGGTATCAAGGGTGATATTAGTTAAAGGCGTTTAGTTAAATCCACTATAGGTTTCCTTTTCCTTTTTATAATGCTTGTTCCAAACATTAACGTTGCCAAAACCCTTTGAGCATGATCCATAGAGGGTTTAGCCGCCTTAAGGGGTAACATCTCCTTTTAAGTTTTAGAGCTAGCATGAGGAAATCTCAATGCTCTCTACTGCCAGTTTCTTTTTGCCTTTACTTTTATCCTTAGGGAGAGCACCCTTGCGCTTCTTTGTAGTTATTTCCATGGGAGGGGACTCAATGATTTTCATAGTGGTAGCACTCTTTCTGGTAAGAGCATGGTCGCCTCTTTCTTGACTGTAGCAAGATCTTGAGGCGGCACATCCTTAGTTGATTTAGATTGTGTTTGGCTTCTCATTTTAGCTAAATGAGTTATCTCTTCTTTTGAAATTTTGTACTTGCTGGACTTAATTAATCCTTCACTTTTTTTGCAAAAATGAAACATAAAAAGGAACAAATGAATCATACATTCATAAAAAATAGTGAGTATAAGGAAAAAAATCATTATGTATAGATATCCAATTGCATGCTTTAAGGAGTAACCACTGATTATGTCTCGAATCCTTACATTTTTCCCTTGCTTTACTATTAACTCATAGCTAACCTTCTTATCCTCATTTAAATCAGGCAACCTTTTGGCTCCCTTAGGAGCATTTTTCCATCCAAACGCAAAACCCCACTCTTGCAAAGGCCCTTCATCACTTAACCTAGCCACTAAGTATTTTTTTTTTAACCCTTTATCCATTTTGAGTATATCCCCAAAGAGAGTTAAGCCTAGTCTACTGTTAAAATTTTAAAAAAACCCACTAAACAATTTTCTATACTCAAAAAATATCTTAAATAGATTTATGGTGGGAGTGGCACTGAGTTTCACATTGAGAATAGGAAAAGCGGCTAAGATGAGAAGGGGGTAAATCAATATCATATTCAATTTATTTTAAAAAGAACAATATATCTTTATTATCATTTTGAGCCTCTATAATCCCTACATATCTCATTGTTACCAAAATCCTCTCAGAAGGCAAGGGGCTCTAACTAATATAGCTTTTTTTTATCATATGACTTATTCCCTAAATCTTTCTTTAGGTGCTCTGACTTGGATTTCAAAATGAACTCAGCATTTTTCTCTAATTCGCTCATTTTCAAAGTATGAAATGCAAAAAAGAAAGTAAAAGCGAGAAACTTTATGAAAGGAGAAGGAGACAGTGTACTTATAGAGATTCAAAATAACTAAATGTTTAAAAGGAAGAGAAGCACAAATCTCATGAGGAAAGCTAGACAAAATGAAGAAAATAAAAGAAAATGAAAATGGTGGAATCTTTCAAAATTTTGGGCATTTTATAAATTAAAGAGGAAGTTGAGATATGAATGGTTAGGATGTGATTTTGGAAGTCCCAACTGTTCATGCTAAGAGAGAGAGAGAGAGGTTTTTAATATTTTATATTTTGAATTACCCTCCAATAAATGATGTGAGAGAGAAAAAGAAGTGGGTGGTTGAAATAAGAATCCCACTCTAAACGTGAGTTCTCATCGGGCAACATATAACAGCCTATTTCTAGTCGTAATAGCTGTCTACCTCTCTTATTAATCATTACGCTAGTTAAATCGATAACGATAACTAGTGTAGTATATGCCACTATGGTCATCTAGACCTAAGTTCCTAACCCCTCTCACATTTGCCTAGGAGGCTACTAATGGTGCATGAAAAATTCACCATATAGAATGGGCACATGTGGCCCTTTGACTTCACACTACCCTGATATGTCATATGTTATCCAAAGAGATTGAATCCAACACCACCCATACCAATTCATTACCAAGAGTTTAATTAATGGCCATCCTAGCAAAACTAAAGTGGTCCTTAGTCCTTTAACACACATTAAATACGATAGAATGTAGTTTGATGTGTGGTAGAAACTCTCTTTGATTCCTACTCACGTGTAGCAGATTTACAGCAAATGTCCACTATTGACTTATACTTGACTAATTGACATGGATAGGCATCCTTAACTATTACTCTACCCCCCATACCTCTACCTTAAGGTGTAAAAGGTAAGAGGACATGAGAAAAAGGTATTTCTTCTCTGTCTTTCATGGACACATCCTTTCTTCTTTTCTCTCTTCTCTTTTTTTTTTCTTCTCTTCTTTCTATTGCAGAGACTTACAACTCTGAATGAAAACATTCTTTTTAAAATCATACATCTCTTATTTTTGGATTCATATTGCTCTAATGCATATTCATTTGATCAATTTGTCCCACTAAAAATCACCATACTGACTTGAACCTTAGAGGGACTTTGGGCATCTTAAGCCCTTAGTTCACCATTTTCTTTATCTTTTTAGCTCTTGAATGATGAATAGGAGTTGATAAGGTGGCTGAGCTAGAAAAAGACATTTTGGCAACCATCAAATATTATTTACAAATATATAACAACATATATAACTAAAAATATAAAAATTATACATCTACCCCAATTTTTTTAAACTGTAAATATAACCGAATTTAAAACCTAAAAAATATATTTATGCTCCACTGAATAATAGAGTGAGAGTCAGCTAGATACCCATGCATCTGGATGAATTTCCATTTTGAATTTTCTTGAGAGTCAGTTGGGTGCCCATGTATTTGGATGAATTGCCTTCTTTTGAATTTTGTTGAGTTAATTTTGGAGCTTTAGCTATAATTAGTCTTTAATCACCTCATACCTGAACTGTAAATTAGACATTTTATTTAATTATTTGAAAATATAAGTAAAATAAATAATTTAAATATGTTAATAAATAATTTTAATAAAATAAAAGACATAAATTAAAAAATAGTTACTAAATTAATAGTTTTTAGGAAAAATTGCATAGCTTTTAGGAAAAATTGCACAATTGGTGTGCAAACTTTTCAATTTTTAATATTTTGGTGGTTGGACTTTTTTTATTCAATTAGATGTCTGAACTCAATAAAATAGCTTCATTTGAGTGCTTTTGTTCGGCCATTGGTGGTCTAAATACTGAGTGTGCACATGTAGGGCCCATAACTTGAAAAAATTTGCTATATCATCGCTTACATGCACAATTAATATTAAATATCTTAAATGCCCTTAATGAGCATTATATACTTAAGTGAAGGACCTGAAAAATAAAAAAATAAAAGAGGAACATAGAGAAGCTCATAGAGGAGATCGGAAGATGAAGAAGAAACTGAGAAAGAATGGAAAGGAAGTTGGAAAAAATGGAAATTGGCCTTTATAGCAAGAGATTTTTGACCTTTGATGAAGTTGGCAAGTAAAAAAAGCAAGGGTCTATGGTAGCCGGAGTTGGGTCTTTATCTTCAACAGTATAGTTGGGTTCAATATTGGCATGGTCTTCACCGAAGGTGATGAGGCAACAACTAGTGATGGCACCATTTTAGTTGGCAATGGTAAGAGATTTTTAATCTTCAAGAAAGGGAATGGGTTTACTATGGGTGTAGATTCAAATGAAACAACTTTGACCATAGTTATTGCCAATCCAAAGTTAGATGAAGACAGAGGTGTAACCTCTAGTGACATGACTTTGATGGGTGATGATGCAACTCTTATGGATGTTTTTAAAAGTGTTAATCAAGTTAGTGAAGCTCTATTTTACTTGGATTTTAAGAGTCCACAACAATAGCTTCTAAAAGTTTAAGAAATTGAAGGATTAGTTGATGGAATTTGAGTGTAACATGGGATATGGGTAAATTAGAAAAAGAAGAAGCTATTGCTACATCAACATTAACATAAGTGCCATCACCAACATACAGTTTGTTCATAGTAATTATGAGAAAAAGGAGATGTGTGTAAATCTATTTTGTATTAGTGTATACAATCCTTTTATCATCTTCAAATGGTTTCTTTTTCTCCAAGCTCTCAAAACCATGACGATGAGCCATCTAGCACTATTGTTGGTACTAACTACAAATAAAAACATGATTCTTCAAAATCAGGCACTCACGATGATGGAGTTTTTTAAGGGCATGATGAAATGGGTTATGCAAAAGCAAGAGGCTAAACAATATGATGATAGAGTTTTTTAAGGGTTTGATGATGGATTTTTTTCTTGGACATTGTAGAGAAGAGAAAACATGATCAAATGGTAAGAGAAGAATCCTAGATATAGATTGAAGAAGATGAGTGGGATGAGAGTTAGGTGTTTGTGGGATTATGGCTTTTTGGTTTTAATTAGTGAGTTAGTTAGCGATAGTTTTATCATTTTCATTACTATTAAGGATGTAGCATGTATCATGTGTAAATGGTGGGTCCCACATATGCTTATAAAGCACTTTGGTCAGCATTCATTGAACGGAACCACGAAAGCGATACAAAAATAATGAGTTCAAACACTCGATTACAAAAAAAAAAAGTTTGACCACAAAAATAGCAAAAATTAAAAAGTTCAAACACCAAATGTGCAATTTTTCCTAGTTTCTATTAGGGATGTTTGTAATTATATTATGCTAAATGAAAATTAAAAAAATATTCAGATTAATAGTCAATTTATATGAATGTTTGAGCAAAAATTTTAATTGCATTTTAATTAAAAATTGATTATTTAACAGAACCAAACTCTCTTAAATAAATTACTAATATATAAAAAAGAAAATTACATGAATCAAAATTAGAGACCTCTAAAATAAAATGTTAACAACACATATTTTTATGTACTTTCAAAATAAGTTTCAAGGAAAAACATAGATAGTCAAAAATTGATGTGAATGTACAAAAAATGTAGTCATCCACAACATTAACCCAATGTTTATAAATGTATCAAAAATTGATGCGACATCTTCTTTTGATAACTAATTGCCCTAAAACATCAACTTTTCCTATATCATAAATCATTAAAAAAAAAAGGAGCAAGCAAAAATTAGAGATAGTTTTTGTACTTTCATATAAAGACTTTCCAAAGAGTTTAAGAGTACATATATTTTTAGTCATGGTAGATTTTTTATTAAGAGTACATATATTATTAATATAAATGGCAGATAAATGAGGAAAAATATTTTTAGTTGAATAAAATACATAGAGATGTTCTAAGCAAAATAGAAATGTGTTTTGACATAATAGAATAATGGTGTTTTAGATAATAGAATTATAATGTTTTAAATGAAACAGAAAATGTGTATTATATATATATATTATATTTTACAATGTATAAATAATTAAATAATTTTTTAAGCTAATACTAATTATTATTGATAACTCCGAATTGAATCTCTTATCATGGAACCTGTATTGATGAGAAGAATGGCTAAAGGTGTGGGATTTCCCCCATAAACACTCTGAATATCAAGTCTGCATTTGTATAGAGAAATATAATAGTAAAGTGAATAAGTAGAATAGAGTAGAATAAAGATGTATAATGTTGGATGATTGCTTGTATGGAGTGATGTCTTAATGTAGAATGATGTGATGATGTTGAATGATGAGAATGAGGAGATGAGTAAATGAATGACATGAGATGTCATGAGATGTATTTAATAAGGAAAAGGTATTGCTTAAACCTCTTAGGAATATGATTCCTTAGTATTGTAGGTTTGCCTTGTTTAGGAGAGAATAAACTTTTTTATCAAACTTTCTTCTTATTTAAGCATTCTTCCTCTTTAAGGATTACAATCCTTATTAGAATAGGATATTGATATGGGGTATCAAGAGTCCCCCTTTAAAGTTTGTTCAGATATTTATGTTTAAGATTTCCAGATAAGTATCACATAGTTTGACTACTATGCTGAGATAATAACTTTGCTTGAAATCTCATGTGTTGTTGAAAGATGACTTGAGGTGGCCAACCTTAGTTATTAAACATTGAGATGCTCAGTATACGAAGTCTTAGAATCATAGTATCAAAATATTATAATTATGAAGTGCCAGCTGGACTTAGATGCACCAAATATGCAATTAAAGATGCTTGATGTTATAAAATGACTAAAGGGATTAACCCATCAGTATTATAGAAATGACCTAACAAAATGAGTCATTGCTGGAGTTTTGATGCTTGGTACTATAGAAGCACAACCCGAGTGCCAAACCTCAGTACTATCGAAGCGACCTGAGGGTGCCAGCTTCAGTCACTAGACTTAGATTCTTGGTGCATTATAAGCATAACCCGAGTGTTGAACCTCAGTAATATCAAAGTGACCTGGGGGTGTCAGCTTCAGTCGTTGGACATAGATTTTTGGTGCATTAGAAGTACAGCCTGAGTGTCGAACCTTAGTATTATCAAAGTGACCTGAGGGTGATAGCTTTAATCACCAGACTTAGATTCTTGGTGCATTAGAACTGCGGTTTGAGTACCGAACCTTAGTACTATTAAAGTAACCTGAGGGTAATAAAATTGTTGCTCAGTTTATGAACTTTAAAAACTCTGCTGATGTTTGATTTTTTTGAGCATTGTTGCTTGTAGTATTTTCACAAAAGGAAGGATGTTATGATCTTAGTAGTGAGTCCGAGCTCTTTCAATCTGAGCTCCATGATATGAGATAGTAATGTAGTGAGATTTTTAAAATGATAAAATGTGGGCTTTGAAGGACCAAAATTTAGGCTTGCCCAATCCAAGTCATAAGATGAGCATTTTATATCAGGTGAAAGGCTAAGATTGCCCCTCTTCTTAAATATAGGATGTTGTATAATGCTAGCTAAGATGTTTTGTATTTGTGCTTTGATTCATATAGCTATATAATGGACACTTAACTTTCTCTTTGGATTTCCCTTATTGGACATTCTCTAAAATTTTCATGAATAAGGATTAGTTGTAGAGTAGGATTTGCTTGAGTATTGTTTGATTTAACTTTGAGTAGGAGCTACCATTTATTGTTTGAGCATAAATGAGTCCTTATTTGCATTAGTGTTACTTGTAGCTAGAAAAAATATATATTTTTTCTATAATGATAGATAAAAGAATAATAATTTTGGGATCATTTAATCAATCTCATTTGATGGTCAATCCTTATGTAATAAATATATTAATGAGATTAGTGCATGTTTTACATGAATAATAATTATGTGTTTATAAATGAGCATTTATGTGTAGATGTGTAAGCGTGCTTGTGTGATAAGCTATATTTATTCTTGTGAGAGTAAGATGTGAAAATAGATGTAAAAATAAATAATTAAAAAGAAATAATTGAGAAGGAAGACTTATCTTTTGATGACCTCTTGTCTCACCTTTGAGTTTAACGAATATTTATGTTCATATTTGTTTGTACAATTAATGTAGAGCATCATGAAGAGAGCTGAGGATTCTTTTATTTTTATTTTTAATGTCCAAAAATATTTATCTTTACTAAGTATTTGAGTATCAAGTTGGTGCCATAAAAGTGTGCCCTCTAAGTTTGCATATCTCCAAAAAGATCCTTAATGTTAGTATGATATGTTTAAGTGCCAATCTTGGGCTCCATTGCAATGCTTGGCTCGGATGTGGTTCATATAGTCAAAATAAAGCTTCTTCAAGGCTTTTGGTCTTATCTTGGGTTATAGCTTAATGTAGGCTTTAAAGCCCATGAAGTTAGTGTCCAGTAGTTGGTATTCAACTAAAATAAAATTAGAACAATTCAAACTCAAGCGTCTAGAACTTGCCAATTGAGGATCAAACCCTAATGTCTGACTAGCTTTGGGTTTCGGATGCTAGGTTCTTGGCACTTAGCTCATGATCTTGTTACTTTTAATGCTCAATCATTAATGCTCGATGAAATAGTCCTTGACGTTGGTTGGCGATGAATACATTCCTGTAACTAATGAAGAGCTACTTTAAGGTATAGCCTAATGTTGTAGATTTGCATGAATTTTTCTAATATATTTTTTAAATGTGAGACTTTTTAAATTTTGGTTATCAAGCTTGGTAAGAGGTAAGACATTGGTAAGGATGAATCTCTGTACATAAAGGCTTCATTTATAAATAAGGTAATTCATCAAATTTGGAACTTCGTTTCTAGGTATTAAGTATTTTGAAATTTCTTAAATCTTGCAAATCAGAGCATCCGACCTTTTGTTAATCCATGAGGTCTTCAATAAAAATCAAAATGTACAATTATGAAGTTTATGAAGTGATTGAGTGATCTTTGTCTTCTTATCATGTTATCTCTAAATTTATTTTTACAGAGCTTTTGAGTCGCTAGCTCTCAGAGTATCCTTTTGTATCTCTTGACAAGTCCAATTCTTTTTGGATAATTGGTAGCACTAATACCAACCAGATTATTAAGATTGAAGGTTATCCATTAAACCGTATTTAAAAAACTTAGACTTTAACCTTCTAGTTGCACCGTTTTCATTGGCCCATCTTTTTATCATGATACAAGTGGCATTGAATAAGTTTGTTCTCTTAGTTGACAAGATTACCATTGTGTTCTGCCATCTGAAGATCAGTAATGTCATCTTCGTTTAACAAAAGACCTTCCTACAGATTGGTAAGAAAATAAGAATGGATTGAGTAAGAGATTGAGTTGGAACTTTAAATACAATTGTCTTTAAAGATATAACTATAATGTCATAGTGTTGATCTTTTCCGTCGAGCAATTCATTGTGTAACCTATTAGTCATCTCTAGAACTTAGGCCTCGTTGACCTTCTACACTAGTTTTATGATTGTTTCTACTATTACTTTAGTCAGGGTATTTAGAAGGAATGCATCAAATTTTGATAAATCTATAGACTACTTTGATTTCATTATAAGAGAAAAAGGAATTTTTGCTCTTTCTACTTTGTCCACACAAATTGCTTAATATGAACGTTTCTTCTTTGCTTGTAAAATCTTGGCCAGGAATAGTAATTACCTTACTTTCATAACAAATTAGAGCAGATGTTTACTTTTATGGTCATGTATGTTTCTTTGCTTTAGAAATGAATTTAAATATTGGTCACAAGCTTTGACTCATGTATGCATTTTATAAGTAGCCCATTCTTTTTCTAAATTAGAAACCAGCTTTTCCTTGAGATTTTTATCTCTTTTAAAGTTCGTTAGTTGTTCTCACCTGGTAATGAGTTTTAGCAGCACTAAATTTACAAAGATTAGCATCTGTTTAATAATCCTTATACAAATCATCCAATCATTAAACTCAGTATCAAAGAATTAAAAAATTTTATAAAAATTATAACTAGATGCTCAGAAGTGCTATGAGAAATCCCACCTGCTTGAGGATGACAAACCCAGGTGATGAATTATCTGAGGATTCATTTGATCATCGCTCGGAACCCTTATGAAGTTGGTGACCGTTAATCCATTTTTTGTTACTTTTAACTTCGAGAACCACTTTTGTTAAAAGCTTCTTGCTCATATGTCTTTATTAGCTTACTCAACCCATTCTTCTAGGTTTGCTTCCTTTTTTTTTTTTGAAAAGATATGAATGTATTTCTTTCAATAGGTTTGTGACTTTTAAGTAGTTTATTGTAGGCACCTGCATTCTGATTGATACATATCTCTGAGTTTGCTGTAAATTTGATTTTATTGGCTTAAGGTTGAACCTATATCTCACCAAGCTCTGTGAATAAACTTACTGAGGAAAGGCTTTTAGGTTTATGACATAAGTATAACCTTTGAAGAGGTCATGATATTAATTGAGTTGGTCGGGCCTTAATTTTAGCCTTGCTTTCTCCATCGTCTATTCCCATATGATTAGCACATGTCATTACAACATTTAAGGTGTTCTTGGTTCTTTGAATTTTATCAATCCCTCCAACCTTATAATTTCTCAATTGTAGAGTAAACCTTATAGTGATGATTAGAAAGAATTGTTTGGATAGTCTTGTTAGTGATATGCACTAGGTCAATCATGTATGACCATGTTTTGACTTTATCATTTTATTTAATAAAGAGGCATTTTTCATTATCATTTTGTGTTATGATAATTACTTGAATAGTCAATTCTTACTAAGGTTATCAAGTATGTGACTTGATAGTAAAACCCTTAAATTAAATATGAGTTATATTCAAATTATCCCTAGTAATAACAATATGTTATGGCTAGTATGATGTTGATTAAAGATTATATTTTACTGATCATGAATATGAGATATTAAGTCAACTCATAGGTACTTATTTAGGAAATAATGTACTGGATTGACTCATCATGAGAATACTACATAGATAATTATCATAAGTAATTCTCATCATAATAATATTGATTTAGTCATTTGACCTTAAAATCATCATGGATTTCTATATAACTATTATATATTTTGACACAATATAACATTGTCTTTAACAGGATGATTAAATAAATTATTATTGGATATAAAATGAGTTATGTGATGAATGTGAGTGATTGAGAAGGAATTTGTCCCTTATTTAATATGAGTAAGAAATCTATGGGCCCCTTAATAAGATAGACTGAGGAAAATGCATGGCCATGTTAAAGTGAATTGATAAAGAGTTATCATTCTCAGTCTACCTAGAGTTAAGAACTAATATGATTGAATTATATAAGGATGACAAAAACTATGCCTTATATTTAATAAAGATATCATGTGACAAAGGGATTACAAATTTATTATAAATTAGGTTATGTCGGATTATTAATTTTACATGACTTAGGTAGTCATAATGTCTTTTTAGAGGCCACTTATGACTTGTAGGCCTGATAGAGATTTAAGGCCCATTGCTAATGTTATGTGAACCTACAGGGTCACATACTTAAAACAGGTCCAAAAATGGATATGGGTTTGAGAAGCCTAAATATGCTCTGTGGCAATAAATAAATAGTTTATTTATTTAAGGTAAAAGTTATCTTAAATAAGTATAATATTATTTTTGATTTAATTTTAAATAAAATCAAAAAAATAATAATTGAGAAATTACCAAAAAGTTATATTGGTAAGTGAAACCTTAATTAGAAGTCTATAAATATGTTATACTCTCTAGAGTTTCACTAACTCAATCATTAGCCACCAAAATTCATTTTTCTCCTTCTAGAAAAACTAAAATATAAAGTGTTTTTGTTCTTAATTTGTGAGAAATCAAGAGAAGTGCTAGCACACAAAGTTTTCATTTTAATCAAGGGCTGTTCATATGGACGATTGTGGAGGACAAATTCTTTTAGAGACGTCTTGATCTGAACTACCAAAATTAAAAGCTCGAGGTAAGGTGTCACCGGAGTGAACCTCCTCTCTGCCTTTCAGAAATCTTGCCTCTTCTCTGTTTGTGGTAAGATTTGAAAACCCTAGTTTTAAATCAATTAATCGAATTACTTGGATCCGGGTTAGGGTTTGTGATTAAAATTTTTAATTTTCGCTGTGTTTTTGAATCTCGAAACCCAACAAGTCTCTATAATATTTTATCCTAAATTTGTCATTGATGACTGAATTAGAAATCTTTATGATCATGCTTAGAGAAAGCATGATTTTATTGCATCTTTGAGTAGTCAAACTAGATTCCTAGCAAGTAAAAATAATTTAGGATTTAATTCGTTTGTGCCTAGCTCTTGGTTATTTTATTTTAAAGTAGAATAAAATGAGCTAGGTCTTCTTACAGACGGTGCCACTTGATAACTCCGAATTGAATCTTTTTCTGTGGAACTTGCATTGATGAAAAGAATAAGTAAAATGGTGAGTTTTCCCCCATAAATACTTTGAAAATTAAGTCAGTATTTATATGGAGAAATATAATAGTAAAGCGAATAAGTAGAATAGAGTAGAATACAGATGTATAATGTTGGATGATTGCTTGTATGAAGTGATGTCTTGATGTAGAATGATGTGATGATGTTGAATGATGAGAATGAGGAGATGAGTGAATGAATGGCATGAGATGTATATTATAGGGAAAATGTATTGCTTAAATGTCACGACCCAAAACAGGGGCCATGACCGACGCTAGGGAACAGGAATTCTTTTGAATCTGGAACCCGTAGCAAGCCTTAAAATAAAATAAAACAAAACATACAATAGTAATAATAACAACACAATTAAGTAAATATTATGCAGCGGAATAAAATCATAAATATCAAAATAATATTTCCACCAAATGAAATTAAATCAAATCCTCATCTCATATATAAATAACTTTTTAATACAAATATAGTTCAAATATTTAAAGTACATATCTTATACAAATATAATACAACAATCTCATAATCGACCATAACTACTGTAGTGTCTAGATTATAAAATAAAACTCAGATATGCAATTTACATAAAGAAGCCGGAGCGGAAGAAATCCGGCATACAGGCTTGCTACTGAGGTCTGATGAAGATGATTCTGTTGAAAAAATAATCAACGGAGGGGAGTCAGACCTCACTGAGTGAATTACTATAATATATATACATGCATACTAAATGAAAATGCATACAGTCAATAGTATATATATATAAATATATATATAGGCAAATACACATAGATGCAATAAAATCATTTTTTATATATTTTGTCTGAAAACCACTGGTTATGAAGGATCAAATAGAACCCTAGAAAATCGCAACCTCAAAAAAGTGTTAGACAACACTCTAGCCACATAGGCTCACTTATTCCAAAATATTCACTTATTCCATTTAGACAGTAGACTGACCCCGAGACACTAAGTCAACCGAGCTCCAACAGTCTAATTGTCAGTGTGATTGGCCCTGAGACACTTGGTCAACCAAGCTCCAACAATCACACTCCCAAATCATTTCTCACACATCAAATAATCAAATCCAATCAAGTCATAATCCACAAATAGGTTAGTAATTTAACCTAAATTCTATCGGCGTATCGGTACATACTCAGTCTTAGTGCTGCCCACTAGGTAGCACGTTCTATTGATATCCTTCATTGAAATATAAAACATACATTCATAAAAAATAAATGATGCATGAATTTAAATACAATAGCAACAAAAACCATATATATACTGGAAGTATACCAAAAGTAAACCAGGTATATTTCAAGTATATATACGTCAAATAAATCCAATTAAATTACAAAATAAACTAGAAATGTATTTAAAAACATTTTAAACATAATTCGTTAGTAAAACATGCATATAGTTTAAAATAAACCAAAAGTAAACTAAAATAAACTCAAGTACTAATTAATACCATTATGCATTTTAGTCAAAATAAAACATAGATTTTTAAAATCATGCACCCTAGAGCATATATACATAGAATAGTAACTCACAATTATTGCGCTCCTCGAGATGGGTCCGATGGGCCTGGTCCATTAGGCCTCGATCTCGGTGTAACTAAACAAATAGATAACGATAAGAATCAAAATAAATCTAACAGAAGTTCTAAAGACTCGATCTAGATTACCAGACATAGAATTAAATCAGAATTCGACCGGACATCACATTTTACGAGAATTCTACCGAAAATCCGACAGAACCTCCCTTGTAAAATGGACATCTCTCTACTCAAAGAGTAGAGCCGGCCCTGCAAAAAAACACACTTCGAAAAATAGACACATAATTACAACCACAATCCCTCGGCCGGACTCCAAACTACAATTCATCGATCGAGGTCCACAATTCACAAAATAATACAGAATTACCAAAAATACCCTTGTATAATAAAAATACATTTTATAAGTAGAAATTACGTAATTAACCCCAAAACACAGTAAAAACTGATAAAAACTCATTTTATTAAAAAAATCGTATAATATATATAATTTGAAAATAATTTACGAAAAAAATAGTTTTAATTAGTTAAAAATACCAAATAATTTGTAGAAATCATTTTTATATCCTAAATAACTATTAAAACCGATTTAATTACATTTTTAGACAATTTAGTGTAAAATTACCAAAATATCCCTATATATATAAATATACTAAAATAAATCCAAAAATTCACCAAAAATTATATAATTGCAAAAAATTAATTTTCTCAATTAATATATCAATAATATCACTAAATAAACTCAATTAACTAATTAACTTCAATTAAACACATAATTAACCCTATTTTTCAAAATTACATAAACTAAATAAATTCAAAATAAATACATAAAAATTCAAAAAAATTAAAAATAAATTTCTATAATTCATTTCAACACCTATATTTACCATAAAACACATTTTCATAATTTAATTAATTAATTTTCAAAAATTAGAAAATATTAATAAAATAATAAAAAATACCCAAAAATCAAAATAAATTCTAAAAATTCTAAAAAAATTCACACATGAAGATTAAGCTACTAGGATAAAATTTTGTGAAGAAATTTTTCATGAATCAATCCAATTAAAGCTAAAAAAAATTGAAAACTCAAGTTGACCGAAATGAAGATCAAGCTCAAACCTCAACAACCACCCGTTTTTTGGCCAAAATAAGCTTATAATAGGGACCACCAGAGCTCAGGGAGTCGATGGAGACCGACGGTGCGTGAAATGGTGGCCGGAATCACGATCGACGGTAAAGAGCTTCACACGCTGCCACAGCAAATTCCGGGCGTTCCAACGAGCTTTCAATGACCTGATCACATCGGAGAGGAAGAGGAAGGAGGGGGGAGGAGGTTGGTGGCAGTGAAGGGCGGTCCGACGTGCCAAACCGAGAGGCACAGTGAGGGTAGGGCGTCGGGGAAGAAGAAGGAGGAGAGAGGGGCAGTTTGGTAATTTGGCAAAGTTTGATTTTTTAAACTATATATTATGTATATATATGTATATATATAATCACACTATATATTATAATAATATAAACTCCCACACACATTAAATATACTCCACACACATATAATTTAATATATTAATAATTTTATACACTAAAAAATAATTAAATAATATTAAAACTAAATAATAAATAATAAAAAATTAGAGTAATTAATTAAACCCTAGTTTAATTTAAATATATACACATATATACACTCTATTTAGCACTTTAAAAATATATATGAGTTCATGCAAATGCGTAAATCTATTTAAAATAATTAATATTAAATTATTTACGTGTCAATTTTTTTGAAAGTGCAAGTCCCGGGAAAATTTTACGTAAAGTACTTAAAATAATATAAAATAATTAAAATTAGCTTTAATTAAATAACAAACTCATAAAATATCAAAGATATATATACAAAAATTATTAACATTGTATATCCGGATGCATTATAAAAATATTTAAAAACACGGGATATTACATCAAACCTCTTAGGAATAAGATTTCTTAATCTTGTAGGATTTTCTTGTTTAGGAGAAAATAGATTTGTTTATCAAGCTTTTTTCTTATTTAAGTATTTTTCCTCTTTAGGGATTACAACCCTTATTAGAATAGGATACTGATATGAGGTATCAATTATGAAATGTGCATAATTGTTTGAAATTAAGGGCAATTAAATTATTTAAATTTGTTAATAAAATCAAAATGAAGTGCAATTATTAAGAGAAAGAGTGAAAAAATCTAAAAAAAAAAAAAAGAGTTTTAGCGCTTTTGATAATTTTAACAAGTCTTTTTAATTTTAACTTCTTTAGTTTTTTGCAATTTCATGCACAGATTAAAAAGTTCGGTGGAATTTTAATGACATATCCATAGGAAAAATTTGAGTCAATTCATGTAAGCGCTACGTCAAAATGCAACGTTTTAGCTATTTGTAAAAAAATACACGACCTTTGTCTTTTTTGTAATTTAATCACAACTTGTTAATTTGATAAATTGATACATAATTTTTTATTTGATTAATGTATTTTAATTGATGCATGTAAAATTAAATATTTAAGTAATGAGAATTCAAAATTAATTTTTATAATTAAAAAAATATAAAATTTATTGCTTATTTTTATGTAAAATATAAATTAATTTTTCTAATACAGCTATTAATTAAAAAAATTAATTAATTACAATAAATTCATCTATAAAAGAAAAAAGTAAGATTTAATTTCAATAAAACGTATAAATCATTAAATATTTCATGCGTTGATTTAATTTGAAAATTTACTTAATATGTAAGTCCATTGAAATAATAAAATATCAATTTAATTGAACTAAGTATTTAAATATTTTAAATATTTCCTTTGAGTTAAATTATTATTTTAAAATAGTTTAATTTTAATATTTTAAAACAATAGCCTAAAGCAACTAAATACATATCAAATTTGATGTTCATTACATAAAAGTAAGTAATAACATTTATATTAGTTTAATTAGAAAAATTAATTTTAATTCTTATTTTTTTAAATATTTATTTTACATACATCAATTAAAAAATATAAATTTAAATAAAAAAATATTTTTTAATTTGTAAAAATTAATAATTAGTGATTAAATTATAAAATGGTTAAGAGTATTTTTTTTAAATAGCCCAAACTATACATTTTGACATGGTGTTTACATGAATAGATTTATATATATTTTTTTAATGAACATACAGTTAAAATTTTACTAAATTTTTACGTGGTGCATGAAAGTATTAAATTTAAAAAATTGACGAAATAATATTATAAAATTTAAAACACCTGAAAATTACCAAAAGCACCAAAGCTAATAATTTTTTTTTTTTAAATAATTTGCCTAAAATAATATTATGGCAAGACAGGCTGAAAATCCGCACAAAAATTGTTGCAATGGAAGAGAAGGAAAAGGAATCAAAATTAAATAGAGCGTATAAATATGGTTAAATTTACGTTACCTCACAACAATCACTGACAAGTTGGCCAAATTGCCTAATGATAAGTCTAATCCAATATTCAAAGAGATACAACATTAACCCCACCAATAAACTCAATAAAAAATCCACAAACAATCCAACGGAGGAGTCGTGTCTAAATCGCTCACTCTCTCTGCCTCAGTTCCTCTGTTCTTGCAGAATCATTTTTCAAGATGATCTTCCTTCGATCCACTCTTAAATCTCAGGTATATGCGTCTTCAATTCAGTTGTTCATCAGATTCCTTTTCCTGCGCAAAATTTGCCCGCGTTCCTCGCTTTTCGGATCAAACGTCTCCATGCATTGTTTTTCTCATTATCATTTTTCTTTCTTTTGATGTTTGGTTAATGTGGTTTTGTTTAAGGTTTGGGTTCTTGTTCAAGTACATAGCTTCTGGGTTCTTGTTTGTGTTTCTTGCTTTTTGTAGCTTGTGTCTCTGTCTCTGTCGATATATATATATATATATATATATATATATTTTTTTTTTTTCTTTTCCAACGGTTTACTGTCTGTATATTTTTAGCTTTGCTGTCCTGTTTGGTTGATGAGATTAGTTTTTGCCAAATTTTTTGATATGTGGTTTTGATGGCCTCAATGTCAATCCCAAGGGATTCAATGCTTTAATTTCAAAATATCTAGCGGTGGTCATTGGCATCTTTGGTCAAATTTTTTAATTTTGTTACTTTGAAGTGGAAATATGTATTTTTATAATGTGTTTTAAACTTTGACGCATTGGCTACTGAACTAATTATCACAGAGAATTAAAAGGAGGAAAAGAAACATAAACATTAAACAAAATGCAAACATTCTTCTGCTTAATTGAAGCTTGGAAGAAACTTTGATAAAATACATTTTAACTAAAGAAAATTAACAAAACTCAGCAGTGAAATAATGCACTATTTTAGTGAGTCCCCTGAAGCCAACTGAACTGGAGCCATCATTAATGGTTTCAGGATTGTTTTGGACATTATGTAAAATTATTCACTTGCAAGTTTTTTCTACTGCCAGCTGTGATTCTTTTTGCCTTCTTTTCCGATTGATCCATTTATGGTGTATCTGTTGGGTCCATAAATTGATATATGCATTTGGTTGGCTGTGCAAGTCTTCTCATCCAGTTTTGTCTGCCTTTCAGCTTGCTTCATGCATCAAACCTGCTAATGCTTCTGGAAGCTCACAAAAACATCTTCAAGCTCCGTTATTGTCCAGACTGTTCACTTCTCAGGGATCTGTGCAAAGGGAAAGTGATAATGGAAGGTGTATTTAATTATACAATTACAATTTATACTCAGATCTCTTTCCTCCATCAATGAATTTTTTCTTTTGGACGCATCTGTAGAATATATGGGCATCCTCAGATATGCATGCATAATCTATATTAATGTTAAAATTGGCGGCTTTGCACAAGAGTTCAATTTTGGACCTGCATATTATCTAATTAATTTCGGTTATTGTAGTTACAAAGGGCATGATATGTTGGCACCTTTTACTGCTGGGTGGCAGTCTACGGATTTGGATCCTCTAGTTATAGAGAAGTCTGAGGTGTAATTTCTTCGGCTCTCTTCTTTGATTGTCTGGCATTGCTTCAATTATTTGGTTACCAAATAACTTCTCTTGATAATCTTGAGCTGTTTCTCTTCTTACTTGTATAACTAACTGGAATTTACCAATGATTTAGGGTAGCTATGTTTATGACATTAACGGGAACAAGTATCTCGATTCTCTTGCTGGTCTTTGGTGCACAGCATTGGGTAATGATGATGCTTTCTTCTTTTTCATTTCTTCCTCACATAAACCCTTTGTTGACATTTCTTTGTACATCTTGAATCTGTCTTTCTTTTAGTACTTAAGTTGTTTTCAACTATTACTTTGCATTCATGCTTGACGTCTACTTGAGTGGTGAGCAGTGACCTAAGAGAATGCAAAATAGAGAATTTATCAGTATTTTCTTCAATAAAGAATTTTAATTTTTTAATTGATTGGAAAAACAATTCTATAAAAAATATTTATCACTACTACAAAAGTTTGAAAAGAGAACTGAAAAGCATGAAAGTAATATAATACAATATCTCTAAAGATAAAGAATAAATGAAAAGTGGTTAAGACTTAGAACTAGATAAGTATAATGACCTACTAGAGGAAGTGAAGATTATGCTTCTGAAAGAAGAAAGGAGTCCTTAATTGATGCTACTCTCTGATTTAATAATCTTTAAAATTGCAAGTAAATACATAACCTATTTCACTTTGTACTCAGTTCCTTAATTCTCAACTTCTATAAGGCCACAACTCTATCCAAACAAATTCTTGACAAGATTATTTAGTTAGGTTGCTAAATACCTTTTCCTTTTTTCTTCTTTGTTATTTTTTGTCTTGCTTTGAAAGTGAAAACCCATGTTTGGTTTGGTATAGAATAATAAAGGCTACTTTTCAAATGCCAGAGAAAGGTAACTTTTTTTAAAAGAAACTGAATAATTTGTAGCACCACCTCCACCCACCATTCCTGCCACTAGGAGGACGTGCACACACACATACATAAACATCATAATAAGTTCCATTTCAAATTGTGAAAGGTTACTCCTGCTAGTGCCTTTTCTTGTCTAATAGAACCAATTTTCTTATACTATAGAAACACAACATAGTTGGATTTTCCAAAAAAAAAAAAAAAAAATTTTATAGAAGTTTCTTAAGTATCATTACAATATACCTAAAATCAATTGTGAAAGAAATGTGGTTTTTACTTGTCTTTTAAGATTCTCAATCATATGGTATCTACAATGGCTTTTAACCATATCCATGCCTAAGAGTGTAAAAGAGCCATGCCCATAAGGGCTTGGCCATTAGGCCAAAGCAACACAGGCAAATATTGTGAGTTTTGACTAGTCACTTAAATGTTAAATTATAGAATATGGGCATTTGGAAATGCATAGAGCTATAAGAGCACTGTTCCACATGTTTACATAGGTCCCAGTGATGTAGTTGTAATGGAAAAAATTGGAAGCAAATTCTGATTCTTAGTTGGCTATATGCAGGGGGAAATGAACCACGGCTTGTGGCTGCTGCAACAGAACAATTGAACAAGTTGCCATTTTACCACTCATTCTGGAATCGTACTACAAAACCTTCTTTGGTACCCCTGTTCTTTTCCGCTTTCTACATTCAGACAAGTACTACTGGATTTAAAATTAATTAGCACATATTCTTTTTTTTTTCCAGAATGCCGCTTCTACATAAATCATGCTTGTTTGATCCTTTCCATGTTCAAACAGATGCTGGTTATAAAATTTTGTACCTCAAAGGAATTTATTTTGCATGATCTATGAAATATATTTAAAAAAAAAAAAATGTTCTCAGACACTTCTCATCAATCATAACAAATTTTATGATCTTTTCCATGTTCAGACAGAGACTGGATATAACATTTTATTATCTCATGTCTATTTGCATCAAAAGTTCTCTAATTCCCAAGTGAATATATTTTGCACAATCTATAAATATCTTGCTTGGTTTTCTATCTCTCTATAAATATCTTGCTTGATTTTCTATCTCTTAGAAACCTTTTTCTGCATCAATCATTACAAAATATTTGATGGGATATCTTTTGAAAATGCTCTCTATTCTCTTTTAAATTATCTGACAGGATCTTGCGAAGGAACTTCTAGAAACTTTTACTGCAAGTAAAATGGCAAAAGCTTTCTTTACAAATAGTGGATCAGAAGCCAATGACACTCAGGTTTACTTTTTATATATTATTTTCTAGCACTTTATTGTTGTTGTTGTTGTTACTCTGCTGCTGCTGCAATTGTGCCTGTGTTATGAATTCTCTTAACTGAAGTTGATAATATAGCCTTTGAACTAAAGTTCTGATGACACTTTAAGGGCTTTAGTTAGTTGGAAAAATATGTGAATGAACAATGGCTTGGCATATTTGCAATTCAATACGCCAAGCCATAGTAATAAAATTCAAATACTCAGCGTATTTGCAATTCAACCAGTAGGATAAGAGATTTAAAATATAGTTGATCTTTTAATTGATTATGTTTGATGACTGAAGAATAATAAGTATTTAATGAGCAAACTAAGTATTGTTAAACATGGATCGTGCTTTGATGTTGCTATACTTAGATGTTTATTAAGATGGTAATGGTGATAAATGCACTAGACCTTTATGCTTACTTTTCTGATCAGCAAAGACCAGTGCTCTATCTTTTTTCTTTATCATAATTCTTTTCACTCAATAAATTTTAGGTGAAGCTTGTGTGGTACTACAACAATGCTCTTGGAAGACCAGATAAAAAGAAATTTATCGCTCGAGCAAAGTCGTACGTTGACTACAATATTGAGAATCTTCCACATATTTTTCCTGTGTTATCATTTCTCCTGATCTCTAATTATAATATTTTTGCATCACAGCTACCATGGTTCAACCTTGATATCAGCTAGTCTTTCTGGGTGGGATGATTTTTAACTTTTTCTTTTAATGAAAATCTCAGTGCTTTACTTATGAATTATTCGATAAATATCACTAACAGATAAAATAAAAATCACAGGCTTCCAGCATTGCACCAAAAATTTGATCTTCCTGCTCCATTTGTATTGCACACTGACTGTCCTCATTATTGGCGTTATCATCTTCCAGGTTGCAATAATTGCATTACTTCTGGAATGCTTTATGTAATGAAAGAACTTATATTAGTCATGCTTATTCCTGTATCAGGTGAGACAGAGGAGGAATTCTCAAGTAGATTGGCTAATAATTTGGAGAATCTAATCCAAAAGGAGGGTCCAGAGACGGTATTTAATTTAATTTTAGGAATTCATTTCAGAACAAGAAGGTTGCTTTTTGTTGCTGAACTGCTATAAATGTTCATTTCAGATTGCTGCTTTTATAGCTGAGCCTGTCATGGGGGCAGGAGGTGTGATACCTCCCCCTGCAACTTATTTTGAAAAGGTCAGATGTAGCTTAGTTGTGATTTATTTTGACAGGGATTATTGTGGATACAATGCTTGTTTTGATGCTTTTTAATGAAAATGGAATATTGCAAGGTGTTGGGAGTACTAATTTGGGCTTCAGATGATATGTTGTTGACAGGGAAATGTTTACTTTGATGCTTACTGGTGAAAATCACTATTTCTGATGGTTTTTCAGAATGTTGTTGGAATACTTATTTGCTGGGGATAACATGTTTAAAAAAGGAAATGATTACTTTGGTGCTTAGACCATGCAAAATACCTGTGTTTTGTTGGAACACTTAATTCGGTGATATTCTAGTGAATGTTGCTGTTCATGTTTTTCACTTTGTCTCTTTACTCTTTCTCGCTTGCTGGTTCAGGTGTAATCTGCTTTTTAACTATTTTAACATTTTTTACATGTTTCAGGTGCAAGCTGTTGTAAAAAAATATGATATTCTTTTTATTGCGGATGAGGTACCCTGATAATATATCGATATTTCCATGTATCTAATGTCTAAACTCTCTATTACTTGTTTCTCTAGCTATTTATCTTCATTTCTGTTATTGTAGGTCATTTGTGCATTTGGAAGGCTTGGGACAATGTTTGGGTGTGACAAATACAACATTAAGCCAGATCTTGTATCTTTAGCAAAGGTAAATTGAAGAAACCTTTTTTCCTTATGTGTATGGTTGAAACAGTATTTAATTTGTTTTTGTTCTGGTTTTGGGTTGTCAGGCACTTTCTTCTGCATATATGCCAATTGGAGCTGTTATGGTGAGCCCAGAAGTTTCAGATGTTATAAATTCTCAGAGTAACAAGCTTGGTATGCTGATGATACTCAGATTCTGGTGTTTCTTATCATCAGTATAATAGACTCTAACCTAATGTCTTCTATATCAGGTACTTTCTCTCATGGATTCACTTATTCTGGCCATCCTGTTTCTTGTGCGGTTGCTAGTGAAGCTCTGAAGATATACAAGTATGTCTTTTTCTATATTGCTGTTGGAAATTTGAACACAAAACTCTAATGCATTATTCCTAGCACTGCATATTGACACAAATAATCCTATGGAATATTGTGTTTCATTCTGATCATGACCACCGAGAACAGGATGAGTCCTTTAAAAATTTCAAGGAGACAGGCCATCATTGGTGCCCCATGAATGTGCATTTGTGATATTTTTTTCTTCCCATTGACAATGATGACAATAATGTGTTTATTTGTCAATAAATTATTCTTATAAGCTCACTCAGTGGTAATTCATTTTTAGGTTAACAATAAATATATTTCTCTTAAAGAATGTGGTGGTGAATTAAATCTGTAATTATTTGCAGGGAGAGAAACATTGCCGAGCAAGTAAGTAAAATTGCCCCTAGATTTCAAGATGGTTTAAAAGCCTTTTCAGACAGTCCTGTAATAGGAGAGGTACACTCTCCATCTTAAACATTTTATTTTACTTGAGGATCATACCAGTTAACGGACATGTAGTAACATACCTGTAATTTTCTTCTGCTGCAGATACGGGGAACGGGCTTGATTCTTGGTACAGAGTTCACTGATAACAAGTCACCTCATGATCTATTTCCTGCTGAATGGGGCAAGTTTCATCTTTTTTTGCAGTTTCCCATTAAATTTAAATTTTTTTAAGGATGTGTTGGTCCCTTTGCCTCAATTAGTTTTGGAATCTTTTTACTTATTTTTTTTTTCACTAATTGTACGTCTCCAGAAACAATTTTCTGAAAACTTGCACCTGAATATCCCTCTGTTTTGAGAATAGGAGAAAATTGCTTTATGTAGTTTTAAAACTTTCTCCAATGATAGCTGGCAGACATTTGTCTGAAGAGCAAGATAATTCGAAATATTTGTTTCTTCTCATTTGAAAGCAAATACTTCAAAACAAAAAATCAAAACAGATTCAACAAGGATGTGTTTTTTGTGGCAAGTTGCTGCCTGCTCATGGACAGGAGTTGCATTTTGAGAATTCATTTATTTATTTTTCTTTTGTCTTTAATTCTTTTTGACAATTTGGCTCCAGGCATAGGCGCATATTTTGGAGCACAGTGTCAGAAGCATGGGATGCTTGTACGTGTTGCAGGGGATAACATACTGATGTCTCCTCCACTGATAATCACTAGTAAAGAGGTTGACGAGGTATGTTTTCGTGGGTATTTTATAAAAAGATATTTGCTTGCTACTTAATAACTGGAAAGAATAAGATTGTGCATTACATAGAGTTTAGGCCAAATTACAGTAGAAGGCGATTGAGAAAGCAAAACCCAATTACTCCGAAGTTGGGTAGCATTTGCCATTTGTGCGAGTGCTTGAAGTGCAATCGTGCATCTTTTTATTCAGAGATCACAGTGAACATTTTCTTGGAATTAGTTGGATATCGTAGGCTTGTTTTTGACGCTTGATGTTGGGTGCAACGTTTTCCGAAACAGAACAACTGAAGCTTTAGTATATTTTGTTTGCAGATAATTAGCATATATGGAATAGCACTGAAGGCTACTGAAGCAAGGGTGAATGAACTGAAGAATCAACAAAAGAAGCAGTAAGCAAACATGGTTGATAATGGCGAAAATTATGTGCACTTTTATGTAGAGCAATGTACTTGTGAATTATGATGCATTTGATGCTTAATAAAAGCATTTATAGGGTTGTTGCTCCATTTTGTATCTCAATTTTAGTCTTTTCTTGTTCCGTTTGTGTCTTAATTTGAGTCTTTTATTTTTCCAATTCAAACTTCGATTGAAGCAGATTCTATAGGTGACTAACTACAACTAATTTATTCCTGGTTGCAAAAGAATCTTCCTCCATGTCAACAAAAACAAGTCATAACGTGCTAAAACTGTGAGGCAGTTGTCACTGTTTTCTTCGAGGGACTAACTGTGAAACCCTGCAGTTAAAAAGGTGAACATATTTGGGCGAGACTTTTACAATTTTTTTTTTTTTTGAAAGAGACTTTTACAATTGGGTAAGTGGTTTTCGTATTTACTTTATTTATGTTGGGGAAAGCTCAACTTTTGCAGGAAATTTAAGTTTTGCTTTTTGGTAAAATTAGTTTCATAGTTTTTTTTTGACATTTAAATATCGTAGGTTTTATATTTATTTTACTTTTTAGTATCATTCTAGTAAATATTGTTTAAAATATATGCTTTAATATAAAATAATATGCATTTTAAATACTAAAATTACATAATAAATAATATATTATTCAATTAACTTCAATAAAATCATAAAATATTAAGTTTATATTTTCTTTCATTTTTATTATGAATAAAAATTAATAATTTCTAAAATAAAGTTACAATATTTTTAAGAATTTCAATTGGTTTTGTTACTCATGAATTATATATAAAATAAATTTATCATTGAAACTTAATAATATATCAATATTTTCTACAAAATAGAGTATTTAAATGCTTTTCATAAAATTACAGGAATCAAAATTGTATTTTTTTTAATTTAATATGTTTTCGTTAATTTTAGTTTTTTAAGCTTTGATAAAAATATTTAATTTAAATCTTTTTTATTTTAACACGTTAAAGTTAAACGGAATGTCCACACATGCCTAAACTAAAATAAAGTAATTCAAATAAATTTTTTTGTAAAAATAAAATTTCATCTTTTTTTATGCTTGATTATATATATAATTCAAAGAGTTTAAGTAAGCAATTTTAATACAACGGAAACTATAAAACCGTTGCTGAAAGTTGGTACTATTGGCTGATAATTATTAGTTGATTGTTGATTAATGTCGAATACTTGGTAAAACTAATTATAACGGCTTATATTTATATGTTTAATGATTATTATAAATATAATTAAGTTTTTCAAAATTCTGAAATTTCACATTCATTGTTATTTAATTATACATATTAATTTAAAAAGTATCTTATATTTATAATTTTTAAATATAATTTTTAAAGTATCTTATATTTATATTTATACATATGTACAATTAGTGTATGAAGTTTTAAATTTTTGGTTTTAGTTAACAGTTTAAACTTATTATTTTTGTCTTATTTTAGTGCTTTTGGTGAATGAGCAGTGATATGAGTGTTTTGTCAGTTTATGTAGGACACATCATCTACACATGTTTGATGCCACATCTTTATCTACACATGGATACACGTCATTTATCAAAGGGAAAACTCATCCTTAGCCCCCTAAATTTATTGGCTTTTAGTTTTAGGCTCCCAAATGTTTGTTTTGTATATTTAGACATTTAAATTTTATGAATTTGAAGTTTTAAACCATTATGTCAATTTTTTAACATAAATTATTTCGTTTTGATTCTTGAAGTTTTATATTTCAAACATTTATACCATTTTTCACTTTTTAACACTTATATCACATTTGAAATTTTTTCACTGGTAAAAAATAAATTTACTTATTTTAATTTATAATATTTTAAATTATTATATACATATTTAAATAATTTTAAATTTTAAAATTAAACAAACAAATTAATGCTAAGATAAAAAAAATTATAATAATACTACTATTTTTTACAATATTTTAAATTATTATGAATAAAATTTTATAATATAAATTTTTTTCATGTTCCCAAAAAACATGATAAAAAAATGAAAGTTAAGATACCAGTTATAAAGAATTTGAATTGGTTGGAAAATGTATCACTGTTTTTTAGTGATGTATAGATATACATTGATATCCACTATTTATAAAAGTTATATTATAAAAAATTATTCATAATAATTTAATTAAAATTTTGTGTAAAAAACTAAAAAATGTATTAAAAATATAAAATTTAAATTTTGAAGATTTATGAAATATTTTTTTTATCATAATCTCTTTTAAATATGGTGTTCTTTTTCATCATAATATTTTATTTTGAAAAATAATATTTTAATTTTAATATTTTTATATTAACATTAATCTGTTTATTTATTTTTAAAATTTAAAATTATTTAAAAATGTATATAAATTTATGTTTTTAATTTAAAATATTAGAAATTAAAATAAGTAAATTTATTTTTTACTGGTGAAATTTTTTTAAAAGTGATGTAAGTATTAAAAGGTAAAAAATGGTATAAATGTTACAAATATAGAACTTTCAAGGACCAAAAAATTTTTTTTTTTTTTTTGGCTAAAAATTAATAAAAGGGTTTAAAACTTCAAACCTGTAAAGTTTGAGGGTCTAGACATACAAAATAAAACTTTAAGGTTCTAAAACTAAAGAGCTAATAAGTTTAAGGGACTTAGGACTGATTTTGCCTTTATAAAAAAATATAATTCTTTTTCAAAATGAGAATAAAAAGTTAAAAAAAAAAAACCAAAGGAGAAATTGGCAAGGAAGAGAGAAGAAGAAATAAATTTGCAGGTTAAACATAGAGACAATTATTCAATTTAGGAATTTTTTTATAAATAGACAAAAATAAAAAATAATATAAAAAACCATATTGACCACAAATATTTTTAAAAATAGCTTTAAGCATTTATTTTTTGTTTCAAATCTAGGCCATATATAAGATTACCTTATTCAGCTATAAGACAAACGTTTCAAAACAAGCAAAATATATTTCCTAAACAAATACTAATTCCTAAAAAAAAAAAAACCATAATCAGCTCAACGAATCTTCTTCACCAATTGATCAACTCAAACTTCTTCTCCAACTCTTTCAATCCATCAAAATCGCGATAAGCTCAAACTTGCATTTTGTTTCTCTAATTATTAATTTTTTTTTCTTTTTTCTTCTTGTTTTTGCAATAGCAATCATCTCTAGCTCAAGTTTCTTGATCTAAAAAAGTTAGATCTGCAATAAGTTTCTTCAACAAATCAGAGAGATCAACATTAAAATAATAATGAAAAATAGCATTGAAGATCAAAGGCAACAATCATTCATAAACCAAGTATACAACTCATAAACATATCATATATGGTTTTCTATTTTTATAAATTCACATTTTTTGAATAAAAAACACTAAATCATAATTATAAAAAAAATTTAAACTTAATTTAAACAACATAAATGTTGTTTCAATAGTTATAAACAATAAAAACAATATTCATCATTAGTTTCTTAGAAAAAAAAGCAACAAGAAACAACAAAAGCTGAAAACATAAGGGAAAAAAGCAACACAAAGCAATAAGTAACAATAAAAACCTGATAACATGAGAAAAAAAAAGAAACAATAAGCAACAATGTTTTAAACATAAAAATGACTAGCCGATTTATTTGATTTTTTAATTACAGGTACAATGGAAGTCATATTTATTTTCATTTATCATAATGGGAATTGGAATAAAGTAATGAATTACATTGATTTTGATGTGATAGGAATTACTATATAACCAAACTGCAGCTTTGTCGAAATGTTGAAAATACTATTAGAGCAGCTTCGAATTGAAATAGAATTTTAGAAAATGATTATCAAGTACAAAGTGAGAGAAAATTACCCACCTTTAAAAATAAAAGACAATGCAACTCTATTCTTCTATTTATAACTAAAGAAGAAAGAGTTTGATTTCACAAAATTCCCTCTATGCATCACTATTGATAAGAAGGAATTTCTAGAAACAAGCTTTAACAACATGGTATTGGTGGTTAACAATAATTAACAACTGAAACATATTTGATATCACATTTTGAACACAACTCAACAAACATAGAAGCAAATAACCAAAATTCAAATTTTTTGGATTATGCAAAAATGATGATAGACATGCTTTTACTAGAATATGAGAGTGAAGAATCAATCATCCATAATTTGTAATAAAAAAAACAACAAAACCTGAAGAAGGTATAATATACAACAACAAAGAAGAATTCAAAAAAGAATTAAGATTTATTGCTATCAAGAACCACTTCCAATATAGAAAATTAAGACAAAAAATCTGAGCTTTGTTGCAAAATGCTTGGATGAAAAATGTAGTTATGTGATAAGAGCTTCAAAAATGGAAAAACAGATAAATTTATTGTCAAAAGGTTTAATAATATCCATACCTATAACATGGACATCATATTAGCAGACTAAAGACAAGCAACAACGTCTTTAGTGGCTAAATGCATAATATTAAAATATCAAAGTATCAAAACCATCTATTCACGAACACTTATAATCGAAGATATGAATGAAGAGTATGACATTAATATAAACTACTCAAAACCATGGAGATTAAAATAAAATGCACTTCAAATGCTAAGAGGTAAATAAGATGAATCCTATACACTTTTATCAAGTTTCCTATATATGTTGAAGACAACAAATCCAGGATTAATTGTTGACCTCAATACGAAAGAAGATGATTACTCATTCCTCTATGTGTTCATGGAACTTGATGCATCAATAAAAGGATGAAAATATTATAGATCAATTGTAGTAGTTGTTGGCACATTTCTTATAGGAACATATGGTGGCATGTTGCTTTTTAGCAACAACATAAGATGCTAGTAGTAAGATCTTTCCTCCTGCTTTCTCCATCGTTGACTTTAAAAATGATGAATGTTAGGAATGATTCTTTAGAAAAATTAAACATGCTTTTGGTTATAGAGAAGGATTCTCCATAATTTCTAATAGACATGAAAGTATGGAGAAAGCAGTACAAGAAATATACCTTAAAGCAGCCCATGGTATTTATATATACCATCTTTTAAACAACCTGAAGAACAACTTAAAAAAAAACTCAAAAGCATCAAGGATTCTTTTTTTAAAGTAGCAAAAGCATATATTGTTGAAGAGTTTGAGTACCACATGAACAACTCGGACAAGATTGATAAAAGAATAACCCTATACCTAAAAAATATTGGGTATCATAAATGGGCTAGACCTTTTTCAATCAACAATAGAAACTTAGCAATGACTTCAAATATCATTGAATTATTGTATGTAGTGATCAAGAAAGCTAAAGACCTATCGATAACAACATTACTAGAGTACTTACATGCTTTAGTATAAGAATGGACCTATACACATAGGAATCTTGTAAGATCTATATTTAGTGTGCTTGCAAAAAGACCACAAGATATGATCAATGACAACCTCATGAAAAGCCTAATGCTATAGGTTATATTATTACTTATTTGTTTACTATTACTTATGTTGTTTTTTATTGCAATTGTAGTTATTTCTTATCCTATAATTATTTTTCTTATAATATTTCTTATTATAGCAATAATAAAGCAATAAAACGTAATAAATAATTTTGATGTGTTATTATTTATGTTTTCCCCATTATTTTAATGTAGGTTAAACCTTCAACTGAAGAAATATTCATTATGTATGACTTAAATACAACGTTCATTGCGAAAATGGAAGAAAGAAAATGCATATGTAATAGGTTCTAAATTGATGAGCTACCATGTTCACATGTACTTGCAATATTAAAGCAAATGAATCAAGATCCATAGAGATATTACTCACATTTTTGCATAAAGCAGACATTATTGGAAAAATACAAAGAAATAGTACATCTAATTCCAAATCAAGCAACATGGAAAACTTTAGATGAAGAGCAATAAATACAAGTAGATCCACAGTAAGCAGAATAAAAACACTATGGGAAAATGGAAATGAATCAACTGTGAGAAATATGGACAACTTGGGCACAACAGAAAAACATGCAGAAGTGCACCTAAAAAAATCTAAAATGAAACATTTTCTTTTTTATAAGTGCAAAAATTTTAATTCTTATAGTAAGAATTCACATATTTTCAATAATGTGATTATTGCTACCTAATTTTTTTTTTTTTATTTATTTGTTCACTTTAATATCAGTAATAGTAAGAATTTAAAAAATAACAAAGATAGTAAATAGTGTAAAAACAATAAAGAACAATAGCTAGAAACAATAAGAAACAACATGCAAAAAAAAGCAACAATGGAAATTTGAAAAAGACAACAAATGGCAATAAAAGGCAACAATAAGAAACAATTAAAAAAATCAACATTAACACTAAAAAAATTCACAAAAAACTTTAAAAAACTTGTATTAATAAAGATAAATGTGCATAATGAAAACTCAAACTTAATGTATTCACAAACAAACTATATTACAAAGGAAAATAAATATAAAAAAACTAAACAATACTAAACTAACAAAAACTCCTATTTTGACCTTAGCAATAATGAATATTAATTTTGATATTAAAAAACGTAATTCTGAGCATTTAATTTATTTTTTCAAGTGTGTATAAGTTAGGACTCCATTGGAAGTTAAAATGAAGTATGATTATCTTGGGCTGATTCGACCTCTGAGATTCAAGGAGGCTTTTGACATCCTTAGAGCTCTATAATGAGAAAGTTATATTCTTAACATTTGAAATAGGAATCTTTATCTTTATGAATTGGGCTTGCTTATCAAAATCTGAGTTCATTTGGGTATGTAAATATTAAGTCAAAATCAACATATACAGCTGGCATTTCAGATTGCATAACTCTTAGTATTCTAGACATATCTTGAGGTAAAAAAGCCCAATTTAGGTGATTCAAATGATATGGAAAGGTATGTCAAATGTCTATAACTTTTATGAAGAAAGTATGGGTAAATTCAAACATCTCCAATAGAAAATCATGACTTCAACTGGTGCATAGCTGTCTAATAGTAGTATACATTTTAAATTGCATAGCTATTTGTATTTTAGACATATATTGAGCTACAGATGTCGAATTGAAGTAATTAAAAATGATATAAAAAGATAAATCAAATATATATAACTTTGATGAAGAACATTTAGGCAAATTCGAATGTCTTCAATAAAAAATTATGGTTCAACTTGTGCATAATTGTCTGACTATAATCTACATTTTAGATTGCATAGTGTTTAGTATTTTGGATATATATTGAGCTAAAAAAGTCCTATTGAGTTTATTAAAAATGATATGGAAATATAAATAAAATATCTATAACTTTTATGAAGAAAGTGTGGGAAAAATCAAACATCTTTAGTAGCCAATTACGATTTTAATCCATGCATAGCTGTCTGACAGCATCACCTTCAATAATTCAAAATTATAAACATTGAATTCAAAATATAGATGTTGGACACATTGTTTGCACCTCCAACAACTTTATTTTTGTGTGTTTTTCTATATTAACACCTTAAGAGCTAAATGGAAGTTAAGAAACTTATTTATCATTCATTTTTTCTTAGGTATTCAATCGAGCTCTCAAATTCTCTTAAACAATTCTTTGTTTGTATAACTCTTGTGAGCCTTAGTTGTGTGTTAAAAATGGAATTTCTCTTTATTTTAAATCTTGGGATAGATTAAAAGGGAAGTCAGGTTTATCTCTAAAGGAATCAGTTTAAGTGTTGTCCAATAAAACACTTGGGATTTGGTTTTTTGAGTGAGCCTTAAAAACTCATGTTGTAAGGTTATAAGAATGAGCCATAAAACTCTCGTGTAATCTTAATCTTGTAAATAAGATTATGGGTGATTAAAAATCCTAACTTGAGGATAAGTTACGTAGAGACATAGGATTGTTGTTAAATTCAAACTCTTTAAATTTTTGTGTTCTTCATTCTTCCTTCTCAACTTCCATTAAATTTTTATGTTATTTATTCTTCCTTCTCAACTTCCTTCTTAAATTTTTGGAAAGATAAGTCAAATATATACAACTTTTATGAAGAAATTATGGGCAAATTCAAATATCTATAATAGAAAATTATGGCTTCAACTTGTGCATAGCTGTCTAATGGTACTTTACATTTTAGAATGCACAGTCTTAGTATTTTAGATATATCTTAAGCTACAAATGTAAAATTAAGGTGATTCAAATTGATATGAAAATATAATTCAAATATGTACAACCTTAATGAAGAAAGTTTGAGCAAATTCAAACGTCTTCAATATAAAATGAAGGGTTCAACTTGTGCATAGCTATCTAACAGTAGACTGCATTTTAGATTGCACAAAGCTTAGTATTTTGGACATATATTGAGCTAAAGAAGTCTAATTGAGGTGATTCAAAATGATATGGAAATCTCAGTCAAATATCTACAACTTTTATAAAGAAAGTGTGGGAAAAATTAAACATTTTTAGTAGCCAATTACAATTTCAATCCATTCATAGCTGTCTGATAGCATCACCTTCAATAATTCAAACTTTTAAACATTGAATTAAAAATATAGATGTTGGACACATTATTTTCACCTAAAATGGAAATATTTTTGAGTGTTTGTCTATATAAACACCTCAAGAGCTGAATGGAAGTTAAAAAACTTATTTATCATTCATTATTTTTTAAGCATTCAATTGAGCTCTCAAATTCTCTTAAACAATTCTTTATTTGTATAACTTTTGTGAGAGTTGGTTGTGTGTTAGAAATAGAAATTCTCTTCATCTTAAATCTTAGGATAAAATAGAAGGGAAGTGAGATTTATCTTTAAAGGAATCAGTTTAAGTGTTGTCCATTAAAACACTTAGGATTTGGTTTTTTGAGTAAGCCTTGAAAACTCAAGTTGTAAGGTTGTAAGAGTGAGCCATAAAACTCTTATGTAATCTCAATCTTATGAATAAGATTATGGGTGATTGAAAATCCTAACTTGGGGATAAGTTAGGTAGAGATGTAAGATTGTTGTTGAATTCGAACTCCTTAAATTTTTGTGTTCTTCATTCTTCCTTCTTAACTTCCATTCAATTCTTGTAAATAATTCTTTTAATTTCTCATTTTTATTTGATAGTCTTATTCACCCCCCTCTAGGACACTTTTCAATTGGTATCAAAGCTTGAATTCTAGGTACTTCATTGCTAGAATATAAGATCATGGGGAGTGAATCACAAAACATCTCTTCTCTTAGATCATTCTTTAATGGTAGTGACTACCCACATTGGAAATTCAAAATGGAATTATATCTTGATTGTGATTCCATCAAACTTTAGGACATTGTCCTAAGAGGTTGGGAACCACCTATAACTATCATTGATGGTGTGGTAACTACTCTTGCAAAAAACTAATGTAGTATTGATAATGAAAGAGTCCTAGAGGGGGGGGGGTGAATAGGACGATCAAACAAAAATGGGAAATTAAAGGAATTCTTTGCAAGAATTGAGTAAGAGTTGAGAAGGAAGAATGAAGAGTATAAATATTTAAGGAGTTTGGATTTAACAACAATCCTACGTCTCCACCTAACTTATCCCTAAGTTAGGATTTTTTAATCACCCACAATCTTATTAATAAGATTGAGATTACACAAGAGTTTTATGGCTCACTCTTACAACCTTACAACTTGAGTTTTCAAGGCTTACTCAAAACCAAATTCTCAAGTGTTTTAATGGCTAAACACTTAAACCAATTCCTTTAGAATATAATCTCACTTCCCTTTTTCTAAACCCAAAAAATAGAAGAATAAGAATTTCTATTCTAATCACTCACCAACTCTCACAAGATTTATACATAAAGAATTTGTTTAAAAGAAAGTTTAAGAGCTCAATTGAATGTTTAAGAAAATAATGAATGATAAACAAGTTTTTCTTAACCTTTTAATTGAATTCTAAGTTGTGTTTATATAGAAAAATACTTAAAAATATAGTTTTCAGATGTATCAATCATGTCTCCAACATTTAGAATTGATTTTGAATCAATTCTTGGACTTTTGGCAGCTCAAAGGATGCTCACGGGCGGCTCATGAGTGAATAGTGCTCATGAGGGGTGAAAATATATTCGTTGCATTAAAAAATTCCCATTGGAATGCTATTAGGGGTTTTCTCATGAGCAAGTCATGAGCAAACAGCTCGTGAGGAGCACTCATGAGGGGTGCTACCATTTTTTGGCAAAAACATGCTCCAAAGGCTCCATTGAAGGACATCTCATGACCACTTTAAAAGATGCTCATGAAAAGGACTAAAGAAGATCGATTCAGCCAAAATGTTATCCATAAAAGTTGTAGATAATTATCTTATATTTCCATAAAACTTTAAATCAACTCAATTGGATATCTGTAGCTCAAGATATTTCTGAAATACCAAGAGCTATGCAAACTGAAATGCAAGATGCATATGCTGACTTCGATTGAAGATTTTCATACACAAATGAACTTGGATTTTGACAAGAAAGCTCAATATGGAAATATTAAGATATCTACTTCAAAAGTTAAGAAGCTCATTTTCTCATTTAAGAGTTATAAATATGTCAAAAGTCTTCTTCAATCTCAAAGGTTCAATCAGCCCGAAAAGTCACTATTCATCCAAAAGTGTATATGCTTGGTATATGTTTGGTATATAATTCCCTACACACTTAATTGAAATTATTAGTATAAATTTTTTTTTTCAAATTCCAAAATTAGAAGTTTGATCATGCAAATAGTCAACAATCTCCCCCTTTTTAGTTTTGACAACCAATTTTGAAAAGATGATAAATAATATGTGTGTGTGTAAAAAATAAATAACATGTATAAGCATGGTAAATTAAAATAACTCCCCCTTTCAAATTAAATACATGCAAAAAAATAAAATATTTTGCTCCCCCTGAACATGTGCATAAATTCAATATTTATCATGTATTAGAGCATATAAATAAATGAATTATCATAGCATGTATAATGGTTTAAAAAATATATTCCTTTAACAAAATATATTTCTTTATTTCTCCTCCTTTTTTGGACATGATAAGAAATATAAATAAATTTTATTATCCTTCTTGTAAAAAATAAAGACAACATAAAAAGTTATAAAAAAACATGGCCTAACATAACAAATGATGATAAACATGATTAAAAAAAAATGTTAGACAACATAAAGGAAATAATTTTAAACATATATGCATATAATGTTACTATAATGCATCACAAAATAGTATATATGCTATATTCAAACATCACATGATCATGTAGAGTTTAACTAGTCAATCAATTATACATAATCATGTGGTACTTAACATATCTTAAACACAATTATTGATCCCCTAAGCACATAGCTTCTTCTCCCCCTTTGTCAAAGACAAAAAGAAAAGAGAGAGATATATAAGGGAAAATTGACCTAAGGGAGTCAAAAATACTAGAAGGAATAAAAGATCAAGAACCAAAACAATGCAAGCAAAGATACTCAAAATCTTTATAAAATTCATGTCATTTTAAAAGATAAAAACCATTCCCAAGAAGAATTTATACATGAATATGAATTTTGCATAAATAAGCACAATTAATAGTCATGCATAAAAAATTCATGTCATATACAAACAAAGCAAGCAAAACAAGACTATTTATCACAAGGACAAAACTAGCCACACTTACATTGTTACTAGGCATGCAAAAAAAAATTTTGTGAAATAAATTCAAACAATTTTCTCCCCCTATTTCAATGGATTTAAAAAATTGATATTAAGGACACACTATCACATAGTTATGTCACTTACATAAACACATCTTTGAAAAAAAATTTCTCTTCCTTAAAAGAAATTAACTAAGTATGCATGCAAACTCAATTATTTTTCCTCCTTTGTCAAAATGCAAAGATAGACCAAATCTTAAAAATATCCATGCATTATTAAAGATAAAAACAATTCTTAAGAAAATACAATATATAAAAAATTAAACAAACTCAAATATTTTCTCCCCCCTTGTCAAAATGCAAATAAAATTGCATTTAAATAAGAAAGAGTTTGAAAGAATTTTGAAGAAGTTTAATTGAAAATGTAATTGATTGAAAGTGAAGGGGGATTGAGGGGTATTTATAAAAAAAAAAATTATAAAGAATTTAAAAAGGAAAAAAAAATGCAGGTTACCGTTTGAAACAAAGAAAAAAAATAATAAAATAAAAAAAATTTGGTTGAATGTGCATCCAGACTGCTGCTCAGGAGCAGTCCGCTCATGAGCGGTACTAGATGTTTCATCCATACCACTCCTCACGAGCAGTTCACGAGCAGTCCGCTCGTGAGTGGTTCTGGATGCCCAAACTACAATGGTCACGAGCTTAACGGCTCGTGACTAAAATTGCAAAAAACCCCTTGTACTTTTAAATTTGTTACAATTAAGTCCAAAAAAGGTGACAAATAGGTCTTTGACCATAAAATTAATTATATAATTAAAATAAATGATAGTTAAAACAAATATTTTTGACATAAATAAACAAATCAAAGAGAAAATTTTGCAAATATGTAAATTAAAAAAAATTATTTATTTTTATTTATTTTAAAAAAATGACACTAAAAATAAGCAAAAAATATACAAAGCATGAATTTAGAAAAAAAAAAATCTTACAACTCAAGGTTTATATCCAGAAAATAAATTGAACATAAACTAATAAAAAACAGTCATAAAACACACTTAACAGCTCAAAACTTATATACGAAAAGTATACTGAAAATAAACCAAACAAAAACTGGCATAAAATGAATTAAAAAATATAAAAAAATTGTTGAGGAGGAGGAATATTTATGCTAAATTAAAATAATTAATTAATTGAATTTAGCTTAATAATTAATTATTAATTTGCAAAAAAAAAAAGGAACAAATTCATCAATTTAATAAGTAATCAAGACAAGCTTGAGCCATCAATCATACCCAGTTCATGCTTAATAAAATTCAGTCTTTCCTCACAAAGAGGCTTGGTAAAGATGTTTGCTAATTGATGATTAGTATCAACAAAATCAATAAAAATATCACTATTTTGCACATGATCACGCAAGAAATGATGTCTAATGTCAATATGCTTAGTTCTAGAATGCTAAATGAGATTCTTACTAAGGTTTATAGCACTTGTATTATCACACTTAATTGGAATGTGATTGATATCAATGCCATAGTCCAAAAGTTGTTGTTTTTGCCATAAAACTTAGGTGCAAAACAACTAGCTGCCATATATTCTGCTTTAGCGGTGGATAAGGCAATAGAAACTTGTTTCTTACTAAACCAAGAAACTAAGAAATTTCTTAAAATTTAACAAGTTCCAGAAGTGCTTTTTCTATCTAGTAGGCTACCAAAAAAATCAACATTAGAATAACTAATCAAGTTAAAGGAAGAACTCCTAGGATACCAAAGTCCTAAATGCATTATACCACAAAAATATTTAAAAATCCTTTTGATAGCATTCAAATGAGACTCTCTAGGACTTGATTGAAATCTAGCACACAAGCAAGTAGCAAACATAATATCGAGTCTACTAGCAATTAAATAAAGAAGGGACCCGATCATACCTCTAAATCGCTTTTCATCAATCGGTTTGCCATTCTCATCCTTGTTGAGTTTGGTTGTGGTACTCATTGCAGTTTTGCTTGATTTAGCTCCATCCATTCCAAACTTCTTGAGAATGTCCCTTGCATATTTGGTTTGATTTATGAAAATCCCATCTTTACATTGCTTGATTTGAAGTCCAAGAAAGAACTTGAGTTCTCCCATCATACTCATCTCAAATTCTCCTTGCATTAGCTTAGAGAATTCCTCACACAAGCAATGATTAGTAGCACCAAAAATAATATCATTAACATAAATTTGAACAATTAATAAATCATGCTTGGATTTCTTTATAAAAAGAGTTATGTCAACCTTTCCTTTAGAGAAACCTTTCTCTAGTAAAAAGTTACTCAATCTTTCATACCAAGCTCTTGGAGCTTGTTTTAATCCATACAATGCTTTTTATAATTTAAAAATATGATTTTGAGAGTCAAAATTTTCAAAATCTGGAGGTTGTTCAACATATACCTCCTCTTCAATAAAACCATTTGATAAAGTTTAAAATCCATGTATGATGCAAATGCAAGTAACATCCTAATAGCTTTTAACCTTGCAACAAGGGCAAAGGTTTCATAATAATTAATTCCTTCCTCTTAATTATAACCTTTAACTACTAGTCTAGCTTTGTTCCTAGTTATGATACCTTGTTCATTCATCTTATTTCTAAACACCCATTTGGTGCCAATAATAGGATAATGTTTAGGTCTAGGAACCAAGGTCCAAACCTTGTTTCTCTCAAATTGATTTAACTCTTCTTGCATAGCAAGGACCTAAAATTCATCACTCAAAGCATCATCAACATTTTTGGGTTCAATTTGAGAAATGAAAGCTAAATTAACAATAGACTTGAGTTTAGATCTAGTAGTTACCTCTTTTGTAGTGTCACCTATAATGAGGTCTTGAGGGTGAGCTTTCTTGAATTGCCAATCCTTTGGAAGTTCATCCTTCAAGGTAAGTTGAAGTGTCTCCTTATTTTCCTTCTTGCTTAGATCTTCAAGTTCCAAAGGCTTACTAGCATTTTCTTTTTGTGTTTCCATAATCTCATTATCACCTACAAGATCATCAACACTACAAACATCCTTTCTAGGATCAAGTGAGTTTGATTCATCAAATACCACATGCATTGACTCTTCAAATACTAGAGTTCTCTTATTAAAGACCCTATATGCTTTGCTAGAGATGGAATAGTCTAGGAAAATTCCTTCATCGGCTTTAGAATCAAATTTCTGAAGATTATCCTTAGTTTTCAATATAAAGAACTTGCATCCAAACACTCTTAGATATGAGATTTTGGATTTTCTATTGTTCCATAGCTCATAAGATGTTTTATTTAAAATTGGTCTTTTGAAAACTCGATTTAAAATATAATAAGATGTGTTAACGACTTCCGCCCAAAAGTATAGAGGAAAATTATACTCATGAAGCATTGTTCTAGCCATTTCCACAAAAGTTCTATTTTTCCTTTCAACTACCCTATTTTGTTGAGGAGTTTTAGGAGATGAAAATGTATGAGAAATACCATTTTCATTACAATTGTTTTTGAAAAATTCATTTTCAAATTTGGTTCCATGATCATTTCTAATGGATGAAATACAAAATCCTTTTTCTTTTTGAACTCTTTTTGAAAAATTTTCAAAAGCTTTAAATGCATCATTCTTATGAGTAAGAAAACACACCCAAGTGTATCCAGAGTAATCATCAACCAATACATAAACATAGTGCATTCCACCAAGACTAGTAACTCTAGTTGGTCCAAACAAATCCATATGTATAGGTTCAAGTGGTCTAGAAGTGGACACTATATCTTTTAGCTTAAATGAAGACTTAGATTATTTCCCCTTTTGACAAGCATCACAAGGTTTATCCTTAGTGAATTAAAGCTTAGGTAAACCAATCACAAGTTCATGTTTACGAAGATCATTCAAAAGCTCAAAATTTAAATGTCCTAACCTTCTATGCCATGTCCATGTGTCATGGGAAATTGACATTAAGCATTTCATGTCTTTATTATCAATTTTATTCAAGTCAATAACATAAACATTATATACTCTTTCACCACTAAAAATTACTTTGTCTTCATCAAGACTACTAACAAAGCAATTTCTAGGATAGAAAGTCACCTTATTTCCCATATCACATAATTGACTTATACTTAGCAAATTATGTTTAAGACCATCAACAAACAACACATGATGTATAGATAAGGATTGAGGATTACCTATTTCTTCAATGCTAATAATTTTTCCTTTTGCATTGTCTTCGAATGTAACATGTCCTCCATCCTTAGCATCAAGTTTGTTTAATTGCTCCTTGTCTCCTGTTATGTGCCTTGAACATCCGCTATCGAGATACCACTTAATTTTTATTCTTGCGAATTTCAAGCACACCTACATAAAATATTTTAAATGTTCTTTTGAACCCAAACCTTTCTTGGTCTAGGTTGGTTAGTTTCAAGATAATCCAAGGAAGCAAATTCATGTGCAGTTTTCTATAGAAGCACACATTATTGGTATGTCCTTTGATCATGCAATATGAACATACAACATTTTCAAATTTATTTCTCTTAAAATGAAATGCTTTCCTAGTATGTGCAGTATGCCTTTGGTGTTGTGTGTATCTTTTATTGTTTTGTGACATTGAGTGAGACATATATTGGCAATGGTGATGAATATTTCAATAAGTTTGTGCAATATGTTTATGTGTGTTGTGCAACATGCCTATTATAATTATATCTAGTGTACATATAAGCATGCTTAGGTTGAGGTACTCTAGTTTGAGTCTTACCTCTTTATGTCAATGAAGGGTTAATTTTATGAGTCTTTGCCTTGCTATTTAACACATGAGATTTTTTAGCTTGAATCTTATTTAAGGTTGAAGGAGTAGAATCATGTGAAGCTTTAACAAAAGAAATATATGATGAGGATGATGAAGACATTCCATTTTTATATCCAATTCCATGGGTATCTCCATGAAATTTTTAAGATTCAAAAAGACTATCTAAATTTTCTTTTCCTCTCTTAAATTTAGCAATGAAATTTTTTAATTCTAAGACTTCCGTAGAAAGCTTATGATTTTCATCATTTGCTTTCTTAAGTTGGTCTTCTAAAGAATTAGAAGATTTAGCATCACTTACAAGTTTTTCATTTGATGCAACAAGTTTAGCAAAATCAATTTTTAAACATTCAAAATCCTTATTTAAGCTAGCTAACTCAAGTTTATATTATTTCTTCGTAGATAACAAACTTTTGCATTTAACATGTAATTTGCTCACAATAGAGCTCTCATCATCATCATCATCATCATCACAATATTCATCACAATCATTAAAGGAAGAATAAGAAGTGGATGGTACCTCATTTTCATTTTCAATAGCCATGAAGCACAGAGTGGCAACTTCTTGTTGTTCCTCTTCCTCTTCGGATTCGGAGGAATCATCCCAAGTAGCTTTGAATGCCTTCTTCTTATCTTTTGCTCCTTTGCTTTTGAATATGATTTTAGGACATTCACTTTTAATGTGTCCCAGTTTCTTGCATTCATAGCAAGTAACCTCTTTTATTTTCTTCATTCCATCTCCTTCAAACTTCTTGTTGGAGTCCCTTGTTCTTGAGAAATTTTTCTTTCTTAAGAACTTCTTGAAGTTTTTAGTGAGCATGGCAATGTCACCATCTTCATCACTAGAATCTTTGATGCTTTCCTCTTCACTATCTTCTAAAGAGCTTTTAGAGTAATTCACTTTTTCTTTTCTTCTTTCTCTTCTTGTTCTTCACCTCTTTACTTGATAGTGAGCTCATGTGTCAAGAGCTTACCAATGAGCACATCGATTGATAGAGTAGAGAGGTCTTGAGCTTCCTCAGTTGAGGTAACACGAGATTCCCAATCCTTCTTAGGTAGGATTCTTAGAATCTTATTATTTACTTCTTCTTTGGAGAAATGTTTTCCAAGTTTCTTGAGGGTTGTGAGGAGAGCATTAAGATGGTTTTTCATCTCCGTGATTGATTCTTGAGTCTTCATTTTGAAGAGTTCATATTTATACATATGAAGTTGAACCTTCTTACTTCTTACTTGAATGTTGCCTTCATAGTGATTCTCTAAGGTCTCCCATATTTCTTTAGCTGAAATGCAATGTTGAAGCTTGCCTCCTTCTTCTTTTATCATGGAGGAGACTAGAGTAATCATAGCCTTTTTATTTTTGTAATTTTCTTCCTTTTGATCAACACTCCATTGGCTTCTCACAAGAGTAGTTACAACACCATCAATGATAGTTGTAGGTGGTTCCCAACCTCCTAGGACAATATCCCAAAGTTTGATGGAATCATAATCAAGATATAATTCCATTTTGAATTTCCAATGTGGATAGTCACTACCATCAAAGAATGGTCTAAAATAAGAGATGTTTTGAGATTCACTCCCCATGATCTTGTATTCTAGTAATGAAGTACCTAGAATTCAAGCTCTGATACCAATTGAAAGAGTCCTAGAGGGGGGGGGGGGTGAATAGGATTATCAAACAAAAATGGGAAATTAAAGGAATTCTTTGCAAGAATTGAGAAGGAAGAATGAAGAACATAAATATTTAAGGAGTTCAGATTCAACAATAATCCTATGTCTCCACCTAACTTATCCCTAAGTTAGGATTTTTTAATTACCCACTATCTTATTAATAAGATTGAGAATACACAAGAGTTTTATGGCTCACTCTTACAACCTTACAACTTGAGTTTTCAAGGCTCACTCAAAAACTAAATTCCTAAGTGTTTTAATGACTAAACACTTAAAGCAATTCCTTTAGAATAGAATATCACTTCCCATTTTCTAAACCTAGAAAATAGAAGAATAATAATTTCTATTATAATCACTCACCAAATCTCATAAGAGTTATACACAAATAATTTTTTCAAAAGAAAGTTTAAGAGTTCAATTGAATGTTTAAGAAAATGATGAATGATAAATAAGTTTTTCTTAACCTTTTAATTGAATTCTAAGTTGTGTTTATATAGAAAAGCACATAAAAATGTAGTTTTTGGATGTATTAATCATGTCTCCAACGTTAAAAATTGATTTTGAATCAACTCTTGGACTTTTGGCAGCTCAAAGGATGCTCACGGGTGGCTCACGAGTGAATAGTGCTTGTGAGGGGTGAAAATATATCCGTTGCATTCAAAAATTCCCATTGGAATGCTATCAAGGGTTTGCTCACAAGCAGGTCATGAGAAAATAGCTCGTGAGGAGCACTCATGAGGGGTGTTGCCATTTTTTGGCAAAAACGTGCTCTAAAGGCTCCATTGAAGGACAACTCGTGACCACTTCAAAAGATGCTCATGAATAGGATTGAAGAAGATCGATTCAGCCAAAATGTTCTTCATAAAAGTTGTAGATAATTGTCTTATATTTCCATAAAACTTTGAATCACTTCAATTGGATATCTTTAGCTAAGATATTTCTAAAATACCAAGAGCTATATAAACTGAAATGCAAGCTGCATATGATGACTTCGACTGAAGATTTGCATACCCAAACGAACTTGGATTTTGAAAAAAAGCTCAATATGGAAAGCTTAAGATGTCTACTTCAAAATTAAAGAAGCTTATTTTCTCATTTAAGAGCTCTAAATATGTCAAAAGTCTTCTTCAACCTCAGAGGTTCAATCAGCCTGAAAAGTCACTATTTATCCAAAAGTGTATATGCTTGGTATATGTTTGGTATATAATTCCCTACACACTTAATTGAAATTATTAGTATAAAAATTATTGTCAAAGTCCAAAATTACAAGTTTAATCATGAAAATGATCAACAGATCAAAAGGAAGAAAATCACAAAAATAAAAAAGCTATGATTACTCTAGTAAACAATGACAAGAGAAGAAGAAGACAAGCTTTAATATTGTATGTCATCCAGAGAAATGTGTGAGACCTTAGAAAATCGCTATGAAGGCAACATTCAAGTAAGAAGTAATAAGGTTCAACTTTATATGTATGAATATAAACTCTTTAAAATGAAGCCTCATGAATCAATCACAGAGATGACAAACCATCTCAATGCTCTCCTCACAACCCTCAAGAAACTTGGAAAATATTTCTCCAAGGAAGAGGTAAACAATAAGATTCTAAGAATCCTAACTAAGAAGGATTAGGAATCTTATGTTACTTTAATAGAGGAAGCTCAAGACCTCTCCACTCTATCAATTGATGTTCTTATTGGTAAGCTCTTAACACATGAGCTCACTATCAAGCAAAGAGGTAAAGAATAAGAGGAGAAAGAAGAAATGAAAAAGAGCATTGCTTTAAAAGCTCTTTAAGAAGATAGTGAAAAGGAAAGCATCAAAAATTTTAGTGATGAAGATGGTGACATTGCCATGCTCACTAGGAACTTTAAGAAGTTTTTGATAAAGAAAAACTTCTAAAGAACAAAGGACTTTAACAAGAAGTTCAAAGGAGATGGGAAAAAGAAAACTAAGGAGGTTACTTGTTATGAATGCAAGAAACTGAGACATATTAGAAGTGAGTGTGCTAAACTTAAATTCAAGAACAAGGGAGAAAAAGATAAAAAGAAGGCATTCAAAGCTACTTGGGATGTTTCCTCCAAATTTGAAGAGGAAGAGGAACAACAAGAAGTGGCCAACTTTGCTTTATAGCCCTTGAAAATGAAAATGAGGTACCATCTACTTCTTATTCTTCCTTTGATAATTGTGATAATTATTATGATTATGATGATGATGATGAGAACTCTATTTTGAGTAAATTACTTGTTAAATGCAAAAGTTTATTATCTAAGAAGGAACATTATAAGCATGAGTGAGGTAGCTCAAATAGAGAATTAGAAAATTTAAAAATTAATTTTGTTAAACTTATTGAATCAAATGAAAAACTTGTTGGTGATGTAAAATCTTCTAAGTCTTTGGAATATTAACTTAAGAAAGCAAATGATGAAAATCATAAGCTTGCTATGGAGGTCTTAGAATTAAAGAATTCTATTGCTAAATTTAAGAGAGGAAAAGAAACTTTAGATAGTCTTCTTGACTCTTAAAAATTTCATGGAGTTACCTATGGAATTGGATATAAGAATGGAATGTCTTCATAATCTTCATCACATATTAATTTTGTAAAAGCTTCACATGAGTCCACTTCTTTAACCTCCAAATCAAATGGGACTCAATTTTTGAAAGCTAAAAGATCTCATGTGTTAAATAGCAAGGGAAAGTCTAATAAGATTCATCCTTCATTAACACAAAGAGGTAAGGCTCAAACTAAAGCATCTCAACCCAAGCATGCTTATATGTACATTAGAAATATTAAAATATGCATGCTGCATAATACAATGCACATAAACATGTTACATAAAATTATTGAAATACACATCACCTTTGCTAATGCATGTCTCACTTAATGACACAAAACAATAAGAGATACACATAACACCAAAGGCATGTTGCCCACACTAGGAAAACATTTCATCCTAGGAGGAATAAATTCAAAATTATTGTACGTTCTTATTGCATGATCAAAGGGCATACTAATAATGTGTGCTTCTATAGAAGACTATATATGAATTTACTTCCTATAGATTATCTTGAAACTAACCAACCTAGACTAAGAAAGGTTTGGGTCCAAAAGAACACTTAAATTATTTTTTTGTAGGTGTGCTTGAAATCCACAAGAACAAAAAGCAAGTGGTATCTCATTAGTGGATGTTCAAGGCATATGACGGGAGACAAAGAGCAATCCAATAAACTTGATGCTAAGGATGGATGACACGTTACTTTTGAAGATAATGCAAAAGCAAAAATTATTGATATTAGAGAAATAGGTAATCCTCAATCCTTATCTATACATCATGTGTTGTTTGTTGATCGTCTTAAACATAATTTGCTGAGTATAAGTCAATTATGTGATATAGGATATAAAGTAACTTTCTATCCTAAAAATTGCTTTGTTAGTAGTCTTGATGAAAATAAAATTGTTTTTAATGGTGAAAGAGTAGACAATGTTTATGCCATTGATTTAAATAAAATTGATAATAAAGACATAAAATGCTTAGTGTTTATCTCCCATGACATATAGACATGGCATAAAAGGTTCTCCCATGACACATAGACATGGCATAAAAGGTTAGGACATGCAAATTTTGAGCTTTTAAATAATCTTTGTAAACATGAACTTATGATTGGTTTACCTAAGCTTGAATTTACTAAGGATAAACCTTGTGATGCTTGCCAAAAGGGAAAACAATCCAAGTCATCATTTAAGCTAAAAAATGTAGTGTCCAGCTTTAGGCCATTTAAGCTTATACATATGGATTTATTTGAACCAACTAAAGTTGCTAGTCTCGATGGAATGCACTATGCATATGTATTGGTTGATGATTACTTTAAATTCACATGGGTATGTTTTCTTGCTCATAAGAATGATGCATTAAAAGTTTTTGAAAAGTTTGCAAAAAAAGTTTAAAAAGAAAAAGGCTTTTATATTTCTTTTATTAGAAGTGATCACAAAACTGAATTTGAAAATGAATTTTTCAAAAACTACTGTAATGAAAATGCTATTTCTCATACATTTTCATCTCCTACAATTCCTTAAAAAAATGGGGTAGTTAAAAGGAAAAATAGAACTCTTGTGGAAATGGCTAGAATAATGCTTATTGAGTATAATTTGCCTCTATACTTTTGGGCAGAAGCCATTAACACATCTTTTTATATTTCAAACTAAGTATTTAAAAGACCAATTTTAAATATAACATCTTATGAGCTATGGAACAATAGAAAACCCAAAATCTCATATCTAAGAGTTTTTGGATGCAAGTGTTTTATATTGAACATTAAGGACAATCTTGGGAAAATTGATTCTAAAGCTGATGAAGAAATTTTTCTAGGCTATTCTATTTCTAGTAAAGCATATAAGGTCTTTAATAAGAGAACTCTAGTAGTTAAAGAGTCAATGCATATGGAATTTCATGAATCAAACTCACTTAATCCTAGAAAGGATATTTCTAGTGTTGATGATCTTGTAGGTGATAATGAGATTGTGGAAACACAAGGATGTTTGGAACTTGAAGAACCAAGAAAGGAGGAAAATGAGGAGACATCTCAACCTACCTTGAAGGATGAACTTCCAAAGGATTAGCAATTCAAGAAAGCTCACCCTTAAGATCTCATTATAGGTGACACTACAAAAGGGGTAACTACTAGATCTTAATTAAAGTCTATCGTTAATTTAGCCTTTATTTCTCAAATTGAACCCAAAAATATTAATGATGCTTTGTGTGATGAATTTTAGGTCCTTGCTATGAAAAAAGAGTTAAATTAATTTGAGAGAAACAAGTTTTGGACCTTGGTTCCTAGACCTAAACATCATCCTATTATAGGCACCAAATGGGTGTCTAGAAAAAAGATGAATGAATAAGGTGTCATAACTAGGAATAAAGCTAAACTAGTAGCTAAAGGTTATAATCAAGAGGAAGGCATTAATTATGATGAAACCTTTGCCCCCGTTGCAACGTTAGAAGCTATTAGGATGCTACTTGCATTTGCATCATTCATGGATTTCAAACTTTATTAAATGGATGTTAAAAGTGCATTTTAAATGGTTTTATTAAAGAAGAGGTGTATGTTGAACAACCTCTAGGTTTTGAAAGCTTTGATTTTCCAAATCATGTATTCAAACTTTCTAAAGCATTTTATGGATTGAAATAAGCTCTTAGAGCTTGGTATGAAAGATTGAGCAACTTCTTATTAGAGAAAGGTTTCTCTAAAGGAAAAGTTGACACAACTCTTTTCATAAAGAAATCCAAGCATGATTTATTAATTTTTTAAATATATGTTGATGAAAATATATTCGGTGCTACTAACCATTACTTGTGTGAGGAATTCTCTGACCTAATGCAAGGAGAATTTGAAATGAGTATGATGGGTGAACTTAAATTCTTTCTTGGACTACAAATCAAGCAATGCAAAAATGGGATTTTCATTAATCAAACCAAGTATGCAAGAGACGTTTTCAAGAAATTTGGCATGAATGGAGCTAAGATAAGTAAAACTCCAATCAACACCATAACTAAACTTAATAATGATGAGAATGGCTAACCGGTTGATGAAAATGAATTTAGAGGTATGATCAAATCCCTTCTTTATTTAACTGCTAGTACACCTGATATTATGTTTACTCCTTGCTTGTGTGCTAGATTTCAATGTAGTCCTAGAGAGTCTCATTTGAATGCTATCAAAAGAATTTTCAAATATCTTTGTGGTACAATGCATTTAGGACTTTGGTATCCTAGGAGTTCATCCTTTAACTTGATTATTTGTTCTAATGCAGACTTTGCTGGTAGTTTACTAGATAGAAAAAATACTTCCAGAACTTGTCAATTTTTAGGACAATGTTTAGTTTCTTAGTTAAGCAAGAAATAAATTTTCAGTTGCCTTGTCCACTACTGAAGCTGGATATATTACAACAAGTCTCTGTTTTTCACAAGTTTTATGGAAAAAACAATAGTTATTAGATTATGGTGTAAAACTTGATCACTTTCCAATAAAATGTGACAATACAAGTGCTATCAACCTTAGCAAAAGTCCTATTCAACATTTGAGAACTAAGCATATAGACATTAGACATCATTTTTTGTGTGATCATGTTCAAATTAGTGATATCTCACTTGAATTTGTTGATACAAATAATCAACTTGCAGATATCTTCACCAAAAATTTAAATGAAGAGAGGTTAAATTTCATAAAGCATGAACTTGGCATGATTGATGGTTCTAGTTTATCTTGATTTTATGTTTAATTGATGGTTGAACTGTTTCCATATGAAATCATACTATGCTTATTGATTACTTTGATTGATAATTATTTTTATTTTGATCTTAAAATATTTTTTAGTTGTCAGCTTATATTTAGTTTATCTTTTTAAATTTCCTTTTGCATTTCGTCAAAAGAGGAGAAATAATTAGAGTCTGCATGTGTACCTAGTTAATTTTTTTTAACGTGTGTATTTTTTTTAATTTTAAAAATCCCTTTAAAAATTGAGTTTATGTTAGTGACATATTATATTTTTATTTGATATAGGGGGAGAACATTTTTTTAAATTTTTGCATGCATATTAACATTGTAAGTATGGCTAATTTTGTCATACATCATATATGACAAAAGATATCTTTTTGCCTTATAGATATCTTTTTGTAGATATCAATTTGACTGACAAAGTACAATTGAGGTAATTTAAAATGATATGAAAAGCTAAGTCAATTATCTACAACTTTCTTGAAGAAAGTGTGGGCAAATTTAAACATCTCCAATAGAAAATCATGGCTTCAACTTGTGCATAGCTGTTTAACAGTAGTCGACTTTTTAAATTGCGTAGCTCTTAGTATTTTGAACATATCTTGAGCTTTAAATGTCCAATTGAGGTGATTCAAATTGATATAAAAATATAATTAAAATATCTACAAGTTTATTGAAAAAATTTTAGGCAAATGAAAACCTCTTAAATATAAAATCATGGGTTCAACTTGTGTATAGTTGTTTGACAGTAGTCTACATTTTAGATTGTGCAATACTTAGTATTTTGGACATATCTTAAGTTTTAGAAGTCTAATTAAGGTGATTTAAAATGATATGGAAAGATAAGTCAAATATCTATAACTTTTGTGAAGAAAGTATAAGAAAAATCGAACTTCTTTAGTCACCAATTATGGTTTCATTCCATGTATACCTGTCTCATAGCATCACCTTCAATAATTCAAAATTATTAATATTGAATTCAAAATATAGACGTTAGATACATTATTTGCACCTCCAACATCTATATTTTTAAGTGTTTATCTATATAAATACCTTAAGAGCTAAATGGAAGTTAAGAAACTTGTTTATCATTCATTCTTTCTTAAGAATTCAATTAAACTCTCAAATGTAGCAACAAAGCGCCATAATCATTAAAAAAACTTTAAAATATGAAATTAATAAAAAAAATGAAATCCTTATGTAGTTTCATGTACAAGAAAATCGGTAACAATATGAACATGCAAATGCCTTTTATTACCAACATTACGGTTAGAAAACATCCTAATCCCTGTAAAAAAATTAGCAGCATCACACTGTAAGACTTAATGACATTAACATTATAAGCATAATCACAAACACTCTTCAAAGAATTATACAGATAAACACACTAATCCTTGATGCTCAACCTTGCAAAATACTATAGAGAATTGATATCAATAGGAAATAAAATATTCTCAACATTAATCCATGGCTTTGACATATGCATCACATCTCCTATTATATATTCAGAGACAGTATTATTGAAAGAAAATGTAAACTTATTTTCTAACAAAAGAGCATAAGCTTTTTGCAAACTTCCATCAAATAATGTATCTGCTATTATAAAAGATACAATGCAATTTCCATAACAATTCCCCTATTTTCTAAAATAATAAAAAAATCACATCAAAGTGCTACAAAAATAAAAAACAATAATAAGACAAAAAAATAAAATAAAAGACAATAAATAATAAAATAACAAACCTACAAAACATGTGATGAGCTCCCTAAGATAAAACAAGATATGAAACCATATTTTGGAAGAAATTACAACACCATTATAGTTGAATCCAGGATTTAGAACCTCACATTGCTTAAGATACTTGAACTTTGACATAATAAGAATAAAAAATAATATTAAAAATTGAAAATGTATGAAAAATCAAATATATAAAAAACACAAATAAAATAATTAATTTTTTCACTTATATACCCCTTTATCAATCCATTTGCTAAAAGTAATAAGCTCTTCAAAATCAAGAGCACTATCAATATAATCATCAAAAGGCCAAGGAGCAAAATAAGATTTGTTAACTTCCTTTAATCTTACTCATGAATCGAACTCCCTAACAAATGGAGATTTAAGTTGCACACTCAGCTTAACAACCCTCCTTTTAATATACCAAACTTTCATGAGTTTGGCCCATGGATATAGGTCAAACATATGTAGGTTCAACATATGGAACTATAGCTCTCTCTAGATTAGCAAATGGATCAATAGATGGATTAACAAGTTCAGGTATAGCTTCCTAAAAGAAAACATAATTAAACAACATAAAAATGAAAAAAGTAACAAAAAGAAACTAAAAGCAACAATTAGCAAAAAAATGAAATTAAAAGCAACAAAAAGAAATAAAAAAGAAACAACAGGAAACAAAAAGCAACAACATAAAATTTACCCTTCTCTGTTCGAAACTCTTTACAATAGCATCTATCTTCTTAAAAAAAAAACTATCATCACATTAGTATTAGAAGAATCAGATTACACAACAACACCTAAAACATCACTTTTCAAAGAAATATAATTTTTCTTCTGCTTTTCAATATTTTTCAGCTCTTCTTCATTTTTCTTGTCCTCTTCTTCATATTCCTTCTCCTCTCCTTTATTTTCCTTGTCCTCTTCTTCATTTTCCTTCTTCTCTCTTTCATTTTTCTTCTCTTTTTTATTCTCTTCTTCATCACTTTTCCTATCCTCTTAATCACCACTATTATTATCTTTTTTAAATTCATTTCTCTTTTTACCCAAAGCAACAACATTAATAAAGAGATTACAAATATTATTTCTCTTAACTGTACCATCCATATCATCTTTACCATCAAAACCAACTCCATTATTCTTATAAACATTGGAAGACAGAGAAGAAAATTTCTTTTGAAGAATTCTGTTTAAATCATCAATTTTCTTTATCAACAGAGACTCCATATCACCAAAAACATAACTAATGCTTGATCGCTCTTTATGACTATTAGATTTCACTTTTTTAGAATTTTTGCAGAATAGGTGATTGGAAATCATCTCCATTGTCCATATTTCAATCACGAACATAAGATACATTCACTTTTTTTAACTTTTTATTTCTCAAAAAACCATTTAAATCCAAAGACTCTTATTTAGCAAGAGTAAGAACAATATTTATCAATTTCAACTAGAAAAATAATAAATAAAAAATAAGCAATAAAAAGCAATAAGAAATAACAAAAGCTGAAAAAATGAAAAAATATTACCTGAGAAGAAGATAAATAAATAATTTGTAAATTCTACTTCTTGAAATTCAACACAATAGAATCACACTAATTCAATAGATGAGGAAATAAAGAACCTTAATGAATAGCAAACACACTAGCACAATAACCACAACATTCGTAAAACCAAATTTGCAAAGCCAATGGAAAGCTAAAAAGACTATAAAAATAATAACCATCACCTTTCTTCTCAACCCTCATAAGCCTTCCCTTTAAAGAATCCAAAGTAAAACTAAAAATATATTTTCCCTAAGGATACTAATTATATAAATTAGCATTAACAACATCTAAATAATCTTTATTACTTATCCTTAGGAGAAGAAAAAAAATAAACTAACAAAATAAAGAATAACCAACTTCACGGTAACCTCATCATAATCAAACTCTCTAAAAAGAAAAGAATCTTTAATATCATTCTTTTTCACTTTTGAAGAACTATTAAAATACTTATCAACAAAATTGTTCTTCATATATTTTCCAATCTTTTTGCTCTTAAAATCATTAATACATTTCAATCTAGTAACAAGAGCAAATTCATCAATAAAAAACTTCAAAAGAAAACCAGAAACATTAAACCAAATTTTATTAGACTTAGATTGACTTACTTCCCTTAAAAGCAAGCAATGAACAATTTGAGCCTAGAATTTCACATCCTTCATATCCAAAAAATAACTAAAATAAAATTTTCTAAACAAATCTAATTGGTTTTCAGTCAATTTATCCTTCAACTTTGAAATAACATTCTCATTCATACTACTAGAAACCCTACCATAAAAACAGTCCTCCAATTTAATAAAATACTCCCATTCTTGAAATAAATAATAAAAATTACATTAAAAACTCAAAAAAAGCAACAAACCTAAAACAACAAATATAACAACAAAAAGTAACAAAAAAATAACTTAATAAGAAAATAACAGATTCAAAAAAATATTTTTAAAAAATAAATATACCTTAAAGCAACCTTTAGATTTCTTAAGAAAGCTTTCACTAAAGGACAACTTCTTCTTCTTATAAACAATGTCATTCTTCTTAAAAACACTGTCCTGACGAGGGAGAAGCACCAAAAACCATCTTTGAAAAAGATTTAGCAACAATATTGTTATTATCCTTTTCCATAAATACTAACTTAAACTCTAATAAAAAGTAATAGAAAAATGAAAAAATGAAGAAGGAGAAGAAACTGCAAATTTAAATTCTTAGAAAATCAAAAAAATAACTAATAGGAAGTTAAAAATAAAAAAATCAACTAAAAATTGCTATAAAAAAGAGAGCCTATACATGAAAAAGGGAAAGACACGAGTCCCAAAAAGAAAAAGCAAAAACCAAAATTGAAAAAAGTGAATGGGCTAGACTATAAAAGAAAGACCTATGGTCAAATGGGCTATTTTATAAAATTTCCTCATAAACTTATCCCATTAATCCCTCATAAATAACCTATTTACCATTTACATGATCAAACTCATAATTTTGGACTTAGACAAACTATTTTGATACTAATCATTTTAACTAAGTGTGTAGGAAATTATATACCAAAAATATACATTTTTGATATATAGTGGTCTTTTGGGCTAATTCGACCTCTAAAATTCAAGGAGCCTTTTTGGCATCTTTAGAGCTCTATAATGAGAAAATGACCTTCTTCACTTTCAAAGTAGACATCTTAAGCTTTCTTAATTAAGCTTACTTGTTAAAATTCAAGCTCATTTAGGTATGTAAATCTTGAGTTGAAGTAAGTATATGTAGCTTTCATTTTAGGTTGCACATGTCTTAGTATTCCAGTAATATCTTAAACTACAGGGGTTCAATTGAGGTGATTTAAAGAGTTATGGAAATATAATACAATTATATTTAACTTTTATGAAGAAATTTTAGGCTAATTCGATCATCTTCAGTCCCACTCATGAGCATCTCATAAACTGGTCATAAGCTGACCTTAAATAGTGCCTCAAGAGCTCATTTTTTTAGTAAAATAGGTAGTGCTCCTCATAATTTATGCATATCTCATAAGGGAACCTCTAACAGAATTCAACAAACATTTTTGAATGCAACAATCCTTAAACTAGTGCTCATGAGCTAGAACAACTTTCACATGATCGTAAGCATCACTTTAGCGGCAAAAGTCCAAGATTGATTCAAAAATCAATTATAGGTGTTGGAGACATGTTTGATACATCCAAAAACCATATATTTTTTTTAGTATTTCTCTATATAAAAAATATAGAGTTTAATTAAAAGGTTAAGAATCTTGTATATCATTCATTCTTTTTTAAGCATTCAATTAAACTCTCAAATTCTCTCTTAAACAATTTTTGTATTTATGTAACTCTTATGAGAGTTGGTAAGTGTTAGAATAGAAATTCTTATTGTTCTATTTTCTAGGGTTAAGAAAATGGGAAATGAGATTCTATTCTAAAAGGAATTGGTTTAAGTGTTGTCCATTGAAACACTTGGGATTTGGTTTTTGAGTGAGCCTTGAAAACTCAAGTTGTAAGGTTATAAGAGTGAGCCACAAAAATATTATGTAATCTTAATCTTATGAATAAGATTGTGGGTGATTGAAAATCCTAACTTGGGGATAAGTTAGGTGGAGACATAGGATTTTTGTTGAATCTGAACCCTTTAAATCATTGTGTTCTTCATTCTTCCTTCTCAATATTCTTTCAATTCTTGTAAAAAATTCTTTTAATTTCTTATTTTTATTTATTAGCTTATTCACTCCCTTTAAAGCTCTTTCATTAGTATCAGAACTTGGATTTTAGGAACTTAATTGCTAGAATACATGATTATAGATAGTGAACTTCAAAATTTTTCTTCACTTAGACCATTTTTTAATGGTAGTGACTATCCTCATTAAAAGTTCAAAATGGAGCTATATCTAGATTGTGATTCCATTAGACTTTTTTACGTTGTTCTTAAAGGTTGGCAACCACTAAAAAATACCATTGATGGTGTACAAACTACTCTTTTAAGAAGTGATTAGAGCAATGATCAAAAGGAAGAAAACTACAAAAATAAGAAAGTTATGATCACTCTACTCTTTTCCATGATAACAAAAGAATGATGCAAGCTTCAACATTACATTTTAGCCAAGGAAATGTAGGAGACCTTGGGATACGATTATGATGCCAATGTATAAGTAAGAAGCAAAAAGGTTCGACTTCATATGTATGAATATGAACTCTTTAAAATAAAGCCTTAAGAATCACTTATGGAGATGACAATCCATCTCAATGCTCTCCTCATAATCCTCAAGAAACTTGGAAAACATTTCTCCAAGGAAGAGTTGAACAATAAAATTCTAAGAATCCTACCTAAGAAGGATTAGGAATCTCGAGTCACTTCAATTAAGGAAGCTAGGACCTCTCTACCATTTCAACCAATGTACTTATTAGAAAGCTCCTAACACATGAGCTTACAATTAAGCAAAGAGGTGAAGAGAAAGAAGAAAAGGAAAAAAAAAAGAAAAAAGCATAACACTAAAAGCTCTTCAAGAAGATAGTGAAATGGAAAGCACTAAAGATTCTAGTGATGAAGATGGTGATATTTTCATGCTCACTAGAAATTTCAAAAAATTCTTGAAAAAGAAAAATTTTTAAAAAATAAGAGACTTCAATAAGAAGTACGAAAGATAAGGCAAGAAGAAAATCAAAGATGTTACTTGCTATAAATGCAAGAAACCGGGAAACATTATAAGTGAGTGCCCCAAACTCAAATTCAAGAACAAGCGAGTAAAGGTTAAAAGGAAGACCTTCAAAGCTATTTGGGATTATTCCTCTAAATCCGAAGAGGAAGAGAAATAACAAGAAGTGGCCAATCTTTGCTTCATAGCTCTTGAAGATGAAAAAGAGGTACCATCTACTTCTAACTCTTCTCATGATAAGTATTGTGCTTATAATGAATATGATGATGATGATGGTGTTGAGAGCTCTTGTGTGAGCAAACTCTTACTTAAGTGCAAAAGCTTACTTTCTAGAAAGAAGAATTATAAGTATGAGTTAAGTAGCTTAACCAAGAAATTTGAGAAGTTAAAAATTGAATTTTCTAGTTTTGTTAAATCAAATGATAAACTTGCTAGTGATTTAAAATCTTATAATTCCTTAAAAGAGAAACTCAAGAAAGCAAGTGATGAAAATCATAAGCTTTCTAAGGAGGTTTTAGAATTAAATAATTCCATTACTAAATTCAAGAGAGGAAAAGAAACTTTAGATAGTCTTCTTGATTCTAAAAAATTTCATAGAGATACCCATGGAATTGGATATAAAAATGGAATGCCTTCATCATCATCATCACCACACATTAATTTTGTTAAAGCCTCACATGATTCCACTCCTACCTCTAAACCGATTGAGACTTAAGCTTTCAAAGCTAATAAGTCTCATGTGTCAAATATTAAAGGAAAGTCTCATAAAACCCAATTCTATATAACACAAAGAGGTAAGTCTCATGTAAGACAAGCATAACCCAAACATGCTTACATGTACACTAGTCACAACACTCATAAGCATGTTGCACAACACAATCCACCTAAATATATTTTACAAACCTATTAAAATACACATTGCCATTGTCAATGCATGTCTCATACTATAACTTAAAATAATAAGAGACACACACCACCACAACACCAAAGGCATGCTTCATTTACTAGGAAAACATATCATCTTAGGAGAAACAAATTTTAAAATGTTATGTGTTCATTTTGCATGATCAAAGGACACATCAATAATGTGTGCTTCTATAAAAGACTACATGTGAATTTACTTCCTTTGGATTATCTTACAACTAATCAACCTAGACCAAGAAAGATTTGGGTTCAAAAGAACACTTAAATTATTTTGTGTAGGTGTGCTTGAAATCCATAAGAATAAAAAGCAAGTGGTATCTTAATAGTGGATGTTCAAGACATATGACAGGAGACAAGGAGTAATTCAACAAGCTTGATGCTAAGGATGGAGGACATGTCACATTTGGAGACAATGCTAAAGGGAAAATTATAGGCATTGGAGAAATCGGTAATCTTCATTTCTTATCTATACATCATGTATTAGTTGTTGATGGTCTTAAGCATAATTTACTTAGTATAAGTCAATTACATGACATGGGAAATACAATGACTTTTTATCCTAAAAATTGCTTTGTTAGTAGTCTTAATGAAGATAAAGTAATTTTTAGTGGTGAAAGAATAGACAATGTTTATGTTATTGATTTGAATAAAATTAATAACAAAGATATAAAATACTTAATATCTATTTCCCATGACACATGGACATAACATAGAAGGTTAGGACATGAAAATTTTGAGCTTTTGAATGATCTTTGTAAACATGAACTTGTGATTGGTTTACCTAAGCTTGAATTCACTAAGGATAAACCATGTGATGCTTGCCAAAAGGGAAAACAATCCAAGTCTTCATTTAAGCTAAAAAATATAGTATCCGCCTTTAAGCCACTTGAACTTATACATATGAATTTATTTGGACCAACTAGAGTTACTAGTCTTGGTAGTGTGCACTATGCATATATATTGGTTAATGATTACTCTAGATTTACTTGGGTATGTTTTCTTGCTTATAAGAATAAAGCATTTAAAGCTTTTGAAAAATTTACAAAAAGAGTTAAAAAAGAAAAAGGTTTTTGTATTTCCTCTATTAGAAGTGATCATGGAACCGAATTTGAAAATGAAAATTTCAAAACCTTTTGCAATGAAAATGACATTTCACATACATTTTATTCTCCTAGAACTCCTTAACAAAATAGGGTAGTTGAAAGGAAAAATAGAATTTTTGTGGAAATGGCTAGAATAATGCTTCATGAGTATAATTTACCTCTATACTTTTGGGCAAAAGCCTTAACACATCTTATTATATTTCAAATAGATTTTTTAAAAGACAAATTTTAAATAAAACTTCTTATGAGCTATGGAACAATAGAAAACCCAAAATCTCATATCTAAGAGTTTTTGGATGTAAGTGCTTTATATTGAATGCCAAGTATAATCTTAGAAAATTTGACTCTAAAGCCAATAAAGGAATTTTCCTAGGCTATTCCATTTCTAGTAAAACATATAGAGTCTTTAATAAGAGAACTCTAGTAGTTGAAGAGTCAATGTATGTGGTATCTAATGAATTAAACTCACTTGATCCTAGAAAGGATGTTTGTAGTACTAATAATCTTATAGGTGAAAATGAGATTATGGATACTCAAAAAGAAAATGCTAATAAACCTTTAAAACTTAAAGGTCTAAGAAAGGAGGATAATGAGGATGTATCTCAACCTGCTTTGAAGGATGAACTTACAAAGGATTGGAAATTCAAGAAATCTCACCCTTAAGACCTCATTATAGGTGACACTATAAAAGGGGTAACTTCTAGATCTAAACTTAAGTTTATTGTTAATCTAGCCTTCATTTCTCAAATTGAACCAAAAAATGTTAATGATGATTTATGTGATGAATTTTAGGTCATTTCTATGCAAGAAGAGTTAAATCAATTTGAGAGAAATAAGGTTTGGACCTTGGTTCCTAGACTTAAACATTATCCTATTATAGGCACCAAATGGGTATTTAGAAATGAGATGAACGAATAAGGTGTTATAACTAGGAACAAAGCTAGACTAGTAGCTAAAGGTTATAATTAAGAGGAATGCATTGATTATGATGAAACCTTTGCCCCAGTTGTAAGGTTATAAGCTATTAGAATGCTACTTGCATTTGCATCATTCATGGATTTTAAACTTTATCAAATGGATGTTAAAAGTGCATTTCTAAATGGTTTCATTGAAGAGGAGGTATATGTTGAGCAACCTCCAGGTTTTAAAATTTCTGATTCCTTAAATTATGGTTTTAAATTATCAAAAGCATTGTACGGATTGAAATAAACTCTAAGAGCTTGGTATGAAAGATGGAGTAACTTCTTACTAGAGAAAGGGTTCTCTAAAGGAAAAGTTAACATAACTCTTTTCATAAAGAAATCGAAGTATGATTTATTAATTGTTTAAATATATGTTAATGATATTATTTTTAGTGCTACTAACCATTGCTTGTGTGATGAATTCTCCAAGTTAATGTAAGGAGAATTTGAGATGAGTATGATAGGAGAAGTCAAGTTCTTTTTTGGACTTCAAATCAAGCAATGTGAAGATGGGATTTTCATTAATCAAACCAAATATGCAAGAGATATTCTCAAGAAGTTTGGTATAAATGGAGCTAAATCAACCAAGACTCGTATGAGTACCACCACTAAACTTAACAAAGATGAGAATGGTAAATTGGCTGATGAAAAGTGATTTAGGGGTATGATCATATTCCTTATTTATTTAACTACTAGTAGACCTGACATGATGTTTGCTTCTTGCTTATGTGTTAGATTTCAATCAAGTACTAGAGAGTCTCATTTGAATGCTATTAAAAGAAAGTTTAAATATCTTTATAGTACAATGCATTTAGGACTTTGGTATCCTAGGAGTTTTTCCTTTGACTTAATTAGTTATTCTGATGCGGAATTTGCCAGTAGTTTACTACATAGAAAAAGCACTTCTGGAACTTGTCAAATCTTAGGTAATTTCTTAGTTTATTGGTTTAGCAAGAAATAAGTTTCAATTTCCTTGTCTATCATTGAAGTAGAAAATATGGCGGCTAGTTGTTGTTGTACACAAGTTTTATGGCAAAAACAACAATGTTTAGACTATGGCATTGATATTAATCACATTCCTATTAAATGTGATAATACAAGTGCTATAAATCTTAGCAAGAATCTCATTAAGCACTTTAGAACTAAATATATAGATGTTAGACATCATTTCTTGCATGATCATGTGCAAAATGATGATATCTGTTTTGAATTTGTTAATACTAATAATCAATTAACTGAAATTTTTACCAAGCCTCTTTGTGAGGAAAGAATGAATTTTATTAAGCATAAGCTTAGTATGATTGATGGTTCTAATGTGTCTTGATTTTATGCTATATGGTTGGACTGTTTTCATATAAAATCACATTGTGCTTATTGATTACTTTGATTGTTTAGTGTTTTGATTTTAATTTTAACATTTTTATAAAAAAAAAATTAATTAATTATCATGCATTTATATATGTTTAAATAAGTATTATGATTTGTTTTAAATTCCTCCTACTCCTTATCAAGACTAGTTTCTTTTTATATGTTTTTGTTAATTTTATTGTTAGTTTTTGTTTGGTTTATTTTCAGTATATTTTATGTATCTAAGAATTGAGCTATTTGTTTATTTTTATAGTTATTTTATGACAATATAAGTTTGTTTTATTTTCTAGATATAAGCCATGAGCTATTAGTTTAATGTCTTGTTATGTTTCTCTTCAGTTTACAATTGATATTTTAATATCATTATAACTCTATCCTTTTCATTAATTTTTTTTATTTTCTTTTAAATTTCCTTTTGCATTTTGATAAAAGAGGAGAATTAATTAAGTTTGCATGTGTATTTAGTTAATTTCTTTTAAGGAGAAAATTCTTTTTACCAAAAGATGTGTTTATGTAAGTAATATCACTATTTGAGAGTCTGTCCTTGATATAAAATTTTTAATCAAAACCTTATTCTATTTTTTAATTTGAAATAGGGGAGAAAATTGTTTGAATTTTGTTTTTTAACATAATTTTGTTTATGCATGCATAATAACAATGTAAGTGTGGCTAGTTTTGTCATTATAATAAAAAACCTTATTTTGCTTACTTTGTTTAAGTATGGCATAGATTTTATAAAGATTTTGTGTATCTTTGTTTTCATTGTTTTGATTCTTGATCTTTATTCCCTTTAGATTTTTTTTTGTCTCTTTAGGTTCGTTTCCCTTTATATCTCTCTATTTTCTTTTTGTCTTTGACAAAAGGGGAGAAGAAGCTATATGTTTGTAATATGCTAAGTGACACATGATTATTAACTAGCTAAGCTCTATATGATCATGTGATAGTGAGTGTTATATGTACTATTTTATGATGCATTCTAGTAGCACTACATGCATATATGTTTGAAATTATTTCCTTTAAATTGCCTAACAATTTATTTTAATGATCATGTTATCATGTTTTTAACACATTTGTTATGTTAGGCTATGTTCTTGATAACATGATTATGTTTTCTTTATTTTTTTGACAAAATAAAATAAATTTATATTTCTTATCATATCTATAAAAGGGGAGTGATAAAGAAATATATAAGAAACATTTGCTCTCCCTTATATATGCCTTGATGCATGGTGTATTCTATTGAATTTTATGAATATATTAAGGGGGAGGAAAATTGTTCAAATAATGCATCAATTTAATTTGAGAGGGGGAACTATTATATACAATGCATACTTATTCATGTTTTTTTATTTTAACACACACTTTATTTATTATCTTAACAAATTGTTTGTCAAAGCTAAAAAGGGGGAGATTGTTGACTATTTGCATGATCAAACTTCTAATTTTGGACTTAGAAAAACAATTTTGATACTAATGGTTTCAACTAAGTGTGTAGGTAATCATATACCAAAAATATACATTTTTTATATATAGTGGTCTTTTGGGCTAATTCAATCTCTAAGATTCAAGGAGCCTTTTTTACATCTTTAGAGCTCTATGATGAGAAAATGATATTCTTCACTTTTGAACTAGACATCTTAAGCTTTCTAAATTGAGCTTACTTGTTAAAATCTGAGCTCATTTGGGTATGCAAATCTTAAGTCAAAGTTATCATATGCAGCTTTCATTTTAGGTAGCGTAGGTCCTAGTATGTCAGCAATATTTTGTGATACAGAGGTTCACTTGAGGTGATTCAAAGTGGTATGGAAAGATAGATAATTATCTATAACTTTTATGAAGAAATTTTAGGCTGATTCGATTATCTTTAGTTTTGCTAATAAGCATCTCACAAACTGGTCATGAGCTAACCTTAAATAGTGGCTTAAGAGCTCATTTTTAGCAAAGTGGGCTGTGCTCCTCATGATCATAAGTAGTTTATGAGGACACCTCTGACAACATTCAATAAACATTTTTGAATGCAACAGTCCTTAAATTGGCACTCACAAGCCAGAATGGCTTCCTCACGATCATGAGCATCACTTTAGCTATAAAAGTCTAAGATTGATTCAAAAATCAATTATATACATTGGAGACATGTTTAATACATCCAACAACCATATATTTGAGTGTTTCTCTATATAAATACTCTATAGAGTTCAATTGAAAGGTTAAGAAACTTGTTTATCATTCATTCTTTTTTAAGCATTCAATTAAATTCTCAAATTCTCTCTTAAACAATTTTTGTATATATGTAACTCTTGTGAGAGTTGGTAAATGTTAGAATATACATTCTTGTTCTTTTATTTTATGGGTTTAAGAAAATAGGAAGTGAGTTTCTATTCTAAAAGGAATTGGTTTAAGTGTTGTCCATTGAAACACTTGAGATTTAGTTTTTGAGTGAGCCTTGAAAACTCAAGTTGTATAGTAGTAAGAGTGAGCCATAAAACTCTTGTGTAACCTCAATCTTGTGAATAAGATTATACATGAGTAAAAATCCTAACTTAAGGATAAGTTAGGTGGAGAGATAGGATTGTTCTTGAATTCGAACTCCTTTAATAATTGTGTTCTTCATTCTTCCTTTTTCATTTTCTTTCAATTCTTGCAAAGAATTCTTTTAATTTCCTATTTTGATTCATTAGCCTTATTCACCCCCCTAAGCCTCTTTCATAACCTTTTAAGAGTCTCAATTAGGGGTGTGCATGGTCTAGTTCGGAGAATGTAATTCTTCATAATTGCTCTAAAATATTAGAGATTTAAAAATTAAGGCTCTAGAATTGCTTCAAATTTTCGATTTGATTCAGTTTGGGAATTAAATTTTTTTGTTCAATTCAGTTTAGAAATCGATCTTCTCCAATTTAAAAATTTAATAAAGATATAATTCAAGTTGAACTATTAAACTATGAACCATTTCATAATTTTATCATAAAATTAAATGATATTTATAGTTTTATTTACCATTATTTTTTGCTATAAAAAATTTATTAAAATTTGTATAATACTACACAATTATGATATTTTTTATGAAAAAATTATATAAATAATATATATCATAAAATAATAATAACAACACCATAACTATTAAAAAAGTATATTATATCACAATTTTATTATTGTAGGTAAATTTAAATGTTTCAAAATATAATGTCCTCTAATATTTTAAAATAGTATTTACTAATTTAATATTTATTTTTGTGTTTAAAAATATTTGATTGATGAGTGAAATTTTGTATTTCAAATAATTTAAAAAACATTATTTAAATTACAAGTTAAATTAGTAGGTCCAATATTAATAAATTGAACATAATTATTGCAAACATTTTTATCTTTTAATGTTAATCTTTGTAATATATATGTATATACAACTCTAATTCTATTAAATTATTAGTTTTAGTTCCGGATCTTTGGTTCAGTACAATTAGGGATGGATCTTAGTTTAGAGAATTCAAATTCTTCGAACCCATTCCAATACAAATTTTTGGAATAGTTCATTTTGGAGAAAGTCAAATGGTCAATGGAGATTTTTGATTCTGGAGATTTTTGGTTTAATTTTTCGGAATGGTTCGGGTTCTCCAAGACTCATGCTCCGCCCTGGTCTCAATTCCATTGCAAAACATGAAGGAATATAACTCAATAACCTGTACTTTATGCAAGAAGGTCCTAGGGCTATTTATAAGAATTTTTAACAACAGTAGTAGTAGTTATCATTAAAGAAGAATTGATAGGTGTGATTTTTTATGTCCACCAAGTGCTTGTCTAGACCTAAAACATTTGAAGCAATATGGGCACTAAAAAATTCTTTCATTTTATTTGAGGGACATAGGCAAGTCACCAAAATGAGGCCTTTTAATTTTTTTTTAAAACTTAAAAATTAAACTACAAATTTATTTCTAGCCTTTTTATATACAAAATTTTTAATTAAATTCTTGTAATCAAGTTTCGCTAACAAATCATTCTTGTAATCAAGTTTCGCTAACATAGTTGTTCACAAATAATTTTTTTATGATCTTTAATTTTGAAAACCCACTTTCTGCAGATGTAACTGTAATAGGTATTATAAGTTGTATCCTATACACAATATGGAAAATAATCTAATTATTATATTAGATTAATTATTTCGATGAGAGTACTAATTTCTTCTTTTGTAACTTCTTTTAAAATTTTTAATTCTAAAAACAAATCAAAGCCATCAATTTCAAAATGCATATCATGTTTAAGAAATATTTTAGGATCAAAACCTTTTTTTTTTCTAAACTAAAACACCAAAAGATCTCAATATTTCAAGACCAAATAAAAAAACCAAATAAATCATCATATTTTGAAAATAGTTCAAATCTATCATGCAACAAAGATATTGCTTTATCTATAATATAATAGAAATAATCAATCTTGAAAGATTTCTCTACTTATTCTTTAAGAAAAATTTTATCGTTAGGAGACTTCTTGTCATACCTCAAATTTGACTGTCTCCAAAAAGGTCCAATGATGAAAGGAATCCTCTAGATGACTAGAGTCTGCTCATTCGTAATGCCTCTGAAGTGTGCAACCGTAAAAAAAATAACTGACCCCACAGTGTGCAAAATCAATCATCGAGCCATTAAGTTGTGCTCCACCCTTGCGAAATATGAATTACCAAAACAACGACATGCTTTATTTTAAGAAAACTCCTCTCAGAATGCTTAGCATGTTGGGTCGGTGGGCATTTCGTTAGACTGAGACTAGACTTTGTGAAAAAATAAAAATTGATTTTGACAAAATGGACTTCATAATCATATTTACAATGCTCTAAAACCTTTGGAAGTGGTCCTAGAATGATTCAACACCCCTAGTATCAGCACGTATTGTTCAAAAGTGCGTGTAAACAACCTTAGGTGTCATGTACTAAAATCAAAGCCAAACTTGGCAAAAGGGACTTTGAAAATGCATTCGGAAGGCCTAAAAGCCCTAGGAACCAACCTCGAAATAGCATGCATAAAACTTGGGAAGAGCACAAGAGAGTCGAAGTGCATGTGAAAATGCACATATGTGTGCATGACCACGCATACACTATGCATGACCACACGCACTTGGCATGGCCATATGCAAAAATCGTCTTATACACATGTGGCCATGCCTACACTACCCCATTTTACATGTTTTTTCCTTTAAATAGACCCCTCTACACCCCATTGGGAGCAAACAGAAACACACATACACACTTAAAAATTAATCTAATTGAAGGCACTACGAACCCCTTTCTAGACAATTTTTACTCTCCCATAACCTTTTACTTAGGTTGTTAGATTCTTTTTCTACCAAACCAAGCCTCATCTTTATCAAATCATGCTTCAAATGTATACAATCTAGCATCATTCTATTGCCATTTTGAACCTCTTGATGAGGAAAGCTTGATAATCTCTCGAAGAAAAAGCTTCAAAGCTCACACAAGCTTAGTTGAGTTTGAGGACCATATAATCATTTTAGCACGTTTATTTTATTGTATTGAATTTTATTTTGTTATTGCTAGCATTTAAGAATACTATGGTGATTGTGTGATGAGACTAGCAATCTTGCATTCTTTGTGAATAATATATGCTTTATTATGCTCATTTCATGTCATTATTCCACGTCCTTTATTTCTGAAATCATGAAAACACATCATAAATATCAATAATGTGAAAAAGTTCATGTCCCTCGAATAGAGTCATCATGGTCTCGGTCCAGAGATGACCTCATGCGTCCTTCATATTATCATCATTCATCATTATAGCATAAATAATCACTACAAGCATGATCATCCTATCATTCATCAAGCAAGTTGTGTAAATGGTCATGTTATCCTTATAGATCAATCATATTAGATTTACTTTTCCATATGTATTTTATCAGGAAAGTGATGTAATAAATAAATTTTTAGCTTTATTATCTTATGCTTCTGATGTACTGTGTGAATGCTATACAAACTATCATTACTAAAACTAAGGTGTTGCACTAGTTATACATAGAATATTGTATAATGAGAAATAGTCAAAAATTAGATGCGATCCCTCAAACCTAGAAATCTGTGCTAGGGACAATACTCGTTGAGTGATCTGATGTTGTCCCTTTCTTTTTTTGATTTTCTAAAAATCGACCGAGTTATCAAAAGAATACTAGACTCACTAACTAAAGTCCGTAGCCCTAGTCATATGGGGGCATTCTCACTAAAGGAACCCTTAGCCTTTCGCCTTGACTCATCTCATGTAGATAAACTAGTAGCAACATCCACTAGGATTCCACTAAGTTATGCATGCTATCCTTGTCCTACCACTATCCGTTTAACCTGATACTCATAAATGACATGACCCTCTTAGTTTCTATCATTAAATGATGTCATAATGTAAGTTTTCATAGAAAATTTACACTCAGGATCACATGATTCTCATCTACTTCATGTGAGCCTGAAGCATGAGGAATGATGAGAATCATGTACCTCAGCTTGAATAGTCTATGCGAATTAACAAATAATGAAATCCCTCGATGACGAAACCTATGAGATGTCATCCATTTATAGATCAAATGAATGCGTTAGGAACCCAACTAGATTGTGGACCTTTATATTGACAAAATCAAACTGTAAACTATCAAATGATACTTTTATGACTCATGGTAAACATATCGAATATTGATTTGGGGGTAAGAACTTAGACTCACTTTGATTGACCTTGGTCCTATGCAAACGGGCACATATGGCCTTTGGACATCATTTGAAGCCTGAAAATTGACCCTCACATTAAAATCATATGATTACCTCAAGCACATTTGAGTATCGTTCCTTAGTTTACCGTTTAGTTCTTACTAACATAAATTGAAACAACCTAGTTCTAAGAGCGGAACCATAGTCCCTTAATGACTGTAGGTTCAAAACCCACCTAGGAAAGAGATTGAATGACCTTATAGAGAAATAAGATTGGAAGCGAGAGCTTGCTTGTGATTGGTTTGTTCACTATGCAAGAAAACTAACTAGCTTTAACCATTTTTACATCATATACATATAGATAGCATGTGCTAACCATTGTTTCTTTACAGGGATAACCAGATTTCCATTATAGGATTTTTGCATCCACTCCATGCATACATGCTCACCCTTTTCTTTTATAAGCACACATCATGCATTATTCATTTAGCTAGCCCTAATAAATGTATAAGAATACGACATTTGAACATGAGTGACCAAGAAAATACCTCCTGTTAGCAATTGGAAGACAAGCTAAAAGAGGGGATGCAACAGTTGCTCGTTGATGGCACCATAGTTGAAATCCTCCGAGCCCAAATCAAAGCCAAAAGTGCCAAAGATGGGAATGGCACACCACTGTGAAGCCTCTACATTTGTTCACCCGAGGGTAGATAAGGCAAAGGGAATTCTCTGCACTCTAGTTCAAGCTAATGATGACAATGGCTACTACCAAGATCTTAGGAATGAACCAAAAGTTATAAAAATTATTGACGTGACCAAGCCTGAATCAATAGGGGTGGTCAAACTATTGGCCAACAGGATGGCTCAGTTGGAATTCACCTTTAAAGACAAGGGAACTCATGGCTCCAAAAGCTTCACCAACCTAGCACTATTCAAAGATGAGCCACTTTTAGATGATTTTAAGCTACTTAACTTTGCTAAGTTTGATGGAACAAGAGATCCGAGGGTCCATGTAAGGCAATATGCTACCTTCATGGCTACCACAAAGCTTACAAAATTTCAGATCTTTGGATTTTTCTTCACATCACTAGAGGAAGGACTGAGGACATGCTTCTTTAACCTTGAAGATGAAATCAAGAGCAACTGGCTACTACTAACTTAGAAATTTATCAAGCAGTATGAATATAACACTCAGTTAGACATCACTTGAAGGGACCTTGAAACCACAAGGCAGAATCTTGATGAAGCTTTCTTTGATTATGTCACCAGATAGTAGGGAAAGGCAATCAAGATGAGAAATCGTCCTACTAAGGATGAACAAATAGAGCTGATAATCAAAGGGGCACTACCACACTTTAGAAAATAGATGATCTTTGCTCATTATCCTAACTTTAGAGTTCTCCATTAAGATGGGATCAAAATTGAGGATGAGGAACCTCAATAAGCTAGAAACACTTTTCGCTGTAATACCTAACCAATCATCCAAAACACCTTCATTCGACCCATAGAAATAATGATGATCTAACCCAACACCCATAACTCACCATCTATCAATACCATCAAACCACCAAGAAAATTCTCAAACTTAACCTCCCACTATCTAAAGTATTCTAGAGACTTCAACAAAAGAACCTCTTATAACCATAAGAGCCTAGGCCTTTTCCAAACCCATTGCCATCTCAAATTAACCAAAACTTGTTCTGCCACTTTCAATATATCCTGGCCATACCACTGATACATGCAAAGCTCTCAAAAATGCAATCCAAGACCTCATTGACTTTGGAAAAATCCATTACCTGGAAAAATGACATAGTATCAAGATCAATCCTCTCCTAAACTATCAAAGCATGCCTCCACCAATCATCAACATGATCTCCTCCAAACTATCGAAAGACCTGGTTGAACAGTCAATCCAAGCCATACAAGAAACCCAAGATAAGCCCCTATAAGATAAAGCCTCAAAACCTATTCTTAAGCCTTATGATTCTAGTGAAGATGAGCAATGCCCTTCTACCTTTGAATACATTCCAATGCCTTGAAAGTTCCTTCCCCATTTGATGATGTAAAAAAGAGATAAGGATACAACTCTCCCTATGAACAGTGAAGTGATTGATTTCCCTTTCTCACAAGAAGTAGACATAAATAAAAATTTCAGTAGTGACCACGAGATATGGGATTTACTAGGCCAACCATCTCAGAAGTTCGACTACAAATTCAAGTGCACAACACCTCCTGCTACCTACACACTGACGTAGCGAAAGAGTGAAAATAATGAATTAATGTTCGTTGAATTACGCACAACTGCCAAACACTAATCTTCTATAACCCTATAATTCGCAAATTCAGGAAATAGGCATAAAAATTCAAAGAATTTTAGGAATTTGAAAATTTTTTATTAATGAACAACACGACCAAAAGTCCAAAACACAACTTAAATAGGGAAAACCCCTAAAATAAAAGGATCCTAAACAAAATAGGAAAAAAACCCTAAAACAACCAAAAATAAAAAATTGCTAGTTTAGAGGCCTAAATGATGGAATTTGCCCAAAAAGCAATGGAGCTCATGAGCAAAACTGGTGACTTGGAATCATTAAGCTGATTCCAATCAAATTGGGCTCCTGTTGTGCCAAAATCTGAAATTCCAAAGTTGTTAAAAATTATAAAAATGCCACTAATGTAATTTTTCATATTTTTCCATAAATCGAATTGCAATTTCTTCAATGCCTACATCATTCTCCCCAGGGTGGCTAGAATTCATCCACAAATCTTACTCTTCTAAAGAATCACTTGCATAGGGAATCAATTGCTTAACATTAAAAACACCTATAGTATGAATATGGCTAGGTAGCTTCAAATGGTAGGCATTAGGATTGATCTTATCAATGACTTTCACCTATCCAATCTTCTTAGTAGATAGCTTATTATAGTCACCTGTCGAAAATTTCTCCTTGGTATGGACAACCTACACATAATCCCCTACATCGGACTCAATATGCCACATTTTCTTGTCAACAACTTGCTTATACTTGGAGGTAGCTTGGATTAAATTGTCATGGATAGTCTTATGAACTTCTTGTAATCCATTAACAAAATCTTTTGCCTTGCCATGAACCCTCATTTTTTCTGAAAGAGGAATTAAACCCGATAGTCCTCTTCGTACCACAAAATACACCACAGTAAAAGGGCTAAATCCAGTGCTCTGATTGACTGCATAATTATGAGCAAACTTTGCTTGACACAGCTTATGATCCTAGCTCTTAACATGTTCACCTACTAAACACCTTAATAGATTCCCTAAATATTGATTCACCACCTCAATTTTCCCATCTATTTATGGATGATAGGCACTGCTAAAATTAAACTATGTATTCACCATTTTCCATAAACTGTGCTAAAAATGACTAAAAAACTTGTTATCTTGGTCAGACACAATAGATATAGGCAACCCATGCGATCTGAAGATTTCTTTAAAGAATAACTAAGCCACATGAACAACATCTATAGTTCTCTTACATAAAACAAAGTGCACCATTTTTTAAAACTAATCAACCACCACAAATATAGAATCCTTACCTCGATGTGCACGTGGTAATCTTAGCACAAAGTCCATCCTAAGCTCCATCCAAGGTTACGAAGGAACTGGCAAAGGCATATACAAACCCGCATTGGATGTTGTCCTTTTAGAAACTTGACAAATTCGACATTGCTATACCAAAATTTCCACTTCTTTATGAATGTTAGGCTAGAAATACCAAGCCTGCACCAATTGCATGGTCCTATCTCATCCTGCATGCCCTACACTGTGTAATTCCTTAATAATCTTTAAACATAAACTGTAATCTAGAACACATAGCTGATTACCCTTAAATAGAAATCCTTCTTACAATAGAAACTATATTCTCTCTCATGCTTTAACTTTAGCCATAATATCAAAAAAATATACGTCAATCTTAAGTAATTCTGCAAAGGAATCAAAACCAGGTACCTTAATGGACATTTGAGCCAACAAACTCTTTTGCCTGCTTAACGTATCAAACACTCTATTGGTCACACCAGACTTATGCTTCATCATAAAGGTAGATCTCTAAAGGTAAGCAACCCAACTAGCATGTCTTATAGAAATATTATCTTGTCTGTGTAAATGTTTCAATGCTTTATGATCTGTATACAAGATAAACTCCCTCTAAAACAAATGTCATTACTTGATTGCCTGAACAACAATATAGAATTCAACATCATAGGTGCTATATCGCAATTTGGGCCCCAATAACTTCTCACCGAAATGTGCTATTGGCTTATTATTTTGACTTAGAATAGCCCTAATTCCCACCTTAGAAGCATTTGAATGTAGTTTAAAAGGTTAATGAAAATTAGGGAACACTAAAATGAGAGCTGTAGTAAGGCATAATTTAATCAACTCAAACACCTTTATTTCCTCATCTGTCCACATAAATCTTCCCACTTGCTTTATACAATTAGTGATAAGTGCCATAATGCTGCTAAAATATGGAATAAAATGCCTGTAAAATGAAGCCAACCCATGGAAACTCCTTACTTTAGTAATGGTGGTAGGTTTTGGCCAACATCTCACAGCCTCTACCTTAGATTCATCTACTTGCAATCCTTTACTCAACACCACATAGCCAAGAAATAGTACACTGGCAGTAAAAAATACACACTTTTTAATGGTTGCATAGAACTTCTCACTATACAGCACAGTGAGGACATCTCTCAAGTGACTAAGGTGCTCATCCGGGTTAGCACTATAAATAAAAATGTCATCAAAGTACACAACAATGCACTTAGCAATGAAAGGCCTCAAAATCTAATTTATAACACGCGTGAAAGTGTTTGGTGCATTCGATAACCTAAACAACATAACTAACCACTCATACAATCCCTCTCTTATCTTAAAGGCTATTTTCCATTCATCACCAACTTGAATCCAAATTTAATGATAACCACTTTTCAGATCCAATTTGGTAAAAATCTTGGCCCCACTAAGCTGATCAAGTAAGTTATCCTATCTAGGAATAAGAAAGTGATACTTGATAGTTATTTTGTTAATGGCCCGACTATTAATGCACATCCACTAAGAACCATCCTTCTTTGGTATTAGAAGGGCTAGTACAACACAAGGACTCAAGCTCTCCCGAATATACCCTCTTGCCAGTAACTCTTCCATTTGCCTCCTTAATTCTTCATGCTCAATAGGACTCATCCTATAGTGTGGTCGATTTGGCAAGGCTACACCTGGTTCAAGGTTAATCTAGTGTTGGATATCCCTCATAGGAGGTAACCTTTTTAGTAATTCTTTTGGAAACAAATCATTGAACTCTTCCAAAAGTGGCATAAAAATAAAATAAAATAAAAGAACAAAGGGATAAATGTTGTAAGCCATTGAATTATGCATGACTACCGAACACTAATCTTCTATAACCTGTAATCCACAAATTCAGGAAATAGGCATCAGAATTCAAAGAATTTTGGGAATTCAAATTTTTTTATTAATCAATAACACAACCAAAAGTCCAAAACATAGCTTAAATAAGGAAGAACCCTAAAATAAAAGTATCCTAAACAAAATAGGAAAAAAAAACCCTAAAATAACCAAAAATAGAAAATTGCCAACTTGGAGGCCTAAATGATGGAATTTACCCAAAAATTAATGGAGCTCATAAGAAAAGCTCATGACTTAGAATCATTAGGCTGATTCCAATCAAATTGGGCTCCTGTTGTACCAAAATCTAAAAATCCAAAGTTGCTGAAAATTATGAAAATGCCACTAATGCAATTTCTTGAATGCCCACATCATACACTCTTAGAAGATATAATACCCTTAAGTTGGGAGAAGAATTTAATAATGAAGCTGGGATGTTTAGCACTATTAAGCTTCAGAGCTTGTAAATCATGGGAATAGACATATGGTACAACTTTGATGATCCTAAAATCAATGTTTGGGACTAGAACAACAATATAAAAGCAAATAAGCAAGCAGCTAAGAAGCCCTCATTAGCAGTTAATCATGTAACTCGTATCGGGTGGGTATATTAACCTCTTAAGAAAGAGAAAGAACCCTCTAAGGAGAAAGAAGTAGCAAAAGATCAAGCTACGATCAAACAGGAAGACACTATCCTCAAATAGCTTAAGAAAACTCAAGCACAAGCTAGTATTTGGGACCTACTCATGGCCTCTAAGAAGCATAAAGATGACCTAGTCAGAGCATTAGATTAAGCAAAGATTACCACTGATGCCTCACCTTGTGAGATGATAGCCTCTTTAATGAAGGTTCCTTCCAATGCAATCACCTTTTTAGATGAAGATTTACCCCTTAAAGGAAGGTTCCACAATCATCCTCTCTTTATACAGGCAATTTTCAGGAGTAAGAAGACCCCATGTGTTATGGTAGATGACAAGTCTGCCATTAATGTTTGCCCCCTATGGTTGGTACATAAGTTTGGGATGAATGTTGAAAACCTAGAAGAATCCAATATGGTCATACAAGCTTATGATGATTCAAAGAAGCTAGTCATTAGTACTTTTAAAATAGTAATTACAGTGGGAGATATCGAATCATAATAGAATTTACCATCCTGGACATCCCTTTGACTTTTTCCCTACTACTAGGAAGACCTTGGTTCCACCCATTAATGGGCATAGCTTCCACTATGCATCATAAGATCAAGTTCCTTCAAAATGGAAAGGTTATTACCATCCTTATTGAAACAAACAACATTATTGCCTATTTGAATGTGGTCCTACCATGATTTCAGGTTTCTGTGATCAGTGACGGTCATGTTGATCTTAAAGTTATTGTTATGATGAAGAAGATGTAATATCTACCTGGAACAAGATTAGGATGAAGAAACATTGGAGTCACAAAATTCTCCAACTTTTGAGGATAGATTAATAGAAATGGTTTAGGGTATGATCCTAAAAAGGATACTGGGTTTAAGAAATCAACCTTTTTTATGGCTAAAAGCTCAACCCAAGTCTATCAAGGACAAGCTGAGGGATGGATGAGCAATAAAATCAAGAACCCGGGGTTTGAGATCTTCAATGACACCCTCAAGGAGAAGCACTTACTAGATATGATCACTGAAACTAACATCTATGAGCTGATTAAAAACCTAGAGATAAAATATTAGAGTGAAGCTATTAAGCATGCCTAAGCTGCTGCCATCCTCGAAACAAGCATTAATGACATCTTGTTCAAAGACATTGCTAATGATGATCTCTGTACTTTTTCTTTGTTTGAAAATGATGATGTAATGAATTCTAAAGTTAATGTAATGAAATATGATTTTGCTTACTTGTTTAATGTCTTTCCTGATGGTAGTGTGCATTTCATTGCATTGCATTGATCAAAATATTAGCATATTTGACATTCATTCCATATGCACTAAATCATTTAACATTGGCATAAAATCTAAACCACACATTCTATATATTTCAAAAAATGTTACCCTCGAAGTATTTTCCTAAACATACGATGATATGCCTGGCATTGATAGAGACATTACTCAACACTTCATTCCAACCAAAGAAGGCTGTAAACTGGTAAAGCAAAAACTGAGAAGACTCAGGCTAGAATGGGCCTAACTAGTAAAAGAGGACATTGAGAAACAGATCAAGGCAAAATTCCTAGAGGTAGTAGACTATCCAGAATGGTTAGCAAATGTGGTATTAGTACCAAAGAAAAATTAAAGGGTTAGAATTTGCATCGACTATAGAGATCTGAACAAGGCCTGGTCAAAGGATGATTTCCCACTACCCCACATAGACATACTAATTGATAGTGCCATCATATGTGCAATGTACTCCTTCATGGATGGATTCTCTGGGTACAATCAGATCTTAATGGCCATTATCGACAAAATAAAGATAACTTTCATAATAGAATATGGTGCTTACTATTATAGATTAATACCTTTTGGACTACAGAATGGATAGGCAACCTACTAGAGAATGGCAGTTGCAATGTTTCATAATATAATACACAAAAAGTGGAGGTATACATCGATGACATGATCGTCAAGTCAAAAACCAAGGAAGAATGCCCCTTTAATCTTAAAAAGTTCCTCAAAAGGATTAAAAAGTACAGTCTCAGGCTAAATCTAAAGAAATGCATATTCGGGGTTACTTCAGGAAAGATGCTGGGGTATATTGTTAGTCAGAATTGGATTCAAATGGATCCAGACAAACAAAAGCCATCAGAGAGATGCCAATGCCAAAAATAGAGAAAGAAATTAGAGGGTTTCTAGGGAAACTACAGTTCATTAGTAGTGTGTGAACCAATCTTCAAGCTACTTAGAAAAGATCAACCGGTAGAATGGAATGAATAGTATCAGCTAGCATTTGACAATATCAAAAGCTACCTAGCCAACCCACTGGTCCTAAGACCACCTAAACCATGGATACCTCTAACCATGTATTTGGCCATCGAAGGGAATGCAATCGATGCAATATTAGCCCAAAAGAGAGAAATGAAAGTAGAACACATAGTCTACTACTTAAGCAAGAAGATGCTACCATATGAGGAGAAGTACAAACAAGTCAAACAAATATGCATGGAAATGGTATGGATAGTATAAAAACTCAGACATTACTTTCAATCCTACAAAATTTAGGCCATGTCTAAAGTGGACCTAATAAAGTACCTCTACGAAGCTCCCTCTCTAATGGGGAAACTTGCCAAGTGGCTCATACTGCTAATAGAATTTGACGTACAATATCTGACTAAGAAGGTAATAGAAAGGAGAGCAGTGGCTAAATTTCTATCTCTCAACCCCATTCCAAACTGAAAGAAAATCCAATTGGACTTCCTAAATGACCTCAGCTTAGCCATTGAGATCCAAGGATGGTGCATGTACTTTGACGAAGTAATCAATCAGTTCGGTGTAGGAATTAGTGTCATACTATAATCTCCAAAAGGTGAAGTAGTACTAATTGCTAAAAACATCGAGTTCAGATTCACAAATAATGAAGTAGAATATGAGGCATGCACACTTGGAATAGAAGCACTGATAGCCCTGAATGTCACAGAAGTCAAAATCTTCAAAGATTTTATGCTAGTAATTAATCATGCCATGGAAGAGAGGGAACTAAAAGAGCAACACTTAAAGCCTTCTCTGGACCACTTGAGGCTATTCACCATGTCCTTGCAAAAATACAAATTCATTCATATCCCTATGAATCACAATCAAATGGCAGATGCCCTTGCTTTCCTAGAATCAGTATGGGGAGGACCATCCAAACTGCCTATTAAGCCTCTCATTCTACTAAAATCAGGACAACCTTGTCATAAAGACTGTAGAATAGCAAAGACAGAAGCAGCTAAAAAGCCATGATTCTATGACATCCAAAGGTATATGAAGGAACGAGCCTATCATGATCAAGCAGATGAAAGAGACAAAGTAGTCATTCAATGGCTAGCATCAAAATTCACATTGCACCAGGGTGTGTTATATAGGAGAACCTCAGATGGTTTACAACTCCAATGTTTAAATGAAATTAAGGCTGTAAGAGCAGTAGAAGAAGTACATGAGGGTGTTTTTAGTCCACACATGAATGGAGCAATCCTAGCTAAGAAGCTAATTAGACAAAGGTTCTTCTAGATGACGATGATGAAAGAATGCATCAAATTTGTAAAGAAATGCCATAAGTGTCAGATCCACGGGAATGTCAGTCACCTTCCCCCAACATAACTACATTACATCTCCTCTCTAGGGCCCTTCTTAGTATAGGGACTAGACATAATTAGGAAATCCACCCTATAACCTCAAATAGACACAGGTTCATCCTAGTGGCAGTGGAATACTTTACAAAATGGGTTAAAGCATAATCATTCGCAAGGATAGGAGCTAAACAAGTGGCTAAGTTCATCAAAAGAAACCTATTATGTCAATATGGGATCCATTATAATATCATCTCTAACAACAATGTCTAATTCCATGGGGAAGTTAGAGAGCTACTAAGGAGTTATAAGGTGAAACATCACAAGTCTTCTCCTTACTGAACATAAGTGAATGGGGTCATTAAAGCTGCAAACAAGAACATCAAAAAGATTTTATCAAAGATGACTCAAGCTTATCAAGATTGGGTAGACAGATTGCCACATGCCTTCTGGGGGTACTGAACAATAGTCAAAACTTCAACAGGAGCAACTCCTTTCTCATTGGTGTATGGATCAGAGGTAGTTCTTCCAATCAAAATAGAGATCATGTCTCTTCGAGTAGTAATCGAATATGAATTACTAGAAGTGTAGTGGGTGCATGACAATCTCACTCTCTTAGACAACCAAAGGCTCAAGGCTCTATACCACACACAGTTGTATCAGGCTTAACTAGCTAAGTCCTTCAACAAAAGAGTAAAACACAAAAGTGTGAGAGCAGGAGACTAGGTGCTAAAGCAAATAAGGCAGAACATTCTAGACCCTAAAGGGAATTCAGACTGGGAAGGCCTATACCTGGTCAAACATGTCTTATTAAAAGGAGCATTCAAGTTGATGGATTATGAAGGCAATGAATTCTCCGAACTTATCAATACAAACTACCTAAAGAAGTACTACGTATAAGGCACACAAAAAAATTCATCCCGCTGAGTTGGAAACCTAAAAATGGTAGCTCAGGAAAAATTTAGGGACTTCCTACTATGTTGAAAACCTAAAAAGGGTAGCTTAGGCAAAATTAAGGAAAGAGAGAAAATACTTAACTAGAAAACCTGAGAAGACTAGTTAAGGACAGGGGTAACGTCAAGTTCAAAATTTTACGAATGCACCTATGCTTTTCTTAAATGATTACAATGAAATGAGAATGATTGTCAATTTATGCAAAATGTCTTTGAAAATTGCAACACATTTTATCATCATGAATTGCATCAAGCATGATTTGCATTTTCTTTCATTACATGACCATGATTCTTACCATCCTCTCCAAGCTCTCTCCTCGAGACTAGCCATTATCATTAGAAGCCCAAAAAAAAACCCCAGCTAGGTGTGAAAAGCTCTAAAAGGAGACACCCTAGGCAAAAAAAGGGAAGAAAAAGAAAACCAAGCTAAGTGCAAAAAGCTCCAAAAGGAGATACCTTAGGCAAAAAAGGGAAAAAAGGCATATGATAGTAATGGCAAAGCAGGAAGCATATATAGTCATCATCATACAAACATCATACAACATATAAGACAAACGTCTAGATACAACACCCAAAGTCCATAACCTCGAGAAAATAATACAACAAAGCAAACCATAAGCCAAAAGTCCTACACTTAGCTCCTAAAATAACTACATCGGACATGGCTACCATTATAAGTAAGCAATGATCCTCTTTAAGCATCCCCCTCGTTAGATCTTGACTCATCACCATTCATTCCAAGGGATGATAGCCATGACTCTAGCTTATTGATGTAGTCACAATAAGTTACACGCTCTTGCTCCCGTTCACGGCTAGCGAGACGGTGCTTAACCTGTATTACATATTGCATATCATACACTCATACATAAAACATATACATAAAATAAATAGGTATAATAAAGAAGGCATACCCTCTGAGTGGTAGCAAACTCCAAAAAGCACTGTTGTGCACTCCCTACAATAATATACTAGTACTGGCTAGAGGAAACAGGGATTTACAAAAGCAAGAATATAAATCAACCACCACTCACTAAAATAAATGAACAAAATACATGCAAGAATAAGTGGAGAACATGAATACGAGTAGCATCTGTAGGAGCAACACCTAACTGAGGAAAGCTAGGTCTAGGCAAATCAAAGCTCACTACTCTACTAAGGATATTGTCCCAAGTAAAGATAAGGATGGTTGAATCGTCAAGTCCCCAAGAATAGTTTTACTAAAAGCCATACCACTGGTATAGGTAGTCACGTCAGTACATAACGTACCCTCATCCTCCTCAAAATGGGATCCAAATATCCTTTGACATTACTGTAAATAAGTTCTCACAACTTATGTTAATTACAATTTATTATTAATAAAATTTGGTACATTTTTGCACCAAAACAGGAATAAAGGCTTACTAGAATAGAAGAAGCAACTCTCGACAACTTGCATAATGGCCTAATCCTCAAACCTAAAGGACGAGATGCATCTACTTAAGAAAGGGAAGTGAAGGAAAGGTCCCAATAGCTACAATATCAATCAGCTGAAGATCAATACATTAGCATAAGGCAAACTTGCACTCTCTAAAAGGCTCTCAAAGGGGAATCTCATCATAATAGTAGTAAGATCATCACCACAAAGCTCATGACCCCAAAACATGTCACTAGAGGGAGGTATGGGAACTCTCCTTATATATGGGCCATCCCACCAGTGATGGACCAAATACCACACTCTGCCAATGACGCTAGAGAGTATGACTCATCTCTCTATCAGTTGCCATACAGCCACTATCTTTGCCATCTAATAAGACCTCGCCACCCACCAATGAAGAAAGATATGCTTAAAGGGCAATAATGAACAAAAGGACCCCCAAGAAAGGAAAAACCAACACAATAGGAATCAGACATACCTAGTCAGGGGACAACTTCCTCATATAATCCTGAGCTACCATGCAATCCTCATTCAAATAAGTAGTCTTCTTGATCCAGTGAGGATAACGAGGGAAGCCATCCTCCTGGAAATGCTCGATGGACAGATGGGGGAGAATCCCGAACTTATATGCCTAGATCTATTAAAATAAGAGGGTCAAAAATAATAAACCCAAAAGCAAAAGAATAGACAACAGAACTCCTACTCATGTCCAGCACGAACAAGTAACCACAGATCCTTGAACCACCATGGCATGCTGTGTTAAGGCCTGAGTACATATGAGCAAAAGCAGCAGTGCCCCCAATAATAGCCCAACAAGCCTTCCAGGTCTCTTAAAACAGGCATCAATCACAGATAACAACACTCAGCAAATAAAATAAAAAGTAGCGAGCCAACTACTCTGCTGAAATAAGACCAATATCATACAAAGCCCGCACATAAGAAACAAACTCCATGTATCAAGTGAGATGCGGGCAACCAGACTTTATAGGTGTGACTACCCCAAGCAAATCTATTATGAGGCACCTCCTCACCATAGTAATAGAACACTCCTCCTCACTAAAAGGAATAGGCTCTCCAAAAAAGTTCAATCCAATGACAGCAATAAAATCCAATAGGGGTAATAGTCATCTCCCTGATAGGCAAATGGAAAGTATGCATGATGTCTATTCGCTGCCTTATGAATGCATTCATGGCAATTTGACTCGATGTATACAAGTTATAAGACAATGCAGCAACCACCCCATCAAAGCCCTTCTCAGTAATAATTAGATTCACACACATCGGGAGACCTTGATAATACATGCTGACCTTGTTAAAACTATTAGGTAGTACAGTGCCATACCTACAAGGCTACAAACAATAGGTATGTTATCAAATATTTGCACAGCTATTAAATACTAACACATCTCTCTCTATCACTTAACAGGATCAAAACAATAAAAGGCTGAAAAGAAAAGCATCACGACAAGCAAGACAATCACAAAAGAAAATCAAGCAAGAGCTATCAACCATTAGCATTTACCATAAAGCTAGATAGACAGTTATAATAAGAGCCATAGAACTACAACTATAATAATCTTATACAGTAAAATAAATAACAAAATAGTCGATGTGCAAGTTTCAAAAAATAAGGGCAAAGAGGGACCTACCTCGTAATGATGATGCATCTAAGCCTGAGTCTCCAAGCTATGAACAATAGGGATCAGACCTCCTTGACAAAGCCTAGATGGCTAAGAAATCTTATCACCAGATGTGCTATTCCCTGCTCCGGACATCCTAGCTCCAGTAGCCTCTGCAAAGTCACCCTCAAGATCAATATCAACATCAATAAAAAATGTCCTCCAGACCCTTAGGAATGTTGGGAAATTCCATTTTATGTAGAAGAAAATGGAAGTACAAAAGCAAAACAGAGCTGATAGCATCTGAAACACAAAAAGGGTTAGGAAAAGTTAGAAAACACTTAAAGAAATCCAGATGAAGCCTCCCAAGACCTTAAAAAATAGCCATTTAAATAAGCCCGAAGAGGGGAAGTGTGTGACCATGGGCCAAGCTCATGACCACATGCACAAGCACATGATCACATGCCTCATATGCACAGTCACGCGTACTTCCTCCTTCCACATGCTTTTCTGTGGTTTTATGCACACTTTGAGACTTTGAACACTCACTTCTATGGTCCTAAACTTCTATTTGAGCATAAAACACCACCAAAATCATAAAAAAGTACATTAATGTGTACTCCATTTATCTAAAGACACTACGCGTGCACCGCTTTTGTTAAGAAACTCAATATCCTACAAAAGAAGAAGAGCAAGAAAATTCACTGTAAGGATATCTTACTCCAAATCATAAAAAACAACATCCTCAATATCACTACATCACTGCATCATTAGTACATCACTACTATATCATTACTGCATCATCACTACCACCTCATTCATTACTTGGAAAGATCTTCTCATTGCTTTGAAGTATCCTCACATTTCTTAGAAGCATTCACATTGCTTAGAAGCATTTTCTGATTGCTTAGAAGCATCCTCACATTGTGCATCCACACTACTTAAAAGCATTCTCATTTGCTTAGTAACATGATCCTTTCGCGTGACACCTAAAAAGGTTATAGTCATATGTTCATTCACGTGACACCTAAGAAGGTTAGAGTTGCATGTCCTTTCACATGACACCTAAGAAGGTTATAGTTGCATGTTCATTTGTGTGACACCTAAGAAGGTTATAGTCACAGTTTCATTTGCGTGGCACCTAAGAAGATTATAGTCACATGTTCATTCGTGTGACACCTAAGAAGGTTATAGTCGCATGTTCATTCATGTGACACCTAAGAAGGTTATAGTCACATGTTCATTTTTTGTGACACCTAAAAAGGTTATAGTTGCATGTTCATTCGCGTGACATCTAAGAAGGTTATAGTCGCATGTTCATTCGCGTGACATATAAGAAGGTTATAATAGCATGTTCATTTGCATGACACTTAAGAAGCTTATGTCGCATGTTCATTCGCGTGACACCTAAGAATGTTATAGTCGTATATTCATTCACGTGACACCTAAGAATGTTATAGTCACATGTTCATTCATGTGACACCTAAGAAGGTTATAGTCGCATGTTCATTCGCGTGACACCTACGAAGGTTATAGTCGCATGTTCATTCACGTGACACTTAAGAAGGTTATAGTCGTATGTTCATATAAGTGACACCTAAGAAGGTTATAGTCGCATGTTCATTGGCGTAACACCTAAGAAGGTTATAGTCGTATGTTCATTGGTGTGACACCTAAGAAGGTTATAGTCACATGATCATTTATATGACACCTAAGAAGGCTATAGTTGCATGTTCATTTGTGTGACACCTAAAAAGTTTATAGTCGCATGTTCATTCGTGTGACACCTAAGAAGGTTATAGTCGTATGTTCATTTGCATGACACCTACGAAGGATATAGTCGCATCCACATTTTAGTAGCATGTTCATTCACATGATACCTAAGAAGGTTATAGTCACATGTTCATTTGCGTGACACTTGAGAAGGTTATAGTCACATTCACATTTTGCTTAGTAGCATGTTCATTCATGTGACACCTAAGAATATTATAGTCGCATGATCATTTGTGTGACACCTAAGAAGGTTATAGTCACATTGACATTTTGCTTAGTAGCATGTTCATTTGCATGACACCTAGAAAGGTTATAGTCGTATTAAAACTTTGCTTAGTAGCATGTTCATTTGTGTGATACCTAAAAAGGTTATAGTTGCATCTCTTTTTTTACTTAGTAGCATCCTTATTTTCATAACACCTAACAAGGTTATAGTTGCATATTTTTTTGCTTAGTAGCATCCTTATTTGTGTGACACGTAAGAAGGTTATAGTCATATAAAACCTAGTGCACTTTGCATAAGTCATAAGCTTGCAAATGTCCCAAATACCACCTTGCATGACAACCAAGTCACACAATAACAACAATCAAATCTTAACAACCCACAAGTAATTACCTATCTCCCTACTAAAATATTTTTTTCATTTTTACATTTTGCTTCACGTGTATTGACACTAGCGCTAGGTGGCTATGCAACACATGTGAAGCAAAGGGGCAACTATCATACCTCAAATTTGACTATCCCTAAAAAGGTCCAATGATGAAATGAATCCCCAAGATGACTAAAGTATGCTCATTCGTAACACCTCTAAAGTGCGCAACCATAAAAAAACCTAACCAACCCCACTAATGTGAAAAATCAATTGTTAAGCTATTAAGTTATGTTCTGACCTTATGAAATAAAAATTATTAGAAAAATGAGAGGTTTTATTTCAAGAAAACTCCTCTCAAAATGCTCAACTTGTTGGGCCAATGCACATTTCATTACACTAGGACCCGACTTTGTGAAAAAATGGAAATTGATTTTGACAAAACAAACTTCAAAAACATGTCCAGAAGGCTCCAAAACCTCTAGAAGTGGTCTCGAAATGGTCCAACACAACTCAAGTATCAGTGCATATCGTTCAAAAGTGTGCATTAACACCTAGGTACCATGTACTAAAATCAAAGCTAAATTTGGCAAAATAAACTCTAGAAATGCATCCAAAAGGCCCAAAAACCCTAAGAACCAACCCTAGAATAGCGTGTGTAGAACCTCAAAAGAGTGCGTAGAGCATCGAAGTGCACGTGAAAACCCACACGTGCACACTGTATGTGACCACACACACTTAGCGTGGCCATGTGAAAAAATCCCCTTATACACATATGACCATGCATACACCACCCCATGCTATAATTTTTTTCCTATAAATAGACCCCTCTACACCCCATTTTTTGAGGGGAGCAAATAGAAAAAACACACACACTCAAAAATCAGTCCAATCGAATGTGTTGGAAACCCCTTTCCATATAGTTTTTGCTCTCCTACAGCTTTTTCCTTAGGTTGTTAGATCCTTTTCCACCAAACTAAGCCTCATCTTTATGAAACCACACTTCAAAGGTATATAATCTAGCATCATTCTGCTATCATTTTGAAACTCTTAATGAGGAAAGCTTGATAATCTCTTGAAACTGAAGCTTCAAAGCTCATGAAAGTTTAGTTGAGTATGAGGACCATACAATCATTTTATCACATTTATTTTATTGTATTGCATTTTATTTTACTGTCATCAGCATTTGGGAATACTGTTGTGATAGTATGATGAGACTGGCAATCTTGCATGTTATATGATAATATATGCTTTATTATGCTCATTTCATATCAGTATTCTGCATCCACTATTTCTGAAATCATGAAATCACATTATAAGTATCAATAATATGAAAAATTTCATGTCCTGAAATAGAGTCGTCATGATCTTAGTCCAGTGATGACCTCATGCATCGTTCATATTATCATTATTCATCATTATAGCATAAATAACTATTGCAAGCATGATCATCCTAATATTCATCAAGCAAGTTGTGTAAATGGTTGTGTTATCCTTGTAAATCAATTATATTTGAATTACTTTTCCATGATGTTTTCTTTTTCATATATGTTTTATCAAGAAAGCAATGTAATAAATAAATTTTTAGCTTTATTATCTTATACTTTTAATGTGTTGTGTCAAGGCTATACAAACTGTCATTAGAGAAACTAAGGTGTTGCAGTAGCTATGCATCGAATATCATATAATGAGAAATAGTCAAAAAGTATACGTGACCCCCTGAACCTAAAAATCTCTGATAAGGACAATACTCACTGAGTGACATGATGTTATCCTTTTCTTTTCCCTATTTTCTAAAAATCAGGTGGTGACTCCATAAAATCAAAAGCGTCTCATCCCCTAGAGATCGATCACTTGTCCCTATTCAGTAAAGTTGCTAGGTCCCTTGAAAACGGAAAGACCCACTCCACTGTCTAATAAAGTACAAAAAGAACAAACTAAAACTAGGTCACTCACACTTCTATTTTGGAATTTGCGTCAATTTCAATAAATTAGGAAGTTTGAAAATTAAGTTTCAATGGCAAAAATTGTGAATGATGCAATTTTTTAGGAAAAGATATTATAAAATCCAATACAATTAATTAGCATGTCATTATTACTTGTCTAGTTTTAGGATATTATGGTTTTTTTTAATTTAAAAGTGAAAATACATTTTAAGGGTATTTCTATTTTTTAGGCTTTTCATCCAGTTGTAATTTTAAAATTGTAGTTTTTTTTCCATATATATATATATATATATATAGATATAAATATATGGGGGTATTAAATCAAAAGTTCGGTGGTTAAGTTTGCCACTAAAACCAACTGAACCACCACCCGATTTTCTAGCTTATACCACCTAATTCATCTGAATCGTTTTAAGCCCCAATTTCATCCGATTTAGTCTAATTTTTCAGATTGGTGTAGACAAAAAAAATTGAACAAGTCGGATCTTGGTCACCGTTTACTCTCTTATCCACATGCAATGTGTGGGATGCATACGAGTATACAAGCGTTACAATAAGGTATAGTGAAACGAAACTTACTTTGAGCACATTAAAATAACATTATATGTCATTAAAATATTATATTTTTACCATAAATTATCATGATATTTTTCAAAATATCATGATGTAATATCTTTTTCAAAATATCACAAGGAAATATTGGCATGGTTCATATTTTTTGCCACTTGCTACCACTTACCTAATCGTTTGGAAAACCTCAGTAGGGTAGGCAACTAAGGTGATCACCTGAGGCCCCTTAATTATAAAACTCATATATATGTGTGTGTGCACACGTGCATATGCGTATATGTATAATGTCAATGCTATTTTACAATTAAAATTATTATTATGTGAAATTGATTTTTTTAAAAAGAACCAAATATTTTATAAAAAAGAGTTATATATTTTATGAAAATATTTTCTGCATAAGCACCACAAGTTATTTTTTTTTAAATTAAAAATATATAAATTTATTCTATATATAATGAAATAATAAAAAGAACAAATATCCTTAAATGCAAAAATAATAAATTTATAATTAAAAGAGAAAATGATGTAGAAGAAGTGAACATGAATTAGCAAAATTAAACCATTGAAGGTAAATCTTCTTATTCTCTTTAGAACAAGAAGCAATCAGACTTAGAGATATTTCCATGATCTTCTGGTGTCACCACTGGAGAACTTATAAAACTTGCATGTGTTGGAAAAGATTATGACAATGGCTTTAACATTGCAAAGGACGGAAAGCTTACGAGCTTTTTTCATCAATCCAGTTTTTCTTTTCTAGTCAATTAGCTTCAGTCGTAAAAATGAAAAGATCGAAGCCTTTAATAGAGAGTAAATAGGGTTTAGCAATTGTAAATCTTCACACTGACCCATTATCACCGTGATGATTTGGTCTCTAAAAAAATAATTTTTATTTGTAAAAGAGTAACTCACTTGCTCCTTTGCTTCCTTGCTTTTATAGGAGAGCGTTAAAGGTGACGTAGAAGGGCTTAACATTGAAGAACAATGGCTAAAGAGCACAAGTAACACAGAAAGACACTAAAAAAGTCATTTTTGAAAGAAAAAAGAAAGGAATGATAAAAGTAAAAACACAAAAATTAATTCTAAAAAAAATAAAAAGGTCAGACCATAAAAGAAAGAAACTTGGTCAAACAGACAATTTTTTGAAATTTTCTCTATATATGTGTGTGTATAATGTTAGTGCTATTTTACAATTAAAATTGTTATTATATGAAATTGAATTTTTTTTAAAAGAACCAAATATTTTATAAAAAAGAGTTATATATTTTATGAAAATATTTCTTTTCATAAGTACCACAAGTTAATTTTTTGTAAATAAAAAATATATAAATTTATTTTATTTATAATGAAATAATAAGGAGAACAAATATCCTTAAATAATGTAAAAAATTAATTAGGAAAAATATATCAAAATATTAATAACATATCAAATCAATAATTAATAATTTTTCATAAATTAAAATAAACATTCTAAAATAAAATAAATAATTTTACTATAAAATAAATTGATTATTAAAAGTACAAATAACTACCTTGTCATTTCATTCATTTTCAATCAGAGGCTAAAATTTTTAAACAATATGAAATCCAATTTTGCCCATGCCATGTGGTAATTTCTAATAATATTAGTATGAATTGCCTCTAGTTACTAATTGATTATAATATAAAGTATTTTTTTATCGCAAAAAAATACCACACTAAATGAAAATGAGTGAAACTAGATGTAGTTATGTTTACTTTTCTATACTTTTATATGTACAATGATAAGTTTAGCCCTAGTTTTTAACCTACCTACAACCGCCCCACCTCCTAAGTCTAGGGGGGTGTAACCAAGCTGAATGACTCATAATTCACTCGAAGCTAGGTTTAAAAAAATTTCATTTGTTAAGCTAAATGACTCGAGATCAAACTTCATTTTAAGGCTCGTAAGCTAAATGAGCCGAATCTAATCTCCCTTAAGCTCAGCTCATTTAAAATCATGAACAATCTTGTTCATCAACTCGTGAGCCAACCGTTAGTGTTAATTATTACATAGTTTTTCTATTTAATTTCCATAGGATTTATTAGTATTTCTTTATATTTTATTTAGTTTATTATTTTATAATTAGTGTTTTATTAGTATTTTAGTTAATTAGCTTGATTTTATTTCATTTTTAGTTTCCTAATTAATTTATGCATTTTTGGCATATTTTTATAGGAATTTTTTTTCCTGAAGATTCTAGGATTCAAGCCAATAATTAAAAAGTTATTTTATGAAGTTATTTTCTTAATTAGAGGAGGTTTTAAAAGAGAAAAAAATATATTTTGGTCCTTGAATGAATTTAAGGTTTTTTTTTTCTCTATAAATAGAGAATTTTGGCTTTAGGTTAAGAAAGTCATTAAGGGTTAAATGCCACTGTCAAGAAGGCCAAGTGTTGGATTGAAGAGCTCAATAAGAATTTTAAGATTTAAGCATGCTTTCAACAAGTTTTATCTTTTCTTCTTCTTCTTTTCTTATACATTGTATCATGTTTAGAATTATTATGGCTTTAGGACAAAACATTATGAATAGCTAAATTAATTAGGGTTTGGATTTAGAGTAGCTTTTCTAGGTTATGATTGAACACATATTTTTAGTTATTGAACTAATTTTCAATTAATTATATAAGTTGTGCTTATTTTCTTGCTTTTAATTTTAGGCATGATTGATTGCATGTGTATGAGTATATTAACTAATGAGAGTTAAGGCAATTTACTAGCTTAAAACTTATATCAATTATATCACTTAAATCAAGAGTAAGTGAGCTGTTCGAGGATAAAATAATTATTAAAGAACTTAATGAGTTTTGATTAACTTCTTAGAGCTTTTTCACTGGCACTTTGAATTTTAAGACTCTTAGTCTTAGAATGTTGAGCTTTAGAGCTCTCACAAGGTATGAAGGATGAAGCAAGAGTAGCCTTGACAAATTTGAGAGGACTTGATGATGTAGAGGCTTTATTTGAAGACCAAGTCCATATGTCAAACCATGAGACCTTTGACTCTCTAGGAGATTATCAAGGGTCTCTTTTCCTTTTTGAAATTTAGAAAAGGTGTTTTTCATTTCTTTAAAGAACTCATTTCTTTCTTAGTTTTATTAAAATCATTTTTCAAAGATAAAGAGGCTTTCAAATCAAGAGTGAGTTTTTCATTTAAAGAACTAACATTTGAAAATTTTAATTTAAAATCCTTAAAACTGTTATACAATTTTGAAAACTTTTGTTTATAATTTTTTTTTCAAAGTAATTTTTGACATTTCAAAACTAATTTTCTTATTAAGGAGCTCTCATCATTAAGTTCCTTATCATTATCAAGCTCATTATTATATAAGTCATCACAAGAATTATCACAAGAAGAGTTAGACAAGATAGGTACCTCAAATTTATCATTAAAGACCATTAAGCAAAGGTTTGATGGCTCTTGTTGCTCCTCCTCCATCTCAAATTTGGATGAGTCATCCCAAGTGGCTTTGAAGGCTCTTCCCCTCTCCTTTGCTTCCTTGTGCTTATGCTTGAGCTTAGGACATTCATCTTGAATGTGATCGGGCCTTTTGCACTTGAATTATATGACTTCCTTGGCCTTATTGAATTCACCTTTCTTGGATTTCTTGTGCTTGCTTAAGTTCTTCTTTCTTAAGTAGTTTATGAAGTACTTAATGAATGATGCAATCTCCTCATCATCTTCATTTGAGTCTTCAATGTCATCTTCATCATTTGAGTCTTATGATGCTTTAAATGCAAGGCTTTTCTTCTTTTCTTCTTTGCCTTGTTGCTCCTCTTCCTTTTGTCTCAAGGTAAGCTTATGAGTGAGAATTTACCAATGAGGATGTCGATTGAAAGCTTAGAGAGATCATAAGATTCTTAAATTAAAGTTACCATTGACACCCAATCCTTTATAGGTAGCACTCTTAAAATCTTGGTGTTAACTTCTTTAGAATAGTGTTTGCCTAACATCCTGAAAGTTGTTAAGAGGGAATTCAATCGATTTGTCATTTTAGAGATGTTTGCATAAGGCTTCATCTTGAATAGTTTATACTCATAAACATGGAGTTGAACCTTTTTAGACCTCACTTGAATGTTTCCTTCATAGTGATTTTCCAAGGTTTCCCACGTTTCCTTGACTGAAATGCAATGTTGAAGTTTTCCTCCTTCGTCTCTTGACATGGAAGAAATAAGAACCAACATGGCCTTTTTGTTCTTATGGTTCTCCTATTTTTCTTCTTGAGACCACTTCTTTCTTTCTTTTAAAACTTCAACCCCTTCTAGTCTTTCCATATGAGGATTCCACCCATCTAAAATTACATCTTATAGTCTTATAGGATCATTATCTAATAAAGCTCCATTTTATGTGTATGCACCCAATTTCAGGATAATTTGAGTTTGGATACGATAGAGGACCCAATGATGAAAATTGACTATGAAATTATATTTATTGGGTCTGATTTATTAGTTTTGAAATAAATTATAAATTTATTTTATTTTTATTTATTTATTTATTTTAGGACTTACCTTTAAATTTTATTTTTAATTATTTCTTTAAAAAAATTAAAAAAAGAGAAAATTCAAAAAAAAAAAAAAGTAGCATCGGAAATTAGATTTCCAATTGGAAATCTACATTTCCAATCAGAAATATAGATTTCCAATTGATTGGAAATATAGATTTCTAGTCAGAAATCCACACTTCCGATCGACACTCCATAATTTTTATTTATTATTTGATTTTAATTTTATTTATTATTTTCTTTTATTTTACTTTTATACTTATTTTTTATTGCTTTTTATTTTTATTTTATTAGATAAATATAATGATAAATTTGTTTTTTATTCGATACATAACAAAAATTTTGTTTTATTTGATTTGTAACCTAAACCTAATGTAGGGTTATAGGACTATATTTTTATATATTTGTCATTTTCTTTTCACAAGGGGAGGCTTCGATGGTATTATTATTTTTTCATATACTTTTTCTAATTCTGAGCTGTGAGCCATAAATACACCCGCTTGGATTTTTTATGTACTTTTCTTTAGTTCTTTGCCAAAAAAACATATCAAATAAACTAAAACCACAGACAAACACAATAAAAGCGACATGCTTTCATCAACGGTGATCATTTGTCTCAGGGAAATCAATACTGCATCTCATTCTTAAATCTTCTTCTCCTTCTTCTTTTATTTTGATTTTGATTTTATTTTTATATTTAATTTTATTTATTTATTTATATTATTATTATTATTATTATTATTATTATTATTATTATTATTATTATTATTATTATTATTATTCATTGATTGACTAATTTTTTATTTTTTATTTTTATTCTCTTGATGGATGGGGTGACATAAATTCACTATGGAAAACAAAACTTATGGACAACCTCGGAAGATACGTGGAATGCCATGGATTAAATTTTGTATTTGAACATAGTTTTTAGGGTTTCTAGGTATTTTATTTATTTATTTTATTGATAGTTTTATTTTGTATTTTTATTTATTTGACTTTTTGGGTTGTATTTAATTTAATTTTTAATTTGTAGTAGATTATTGTAATAGCCCAAGTAGTGGGTGTATGTATTATGTGTTTTATTTTAATTAATTAGTTAGTAAAATTAGGGTTTCAATTGGGTAAATTAATCAAAATCAATGATATAGAAATCGAAAGTAGGGTTTTGTAAATAATTAGATTTAAGTGAATAGAATTACGGTTGCTTTTCAATTATTTTATTTATTAATATTTTGTTAATTAATTGTTTAAGGTCACTTTAAATAAATTGGGTCTTTTTGAATTCGTTTCTTTGTTAGATTTTATTATGTACATAAGTTTAATTTTAAGTTTAGGTAGTTCTTTTTTTGCCCATATTTTAATTAGTCCATCTCATTTAATAGGTTATTAATTAATTAAAATGCATTTTAGGCCCATAACTAATTAGAAATTAGGTTAGATATAACTTAGGCTCATTTAGTAAATTAGATATAGGCCCACTTTAGTTTAATTTAATTAATTTAGAATTACCCTACTAAATTAAAGCCTTTTCCATAACTTGTAGATTTAAGATCACCTTAGAATTAAAAACATGTAGAATGAGGTCCACTAATTGAAATACTTCATATTTTCTAGATTTAGGCCCATTTTTAGAATTAAAATAAATAGACTTAGGTTCACCTAATTAAAATTAAATAAGAATTAGGCCCATTAGTCTTTAGGGTCACTTGTAAATTAAAACATGTATATTTAGCCCGTTTAATTAAAGTCAATGTAGATTAGACTAACTTATGGATTATGAACTTAAATGAATGCATTGTTTATATGTATTTTTCATGATTGGTTTGCTTGGGGTTAATTATTTAATTAAAGGTTTATATGAAATTGCATGTAAATAGAGGATAAGATAGTAATTCATAAAGTAATTCTAAATGAACATGAGATTCAAAAAAGTTAGTATTTCGTATCCAAAATCTCTTAGTTTATGGTGCTAGCTTTCTTTTAGAGAATCTAGTACCACCACTTTTTATTTGTCCTAGTTATTACCCTGAGTGGCGACTTCTCATCTCCACACTATGTCTTTGTGATATAGTACTGTGTTCTCTAGAGCCCTAAGCTCAAACAGTGTCACGATTGTTAAAATATTGGATGCGCACTAAACCTTGCCATCTACAGTGGATACTCCATTGGGAATAAGAAATACTGATTCTATAGCTGCTCTTTAGAATTATTTTATTACTTATTATTTTATTCTTGCATTCATTTTTGCATGTCCCTATTAACCGAAAGCATTGGTTTATGGTTCCATGATTCCACTAGCTTTATGGGATTATAAATTGTCTAACCATCACTCTTAGCTTTAAATTTTTTCAAGAGAATTTACTGGGCTCATCTAACTAGAGTCTATAACCTAAGTCCCAAAGGGGGTAATTTTATCTTGAGTTTACAAAGCATGTCGGCCCCCTTAACCTTGGCCTGTAACTCAAGTTTTAAAGGAGGGCATATTGCTAAGGGAACATTAACTTTTCCATCCAACTCAGCTCATGTAGAGGCCTAGTAACTTCCCCTAGGATTACCCAAATTGCATATGTTTGTTGCCATAAGGTATTTTTATCTATAAAGGCCTAAGCCCATACTTTAGAAGCCCATTTAGGTTAATAAGGATTGGACTAATCTTTTATACCTAGAAATATTGTTTATATACTTTACTGCTTTGAGAGATTTAGTATGTGTGTTGATTCTTGATATCTCCTATTGATATTAAGGCCAAGATAAAAAATCCTAGGAAAAGTGACTTGCCATTGAATACTTATGTGGGAGTAATAATGTTGGAAGGATGTATGTACACTTGAATCATTACTTGACTTGACTTGTCACTTACTACTTATTGTATAGCACATGCATCATGCATACATGTATTTCATGCATCCTACTAATACTTTATTTTTCAGCCATCATAGATTCATTTGGGTTTTCTTGTGTTTGGAGTTGGAAAGGTGGCAAACTAGTGAGAATGGATTCGAGCCCGTAGTTAATTGCAAAAGAGATCCTTAGCAAACTGGAAAGGAATCCTATCAATCCACTTTACCTAAAAGTTGCACAAGCTCTAGCTAAATAAGAAGAATAAATGGAATAACAAGAGGGAGGAAACTAGACCCTAGAGGATGTTAAAGGAGCATTGATTGATGACATAAGAGCAACGATGCAAGATGAACTAAGACAAAATCTAGCTAGATTAATGCCATCACCTGCTAGTAATGATACAAAATCTAGCTAGATTAATGCCATCACCTGCTAGTAATGATAATGTTAGGGGGCAACCTTTAAATGCTACTAGGAGTGTACCTGATATGGAAATGAAATTGGAAGATGTTAAGAACTACATGGTTGAAATAGTAAAAAAGGGAATCACTTGAACAAGTTCAAGAGTTGGAATTCAAGTAGATGAAAGCTCCAACTCAAAAGATGTCCAAAATAGAAGAATTAATAAGAGGATAAGGCATCAGATATTCATTTGATTTTGATAATGTGATGCAATTTAAAGAAGATAAGCTGCCTGATAAGTTCAAGATGCCACAACTACAGAAGTTTAATGGTATTGGGGACCCTAGGATCCACCTTAGTCAATATATAACTACTATGAGCACCACTAAGGCTCCTTTGTCTGTAGTTACCAAGTTATGTGTAATATCCTTGGAGGGTATGGTTGTTAATTGGTATCATGGATTGGAGAAGTCTATCCACGTGGACTAGAGAGAATTGTGTATCACTTTTCTAAAATAATATGGATACAATACCAAGCTTGAAGTGTCTATTAGGGATTTAGAATTGACCAAGCACAAGCCTAATGAATCATTTTCTAATTTTTGACTAGATTCATGAATAAGGCAGGATTAATGAAAAATAAGCTAACTGAAAAGGATCAGGTTAGGATGATTCTTTGAAATGTGTCACCTAATTTAGTTAAAAGGTTGCAAATGATGAACCCTAAGACATTTATAGACTTTTATAATGATGGGATGCAAGATGAGGAGATTGAAAGTGAGAAAAAGAAGATTGCTAAAAGCACCAGAGCAAGAAACTACCCAACTGGGGGCACATAGCAAGGAAATGCTAGTCGGGTTATGGGAGTCCATGCTATTCAACAACCTAGGAGATTCTCAAATTTTAACCAACCCTTATCTAAAGTCCTAGACTGTTTGATCCAAAAAAGCCTCTTTAGACCCTTAACCTCCTCTTAACTACTAAATCCAAATCTCCATGGCTTTAACCCAAACAGTTACCACAAATTTCACCAAATTATTGGCCATTCCATTGACTCTTACATATGCCTTAAACATCAAATTCAAAATCTTATAGACTCTAGAAAGATCACATACCCTAAAAAGTCCAAGCACTAAAAATAATCCTTTCCCAAACTACTAAAATGTTCCACCCCCAACCACTATGATGACTAACTCAAGATTAAGTGAGGAAGAAGTGCTAAACTCCTTTGAGGACCTAGACCTTAAAACTAATGAGAAATCTCCTAATGCCCCTAAAGATGTGGAAAGAGTATAAGACTTGTTGGGACAACCTTTTGGCAAGTTCGACTATAAGGTGTTTTACACTAAAACACCTTCTTTTGACATGCCCTTTGAGTCGATTATGCCTACAGGATGGGGTGATGAGTTTAATGATGAGAAGCTGCTAGACAAGAAAGAAAAATGTACAGTTAAAGTATATAAAGGTAAAGTCATTAAGACAATTGGTGAGAAGATGCAAGAATAGCCACTATGTCAGCCACCTGAAGGACAACCACTATGGGACTCAACATCCTTAGCATATATAATAGGAAATAAATGTTGTTATTATCTTCTTCGAATAAAATTATAGTTTCTTTAGAACTTGTTTTGTTTTAAGGATCGATGATATGAATTCTGATCATGCTTACTTATGTACTGTCATCCTAATGGTATTGTGCATTGTAATATTGATCATATCTACATGTTTGACATAAATTTAATATAATTAGATTCATTCAGCATGGGTGTAAACGGCGGGGTTTAGCGCGCGTCCAAGATTTTAGCAACCGCGTCACTGTTTGAGCTCAGGGCTCTAGAGAACACACTAACCACTATCACAAAGACATGGCGTGGAGATGAGAAGTCGCCACCCAGGGCAATAACTGGGACAAATCGAAAAGGTGGTATTTGATTCCTTAAAAGAAAGCTAGCACCACAACCAGGAGATTCTAGATACATAATACCAACTTCTTTCAGTCTTGTGTTCATTTAGAATTACTTTATAAATTATTATCTTACTCTCTATTTATATACAATTTCATATAAACCCAAAACAATAAACTCCAAGGCAAACTAGTCATGAAATATACAAGCAAATAATGCATTTAATAAATCATATAATCCCTAAGTTAGTCTAATCTACATGGATTTTAAATAAATGAGCTAAATCTACATGTTTTAATTATAAATGAACCTAAAGACCTAATTCCTTTTGATTTTAATTAAATGAACCTAAGTCTATGTATTTTAGTTTTAAAAATGGGCTTAATTCTACATGTTATGAAGTTATTCAAATTAGTGGGCTTAATTCTACATGTTTTAATTAAAATAATGATCTTAAATCTACAAATTATGAAAGAAGACTTAAATTAAGTGAGCTAAGTCTAAATTAATTAAATTAAATTAGGTGGGCCTATGTCTAATTAACTAAATGGGCCTAAGGATATATCTAACCTAAAATGTAATTAATTATGAACCTAAAATTATATTTTAATTAATTAAACCTAATTAATTATTAAGTGATATGGGCTAAAAGAATTACCTAAACTTAAATAAATAAATCAAGGCCTAAAGTGGGCTTAAGGCCCCAAAACACACAAAAATGAACCCAAAAACAAATAATAACATAAAAGAAACAATTAAATAAGATCAAACAAATAATGAAATTATTTCTTACTAAAACCCTAATTTTTATTAGCATGCAACCTAAATTAACCTACATCCTCCATTGATTTTAAAGAATTATCAAATTAAAACCTAATTTTTACTAACCAATTTAATCAAAATAAACATGCAACCACACACATAATTTTATTACTCCCACTATTGGGGCTATTACATTAATTCATAAAACAATTAATAAAATAAAAATAAAATAAAACCCTAAAAATTAAGTCTCTATAAGGATTTATCCATAATCTTCTACGGACTTCTCATAAAATTCAATTCATCCCTCACATGATCACCATGCATTTTCCTCCATAATCACTACAAAAATAAGATAAAATAATGATTAATGAATAAATTATGATAATAACTTGAAAGAATAATAATAAAAAATAATAATGTAAAATAATCAAATAAATAAATAAATAAATAATAGAAGAAGATGATATGCTTATAAATAATTTAGGGTGCTCCTCAGATTGATAGTTCACCATTCTTGACAAATCTTCAAATCTTTCTCCTTAAAAACTCTTCATAAGTCTTGAATTGATTGTTAATAAAAGGAATTTTTTTTTGTAAAAAATTCAAGAGAAAATCACGTTTCCTCCTCTTCTCTTCCTCTTCTTTTTCTTTTTCTTTCTCACCATTTCTTTTCTCCTTTTTTTTTTCTTCTTTTCCTACACTTTTCTTCTTTTTTCTTTTTTCTTTCCTCCTTTCCACTTTGTTTCCTTTCTTTTTATAGTAGAACCAGGAAGTCTAACCTTAATCCTAATATGATTCCAATTCCTAAAGTATATTTAGGAATTTTAAACCAAGTAGGATTAAGTTAATTAGGATGTTTAAACCAATTAAAATACTGAATTGGAAATAAACAGAAATAGGAAAAAATGGAAGAATTCATTTCCAATCGATTGTATAATTCCGATTGGAATTATACAATCCTGGTCAGAATTGTTGTAATTCCAATCGAAATTACATAATTCCAATCAGAATTATGGAATTCTGACACACTCCTTTTTTTGAACATTTAATTACAAAAAGGCCCTCAAAAAAATTTAAATTTTTGTAATTAGGTCCTAAAAAGAACTTTGCGATTTAGTCCCTGAAAACATTAAATCCTTCCTTTAAAAGCTCTTATAATTTTTTAAAGATTAAGTATCAAAGACATTTTCATCACTGGAGTCCTTTGTTGCATCCATAACATATCATCCCAAAATTGGGTGTTTACAGTTGCCCCCCTTTGTCGTTGTTTTCTTGACAAATTATAGCAACACAAAATAACACCCAATTTTTAAATTAAAATTTAGGGTACTTACCTGCTCCTTGAAGTCTCTGCTTATGAATTTGCTATACTCGGATGTACAGCATTTCAAATGACATATCATACTCGGTCGTATGATATTGATTATACTCGATCGTATAACCTTGAGTGAACGAACCACATTATACTTGGTAGTACAATGTTTGACTATACTCTGACGTATAGCATTAGAAAAAATTACATCATACTCGGTCGTATAATGCCAATTATACTCGATCGTATAATTGATTAAGGATACATTGCACATAGGTCGTACAATGCTGACTACACTCGGTCGTATAGTCTATTTTGATAAGAAACATCATACTCGGTCATATGATGCTGATTATACTCGGTCGTATAATCAATTGAAGATACATTGCACTTAGTCATATAATGCTGCCTACACTCAGTCGTATAGTCTGTTTTAATAACAAACATCATACTTGGTTGTATGATGCTGATTATACTTGGTCGCATAATCAATTAGGGATACATTGCACTCGGTCATACAATGCTGACTACACTCAGACATATAGTCTGTTTTGATAAGAAACATCATACTTGATCGTATGATGTTGATTATACTCGATCGTATAATCGATTGAGGATATATTGCACTCGGTTGTACAATGCTGACTACACTCGGTCGTATAGTCTGTTTTGATAAGAAACATCATACTTGGTCGTATAATCAATTGAAGATACATTGCACTCGATCGTACAATGCTGACTACACTCGATCATATAGTCTATTTTGAAAGGGAACATCATACTCGGTCGTATGATGCTGATTATACTCGGTCGTATAATCGATTGAGGATACATTGCACTCGATCGTACAATGCTAACTACTCTCGGTCGTATAGTTTGTTTTGACAAGAAACATCATACTCGGTCGTATAATGTTGATTAACTCGGTCGTATAAATAATTGAAGATACATTGCACTCAGTCATACAATGCTGACTACACTCGATCGTATAGTCTGTTTTGAAAAGGAACATCATACTCGATCGTATGATGCTGATTATACTTGGTCGTATAATCGATTGAGGATACATTGCACTCGATCATACAATGCTAACTACACTCGGTCGTATAGTCTGATAAAGAGACATCACACTCGGTCGTATGATGCTGATTGATAATGTGATTATACTACAATCCATAATTACTCACTATTAGTTACAACCCTTTTATTACTCACTTTCGATGCTACAGTCCACAATTGCTCACTGATTTTTTTCTTTAGTTGTTTAAATCGAATGCTTTGAATTCTTTGTGCTGACCAATTAGCACTTTTGTTGACTGACTTTAAATTTTACTGTGTTGATTGGCTTTGCAAGTTGAGTATACCCCCTTCTGGATTTAAAATTCCTACAGAATTATTGAAGTTAGTTTTAACAAGATGAATGTACAAAAGTATATTATTATTTTGAATATTTATAAGAAAATTCATCACTTTGCACAATATAACATGTACTTAACCAATCTCCTTAATTTTGATCCTCATGACTATCATTTATTTACCATTCATAAAGGGCAGAGGCATTATTGCCCATTTTATGCTGAGACCATATTTTTTACCAAGTGAAGAGCTTACTTCCACACCTAAATTCAAGAAGAATCTACTAGACAAAACTTATGGTATTTGAACATAAATGGATCGAATTCTAAGTATCAAAAAAGTATTTGAATTATTTTTGTGCTTTCCTTCCTTATCTGAGTATTCCCCACCTTTCTCATATTACTCAGTGTGGATATCATTGGAAAGGTCCTTTGGATACTCATACTCATATAGAGCATTAGGGTAAATAGAGTAATTTTTGGCATGGTCTTCTTTTAGTATTCCCTACCTTTCTTGTATTACTAAGCATGGATATCGCTAAAGGTTTTATGTTGATACTCTTGCTCATTTCTAAGCATTGGAGTAAATTATGCTTGCTCTTTTTTCTATTCTCCTCTTAGTATTCCCGCGCCTTTCTCGCATTACTCAATGTGGATACCGTCAAGGGATTTTGTACTCATACTCATTTTTTTAGCATTAGAGTAGATTATATGTACATTTATTATTCAATCAATTGATACCATAAGTCCATAGATTTTTACTTTGCATATTCTTCCCCTCATTTAGGTGCAAAGCAAGCATTAAATTGATTAGAGTTTAGAAATTCTCAGCATAGAACTGTCAACAAGACATCTGAATTCTGCGAGGCTAATAAAAGAAAGCCACTAAAATCAAAGGTTATGAGATAAATTTTCGCACAAGATCTCATGGAGTGGATGAATTTCCTTTCAATTTATGAATTTTCTTATTGAGGATTTATTTTATTGCAAAATCAAAGGAGATAGAGTTGTACTACTTCCCTTTGGTATTTGCATAGGGTGAGGTTTTAACGAGCGATTGGCATTTGCTATCTTACCTATTCTTATTGATGTATCAGTTCCTTTTCCCTTTTACATTCTCTTTTATTTTCCCTGCATAAAATACCATCAGTTATTATGACCTATTTGCTAGTAAACAAAATTATCAGAATGCAATGTTACTCTTTTTCATTCTTCCCTTTCATTATGGTAATAATGTCTCCGATCACAGGGTCGTGATGCTCCACCATCGAAGTTATGGCTTTATCCTATTGATGTTATGGTAGAGGGCTTTATTTCTCTTCCCAACATTTCCTAAAAAAGAAAATATTTAAGAGTTAGAGGTTTTTATTTCATAATCAAAGAAGTTTTTAAAGTGCATTTGTCTCAAGTTTTGAGTGCATTCTTCCCTTTTTAGGGCCAAGCGCATGTATCACTAGTATATTGAATCTGAGGAGCTTGAGCATCCTATCTAGCCTCTTGAAGTTTCCAAGATAATGCTTCTTGGTAGTGTCACTTCTCTTATTTTCATTCTTTTAGATGTTTCACATGCGAATACTCTGACTACTTTCCTGTTCTTCCAACACTAATTTCAAATGTTAGTAGTAGAGTATTTGCACAATCTTGATTAGGCTTAAAGACTTTTATTATACAAAATAAGTGTTTCATAAAATATGTATGCAAGTGTATGCATGCTATACATGATGTGCATGATCCTAATGGGTCTCCTGTTTGGAATAGAGCCATTTATCAATAGCCTGTCAGTTTGAGCATTGAATGATTCGCCGTTGGTACTTCTAATGTTGAAGCTTTCTATACGATTCATCAGACTGATTACTAGGCTAACAAGTAGGGTCCATGGCTTTACAATAGAGCTTGTGATTGACCGATGCACTGTTGAAATTTTCTTTTGTTACTATTAATGATTGAGGTATTAGCTCTTACACTTTAGCATCCATCTTCGCTTTTTGAATGCCAATACCATTTGCCCCCTGAGTTGTATTTTGCCCCCAGTTTTCATTTTTATGTGCAAAAGACCCAGTTCGTCCACTACTGTTGTTGATCCTTTGACTTATTAACCCTATTAATTGCAATCTCATGCATTGGAGATATAGAGGAATGGGCAAACTGACCAAAGCGAGTTTTTAATGATGAAATCAGCTGGACTTGCACTTTAAAGAACTCTTGAGCAGGATATGAAGCTTGATATTGATGCAATGATTGATGATAGTTGCAAGACAAGACTTACAATGCAAGTTATTGAGCCATTTGAATTCTCAAGATATAAGAGGACCCTAGGATTATAAAGAAAATTACAACACAAACATAACTAAAATAGTGATCTTATAGCTTTAATTTAAACTTTCATTATGTAATGTCTTTCCATTCAGATACTTATGCAATATGATAAAAATGACTATGCGATATTTGACAAAAATCTCCAATTCAATTTTACTCATTCATTAGGGAAAAAATGAGAACATTCATTACATCACATGACACAACTCCTATAATCAATTAATCCTGAATTTTTCTCTCTAATTTTTCACCTTACTGTTCTTTTTCTTTTTCTCTCTTTGTTTTTCTTCTCTTTTTTATCATTCTTCTTATTTTCCTCGGATTTTATTCTCTTTAGAAGTTATGTCATGTGATATAAGACTATTCTTTAAGTTTACATTTGTGCCCATACTGAATGAATCTAATTGAATTATATTTTTTTTAAACATGCAGATGCAATCAATATCACAATGTGTAGTACCATCAGGATGCATATTACATAAGTGAACATAATCATAATTTATATCATCGATCACTAAAATAAAATAAGTTCTAAAGAAACTAAAATTTTATTTAAAGAAGACTATAAGAAATTTTATTTTCTATTCTAGATGCTAAGGATTCTGAGTCTCATAGTGGTTGTCTTTCAGGTGGCTAACATAATAGCTATTATTGCATTTTCTTGCAAACGGTCTCCATGACTTCATCTTTCTGTCCCTCCACTGTGCATGTTTCTTCCTTGTCTTGCAATTTCTCATCATCAAACTCATTACCCCATCTTGTAGGCATAATCAACTCAAAGGGTATGTCAAAAGAAGGTGGTTTAGTGTAAAACACCTTATAGTCAAACTTGCTTAAGGGCTGACCTAGAAAATCTTCTACTCGCTCCATATCTTTAGGGGCATCAAGAGATTTCTCATTGGTTTTAAGGTCTAGGTCCTTAAAGGAGTTTAGCACTTCTTTCTCGCTTACTCCTGAGTTGATCATCATAGTTGTTGGAGGTGGCATGTTTCGGTAGTTTGGGAAAGGATTGATTCTAGTGCTTGGGTTTTCAGGATCTGTGATTTTTCCAGAGTCTATGAGGTTTTGGATTTCATGTTTGATGCAGATGCATTTATCTATGGAGTGTTGGAGGTTTTGGTGGAATTTGTAGTGTTTATTCAGGTTATAGCATGGGATATTTGGATTTGGTGGGTTTGGAGTAGGTAAAGGTTGAAGTAAGCCGCTTTCCATTAGGCGCTCTAAGACTTTTAATAAAGGTTAGTTAAAATTTGAGAACCTCCTTGGTTGTTGAACAACATGGACTCCTACAACCCGGCTAGTGCTTCCTTACTTTCTGCCCCCAGTTGGGTAGTTTCTTGCTCCAGTGTTCCCTATAGCCTTTTTTTTCTCATTTTTTATCTCTTCAGCCTGTAACCTGTCATCATAAAGGTCTACAAATGTCTTGGGGTTCATCATTTGCAACCTTTCCACTAGGTTAGGTGACACATTTCGGACTATCATTCTAACTTAGTCCTTCCCTGCCAATTTATTCTTCATCATTCCCGCCTTATTCATGAACCTAGTCAGAAAATTTGAGAATGATTCATTGGGCTTCTACTTGGTTAGTTCCAGATCTCTTATAGACACCTCAAGCCTAGTATTATAGTTATATTGATTTAGAAAAGCAATGCACAACTCCCTTTAATCTGCTCGAATAGACTTCTCTAACCCATGATACCAGTTAACGACCATTCCTTCCAAGGACAGCACAAACAGCTTAGTAACCACGACCAAAGGAGCCTTAATGTTACTCATAGTAGTTATGTATTAACTGAGATGAATCCTCGGGTCCCCAATACCATCAAACTTCTACAACTGTGGCATTTTGAATTTGTTAGGTAGCCTGTCTTCCTCAAATTGTATCAAAGTCAAATGGGTACCCTAAGCCTTGTCCCTTTATCAACTCCTCCATTTTAGACATCTTTTGAGTTAATGCCTTCATCTGTCTGGATTCCAGCTCTTGAATTTGTTCAAGTGATTACTTTTTCGCTTTTTCAACCATAATATTCTCAACATCCTCGAGTTTCATTTCTCCAACATTGTCATTGTTAACAGGTAGTGGACCCACAGCAGGTGGGTTAGCCGCGGCGGGTGTTGCAGCAGCAGCAGGTGGTGGCATTAGTCCCGCTAAAGCTTGTCTTAACTCGCCTTGCATCATTGCTCTTATATCATCCATCAATGCTCCTTTGACATCTTCTAGGGTCCAATTTCCTCCCTCTTGTTGTTCCATTATTTCAGTTCATTCAGGTTGCATAGCTTCCAAATAAAGTGGATTAATGGGGCTCTTTTCCAGTCTGCTAAGGATCTCTTTCTCAATCAATTGGGGGCTTCAATCAGTCCTCACTAGTCTGCCACCTTTTCGACTCCAAACATAGGAAGACTCGAACGAATCTATGATGGCCACAAGACAAATTGTTAGTATGATGCATGAGATGCATGTATGCATTATGCACATGATATGTAACAAATAGCAAGCAACAAGTTAGGTATACATACATCCTTCCAACCTTATTCCTCCCGCACACGTATTCAATGGCGAGTCTCTTTTCCTAGGATTTTTAGTCTTGGTCTTAATATCAACAGGGGATATCAGGGTCTGATGCACATGCCAAATCTCTCAAAGTAATAGAAGCACAGAAATAACATTTCTAGGTGTAAAAGATTAGCCCAATCTTTATTAACCTAAACGAGTTTCTAAAGTATGGGCTTGGGCCTTTACAGATAGAAATACCTCATGGCAACATTCATAAGAAATTTAGGTAGATCCTAAGGGAAATAACTAAGCCATTATATGTGGTTAGGGTGCGGTGAAAAGGTCAAGGTTCCCTTAGCAAGATGCTCTCCATTATGGACTTTGAGTTACAGGCCAAGGTCAGAGGGGCCCAGCATCCTTTGCAAACTTGAGAGAAGACTACTCCTGTTAAGGACTTGGGTTACAGGCTCTAGTCAGATGAGCTCGGTAATCTCTCTTAAACCGAGTTAAGGCTAAGAGTGATGGTTAGCCAATCTACAACCCCATGAAGCTAGTGGAATCATAAACCAATGCAATTGATTAATAGGGACATGCAAAATGAATGCAAGAATAAAATAATAATTAATAAAATAATTCTAAAGAACACAAGTTGAATCAGTATCTCTTATCCTCAATGGAGTTGCCACTGTAGATGGCGAGGTTTAGCGCGCGTCCAAGATTTTAGCTACCACGTCACTGTTTGAGCTCAGGACTCTAGAGAATGCACTAACCACTGTCACAAAGAGATGGCATGGAGATGAGGAGTCACCACCCAGGGTAATAACTGGGATAAATAGAAAAGGTAGTACTCGATTCCCTAAAAGAAAGCTAGCACCACAAGTAGGAGATTTTGGATACGGAATACCAACTTTTTTTAGTTTTGTGTTTATTTATAATTACTTTATGAATTATTATCTTACTCTCTATTTACATACAATTTCATATAAACCCAAAATAATAAACTCCAAGGCAAACTAGTCATGAAATATACAAGCAAATAATGCATTTAATAAATCACATAATCCCTAAGTTAGTCTAATCTACATGGATTTTAAATAAATGAGCTAAGTCTATATGTTTTAATTATAAGTGAACCTAAAGACCTAATTCCTTTTGATTTTAATTAAATGAACCTAAGTCTATGTATTTTAATTTTAAAAATGGGCTTAATTCTTGACAAATCTTCGAATCTTTCTCCTTAAAAATTCTTCACGAGTCTTGAATTGATTGTTAATAAAAGGAATTTTTTTTGTAAAAAATTCAAGAGAAAATCATGTTTCCTTCTCTTCTCTTCCTCTTCTTTTTCTTTTTCTTTCTCACCGTTTCTTTTCTCCTCTTCTTTTTTTCCTTTTTTTCCTACGCTTTTCTTCTTTTTTCTTTTTTCTTTCCTCCTTTCCACTTCCCTTCCTTTCTTTTTATAGTAGAACCAGGAAGCCTAACCCTAATCCTAATGTGATTATAATTCCTAAAGTGTATTTAGGAATTTTAAATCGAGTAGGATTGAGTTAATTAGGAAGTTTAAACCAATTAAAACACTAAATTAGAAATAAACAGAAATAGGAAAAAATAAAAGAATTCAATTTTGATCGAGATTATGTAATTCCGATCGGAATTGTTGTAATTTCGATCGGAATTACATAATTCAGGTTGGAATTATGGAATTCCGACACACTTTTTTTAACATTTAATTATAAAAAGGCCCCTAAAAAAATTTTAAATTTTACAATTAGGTCCTAAAAAGAATTTTGCGATTTAGTCTCTGAAAACATTACTTTAAAAGCTCTTAAAATTTTTTAAAGATTAAATATCGAAGACATTTTCATTACTAGAGTCCTTTGCTGCATCCATAACATATCATCCCGAAATTGGGTGTCTACAATGGGCACAAATGTAAATTCAATGAACATTCATATCTCACATAATGTAACTTCTGAAGATAGGAAATTTGAGGAAAAAATAAAAAGAATGATAAAAAAAGAGAAAGAATAAAGAGAGAAAAATTAGAGTTGTATCATGTCATGTAATGAATGTTCTCATTTTTGCCCTACTGAATAATTAAAATTGAATATGAAATTTTTGTTCAAATATCGCATACTCATCTTTATCATGTTATATAAGTATCTCAATGGAAAGACTAAACATAATGAAAGCTAAATAATAATAGCTATGAGATCACTATTCTAGTTATGTTTTCCTTTTTATCGCACTTTATGATTTTACTTGTAAGTCTAGTGTCCCCTTGTACCTAGGGAATTTAACTAGCTTAATGACTCATGTTGTAATCTATACCTTATAAATATCATCAATCATTTCATTAGCATCAAGCCGCATATACTGCTTAAGAGTTCTTCGAAGAGTAGTACAATTGATTTTAACTTTAAGAAATTGGTTCAGTCAGTTCACCTACTTCTCTACATTTTCTATACATGAGACTACACCTAATGGGGTTGGTAAGTTAAAGGATCAACAACAGCAGTGAAAAAACTGAGTTTCTTGCACATATGAAGAAAAAAAAACTACTAGAATAGTACTGATGAATTTAGAATGAAATTAGGGGCAACATGAAACTCTAGGGGCAAGTTAGGGGCAAAACAATCAATTTACATTCAAAGATTAAAGATGGAACACTTAAGTATAAGAGTTTTGAGGGCAGAAATAAGTATATCATAAGCAACAACCAATAATTCTTCAATACAGCACAACCTAATCATCTATTGGACAATCTATATCAGAAGCTCCAACATCAGAAGTACCAATAGTGAAGCATTTAATGCTCAAACCTACAGGTTGTTGATGAGGCACCATGTTCTCACACTCTAAGCTGTGAACATAGCTTTGTTCCAAACATATGACCTATTTGGATCATGCATGTCATTCATAACATGCATCCACTTGAATACATATATTGTGAAATAGTTTCTTTGCATAATAAAGTCCTTGAGCCCAGACAAGATTGTATAAATACTTTGCTACTAACATTCAAAATTAATATCGTAAAAGTGTAGGAAAGTAGTCATAGTTTTCATATATGAAGCATCTAAACAAGTAAAATAGGAAGAGCAACACTATCAAGGAGAACCTGATGCTCAACGAGACTTGAAACCTCAAGAGCCTAACAAATTATAGGCCCATCTAGTAAGGGAATATCACCGATAGTGATACTTGCAAAGCATTATCCTGACAACTTCAAGAGGCTGGATAGGATGCTCAAGCTCCTCAAATTTAACATTCATCTCCATAGTCTCATATGGAGCATCATTTAGAATATCTCTCCACAATTGTTAGACTAGTGTTAGAATATAGTGATGAGAAGGCCCAATATGCCAGCAATACATTCGTTGGCATTATAAAAAGGAAGGATGCACTCAAAACCTAAAATGAATGCACTTTGAAAATTTATTTCATCATGAAATAAGATGTCCAACTCCTTAACTTTTTACAGGAGATATCAAGAAGTGGTATGAAGCCCTCTACCACAGCATTAATGGAATGAAGAAAATACAAATGTAGCCCAAAGCTATAACTTTAATGGTGGAGTATTATGACCCTATAATCAGAGACATCATCACCACAATTAAAAGGGAAGCATGCAAAATAATAATACTGCATTATGATAAAATTTATTCACTTGTAAATAGACCATACTAACTTATGGTATTTTGTGCAAGGAAAAGAAAAAAGAGAATAAAGAAGGATAAAGGAACCGATGCATCAATAGGAATGGGCAAGATAGAAAATGCCAAACACTTAACAAAATAATAAAGGGAAGTAACAGAACTCTATTTCCTTAGATTATGTAATAAAGTACCATCTCAATCATAAAATTCACAAATTGAAAATAAATTCATCTACTTCATGAGATCATGTGCGAAAAGCCTATCTCATGACCTTTGATCATAGTGGCTTTCTTTTATTAACCTTGCAGAATTCAGATAATTAGTTAACAGTTTGTGTTGAGAGTTTATAAACTCTAATCAATTTAATGCCTACTTTGCACCCAAACTAAGGGAAGAAAATGCAAAAACAAAATCCATGGACTTGCAGTATAAATGACTTGAATTTTAAAATATCATTTCAATTTTTTGAATAATAAATATGCATATAATCTACTATAATGCTCAGAAATGAGTATGAGTACAAAATTCCTTGACGGTATCCATGCTGAGTAATACGAGAAAGGCAGGGGAATACTAAGACAAGAGTTAAAATAAGAGCAAGCATAATCTACTATAATGCTCAGAAATCAGTAAGAGTATTAACATGAACCTCTAGTGATATCCATGCTGAGTACTATGAGAAAGGCAGAGGAATACTAAAAGAGGACCATACTAAAAAAACTACTCTATTTACTCCAATGCTCTGTAAGAGTATGAATATCCAAAGGACCTTTCCAATGGTATCCACGCTGATTAATATGAGAAAGGTGGGGAATACTCGGATAAGGAAGGAAATCACAAAAATAACTCAAAGACTATTTTGATATTCAAAATTTAATCTTTTTATACTCAATTTTCATAAGTTCTGTTTAATAAATTCCCCCTAAAATTAGGTGTGGAAGTAAGTTCTTCACTTGGTAAAAGATATGCTCTCAGCATAAAATGATTAACGATGCCTTTGACCTTTGCAAATGGCAAATAAATGACAGTCATGAAAATAAAAAATAGTGAGATTCGTTCAGTGCACGCTATCTTATGATAAAATAATGAATTTTCTTATGATTTGTTTTTAAAAAAAGTACCTTTTATAAAAATCATCATGTTAAACTAACTTCAACAAGTCTTCAGGAACAACAAGTCCAGAAGAAGAAGATAAAACCAACATGTAGTATCAATACTAGTGCTAACAAGTTAATCAAAGTTTAACAAGTGATAAAGGAAGTTGATTAAAGCAATCAACGTAGAAATTCAAAGACAATCAACACAAATTCCAATCAGTAAAATCTCAAAATCAAGTCAATGCGAAGTTCCAATGTGATGTATGCATTTTGCATACATTGCACTTCATCTCAGTTGTACACTACACAATAGTTATAACATAATTTTCAGATTCATCTTGTGATATGCTAAGTAGTAGCTATAACATGGTTTTCAAATTCATTTTGTTATATGCTACACAGTAGTTATAAGAAAAATTATAAACAATTATAACTTACTAGACACCATACAATAGTTATAGCATAATGTCAAATGATGATTAGCTAGACACTACAAAGTAGTTGTAGCACACTGTTGATCCAATTTGCTAGACACTACATAGTAGTTATAGCATAGTTCAAATCTTTTTGCTAGACATTACACGGGAATTATAGCACATTTCAAATCTTTTTACTAGACGCTTCATAAGACCTATAACACCATTATCATAATTTATTAGATGCTCCACAGGACCTATAACATATTTGTCTTTAGCCACACACTACATAGTAGTTATAGCATATTTTCACTAAACGTCCCATAAGGAATATAGTGAAAACCATGATCACTAGACGTCCCACATGGAATATAATGAAAATCATGATCACTAGACGTCCCACATGGAATATAGTGAAATCATGATCACAAAAAATGCCACAGGGAATATAGTGAAAATCACAATCACTAGATGTTCCATAGGGAATATAGTGAAAATCATGATCACTAGACGTCCCACAGGGAATATAATGAAAATCACTATCACTAAACGTCCCATAAGGAACATACTAAAAGTCACGACCACTAGACGTCCCATAGGGAATATAATGAAAGTCACGACCACTAGACATCCTATAGGGAATATAGTGAAAGTCACGACCACTAGACATCCCATAGGGAATATAGTGAAATTCATGACCACTAGACATCCCACAGAGAATATAGTGAAAGTCACAACTAGTAGATGTCCGATAAGGAATATAGTGAAAATCATTATTAATGTTATACGTTTGAGTATAGTCAACATTATACGTATGAGTATAATGTATTTTTCAATCAATACTATACACTTGAGTATAGTCAACATTATACATCTGAGTATAATGTATTTTTCAAAATACACTATAAGTTAGAGTATAATGCATTTTTCATCAATATTATATCTTTGAGTATAGTCAATATTATACGTCCGAGTATCAATCAACACTATACATCCGAGTATAGATAACATTATACATCCGAGTATAATGTATTTTTCAATCAATACTATACGTCCAAGTATAGTTAACATTATATGTCCGAGTATAATGTATTTTTCAAAATACACTATATGTCTGAGTGTAATGTATTTTCAATCAATACTATATGTCCGAGTACAGTCAACATTATACATCCAAGTATAATGTATCTTTTTAATGAATACTACATGTCGAAGTATAGTCAATATTATACATTTGAGTATAATGTATTTTTCAAAATACACTATACGTCTGAGTGTAGTGCATTTTCAAATCAATGCTATACGTTCAAGTATAGTCAACATTATATGTCCGAGTGTAATGTATTTTTCAATCAATAATATACGTCTGAGTATAGTCAACATTATACGTCCGAGTATGATGTATTTTTCAATCAACACTATATATTTAAGTATAGTGCATTTTCAAATCAACGCTACACATTCAAGTATAACATATTCTCATACCAACACTGCACATTTAATTGTAGTGTATTCTTAATCAACACTATACATCTGAGTATAGTGCATTTTTAAATCAATGTTATACGTTTAAGGATAGCATATTCTTAGATCAACACCACACATCTGAGTGTAGTGTATTCTCAAAACAACACTATACATTCGAGTTTAGTGCATTTTCAAATCAATGTTATATGTCTGGTGTATAGTGTATTTTTAATCTTGTCACTAGATGTTTCATAGGTTCTCAAATCATTTTTTCACTTGATATCTCATGAGGATTATAGTGAAATTTGCTAAATGCATTAGCATTCGGCCTAGTGTTGCATAGCAACATAAGCATTCATCGTGAACCGATGATCACTTACAAGCAAAAGCCTTAAGGTGCACAAGTAAGTATCTAAAAGAAATTATGTGATTATTTGTTTTACCGCAATTTCTCAAGCAAACAAAAATAAAGGGGGGCAACTGAAGCATTCAATTTTAAAATGATTTGAGTTTGGATGCGACAGAGGACTCGATGATGAAAATTGACTATGAAATTATATTTACTGGGTCTGATTTATTAGTTTTCAAATAAATTATAAATTTATTTATTTTTATTTTTTTAGGACTTACCTTTAAATTTCATTTTTTATTATTTCTTTAAAAAAAAAAAAGAGAAAATTCAAAAAAAAAAAAATTAGCATCAGAAATCTATATTTCCAACCAGAAATGTATATTTCCGATTGGAAATATAGATTTATAGTAAAAAATCTACACTTCCAATCGGCACTTTGCAATTTTTATTTTTTATTTTATTTTATTTTATTTATTATTTTTTTATTTTATTTTTTTGTATAATTATTTTTTATTGGTAGTTATTTTTATTTTATCAAATAAATATAGTGATAAATTTTTTTTTATTAGATAAATAACAAAAAAAATTATTTTGTTTGATTTTTATCCTGAACCTAATATAGGGTTACAGGACTATATTTCTGTATATTTGTCATTTTCTTTTCACAAGGGGAGGCTCCGAGAGTTTTATTATTTTTTTATATATTTTCTCTTATTGTTAGCCGTGAGTCACAATACACCCATTTAGATTTTTTATGTGCTTTTCTTTAGTTCTTTGTCAAAATATCATATCAAATAAACTAAAACTATAGACAAATACAATAAAAGCCATAGGTTTTTATCAACGGTGATCATCATTCTGAGGGAAATTAATATTGCATCTCATTCTCAAATCTTCTTCTCATTCTTCTTTTATTTTGATTTTGATTTTATTTTTATATTTAATTTTATTATTATTTTTAATCATTGATTGACTAATTTTTTATTTTTTATTCTTATTCTCTTGATGGATGGGGTGACATGAATTCACTATTGGAGAATAAAACCTATGGAGAACTTATGAAGATCCATGGAATGTCATGGATTAAATTTTGTATTTGAACATAGTTTTTATGGTTTTTGAGTATTTATTTATTTTTATTTTATTGATAGTTTTATTTTTTATTTTTATTTATTTGGCTTTTTGGGTTGTATTTAATTTAATTTTTAATTTGTAATGGATCATTGTAATATCTCCAGTAGTGGGAATAATAGAATCCTGTGTATGTGCTATATGTTTTATTTTAATTAATTGGTTAGTAAAATTATGGTTTCAATTGGGTAAATTAATTAAAATCAATGACATAGAAATCAAAATTAGGGTTTTTTAAAATAATTAGATTTAAGTGAATAGAATTAGAGTTGCTTGTTAATTATTTTATTTATTAATAATTTGTTAATTGATTGTTTAAGGTCACTTTAACTAAATTAGATTTTTTTTCAATTTGTTTCTTTGTTGGATTTTATTCTATACATAAGTTTAATTTTAGGTTTAGGTAGTTCTTTTTTTGCCCATCTTTCAATTAGCCAATCTCATTTAATAGGTTATTAATTAATTAGGTATAGATTTTAATTAATTAAAATGCATTTTAGGCCCATAACTAATTAGAAATTAGGTTAGATATAACTTAGATTCATTAGTAAATCAGATATAGACCCACTTTAATTTAATTTAATTTAATTAATTTATAATTAGCCCACTAAATTAAAACCTTTTCTATAATTTATAGATTTAAGATCACCTTAGGATTAAACACATGTAGAATTAGACCCACTAATTTAAATACTTTATATTTTGTAGATTTAGGCCCATTTTAAGAATTAAAATAAATAGACTTAGGTTCACCTAATTAAAATTAAATAGGAATTAGGCCTATTAGTTTTTAGGGTCACTTGTAAATTAAAACATGTAGATTTAGCCCGTTTAATTAAAATCAATGTAGATTAGACTAACTCAGGGATTGTGAACTTAAATGAATGCATTGTTTATATGTATTTTTTATAACTAGTTTGCATGAGGTTAATTGTTTAAATTAGGGTTTATATAAAATTGCATGTAAATAGAGGATAAGATAGTAATTCATAAAGTAATTATAAATGAACATGAGACCAAAAGAAGTTAGTATTCCGTATCCAAAATCTTCTGGTTGTGATGTTAGCTTTCTTTTAAAGAATCGAGTACCACCACTTTTTATTTGTCTTAGTTATTATCCTACGTGGTGACTCTTCATCTCCATGCTATGTCTTTGTGATATATTAGTGTGTTCTCTAGATCCCTGAGCTGAAACAGTGTCGTAATTGCTAAAATCTTAGACGCGCACTAAACCCCATCGTCTACACTATGCTTCCAATAAAATCACTTCCATCCAAAAAAGGTCTAAAGGTTTGAAAAGAAAAGGATTCACTCCCTATGATCTTGAATTATAGTAATTAAGTACCTATAACCCAACCTCTAATACCAAATGAAAATGTCATAGAGGGAGGGTGAATAGGGCTTTAGAAATTTAAAGGAAGTTAAAAACAAATTGAGAGGAGATTAAGAGAAAAAGAGATGAACACAAGAAATTAAGGATTTTAGATTATAATCAATCCTACATCTTCACCTAATTTATCCTTAAATTAGGATTTTTAACCCATTTTAATCTATTCGCTTAGATTGAATTTACAAGGCTTACTCAAAACCTTTTCCCAAGTGTTTTTAAGGCTCACACTTAAACCTTATATAAAGAGCTTTCTTGGCTTACTTTTAAAACCAAAACCTAATGTTTTAATGGCTAACACTTAAACCAATTCCCTTTAAACTTAGCTCCTCACTTCCCTTTTCAACCTAAGAAATAATAATAAGAAGAAGAAGAAGAACCTAAGCTAGTACATAAAACCCACACTCAATAAATTAAAACATAAAAGATAATTAATGAGCTTTACAAATGCTAAGAATAAATTGAGTGCTCAATCAAAGAGTGTAACTCCTCAAATGAAGTTTTCAAAGGTGTATTTATAGATGGGACTTGAAATCTAACTATTGGAGGCCATTAATTGCATCCCCAAGCTTTATCAATCTTCATTTAATAAAAATAAGCTTTTATAGTTGAAACGTTGCTCATAGTTATAAGGGCAGGCTCTTGGTCATGACTCTTAAAAGATATGACCGTTGGAGCTTTAAACTAGCCGTTGGAGAGCTGCTAGGATGACCCTCGTGGTCATGACATGCTCCTCATGGGCTGCTCATTACCATGAGCAACGCTAGTGAGCGGTGCATGCCTTTGGCTCAATTTTTGCTCTTTTCAAGCTGCTGCTTATGAGCTATGGTCATGGTCATGAGGGGAGCTTGTGAGGGGCACTTCTAGTTTAAAGAACTTGACTCTTAAGCCTCTAAATACATTATTTTGATTCTAACTTATAAACACACTTCAATGTAAAAGTTAGTAACTAAAATTGATTGTTAAAGTCAAAAACAAGGTTGATTTAAGATTTGTCATGCAAATAGTCAACAATAATAAATCTCCTAAATAAATACAAAATTAAGCAATATATATACTACATATATTTAATATTATAAGCAATTTCAATGTGACAAAACAATTTAACATTATTATATAATACTAATTAAAGATGTATTAAGTAATATAAAATATTACATTTAAAACATTAGATGTTAAGTATGATTTTAATTAATAATTAAATATTATACAATACTCATTAAATATTTACTAATCTATATAAAATATATAAAAGTTGAATACATCAAATTTGTCATGTAATATAATATTGTGACATGTGGCACTTTGTTAGTTCCATAGGTTTCTCAATTTTTATAGGTCGAAAACATCAATTTTGTGTAGAAAAAAGAGGTAACTAATTTATTCAAGTGAAATAATGAAATAAAAAATTTGAAATAGTGGCAATTGACAAATTTTGCCATATAGCAATTTTGCTCTAACTTTTTTTAAAATTTTTAAAATTTTATTTAATTTTCATTTCATAAAATATTAATGAGCATTAGTTTTTTATATTATGACTTTTTATATTTATAATTATATTTATATTTATTTTAATTTTTATATTTTTCTTTTTACATCATCTTAATGGTTTTAATTTGTTTTATATTTTTATCTCTCATATTTCAAATTATATTTACTTTAATTTTTAAAATTTTTTAAATTAACAATTTTATACTTTTAATTTTTTACCACTTCAGGAGCAAATTTTGCATATATGACAATTCTTCTTCTTTCTATTTTTTCTAATTTTTGTATTTTATTTTATACTTTTAATTTTTTACCGTTTCATGAGCAAATTTTGGATTTTTTTTTTTTTCTGCGGTCACCTGCTAATGCTAACCCAGCTTCAGCTTCTTCAAAATTTTGATGTATTTTCTTTAGTGTTAGGGTTGTTTTCTTTCAAATTATTCACTATCTTAGGGTTGTTTCTTTAGTCTAGATTGCTGTAATTAAATTTTTTTTTTCTATGTATACATTGTAGTTCTGTTTTGTGAAAAAATTTATGAATAAATTTAACTATTCTAAGCTACCACTGTACCCTTTAACTATTATTCAGCTCTCTTCAAGATCTCCATGAATTAATTTTGGTTATTAATTAGAACTTGGTTAAGCTAAACTGTCTTTAATTTATGTTTTGTTTAAAGACTTTGTTTCTAGCCGTCTAATCCACCAGCTGACGGGATCTTTAACCTCTGCTTCTCCAATCACTGCGATCACCTGCTCGTCTCATCCTGGACAAGGTAATTTGGATTTTTCATTTTGTTAATGTTGTTGTCGCTGGACAATGCTATTTTGTTACTGTTATTGTTGTATGTAGGGGTGCGCATTCTCTTTCTTCTTCTTCATCATCATTGCTTGGGTTTTGTAATTTCAATCCTTTTTTTCTCCAAATTTTCTGTTTGGTTGCTGTAGAAATTTTCGGCTTTTAATTTGATTTTCATATGAAATGTTGGATTACACACTACTTCTGCTTATTTATTTATTTTATTGAAACTCCCAACTTTTTTAATTCCCAATATCACTGTCAGCGTTGAAATTATTGTTTGTGCTTCAGTCACATTCTGATTCCTATTTTTTTAATTAAAAAATTCCTTTTATCTGTGATTTTGGAGTCATGTTTCTAGGTTGGTCTCCAATTTTAGGGATTGACGGAAGTTATCAAATTACAACAACTTTTAACATTTGATGTTTTAGAACTGTTGGGAATGTTGATTGATATTGTTGGCGTTACGGTTTTACGGAGATGGAATTGGACCAACTTAATTTCATAGAGTTGCAGTTGTTTTACGTTTTTTCTAACTCAATTGATCGTTGTCACTGATAAGTTTTATGTTTTTCCTTCTTTTTTTTTTTGCTGTAATAGGGTTGTTGTCGTTGTTGCTGCTGATTTCTCTTCTTGGGATTGGTGCTAAATTGGATCTTATATCACCCACTGTATGGAATTTAATTAAAATGCATAATGTTTTTATTTACTATGATTTTAATGTGAAGCTAGTTGTGTCAATTATTGAATTTGTGTGCTTGTGTTGTGTTCACTCCTAGATGTGTTAGTTTTTATGTACAAAAAGATGCATGCATGGACTAATTATGTCTTTCTCTTTTAATTATTATGAAAGGAAGGCTAGTTCCTTCTTTTTTTTTTTTTTTTTTTTTTTGACATTACTCTGGACAATTACCTAATGCTTAAGCTCATTTTAAATGCCTTCATTATAGTTTATAATTAATCATAACTATAAAGCTTCTCTTATATATATATAATCAACAATTTAAAAATATCCCAAGAGGCAAGCAAGCCATTATTACTCAACTTTCAGTTTCAGCTAAAATAATAAAACCATATACAACTGCTATATGTATATATATTGCTTTTGACACTTCTCCTAGCTACCCATTAACAAATAGCATCTCCATTTAGTTTAACTCCATGAGAATGCTAATCTTTGAGTGTGAACTTAGCAAAAGTTTCATGACTAACCTTCCCTTTCATTGCTAGCTATGCAAGATTTTATTTACCATGACTGAATTATTGTTGTTTCATGTTGTGTTTCCTTTGCTTATGCAGTTGCATTTTCATTCATTGTGGTTATGGTGCTGCTACACATAACCACTAACTGCTGTACAATGTAATGCGGCCACTCCCCAAACAAACATAGCTCCTTTGGTGTTGAACCCATATTGGAGAATGTATAGGAACCCACTCAAACATCTGGTTCTGGTGGCCAAACGATTGAAGAATGCCATGACATGATTCAACGGAGTCTTCAAAGTAGGGAGAAAATAGATAGGTTTGACCTTTTTATTTTGTCTTATCGATAATTTTTTTTAAAAAAAATTTCATGGATTTGGATAGGGTTTTTAGGGTTTTAAAAAGCTTGGTAAAATCGTATCACTGCTTTTAGTTTATGGAAAAAAATGAAATGGTTACTTTAGAAATTGTCTAATATAGTTATTAATAAAGTTGCTGCTAACAAAGTTCATTTGTGATTCTTTTTTTAGCTCCAATGGTGAAATTTTTGACGGAGCATTTGGAGAAAGCAGGATGTGGAATTGGGCACAATTTTGTAAGGGCTGTTAATTGTGATAAGAAGATCAGTGGTGGTTATGTTCATGGTGATGGGGTAACAATGTTTTTCTTCATTCATTTTAATTCTTTGTCGATTTCCGATGTTGCTTTTTTTTATTATTGTCTTTGCATGAGACTGTTGATTGTATTTTATTTGCATTATTAAAGCTATATGTTTTTTATCCCATGGTGAGTCTTTTATATGATGGAAGTTGATTAATTTTTTTTGTTGGGTTCTGAATGAAGTGGGCAGTTTTATATGTTTGGAGTGTTTTCTTAAAATTATTGATCTTTAATTTAGTTGAGCATTAGAACATAGTTTTCATTTATTGGTTGTGAGGTAAACGACATCTTTCTTGACAAATTATACAATTTCTTTAACTGATTAGCCATCTTGGATAAATGCTTTTTCTCTATTTTCTTTTGTGCATGCCTAAGTATTGTTTAAGTTTATGGTAACATTTAATGTTCTATTTTTATAATTACCATGGTTTTGCTTTGTTAGATAATGGTGTGCAGAAATTACATGAACATTCAAGATGAAGTAAATCAAGTCGTTATACATGAGCTTATTCATGCTTATGATGACTGTCATGCTGCAAACTTGGACCGGGCTAATTGTGCTCACCATGCTTGTAGTGAGGTGGGCATAATAGATTATATTGTTAATGGAGTTGATTTTCTGTTTTCTCACATGCTGTTGCTTTAGTTTGTGTTTCTTTTTCTAAATCTTATGTGATGCAAATTCGTGCTGGTCATTTAAGTGGTGATTGCCACAATAAAAGGGAATTACTGCGAGGTTACATGAAAATAAGAGGTCATGAGCAAGTATTAAAGTCTTTGAAATGCAACAAAATAAATAAATTAATTAAAATAATGTTGTTCATCTTTGTGATTTTAAAATTACTAAACACTCGGAACCGATAACAATAGCACATAATCATATTCAATTTTGATTGTCTATATCCCATCCCCCCTTTCCCCTTTCCCCATGCCCCCAAATTTATTCTTTTAAAATCCATACTCAAATATACCTTATTATTATTATTGAAACCTTTCTTATTCCCACATCCACAATGCATCAAACATTTGAATAAAGTTGTGATCAAGATGATTAACCATAATTTTCAAGATGAATAATTGGAATGTAACATTCAAAAGCTAAATATATGTTAGCACTTTCTTTTAGATGGGAAACATTGAACAGATAAGTGTTCACAAGTGACTAATAATATATAATGACAAAGTGCATATCTCGAATTAAATGTATGGGTGGATATCAAACTTTACATTTATTTCATTTTGGGTACTAAAGTTTAATGTTTCTTTTTAAATACTCAACTTTGATTTAAGTATCAGTTGAAATGACTCAGTGGCGAGATGATTATGTGACAGCTGACAATAGTATATTCATGAAATATTTGTCCCATCACATATGTCTAATCATCAATTTTTAGCATCAAATTCACATGAAGGTATCAAACTTTATCTTTGTTTCAATTTAGTTACCAAATTTTTAATTTATGTCTTTTTAGATATTAAACTTCTATTTAATTTTATAGCAATCACTTAAAAAATTTTCTGATACCTAAATAATTCATAATTACTATTTCAATTTAGAATTAATTATTATTATATTTTTTTTGCAAATAAGTTTATGTTTTTTTATTCGTTTATAGAAAATAAGGAAAATTTTGAAACTTATTTTGATTTTGCCTATTAAGAGTAGACTCATCCTGAGTGGTATCATAGGCTAGGAGATGTAAACTTTTAAATTTTTTATAATTTTTAGACTAAATTGAAAATATAAGGGGATTGAGGGATTAAAATGGCTTTTAAGAGAAATTTAGAAAACTACAAATTTTTAACAGTATCTTTTTAAAACAAAATCAAAGTTAGGGGACAAAAAAGAAACAAAAGTAAAGTTTGGTGACCACCATTGCAGTTAACTCTTAAAAATTGATGATTAAGCATGAGTGACGTGGTGAATATTCTCTGAATATTTCATTTTTGGCTATTACATCATCATTTTGTCACCAAGTCACTGACAGATGATACTTAAATTAAAATTTGGTACTTGAAAGGAAACAAATTAAACTTTAGTCTTCAAAATGAAATAAGCGTAAAGTTGGGTACCCACTCATACATTTAACCATGCATATCTCTATTTGGATCTAAATAAGTGCCATGTATTATAAGGACATCCATCACATTCTCAGTATCATTTCCTCTCTGTCCAACTTGTTTAAGATTTTTTCAAATTTCTGAATATTTCTTAAGTTTTCAATCTTAATTGTGAAGGAATGTGTGAGAATAAGGGTGATGAAATCAGTGACCGCTAATCCATACTGCTCAGAAGCAACTGTAAAGGATGCCATGGAAGCTATTTGGGATGTCTACTACAATGATACAAAGCACTTTGATAAAACTCCTTAAAACACAATTATGGCTACAATTATGGCTGCTCTAGATTTTCTTTACATAATATCAAAGAAGACACTAACTTTTAAGGAGTTAGAAAAATGCCCTATACATTCAATAAGAATTTTCATTCTTTTAAAATGTTCCTCATTTTCCTCATTGGCATGCAATGGCACCAAAATAGCTTTCTATTTTTGAATATTATGTAGATGTATTCTACATTGATGATTGATGCTCCACTAAGAGACCATATTAAAAAAATAGGAAAAAAACTTTGTTATGTTTACCATTCCCAGAAGGGGATGCAATGAAGCATTTCAATTTTTTGGATGAGATCAATTGAGCAACTGATATTACAATGTGCAGAATTAGCAGATTTTTTTGAAAATAAGTTAATAACTGAAAAATCGTTGATTCTTTCATTTTAGTGAATGACATCTGTCTTATCAATTGTAACCATTTTTTCTTTGAAATTATTTTGCCAATATATTCTTTTAGCCTTGTAGTTTGCCTACTGGTGGCATATGTTAATTCTGTTTAGTTGGAGGTAGAAGGCATGAGAGGCTTAATTGAATTTCAAATGGATTTTCGGTGAAAGCAATACTTGCTGCCTAGTATTTTTCCTTGTTTTTCTTGATTAAAAATGTCTACATGCCAATTGGCATAAAGGATTAGTTGGAAAGGACAAGAATTCAAGTTCACGATCATGGACCATTTCTCATACTTTCTCAATTCTCACCTCCTAAGTCTAATCTTTCATACTTTTTCTCCTTCATCTTCTTACAAAAACCTAATTTATCTCTATCTTATCTCCTCACTCTCGTCAAATCGTCGCCCACCACCATCCATTATTGTTAACCCTCCACTGTCAATAACACCATCATATTCTTTCCTATCACTAGCAGAGTCTTTTATTCTCATCTCCTCCATACCTAGAAGTTGAAACCCACAACATCAATGTCGAGCTTCTCTTCCATCATAGCACAAGTAGGGGTGTGTATTCTATTTCCTCTTTATTATCATTGTTTAGATTCCATAATTTTAATCTTTTTCTTCCAAATTTCTATTTAGTTACTATAGAAATTTTTTACTTTTTATTTAATCTTCACATGAAATGTTGGATTACACACTACTTTTGTTATTTATTTATTTATTGAAACTCCTAACTCTTTTTTAATTCTCAATATCATTGTCATAACGTCACGACCCGAATCCTATAGGCATGTGACCGACATTTGGGAATTGATAAGCGTGTAGTTTTCAAAACTTGTAGTAAGCCTTTAGAAATGTTTAACCTAAATTTAACTGATATTAAAATTTTAACAAAAATTTGGAGAGTTTTTCCTGTACTTGGACAATCCTAAAACCTATACAAGACAATAAACACTCCCAAGTATATATTTAATCATAACTACTCCAAACAACACCATAATCTCAAACTCAATATATATTACATATTACAATACAAATATAATAATAATAACAACAAAACCTCCAAATAATTATTGTGTCTAGATTAACTATAATTGTTCCACATATAGTAGTAACACTAAGATAACCTACATAAGATAACCAGTGAAGAATGAATCCAGCGTATAGGAGAAGAGCCAGCATCAGACTACCAAAATCTTGAAAAATAGTTGATGGGAATCAAACTTCATTGAGTAAGCTAATGTGAAAAAATGCATGCTAGTTTGAAAATCAACTTTTATTAAAACATTTATTACAAATATATTGTATGAAATTTATATTTAAAATCATTAATGTATGAAATACCATATTTAAAAATATCAGTAATCTTTTAAATCATACATACACAAAATCCATTTAATAGTTTTATTGAAAATATACTTCCCCAAATATTATTTAATTAAATAAATATAATAAAACTGTAAAATAACTGTTGACACATGGTTTGACCCAACTCAAGAACAAAGGCCCATAATGAAAAATAAGCAAAATTAGCGTCATGATGTAAATTCTAGTTCTCTTCTCTACAAATGGGCCTATAACCCAATGGGCCTTACTAAAGCAACAACACTAAGGTGACGCCTCATTGACAAGGTGGTTGCCTTATCACTAAGATGGTCACCTCAGCGAAGAGACGATACCTTATTGATACGGAGCTATTTTAAAAAAAATGTAGAAAACCATGTTACTAATACATTTCCTCCATCTATTAGCATGGGAGGATGTTACTAACTTGTTAGAGAATGTGGGAAGTGAGAGATATTCTCTAAAAATTGAAAAGTTAGAGGAATTAAGACCTCTTGAATGCGTAATATGAACCCTAAAAGGGATCAAAAGTGCCTAAATATTAAGAATTCAAGCTAATTAGTTTAATTTCCTATTTTGAAATTAATTAGCTTGATATGGATGAATTTTGGAGTTATTCCTATTTTGGAGTCAATAAGGAAGATTCAAGAAGATTCTAGAAGATGTGAGAAGATTCAAGAATATTCCAAGTCAAAGTCAAAGTCAAATAGTCAACAAGTCAAAGTCAAGGGTCAACGGTCAACATGTGACATGGCATGCTTCTATTCTTAGTTGTCATGAGTTGTCATTTTGCTTAGTTGTCATGACTTGTAATGAGTTGTCAATTTTGACTTTTCAAAGATGAGTTGTCATGAGTTGTCATTAGTTGTCCTATTTTGAAGGAAATCTCCTTAATTAAAGATTTTCCTATATAGGTATCTTTAGGAATAAGTAATAGAACCTTTTCCTTTAAGGATTAGGTTGTTTACATGCCTATGTAAGGGCTAACCCTATGACATACGAATTTAAGAAGCATTGAAATATTAAAAGTGAGGTTTTTCCTTAAACTTTGTTCTTTTGAAACTTTGTAAGTTTACTTGAATTGTTTCACTTCTACCTTTCATTACAATTGCTAGGTTAGATTAAACTTAGAATTGTGTGATTTTTCATCTTATAATAGCTAAGTATCTTACTTCAAATTAATAAGCAAGGGGTTTAGCTCCATCTTCATAACCTCATCTTGATGATCTTGGGCAACGATTTCAAAGTTGGATGCGCATTCTATCTCTATTATAGGTAGGGTTCGTATCAATACGAGCATTAAAAGAGAGGAGAAACAACATTAGATAAAAAGGAGAGTAGAGGGAGAATTCAAAAAAAAAGGAGAGTTTTAAAATAAAACAGAAGGGAAGGGAGAGCTGAACCAAAAAATAGAGAGTTTTGAGAGAGAAAAAATATGAAATGGAGCTGGAAAAAACAAGAGGAGAATTTTGAGATTTTATTAGCATAGATGTGCCCTAGTGTCATTTCTTGTAATATAAATGACATTGTACTTTTATCCCTATGGCAATATAATATTCATTTAGATAGAGTGTTTGTTTTATTTGAGTGTTTACCATTTACATTAATGTTAAATGAGTTTATTATAAAGTGTTGATAATATGAGTGATAAATTCATTTAGTACATACGCTATAAAATATTCATAGTCATTGGATTAATAAACGGGTCGTATTAATCCATAGACTATCACCTTTATCTATTTTCCTTGATCGGTATGTGATATTGATAGTGCGAAGTAATGAGTCTCATACTACTTGATATGAGATATTAGAATACACATGTGGATACTCATATGATGGCTTAATCGAACAGTGACGTAAGATAACTTGTTGATTATAAATAATACTAGAAAATAGGCATCAAAGTTCATTGATTCTTATTAAAATACCAAAAATTAGGAAAAAAAGGGTTTCTTATTATTAAATTACAAAAATTATCAAAAGAACAATTTTATAATGTTCTAGAGAAACCCTAAAAAGCCATAAAAGAAGCAACCTAAAATAAACGAAACAAAACATAAAAGTTTCACAAAAACTTTAAAGCCTTCAAAATAATCAAATTTGGGCCCAGAACTTGGGCTGCTATAAGTAAATTATATAATGACTATAGATCTCTGAGTCAGCTTTAATTTGATATATTATGTGCCCTGTAACTCACCAGGGGCTAAAAGTTATAGCCCTTCGAAGCACCATTGTGCATGACGTTCCTATCAAATTCGTTCATAAATTGCAAGGCTATGTGATCCGCATCAAGTTGTGCCATAACAACAACAGTCAATAGATCAAACACTACCTCCTTTTGGTTATACTTGACCTCTTGTCCCTGTTTTAATTATGGTGTTAGTTATGGTGTCCCTACTTCTTAAGCTAGTGGTGGAAGAGATTCGAGTGAGATTAAATCATTGGGGATCGATGATTTATAGCCATTATTGGATAAAAACTAGTAGGGGTGTAACCTAGTCAAATGGAGCCGAACTTTTAAAAGTTCATGATCTGCTCATTTAAAAATTAACGAACTTGAGCCAATCTCGAGCTTGTTAAATTTTCAAAACTTAAGCTCGATCTCCTGTTTGAGCTCGTAAACTAGGCAAACTCAACACACTTTGTAGTTAAATGGCTCAAACCACCACAACTGTATGTCTTAGATCACTTTTGAACTACATGGTTTTCATATGTGCTAGATAATGACATTATATATACTATTCATTTGTCTCATTTTCAATATTTGATTTTAAACTTTAAAACTATACACCATAAAAGTTTATATTATACTTACAACTTTTCTTTTATTTCTTATTCAATGTTGGATTCTAAATTTGAGCAACTATAGCCACATATTTTCCATACATTTTTCTCCAACATATGTATTTTATCAAACTAAAAATTAAATAACTAATTATGATTGAGTTTTAGTTTCTATAATATATAATAACTTTAATATTTTTTTGAACTACTACTTTATACTATAGCATCTTACAAATTTTTATGAAATTTTAGTTTTCACAATGTTTCACTTTGATAAAATAAATAAATAAAATAAATCAATGGTGTTTAACCTTTTTAATTTTTACTGTTTTTATGTTTAAATTAATTTTTAAATTTTTTTACTTATTAATATGTTATATTTACTTAATGTTGTCATTGACGATAATATTAATTTAAATTACAATCATGCAATTTTTGTTATATTTAATAATATTTATTTACTTAATCTACATTACTATTTTATTATATTTACACAAAATTATAGTTACTTTAATACAAATAGTAATTTACTTCAAAACTACAAAATTTATCATCAAATTAAAAATATATTTTAATAATGTTTATTTAATTAATATTAATGTTTAATAATTTAAATTATATTTATTTAGTATGAATATTAATATTAATATCAATATTAATTTATACAAAAATTATATAATTTCATTATTAATATATAATTTTTATTATAAAATTCATTCAGTAAAATTATTACAAATATAAACTTTTTTCACTAAAATTAAAAACTTTAATTGTATTATATAATACTTACTTGATGCTATACTTTATACTAATACTACTTTACATCAAAACTATAAAATTATTATTATTATGAATATATAATTACTATTATATTTACTAATTTAAATTATATAATTTCTATTTAATACTACCACATAATACTAATATTTAAATTAATAAGTTAGAAAGGAAGAACATTGAACACAAGAATTTAAGAAGTTCAGATTCTCAACAATCTTACATCTCCACCTAACTTATCCCTAAGTTAGGATTTTTAATACCCATAATCTTATTTACAAGATTAAGATTACACAAGAGTTTTAGGCTCACTCTTCAACCTTACACAATCAAAAGTTTTAAGGCTAACTCTTGAAGGAATTCCCAAGTGTTTTAATAGCTAAACACTTAAACCAATTCCACTAGAAATATACCTCACTTCCCTTCTAATCAATCCCAAGAATTAGACGAAGGTAAAGTCCTATTTCTAACACATAACCAACTCTCATAAGAGTTAAACAAATACAAGAATTTGATAAAAAGAAAATTGATACTTAAATGAATGCTTAAAGAGTTTTTGAAAATCAAAGTGTGTAACTTGTTAAGAATGAAAACTCCAGAGCATTTATAGAGATTAAGCTTCAATATTATGGCATATAACTGTGTCCCAAACATCTTTAAGCTTTGGTTTATTAAAATGTGATTCCTTTCTGTCAAAATGCCACTCACAATCGTGACAAGCAAGTCTTAGCTCGTGAGCATCAGTTTGAGAGCCGTTGCATTCAAAAATAGTCATTGTTGACTGTCATGAGTGCCCTCACAAGCTACTCATGGTCATGAGGCCAGCTCATGAGCAACATTGCCTTGCTCACACATTGAAGCTTAAAAACTTGGCTTCAAGGAGGCAGCTCATGAGTAGCTCATAAGTGGCTCGTGAGCAGCCACTTGTAAGTCCAAAATTATGCATTTTTGACTTCTAATTGCTCCGTATATATTAGGTATATGTATAGGATATTATCCTTTAATGAAATACACTTTTATAAGAGTATTTCATATCTTTAGACTTTAAATAAAATGAATTAAGTTCCTACACAATTAAAAAAAATTATTAGCAACTTAAATTGTTTGTCAAAATCAAAATTAGGAGTTTGATCATGCAAATGGTAAATAATCTCCCCCTTTTTGGTTTTGACAACCAATTTGATAAATAATAAATAAAGTCTGTGAGTGTTAAAAACAATTAACATGAATGGATACATGCTATATAGCAAAGCTCCCCCTTAATATACACATGATTTTAATAAAAATATTTTATCATGTATCAGAGCATAATAAATATTGAATTATCATAGCATATACAAGAATTTAAAAATATATCAGAGTATGGAAGATATATCATAAATAACATGATTTTAAAAATCATACATCTCCTTAAAAAATGATACCAAATAAATGAGAATAAAGGAGATGGATTAAAATAGTATCAAAAAAATATTCTCCCCCTTTATCAAAATTTTATAATATATTTCTTTATTTCTCTCTCTTAGGTCATAATAAGAAATATAAATTTATTAAATTGAAAGACAAAATGAAAAGAAGGCTTGATATTGCAAATATGCTAAAAATTAAACTTAAATAGAAAATATATAACATGATCATTTAAATAAAAACTAGTAGCACTTACAATGCATGTAGCACTACTTTCACACATCATAAACATAGTACATATAGCACTATTATTTTTTAAACTAACATAACACATGATCATGTAGCACTTAGCATATCATAAACATAACAATTTCTCCCCCTTTGTCAAAGTTAAAAAGAAAAGATAAATAAACTAAAAAGAAACCAAAAGGAAACAAAAGACCAATTATTAAAACAATAAAAATAAGATAGACCAAAACTAAGAATATAAAAGAGTCATGTCCATCTTGGGGATCTTGGAATGGAGGAGGAGGAGGAGGAGACTAAGTGCATTGTATATTGTGATAAGCATACAATTGATGAATGTCATATTCCATATGGTTTATGCGATGCTCAAACCAATCAAGTATAATGTCCACTTGATCAAACTTTTATGTTAAAGTTAGACTTTACTATAGAGAGATAATTAAAGAAACTACTAACCTAAGTCAGTTCTTCATCAATAATTTAAGAGGTAGAAGGTCCTCTTTGCCTCTTTCTTTGAGCTTAAGAAGGAACATGCTCTTGAGGGATTTCTTCTTTAATTTGAAGACTTTCAAGACCATAAGTGTCTATTTGCTCTATGTCTTCTAAATCATGTTCAAGTTCCTCAACAACATCTTCATCTCCTACTGCATCTTTCCAAACCCAAATATTTCTAATAAGTTCAAATTGCCTAGAATTTCTTAAAAGGCTTTAATCAAAGAAGGAGGAATATAAGGGATCTTATTAGAAGAAATCTTGAAATAATTAGCAATTTGAGCAATGATCCCTCCAACACACAAACTCCCACTCATACTATCACTAACGAACCACATCCTCCATTAAAGCCACCTACCTAGCTTAACATCAATATTCTCAATAAAACAATGAATGATAAATAAGTCATTTAAAGAAATTGCTTCATTGCTAAAAACCTTAGTATAAATATAATAGGTTATGAAATGATGAACATAGCAAAGGGATTTTGAAGCAAAAATAGATGATTTGGTATGCTCGGTAATAAAGGCATTAGCATTAGGTTTAGCATGTTGAACCTAAAAGCTTTAAAAAGACTAAGAAGAATTAGGAGTAGTAAGGCCTCCTCGTCTAAACCCAAATATGCTATCAAATTATTGAGAAGTAAGAAACCTATCTCTACTACCCAACCTAAATCTCATACTATTCATGAGATTTTTATCATCAAAGTATTCAGTTCTTGAACAATAGGAAGAGAGAAATTCATGCACGAGAGAAGCATAGGTAAGAAGAGCACCAAAAGCAAAATCATAAATGCTTACCCTCTCAAGCATGGTCTTGACTTCATTATAGCGTCCCATCTTCTCTAAAGTCTCTTAAGATATAAACTTAGAATAGATGATCTTCCTCTTGCTAAATTGAGTCAACCTTTGCTTAATTTGGGTAAAAGAGTAGGAGGTTGGAGTTGTCTTCGTATGTTGATCCTTGGTAGCTGTTCTTGATGAGCAAGGAACATCTTATGAGGTCTTTTTCTTAGGAGCTATGGACGTGAAGAGAGAATCACAAGAAATTGGAAATAAAAGAGAATTTTGTTTTGATAAGAAGGTTTGATTGCAAAAACAAAGATTGAGGATGAAGAGAGGAGTTTAGGGGGTTTATATAGACTTAAATTAGGTAAAAAATAATTAATTTTATGTATAGGAAGTAGGAAAAATAGTATGTTATCGTTTAGGAATAGGAATAAAAAAAAGTTCAAATGCTTGTAAAATAAGGATTTTTGAGGGATAGACTGCTCCTCATGAGCTACTCACGATCATGAGCAGTGCTCATGAGAGGCTCTATCCCCTAATAAATAAGATGTCATGAGCAAGCCTCTAACGACGAGTGAGAAAATTTTCAAAATGGCCCCTAACCATTCAAAATAAATGCAATTAAGTCCTAAAAACCTTACACTTAAGTCCTTTTTTACCAAATTGAAACAAAATCAAAACTAAATATAATGCACACATAACTAAATCAAATATAGATATTTCAAATTCATAAAATGATCATGCAAATAAATTTACTAAATTTAAATGATTGATAAATTGAATTAATTTCAATAAATAATCATTAAATAACAAATTAAATGGAAAATCATTTCAAAGATTAATTTTAATGTAAATAAATTCTTGAAAAATATGTCAAATTAAATCATGACCAAATTAAAATGCTAGAATAATTTTGATAATATAACATAATTTAGCATCTAAACAGAAATCTAAAAATTTTAAACACTAATAATTTAAAATAAGTATCATGTAGATGGGAAATACAATAAATTAAATCATGTATACGAAATTGATTTGCTTATTTAAATAATTAATAGATTAAATAACATTCACTAATTAATTATTAAATAGTAATTATTTAAAGTAAAATTATACATGATAAAGATCATAAATATAAAAAATAATTATTTTTAAAAAAATATAATCATAACAAAGTATCAAAAATGAAAAATAAACCAAAAATATAAACAAATGAAAAACATATGAATTTATGAAATGGTATTAAATACAAAAAAAAAAAGAAAGCAAAATGAGTGAAAAATATGTTTACATACAAATTTATGAAAATCATGAATTCTTTAATGAAGAAGTCCAACCATTAATTAAGTAATTTAATAAGTCACTAAGACAAGTTTGAACCATCTATCATACCATGCTCTTACTTAATGAAATATCATCTTTCTTCACAGAGAGGCTTGGTAAAGATGTCTACTAATTGATGATTTGTATCAATAAATTAAGAAAAATATCACCATTTTGCATATGATTACACAAAAAATGATGTCTAACAACTATATGCTTAGTTTTAAAATGTTGAATGAGATTCTTTCTAAGGTTTATAGTACTTGTATTGTCACATTTAATAGCAATATGATCAAATTCAATGTCATAGTCCTTAAGTTGTTATTTTTGCCACAACACTTGTGAGTAACAATAATTAGCTGCCACATTCTGCTTCAGCGGTGGACAAGGCAACCAAAACTTGTTTCTTGCTAAACTAAGAAGCTAAACATTGTCCTAAGAATTAATAAGTTATATAAGTATTTTTTCTATCTAGTAAATACTATCAAATTCTTCATCTGAATAACTAATTAAGTCAAATGATGAACTCTCAGGATATCGAAGTCCTAAATGTATTATTCCATAAAGATATTTGAAAATTCTTTTGATTGCATTCAAATGAGACTCTCTAGGACTATATTGAAACCTAGCACATAAGCATATACCAAATATAATATTCGGTCTACTTATTATTAAATAAAGAAGGGATCCGATCATACCTCTAAAATGCTTTTCTTGAATAAGGTTTACCATTCTCATATTTATTGACTTTGGTGGTGGTGCTCATAGGACTCTCTTGCCTTAGCTCCGTCTAAACCAAATTTCTTGAGAATGTCCCTAGCATATTTAGTTTGGTTAATGAAACTTTCATATTTGCATTGCTTGATTTAAAGTCCAAGAAAGAACTTGAACTCACCCATTATACTCATCTCAAGTTCTTCTTGCATCAACTTAGAAAATTCCTCACACCTCATCTCAAGTTCTCCTTGCATCAACTTAGAAAATTCCTCGCACAAGCAATGGTCAGTAGCACTAAAAATAATTTCATCAACATATATTTGTATAATTAGTAAATCATATTTGGATTTCTTTATGAAAAGAGTTGTGTCAATTTTTCCTTTAGAGAAACCTTTCTCTAATAGAAAGTTGCTTAATCTTTTATACCTGGCTCTTAGAGCTTGTTTTAATCTATATAATACTTTTGAAAGTTTAAACACATGATTAGGTAAATCAAAGCTTTTAAAACTTGGAGGTTGTTTAACATAAACCTCTTCTTTAATGAAACCATTAAAAAAAATACAAAACTCATAGGAGGTTTTATTTAAAATGAGTCTTTTAAAAACTCTATTTGAAATGTAGCAAGCAATATTAACGGCTTTCACCCAAAAATATAGTGGCAACCTATATTCATAGAGCATAATTCTAGCCATCTCAACTAAGGTCCTATTCTTCCTTTCAACTACCCTATTTTATTAAGGAGTTTTATGAGAGGAATAGTTGTGAAAGTTGTCATTTTCATCACAATAATATTTGAAAAAGTCATTTTGAAATTCAATTCCATAATCACTTCTTATAGAAGATATACAAAAACTTTTTCCTTCTTGTATTCTTTTTCAAATTTTTAAAAAGCTTTAAATGCATCATTCTTATGAGATAAGAAACTAGCCAAAGTAAATATAGAGTTGTCATCAACAAGCATAAATGTATAATACGTTCCACCTAAGCTAACTACCCTACTAGGACCAAATAAATTCATATGAATTAATTTTAAAGGTTTAGAAATGGACACTCTATTTTTTAGCTTAAAAGATAACGTAGTTTGTTTCCCTTTTGACAAGTATCATAAGTTTTATCACTAGTGAATTTTTGGGTAAATCATCCATAAGTTCGCACTTGCTAAGGTCATCAAGTAGCTCAAAATTAGCATGTTCTAACCTTCTATGCTGCAAAGCACCCAATTTTAAAATACTAGGTACAAGGATGTGATAGAGGCCTCGAGTGTGAAATTAGATTTATTGGATCTAATTTATTGGTTTTGGACTAAATTATAATTTTTTTAGTACTTATTTTTAAAAAGAATAAAAAATAAATTTTCAAGAAAAATCCCAAATTAGCCTAATGACCAAAAAAGGCCGAATGGTCTAAGTTGGCCATATGGCCTAGTAATGGCTGAACTGCTATTATATTCTGTATCCCTATCTATATTACAATATGGACCAGAGTTCTATTACACATGTGAGTCTTATTATTTAATGCTTCTTTTTTTTAATGCTTCCTTTTCTTTTATTTTAATGCACTTCTTCTTCTTCTTCTGCTCTTCTTCTCTTCCTTTTCCTTTCCTATAGTCATGATCCCTCCTCTCTTTTCTACACTTTATTTATTTATTTTTTTGCACTTTTTTTTAGATTAGTGGCTGCTTCTTCTTCGAGTTTCTCTCAAGTGCTTTAAAACATGAAATTCTAACTTAAACCATAAAGGGTGGATTTGTGAAAAATACATATATATTCAACATCTGCCCCTTCTTCTTCTTTTTCTTCTTTTTGTATTTTTTATATTGGATTTTTATTTATTTTTTTTATTTTTTTTAGTTTGTACATATAAATTCATTAGTTGTAACGTAGAGATTCATGTGTTATTGATTGGAGGTTCATGTGTTATTAAATTGAATGTGAACCTTCAGATGAAGGTCAATGAATTTGCAAGTGAAGTTCAATGAAAATGCAAGTGAAGGTCAATGAACCTACTACAAATTCATTGAACTTCACCTATGTGTTCATTGAATTTGCAGGCAAAAGTCAATGAATCTACAACAGACTTATTGATTTTCAAGAAAATATAAGTTAAAATTAATGAAACTCATAGTTTTGATCAATTAACCAATTAATTTTTACAAGTATAAAGAGAAGTTAACTAATGAAAACAAAGTTTAATATAAAGAAAAAAAAAAGGAGAATGTTTGATGTTAAAAAAATGTTTGACATGAAAAAAACGGCACATGTTTTTTTTTTGTACATGTGTAATGGACCCTTAATCCATATTGCAATATGAGCAGAGATCCATCATATAACAATCCTAGCTGAACAATGGCCATTCCACAATTTGCAATCGTAAATTATCAATTTGCGATGAATTTTTATTTTTATTTTTTTGTTTATCTAGTTAGTTATTTTAATTTGGTAATTCCTAATAAATTACACTTATCAAATTGTTAGGATAAGATTTATTTTGTTCTATTATTATATTGTTCTTTATATATAAAAGGAAAAATTTTCACATATAGACAGGGGACCTTCTAGAGATTTTGGATTTTGTTCGTGGGAGTTTTTCTACATAACATTGAAGGTTTTTAAAAAATAGAAAATTTTCTTTTAAATTTTGGTCATGGGAAGGCTTTTTTTTTTTTTCACGTATTCTTTTAAGAGAAAACCTTCCTAAAACTTTCTGACAATTGATTTTTAGCCGTGAGCCAGAACACTTTATATGTTTTTGTTCTTTTTTACGCTCTTTATATATATATATATATATATATATATATATATATATATATATATATATATATATATATATATATTTCATTCCTTTTTCTTGAATCAAATACAAATAAGCCTAAAAATTACAAATAAAACAAAATCACAGACTTTTCTTGAACGGTGATCATCTCTATGAGGGGAATCAATTCTACATCCAACTTTCATTTTCATCTTATTTTTCCTCTATTTTCATTTTATTTTTATTTTTTAATTTTATGTGATTTTTGTTTATTATTTTTTCAATTATTCACTAACAATTTTTATTTGTTTATTTTTATTTTCATGATAGATGGGGTGACATAAATCCACTGTGGAGAATGAAACTAGGAGAGTTCATGATTAAAAGCGTGAATCAAATTACCAAACCATTAGGTTATTTTTTTAATTTTTCATTTTACATACCTTTATTAGTTCTTTTTTTTTTTAATTTTATTTGTTTATAGCTTCTTTCCTTTATTTCTTTTAAGGGGCTATAATGTTATTTTGTATTTTGTTTTTTTAGATAATTGTAATAGTCTCAATAGTGGGATAGTGAAATCATATGTGTTGTGTTTTATTTTAATTAATTAGTTAGTAAAATCAAGTTTCAATTAGGTAATTTAATTAAAATCAATGCCATAGATATTAAAATTAGGATTTTTAAAATAAATTAGATTTAGGAGAATAGATTAGGGCTTTTATTTATTTATCTTTATTATCTATTTTGGGCTTTTATTTATTTCTTTTATTTTATTATTTTTTAAGCCCATTTTACTGTTTAATTAATTTTTGCTTTAATTAGAATTTAGGCCCAATTAATTTAATAGGTTATTAGTTTAATTAATTATATGCTTAATTAATTAATGTGCATTTTTAGGCCCATAAATTATTAGTTTTAGGATAGATTAAATTTAGGCCCACTTAGCTAATTTAGACATATATCCACTTAGATTAATTAAAATTAACTTGACATAACTCATTACTTTAAGCTTTTTTCATAAATTGTTACAACCCGAACCCATAGGTATGTGACCAATACCAAGGAATGGGAAATGCATAATGCAACTAAAATCCGTAGTAAATCTTAGAAATTTCGCAGATAGAATCAATCATCTTAAAAGTAAAACCATAATAAATTCACCAATATCAAATGCATATGACAATATTTCCAAATACATTAATATCTCAACTTAAAACAAATCCACAATACCAACAATACAAGTTCTTTAATAAACTATTGCGGTATTTAAAATTTGATTACATAACACTTAAATCAAATAGACATATATAAGGAAGCTGGTAAAGAAGAAACTCGGCACATACGGTGATCAGCACTAAATTGATAGTGAGGTCTTGAAAAAAATAAATTGAGGGGAATTAAACCTCATTGAATGAATCAATTTTATAAAATATATGCTGATTTTAAAAATGTTTGTTAAAACCCTTTTTAAGGTAAAGTAAAGTAAAATAAAATAAAATAAATATAGATATTGAAATCTTTTATTTTTCCTAATTATCTTTATATAAAATCATTTTTTAAAATTCACAATTTACTTTAATGTAAAATTCTTGTACAAAATCATATAAATTAATTATTTTAGTGAAAAATCTGGTAGAACACTTAAACCATCTATTTCTAATAGCTTTTTGACTCTTTTTAACCCAAGTGACTGCAGTCCCAAGAGCCGCAGTCCATTCACTTATTCCTATATTGATGTTCCAAAAGCAAGTTCAACCAAGTTACATCCCATTTTTGGCACGAGAGCACTCGCTCCTCCGAACTCAACCTATACTCTGTCTGAGAGCACATGCTCCACCAAGCCAAATTCACACATTCTAATATATACTAGAGATTTCAATCCGTGCGTATGTGGTCCTAGTGGCACCCACTATGTAGCACATTCTACCATTTTCTCTAAATCAGTTTAAATTATAAATAAACAAAATAAAGAAATAAAGTATAATGAAATAAATTCAATTAAAGCATCCTTTTAAATACTATTCATGATAATAAAAGAAATAATCATACATATGTCAACATAAATATTTTTGTAGATAAATTCATATAATCAACTTCTTTATTATTTTTAACACATGACAATATAATTTAAATATCCATAACACACATTCCATAAAACTAACTTGCAGGTTGAGCGTGTTGGGTGACACGTCTTATGCTGCCCAAGTGCAATAGCTCTCGCCTCGGAGTTCTCTAAAATAAATAATGTTTACTTAAAATATGCTTATATGATAAAATAAATAAATTCATAAAAATTCTCAAATTTATTAAAGTCATGGAATTCATGAGATTGACTCGATTTAAGACACAATGTTATACAAACTTGAAAACCAATACAAACTAATATTACATTCTATGAGAAATCTACCAAAAATTTAGCAAAATCTCCCTTGTAAAATGAACATCTCTCTACTAAAAGTAGACTTATTCCTGTACAAAATGACACTTCTATAACTTCTACAACTCAACACCTTAGGTTTGGCTCTCGAACTACACTTTATGCGCAACTAATAACTAACACAACAACATATATAAAAACAAATATAATTTTCTCAAATCACTAATATATCATAAAAATTTAGTTAACCAATACAATTTAATTTATTTATGTAATAAAAATATAAAGGAAATTTATTTCCAAATAAATAGTAAAATTCTAGTTTATAAATAAAATTTCGCTAATGGAATCAAAATTCTTTTTTTTATAACTAAATTAGCATTAATTATAAATAACTATTTAAATCACTCAAATATATCATAAAAATAATTAAGGACTCATTTAAACTTGAAAAAAATAAATAAATTTATTATTTATTTATTTTTCCAAAATTACTACTAATTAACTAAAAATTTGAAATTAATTATAAAAATTATTTTAATATGTTTATTATTTAAATTCAGTCTAAAACATAATAAATGACAATAAAATTAATTAAAATTAAACAATCACTAATTTCTAATAATTTTCTAAAAAAAATATTTTTAAACAAAGTTTTTCAAATTTCATATCTTAAATTCTGCAAAGAATCTCACAAAGCTTCCTTCACAAAGTTTAATCTACATAATTTATAGAATTTAATAAAAATATAAAAATTTCAAGGTCAGAACAATAACCTAAGACCCAAAAAATCCAAAATTTCTAGAAAATTATAAAAAAAAAACAAATGGAAGATCTCAACTCTAATTTCATTTTATATAAAAGCAACTAAACCTGGATCAACCTAATTAAAGCTCAATTAAATAAAATGAACCAAGAACCTAGAATTGAATTGCCTTAAATTAAGGTTGTTCCGATGATAATTCCTGAAATTGATCAAGGGCTATTGAAGCCTAGGAGGAGAGGAACTATGTAGGACCATTGGTGAGGCCGGGTGTTGCTGGAGCTGGAAACGGTGGCTCTCTCTTCTACTCGATAAGCAAAGAAAATGTGAGGGAGGAGAGAGAAAAGCGACGGTGGGGAGGAAGAAGGAAGGCGGCGATGGCTACCGACGTTGACAGTGGCAGTGGCAACAATGGGTGTCGAGTGAGGAAGAAGGAGAAGAAGAAGAAAAAAAAGAAAAGAAAGAAAAAAGAAAGAAGGGAAAAGAAAAGGGAAAAAATATTTTTTGAACTTTTTTTAATAAAAAGTACAATTATATATAATTTAAAATTAAAATTATCTACTCACCTTTCTTTATACACATAATATATATTTATAACACTCTAATAATTAATAATTTATTAAAACACTTAATAAATACTCATTTAACACTAATTAAATAAAATAATAATTTAAACTTAATAAATTCCCATTTTAACTTAATAAATAAATAAACAAAATATGAGTCTTTACAATCTTCCCCCAATATAAAAAATTATCCTTGAATTTTAACAAAATAGAAAAAAATGTATAAAGTTTTATTAAGGAAAAAGATAGGGGTATGCCACTCGCATCTCTGCCTCAGTCTCCCAAGTATAATTTTCCACTGCATGGTTGCTCCACAGTACTTTAACCATAGGGATTTCTTTGGTGCAGAGCTAACAAACTTGTCGATCCACTATTGCCATTGGATACTCCTCATAAGTCAAATCTTCATTGAACTCTATTATCTGAGGCTGAAGAACATATGAAGGATCAGAGATGTACTTCCTTAACATAAAGACATGGAATACCATATGAATACATGACAACTCTAGTGGTAACACCAATTTATAAGCCACATCTCCTACCCTTGAATGAATTTCGAAGGGTCCGATATATCTTGGAGCTAACTTACCCTTCATACCAAACCTCACCACTCCCTTCATTGGAGAAACCTTAAGGAACACCATGTCTCCTAAAGAAAATTATACATCTTTCCTCTTAGGATCAACATAGCTTTTCTGTTGGTTAAATTTTGTCCTTAATCTCTGTTGGATGAAAGAAATTTTCTCTAAAGTTATTTACACCAATTGTACACCTATTAACTGTCTCTCACCAACTTCTCAACACAATGGTGATCTACACTTCCTTCCATACAATGCTTCATACAGAGCCATCTCAAAACTTGTATGATAACTATTGTTATATAAAAATTCAATCAAAGGTAGGTTTAAATTCCATTGACCACCAAAAATCTATTACACACATCCAAAATATATCCTCTAAATTCTGAATGGTCCTTTCTAACTGGCCATCAGTTTGAGAATGAAAAGATGTGCTAAAATCTAGTATTGTACCTAAAGCCTTATGCAATTCTTGCCAAAAGACCGAAGTAAAAGTTGGTCCTATGTTTGACACTATACTTTCTGACACCCCATATAGACAAACAATTTGATTGATATACAATCTAGCCAATTTATTTATAGTATAAGTCTTTTTAATTAATAAGAAGTGAGCTGACTTGGTCAACTTGTCAATTATCACCCATATGGCTTCATATCCACTTGATGTGCAAGGAAAACTAGAAGTAAAGTCCATCGTAATCATGTCCCACTTCCATTATGGAATGGGTAACTATTACAGTAATCCCAAGGGTCTCTAATGCTCCAATTTCACCTGCTGACAAGTGAGACACTTAGACACAAATTCTATAATGTCCCTTTTCATGCCATTCCACCAATATGTATCTTTCAAAACATGATACATCTTGGTAGAACCTAGGTGAACACTATTAGCAAAAAAATGAGCTTCCTCCACGATCTCCTTCCTCAGCTCATTCACATATAGCACACACAGCCTAGTGCCCAAATGCAAAATGCCCTCAATATCGATTACAAAATTCCAAGATTGACCTTACTGTACCTCTAACATTATCTTCTACAATTATGGGTTCCTTATCTACACTGTTTTAACTCTATCCAAGTACATATAACGTACTTTGAATTGAGCTAAAAGATATTTCTTGGTTACCTTCCATTGCAACCCCTGATCAATAAGCTCATACAACTCCTTGATAATCGACCTCCTTTTCGAGCTAATGTGAGCAAGACTTCTCGCTGGCTTCCTACTCAATGCGTCAACTACCACATTAGCCTTACTTGAATGGTAAAGAATGGAGCAATCATAATCTTTAAAGAGTTCCATCCATCTCCTCTACCCCAAATTCAAATTTCTTTATTGAAAGATATACTTTAAACTTTTATAATCAATGTAGATTTCACAAGTCACACCATACAACTAATGCCTCTCATTCTTTAAGGCAAACACTACAGCTACCATTTCCAAATCATGAGTAGGATAGTTCTATTCATGCTTTTTTAACTGACGTGAAGCATAAGCAACTACCCTACCATCTTACATCAATACACAACCCAATCCTACTCGAGGAGCATCACAATATATAGTATACATGTCACTTCACGAAGGTAAAGTCAACTTGTCTTTAAGCATCTGAAAATGCTCCTCACATTTGTCTGACCACACAAACTTAACATTCTTCTAGGTCAACCTCATTAAAGGTGTAGCTATCTTGGAGAAGTCCTTTATAGATTTCCTATAATAACTAGCTAAACCTAAAAAGCTTTTTACTTCAGTCACTATTGTAGGTCTCTGCCACTTTATAATGGCTTTAATCTTTTTAAGATCCACTTGAATGCCATTTTTGGATACAATATGGCCTAAGAATACCACTTGCTCTAACCAAAATTTGTATTTCAAGAACTTAGCATACAATTGATGCTCTCTCAAAGTCTGAAGTATCATCTTTAAATACATGGCATGCTCTTTTTCACTCTTAGAATATACCAAAATGTCATCAATAAATGCTATCATAAATCGGTCTAAGAATGACCTAAACACTCAATTCATCAAGTCCGTAAAGGCTATTGAGGCATTAGTCAACCCAAAGGACATCACTAAGAATTCATAATAGCCACATCTCTTCCTAAATGTAGTCTTGGGTATGTCTTTACTTCTAATTCTCAACTAATGATACCCTGACCTCAAGTCAATCTTGGAAAAACATCGAGCTTTTTAAAGCTTATCAAATAAGTCATTAATCCTTGGGAGCGGATATTTGTTTTTGATGGTAACTTTGTTCAACTGCCTATAATCTATACATAGTTAAAGGCTACCATCTTTCTATTAGTGATATGCACTAGGTCAATCATTTGATTATGCATTGACTTTCTTATTTTATTAATGAAGAGGTATTTCATTATCATTTGATTTTATGATAATTATATAAATGGTTAATTCTTACTAAGGCCATCAAGTATGTGACTTGATAGTAAAACCCTTAGATTAAAATAAGAGTTCTATTCTAATTATCCCTAGCCATTTATTCATTATATAAATATTTAAGTATTAAGGCTAGTATGAAGTTGACTGATGGTTATGTTTTACTAATCATGAATATGAGATATTAAGTCAACTCATAAGTACATGATGAGAGATCATATACTTGATTAACCCACTATGAGAATACTACATAGATTATTGTCATAAGTATTTCTCATCACAGTAATTTTATTTCAGTCCTTTGACCTTGAAATCATCATGGATTTCTATATAGCTATTTTATGTTTTGACACATTCTAACATTGTCTTTAACCGAACGATTAAATTGGAATGTTGTTGGATATGAAATTAGTTATATGAGGAATGTGAGTGATTCAGAAAGAATTTATCCCTCATTAATATGAGAAAGATATCTATGGGCCCCTTGATGAGATAGACTAAATAAAATTGCATGGCCATGCTGAAATGAATTGATAAAGAGTTATCATTTTTAGTTTACTTGGAATCAAGTCATAATATTGAACTATATAAGGATGACATTATATGCCTTATGTTCAATTAAGATATCATGTGATAAAGGGACGATAAAATTCATTGTAATTAGGTTATGCCGGATTATTGACTCCACATGACTTGGGTAGTCATAATGTCTTGCTAGAGGCCACTTATGACTTGTAGGCCTAAATTGAGATTTAGGCCCAGTACCAATGTTATGTGAACCTATAAGGTCACACACTTAGAATAAGCCCAAAACGAATATGGGTTTAATAAGCCCGAAATAAACTCTGTAGAAATAAATAATTAAAGTGTTTTATTTATTTATTTGTTTATTTATTTAAGATAAATGTTATTTTAAATAAATAAATAAGATATTATTTTTGATATGTTTTTAAACAAAATCAGAATATAATAAATGAAAAATTACCAAAAGGTCATTGGTATGTGAAACCCTAATTTGGAGTCTATAAATATGTTATATTCTCTAGGGTTTCACACAGTTGTTTTTCCTGCCTCCAAATTCGTTTTATTTCTTTTTAGAAAACAAAGACAATGTTTTTCCTTTTGTTCTTGATTTGTGAGACAATCAAAGAGGTTGCTAGCACACACACTCCAATTCGTTTTGTGAAGGGTTGTTCGTGTGGATACCTATAGAGGATGCATCCTTTTGGAGACGTCTTGATCTGAACAACCAAGCCAAAAAGCTCGAGGTAAGGTGTCACCGGTGTGAACCTCCTCTCATCCTTCCAGAAAATCTTGCCTCTTCTGCGTTTTGGTGAGATTCTTGAAACCCTAGATTTAATCAAGTAGTCAAATTACATGGATCCAGGTTTGGGAACATGATAAAATTTTAATTTTTTTGCTGCATTTGTATCATGAAACCCAATACTTTCTTCATCACAAACAATACTGGCACACCCTAAGGAGACGTGATGGGTTTAATGAAACCCTTATCGAGCAACCCTTATGGCTGCTCCCTAATCTCTTTTAATTCTGCAGGTGCCATCCTATAAGATGGCATAGAGATAGGATCTATACCTAGTACAACAGTAATATAGAATTCTATCTCCCTATCCCTTAGCAATCCTGAAAATTCTTTAGGAAAAACATCAGGAAACTCGCACACCATTGGCATATTCTCAAAAGCCCCTTTATCTACCTTTCTATCCCTAACCACATCTAAATAAGCTTGACACCCTCTTCTAAGCATCTTTCTAACTGTGATTACAGAGATGAGATCTTAAGGCATTAAACTCTATCGCCTCTTAGTTGAAACTCTTCATCATTTAGGATTCTAAAAATCACCACCATCTCTCGACAATCCAAATTGGCATAATATCGAGCTAACTAATCCATCCCTAAAATGACATCAAAATTAATCACATCCAATAGAACTAATTCTGCTAATAACTCTCTACCTTCCACAAAAACTGGACAAAATGGAACGACTATATTTGTCTCCAACAGACAATAGAGTTAACAACTTGGATTGTTGTCAGCCCATTCTTAAAGCAAACATAGGAGAAACAAAAAAATATGATGCACTCGATTCAAATAAAACTGTAGCATCAAGAGAAAAAACTGAAAGAGTACGTGCCACAACTACATTAAATGCTTGAGTATCTTGAGGAGTCAAAGTGAACACTCTAACCTATCCATAGCCAGCCTGCTGAGAAGTGGATGGTTGTGTAAATCCTCTACCACTTGGTCTCCTTTATGGCCTGCCTCCACCACCATGGCCTTGCTGGACCATAAACTGCATCAGTCTCTACTGAGGATATATAAGTGCTTGATAGGGCTGATGTACTTATTGAAATGGCTGAGCGACAAAAGATGAAGATCCCTGAGCATAAGATGGCTGATATCCAGTGTTAGGAAAAGCTCTGGCAAGATGTCCTATTTGCCCACACCTAAAACATGCTCTTGTCAACAAATGGCATGGCCTTTAATGTACTCGGCCATAAGTAGGACATGCACTAGGCCCCGAGCCTATGCTGCCTTACCCAAAACTCTGACTACTACTACCACTACTAGCTCCAGGTCCAAATCTCAAAGGTTTGCTACTCTTGTGGCTATGTCTTCCACTCTTATACACACGGTTGCCTCTATAGCCCTACTATGAGGTACTAATAATCTGAATGCCAACACTGCCCATCTAAAACACAACCTTCTAAATCCCATGAGCTACTATTAATCCAATATTGCAGCTCAAGTAAAGGTTAGGGATAGTCCCATGCTGGATGTGTTGCCTTTATGGCTGTCTAGCCTCCTTAATAACACTCTCAAAGTTTTAATCCTCTATCCAGATACCAATATAGGTTGGGCCTAACCCTATCATAAATAAATCCACTACTCTCCTCTCATCCTACATCACATCCACAGCATGATGTGGCAGCTTGAAAAACTCACGGGTGTATTCCATGACTAATCGGTCACCTCTGACTACGTGCAATAACTTCCATTTGTAATTATCTCTCATGGAAGTAGGGCAAAAATATCTCAAAAAACTGCTCTTTAAACTCCAACCATGCCATGGTAGTCATATATAGTTGGATCATCTGCATAAACTAGTCTTAATCTACAGCTTGTACCGACAACTCCATAATCATGATCCTCTAATAATCAGTGTATCTAGTCCTTGTTCTAGCCTCAATGGTGTTTATAAAATCCAAGGCATCATCAGTACTATCAAAAGAAACCCTTATAACTCTTGAATACAATAAAACTACATCTGCATCAGACATTGTTTAATTCCCATGTTATAACATATGTTATACCAATGGCATAGCTTGATTAAGTGCTACTAAGCTTTAGTTAATCCCTATCATGCCAACTGCAAATGCTACATAATCCACTTCTAGAGCTTTTAGCTTAACTTACTGTTGTTGCTCTTGCCTCCCAACTATAGTAGATCTAAGCCTACCCCTCCCTCTACATCATAGGGCAGGAGGAGCTTCATCCTGAATGGACTGCTCACCCACATCATAAGCTACATCAACAGTATAAGCATTATGTGCTCTCCTTCTCATTATGAAAAGACAAAACCAATAAAATTCAAAATAGAATAAGGAACGAACATATACACGAAATTCCAGAAGCAACGATGACAACAATTGACATTTATCACCTATTCACTGCAATAGTTCAGGAAAAGATATATTTAAATGACCCAAAGATCAACTAATAAACCATAAGCTCATATACCAACTTTGTCATAACCCTAACCCATAGGTACGTGATCGGTAATAGGGAATGAGAAATGCATAATGCAACTAAAACCCATAACCTTAGAAATTTCACAAATATAATTAATCATCTTAAAAATAAAACCATAATAAATTCACCAATATCAAATACATATGAAAATATCTCCAAATACATTAATATCTCAACTCAAAACAAATCCACAATATCAATAATACAAATTCTTTAATTAACTACTATAGTATCTAGAATTTAATTATATAACACTTAAATCAAATAGATATACATAAGGCAGTCGGTGAAGAAGAACCCTGGCGCAGATGGTGATTAGTACTAGGCAGACAGTGAAGTCCTAAAAAAATAAGTTAAGGGGAATCAAACCTCACTCAGTGAATCAATTTTATAAAATGCATGATGGTTTTTAAAAATTGGTATAAACCCTTTTTAAGGTACAGTAAAGTAAAATAAAATAAAATAAAATAAAATAAATATAGATATTGAAATCTTTTACTTTTCTCAATTATTTTCATATAAAATTCTTTTTGAAAATTCACAATTCACTTTAATATAAAATCCTTATACAAAATCATATAAATTAATTATTTTAGTGGAAAACCTGGTAGAATACCTAAACCATCAACTTCTAATAGCCTTTCAGCTCTCTTTCACCCAAGTGATTGTTGTCCTGAGAGCAAGCTCCATCGAGTTACAATCACAGTCCATTCACTTATTCTTATATTGATGTCCTAAGAGCAAACTCAGTCGAGTTACATCCCATTTTCGGCCCGAGAGCACTAGCTCTATCGAGCTCAACCCATCCTCTATCGGAGAGCACACACTCCACTGAGCCAAATTCATACATTCTAATATATACTAAAGATCTTAACTTGTGCACACGTGGTCCTAGTGACACCCACTAGGTAGCATATTCTACCATTTTCTCCAAATCAATTTAAATTATAAATAAAATAAATAAATAAAGCGTAATGAAATAAATTCCATTAAAGCATCCTTCCAAATACTATTAATGATAATAAAAGAAATAATCATGCATATGACAACATAAATATTTCTTGTAGATAAATTCATATAATCAACTTCTTTATTATTTTTAACTTCAAGAAAATATAATTTAAATATCCACAACATATATTCCATAAAATTAACTCACAGGTTGAGCCTACTGGACAACACGCCCTCTACTACCTAAGTGCTACAGCTTTTGCCCGGAGTTCTCTAAAATAAATAATATTTATTTAAAATATGCTTATATGATAAAATAAATAAATTTATTAAAATTTTCAAATTTATTAAAATCATGGAATTAATGAGATTGACTCGATCTAAGACACAATGCTATACAAACTTAAAAAACAATACATGCTGATATTACATTTTACGAGAAAACTATCAAATATTCGGCAGAGTCTCTCTTGTAAAACAGATATCTCTCTACAAAAATTAGAGCTATTCTCGAACAAAACGAAACTTCCATAACTTCCACAACTCAACCCCTTGGGCCCCCAAACTATGCTTTATACCCAACCAAGAACCAACACAAATATATATATATATATATATATATATATATATATATATATATATATATATATATATATATATAAACAAATATAATTTTCCTCAAATCACTAATATATCATAAAAATTTAGTTAACCAATACAATTTAATTTATTTATATAATAAAAATATAAAGGAAATTTATTTCCAAATAAATAGTAAAATTCTAGTTTATAAATCAAATTTCATTAATGGAATCAAATTTCCTTTTTACAACTAAATTAGCATTAATTATAAATAACTATTTAAATCACTCCAATATATCATAAAAATAATAAAGGACTCATATAAGCTTGAAAATAATAAATAAATTTATTATTCATTTATTTTTCCAAAATTACTACTGATTAAATAAAAATTTGAAATTAATTATAAAAATTATTTTCATACTTTTATTATTTAAATTCAGTCTAAAACAGAATAAATAACAATAAATTTAATTAAAATTAAATAATCACTAATTTCTAATAATTTTTCTAAAAATACTTTTTTAAACATAGTTTTTAAAAATTCATATCTTGAATTCTGCAAATAATCTCACAAAACTTCATTCATAAAGTTTAATCTATATAATTTATAAAATTTAATAAAAATATAAATATTTCCATGTCAGAATAGTAACCCGAGACCCAAAAAATCTAAAATTTCCAGAAAATTATAAAAAAGTACCAAATGGAAGATCTCAACTCCAATTTCATTTTATATAAAAGTAAATAAACCTAGATCAAGCTAATTATAGGTTAATTAATTAAAATAAACCAAAAACCTAAAATCAAATTACCTCAAATCAAGGTTATTCCCGGTGATAATTCCCAAAATTGATCGAGGGCTATTAAAGTGTGTGAGGAAAGGAATCATTTGGGAACACCAGTGAGGCCAGTTGTCATTAGAGTCAGCAACGATGGCTCTCCCTTTTACTCAGTAAGCAAAGAAAACATAATGGAGGAGAGAGAAAAGTGACGGCAAAGAGGAGGAAGGAAGGCGGCGGCATCAGTTGGAGCTTATTGATATTGGCAATGGTGACCAACAGTGACAATGGCGGTAGCAACAGTAGGAGTCAAGTGAGGAAGAAGGAGAAGAAGAAAAAAAAAAGAAAAAAAAAAGAAGGAAGGGAAAAGAAAAGGAAAAATAATGATTTTTGAACCTTTTTTTTAATACAAAAAAGTATAAAATGTACAATTTATATAATTTAAAAATAAAAATATCTACTCACCTTTATTCATACACATAATATATATTTATAAAATATTCTAATAATTAATAATTTATTAAAACACTTAATAAATACTCATTTAACACTAATTAAATAAAATAATAATTTAAACTTAATAAATTCTCATTTTAAATTAATAAATAAATAAACAAAATACAGGTCTTTACATATATTATAGATTTAAGCTTACTTTAAATTAAAAGATGTAGAATTAGACCCACTAATTCAAAAGTTTTTCATAATTAGTAGATTTAGACCCATTTTTAGAATTAGAATAAGTAGATTTAGACTCATTAATTTAAAATTGAATAAAAACTAGGCTCATTAGTCTTCAGACTCACTTATAAATAAAATAGAAAAAGTTACAAATTTGGATCCTTTTTTAGGTGATTAACAAAATAATGCACCACTTTTTATAAATATTATGCACGTACCCTCTTAGTTTTCAAGTGTCCTTTTATTCTAATTATTTTCATTCCTACTTTTTTTTTATAATACAATCAAGGCCATAATACTTTCTCCCTTAAAATGCCAAAGACATAAGAAAAAAAGTAAAAGTAAAAGTAAAATAAAGATAAAAGAATATATATGGTGTCATGTTTATCTTTTTTCTCATGTCTTATCACACTTTATCAAAGTAATGAGTTCTATTTAATATTTCATTCCACATCTCATTTTTTGTCCTCACACATCTCATTAATCATCATTATATATATATACACACACACAGAGTTAATCTTAATCCCCATTTTATTCATCTCGTTGCACCCCTCCTCTCAATCCTTCCTCTCCTCCCCCTCTCTCTAAGACAATGGCATAAACACTCATCTTCACTCATTTTGTAATTGTAATCCTCTTTGTCTCTTTTTGTCTCTCACTCTCTTTATCTTTAAATGTCTTTATGATATAGAATCAATATTTGTATTTCAAGCCATTTTTCTTTATAGTTTATTTAAAAACTATAACTCTTTACATTCATACATTTAAAACCATTAATGATAGAAATTTCTTTCTCATTTCACATATAGATCTAGTAAAGAAATATCAATATTTGTTGTTATAGTTATTTTTTTAGGCTTTACATGTTGTCTGTGAATATGTCTTAATGATTTATAAGTAATTTACTTTATTGTTTTCAAAGTCCTGAACCTTTAATCTATTAGCCTTTGTTGATGCATATTGGGTTAGTAGTCATGATGACCAAAAGTCCATAAGTGGTTTTCTAATTTACATGGGCAATAGTCGTATTAGATAGACATAAAAAAAATTGATGATTCAAAGCCCTTGCTAATGTCTCTATTAAGTTGTGTTGGTTAACGAAATTGCTTTATGAATTAGGTGTTTCAATGATTTTAGTTCATCGTATTTCATGTGACAATTTAAGTGCAATTTTTATTTCTACTAATGTTGCGTTTACCTCTTAAATAAGGCATACTGAAGTTAATTTTCACTTTGTCAGAGAATAAGTGTCCATGAAAAATTGAATATTTGTTCTATCTCTTCCAAAGATCAATTAGCAAACATTATAACCAAACCTCTATCAAATTCAGCCTTTGAATTCATCAAGGATAAGCTTTAGTTGCTTCCTTCTTTATAGTCCTCAACTTGTGGGGAGTATTAAAAGATCTACATTAGAAAACAACTTGTTATTTAGTTAGTTATGTATGTCTATATGTATGTATTGTATATATATACTTATTGTTCCATTAATACAAATCAACTTCCTTTCTATCTATTAATTCTAGCTATCCCTGACCGAATAATTTTTAAGGTGATACCAAGTGTTGGATTTTGGATTTGGGTCACCATGATGAGTTAACCCAATTCAACTTTATTTAAAAATAAAAAAGAGTTTTAGCAGTTACCTCTAAAATTACAGGATTAACTACTCTTGGAAAATGTAAAAAAATAAAGTACATAAAAATAAAAGGGATGAACAATAAGAAAAATAACATAATAAAAAAGGCTTTATAAACTCTCTTATATAAAGACAAAAACACTAAAGTAAATAGGGTTGTGAAAATTAAAGTGTTTTTTCCATTTTGGTGTAATTAATACTAACACCTAGTGTTTATACAATCTACTTGTGGAATCATCAAAAGGTATGTGATCCAAACTTGATTATGATGTTAATTCCTCTTTATAATATTGGTATCATAGCATAATGGATGATTCCCATGTTAATTTATTGATTAATTTCATTTTTATGCTTGAAATTGATGAATTATGTGTATATGAACATGATTATAGCAGCAATGTCGTGCTCTTTTCTGTTTTATATACTATGTTTCAAGACATACTTTTTATATGTATTTGTAGTCCATAATGTAAACTTTATTTGATATAAAGAACATTGAATTTGGCTAAGTGTAGAGAAAGTTATGATGAATCAAATTTAACCCTTACAAAATCATTTTCTGAAATTTATTTCAGACTTAGAAAAATCCCAACATTGACGATGATGTGTTGATGTACTACTATTTTTAAGAGTGTGAAATTCAAATGCATACTTATAGGTCTCAAATTAGAAATCTGATTGCACCATTGAACTCAATACAATTGAAAATAGGTGGCAAAAAAATTTAAGAGTTGGAATCATTCTCTAAGATGGGGAGTGGCATACACTCTTTATTGCCTAAAAGTGGGCATAAAATGGTTGATGTTTTGTCGATAGCCAAACAAGGTCTTACAGCGCTACACTCAAAAATGGCATGTAAAGACACTTTGAGTGGCCATTTTCGATGGCGTTGGTACCACTAAACCCAAAATTTTTAATAGAATTTTTATATATAATGAAAATATTTTGATTATATTAAATTTTTTTAATTAATTTTCTTTGTGAGAAATAAAAAAATCAATATAAAATTATTTTAGTTAAGAAAAGTTCTAGAAAAATACTAGTAATTTTCTACAAAGTGTTATAGGGTTAAGGTTCAATGGGAGAAAATTAATTTTCTTGTTTGTAAAAATTAATTTTTAATTCATTTTAATAATTAAAATACAATTTTAATTGAAGTTTTTATTAAAATTCATTATAAATTGAATATTTGTTCGAAAATTTTGATTTTAGTCTTAAAAATTTTCCAAAATTTAGGAGAACTATGTATAATATTTTATATATGATTGTGTCTTAAGTTCTGGTTTTTGACCTATATATATGTTTATTCTACATTTAAGGGTTTAGATTATTATTTTTTGGTTAATTTTTCTTTAATAGTTATTAAAGGAATAATGTATCGGCTAAGGAGATGGTTTCGACTTAGAGATAATAGGAGGCTTAGAAGCAATCAAAGAGATCTCAATCGCTCATAAGTAAGACATCCTCATGTGACTGCAAGAAGCCAATAACAAAAGCTAATGTTGAGACCTTTGAGAAGAAATCCCTTCAAATATAGAATAATAGTCACCACACTCTCATAGAGCATGTTAGAACTGTTAATAATATGATTCAAGTTCTTATCAGTAACAGTTATATTATAGGTGATTATTATAAAATCATGGCTCTAGATAACACATTACCCGATTCTCTTTTAAGTACTCTTCTAAGTTTTAAAGCTGATATATTCGAAATAAATTTAAGGGAAAGAACAAAGGATATGAGAGATTTTCTAAGAGGAAAATCTAGATCATATGAGACATTAGTCTATATGTTTTTGGAAGATTACATCTCAAAGAATTTGAACAAATCTTCTATCTTGAGTGTAAGTCCTAACCTTGAGACTTTGAGATATCCTAACCCAAGCTATACATGGATTAGGAATAATGTTAATTATAGTTTGGATAAAGAAATCCTTGAGTATATTCCTAGAATAGTTAGGTACATAAACCTAACTGAATAGTTCTACGTTTTGTTAAATTTAGGCAAAATGTACAAAAAAAAACCCTTGAACTTTTATGATAAGAACATTTAGCATCATAAACTAAAAAGAGTACATTAAAGTCCATAAACTTTTAAAAATGGTTCAAATAAACCCCTTTTAAATTTAAAATATTTATTAATTAACATTTTATTTTAGAGTGTAAAATTATTTTTAATAATTAATTTATTCTTAAAAATTATTTATTTTGAAGCATATGTCACTTATTTTCTTAAAAATAAATTTACATTAAAATTGACAAAATTTATTGAAAAGTGTAAGAAATATCATTAAAAATCATTAAACTATATATGTTTATTCTTAAAAAATAATTATTATTTAAGAATATTTTTTATTTTTAAGAATAAAAATATTTTTATTCATGAAAGCATTCAATTTCACAATAATTTTCATGAATAAAAATATTTTTGTTCATGAAAATTATTATGAACAAAAATATTTTTATTCATGAAAATTATTGTGAAATAGTATGCTTTTATGAATAAAAATATTTTTATTCATGAAAATTATTGTGAAATGGTATGCCTTTATGAATAAAAATATTTTTATTCTTAAAAATAAAAATATTCTTAAATACTATTTATTTTTTAATAATGAAAACATATATTTTAATAATTTTTAATGATATTTCTTACATTCTTAAAAAATAAAAATATTCTTAAATAATAATGATTTTTTAAGAATGAACATATATAGTTTAATAATTTTAAAAATGAATATATATAGTTCAATAATTTTTAATGATATTTCTTACATTCTTAAAAATAAAATATTCTCAAATAATAATTATTTTTTAAGAATGAACATATATAGTTTAATAATTTTTAATGATATTCCTTTCACTTTTTCAAAAAAAAAATTTCGATTTTAATGTAAACTTATTTTTAAGAAAATAAGTGACGAATACTTCAAAATAAATAATTTTTAAGGATAAATTAATTTTTAAAAACAATTTTATACTCTAAATAAAATTTTAAAATAAAATGTTAATTAATTAATATTTTAAATTTAAAAAGAGTCTATTTGAACCTTTTTTTAAAGTTTTTATGGGCTTAGATGTATTGTTTTTAGTTTATGGTGCTAAATGCTTTTGTCATAAAAGTTCAAGGATTTTTTTGTACCTTTTGCCTTAAATTTATTACAAAATGTTGTTATGTATTAAATATTTTGTTTTATATATTATGAAGTTTTATTGTTATTATTATTATTGTGTCATACTTCATAATATAGGGATTCTAAGATTGGAAGAATTCATGGAAATTCTCATCTACAATTATGATTAGTACATTTAGATTAAATTATAAAATTTTGACATTTGAAATGAAATGATGATTAGGAATGTAGTGAACTTTCTTATTTAATTTATATGAGAATATTTATTAATTTAATTTGAAATTGTGGCTCAATGATGTGTATAAGTGATTGCATTTATAATGTCTCTTATAGTTTGTGACTAACTATGACATCCAATATTATCATGCCTAAATTAAATATGGGTGAGAAATTAAATGGTGATAATTACAATATATAACACTTGACATGCAATATGTCTTTGATGAGTAAGAAGCTTTAGAGGCTATCAGTAATGCTATGGAAGAGCCTAAAATTAGCAAGGGAAATGTGAATAATGCGCAATATAGGCGCGATATGGCTACTTTCAATGTTTAGAAGAAGAAGGATTCCACTACTAGAGGAATTTTGATAAGTTCTATGAATGATGATATGGTATATGAGTACTAATAATACCTAACTGCAAATGTAATATGGGTCGCTTTGAGGGAGAAATTTGGAGGAACAACTATCTCCAAACTAAGACAACTAACCATTAAGTTTGACACCTATAAGAAAATCTCTAATAAACCTATGAAATAACACTTAAGGGATATGTCAAATATGATAATGGAACGTAAAACAGCTGGGCTCAACCTTATTGATGAACAACAAGTTCAAGTTATTATCTAGTCTCTCTCTGATAATTAGGAACATATAAATGTGAATATGATTCACAATAAGAACATTAAGACCTTTACTGACATTGTGCACCATTTGGAATTAGAAGATGAGCGTCTTCAGGCTGTTAAGCCAAATGCTCATGCATATGTGGTTGAATCAAGTTCCAAAAGGGCTTTCGGCTTTAAGCACAAGAGATTTAATAATAATTGGAAAGGAAAAGGCAAGATGAATGAGATTGGATATGGACTAAAGAAAGGAAATAGGCAATTTAAACATAAAAGAGGAAAGCATGGTATAAGAAAGGATAAGACTAAAGTGACTTATTACAATTATGGTAACCTGGGTCATTTTGCTCATGAATGTAGTAAGCCTATAAAGGTATTATCTTATCTAATTTCTTCTAAAAGAAGTTATTTTTTTGAAATTTTTATTTCTAGTACTGTATTGCTTACAAAAACACATCCTTTATGGATTGTAGACTTAAGAGCCATGAACCATGTAGCTAGAAATATATTTAATTTATGGAATTTTATCGAATTTCAAGTGGAACAAAGTGGATTTATGTCAATAATAATGCAAGAGCTCAATTTAAAGGAATTGGCATATGCAAATTGGATTTGTAAGAAGGCTAAATCCTATACCTACATAATGTTCTATATGCTCTTGATATTCGATGAAATTTGGTCTCTGTGCTCACTCTATTAAAATTAAGATATGGTTTGTATTTTCTTGGTGAATGTGTTAAGATTACTTATGGTATTGTTTATTATGGTTGTGCATACATTATGGATGGTTTTATGGTGCTGAACATAAACTATTTTAATAGTAATTATGGTGTTTATTTTTCCTTGTTCATTGAATCTAGCAATGATAATGTAAATGTACAATTATGGCATGCTAGATTTTGACACATTAGGCAAGATAGAATTAATAGACTTGCTCGTGATGGTCTATTAGGATCAAACATAAAATTTGAATTACCTACTTGTGAATTTTGTTTAAAAGAAAAAGCCACTAGAAAACCATTTAGAAAGGGCACAAGAGTTTAATATCCTTTGAAACTAATACATTTTGATATATGTGGACTAATGAATGTCAAAGCAAGGAATGAAGCCTCATATTTTATTTCATTCATAAATGACTTCACTCAATATGGTCATGTGTATTTGATCTCCCATAAATCTGAAGCATTAGATTGCTTTAAGCAATATGTAAATGAAGTTGAGAATAAATTAGACAAAAGAATAAAAGCATTAAGGACTGATCGAGGTAGAGAGTATTTAGCTAAACAATTTAAAGAATTATGCAGTGAAAAAGGAATTATGAGGCAATTAACAACTCTTAGAATGCCATAATAAAATGGTGTTATTGAGCGAAGGAATCAAACTTAATTTGCTTAAAATGGTAGGTCAATGATGGCGCAAGCTAATCTCCTAATTAGTTATGGGGTGATGCTTTATTATCTATAGCCTATAAACTTAGCCATGTACGTTCTAAATCAGAATTCACTACACTTTATGAGTTATAGATAGGTAGAAAGTCCAATTTGAATAAGCGACATCCATGGGGATCTAATACATACATTTTTAACAATTTTTATAAATTCAGTAAATTAGGACCGAAAGGAAAGAAATGTATCTTTATAAGATATTTCAAGAACTTAAAAGGTTATATTTTTGTTGGTGAGGATGTCGATGGAAGATTAACTAAAATTGAGTCCTGTGATGGCACTTTCCTTGAAAATCATTTTCCTAAGAGGGATAACGTTAATAAAGATTATCATTTTATTTTAGATGGATAATGAAGATGAGACTAGTATAAATTAAATAAGGTTAACACACAAAATATGATACTTAGTCTTATTTTTAACAGTGGGAGTATGTAGGATTCACTTCATCCATCTCAATTTAGTGGGAGAAATGAGACTGTAATTGATCCAATTTCAATTAATAAAAGTAGCAATTCTTAATAGTGCAAAAGTACACATTTTAAAACTAATAAGAGACATTTTGCAATTAAGAATGAAGTTTATATTACAACAAATATAAAACCCAACTTGTGGCAACATGTTATGTTGACCTTTTGCATAATTAAACTCCTAATTTTGGACTTTGACAAATAATTTAAGTTGTTAATAATTTCTTTTAAGTGTGTAGGAATTTAATTCATTTTGTTTAGAGTCCAGAGATATTAAATCTCTCATAAAAGTGCATTTCATTAAAGGATATAATCCCTAACATATACTCAAAGTATCCAGAGTAATTAAGAGTCAAAATGCACATTTTTGGACTTACAGGTGTCTCCTCATGAGCATCTCATTAGCCGGTCACGAGTTGTCCTATGTTGCTACCCATTTTTAGCCATTTCAGCTGATTTAGAAAGTGCCACTAACAGTCATGAGCAGCTCATGAGGGTAGTCTAGACAACTTATAATGGGCAAATTTGAATAAATTTTAAAGGCAATGGTCCTCAAGTTGATCCTCACGAGCTATAACACTGCCCTCATGATTATGAGCAGCATTTTGGCTATAAAACTTTGAAAAAAATTCAAGGATATTTTTTAGTTGTTTATCTATATAAACTACTCATAGAGCTAAACTGAAGTTAAAATACTTGCTTATTACAATTCTCCATATTAACATTCATCAAAGCTCTCAAACATTTATTCTTTTTTTTATTAACTCTTGTGAGAGTTGGTTGTGTATTAGAAATTAAATTTTTACTTCATCTAAGTCTTAGGATAGATTATAAGAAAAGTGAAATTTATTTCTAAAGGAATTGGTTTGAGTGTTTATCCGTCAAAACACTTAGGAATTCAATTTTAAAGTGAGCCTCAAAAATTCTTATTTATGTGGTTTAAGAGTAAGCCTTTGAAACTCTTATTTGTAAGGTTTGAGTTAAGTCACAAACTCAAGTTGTAAGAATCATCCAAGAAAATAGATTGAGGTGTTCAAAAATCCTAACTTGTGAGAGTTAGGTAGAGACATAGGATTGTTGAGAATCCAAACTCCTTAATTGCTTGTGTTCTTATTTTCTTTACTCTTATTCTTTACTCATTCTTTTTTAATTACCTTTTAATTTTCTAAAATCCTCATTAGTGTTATTCACCCCCTTTAGGGCACTTTCAGGTTATACTCAACAGAGGGTATAGATTATGAGGAAACTTTTCACCTGTTATTAAGTTTACCTCTATTCGCCATATCTTAGCTATAGCTTATGTATATTTAGAATTGCATCAAATGGATGTGAAATAAGTTTTCTTAATAGAGAGTTAGATGAAGAAATCTACATAAAGCAACTTGTACTTTTTATCATTAAATGCCAAGAGCGCAAAGTATGCAAGCTCCAAAGATTTATTTATGGTCTTAAATAATCATCCAGACAATGGTACCTTAGATTCCATAAGGCAATTATAACTTATGATTTCAAAATGATTGATGAGGACTACTATATTTATGTTAAAAGAACTAATGATAAATTTTCAATTCTATTTGTTTATGTTGATGATATCTTAATAGTTGGGAATGATGAGGAGTATATAATGAATATTAAACATTGGTTATCTATAAATTTTTACATGAAATATACAGGTGAGGCTGATTACATATTGGGGGTTAAAATTAAAAGAGATTTTTTAAAGAAACTTTTAGTTTTGTCATAAGAGAATTATATCCAAAAGATTCTAGAACACTTTAATATGAGCAGTTGTAAACTTGTGGATACTCCTATGTCAAAATGTGAGGCTTTACGTCTTAAAATGTGCCTTAATAATCCAAACAAGTAAAGAGAAATGGACTTTGTAGCATATTCTAGTGTTGTGGGGAGTCTTATGCATGCTATATTGTGTACTCACCAAAATGTTTATTTTACTATTGGATTAGTTAGTAGATATCAATCAAATCATAGATGAGAGCATTAGAAAGCTGTTTAAAGGATTTTGAGGTATCTTAAAGGCATTATGGATTATTGCATATGTTATCAAGGATCAGACTTACGTTTAATTATATATTTAAATACTGACTGGGGAGGAGACATTGATTAACGTAAATCCACATATGCTATGTTTTCTTACTAATTAAATAAAGGTGCCATCTCATAAAGTAGTAAGAAACAAACACATATAGCCTTATCAACTATGGAAGTTGAATTTATTGTATGTTCAACTACAATGCATGAGGCTATTTGGTTAAAAAGATTCTTTATGAAGTTGGGAATTCAAAATGGTTATGAGGGAGTCATTATTATTCATTGTGATAATTAAGCAGCAATTGCTTTCATAAAAGATCTTAAGTATTATAGTATAACCAAACACATAAATATAAAGAATAACTATATTAGAGACATTATTGTCAAATGAGAAGTAACTGTAGAATATATATCTATGCACAAAATAATGGTTGATCCTTTAACTAAGCCAATTCTAAAAAATGTATTTCTTACACATGTAAATTCTCTTGGATTATGTAAAATATAGAATATTTTGTTAAGTTTATGTATTGAATTATTTGAATAAATGCAATGATTGACATGTTTACTTAATTGAATTTTTACCTTATACACATTAAATACATTGTTAAATGCTTAATAAAAATATGTAGCACATGTTTTAGGATGGCTTATTCATACAAGCAACCACTTATACTACTAAAACAATGAGTAGAGATGAGACTACATGTTAAGATTATAGCCTTAAAAGAAAATGAGATGAGGTTGTTCTTGGATATATAATTGATTTGGACCTGTGTAAGCCAAATGCAAATTCTTGGTTATTACCTGCCATTAAAAGCACTTGGAGAATTTAAGTTAGGCACAAATGAGCAACTGAACTTAGATTTGTAAAGTGTTTTTTAATTGACATCAATTTGAAATATAAACATTGTAGCACATGATTCATACCATGTGTGTTTGTTTAACTGAAAAGGCAGTGAGAGAATAATCCATGCTTCTCTACTATGTGAGACCTTCAGGATAATCGTAAATCCTTATTGTTAGTGTTATGCCCTAAGCCAATTGTGTAATGGCCATACTTTGACATTGTCATATTTTTATTTTAATAATAAAGAGGCATTTTTATTATTACTAGCTGATTCTATTATTATCCTTGATTAGTTAATTCTACTAAAATCATCAAGTATATGACTTGATAATAAAACTCTTAGATGATACTTGAATTCTAATATAAATATCCCTAGTTGATTATTGTTGTGGGAACAATAATGAATAAAGATTAGTATGAGGTTGACTAATGATTAAATTTTACTAATCATATATATGAAATATTAAGTCAAACTCATAGGTACATATTTAGAGAAATGATATACTAGATTGACCCACTATGAGAATACCACATGGATTATTATGATGGGTAATTCTCATCACAGTAGTATTATTTGAGTCTACTGACATGTGATCACCACGATTTCCTACATGATAAGTTTTGTATTTTGACATATCCCTACACTATACTTTAACTGAATAGGAAAACAGGTTGTGATTGGATATAGAATGAGTTGTGTAAGGAATGTGAGTGATTAAGATGAAATTTGTCCCTCAATTATTTTGAGAAGATATATGTTGGGCCCCTCAATAAGTTAAACTGAAGAGAAATGCATAACCATGCTAAAATGATAAAGAGTTATTAGTATCAGTGTACTTAGAATCAAAAAATAATATGATTAAACAATATAAGGATGACATAATCCATGCCTTATGTTTAATCAAAATATCATGTAATAAAAGGACTATAATATACATAGTGTATTAGGTTATGTCGGATTATCAACCTTCACATAACTTGGGTAGTCATAATGTTTTACTAGAGACCAATTATTACTTGTGGGCTAAAATAGTAATTTTAGACCTACTGCTAATGTTGTGTGAACCTATAAGGTCGCACACTTAGAATAAGCCTAAAGTATACTTAGCTTAATAATCCTAATAATTATCTCTATATAAGATAAAATAAATAAGTGTATATATATATAAACATCTCTTTCTTTAGGGTTAGCTAAGCCACTCATTCTCCTCCTCCTTTTACTACTTCTTTCATGAAAAGAAAAACACATAGAGAGAAAATCGTGTTGTGAGACAACAAAGGTACTAGTATACTAACATCGCTTTGGATCACCTTGTTCATATGGATACCATAGAGGGCGTGACCTTTTGGTGATGTCCTAATCCGACAAAGGAACACGTAAAGCTCAAGGTAAGGTGTCACTTGTGTGAATCCCCTCTCTTTCTTCAAATGTTCTTGCCTAGGAATCGTCTTGGTGAGTTTTGGAAAACCCTCTTAATTGATTTAATTCGAATTACATGGATCCGGGTTATGAGTTTTTCGTGATTAAAAGTTTTATTTTTTGCTACGTTATGAATCATGAAACCCAACACTTATATTAGTACCCTTATAAATTTTCTGTTATTTGTAATCCATACATAGTATTTTGCTATCTTAGCATGCTATTTATGATCATAAATTATTTGATTTATAGGCTATGTTTGGAAAGAAATTATGTATAAATTATAAATTCCAAGTAAAAAAGGAAGATTTTGTTTGGTGTGTCCCTTGGTCAGCCAATCTTGTCGCTTAAAAGAAATATAACTTGATTATGGATACATAAAATGAAAAATATCTTGAACATGCTCTTTGAGGGATATGGGATATTAATATGACTTGAAAGGGACAATCTAGGGTACTACGAGTATATATTTGATTGACTAATATCATTTTTATTTAGGGTTAAAGCTTTTATGTTATTCCTAATATATACATAGTAATAAGCTTCCAAGTGTAGATTTCGCTTGCTAGGTTACACAACCTGTTTACAAGTATGAAAGTGTTATTTATCTATTGATTAAATAAAATCTCGTAATGGGCTTATAACTATCATGTGCAAGTGGGAGATGTTGGATTTTGGATTTGGGTCGCCATGATGGGTCGACTTGATCCAACTATATTTTTGTTTAAAAAAAATGCAATTGCCTCTAAAATTACAAGAGCAACTGCTCTTGGAAAACATTAAAAAAAGTACATAAAAGAAAAAGTGGTGAATAATAAGAAAAATAAGATAATACAAAAGGCTATGTTATGTAAATTCTCCTACATAAAGATAAAAACACTCAAGTAAATAGGGTTGTGGAAATTAAAGTAAATAGGGTTGTGGAAATTAAAGTGTTTTCCCCTTTTTTGGTATGAGTAACACTAACACCTAGTGTTTATACAATCTACTTGTGGAATTATCAAAAGGTATGTGATCCAAGCTTGATTGTTATGTTAATTCTGCTTTATAACAACGAGTGATGACTTCCTATTTTTTCTGATTGGGTTCTAGGGTTGTAAGTGCTATTTTGTCATCTCTAGGCATTCTTTCAGTATTCTCTCATTATTCCTTTATTTTCCTGTGATAAGAAAAAAAGACAGTGAATAAATTGGTAACGAGTCGATGCATAACCATATGACCTAATTGAGTGTAAATTAAATAAGTATTAAATGCAAACATTAATATGGGCTGGTAAGTACATAAATAAATAATGAACTGAATATATATATGTTTTACAAAACGACATTTGCTCGTAGAACTCGAAAACAATAAAGGATTGGAAACTCACGTTTCAAGGAACATTTAAGCCTACCACTTCTAGACTATAATATTTTTACATAGGTATTTCCAATTTTTTTTTTTGTCAACAATAGTTTTTCATTAAATAGTTTAAAAAATAAATAAAAAAAGAACAAAAAAAAAACAATAAAGAATTGAAAACTAACAATCAACTAACAAAGTATAGCTCTGTTGAATTGAAAGCTATCGTTCTCTAAAGAAAACATTGAACTGAAAGTAATTATTTTCTAGAGTTAAATTTTAAAAGTGTGTTTGGTTCAAACAAATTTCATAAAATTTTATGAAATTCATTTACAAATTTAAATGAATATATTTGGTTTAAATAAAAACTTTATAAAATTTATTTGTAATTTTAACTTTTTAATTTTGTGAAATTTCTTAAATTTATTCATATTGATAAAATGTGTTTGGAAATTTATAAATTTATTTTATTTTCATTCAAAAATTAAATGAATTCTTTAATGAAATTGAACCAAATAAAGGATAGAAGATAAAGAATGAACAATAAGGAAAACAAAAGTGATTTGGTAAAGTTTGAGGACAATAGATAAATGTCTTAAATTGTCCAATATACCCCTTGCACTTTCTTTTTCTACATCATAATAAACCATTAAAAAAAACTCTAACATGGCATCCTAGTCAAAATGGTCTTGGCACTTCCAATCTCACTTAAAAGCGTGCACTTGATATGTGCCAATTGGCTGTAACAGAACGACCAAATGTATATAAAATAATATAACATGGATTCAATATACCCAAATAAAATGTACAAGGATGCATGTGTAAAAATAAAAAGTATAAGGTCCAAAAATGCTTTATTCCAATAATTTTTCAACAAATAAGCATGTCAGCATCAAAGGACAAACATTTTCCAAGAGTTAAAAAGTAATATAAGACAAACATCCAGTAGTACAAATCAACTAGTCTTTGTTGTTCCAAAAAACAAAAACAAAAACAAAAACAAAAGTAGTCTCTGCAGCAACTCCATCAGTTTCTCTACTCTTACCATCTTTTCTTGGCATATCAGATTTCTTTTACTGAACTTTTGAAGATGGTCATCAACATTTTGCTTCGATCCACATCCACTCTTAGAACTCAGGTATTTCGTTAGCCTTCGAGTGCCAAATTTCTTAATCTTGCAAAATTTGCTGATTATATGTCTTCATGTATTGTTTTTTTTATTTTTTCTTTCGGTTACATTTGGATACTGTCGTTGTGTTCCAGTTTGTACCTCCTATGGCCTAGTGCGGCATATGGTGATCATATACATATACAGCTTTTACGACATGCATGGATGGTTATGGTTATGGTTCTTGTTCTTGTTAATTTCTCGCTTTATTTTTCATTTTTTTAACTGGTATCTTTTTCTATGCTCGATAATAGTTATATCCTGAGTTTTGTTGTCGAGAAAACAGTGGAAACATAAATTAGGCTTGTTTTATTTTATTAGTCGATAATCAGCACTTCAGAAGCAAATTTAGTTTTCTTTGGATTTAATTTCATCAACCTTAGATTCTTTTTGATATTATATAAACACAAAACGAATCAAAACCAAAGCTAAAATTCTTCTATTTAGTTGAAGATTGGAAGCTGTGACTATAAAAATGCATGCATTTTAACTGGAAAAAAAATAACAAAAATTAATAACTGAAAAGAAATGATCAATGGCCAGGATTGGTTTTCCAAGTTATTTAAAATTGTTCAGATTCAATTTATTTCTATTACTACCTGTGATTGTGTCTGCCTTCTGTTATAATTTATCCATTTGCGATGTATGCAATTCGTCTGTAAATCAGCATGTGCAACTGTTTGCTTGTGCAAGTCTTTCATCCAGTTTTTTTTTTTTTTTGTCTTTCAGCTTGGTTCATGTATCAAACATGCTAATGCTTCTGAAAGTTCACAAAAGCATCTTTGTCAAGCTCACAAATCTTATAGTTCTTTGAGATATGTGCAAAAGGAAAGTGATAATAGAAGGTATGTTGTGATTATATAATTATAATTCATACTAATATCTCTCTCCCTGATCCTTTTTTTTTTTTTTTTTAATATTTTGCTTGTGTGTATACAATTTATGGTACTATCTATATTTATAATTTGTATCATTTTTAGCAGGACCTCAATCTAGGGCTTGCAGAGTAGTTAATTAATTTTTACTGCTGCAGTTATAAGGGGCATGATATGTTGGCACCTTTCACTGCTGGTTGGCAGAGTACTGATTGGGATCCTTTAGTTATAGACAAGTCTGAGGTATATTTTCTTCCAAATCTCTTATTTGATTGTTTTATATAGTTTTCATTTTTGGTTACGAGTGCCTTTTCTTGGTAATCTAAAGTTGTTTCTCTTCTTAGTTACATAACTAATTGAAGATTTATCAATGATGCAGGGTTGCTATGTTTATGATACTAACGGCAACAAATATCTTGATGCTCTTGCTGGTCTTTGGTGCACAGCATTGGGTACTGATAAGACTTCCTTCTTTCTCATTTCTTCCTCACTGAACATGTTTCATTGACATACCTTTTTTCATCTTGGATATGTCCTGTTTTTTCAGACTTAAGTTTTCAGTTATTACTTTGACATTGGTCTTCTTTATGCACTTGATTAGTCAGAAGTAGCCTAAAAGAGCACTCAAAATCTGTTCTTTGATGGAACTACAGTATGTCCCAGTAGAATTAGAATTTGCTGCTATGTGGATTTCTTTTTATACCTAGAAAAGAGCAGGCATAATTCCATGCACACGAATGCTAGAGCATCATGGTTAGAAATACATGTATACATTTTGTTGTTTGCAAAGCACGGATATATTATTATTTTCTATTGTTCAGCTATGTCATAAGAGTAATTTACAAACATAAATAATCAATTGAATGAAATATTTGTCAAGGAAAGGGAATTGCCAAGAGATTTACTTATTTTGTTAAACTATCAAATTGTTGATAACATTAGCTGGTTTAGTTGTGAAATACCTCTATTTTTTTCTTCTTTTGTTTTATTTTAAGGTGTCCAATTTTGGAAGCAAAAATAGATATTTAGTTTAGATTATAAAAATCAGTTTAAAATGCATTTAAAAGGAAAGAAGTTTGAATTATGTTTTGCAGCACCTCTCAACCCCACTCCCCACACTTTCCCTCCAACTTCCTCACCACAACCACCGCCATCACTACCGCCTCATGCACATGCAATACATGCATAATAACAAGTTTCCTTTCAAATTGTAAAATTCTATGCCTGCCAGTGCCTTTGTTTCCTTGTCTATACAATCACTTTTATTGTACTTTATATTGGCAACATTTTTTCCATTTTAAACTACAAATGCTATAGAAGTTCCTCAAGCATCATTACGTCATCCCTATAATCAGTTTTGAATATTTGTGGAATTCATATAGGCTGATAAGTTACCAATTTTAGTAAACTTTACTAAGAAAGTAGTTATAATAGGCAAGATATGTTGTATTAATCATAAGGTACTTAATATAGTCTATAGTTATTAATGATATCCATGCCCAGTACAATGGGGCCAAACATTGGTATGGCATGCAGTCAAGATATGTGTGATTGATATGAGGAAGTAATGTAAATTAGCTGAAACATTGTTGTAAATAATCCATACTAGGTTTCTTCTTTAAAAAAAATGATTTGTAAAGTCAAAGAGGAAATCATTACCATTTAAATAAAAGGATATTTATGGATTTATCATTATCCAAAAAAAATTCTGTGTTTGGCATAAATGAATTGCATAAATTTTATGGAATTTATTTGTAAATCCATGTTTAGTGTATTTCGTTTTAATAAAAATTATGTGGAATTCATTTGCAATTCTAATTTATAGATTTGTGGAATTGCATATGACTAGACCAAATTCTAAGAAAATGATTAGATTTTCTAAATGAATTCCATTATTTTAAGTGTCTTTTTTTATAAGACTAAAACATCCTTTTTTTTATCATTTTTATTTTCTAAAATGCTCCTACTATTAGCTTAAAAGGGTACATTTAGCTAAACAATATATTATTTTGAATTTCAAATTTATACCAAACATATGAAATTCATTTGAAATAAATTTTATAAAACATTCATTTAAATCAAACACAATATATCAATAAAAATTTATTTCCAAATAAATTCTAAATGAAATGAATTCTTTAGTGAAACTGAATCAAACACTACCTTGGAGGCCATCACTTGTAACAATTGATGCAAATTGTGATGCTATGGTAGAACTTGTGTATTAATTCAGAAATCTACTTATAGTAAGACAGGTATTTGGTATATTTCTACTTTACAAAATTGAAACATTTTAAATATTGGAAGTTGTGAGTTGTGACTAGTTAGTTGAACATCAAGTAATAGGATATGGGCATTTGAAAATGAGTAGAGGTAGAGAAGCACTGTCCTATATTTTAACCTAGATCCCAGTTTCATACTTGTAATTGAAAAAAATTGGAAACAAATATTGATTTATTATTTGCTATATGTAGGAGGAAAGGAACCACGACTTGTGGCTGCTGCAACTGAACAATTGAATAAGTTGCCATTTTACCACTCATTTTGGAATCGTAGTGCAAAACCTTCTTTGGTAACCTTGGTTCTTTCCTTGCTCCCACAATCAAACAAATATTGGATTGAAATTACTTATCCCATGCTCATTTGCTTCATAGATTTTCTACTACAAATGAATTTATTTTGCATTATGAACATATTTTTTTTAAAAAAAAAATCTCTTAAATATTCCTTCTGCATCAATCACCACACAATATTTGTTCTTTTCCATGTTGAAAAGAATACTGGATCTAGAGTTTTATTTATCTCATGCTTATTTGGTTCATGTAATCAGAGTATAAGAACACAGAAATATGAATTTCTTATTATGTTATTCATCAAATATAAGGATATATATACAAGTATAGGAGACCTAATTTAGGAAGGAAAATCTCCTACAATTAGCCCTTATAATCAGCCTATATATGTACTTCCTATTCTAAATATATACAGCTGTAAATCAGCCCTTATAATGAGCTTATATATTTATTTCCTATTCTAAATATATACAGCTATAACACTCTCCCTCAAGCTGGAGCATAAATGTTAATCAAGTTGGATTTTAATCATGTCTAGCTTGTTACAAAGGTAATCAATCCGAATCCCATTAAGTGTCTTTATGAAGATATCTTCCAATTGTTCTCCAGTCTTCACATATCCTGTAGAAATCAAGTCTTGCTGAATCTTTTCACGAACAAAATGACAGTCAATCTCAATGTGTTTGGTTTGCTCATGAAAGATTGGATTAGATGCAATATGTATTGCGGCTTGGTTATCACACCATAATTTGGCTGGCATTGAAACCTTGAGACCCACTTCACTGAGAAGCTGATACACTCACATTAGTTCACAAACAGACTGTGCCATGACTCTGTATTCAGATTCTGCACTTGATCGAGAAACTACATTCTGTTTCTTGTTTTTCCATGTCACCAAATTTCCTCCAACAAATACACAATATCCTGAAGTGGATCTCCGATCATCCTTACATCCTGCCCAATCAGCATCCGAAAAACACTCAATCTTAGTATGACCATGATTGCCATATAGAATGCCATGTTCAGGAGCTCTTTTTAAATAGCCTAAAATCTGTTCTACTGTCTTCCAATGATTGACAGTTGGAGATGACATATACTGACTAACCACACTAATTGAAAATGCAATATTTGGTTGTGTCACAGTGAGATAATTCAACTTCCCAACCAATCTTCTGTATCTCTTAGGATCCTTAAACAATTCATTATCTTTTGTAAGCTACAAGTTAGGAACCATTGGAGTACTACATGGTTTAGCCCCCAAATTTCCCGTTTCAGATAGTAAGTTTAGCATATACTTCCTTTGAGATAAGAAGATTCCTTTCTTACTCCTGGTCACTTCAACTCCCAAAAAATGTCTCAGCATTCCCATATCTTTAGTATGAAATTGATTATGGAGAAAGGATTTCAGAGATGAAATCCCTGTAGTGTCACCACTAATGATTACAATGTCGTCCATATAGACGACTAACAAAATGATGCTATCATCAGATCTTTTATAGAAAACAGAATGATCTGACTTACTCTTCTGCATGCCAAACTTCTTAACAGCCTGACTAAACTTGCCAAACCAGGTACGGGGACTTTGTTTTAAACCATACAAAGATTTACGTAGACGATATACTTTCCCATACTCCCCCTAAGCAACAAGACCAGATGGTTTCTCCATATAGACTTCCTCCTGAAGGTCGCCATGAAGAAAGACATTTTTTATGTCTAACTGATGCAAAGGCCAATGATAAGTTGTTGCCATAGAAATAAGAGCCTAACAGAAGTAGTTTAGCAATAGGAGAAAATGTGTCAGAATAATCCACTCCATATGTCTGAGTGTATCCTTTAGCAACAAGTCGAGCTTTCAATCTAGCAACAGAATTCATTAGGATTTACTTTTACTACAAATACCCATTTACACCTAATAGCCTGTTTTCCTGCAGGTAAAATTTCTAAGGTTTAAGTACCATTGACATCCAAAGCATTATCTCCTCAATCATGGTGTTACGCCAGCCCAGAATGAGCTAAAGCTTCATGAACAGTTTTAAGAACAGAAACAGAATCGGAGAGGATATAATAAAAGAAGAAGATGACAAATGGTTATAGGAAACAAAAGAAGAAACTGGATAAGTGCATGTATGTTTACCTTTACGGACAGTGATGGGAAGATCATCACTAGGAACTGGATCTGATGATGAAAAAACTGGCTCTAATACATGGAGCATGAGGATTAGGAATAGGTGCAACAACAGTAACAGGAGGTTGTGTCCGATGAGAATATGTTTGTGTGATAGGAGGCTTAACAAGAGTGGAATGAGGAGGAATAATTGTATAGACTAGCAAATCATCCTCCTCCCCCTGACCAAAAGGACCTGAAGAAAAAGAAAATGGTGTATGTTCCAAAAACGTAACATCAACGGACACAAGATACCTCTAAGACTCGGACAATAACATCTATATTCCTTCTGCACTTGGGAATATCTAAGAAAAATACACTTCAAACATTTGGATCAAGTTTTGTAACCTGAGGGTGGATATCCCGAACAAAGCAAGTACAACCAAATATCCTAGGCTCAATGGGAAACAATGTTTATTAGGAAAAAGAACATGAAAAGGAATTGCACTAGACAGGACCGAGGAAGGTATCCAATTGATCAGTAAACAAGCTGTAAAAACAACATTAGCCCAAAAATATTTTTAAACCTGCATTTGAAATAAAAATGCTCTAGCAATTCAAGAAGATGTCTATTCTTTCTTTCAGCAACACCATTCTGAGAAGGTGTATCCACACAAGATGATTGATGAAGAATACCATGTTGAATCATATAATTTTGAAAAGTTTTTGATAGGTATTCCTTAGCATTATCACTTCTTAAAATTTGAAATAGGCACACCAAATTGAATTGAATTTCAGCATAAAAAACAAAAAAATGAGAGAACAATTCTGATTGATTTTTTATCAAATATAACCATGTCATTCGAGAATAATAATCACAAAAGTAACCAAATATCTAAACCTAGTTTTTGATGTTACTGGACAAGAACCCTAAATATCAAAATGTTCTAACTCATAAGGAGCATTAGCTCGTTTATTGACTCTTGGACTTGAACTGAGACGATGGTGTTTGACAAACTGACAAGATCCACAATCTAAAGAGGACATGCTAGAAAATTAAGGAAATTTTTCTTAAGAATAGGAAAAGAAGGATGACACAATTGGCAATGTGCTTCAACAGGAGTAACAACTCCGGTACAAGGTACAAACTTTGGTATTTTACGTATCAAGGATGTAGAGACCTCCAGACTCATGTCCCTTACCAATAATCTTCTTCGTCATAAGATCCTGAAATAAATAATAATCAGGAAAGATAAGGCACAACAATTAAGACTCTGAGTGAATTTACTGACATAAAGCAAATTGAAGAATAACTGAGGTAGATTAAGAACAGATGATAAGTGAGTGATGGTGTGAGATTAATTGTTCCAGATCCAGTAACACAATATGTAGAACCAATTAGCTAAAGTAACAGGAGAGGTAGATTTATGTGACTGTAAGTAGAGAATAAGCTAGAATTACCTGTCATGTGATCTGTAGTACTAGAATCAATGACCCAATTTGAAGAGGAGGAAACAAGACATGTATTGGGTTTACCTAACTATGTAGGAGCAAAACTAGAATGAGGTTTCATTGCTTCTTGAAGCTGAGTCAATTTGGCATATTTAATTTGCAGATATCAAATAGTTTTTTCAAAGGTCTCAGAAGTAGATGCAATATGAGCATACTGAGCTCTCCTATACTGAAACCTATGACCTGACTTATGACAATAGTGACACACTAATTCCCCCAATTCCTGTCCACGAGTTCCAATATTCTGGTTATAATTATTGGATCTCATGCCCTTTTTACCACCACCACTCTTGTGTTGCTGTTTCACAAACTTAAAGGTGTTATGACGACCAACAAAAGCATTGTTTAGGCTAGTAGTTTGAACAATAGGCGAACTTTTTGTACTAAGAACCCTACTAAAAAGCATCTTGTAGAGAAGAAAACTCTGAACCAGAAAGAATCTGAGATTTAGCAATTCAAACTTAGACCGAAGACCAGCTAAAAAACTCATAACAACCATCTTCTTCCACTAAGTTTGTTGTACAGTCACATCAGTACTGAACGGAAGTAGCATGTTGAGTTCTTCATATGTTTTTTTGAAATCTATGAAATAATTGGTGAGAGACCTATCGCCTTTGTCTACCCTGTAAAATGCCTTACACACATTATAGATACGAAAGACATTCCCTTTTTCTAAAATATAAAAATTCTAAATAGTTCATTAATTCATTGACTGTCTACAGTGAGTTATCATACGACCACCTCACTATCAATAGAATTTCGTATCCTGTAAAAACAATCAAGCTTCCTCTCTCATCCAAGGCAATCTAGAATCATCTTTAGGAAGATCATCAGTCAAGCGACTATCACTGAGCAAATATAGTTCAATAGTTTGATTCCAATTAAGATAGTTCATACTATTAAGTTTATGTTCCGTGATTTTGACATCATCAGAACTACATCAGAAACAACACTCTTTTTCTCTGCCATTTTTCAAAAGACAGCCAACAAAAGAAGGAAAAAGAAACTCAGAGAAATTATAACTGAATACTAATAGATTTTGAACAGCTGAATACCTCTCACAAAGTTACAGATTCAGATCCAAACAGATGTGGAATCAAGAAGGACAGACAAATGCAAATCAAACAAGATTAATCGGAGCAAATTCCGACAGCTCACGTGCCTCCACGCGCCAGTGCGTGGAATATGTGCAGCAGCTTCTGGCATCGCGTGTGGCTTGCGCGCTTGGATTCCAGCGACCAGTCTCTGGGTCTCGATTGATCAGCACACAGTGCTCCTCCTTGGGCTAGCGTGTTTAACAGGAAACCCTCCTAAAGTGATGAAATAGTCTCACCCTCACTCACACCCAACAACCCAGAACTTTATTTTCTTAAGAGCATAAAACAACCTGCTCTGATACCATGTAATCAGAGTATAAGAACACAAAAATATAAATTTTCTTATTATGTTATTCATCAAATATAAGGATATATATATAAGTATAGGAGACCTAATGTAGGAAGGAAAACTCCTACAATTAGCCCTTATAATCAACCTATATATTTACTTCGTATTCTGAATTTATACAACTGTAAATCAGTCCTTATAATCAGCTTATATATTTCTTACTATTCTAAATATATACAGCTGTACAGTTAATAAGTTCTTTAATTTGTAAAGAAGTCAATTTTGCATAATGTGTACATATCTGACTTCATTTTGTTCTCTTAGACCCTTTTTTCTGCATCAATCATCACAAAATAATTGTGGGGATTTCTTTTGAAAATGCTCTGTAATGACTTAAAATGATCTGACAGGATCTTGCAACAGAGCTTCTGGATACGTTTACTGCGAGAAAACATGGCAAAGGCCTTCTTTACAAATAGTGGATCAGAAGCCAATGACACTCAGGTTTACTTTTTTTTTTATTATTATTATTGTTATTATTTTTTTATTGTTTAGTGTTTGTCATTATTATTGTTTCTGTTACTCCACTGATGCTGCAGTTATACCTGCATTATTATGAATTCTCTTGACCAAAGCTGCTGATGATGGAATGCTTGACGTAAAGTTCTAAAGACATCAAGAAACTCAAACTAAAGTTTGTTTTTCAATATTTATTTCCAATTCAGTATATGATGTCAGCCAGTGGAGTAAGTTCAAAACATAGTTGGTTTTCAAGTGATGATGTTTGATGACTAAAGAATAAATATTTCTGTGAGAAAAACTAAACCTTGATGTGAAATAAGGATTATTCTTTGATATTGCAATACTCAGATGTTTATTAAGAATGTTAATGATGATGGTGGTAATAGTATCATAACTTCTCATTTCTGTTATACTTAGCAAAAGCCAGTGCTCTATCTTTTTCTTTATCCTATTTCTTTTACCTAATTTTAGGTGAAGCTTGCGTTGGGTACTATAACAATGCTCTTGGAGGCCAAATAAAAAGAAATTTATAGCTCATGCAAAATCGTATGTTCGCTACGAAATTGATAATCTTCTACCTTTTTTCCTTATAGGCATTTCTTCTGATATGTAATCATAAAATCTTTGCATTTTCACAGGTATCATGGTTCAACTTTGATATCAGCTAGTCTTTTCTGGGTGTGATAATTTTTTACCAGTTTTCTTTTCAATGAAAATCTCAATTATTTGAAACTCTGGGTTAAATACCATTCGTGGATAAAATACAAATCACAGGCTTCCAGCATTACACCAAAAATTTGATCTCCCAGCACCATTTGTATTGCATACTGACTGCCCTCATTATTGGGCGTTATCATCTTCCAGTGTTGCTATATTCATTGTGTTACTCCTGAAATTTTCTATGTAATGATAATCTTTTATTAATTGTCGTACTGATTCCTGTATCAGGTGAGACAGAAGAGGAATTCTCAACCAGATTAGCCAATAATTTGGAGAATCTCATCCTAAAAGAAGGACCAGAGACGGTATTCAATTTAATTTTGGAAACTTTTCAATAGAAGGTTGATTTGTGTTGCTCACCTGGTATAAATGTTCCTTTCAGATTGCTGCATTTATTGCTGAGCCTGTCATGGGGGCAGGAGGGTGTGATAACTCCCCCTGCAACTTTTTTTGAAAAGGTGTGATATAGCTTAGACATGATCCAGTTGACATGGAATATTCTAAATACAAATGCTCGCTTCAGCGCTTTATGGTGAAAATGATTTTCTGATGGTCTTTCAAGATGTTGGGATACTTATTTGTGATTGAGATGACATGTTATTGATAGGAAAATGCCTACTTTGATGTTATCGTTGTGAAAATGACCAACTTTCTGAATATTGTTGAATATTCATTTGGGCTTAGGACGCGTTTTAGAAAAAAAAAAAATGATTTATACATGTGCCAGAAAAATGCCTTTGTTGCTTATGGTCATTCTAAATGTTGCTAAAATGCCTTACATCATGAAAAATGTATATGCGGCTTATGGTCATTCTGCTTCATATGTTGTTGGTATACTATATGGGTAATTTTCCAAATGAATGGTGTTATTTAATTTTTGAATTGGTTATTTTCACTATTTGTTGCTTGCTAGCTCATTTTCCCTTCTTTATCATATTTTTCATATCCTAAAGTATTATGGGCCACAACCTTTTCTTTACGTATGAATTCATTTTTTCTATGTCACAGGTGCAAGCTGTTGTAAAAAAATATGACATTCTTTTTGTAGCGGATGAGGTACCTAATAAGTTTATTTGCATTGCCTAGTATTCTAAGTCTACATTCTCTATTGCTTGTTTCTCAAGTTAGTTCTCCTGTCTACTGTAGGTAATCTGTGGATTTGGAAGGCTCGGGACAATGTTTGGGTGTGACAAATACAACATTAAACCAGATCTTGTATCTGTAGCAAAGGTAAGGCTAAGAAACCTTGTTTACATTATGTTTGTATCTTCAGACTGTTTTATTTATTACGTTCTGGTTTTGGTTTCTCAGGCACTTTCTTCTGCATATTTGCCAATCGGAGCTGTTCTGATAAGCCCAGAAGTTTCAGATGTCATATATTCTGAAAGCAATGGTATGCTGATCATTCTTATCAAGTAGTGTGTCTCTTATCATCACTACAATATAATGCTTGACCTCATATCTTTTATTTCAGGTTCTTTTTCTCATGGATTCTCTTTTTCTGGTCACCCTGCGTCATGTGCAGTTGCTATCGAAGCTCTCAAGATATACAAGTATGTCTCTTTGACTTAACTGTTCGAAATTTCAATATGAACTAAAATGCATGGGTTCCAAAGCACTGTATACAGACACATGTATAATCCAGTGAAATATTTTGTTTCATTCTGAGGATGAGCCCCTACAAAGAGAATGGATCTGTAGAATTTCAAGGAGGCAAGTCAGTACTAGTGCATATGATTGATCATTTATGGCATTTTTTGTTCTTATGGACAAATGACTCTTTTAACTTGTTTATTTGTCAATAGAAATTATTCTAGGTGAGCTTATTCATTGGTTGGTAATTCATGATAAAAGTGCATACAAGTGTATTTTTGGATTACAAAATATGGTGGTGAGTTAAATCTGTAATTCTTTGTAGGGAGAGAAACATCACTAAGCAAGTAAATAGAATTGCCACTAGATTTCAAGATGGTTTAAAAGCCTTTTCAGACAGTCCTGTCATAGGAGAGGTACACCATCTGAAACTATTCTTTTTTTTCCCCCCTTAACTAAAAGCAACAGAAATGGAGTCATGCTAATTTTTTTTTTCCTCATGATGCAGATACGAGGAACTGGCTTGGTTCATGGTACCGAGTTCACTGACAATAAGTCACCAAATGATCCATTTCCTGCTGAATGGGGCAAGTTTCATTCTTTGCTGTTCTGTATTAACCTTTTTTTTTTTTTTTTTTTTTTTTTTTTTTTTAAAGAATATGCTTGGTTCCAGTATCTAGTCTCTAGATCATGATTTTTTTTTTTATTTGTCATCTGCAAAAACAAGTTTCTGAAAGCTGGACCTAGATAATATTGCTATATGTAATTGAAAAACTACTATCTTTGGTGATAGTTGGCAAATGAGTTCTCGGAAGAACAACAAGCATAAGCTTGAAAACAGGAAACAAAGCCAATTCAGCAAGGACATGTTTTCGGTGGGAAATTGTTGTCTGCTCATGGATAGAAGTTGTATTTTGAACATTCATTTATTTGAGATCTTATTTTGTCTGGGCATCCAGGTATAGGTGCATATTTTGGGGCACAATGTCAGAAGCACGGGATGCTTATCCGTGTTGCAGGGGATAACATAATGATGTCACCTCCACTGATAATCAGTCCTGAAGAGGTTGACAAGGTATGATTGATATGAATTTTATATTTCTAATTAAAAAAAAAAATCATGCTGCTTAAACTCAAATTTTGGAGAAGAGTAAGATTGTGCATTACATGGAGGTGTTTATGCCCCAAATAAGGTGATATAGACCAAATTTATTTGCTCCCAAGTTAGGTAGCATTTGCCAGATGTATGAGCTCTTCGAAGTGCAAGTGACATATGCATTTGTTTTTCCAGAGATTTCTTGATGCTCAAATTGGAGATTGTAGAATTGTTGTTGATACTTGATGTTAGGTGCAATATTTCGTGAAATGGAATGAAACTTTGGTATATCTTGCTTGCAGTTAATTAGCATATACGGAAAGGCACTGAAGGATACGGAAGAAAGGGTAAATGAACTGAAGTCTCAACAAAAGCAGCAGTAAACAACCATCATTGATAATGGCGACAATTATGTGTGCTTCATGTACTGTGAATTGTAATGCATCTGGTACCTGATAGAGCATTTTATAGGGATGTTGCTTCATTCTGTGCCATAATTTGTATCTCTTCTATATTTCCAGAATCATTCAAAATGTCAGCAAAGATAAATTACAAAGAACATGCTAAAACCTGGGAAATGGTGGTCAGCTGTTCTCTTTACTGGAGCAACTCTGAAACCCTTAAGTTAAAAAAGGCTAAAACATTAAAACAAAAAAAAAAAGAAAAAAAAAAAAAAGAAAACATAAGAAGAGGGAGTTTCATCACAGAAAATAGGCATGTCTGTGCTTTGCCCTTTTTGTTTCTTCTTTTTCGGGTCAATTCTTGGCTTGTTTGTCAGCCTTTCTTCTGGCTCTTCTCTCCCTAGAGCTTAGAGATGGCCTGAACCCTCCACCATTTTCATATTCTGACTCTTCCAAGTCCCGGAATGATTTCTAGACGGAAAAAAAAAAAAACTTAAATGAAATAAAAGATAAATTAAAAAAAAAATGTACAAACGAAATAGACCCTATAATAACATATAGAAGCGCTGCGCTCGCACGCACGCTATAAAAAGATACCTCTCTAATCTCTGCAAAGCTTACAGCATAGAAAGTAGCAGCGGCAGCAGCTACAATTCCCAATATGGGAAGAACCATTTGCAACCCACCTTCCATTTTTCCCCTATTCCTAGCTGATACTTTTGGAGCGATGAACACCAAATGGATAAGGTAAGTCAACCGCTCATCCAAAAGACTAACTTTTGTGGATATCGGGAATGAGTCATGGATGGATTGAAAAGGGGAAAAACAAAATTAAATTGGAAAAAGTACAAATAACTACTTTTGTTTTACTCATTTTCACTTAGAATTATGTTGCATTTTTTTTTTAATGACAAAAAGCTATCTTGTAATTTAGATCATTAGCAAGTAATGGCAATTCACACTAATACCAGTAGAAATGATGATGTGACATTGACGAAATTAGAATTTTAGACTGGTTAAATATTTTAGCCGCATTAAAAATAAATTAAATCATAGATAATTATATGTACTTTTTAAATAAGTTTATTCCATAATAAAATGATTTATTTTATTTAGGAATATTTGTTTTAATTTATGAAAGGAATATAATATTATTAATAATTAATCATTAATTTGATATTTTATTAATTTTTATATATTTATCTTGATTATTTTTTACTTTATTTAAGGATAGTTGTTCTTCATGTTATTATTTTACTGAAATAAAATAAAATTATTTTAATCATTTTATAAAACTATTTTTAATTTACAAAGAAAATTAACTTGTGGCACTTGCGAAAAAAATATTATTTTAATTTACAAAAAAAGTAATTTGTGGTACTTGCAAAAAAATTATTTTCATAAAATATATAACTCTTTTCTATAAAACGTTTGGTATTTTAGAAATAATATCAATTATAAATAATAACACTTTTAATTATAAAATAGCACAACCAATTTGTGAAAAATTATATATATATATATATATATATATATATATAATCTCAAAAATATCAAAACTAGGAGTAAGCATAGTCCGGTTCAATTTCGGAAATGGAATTTTTGGAATTGCTCCAAAATATTGGAGATTTAAAAATTAAAGCTCTCGAATTGCTCTGAATTTTCAGTTCGGTTCAATTTGAAGATCAAAAGTTTTTCACTAGATTAAATTTTTCGATTTAATTTTGTTTAGAGATCAGTTATTCTCTAATCTAAAAAAAATATATATATATAATTCAAATTAAACTATTAAACTACAAACCATTTCATAATTTTATCACAAAATTAAAAATTTGTATAGTTTTATTTATGGGTTACTTCACTAGACACTAAATTTAGGCAAAATTTCTCCCTAATTTCACTCTTTTTATTGATTTTCTACTTTTCAATTTTTGTGTGTGTTCTTTTTTTAAATTTTTTCAATTGATCATTATCCTTTTTAATGCTTCCTAGCACCTTCTATTTATAGGCAAAGCAAGGGAATGGCAAATGACGTTATAACTTTGCAAAGTTTAAGGTTTATATGTAAATTGAATATCCTTTTCCATTAATTATTTGACACTTGTCCTAATATATTTCAAAAATGAAATATTCTAAATTTGATATGCACTCCTTGTGCCAAGTGTCTTTTATGGATAAAGATGATGAGGTGGACAACTTCGTCGAACCCGATTTGACTGCTGAAGGTCAAAATTTAACTTTTTGCCAAATGAATCCTACAGACATGCTAGAATTGTAAAAGGTAATTTGAGACTGAAATTTGACTCTGGGAGCTTCGTTTGACCTCCAGAAAGATCCATTAACCAAAGTTTGACTTTTATCCATAGGGTTTTCTAAGGTTAATTCTAAGCTCAATGAATAAAATCAAACTGAAAATGTAGAAAATAGACACAAAGAACCCTTATTTTAGGATTGCACTTATTGACTTAGGAGACGCTACTCAGGAGAAATTCGGTCACATTGAAATCTTAAGTCTCTTCTCCAACACCATCAAGGTATAGTCAAGGTTAATTTAGGATTTAGTTTAGTCTCTGTAAGGTCTAATTGGTAATCAAGTAAGGTTTTAGTGGTTCAGTTAAATGTGAAATGGTTTGATAAGTGTTTCTCTCCATCAATTTCATTGAATGGTGAGACATTTCATATTTTCATCATCGACCTTTAGGGTTTTGAAAAATGATTCTAACACTTTTCTATATGGCCAAGCATGTCACAAATAAAATAGAAAGTAGGTAGTTAGTCATAATTAAAACGGATCCATGCTCAGTCTCCACCTTGCTTCTTAATCCTCATCTTCCCTTTCAATGGCTTTCTGACATCTAATGCAACCCTAATGCGCATGTACTGTCTATACATGCCTGAGAGGTTTTTCAAATCAAACATCATAAATTGGCCAATATAATTGTGTATATATTACAAATATGTTTGGACATAAACCCAATTAGTAGTTTGTTTGTAAGAAAATAAGATATTTATGGTATTTTAATCTTGTTTCCCTTTCCTCCTCCCCTTCAATTACCAACCCCTCCTTATTGTCTTCCTCAATTTGCATATTATTATATCTTCACAATACTTTATCTATCCCTTGAATATGTACCCCAGACAAATTTAATACAACCGACAAAGCACTTACAATTTTTCAAATAAGAGAAGACTGATAAGATAGTTAAGATAAAGAAACTTGTCAAATAGACAAGACTATCAATAACAATAAATGAGACTTAAAAATTTTGACTTAAATCATTAATATTAGTATAAAGTTCAATTTTTTTTATATTTGAGAATGTCTAAGAAGGAAACATTTCAATCTTCATTAGACACCTAATATCATATGATGATATTATTTTACAAATCTTAGGTAGTTTATCTCCTGAATTCTATAATGTAGTGATTGTAATGTCGACCAAACATCTCCTCCCTTCATTTATTGAACTTAGGTTATTTTTATTTGCATATTAGGTTCGTATTCAGTAGTTCTAAACACTACTCAAGCATTAATACCCACAAGAGGAAGAGGCCATAATTAATTTCTTCCACAAAGGGAATATCATAATCAGCCTGGTGGATGACAAGTAGGAGTTATTCTTTTTCTTATGGCAATCATGGTAATTTCAATTCAAGTCAAGGTAATTACTTTAGAAAATTCTTTAATAATCAATGGAGAGGACATTCCAACAATATGAGTTGAGATTCTTAATAGTCTTATAATGCACCCTCTATTCTTGGCACACCACCAGTATAATGCCAACTTTATGATGATTACAGTCACATTGCTAAACGTTGCCTAAAATAATCTATTTCATTTATAACTTCTATCCTCTCATCATATGACTAACACAACCTTATTTAAGACTTTATTCAGTTAAGGATGGTAATGAAATCACCTCCTGATCACTCATATTAGACATAAAAGAATCTTATGTTCAAACTCTCAATTTTTTCTAAAGAATTTTCTTGTTGTTATACCTTTGACCAAAAATTTAATTTTCGTTCGTCGATTTACCCTGAATAATCTTTGTTTAATGGATTTTAACTTAACTAGTTTTTTCTGTGAAGGATCAATTCAACTAAAAGACTCTGGTTTACTACAATGGCAATAACAATCTCTACGCTTTCTCAAATCATGGCAAGTCTGTTTCCTCTACAATTGCTTTGGTTGCCTCTTGTGACTCACCTTCTTTGAGGCATTAATGACTTGCACATCCAAGAATACCAGTCTTCTCCAAATTTGTTCAATAAAATTCAAACCTTTATTCTTTGGTAAAAGTAGATTTTAGTTGTCATTCTTTCTATCTTGGTTCGATTACCATTTTCTTATTCAATAAATGTGCCATCTAAACCATTATCATTCATCAGTTATCATGTTTTCCATCTTGGCAAACAAGTTCGATTACCATTTACTAAGTATTGTTGAATATATCCTCTCAAGTTTAAACATGAGGCTTTTGATAAATTTTTTTATTTTAAAAATCTTATTAAAAATCAATTCAGTATTAAAATTTAACAGTTACAATTGATGGTGGATGTAAATTTATAAACCAAAAATTTTAAAATTTATTTCTTAATTATTGTATTGAATATAGAATCTCATGCCCATACACCCCAAAACGAGGTTGTTGAATAAATGCATCATACACTTTTAAATATTTTGAGGGCATTACTTTTTCAACCATCTCTTCCACTACAATTTTGGGTGGAGGCACTCTTTACTATAGTATTTACATTAAACAAAATACCATATTTTGCCATTTCTTTTTAAAGTCTACATGAGTTATTGTTTCAAAGAAAACCTTATTTTACTGCATTATGGGTGTTTAGGTAAAGTTTCTATCCTCAAATTGAGCATCCTAAACCTTTTAAATTAGAGTCATATACCAAGCTATGCTCATTTTTGGGATACGCTACCAATAGAAAGGGTTATTGATGTTTTGATTTTGAAACCTCATATGTTCTTATATCACGTAATGTCATTTTTATTGAAGATCAATTTCCTTATGATACTAAAATATCAACCCCATAATACTTTCTACGATTATTAGGTTGTTTAGGCTCTTTTCATAAGCCAACACACATTATACCAGTTCAAGTACCTAATTCCCATTTAATCTCCAATACTGACACCAAGCATACTTATCCTAATCCTTAACATGCTCCAACAACCCCCCCCCCCCCCCCCCCCCGTTATCTACATCTATATCAAAAGTAGTTATACATCCTATTCAAACTCTATGTCAAATACTTCAACACCATATCCACCACACTCTTTACCCTAACAACAAGCTTCCTTTAGACAACTTGTTATACCAACAAAAACCATTTTATGCTTCCTCAAAAACATCACCTTTCTTCTCATATTTCACCACTTAGAAAGCACCCAATGACTACTATATTACAAGATGGTACACATAAATAAAAGCAACCTTTTTCCCTTTTTACTATCACAATAACACAACATAAATCAATCTTTGAACTAAAAAAATTCAATTAGGCGATTCAATAACCTTATTGGTGAGATGTTATAGTTAATGAGTATAATGCTTTAATGTCCAACAACACATGGACCTTGGTACCAAAACCACATTCATCAGTCAATATTATGGGTGTAAGTAGATTTATTAGACCAAGTAAAAGGCTGAGGATGCAATAGAATGAGATAAAGTAAGATTGGTAGCTCAAGGGTTTACTCAATGTCTCGAGATTGATTTTGCTAAGACTTTTAGCCCTATTATAAAATTGGCAACAATTTGGTTTATCCTAACATTGGCTTTATCTAAATGATTATTGATTCATCAATTAGATGTGAAGAATTCTTTTCTTTATGGGCTACTTAAAGAAGAGGTTTATATGATACAACCACCTAGTTTTATTGATTATAATAATCCAAAATATGTGTATAAGCTAAATAGAGCATTATATGGCCTTTGATAAGCTTCAAGGGCATGGTATCATAGGTTCATAAGTTACTTACAAATGATTGGGTTTCAAAGGAGCAAATCGGATTATAGTATACTCATTTATAATCAACAAGAAATGACAGTACTTTTGCTTTAAGTTAATGACATTATTCACACTACCTAATCTATATCATTACTTTAATTTATAATGACTTTGTTAAAAAAAAGAGTTTGCTATAACATATCTGGGTACTCTTTATTATTTTTTGGGAATTAAGGTTAGCAAAAATTTAGATGATTTATTATTTTCATAATGAAAGTATGCCCATGAATTGCTTGCCAAGGCAAATTTAATTAAATGAAATGTGGTTTATACTTTGTTACCATATAAGTATACAGCTCCCTTAAATGACAAATCTTTTGCAGATAGTACATTATCTCATAGCATTGTTAACTATCTATGATACTTGACTTTTACATGGTCTGGTATATCATATGCAATGAATGTTGTTTGACAACATATGCATGATCTAAAAGAGTACCATTGGCAGCTGATTAAGAGGATTTTAAGATATGTTGAAGGTACAGTTCATTATTATTTAATGATTTATCAATCTTCTTTAGATAATTTAGTAGGATTTAGTGATGCAGATTAAGCAAGATGTCTACTAGACGATCAATGAATGGTTACTGTGTTTTTTTTTTTTGCAACACTCTAGTCTCTTTGCTAACTAAGAAACAACATACAATCTGTCAGAGTAGTGCTGAGTCTGAATATCATGCATTTGCTACTATTGTTGTAGAAATTTATTGGCTAAGATCTATTTTCAAGAGCTTAATGCAAATTCATCGCATGTTGAAGTATACTATGATAATTTTTTAGCAACTTACTTGGCTGCAAATCTAATAAACCATGCACGTACAACACATTTAGAAAATAGAATTACAATTTATGAGAGAACGTGTTCAATGGGGAGATATCATTATTTATTTTCTTTCCAATTAATCTTAAATCATTGATATTTTTACAAGAGTTTATTACCTTCGCATTTTCATAAGTTAAGAGACAACACATGCATAGTTAGCTATGCTCAAATTGAAGGGGGTAATAAAAGAGATAAGAATTTGTAATTTCTAATCTAATGTATTTTCCTAAATTCAAACTCTTGTAATCCTGATCTATTTGTACTCTGGTTGTTATCATGATTAATATATAAAAGGTGAGCATGAATTCTCTCATACTTCTAACAATTACAATAAAATGGAGGGGAGGAAATATTTTCAAGTGGGTGATGTGAAATAATTGTGTATCAAATGATGGAAAAAATAGTAAAAATGCAGCCATTAATTAATAAAGAAAAAAATAGACAAATGTAAAAATAGAATATATACGCACACATGTGTGTGTGCATGTTAATTTTGAATTTACATAGTTTTGTTAGAAACTAGGAAAAAAATATTAGCTTACTTTAATACTTGTGTTAACTAACCTTGGAAATAGTTACGTCATAAAACTATTTTTGAATGGAATAAATTTGAACAAAATTTTTATATAAATTTTAATTTTATTAAAATCCTTAAATATTTTAATTTTTACCATCAAATTTATGAATTAATAATATAAAATCCATATAGTAAAATATTAATAAAAAAAAAGGAACTAAAAAAAAGAAACTTAACTACACTATATCGGTAAAATTAATTGCATTATTGATTTTTTCCTTTAGCACAAATATTAAAATGTAAAAAAAAAAAATTACAAACTCATGTACTAAAAATGGGTCTGTAATTCTACAAGTGTCAAAAGAGGGGCTAAATTGGTTTTTTGAGGTAGGTATGGAATTTTGAATATTTAACAAAGAGAAAGCTAAAAACAGAGTTAGAGCATAAAAGAATGAAGAAGACGAGCAAGAAAAACATAAGGAGTTTATAGAGGTTCAGTCCTCCGAGCCTACAACATCTCCTCAACCACAAGTTAAAATTTTTAATCAACTATCAATCTACTTCAAGCTGTAGATTAAACCTTTACAAGCTTAAACTTAAGCTACCTAAGTGTTTTTCCAAAGTTCACACTCCAACCCAAGTGCTTTTCGTAAGGCTCACACTTAAACACAAGTGCTAAGAACATTCCTCTTGGCTTACAAGTGTTTTCCCAACGATCACACTCAAACCCAAGTGTTTTTTTAAGGCTCACACTCAAACCCAAATGTTAAAAATAATCCTCTTAGCTTACAAGTGTTTAAATCCCAATCCTGACTCACTTAATCTCACTATTGAGTTGTTAAGTGGTGGCATTAAACACTCACCACCTCATACTCAAGAACACTTTTGAGATAGAATAGATTACAAGGAATTAAAGATAAAGAACTTGGGTGAAGATTTAATTCAAGAGTAAATGCTTAAAGATAGTTATAAATGTGTTTGCTCAAATTCCTTCACTTTCTCAAGCTAATTTCAGAGTAGTAGTTATACTCTCATAGAGAAAAAGAGCTGTTGAATGTGCATTTAATGCAAATAGAGCCATTTGAACCACCTAGAAAAAGCAACTCTACACGATCATCATGATGGTGACAAATTCATCATGGTCATGATAATCAGAGGCGCCAAGAAGAAATTTGAATTTTTGCATTTTCATGATCATAACACTAGTCATGACATCTCTCGAGAACTTTTAGACTTGGTCTTCATAATCGTCGTCATGATTATGACACTGGTGATGACAATTCATCATGATCATCGTCATGATCATGACATTAGTTATGACTAGCTTCAAGAATTCTTAAAAAATTACAAATTTGGTTTTTGTAATTTTGCTAGAAAAATTTTTCTATTGATTGGAATTTGCTTGTAACCACATATAATGAAGATTCATATCATTTTTACCCAATCTGACTTCAGTTCTTTATAAAAAATACAATCTTCCATTTTTCTAGTTTGTCACAATCATGACGAGTCCATCACTACTCATAATAGAGGTGCAGAATTAACAAAGTCAAAGTGCTAACTTTCAAAGCCTAACTTGCACAGTTATGATCATGATGCTTTTGTCACTACTTATGTGACATTTGATTATTTCAAATTTAATTAACCTAAATATAAACACTTAAACACACGGATTAAAAATAATTTTACTTAATTAATTATGACCATAAAAATGATTGTCTTACCCCTCAAGGTTCAACAGGGTCAATTGCATGGGAGGGTATTAAACTTTAGCTTTCTTTTAATTTGGTTACCAGACTTTAATTTGTATTTTTTTGAATACCAAATTCTATTTAGTTTCATAACAGTCACTTAAAGTTTTTTTTAGTACTTAAACAATTCATAATTACTATTTTTAATGCAGAATTAAAGTCTTTGTTTTTTTTGCAAACAAGTCCATATTTCATATACATTTTTAGAAAATAAGGAAAATTTTAAAATTTATTTTGATTCTTCCTAGTAGAAGCAGACACGTCCTGAAAGGTATTACAGTCTAGGAGAAGTAAATTTTTGAAATTTTTATAATTTATGGATTAAATTGAAAGGATATAGATATTGAGGAATTAAAATCATTTTTATGAAAATTTAAAGAACTAACAATTTTCAACAGTAACCTTTTAAAAAAAAATCAAAGTTAGGTGACCAAAAATAAATAAATTAAAATTTAGTACGCAAATTGCAATAAACCTCTGTTAAAAATGTTAAAATTACATGATACTTTTTCTTATTTTTTCCCGTATATTATTTTTAGCAAATTCTAAAAGTAAGACAAAAACTGAACTTAGAGAACAAAATCATGGACCTTTATTTCTCAACCATTTTCCTTGTAAACATTCAATGCCTATTTCAATTTAAATATAACAAAATCATTCATAGTCAATTAACATTAACTGAGTTACCTTAAAGGTATTATTCTTTTGTGATATGAATTTTACCTATAATAGAGATAGAATGCACATCCAACTTTGAAGTCTTAGTCTAAAATCATCAAGAAACGGCTATGTTGATAAAATTAAACCCCTTGCTTATTAAGATTGAAGCAAGATACTTAGTTATTAAAAGATGAAAAATCACACAATTCTAAGTTTAATTTAACCTATCAATTGTAATAAAAGGTAAAAGTAAAACAACTCAAGTAAACTTGTAAAGTTTCAAGACAACAAACTTGATGCAAAAACCTTATTTAATTGATTAAAATTCAAAAATCATTTATTTATAGCCCTAAGGCAACTATTTATAGAGAAAACCTACTTAGTAACAAAGTTAGAAACAAATAAACTTCCAAAATATCAAAAAGGAAACCTTAATTAAAAAAAAAAAGAAACTAAGTCTGTCGTCGCACACAACTGTGAGCCAAAAGACACATGGCTATATGCTTTAAAATGCACTAGACTTAATGCTCTCAAACATGATTATATGTAAAAAGGCACACAACCGTGTGGCTAAAACACCAATCAGACATGGCTATGTCAAAACACACACACTGTTATGTCTTGCACTTTAGCCTTAGAAGCCAATCATATTAGCAATAATTGTCTTCATGAAAGTTATAGATCTCTATCTTAGTTTTCCATAGATTTTTCAATTACCCCAATTCAAATTTTTTAGAGAAAGTTATGGCTAAAATACTAAAGCATGCTACTAAGATTCAAATTATAAAATTAAGCTAACTAGCTTGAATTCTTCATCACTCGGCTCCATTCTTGCACTTAGGTTGTGTTTTTTCAATTTTTGGTTTTTAGTGCATACCAAAAGATTATTGGTAAATTTTTGTGAGTGTATGAGAGGAGGAGAAATTCCTCAAAATAAAACCTGATTTCTTTTAGATGAATTATGGATTCCCAAACCCCTTTACCATAATTTGTTTGGATTTCAAATAAGTGAAATAAAAATTAAATGATAAATTAAGCTCTTGAACAATAAAAGGAAATTGTATTAACTTCGTACAAACTTGAAAGACAACTTTTGCTTGGGGATTAACAAGAAACTATTATTGTAAACATGAATTCTATGCTAAAGAAAAATTTGCTAATGATTGATAGGTGATAATACTGATGATTGTTGATTATCTGTGTTGAATTTAATTGATTGTTAAATTGTGTTGTGGATTTGGTTGTGTGTTTTTCCCTTGCTTTTATAGGCATTCTTACTTGTAAGATACTTCTCCAAATTAATTCTCTATCTTAAGACTCTTTCATTCTTGAGAAATAAATTCATGTAACCTGCAACCTTCATCCTAACTATGTTCGAACAATTTTCTTCATCTCCAAAACCTTTTATCTTAGTATTTAAGTTGCACTGGTTATGGGCTGGTTTTTTCACTTGTTTTGGGTTTTAAAATTTTAATTAAATCAAATGGATTGTTAATTTAATCACCTTCATATATTTTAGCCAAAAATTTCAAATATGACACAAACAATGCCTCCTACATGTAAATTAGCTTTGGGTTTAATTAGTTTAGGAAAACCCAAAGCTGATTTACATGTAAAATAAAGGCCACCTTAGACTTTCTTCTCTTTTATGATTATGCAAAATCAAAATAGAAATTTGGATTGATAACCCAATTTACAAATAAAAAGGCATTGAGGAATATCACCAAAGACAGGCCCAATATTGGCATCTTTAATTTTTGGCAAAGTAGCAATAATGAGCTTTGTGAAATTCTTTGCACTTCCCAAGCTTTAAATCTCAACCTCGTTCTTCTTCTTGCTAAAAAAAATTCAAATTCAAATTTTTGCAAAGAATTAATGAGAGAAAATTAATTAATTAATTTTCCAAACTCCCCAAGGAAATTCAGTGTTCTCTCAACAAATATTTCTTAATTTTTATTCATTTTCCCTAAATCAACTTCAAAATTCAAATGCCCAATAATTGCTCAAAATTCCTTATTCTCAATTTATTTTCTTTACTTTTTTATAGCTTCCATAGCTCAAAAATCTCTAATTTTATTTTTTTTTTTATCAAAAATTCATTTATTTATTTAGTTTTTGCTCCTTCCCTAAATTGCTTTTCAAATGCCTGCCCAACTCTCCTAACTTAATTTCCTCAAATTCCATAATACCCATAATGTTCAAATCTTTAATTTTCAATTTCCTCAATTTTTCTCTTTCTTTTTCCCCTCTTCTCCTTTTTCTTCTCACTTTGCTGCTAAAATTATGATTTCACTATGTGCTTGCCGAAAGACATAAGTAGCTCATTCTATCGAGCAGCATGTCGTTGTCATCAAGCCGCACATGTCAATAGCTCTTCACCTTGTTGTGTGTAGGAACACTGCATCAACTTGCCTTCTTGTTGCTCATTGCAAGGTTACTTCATGCAACACCCCATCGTCAGATCCTCACCAAACATTAACTCTCTAACCTCTACTTCATGTGAAATTGTTGCTCCTTTTCTTCCCTGCACAACGACATCAAACGAACAATATGAGTAACCCTTCTTCTGGCCATCAACTCATCATTGTCACTTGTTCCACAATAATTCCTCCTTCATTGTATCTCCAATTAATCTTCTCTTCCAATAAAGCAAATTTATCAAGGTTTATTCTAGGAAAAAAAAGTATCTTATTTTCTCCTTTTTTCTTCTTCTTCTCTTCTTCTTCTTCTTCTTCTTCTTCTTCTTCTTCTTCTTCTTCCTCTTCCTCTTCTTCTTCCTCTTCTTCTTCTTCTTCTTCTTTTTATTATTTGGGAATTATTTTTTAAATGAATTGTAATTTTTGGAGTGCATTTTGTCATTTCTTAAGAACAATTAGATGGTGAATTTATTCTTAGAAAAATTGCTTTCCTTGATAATGCTTGTAGATTAATCGAAATTTGGATGTTTAATTTAGCATTGTTCTACTAAATTAGCATTTGACGCTTTTGATCTGAGCCAAAATCCATATCAACTTGAATATTTTTTGGTTATTCTTCGCAAATTAATTTGGTGACTTGCAACAATCAAATATGGCCTTGCTTGTGCATTTGTATTAGCCAAGTTCTTATTAAACCAAAAATTAATTTTTGGTTTTTCATAGTTATTTTATTCTAAGAAATTATAATTATAATTGGCATTTTTGGAAAATTTTCTCTTTTAGCCAAAAATTTGTGCATTGAATTTCGGCTTTCATTAAATTTTGTTAATTTTAGTTGGAGCTTTGTACCTTAATCACGACCAAATGCAAACTTGACTTGGGGAATATATTTTTAATGTCAATATCTAAACCAAAACATTGAATGAATGATTAGACTTTAATTGGCTTTTGGCTTCAAACAAATTTGACACTTGGTTTAATGATTTTTGGCATTTATATACTTTTCTTCTCTTGGCTGCTAAAATTTCATTTTATTTGGCTTATTTTGGCCTTGAAAAACTATGAATTTTGGCAATTTGTGATCTTAAAGATGGGGCATGTCTTTATTTTGCCAAAAATTGATTTATAGCCAACTTGATGTTCTGTTTTGATTATTTCAGTGGATTTGAGACAAGTGGCTATATTTTTTCCTTTTTTAGCCACAATCTCAATTAGCCAACTTGACCAATTATTATTTTAGAAACTTTAACTTAGTGGCCTTAAAAGCAAAAATGCATACTCTTCATAATTTAATAAACTTCATGGCACACAATAGAGTCTCATTTTATTAATCATCTATAAGAGTGGCCTCTATTTGTTTAAAGCTCACATGTCTTAACCAAATCATTTTAATAATGCCAATTAAACTCAAACTTGATTCTTAAAAAAGCCATTTTAAATTTTTAGCCGAAATATAAAGAAATTTTTCAGCATTCATTAAGTTACTTTGCAAAATTCTTATGCCTATATTGAATAGAATTAAGTTTTTGAATTTCATTTTAGCAAGCCCTGCCAAAATAATGATAAAAAAACAAAAATTATTATTGGCTTAATAAGCCAAAAATAACAATGCACTTTTGAACTAACTTTTACTTCTATTTTTGGCAAAACTTTATTCCCACTATGATAATCTTTTGGTGAACTTCCATAATGCCACATTTCTTTATGCTAAGTTTTAACCATTATTTCCATGGCTTATAATTTTCTTCATTGCTAAAAATATTTTTAGCCACACTTTAATGAATTTAAGTTGAGCATTATTTTTCAAGTCGATTTTATGAATCATGGCCACATTGATGTAATTTTTAGTATAACTTCATGCTCTTTAGTTCAAAGCTTGGCATATTTATTTGTTCCTTAAAGCCTTGAATGTTCCTGTAGACCTCAAATAGTGCATCTCTCCAAACTTAATACTTTATAGAACATCTTTTCAACTTTTTTGCCTTTTTAAATTTGTATTTTCAACAAGTCTAAAAGAGGACTTCTCTGGGCCTAAAATTTTAATACTCTTAAGTAAAACCATATAATTTATTTATAGCTTTCTTTGTAATTCAATTTTTAGCCTAGAATTATTTTAGGCCAAAATAAACTTACCAACCCTTAATTTGCACTTCCTAGGAATTTGGCCTTTTTTACCCTAAGGAAATAAACCAAAACAAACTGCTATCTTCATTTGAAACACTTTTCATAATTATTTAGCAAAATTTTGCCAAAATTTATTCTATTATGGAATTTATTTATTTAATTCGGCTTTATTAAACTAAATAAAGTGATTCTTTATATGGTTATATTCATCCATTTATACAAATCAATTTCCTTAGGGAAAAAGGTGTTTTGCTTATCTTCCTTTATGAATCCTACATGTTTTAAAATTTAGCCTAGAGAAATTTGGTACAACATTCCATTATAGCATAAGTTATTTTAGTAATAGCATGTGGCTTATGGAAACCACAAACACCCTATGCCTCAAATCACACTATTTCTATTTATCCTTGCCCCCATATCAACACAAGGCAAATTTATTTATTTTAGCATTAAATTGTTAAAATATTGTCTATTCTCATGGAAAATCATATTTCTAAGGCATTTTATTTGATGGCCTATTTATTTATTTAGCCTTTATTTTATTGTTTTCTTGCCTTAGAATTTAGGAATTATGTAATTTGTCTGCTTCTTGTCTTAATATTTCTCTAGTTCTTTCTTCTCAGTGAAGATGAATCCACTATCTTATCTTTTTGGGATTTGCTTTGTATTTTTCAGTCTGCTTTTCAATTCAACCTTTTGCATCACTGATCAACCACAATCATGCATTACCAAAATATCAAACTTTTACCAGTTATGCTCTTAAAATTTCATCAATATATCACAGCACTTATTTCACATAGTAAAAAAAACACTTCGAGAATAGATAGAAACACACAAAAATTCAAAACTTGCTAAATTAATAGAAACACACCAAAACTTGTAAAATTCAAACTTTATTTATTTAAGATAATGGCTATCAAGCTAATTTTTAAAAATAAAATATAGCCATTAAATGGCAATTTCCTAGCCATAGGCCAATTATTTATTTTAGCTTTCATTTTCCTATATAGTGGGAAATATTTTCAGTTTCACCTCCTTTCACACCCTTCTTAGGCTTGATAGGGAGGTAATTTTCAACCACTTGATTTAGTATTTTCATATAGTCCTATGTAAAATAATCTCTTTCAAAGCTTTGATTTCAATTGAATCTACTATAAAGAAGACATTAAGGGATTTTTTTTGTTATAAATAATAATTGGAAAAGCCATTATTGCATTGATTACCTCTCCTTATGACTTTTCTAGGATGACCCTTTTTATTTCTCCTAGGGAAGTTGCCCTTGTTGGGTTTTGCGATTCTATACGTAGCGAAAAATTAAATTTTAATCACAAACCTGAACCAGGATCCAAGTAATTCGATTAATTAATTAAATCTAAATTTTTCATTTTCTTACCACAAACGTAGAAAGGATAAGATTTTTGGAAGGAAGAGAGGAGATTCACTACAATGACACCCTACCTTGAACTTTTAATTTGGCAGTATGGATTGAGATGTCTCTAAAAGAATCTATCCTCCATAAGTGTCCACATGAATAGCCTTTAATTTGAAAATAAATACTTGTGTGCTAGCACCTTCTCTTGATTTTTTATAAATCAGGAATCAAAAGAACTTTGTGTTTTTATTTTTTAAAAAAAGAGAAAATGAATTTGGTGGCAGAATAATAAGAATGTTTGAAGCTCTAGAGAATATAACATATTTATAGACATTTAAATTAGGGTTTCACTTACCAAATGACCTTTTGGTAATTTCTCACTTATTCTTATTCTAATTTTATTTAAAATTAAATCGAAAATAATATTCTATTTATTTAAGATAACATTTACCTTAAACAAATAAACAAATATTTTATTTATTTATTTATTTCTACAAAGCTTATTTGGGCTTGTTAAACCCATATTCGTTTTGGGCTTGTTCAAAGTGTGTGACCCTGTAGGTTCACATGATATTGGCAGTGGGCTTTAAATCTCTATTTAGGCCTACAAGTCATAAGTGATCTCTAGCAAGACATTATGACTACCCAAGTCATGTGAAGTCAATAATCTGACATAACCTAATATACAGTGAATATTCTAGTCCCTTTATCACATGATATCTTAATTGAATATAAGGCATAGATTATGTCATCCTTATAGAACTAAATCATGCAATTTCTTGATTCCAAGTAGATTGAGAATGATAACTCTTTATCAATTTACTTTAGCATGACCATGCATTTTCCTCAGTCTATCTTATCAAGGGGCCCATAGATATCTTACTCATATTAAATGAGGGATAAATTCTTTCTCAATCACTCACATTTCTCATATAACTTATTTTACACCCAACAACAACCTATTTTATCATCCGGTTAAAGATAATGTAAAATTGTGTCAAAATAAAAAATAATTATATAGAAATCCATAGTGATTTCAATGTTAGAGGACTAAGCCAATATTACTGTGATGAGAATTACTTATGACAATTATCTATGTAGTATTCTCATGATGGGTCAATCGATCACTTTGTTTCTCAAATAAGTACCAATTAATTGACTTAATATCTCATATTCATGATTAGTAAAACATAATCACCAATCAGCACCATACTAGCCATAATACATTATTATGACTAGGGATAATTTGAATATAACTCATATTTAATCTAAGGGTTTTACTATCAAGTCATATACTTGATGACTTTAGTAAGAATTGACTATTCAAGTAATTATCATAAGATAAAATGATAATGACAAATGCCATTTTATTAAATAAAATGATAAAGTCAAAACATGGTCATACATGATTGACCTGGTGCATATCACTAACAACCCCCTGAGTGTGGAACCTGATGACATCTTCCTCAGCCTCTTGTATCAAGGACTACTCTTTACTTTTATAACCTTCCATTCTAGGTAAAAGTTACTAGCTAGGGAAACTTTTTATTTTTCACTTGATGCCATTGTTTACTTAGTGCAATAGGTGGTGACACTATAATTCTAAACTGTATAGTCCTTTTATCCTTCCTTGACTTGTATTTATGGTTACTCTTGAAGAACTTTAGAGTAAGCGGCCTTTTATTTAATGCTAAAAATTTATTATGAAGAACTGACCTCCAATAATTTTTAAACCTATTTGGATTCTTATTTGAAGGTTGAACCACCTCTCTTTTCTCTATTTTCTTTTTCAAATCCATATTAATAGGTTCGCTTGATGCCACCGAGGAAAGTGAATTTTCCTCTATCATCTTTGTCTCCTTTTCTGTATTAAGTTTCATTTCCACCCTTGGATTGAGGAGAAGGCACATGGTATTGATGTATCAGTATTTAACCTTAAGGAACCATTGTTTAGCCTTAGGAAGTGGTTCTTAGCCTTGGGGAAAAGGTATCAGAGCTTGGTGATTTGGCATGTAACCCTGGGGAATTGGTTCTTTTTTATGAAAAATATTACCCCCGGGCCTTTTTCTTGCTTTTGATATTAAATCTCCACTTTTGGTGCATAACTTTGACTTTCCAATTTTGAAAGTTTTTTTTTTCATTCTGGCAAATGAACTACTCATTATTTGTATAACATTAATGATTTGTTAAACAGAGTCATGCATATAACATTATGGAAAGAACTCTTTATCTACAATATTGAGTCATCCATATACTTCATTCTATTTGTGAGAATATTTTAAGCACTAATATGTTCATTAGTAATGGTATCAATGATCTTCAAATTTTGGCCTAAATAGCCAAGAGGAGCCTTGATCCAAGAATGATCTTGAGGCACAAGCCTTTATTAATTTGTTTCCATAGACCACCTATGTATACAAGTAAATTGTTAGTCTAGTAACCAATGTCGAAATTTTTTTTTTCAAATTTGTTCATCTTGTTGAAACATGTCCCACCAAGAGTACCAAAAGATCATTGGTGAATTTTTATGAGTATGCCAAAGAAGAAATTCCTCAAAATAAAACCTAGCTTCTTTCAGATGGATTATGGATTCCCAAATGCCTTTACCATAATTTGTTTGGATTTTAAATATATGAAATAAAAATTAAATGATAAATTGAGCTCTTGAACAGTAAAAGGAAATTGTATTAGCTTAGTACAAACTTGAAAGACAACTTTTGCTTTGGAATTAATAAAAAACTATTATTGTAAACAATAATTCTATGTTAAAGAAAAATTTGCTAATGATTGATTGTTGATAATACTGATGATTGTTAAGGATCTGTGTTGAATTTAATTGATTGTTGAATTGTGTTATGGATTGGTTATGCGTTCTTCCCCTTACTTTTATAGGCATTCTTACTTGCAGGCTACTTCTCCAAATTAGTTATCCAGCTTAAGAGTTTTCATCCTCAATTGTGTCTAAACAATTGTCTCTATCTCCAAAACCTTGTAATTTAGTCTTTAAGTTGCACCGGTTATGGATTAACCTTTTCACTTGTTTTGGGCTTTAGAATTTTAATTAAATCAAATGAATCATTAATTTCATGGCCTTCATATATTTTAGACAAAAAATTCAAATATGGCATACACAGGTTGAATCCGCCATTTTGCTCATAATGTAAAGAACAAAGGAATTCAATGTTTATTTGAGTTTTTTTTGTCTTTACTCTTATCATTGGTCCCTCATAATGCAAAGGATCACTTAATTTGATTAGCTTGCTTGGTACCTTAATTGCATCATTCCCCCTTCCTCAAGATGATTCATCCTTGAATCTATATCTATATCAAATTCAAAAGGAGATAAATCAACAACATTAAAAGTATCACTTACATTATATTCACCAAGCAAGTTAATCTTATATGCATTATCATTGATGTGCTTTAACACTTAGAAAAGTCTATCTCCATGTGGCATCAACTTAGATTTCCTTTAAGTTGGAAATCTTTTCTTTTTGAAAATGAACCCAAACCTAATCTCCAGGTTCAAATACATTATTTATACTTGATATTTTCTCACACTTTTCATGCAATGCCTTCACAAATTCCACTTTCGTCTTTCCATCTAGGTTTACTTGCTCATTCATAAGTAAAGTAATCAAATCTAAAGGACTAAATGGAATAAAACCATAAACAATCTTAAAAGGATAGAAGTTAGTAGAAAAATGCACATTATGATTATAAGCAAATTTAATGTGTGGTAAGCATTCTTCGTATGACTTCAAATTACACCTAATAATGGTTCTAAATAATTAAGATAAAGTCTGATTAACTACCTTAGTTTAACCATCGGTTTGTGGAAGACATGTAGTAGAAAACAAAATTTTAGTGCACAATTTTCCCTATAAAGTCTTCCAAAAGTAGCTTAAAAATCTAGCACCTCTGTCATTCATAATTGTTTTAGGAATCCTATACAAATGCACAACCTCTTTAAAGAAAAAATCAAGAACATATTGTGCTACATGCTATAAAGTGAGCCATTTTAGAAAACCTATCAACAACAACATATATTGAATCATGTCCACACCTAGTCTTAGGTAAATCAAGCACAAAATCCATAAAAATATTAATGGAAAGTGAACTAGGCACAGGTAGAGGCATATACAAACCATATGGTTTTAACTTAGACTTAACTTGTTTATATACAATGCACCTATCATAAATTCTTACAATATGCTTTTTCATGTTAGGCCCAAAAAATTGATCATGTCAAACATCCAAAGTCTTAGCTATACTAAAGCGTCCCATTAAACCACCCTCACATGCTTCACGAATAAGCAACTCATGTATAGAGCAATTAGGAACACATAATCCTTTATATTTAAATAAGTAACCATCATTCCTATAGAATTTTTTAAAAGCAACATTTTCATATGCAAGATAAAAAATCACTATCATTCTCATACAACTATTTAATGTATTCAAATACTAGCAATTTAGCATCTAAACAAGCAAGTAAAGTGTACCTTTTTGAAATTTCATCAAGCATAACTTTCTTTTTGCCTTGCTTGTATTTGATGACATCAGAAAAATAACTCAATGAATTCACTCCACCTAGCATGTTGTTTATTAAGTTTGTTTTGCTCTTTCAAGTGCTTTAAGGATTCATGATCAGTGTGTATCATGAACTCTCTAGGCAATAAATATTACTGCTAAGTTTCTAAAGTGCAAACTAAAGCATACATCTCTTTATTATAAGTAGGGTACTTCAAGCTTGAACCATGTAATTTTTCACTAAAATATGCAATTGGTTGTCCATCTTGAATTTTAATAGCCCTAATTCCCAAATTTGAAGCATCATATTCAATTTAAAATGTTTTAGAAAATTTAGGAATAAACTTATCCTTAAGCATATTAAATTTTTATTCTTGTGCTTCTCCCTTTTTGAAGCTAACATTTTTCTTAATGACTTTAGTCAGTGGTGAGGTAATGGTGCTGAAATCCTTTTACAAATAGCCTATAAAAGCTTGCAAGACCATGAAAACTTCATACATCACAACTCCTCTAGGAGTAGGCCACTCTTTGATTGCATTGACCTTATTTTCATCTACATATATTCCTTTTGTACTAATAACAAAGCCTAAGAAAACAAGCTTATGTCTGTAAAAACTACACTTTTTGGGGCTATCATACAAACATTCCACACATAATACTCCCAAAACCAAATGCATATGTTCAATATATTCTTCTAAATATTTACTATAAATAAGTATATCATCAAAATAAACAACCATAAATTTTCCAATGAAAGCACACAAAACATAGTTTATTAATCTAATAAAAGTGCTTAAGGCATTAGTTAAACCAAAAGGCATGACTAACCACTCATATAAACCATATTTTGTTTTAAATATAGTTTTTCGCTGATCTCCTTCTTTTATGCAAATTTGATGATAACCACTTTTCAAATCAATTTTAGAAAATATAATAGCCATATGCAACTCATCAAGCATATCATCTAACTTATGAATAGGATATTGATACTTCATTGTTATTTTATTAACTATATGGAAATCAACACACATTCTCCAAGTTCCATCCTTTTTAGGCACAATTAGAATGGGAATGGTGCAGGGGCTCATGCTTTCTCTAATGTAACCTTTATTCATAAGGTCCTCAACTTGCCTTTTTAACTCCTTGGTTTCCTTCAGATTGCACTTGTACATGGACATTTGGAATTGTAAAATCAAATACAAAGTCAATTTGATGCTCTATTGCTTTAATTTGTCATAAACCACTAGGAATATCATTAGGAAACACATCTTGATCTCATCTTTATATTTGCCTATGGAAAATGCTTTCTTTAATTGTTTAGTTACCTTTATGTCCCCATAATCATTCAACCATTGCAATGTGTAAGGCCTAGACTGCTTCATGGTATATAAATACAATTTCTCAACTAATACGGTACTAGCTACATTTGTGCAACTACCCCTATCAATAATCATACAATATACCTTATCTTACACCTTGCATCTAGTGTGAAAGATATTCTCACATTATATCTCATCCTCCATTTTGGCTTGCACATTCATGATTCACCTTGTAACAAACAATTCACCATATGATAGACTTTGAATAGCCTTATCATCACTTGCATCCTCAAGCTCGGGCATCTCTAAATCAAACTCATCATCATCACTTTCACCAAAGACTTCACTACCCCTTATAGTCATAGTGTGCTTATTTGGACAATTAGAAGAGATATGCCCATAACCCACACATTTAAAACATTGAACATCATGAGAATGTTTATTTTCAGTCTCACCTTTGTCTTTGACCTTGGTATTCTCCCCTTCCTTTTCTCCTTTACTATTATCAAATTTTATCTTATTATAGCTCTTATCTCCATTCTTCCAATTTGACTTCTATAAAGGACTATAAGAAGTTGAACTACCTTTGGAACTCTTAAACTTTAATTACCTCTCAATTTCGATTGCCATGTGTAATATATCCTCCATGTCGACATAGTGATTTAATTCTCCTAGGTCAGCTATGTTTCTATTTAACCCATGCAAGAACCTTGCTATTTTTGCCTCACAATCCTCTTTAATATTTTCTCTAATCATAGCTATCTCCATTGCTTAATGGTACTCCTATACACTTTTAGATCCTTGTACAAGGTTTTGAAGTTTACTATATAATTCTCTATAATAGTATAAAGGAACAAACCTCTTGTGCATGATTGCCTTCATTTCCTCCCATGTCTTAATAGGCCAATCATGGTTTCTTTTTCTACTAGTCTCCAATTGGTCCTACTAAACAAGTATAAAGTCTGTAAACTCCATGGTGGCTAGTTTCACTTTCTTTTCTTTAGAGTACTGACGGCAAACAAGATAAACTCCACCTTTTTCTCCCACTCCAAATATGCTTCAGCATCACTATCATAAATCAAATTTCACTATCCTAAAAAAGGTCCAATGATGAAATGAAACTCAAAACATGACTAGAGTCTCTCGTTCGTAACACCTGTGAAGTGGCAACCTTAAAACCTTAACTAATTCCACTAGTGTGTAAAATCGATTATCGAGCCATAAAGTTGTGCCCCAATCTTACAACATATGAACTATCAGAGCAACAAGAGGCATATTTCGAGCAATCTTCTCTTGAAATGCCCAGCTGGTTAAACCGGTGTTCATTTCATCAAACTAGGACCTAACTTCGTGAAAAAATGGAAATCAATTTTGACAAAATAGACTTTCAAAACACATCTAGAAGGCTCTAAACCCCCCCCCCCTGAAATTCATCCAAAAATAGTCCAAAATAACCTGAAGATTAGTGCACATCATTTAGAAGTGTGTGCATAACCACAAACACCTATAGATGTCAAACACTAAAATTGAGGCCCAATTAGACAAAAAAAATTTAAAAATGTGTTTGGAAGACCCAAAAACCCTCAAATCCAACCTCAGAATAGCCTAGAAAAGCCTCAAATCATGTGCGTGTAGCATAAAGTGTGCACAACCACACTCGAGTGCATGTGGCTATACGCCTAACATATGATCATATGCTATATACGTAGCCACAAACACTTCACATGGCCATGTGCTCCATTTTAGGAACACATGCATGAACAAAGAATCATACACCCTTAGGCATAATTTTTCCCTATAAATAGAGGCCTCCACACACCATTTTGGGGGAAGAACAAGAGAAAAACACATGCACACTCAAAAATCTATCTATTTAAAGGCTTTGGAAAATCGCTTCCATATGCTTTTAGCTCTCCCACTACATTTTTCTTAGGTTATTAGACCTCCTTTTCACCAAACCTAGCCTCACCTTTGTCAAAACACACTTCAAAGGTATACAAATTTACATCATTCTACACATCATTTTAAACCTCTTAATGAGGAAAGCTTGATAATCCCTTGAAGCTAAAGCTTCAAAACTCATACAAGCTCAGTCAAATCTGAGGACCACACAATTATTTTAGCACATTTATTTTATCGTACTATATTTTACTTTATTATCACTAGTATTTGTGAAATTTACTGTGCTTGCATATTAAGACTAGAAATTTGTGTGCTATATGAATAACTTATGCTTTGTTTTGCTCATTTCATATCATTATTTTGCATCCTCTAGTTTCAATATGTGAAATCACACCATACATATCAATAATATGACAAATTCGTATTGCGAACTAGGGTCATCATGTTCTCAACCAATGATGTCATTATGCATCCCTCATATCATCATCATATATCATCATAACACAATAATCACTGCAAACATGCATGATTATGTATATTTTGCTTACTTTTTTCTAGTGTTTAAGTGTTCATTACTTATTCCATTATTCACATGATTGAGCAGGCTATGTGCATAGTTATGCTAACCTTGCAGGTTCATTATATCTAAGCTAAATTTACATTTTTGCAATCTTTTTTTCTTTTATATATATTTTATTAAGAAAGCAATTTAATAATGATATTTTAGCTTTATTATCTTATAATCTTTTGTATTATATGAATGCTATATAAACTGTCATTATTGAAACTAGGGTGTTATGGTAGCTATATATTGAGTATTGTATAATGAGAAATAGTCATAAAGTATATACAATCCCTCAAACCCAAAATTCTCCATTGGGGCCAATACTCATTGAGTGACCCGATGTTGCTCCTTTCTTTTCTTGATTTTCTCAAAATCTGGTGGTGACTCCATAAAATCAAAAAGTGTCTCATTCCTCTTGAGACCAATCATTGTCCCTATTAGGTAAATTTACCATGTCCCTTGGAAGAAAAACACAAGATAAAAATGATCAAAATAGAAGGTCGCTCATAGTGGTGACTCCACTTGGGACTTCTAAGTAAGAGAGATCAACTCGAAAATGATTATTTCTCATTATACAATACTCAATCGTATAGAGCCCCTCAGCATTGCATTTGCACTACACATCACACGTGCACCACTAGTCCTTATCAGCCGACAATGATGAAAAGTGATCCACCAAAGTTCCACTCGAGCATGGGGTGATCAATTCGGACTTGTCACCTTTAGCCTTTACTCATTGTATCGTCGGGCTCATCAGACCAGAGTCTGTAACCCAAGTCCTAAAGGGGGGTGACCCGAGTTATTAAAATAATGCTAGACTCACTTACTAGATTCTGCAACCCTAGTTATATGGGAGCATTCTCGCTAAAGGAACCCTTAACCTTTCACCTCGACTCAGCCCATGTAGATAAACCAATAGTAATTTCCACTGGGATTCCACCAAGATTTGCATGTTATCCTTCTCCTAATGCTATTAGTTTTACCTAATATTTATAAATGACATGACTCTCTTAGTGTCTATCATCAAATGACATTATAATGTCAGTTTTCATGGAATGTTCATTCTTAGATCCACGTGATTCTTATCTACTTTGTTCGAGCTTGAAGTGTGAGGAATGATAAGAATCATGTACCTCAGCCTAAATAGTTTATGTAAACTAGCAAATAACAACGTCTGTCAATGACAAAAACCATGAGATGTCATCCATTTATTCTTATCAGATCAAATGAACAAGTTAGGAATTCAACTAGGTTGTGGACCTTTATATCAATAGAATCAAACTAGAAACTATCGAATGATACTTTCATAACTCCTGGTAAACATATCGAATATTGATATGGGAGCAAGAACTCAGACCCCTTTTGATTGACCTTGGCCCTATGCATATATGTGCATCCAGGCTCTAAATATCATTTGAGGCTCAACAATTGACCTCACATTGACATTATATGATTACCTCAAGTACGTTTAAGTATCATTTTTCATTTTATCTTTTGGTTCTAATAAACATAAATTGAAATAGCCTTGTTTTGAGAATAGAACCATAGTCCCCTGATGACTGTAGGTTCAAGACCTACCTAGGAAAGAGATTGGATGACCTCATGGAGAAATAAGGTTAGAAGTGAGAGCTTGCCTATGATTGGTTTGTTCAATGTGCAGGAAATACCAACTAGCTTTCAAAACCAATCATGCATACATAACATACATGTAGATAGCATATACTAACCACTATTTCTTACAACAATGATCATCTTTCATTATAGGATTTTGCATCCACCCCATACATACATACTCACCCTTTTCTTTTACAGGCATATGTCATACATCATCCATTTAGCTAACTTTAATAAATGTACAAGAATACAACATTTAATGTGAGTGATCACGAAGCTGAATCTTCTCGATGAAGCAATGGAAAACTGAAAACTAGGATCCAAAGCTTACTTAAAGATGGTGTCATGGTCAAAAAGTTCTAAACCTAAACCAACATCACTAGACATATCCTTTATAATATTGATAATGATGATTGGAAAACCTTGCATCCCTATGGAATGCTATGCATCAAGACATTTCAGCATGTGTACCTTGACTGTGAAATCTTGCATGCTGTTATATCATTTTGGGACCCTCAAAAGCACATATTTTGATTCAACATTGTAGAACTATGCCCATTATATGAGGAATTCAATGCCATAGCAAGATGAATCCCTACCAAGATTGAAGAAGCAATTTTCATTAACCAAAATGTTGAATACCCAGGACTTAGAGCATATTTTCTTAATCTAAGATCACAAAAGCTTGACAAATTAGTCACCGAGAACATGCAACTGATTCCCATGCAAATCCTATCTATATGCACCACCAATAAGTTTGGAACCCTAATTTGGGCACACCTTCTTGTGTGTTACCTCTTCATGCAATATTTCACCCTTTTGAACAATGAGCTAGGAGATTACAGAATCCTCCAAGTCAATGAAGGAATAGAGTACAAAATGACCCCCTTCCCACTAATTTTAGTAGAAACCTTTCAAGGTTTGGATGACCTTAAAAATGGGAAAAGTCCAAACTTTATTGGGAGCCCTCTATTGCTTCATATTTGGCTACAAGAAAAGCTGAGTCTACTCGACAAACCTGTAGATAATTCGATGAGATACCAACCTAGGAATCACTTAGAGAGACACCTCAAAGATGTCCATAGACACTCAGTCAACATCATGACACAAGAATGGATTAAATGCATGAAGGATACTCTAGAATACTAAATAAGATGGATGTGTCCATGGTGGAAGCTAGAACATATGACTCTTTGCGCATATGTGAACTGTGTGCCAATCTTAAGATTTAGGTCATACACCCATTACTGTTTAGCACTAGTAAAGAGATAATTCAGTAAGAAATAACATGTCCCTTTTGAACTCATAGATTTCTCTGGTGTTAAGGTACAACAAAGGTTTGTGGATCACTTTAGAGCAATAAGGAAGAAAAGAATCATCCACCATTTTACTATTAGTAATGGGGATAATGTTACTAATAAGACATACAAACAATGGGTGATCAAAAGATAGAATCATCTATCAAGCAATTGATCCAGAGAAACTTCAGTTCTTTAATTTCTATACTTTTTCTTTATTTGAGACTGATAATGTAATGAACTCTAAAGTTAATGCAATGAAATCAGATTTTGCTTACTTGTTTAATGTCTTTCTTAATGGCAATGTGCATTACATTGATCAAAACATTAGCATATTTGACATTCATTCCATATGCACTGAATCATTTAACATTGGCATAAAATCTAAACCACACATTCTGCATATTTTGAAAGATGTTACCCCTAAAGAAAGGAGAGAAATTAATAAAATATTCAAAAGTAATTACATGGAAGTACGATGATATGCCTGGTATTGACAGAGACATTACTTAACACTTTATTCCTACCAAGGACGAGTGCAAACCAATAAAATAGAAACTGAAAAGACTCATATCAGAATAGGGCCAACTGGTGAAAGAAGACATTGAGAAGCATATTAAAGTAAAATTCCTAGAGGTGGTAGACTATCCAGAATGGTTAGCGAATGTGGTACCAGTACCAAAGAAAGACATAAGGGTTAGAATATATGTTAACTACAAAGATTTGAACAAGGCATGCCCAAAAGTCAATTTCCCACTACCTCACATAGACATAGTGGTTGACAGTGTTGCCGCATGTGTAATGTAATCCTTAATGGATGGATTCTTTAGGTACAATATGATCCTAGTGGCCATTATTGACAAAGCAAAGAAAACCTTTCATAATATAATGGGGCATTTATTGCTATAGAGTAATGCCATTTGGTTTAAAGAAGGCAATAGCAACTTACCAGAGAATGGCAACTATAATGTTCCATGACATGATATATAAAGAAGTGGAAATGTATGTCGATGATATGATGATCAACTCAAAGACTAGGGAAGAACACCCTTTTAATCTTGAAAAGTTCCTCAAAAGAGTCAAAAAATACAGTCTTATGCTTAATCCAAAGAAATATATGTTTGAGGTCACTTCAGGAAAGATGTTAGGGTATGTTGTTAATCAAAACAGAATTAAAATGGATCTAGATAAAGCAAAAGGAATCAGAGAGATGCCAATGCTAAAAACAGATAAAGAAATCAGAGGGTTCTAAGGAAACTACAATTCATCAACAGATTCATTATCAAGTTGACAGCAATATGTGAATCGATCTTTAAGCTGCTTAGAAAAGATCAGCCAGTTGAGTGGAATGAATAATGTTAGTTAGCATTCAACAAGATAAAAAACTACCAAGTTAACCTGCCAGTCCTAAGACCGCCTAAACCAAGGATAGCTTTAACCTTGTATCTAGCCATTAAAGGAAATACAATTTATGCAATGTTAGACTAAGAGGGAGAAACAAAAGCGGAACATGCAATTTACTACTTAAGTAAGAAGATGTTACTACTTAAGTCGAATAGATATGCCTGATAATGGGCAATAGTATGGGCAATAAAAAAACTCAAGCATTAGTTTTAGTCCTACAGAATTCAAGCTCTATCTAAAATGGATTTGATAAAATACCTCTACGAAGCTCCCTTTTTAGTGGGAAAACTTACCAAATGGCTCATGTTATTGAATTTAATGTGTAGTATCTAACTAAGAAAGTACTAAAAGGAAGAGCAGTGGTTGAATTTCTAGCTCTCAACCCCATTCCAGATTCAAAAGAAATCCAACCAGACTTCCCAAACAACCTTAGTTCAGTCATCAAATTCAAAGATGGCGGATGTATTTTGACAAAGCAGTTAACCAGTTCGGTGCAAGAATCTAAATCATACTACAATCCCTAAAAGGAGAAGTGGTACCGATTTCATAGAAACTAGAATTTAGGGTCATGAATAATGAAGTAGAATATGAGGGGTGCACACTCATAATAGAAGCACTGATAGCCTTAGATGTCACTGAAGTTGAAGTCTTTGGAGATTCCATGCTAGTAATCAATCATGCCATAGAAGAATGGGAATTAAAGGAGCAGTTCTTAAAACCTTATCTAGATCACTTGAAGTTGCTTACCATGTCCTTCCAAAAATGCATATTCATCCATCTTCCCAAAAACCATAATCGAATGGCAGATGCACTTGCTTCCTTAGCATCAGTGTGGGAAGGACCATCCAAAATGCCCATAAAGCCTTTAATCCTACTCAGATCAGGACAACCTTTTCATAAGAACTACAAAATAATGAAGATGGAAAAAATTAAAAAACCTTAGTTTTATGACATCTAGAGATATTTGAAGGAATGGACCTATCTTGATCAAGCGAGTGAAAAAGATAAGGCAGTCATATGATGATTGGCATAAAAATTCACATCACACTAGGGGGTGTTATATAAAAGAACTTTAGATGGGTTATAACTCTAATGTCTAGATAAAACCAGGGTGTCCAGAGTAATGGAAGAAGTATACGAAGGTCTTTGCGATCCACACATGAATGGAGCAATCCTAGCTAAGAAGCTAATCAAACAAGGGTTATTCTGGATGATGATGATAAAAGATTATATCAAGTTTATAAAAGAATGCCACAAGTGCCAAATTCATAGGGATGTTAATCACTTTTGCCCAACAGAATTACACTACATCTCTTATCCATGGCCCTACTCAGCATGAGGATTAGACATAATTAGGGAAATCCACCCAACAGCCTTAAATGGACACAAGTACATCCTAGTGGTAGTAGATTACTTCATAATATTGGTCAAAGTAGAATCATTTGTAAGCATAGGTTCCAAACAAGTGGCTAAATTCATAAAAAAAAATCCTTTTTGTCGATATAGGATCCCCCACCACATCATCTCTGACAATGGTGTATAATTCTAAAGGGAAGTTAGAGAACTACTAATGAGTTATAAGGTGAAACATCATAAATCTTCTCCTTACCGACCACAAGCAAATAGGGCCTTCAAAGCCAAAAACAAGAACATTAAGAAGATTTTATCAAAAATGACTTAAACTCATTGAGATTGGGAAGACAAATTACCATATGCTTTATAGGAGTATCGAACGATAATCAGAACTTCAACCAAAGCAACTCCTTTCTCTCTAGTGTATGGGTTAGAAGTAATATTCCTAGTTGAAACAAAAATCAAGTCACTATAGGTAGTAATCAAATCTGAATTACAAGAAGTGCAATGGGTTCAATAGAGGCATGATAATCTCAATCACCTAAATAGTCAAAGACTTAAAGCTCTATACCACACACAGTTGTATCAAGCTTGGTTAGCTAAAACCTTCAATAATAAAGTGAAAAATAAGAGTGTGAAAGTAGGTAGCTGGGTGTTAAAGAAAGTAGGGCAGAATGTTCCAGACCCTAAAGGGAAATTTAAAATAAACTAGGAAGACCCGAACTTGGTCAAACATGTCTTATCAAAAGGAGCAGTCATGCTGATGGATTCTAAAGGCAATGAATTCTCTAAACCTGTTAATACAAACCAATTAAATAAGTACTACGTCTAAAGCAAAAAAAGAGAGAGAGAGAGAGCCCGTTGAGTTAAAAACCTAAAAATGGCAACTCATCCAAAAGTTAGGGACTTCCTACTAGGTGGAAAACCCTACATGGATGACCTACGCAAAAATTAAGGAAAGAGAGAAAATAATGAACTAGAAAACATTAGAAGGCTAGTTAAGGACAGGAGTAACCTCAAGTTTGAAATTTGTATAAATGCACATGTGCTTTTCTTAAATGATTTCAGTGAAATGAGAATGATTGCCAATTTATGCAAAATGTCTTTGAAAAAATTATAATTCATTTCTATCATCATGAATTGTATCAAGCATGCTCTACATTTTCTTTCATTACATTACCACAATTCCTACTATCTTCTATGAACTCTCTCCTCAAGATCAACCACTATTATCGAAGCCTCAAAAAACAAACCTAGCTAGGTGTGCAGAGCCATGAAAGGAGACACCCTAGGCAAAAGAGGGAAGAAAAAGAAAACCCAACTAAGTGTGAAGAGCTCCAAAAGGATATGCCTTAGGCAAAAGAGGGAAAAATAAAAAGAAATAAACAATAGTAATGGAAAATATCATCAGACATGACAAAGATATAGGAAAAACATCAAACATACGGCTAAGAGCATAAACACTATAGTCATCATCATACATACATCGTACAACACATATGGGATATATGCCCAAATAAAACAACTAGAGTCCATGATCTCAGGAAATAGTACAACAACCACAAGACAAAAAGCCCTACACCTAGCTCCTAAAATAACTATATCGGCCATGACTAGCATCAGGAGCAAACATCGATCTAGCTCATGCATCCCCATCATCTTATCCAGGCTCCTCGTCATCCATCGCAAAAGATGCTAATCGTGATTCCAACTCACCAATTCAACTATGATAAGTTGTGCACTCCTACTCCCACTCATGACTAGTAAGGAGCTATTCAACTTGCATTACGTAAAAACTACATATCATACATTCACACATATACAAAACTATGCATAAATAAAATATGTACAATAAAAAAGGCATACCCTCTGATTGCTTGTAAACTCTAGAAAATGTTGTTATGCACTCCTTACAACAGTGTACCAGTATTGAGCAATGGAGATGGGGACCAATAAAAAAAGCAAATAAGTCAAACACCTAACAACAAGTCAAATAAATGAAACAAAGATGAAATAAAGCACAAACATGGGTTGTGTCAGGAGGGACAACATTTGACTGAGGATAACCAACATGAGGCAAATCAAAATAAATTCCTCTACTAAAGATATTCATCCCAAATAACACCAAAGATTATCTAACCACCAAATCCCCAAGAATGGTATTGCTGGAAGCCACACCGCTAGCATGGGTAGTCGCCTCAGTATGGAATGTGCCCTCATCCTCCTTAAAATGGGATCCTAATCTTTTCTGGTAAGATCCTCATTGCTGCAGAGAAGTCCCTATAACCATATCAATTATATTTTATTACTAATAAAGTTCACTATTTACTTGTACAAAATAAGAATAAAAACTCATCGGATTAGAAAAAGTAACTCTTGATAATCCACATGATGCCCAAGTCCTCGAATCCATAGGACGATCCTCATTTGCCTGAGAAGGTAAACATGGAGGAACAAAGCCACTAGCCATAACATCAATTAACTATAGAATCAACATATAAGCATAAAGGAAGTCTACACTCTCTAGGAGGCTCTCAGAAGGATATCCTCTCATGGTAGTAGCAAGCTCATCTGCATTGAGCTCATAACTCCAGAACATGTCACCAGGAGGGGGGGAAAGGGATTCTCCTCGTGAACAGACCATCCCACCAATGATGGACTTGCTCACTTAAATACCACACTTTACTAGCAAGACTAGGTAGCAACACTCATCTCTCTATCAGTTGCCATATTGTCACCATCTCTGCCGACCAATGTGATCTCATCACTCACCAATGAAGGAAGATCTGCTTAAAAAGAAAAAATGAATAAAGAGTCTCCATGGAATGATATGAATAATACAACAAAATCAAGTATACCTACCCAAGTGATAGCTTACTCATACAATCCCGAGCCTCTACACAATCCTTTGATCAAGTCAGTAGTCTTCTTAATCCAATAAGAATAACAAGGAAAACCATCCTTTAAAAGATGCTCGATAGTCAGATGAGGAAGAACCCTAACCTCATAAGCCCATATCTGCCAAATCAAAATTCAAAAGGTCAGAAAAATAAGCAAAGGATAAAGCACAAAGGAACATACGTACACAAGAACTCTTACTCACATCCAACACAAACAAGCTGCATTTAAACATGAGTACATATAGGCAAAGGAGGCAGTGCCCCAGTTGTATCTCAATAGGCTATCTAAGTCCCTCAAAACAAGCAACAATCATAGACTACCTATACCTGAAGGATTCAGGAAGATGATAGTGCTCAGCAAGTATAATAGGAAGCAACAGGCCAACTGCTTTGACAAAATAAGATTAACACTATAGTTTGTCCACATAATAGAAACAAACTCAGTGTAGTGGGTGAGGTACGGACATCCAGACTTCATTTTAATAACCACACCAAGCAACTTTTTAGTGAGGCACTTCCTCACCACCACAAAAGAGCACTCCTCCTCACTAAAAGGAACATGCTCCCCATAAAAGCTCAATCCTATGATAGCAACAAAATCTAGAGGAGTGATAGTCATCTCTCCAACAGGCAAATGAAAAGTGTTCATCATATCCATCCATCGCTTAACTAAAGAATACATGGTGACATGACTCGACACATATGAGTCGTAAGACAGTGTAGTAATAATTCCATCAAAGCCCTTTCCTTTAACCATCTACTTCATACATAATGGGAGACCCTGATAATATGTGTTGACTTTGTTAAAACAAGCAAGCAAAGTAGTGATAGACCTATGAGGCTACAAATAACAGGTATGCTATCAAATATTTGTACAGTTACTAAATACTAAAGCATTTTCTTCGCTATCATTTAACAGGAACAAAAAAAAGATAAATTAAAAGTTAAAAAGAACATTACGGCAAGTGCTAACAGATAGTTATAAAGATAAAGCAAGAGCTATCAACTATTAATCCTTATAATAAAATTATGGATTAGCAAACAGTTATAGCAAGTGCTACAAAGCTATAGAAAAAAGCTATAACAACCTTAATCAAACAACACAATAAGTATAGTAAGAGCTAATAGATAGCAAATCAGCATAGATAGTTAAATAACTTTAAAAAAATATAGGACAAAGGAGAACCTATATGGTGACAGTGATGAACCCAAGCATGAGTCTCCAAACTATGAACCATGGGGATCAAGTCTCCTAAAAAAAGCCTGGACAATTGAGGACCCTAGGTGCTAGACGGACTCTCAATGCTAGTCACTATAGTAGAAGTCCCTGCATCAGCTCTAGTAACCCTTAACATCCAAAACATCAAGGATATCTTTAAGATTCTTGGGAATGTTGGGAAATTCCATTTTATTCAAAGCCTGAAACTTAAAAGGAGTTAAAAAAAAAAGGCAAAAAATAATAAAAAAAGACTGGAAGAAGCCTCCTTGAGCATCAAACTTGAGTCTATATAGACCAGAGAGGGGGAAGGCGCGTGACCACACATGCCTATAGGCATGGCCACACACTCTTCCACCCCTCACATGCTCCAAACCAGTGACACACGCACTCTGACTTATTCCTCAAGTACCGAACCTCCATTTGAGCATAAGACGTGCATTAAACTCACATAAAAGCTCACTAATATGGGCTCTGCTTGTCTAAAGACACCGCACGCAGCATCACCATCTTCAAAGAACTCACACCTCCTGAAAGAAGAAAAATAAAAATATATATATTAAGGACATCTTGTTTAAAATCATTAAAGTGACATCCACAACATGATAATTAATGACATCATCATTATTACATCATCGTTGCATCATCATTACTACCTCATCGTTGCACCATCATTACTTAATAGCATTTTTCAAATTGCTTAGGAACACTTTCACTACTTAGTAGCATTTTCACATTGCTTAAGAGCATTCACACTACTTAGTATTTTCACATTGCTTAAGAGCACTTTCACTGCTTAGTAGCATTTTCACATTACTTAAGAGCATTCACACTACGTAATATCATTTTCACATTGCTTAGGAGCACTCTCACTGCTTAGTAGCATTTTCATATTGCTTAGGATCACTCACATTGCTTAGTAGCATCCTCACATCGCTTAGGAGTACTTTCACTACTTAGTAGCATTTCTATATTGCTTAGTAGCATCCCTATGCTTAGTAGCATTTTGCTCAGTAGCATCTCCATTTATGTGACACCTAAGAAGGTTATAGCCACATCTTCATTTTGTTTAGTAGCATCTCCATTTGCATGACACCTAAGAAGGTTATAGTCGCATTTGCATTTTTCTTTATAGCATTTTCATTTGCCTGACACCTAACAAGGTTATAGTCGCATTCTTATTTTGCTTAGTAGCATCTCCATTTGCATGACACCTAAAGAGGTTATAGTCGTACCTTCATCTTCATGACACCTAAGAAGGTTAAAATCGCATCCTCATTTTACTTAGTAGCATTCTCATTTGCATGACACCTAAGAAGGTTATAGTCGCATTCTCATTTGTGTGACACCTAAAGAGATTATAGTCGTACCTTCATCTTCATGACACCTAAGAAGGTTAAAATCGCATCCTTATTTTACTTAGTAGCATCTCTATTTGCATGACACCTAAGAAGGTTATAGTCGCATCTTCATTTTGCTCAATAGCATTTTCATTTGCATGACACTTAAGAAGGTTATATTTGCATCCTCATTTTGCTTAGTAGCATCTTCATTTGCCTAACACCTAAGGAGGTTATAATGCCATCATGTGGTTATGGTGGCATCATTTTCCTAACATTAACTCTTAACATGACAAGGGAAATGTTAAACACCCAAAAAGGGTAGTCATTGCACTTCATATGCACACCTATATATCATACACACCATTCATGTGAAAATCACTTCTCCGTATGAACCCCAAGTCGCATCTTTACATCTTTGTATCGCATCCTTGTATAAAGTAGCATCTTGTATAATGACCAAATCACCAAATAATAACAAGTTTGATCATGACATAACAATAGTAGTCAAATCTCAATAAGACATTTAAAGATGACCCATAAGTAACTACCTCTCTTCCTACTAAACGGTTTTTGCATCCTTGCATTTGCTTTACGTGCATTGATACTAGCACTAGGTGGCTATACAACACATGCAAAGCAAGGGGCAACTGTCATTCATCAAATCTAATTGTCCCTAAAAAGTTCTAATGATGAAATGAAACTTCAAACAAGACTAGATTCTGCTCATTCGTAACACCTCTGAATTGGAAACCCTAAAACCTTACCTGATTCCATTGGTATCTAAAATCGATCACTGAGACATTAAGTTGTGCCCTGATCTTATGAAATATAAACTATCAGAGCAATAAGAGGCTTATTTCTAGCAATCTTATCACGAAATGCGTAGCTTGTTGAGCAAGTGTTCATTTCATTAAACCAAGACCCAACTTTATAAAAAAATGGAAATCAATTTTGACAAAAAAAAACTTTGAAAATGCATTTAGAAGGCTCCAAAACCCCCTAAAAGTGGTCTCGAAATAGTCCAAAATAACCCAAAGATTAGTGCGTATTGCTTATAAGTGTCCGCATAACCACGAACACCTTTAGGTGTTATGCGATAAAATTAAGGCTAAATTAGACAAAATGAAAATTGGAAATGCATCTGAAAGACCTAAACCCCTTAAAAAATAACCTCGAAATAGCCTAGCAAAGCCCCAAATCATATGCACATCGCATGAAAATGCACATGACCACATGCAAGTATGCATGGCCATGCACACTTCACATGGTTACGTGCTCTATTCTAGGAATACATGCATGACCACATACTCACACACCTCTGGGCATAATTTTTCTCTATAAATAGAGGTCTCCACATGCCATTTTTGGGGGAGAGTAAGAGAAAAGCACATGCACACTTAAAAACCTATCTCTTCAAAGGCTTTGGAAACCCGTTTCCATACGCTTTTAGCTCTCCCACTGCATTTTTCTTAGGTTATTAACTTTTGCACTAAACCTAGCTTCACTTTTGTCAAATCACACTTTAAAGGCATATGAATTTGCACCATTCTACATGTCATTTTTAACCTCTCAATGAGGAAAGCTTAATAATCCCTCGAAGCTAAGGTTTTAAAACTCACATAAACTCAATCGAATTTGAGGACCACATAATCATTTTAGCACGTTTATTTTATAGCACTGCATTTTACTTTATTATCTTTAGCATTTTTGAAATTTATTATGCTTACATATTGAGATTGGTAATTTGCATGCTATATGAATAACTTATGCTTTGTTTTCCTAATTTCATACCATCATTTTGCATCCTCTAGTTTTAAAATGTGAAATCACACCGTACAAATCAATAACGTGAAAAATTCATATTATAGACTAGGGTCATCATGTTCTCAATACAATGATGTCATCATGCATCCCTCATATCATCATCATCTATCATTATAACACAATAATCACTATAAACATGCATGATTACGCATAGTTTGCTTATACTTTTTAGTGATTAAGTGTTCATTGCTTATTTTATTATTTACATGATCGAGCAAGCTACGTGCATAGTTGTGCTAACCTTGTAGATTCATTATATCTAAGCTAGATTTGCATTTTCACAATATTTTTTTATATGTATTTTGTTAGGAAAGTGATGTAATAATGATATTTCAACTTTATTATCTTTATCATGTTTTATGTTGTGTGAATGCTATATAAACTGTCATTACATAAACTAGGGTGTTGTGATAGCTATACATTGAATATTGTATAATAAGAAATAGTCATAAAGTATATGAGATCCCCCGAACCCAGAAATCTCTATTGGGGGCAATACTCGTTGAGTGATCCGATGCTACCCCTTTCTTTTCCAAATTTGCTAAAAATCAAGTGGTGACTCTACAAAATCAAAAGGTGTCTTGTTCCTCCTAAGACTAATAATTTGTCCCTGTTCAGCAAAGTCGCCATGTCCTTCGAAAGTAAAACACAAGATTAAAACAATAAAAATGGAAGGTAGCTGACAATCACTTTTGCCATGGAAGCTTGGAATTTTCATCTTGATGCTTCCCAAGTTGTTATTAACTTTTTCATGCCTAATTCTGCCTAAATTGGATGTTTGATCATCATCCTCTTGTTCATGTCTCCCTCAATTTCTAATATTAGTTGTACTAGAATCTCTATGATAACTTGACTCCATCTTGTTAATTCAGTCTGCCAAGTCTCCAATCTAAGTTTCCAAGTCTAACCCCATTCTTTCAAACATTGGTTCGTAGCTTTCACGTACAACTTTTGATCGGGACTATTCCTTCACTTTCTTAAGCCATTGCCTTAATTATTCCTATAAGAAATAGTTAGTAGCAAACCCTCATAAAACACTCCCTTATGTGTTTCTGCCAATTTAAATGGCACTCATACTCGTGTTTCACTCAATAAGGCTTTTAACCTCTTATGAGCTCACCTCTCGCCTGTTACCTCTAAAATTCCTCAATCTCAATTCTAAGGAAACTAATGCAAATTCTTTAAGAATTGCTCAATCAACTCAACACCATAATCACAAAATCAAATTAAACTTAAAATTTAAAGCAACTATTCACAGTTCAAATAATCAAGAAATTAAGTAAGTGAACAAATCTTAGCTTAAAATCAAGAACTAACCCAATTTTAAAAGCCAAGAAAATGCACACAACCAAAATTAATAAAACAAAAAAGCCAAATCTAATTTTTAACCCACCAACACCATTAACAACATAATTTTGAATTAAAACCAAAATTTTTATTTTCAATAGATATAGAAATCAATTAAGGGTTTATTGATGGATTGTGAACCCTTTTGAATAAAACACAATAATTCATTTTTCTTATTTTTTAATTTTTTTAATCTAAGAAGAAGAAAAAGAAGAGATAATGTACAAAAATTAAAGGATAATTAATCAAACCTTAAATTTTGGCTCTAATACGAATCCTACCTATAACAGAGATTGAACATGCTTCCAACTTTGAAATCTTAGCCCAAGATCATTAAAAAAAGGTTGTGTTAATGGAACTAAACCCCTTGCTTATTAATATTGAAATAAGATACTTAGTTATTAAAAGATGAACAATCACACAATTCTAATTTTAATTTAACCTAGCAATTGTAATGAAAGGTAAAAGTGAAATAATTCAAGTAAACTTGCAAAGTTTTAAGAGAACAAAGTTAAGGAAAAAAAACTTCACTCAATTGATTAAAATTCAACAACCATTTGTTTACAGCCCTAAGGTGACTATTTATAGTAAAACTTAATTAGAAACAAAGTTGAAAATAAATAAACTTCCTAAACATCAAAAAGACCCTAATAAAACAAGAAACTAAGTCTACCATCGCACACAGTTGTGAGCCTCAAAATGCAATAGACTTAATGCTCTCAGACATGGTAATGTGTAAGAAGGCACACAGTCGTGTAGCCAAAACACCAATTAGACATGGTTGTGTCAAAACACACACATGGTTGTTTTTGACACTTTAGCCTTAGAAGATTAGTAAATTAGCCAAACTAGTTATCATGAAAGTTGTAGACCTCTGTCATAGTTTTCCATAGCTTTTTGAATTACCTTAATTTGACTTTGTTAATGAAAATCATGACCAAAATACTAAAGCATGCTACTAAAATTCAAAGCATGAAATTAAACTAATTAACTTGACTTCTTCATCACTCGGCTCCATTCTTGCACATGAGCTTAAATCCACAATTTTGCTCATAATATAAAAAATGAATGAATTCAATGCTTGTTTGAACTTCTTTGTTCTTATTCTTATCATTGGTCCCTGAAAATATAAAGGATCACTTGATTTGATTGACTTGCTTGGTACCTTAGTTGCATCATTTTATCCATTAATTATTTTATTATTTTAATCCATTGATAGGTAATCTAAGTAGATTATTAGGTTCACCTTAAACCTAGTGGTAAAAAAGCTTGGATACTATTATATGAGGAGAGGGTTCAAATCCCTCCAACCCCTCAAAAAAAAATATTAAATTTCATTTGGAAGAATAAAAGTAATAGAAGTTGGTTAGACATCAAATAAATATATTTTAAAAATTAAAATCAAAATTTTATTTAAAGTTTTTTATTTTCTAGCATTGGAAAAAGTAAAATTTTAGCTCCTTCTAAAATGGCCTTAGCTTACCACCATCCTATGACATCAAGTTTATTTATTATTTTGCTAATGAACTATTCTTTTTCCATATATTTATAAAGAATTATTGAGTGTATGGAAAATTTTTAATTCTTTTCTTAAATATATATCGCTATAATTGTAAAATTTTAAATTTTTTTAGATCTATAGAAATTATGATTTCATTTGTTAAATTTGTTTAGAAATAAAAATATATATGTTTATAAACTTAAAAATTTGTAAAAATCTAAAAACTTCATAAATATATATTTTGAAAGAAGTTTTATCAATTTTTATTTTTATTCAAACTAGTTTTCTTTAATTAATATTTTTAATAATTTTAAAATTCCATATATATATATATATAATCCATCAAATTGCCAATGACAAAGGTCAGATTCATGTCTAAGTTGCCACAAGTTCACGTTTGTCGACACAGAATTTTCTGAACTAATTCGAGAGTGCGCGGACCCCAATTATGAGTAGAACGAATAGTTAAACCATTTAGATAAAGCGTCAAAAACATTTAATACCATATTAGAAAAACTATAATTTATGATGGGTTGACCATTTCAAGGGCAGCTTCCAATTTTCAAGTCTACTACTCTTTTTTTTTTTAAAAAAAAAAAAAAAGAAGTCTACTATTCTTAAAACAACCAGTCAAAAAAAAAAATATTAGGCTGTATTGAGAAAAAAAAAAAAAAGTGTTAGGCTGCCATTAATTTAGGCCAAGTCGCAAAACATTCTTTGATATGACGACTTCTTTATCGGATTTTTTCAAAATAATCAATATATGAATTTTATATATATATATATATACATAGTTGACTTCTTTTTAAATATACAGTCTATAATATTTTTTAATTTTAATGGTTATTATTATGTGTAAATGACAATCTAACAATAACATCCACAAAAATTAAACTAAAATAATTACAAATACAATTATTAACGATAAATAAAAATATTTTTAGTTTTTTCTAAACGTTGTTTGGTTGTTACCATTTTTCAATGTTTTTTTGTTTGATTATTGTCAAGTTGTTTAGTTTCTTTTTTTTTTTAATTTTCCTGATAGTTGTTGATTCGATAATCATGGCAACTTTATTGAAAGGGATGTTCCATTCCATTTGCAGGACAGGGTCAAATATTTACTCTCGAAAGAATGTGAGACGTTTGTGTTTGTGCAGTCGCCATCTAATTTTTTAGAAAGAGTAGGGACAATATCGAATCATTTAACGAGTATTGTCTCCACCAGAGATACAAAGTATGGAAAGTCGCATATACTTTTGGCTATTTCTCATCATACAATATTCGATATACAACTACCGCATCACCATAGTTTCAGAATGATAGTTTATATGCACATTATATGATAAATGCATTTCAAATAAAAAAAAAAGGTACAAAAAAGTAAATATAGACTTAGCCTATTAAATACTACAAAATAGAGGTTCACAGATATGTGCATTTCATTCACTCATCTAGACAGACAACAAGTAAGCAAGAAATATTCACTAAGTCAGAACAACATATAAAAGTATTTGATTATGTGCACTTGTAGAAAATATGATGAAATCATGTAAAATGATTACTAATGACAAAATAAAAATCTCAAATGATAAGAAAGTGGCAAAAATGCTAGAATGATTGAAATTAAATAGTCGAACATCATGGAATCCAACAACGTGGCTCTAGCCCGAAAATGTGATTTTATGCGAATTTATGAGTATGATGCAAAATAGAGTTCGACTCTTGTCGCCTTTGTACCAAAAATTATAATGGCAGCAATGTTGACATATAAAGTGGATTTTGTACAATCATTATAACTTTGGTACATGACTGACAATAATGTGAATTCTATGTAGAAATGGTGCATAAATGTTAGAAATATTGATTTTATGTCAGATTGTGAAAAGATGTAGTTTTTTATGTAAAGATGTAAAACAAAAATATAATTTGAGCATCAAGGATGCAATTTTGAGCATGAAATATGATTATTTTATAATGAAATGATTAAAAATGCAACTAATATGCAAAAATGATGATTTTTAATGGAAAAATGTTTTTATGATTCAAAATGAAAATTTTATGTGAAAAATATGATTTTTCACATAAAATTTAGAAAATGACTTTTTAGTCAAAAATGAAAGCTTTTATATAAAAAAATGTGATTTTTCACGTGAAAATGTAAACTTTATGTGAGAATGCATAATTTATGCTAAAAATGTAATTTTCATATAGGAAATGCAATTTTTATCTTACATTAAGAATCTAAATTTAAGTCAAAATGGAATTTTTTATATCAAAAAATGTAGAACTTGTACAAAAGAGCCAAATTTATGTAAAAATATGACTTTGATATAAAAATGTAGAGAAAATGCAAAAAATGATGAATTTGATATTTTTGATAACGAAAGAAAGATTTTATGTGGAAAAAGAATTTTTTTTTTTTACATAGAACACAAAATTAATATAAAAATTCAATTAACAGTGTTAAAATGTGATTTTTATGATGAGGATTATCCCTAAAGAGTAAAAATGCAAGATGCATATATGAAGCTGTAAAAATAAATTTTTTATTATAAAAATTATATTTTTATGAAATTTACTTTTCAAGAATTCAAAAAATGCAAAATGACAAATTAAGAAAATGCAAACAAAGTAGTAATTATTTAAATAGCAAGCAAAATCATCAGTCTCACAACATAATCACAACAATTTCATGATTTGCTAGCAATAAAGAAATAAAAAAATAGATTTGGATTATAAGAGAATATGTAAAATTAATAGAAAATAAAATGTGAAAAAATGATTATTTTATCCTCATATTCGACTAAGCTTGTTTTAGAAGATAAAAGCTTTTGCTTCAAAAGTGATTTTCAAGCTATCCTCATTGAGATTGTGAAAATGATGTGAGAAAGGCAAATTCGTACACCTTTGAAGTGTGTTTTAATAGAGATGAAATTAGGTTTAGTTTTAAAGTCAATATAAACTTCCTAAGAAAAAGCGAAAATAAGTTAGTAGTATTAAAATTTGGGAGTCCTAATTCTTCAATTTGGCAGACTATCGGTATAGTATTTGAAAAGGCCCTTGAATGAGAGGAGGAGTCCAGTATCTATGGATAGTGAAAATTTGAACGTGCGCACATAGAACATGCATGTTTACATAGAATATTACGCATGTGCAAGCAAATGTGTGGTTTGGAGCATGTGAGCATACAAAGAGTGTGCATATACATAAAAAGCATGTGCACACACGCCAAAGAGCATGTATGCATGCATTTTGCACATGCACATACACAAATGAGCACATTTGCACATGCACATAAGTCCTCCTATGCATGTTTTACACACGCATGTCTTACATACATGTAGAGTATCAAGCTTTTCAAACTTCATTTTATAGTGTTTTTTAGGTTTTTAGGACTCACAAAGGTGTCATTTTAACAAATCAACTTCAATTTTTGTTGAATTGAATCTCGATCTTTCATGAAAAATATTAGTCTGATAAATTCTATTTTGAGTGATGATTGCTTGAAACATGAATCTTATCATTCTTAGAACTTGTTTCATAAGATTGAAACATGACTTAATGATTTGGTGTTCAACTTATCACCTTGTTGGCCCAGTTTATGTGTTCTTAGGTTTTTTAAACTTTTGCACATTTTAGAAGTAGCACGAATAGAAAGACTCTTATCATCTTTAAAATTTTTCTTTCATCATCGAATTATTTTTAAGGACAATCAAAATTTGATGTATAACAATCACCCTTAACTTCACCTGTGTTGTATAACATACTAATGTCAATACATTTAAAGCAATACAATAATGCAAAAATAGTTTTTTAAGGTACTTACTTGACGATGTGCTATGCATCCTTTGGACATCAGGCTCATCATTCCTCATGTTGATTTAACCTTTTAAAATGCTATGCAAAATGCAAAATGTATTATGCAATTTCGTGATTCACATAGAATGAATGCAAACTTCACACGAGCATGATATTGATGCAATTTTGGACCATGCAAAGGAAGGATTCAAGGTTCATACAAAATGATAATGATAGAATTCAGGATGCATGCCAAAAAAAATGCAATTTTAAGATTTACATAAGATGTGATTTATGATTCAAGCAAAATGTGACAACCATGTGATAGTTATATGCAATCAAATATATGAGATGTAAGCATGCATATGAAATGAAAATGCAACAACCACCCACTTTGGTGTTATACTTAACACTCACTTTAGTGTTAAGGTCATTGACATCCACTTTGATGTTTGAAAGGTGATTCCACAATAACTAGTGTAGGTGTCAGGCAAAAGACAACAGTACTACTATACCTTTTTAGTTGTCAAGCAAAAGACAGTGCTATTATAACCTACTTAAGTGTCAAGTAAGAGATAATGCTACCATAACCTACTTAGGTGTTAAGAAAAAGTGATTGTAGTGATCATAAGTGTCATTTACTATGATTTCAATAATGATATGATGATGATATCATCTTTTAAGATGATGATGTCACCTTTTAAGATGTTCATGAAATGATTATGTGCTTTATGTGTCTTCGACATACGGTGTAGTATGTACATGTCTCATGAATTATAGGAGTGCATGTGTGCACAAGTGTATTTTAAGGTATGTGTTTTGAAGTGCGTATGTATGCATATGTGTAAATTAAAGTATATATGTCTGAGCATCAAAATGCATATGTTTGGGTCTTAAGCGCGTATGCACCCGCTAAACACTATGCAAAGTGAGACCTTAATAATAAAGACTTGAAAAGCTTCCAAACTAAATTTAGATCTAGGCTCTCTATTAGAGCAATAACTTGTATGGTTTTAGGCTTATGTACATCGACTATAGATACATAGGGGTGTATATAAGGCCTAAGAGATTCATGTAAAGTTATTGTTAAGCATGGATGTTATGGGTGTATGGATACACTATGGGCCAAGAATGGCAAATAGGAGGACCTGAGGTTTATAGTGTTCAAATCCATACATGTCCCAGATCCAATGGTATGGACCTACCTAATGCTAAAGGCTAAGAATGGCAATGTGTACCTGAGGCCCATAACATTAGAAGCTAGATTTATGGAACCTCAAATGAGATGTGATGGACAAGAGTTGTCAACGCAATAAGAACTATTATTCAAAGAATGGCAATGTGTACTTAAGGAATATTAGTTGCCCATTAAGAATTACATCACCCACTAGAAATCTATCCAACAAAGGATTTCCATTTCCTACTTTGGAAGTGTAGGATTTGCTAAGTTAGTGAGAAGCCATTATGATTAAAGACCAAATCAAATGGTAAAATAACAATGTCATATAACTAATTAATCTTGTTACCTTTCACAGAAACTTTATAATATGAGATCATTAAACCCACTAGCGATTATACTCGACCAACAAAGACTCTGGGGTCTTAATTTTATCAATTAGCTAAGGAATCTAAAAGTTGTTTTAGCTTCTTAAAAGATACTTTATGTATTATAACAAAGCCCACCTGAACCACTTCCCTAAACTACTTCCCAAGATGAGAAAATCACTTTTAATAAATGAAATGATGATGATATACAAGCACGTTGCATCATGTGGGCTTCCATGAGCACCGAAATCCATCGACAACATGAGAAGTACACTAGTGCAAAGGAAATCCTACTTCACCTACAAGAGTTGTTTGGTAAGCAAAGTAGGACCACTAGATATGAGATATCTAAGAGGCTTTTTCATGCTAAGATGAGGGAGGGAGAGGAAGTAGGAGCCCATGTGAACTCTATGATTAGATCAATAGAGGAGCTAAAGAGTCTAGACTTCACAATGGACTTCCACCATCAAGTGGATTTGATCCTTCAATCCCTTCCTAAATCTTTTAGGTAAACCATTGTCAACTTCCATATGAATAAGATAGAGTGCACTCTTGCAAAAATTTTAAACATGCTTGTGATGGCCCAAAAGGCTTTCTAAGGGAGCAAAGGGAAAAAGATTGCACTTATTGCCACTTCTAATAGGACTAAGAAGAAAGGCAATCAGAAAAAGAAAGGCAAGACAAGTTTTGTCAAGCCCACGGGTGGCAAGCCAAGAATAAGGGCAAGGCCATTGTAAGGGAAGATCAAGGTAAGGGAAAGTGTTTCCATTGCTAAGGTAAAGGACATTGGAAGAGGAATTGTCCTCAGTTCCTTGAGTCTCTCAAGACAAAATGAAAGGGAAAACAAAGAGAAGGTGAGACTTTCTCTAATTTATTAGCTTCTAAATGTTCTAAAAGCTGATCTAATGCATCGGTATTGGATATCGATGCAAGTTCTCACATTTTTTTTATACCTGTAGGATCTAGCAAATGAGAGGAGGTTAAGGCCCAATGAAGTGACCATAAAGCTAGGAAATGGAGCAACTGTTACAACCAAGGCTATAGGATCAACTTCAATTGATTTATACAATCATATTTTATTATTAGATGATGTATTATATGTTCCTAATGCCTATAAAAACATTTTCTCTATTTTTAGTTTAACTAAAAAGGGTTCTGAATTCCACTTTTGTAGAGATGTATGTCAGATTCATTTTGAAAATGAATTGGTTGGCATGAGTTATTTAATACATGGTTATATTATATTGATAATATGCCCAGTAATAATGAGCCTCAAACTAATGTGAGTGATGTGAATGCAATGCTAATTGAAAATGCCTCTAACTCAAAATATCTATGGTACTTGAGATTATATCACATTATAGAGGATAGGATCATGAAGTTAGAAATGATAGTAATCTTAAATCCGCATTTGATCCAACTTATGAAGCTTGCCTTCAAGGAAAAATGACTAGATCACCATTTATTAGACAAATGGCAAGAGCTAAAGATGTGTTGGAGATCATACATAGTGATGTATGTGGACCATTTAGTGAAATGTCCAGAGGTGGTTTCTGCTACTTTATAACCTTTATAGATGATCTATCAAGGTATAGGCATTTATTTCTTATGAAGAACAAAAGTGAATCCTTTGAAAAGTTCAAAGAGTTCAAGGCTCAAGTAGAGAACCAAACTGGGAAAAGTATTAAAACTTTAAAATTGAATCGAGGAGGTGAATACTTAAGTATTGATTTCATTGAGTTCCTTAAGGAGCCTGGTATTGCATCATAACTCACACCGCTTGGAACACCTCAATTAAATAATGTGTCCGAGAGGTGGAATCATACTTTATTAGATATGGTACATTCTATAATGAGCTACACCGATCTCCTTATATCACTTTAGGGTTTTACACTCCCAACGACCTCCTACATCCTTAATCGAGTTCCATCCAAGTCTGTTTCTATCACACCATATGAGATATGGCATGGTAGGGCACCAAGTCTTAAGCATGTTAAGATTTGGGGGTGCCCAGCTTTTATTAAAAAGCTGAAATCAGATAAGTTGGATGTGAAATTGATTAAAGGAAGGTTTGTTGGATATCTTAAAGATAGTTTGGGGTATTGCTATTATCTTTCTGCTGAATAAGTTATTGTTGTAAGCAGAGATGCTATATTCCTTGAGAAAGAGTTTCTTAAGGAAGCTAGCAAAGGTGATACGAACGTGGTTAACTTGTACTAAACCCATATTCAATCTTGATAACCTTACTAAGGATCATTCATAAATCAAGCAAAAAGAAACTCTAATCCCCAACAAGGCCCTTAAATAACCTATACTTAAGAACCTCAATTATAAAGAATTAAAGGTTGTTTAATATAAAGCTAAGATTAACAAAGTTAATTTTAAGTATAAATTGAACTAGGTTTGAATGTACCAAGCCTTCACTTGATAAATTCACTAAATTTCTTTTAAGAATAAAAGAAAAGGACTTTAACCTCTCAAGAATTCAGAATTAATTAATAAAACTTCATTGAAATTCGTACTACATTATTATGGCCTTTATATAGGCATATAAACATCTTAATCCTTGAAGGAATAGGGTTTCTTACTTATTCTTAAAGACTCCTATTAAGGAAACTAAATAGGATCCCTTCAAAAATAAGACAATTAATGACAATTAAATTATGAAAAGTCAAATTGACAACTCATGACAACTAAGTATTGAAAAGTCAAATTGATAACTCATGGTAACTAAGCAAAATTTAACTAAGTCTTTAAATGAGTAGCAGCCACTCTCCATCACATCTAGGGGTTTTATTTGGATATAATATTCTTAAAAGATTCTTGATTCTTGTAGATTCCCTTAGCACCTTCTAAAATCTTCCAAAATCTTTAAAATTGCACTTTATGTATTTTAAATGCAAATCACTCCACTTGAAGAGTTTGACATGAATTCTTCATTTTAAGGGTCAAAATGTCATAATAAGGTGCAAAAAGGATGATTTTTCCCTTATGTCAACTTTTTTTAAATTCACTTAATTGAGCTCCATTTGTACTTGTGCTTTGATTCTCTATCCCAAACTTAATCTTTTGTTTCAAGAACAATCCTAAATGACTCTTAAACTTCTTCATGCATGTTCTAATCATTGGACCATTATACTTGAGTGGATCATCATGTTGGTTAACATGTTTAGTACTTCCTTGGTTCACATTAGGAAGGAAGATAATCTTAGATGAGGAGTCATCTAAGGAAGCCCAATAAATTGATCAAATGAATAATGATCAACCCAAAGAGCCTATTCTAACTAAGAATGTCATTACACCAACTCCCAGAAGGTCTAGTAGGGTATCTCATTCTTTATAGAGATACTATTTTCTTCATAATATGCAAGAGTTGCATGTTCATGAAGAAAGCATTCATGATGATGAGCTTGGCATATATAAAAAAGCTTTATGTGATAAAGATTCTTCGAGATGGCTTGAGGCGATAAGAACCAAAATGGATTCCATGTATGTAAACCAAGTCTAGACACTTATTGATCCTCATTAGGGTATTGTACCTATTGAGTGTAAATGGATCTTTAATAGAAAGATTGGTGCAAATCAGAAGATAGAGACCTATAAAGCTAGGCTTGTAGTGAAAGGGTTTCGCCAAAGGTAAGGGGTTAAATATAAGGAGACCTTCTCACCAGTAGCCATGCTTAAATACATTCGGATTCTTCTTGCTATAGTCATACACTATGACTATGAGGTTTAGCAAATGGATGTCAAGACCGCCTTCCTTAATGGTCATATTGAGGAAGGCATTTTCATGGAGCAACCCAAGGGTTTTGAATTCAAGTAAAGCTCAAAAGTGTGCAAGCTTAATAGATTGATACATGGTCTGAAACAAGCTTCAAGGAGTTGGAATCATCGTTTCTATGAAGCTATCCATTCTTATGGTTTTATTAAGAACGAGGATCAGCCATGTGTTTATAAGAAGGTTTATGGGAGTTAGCTTACTTTCTTAGTATTGTATGTGGATGATAGTCTTCTTATTGGTAATGATGTTGGTATGATGACCTCTATTAAAATATGGTTATCTAAAACATTCTCGATGAAAAACTTAAGGGAGGCTACCAATATTCTCAGGATTCGAGTCTATAGAGATAGATTGAAGAGAATGATAGGTTTATCCCAAAATATTTACTTGGAAAAAGTGTTGAAGAGGTTCAACATGCTTGATTCCAAAAAGGGATTATTACCTTTTAGGCATGGTATCCACTTATCCAATGAGATGTCGCCCAAGACACCCGAGGACATCATGGAAATGGCCAAGGTGCCTTATGCTTCAACTATAGGAAGCCTAATGTATGCAATATTGTGTACTAGGCCAAACATTGCCTATGTTGTTAGTGTGACTAGCAGATTTTAATCCAACCCAGGCTTGGAGCATTAGGTGGCAGTTAAGGCTATCCTTAAGTACTTAAGAAGGACTAAGGATTTAGTCTTAACTTATAGAGGAGGTGACTTACAGCTTACAGGCTTCACATACTCTAATTTTCAATTAGATATGGATGATAGAAAGTCTATCTCTAGGTTTGTCTTCACTTATAATAGAGGTGCAATGAGCTAGAAGAGTTCCAAGCAAAGTATCACTACTGATTCCACTACAGAGGCCAAGTACATAGCTGCATCGGATGCTATTAAAGAAGCTGTTTGGATTCAAAAGTTTATCACTAAACTAAGAGTTGTTCCTTCTATTGAGTCAGCAGTTCCTCTCTTCTACAACAATATTGGAGACATCGCTTTGGCAAAGGAACTGAGGTCTCATCAGAAACCCAAACATATAGAAAGGTGTTATCATATTATTAGAGAACTTGTTAGGAAGAGAAATGTGCTCATGCAAAAGGTAGCTTTAGTCGATAAAGTGGCTGATCCATTGACTAAGGCGCTCACCCAGCTGCAGTTAAATCATCATTTTAAGAAGATAGATCTTAGATATTTTACTGAATGGCACTAGTGCAAGTGGGAGATTATTAGTATAGATATGACATAGTGCCATTTCTTGTAATATAAATGACATTGTACTTTTATCCTTATGGCAATAAAATATTCATTTAAATAAAGCGTTTGTTTATTTAATTGTTTAACCTTTAGCATAATGTTAACTGAGTTTATTTTCAAGAGTTGATAATATGAGTGACAAATTCATTTAGTACATATGCTATAAAATTTTCATAGTCATTGGATTAATAAATGGATTGTATTAATTTGTAGGCTTTCACCTTTGTCTATTTTCTTTTATCGGTATGTGTTATCAATAGTGGGAGGTAGTGAGTCTCATGCTACTTGATATGAGATATCAGAATAGACATGTGGATACTCATATGATGGGTGGATCGAACAGTGATGTAAGATAAATAATTTCATGGAAATTCACTTTGGTTAATAATCACTATCTTGGACATAATGGTGCATATGGTCTTTTGACCTAAGATGACACGGTTATCCATATATGGTTGATTAGAGTTTGTTATGGTTTACATACCTGTTCTAGCCACGTATGGGTATATAGCTTGTTGTGGCTCTAGTCAGTTCTATGTAGGGATATATGATCGGCCAAGATGGAATTCATTACTTGGAGTGAACTGGGATAAGATCTTATGCTATTTAAGTTATTCTCGATGAATAAGTACCTAGCTAGGTCAAACTTGACTTACCTGAAAAGAGTTTTGATGCTGGAATGTGTTTTTAGTATAAGTCATGTTTTATCAAGAATTGAACTGAAGATGAGGTCATATGATTAAGGTAATTAGAGTTTGACTGACCATGACTCTAGCCGATGTTGGGATCTTAAAATGAAGGGACATTGACTGCATGATAATTATGTTCTATGGTTATATCATTTATTTTCAATTAGGAAGTTGAGACATATATGTTGGGGGTCACTCACAATTTATGGAAACTAAATGTGATTAATTGAGATTTTCATATTTAGTTTGGAAAGATTTTCCAATAATATTAAGAGTTAATATTATTTATTTCCATTATTATTTGGACTTGAACCTAGTAAGTCACACACATAAGAGTAGCACTGATAATGATATTTATTAATTTGATTATTAATTAAAGTGTTTAATTAATTAATTAAATTAATTGAATTGGATTTTTGCTTATGTGGGGATCTAGCATATCCTAAAATCTAATTTAAAGGTTAGGACTATTAAATATTAATTTAGACTTAATTTAATATGTGTTATTAAGTTTAAGGACCAAATTGATATTTGCCAATAATACTACTTTAGATATGGACCATGAGATGGGGCTTGTATATGTAGCTTAATGGATGATGCATGGGCTTGGACAAGTAGGTGTATTATTAATATGGGCCTTCTTTAAGTGTTAAATAAAGCCCATAAGACTTTATTAGTGGATGTTCTAAAGATGGGCTCATTTAAGAGTTAAATAAGCCTAAAGTCCACTTACTAAAGTGAGGTGCCACATAAGCATGACCAGGTAATGATCATGCTTGCATGGTGGCCACCTAAGCGTAGCTTTACATGCAATGTGATTGCAGGGTTGACAAAATGGAGTTGTGTCATAAGCATGCACCTTAAGTTAGTGGTTAATATCTATATGCATGAGTTATCTTATTTTGCACTCAAAGTGAAAAAGTAAGCATATGAATGAGATTGCTTATCCTACACTCAAGCTTGAGTTAGTGGAGAATCTCTACACATGCAAATTAGTCTCTTACATACATACACTAAGTTAGTGGATATTCTCTACCCTTAACAAAAGGACTTACAACTTACATTAGAGAGAAAAATATTAAGAAAGAAAACTATAATTGATTCTTCTTCTTCATAATTATTCTAAGTGACTATAGAGTGTGTGAGTAAAAGATACAAGAGTTGTGTTTCTTCATAAGTCCATTATCATCATCCTTGTAAAAGAGTTGTACAAGTGAAAGCTACAACTAAAGAAGGCAAGAAGTCGTACATCATCCAAGTAAGGAGAGGAACTCTAGCAAGCTTTTGGGTTAATATCAAAGAGGAGCTTATGGGTGGAGGTCCATCAAAGCTTGGGGTCATTTCAGTGCCACTTATATGTTTCAAGCTAAAGGCTTCACACTTGGGGAGCTAGGAGCTTGTAGATTTACATCATCCATTTCCTAAAGCCCATCGAGCACCCTATGACATTTGGAGTTTGTAAGTGTTACAAAACTCTAGATGTAGGTCTCTTATCATGCTTGTGTTTTGGTTATTGTAGACAACGGAGTTAAGCGCGCGTCCAAGATTTTAGTAATCGCGACACTATTTAAGCTCAAGACTCTAAAGAACACACTACCATATTATAAAGACATAGCATAGAGATGAGAAGTCACCACCTAGTGTAATAACTGGGACAATTCGAAGGTAATGGTAATTTGATTCTCTAAAAAAAGTTAGCACCACAACTAGGAGATTCTGGATATGGAATACTAACTTCTTTCAGTCTTATGTTCATTTAGAATTACTTTATTTATTACTAAATTATTCAATTTTGAAATTAAACCCCAAAAAAATGTTGAAATTTAGTCCTTAAAACTCACAATTTTAGTCATAAAAATCCAAAATCAAGATCTAGATTAATTTCAATCAAATTTTCATCATAGGAGCTCTCGTCGCATCCACACTTGACTATCCCGAAATTGGATGCTTATAGTTGTTTTGTAAATCTTTGATTAATGTTGTCTATTAAGTATGCAAGTAATTAGTTATGTAAATCAAATGTGTTGTGATCTTAATAGTTTTGGAATTCTTGCATTCATGCAAGGGTTACACACTTGGAAAATTTTTTTAAAATTTATCCTAATCGGTTTCATGCTCACACCATGCTTCCACTCATATTCCGGTTTGTGTAATTGATTCCTTCAATTTGCACTAGTTTTTAAGATTTTGGACTCTAGATATTATGTCAGGCATATGTCCTTTGTCCTGTACCTGTAACATACCCCCATGTTGTATGCTTATTGTATCCAAATGATCATCGCTTCACTTATAGATGTACTTGTTTTTATTATTTTTATTTTTATTTTCTCTTTTTTGCCTAGGTGGTCTCTTTTAGAGATTTTCACATTAATTAAGCTCTCTATTTTTTTCTTCTTTCTTTCTTTCTTTTTTATTTTTCCTTTTTGCCTAAGTGGCCCCTTTCTAGTCTTATTATTTTATTATGCCTCACTTCTGCTTCAAGCTTCACCGATAATGATTTGCATTCTAAAAAATTACATAACTAATGAGAAAACATAAGTATATAAATAAAGCAAAAGAATGCAAATTCTATTTAGCATATTTTGATGCACTTAAACAGATGCTAGTGGGACATGAAATTTTCACAAATACATTTGCAAAGTTCAACAGTCATGCTAATATTTACTGAAACATTTAAGAAAGGCATAAATGCATTTATACAAATTTCAAGTAATGGCTCCCCTATCCTTAGCTTGCCTTTTTAGGTTTTCTACCTAAGTATTTTTCCTCTCATTTTTCTTATTTTTTCCTAAGCTACCCTTTTGATTTTTCAACATTGTAGAAATCCCTAACTTTTACCTAGGATGCCCTTTTGAGTTTTCGGCATAGTGGGAAGCCCCTTAATTTTTACTTTAGCTACCTTTTTTTTAGAATTTCAAGTTAACAGGGAATTTGATTCTTTTTCTTCTTTTTCTCTTTTTTCTTTTTAGACATAATATTTCTTCAGGAGATCAATATTAGCTAGTTATGAGAACTCATTTCTTTTGGAATCCATCAATTTAACTGCTACTCTAAATAAGATAGTTCTAACCAGATACGAGCATTCCCAGTTCAATCTAAACTTTCCTCTTAGATCAGGGACATTTAGTCTAGTTTGTTTAAGAACCCAATCTCCTACTTTAATAATTTTATGCTTTATTTTCTTATTAAAGGCTCTCACCAACCAAGCTTTGAGTCTTTAACTATCTATAAGACTTAGATTATCATGCCTTTGCTTAGCCTATTATACCTTGGATAGTTCTTATTCCATTACTACAAAAAGTGATCTCATTTCTATTTCCACTAAAAGAACTACTTCAGAACCATACATTAGTTAGAAAAGTACGAGCACCCATTAAAGTTCTAACTGTCATTTGGTATACCTATAAAGTATATGGTAGTTTGTCTACCCTTAAGTCATCTTTGTTAATATCTTTTTTATTTCTTTATTTACAACTTTGAGAACCCTATTAGCTTATGGTCTGTATAGTGATGACTTGTGGTATTCTACCTTATACCTCCTCAATAATTCCCTAACATCCCCTTAGAATTATACATCATGGTCTGAGACTTTATGGTGAGGAATTCTGGATCAATAGAAAAAGATTTTTCTTAATGAATTTATCCACTTACTTTGACTCTAATTTTGCATATGATTTTGCTTCAAGCTAATTTGTGAAATAGTCAACTGTTACTAAGATGAATTTATGTCCATTTGAGGTTGTAGGATGGATTTCTCCAACTATATTTAATGCCCATGCTAAGAATGGCCAGGGAAATGATATTGTATGTAATTCCATTAGAGGAAGATGGCCGACATGTTGGATTTCATGATGCAAAATGCTCTAGAAAACAAAAATTAATTCATGAAAACCATAAACCCATATCCATGTAATTCAAGTTAATTGATTTAGAGATATTCCAAACACTCAGTAAGATGATCTTTTAACAAGATGGTTGGAAGGAAGAGAGGAGGTTCACTTCAGTGACACCTTACCTCGAGCTTTTCATATAGGTCTTATTAGATCAAGGTGCCACCAATAAAGCCATGTCCTTTATCAATATCCACACGAACAAGGTGACTAAAGCAAAGATGGTGTGCTAGCACCTTTTCAAAAATAACTCTTTTATTTTCTCTTTAAGTGTACTTTTTCTTTTCTTAAAAGAAGTGGAAGAAGGAGGAGAGTGAGAGTGTATAAAACCTAGAGAAAGAGATGTATATACAGACATCCCATCTAGGGTTTCTTTAACCACTTACTTACCAAAATAATTTTGATAAGATTCAACTTCCTTTTCTATTTTAATTCTAATTCCCAATTAGAATTATTCCTTATTTATTTAGATGACTCTTACCATAATAAATTAGGAAATAAATAAATAAATATAAATATAAATATATACACATACATTTTTATTTATTCATTTAATTATTCATTTATTCTTTTAAAGAGATTATTACTGGGTTAATTAACCTAAGTATGTTTTGGGCTTGTTCTAAATTTGCAACCCTATAGGTTCACACAACGTTGGTAGTGGGCCTAAAATTCCTATTTTATGCCATAAGTTATAAGTGGCCTCTAGTAGGACATTATGACCACCCAAATGGTGTGAAGACTGATAATTTGAGACAACCTAATCCACAGCGTATTATAGTCCTTTTGTCACGCAATATCTTAATTGAACATAAGGCATGATTTATATCATCCTTCTATAGTTCAATCTTATTATTTCTCGATCCTAAGTAGACTAATACTGATAAATTTTTATCTGATATTGATAACTCTTTATCAAAACATTCTAGCATGGCCATGCATTTCTCTTCAGTCAACCTCATCGAGGGGCGCATAAATATCTTCTCAAAATAACTGAGGGAAAAATTCTATCTTAATCACTTACATTCCTCACATAACTCATTCTATATCCAATCACAAACTATTTTACCATCCAGTTAAAAATGATGTAGCGATGTGTCAAAACATAGAACTTATTATGCAAGAAACCATGGTGATCTCAAGTCAAAGGACTAAGATAATACTACTGTGATGAGAATTACTTATGACAATTATCCATGTAGTATTCTCATAGTGGGTCGATCCAGCAGATCATTTCTCTAAATATGTACCTATGAGTTTGAGTCAATATCTCATATACATTATCAATAAAACATAATTATCAGCCAATCTCATACTATTCTTTATTCATTATTGTTCCCATAATAATGATCAAATAGGGATATTCATATTAGAATTCAAGTATCACTTAAGAGTTTTACTATCAAGTCACATACTTAATGACTTTAAGTAGAATTAACTAATCAATGATAATATTAGAATTAGTCAATAATAATAAAAATGCCTCTTTAGTAATAAAATTGGAAAAAGTAAAAATATGGCCATTATGTAAAAGGCCTAGGCCATATCACTAACAATCTCCCACTTGCATTAGGCCCAATCAACATTGTATCTCATACCCATTAACCTAGCATGACTTTTATGCTTAAGCTGTGGAAGAGACTCAGTTAGTGAATCATCAACATTATCATACATTGGTACTTTGTAAAACATATAACCTAATTGCAATTAAAAGTCATCCTTATCAGACTGAAAGCTTGCATCAGTGTAACCATTTACAACTAGCTCATCTTCCTACCCACAATATAGTAAAAATGCATTCTTAGTTCTTGTCAAGTATTTAAGGATGCTCTTAACTACTATCCAATGACTTTCACTTGGGTTTGACTGGTATCTACTAATTATGATCAAGGCATATAAGACATCTGATCGAGTTCATTACATAGCATACATGATGGATCCAAGAGCAGAAACATATAGAATATTAATTATGTGGTCTCGTTTATCTTGTGTTATTGGACACTTATTCTTACTAAGACTTATACCATAGGACATTGGCAAGAATCCTCTCCTAAAGTTTTGCATACTTAACTTATTTAGTACCTTGTCAATGTAAGTGCTCTGACTTAGGCTAATAAGCCTCTTAGATCTCTCTCTATAGGTTTTGATGCCTAAAATATAAGTAGCTTCACCGAAGGCTTTCATTGAGAAACAATTTGCTAACCATGATTTAACATTTTATTAAGTAGGAATATCATTTCCAATTAGTAATATGTTATTAACATATAGCACTATAAAAACTATCGCACTCCCACTAACTTTCTTATAAACACAAGGTTCATCTTCATTTTTTAATGAATCCAAACTCTTTGACTGCTTTATCAAAATGAAGATTCAAACACCGAGAAGCTTGCTTGAATCCATAAATGGATCTTTGAAGCTTGTAAACCTTTCCAGAATTCTCTAGATTGACATAACCCTATAGTTATGTCATATAGACATCCTCAATTAGGTTTCTATTAAGGAAAGCTATTTTGAAATCCATTTTCCATATTTCATAATCATAGTATACAGCTATAGCAAGGAGAATTTAAATGGATTTAAGCATAGCAACTGGTGAAAAGGTTTCATCATAGTCTATACCATGTGTTTGCTTGAAACCCTTTACTACTAGCCTTGCTTTAAAGGTATGCAAATTGCCATCCATGTCAGTTGTCATTTTGAAAACCCATTTGCACCAAACAGTTTTTAAACCTTCAGGTGGATTAATCAAAGTCTATACTTAATTATCATACATAGACTGCATTTCTAATTTTATGGCTTCTAACCATTTCTCAAGGTCTGGACTGTCTATGGCCTCTTCATAGGTTATGGGCTCACTTTGATCCATAATCATCACATCGTTATTATTTGTTATAGGAAATCCATATCTCTCAAGATTATGACATGTCCTACCGGACCTTCTAAGACCTTATGGTACTTATGTAGATTCAATATTTACTTATTGATCCAGTTGAGGTTCCATATATGGTACAATTCTATTTTATGGTTCTTGAATTTCTTCAAGTTGTACTTTACTCCCACTAATTCCTTTGCAAATATATTCTCTTTCCAAAAAGACACCATCCCGAGCAATAAACATTTTATTCTTAAAAGCATTATAAAAGTAATATTCTTTGGTTTTTTTAAGATATCCCACAAAAAGGCATTTGTCTTATTTGGGTGTTAATTTATCTGAAATTTTCTACTTCACATAAGCCTCAAATCCCCAAATCTTAAGAAAGGACAAACTGGTTGATATGCTCATTTTTTAAGCTGAAAGATGAAAATTAGCCAACTCCATAAGGGAGGGTGGTTGTATTAAATAAAAAATGACACTTTAAGAGAAGTCCAGAATTCTCTTAATTATCAATTTAATCAAATTGAATGGAAGTTTACTATTAACTAGTTGGCTGCAATTTGAGTGTTTCGGTGTACTGAGCATCCAAATTTAGTTTACAATGAACCTTTTTTTTTCAGAAGATACAAACAACAAGTCCATAACCTAATAAAGAAACTTCAAAAGCATTTGATCCATAGACCTGCAGGAAGAGAATATCAAATTAACAAAGAAACTTTAGAAGCATTTGATCCATATCATTATTGTTATTATTATTTAGTTTCTTAGATTCTCACACTAAGGGTACATGATATAATAGAGAGCTTTGCATGTCTCTTTATATAATTTTAGGTAAAGAGTCTCTCTGGTGTCATTTTCTAGTCTCTTTCTCAAGTATCTAAGCGATACAGATAAACATTTGTTGGCTTGACAAATTTTTTTATCAAGAAATCAGGTTACTTGACTCTTCTCTATCTCTTTATTCATATACTTAATAATGGCAAGCTAGTGGCATAAATTTAAAACTTGAAAATGGCAAGTTGTTGTAGCAAGATATATTTTTATTATTTTAATAATATAACCTATATTGCAAGCTATTGCAATAAGCTATAAGTAAATATAAGCTATAAGGTAAGAAATAAGAACTATATTCAAAATTAAAATTGTTACAAGTTGAAACTTCATAAGACAAAATGAAACTTTATAAGTTGTAACATGAAACTATTTTAAGTTAAAACTTCAGAAGTTTTAATTATGAAACCATGATAATTGAATAACAAACTAACTGCCAACTTTGCTATCAGTTTGAATATTCAATTGACAAAATAATTCATCCAAAAAGTGTCTTCTTGCAAAAAGTAACTTGTTAGTAATACATGAACTTCTTTAGAGCATTAGTTTCTTGTCATGTTTGAGTCCCCTGGAGCCTGCAAGATTTTAAGTACAAAAAGGTTTAAGTTATTAACATGTTGACTCAGTACTACTTATGCTTCATTAAATGGTGAAAAAAATTATGCACTTACATCATAATTTAGAATTTTAAAACCTTCAATCACCCACCAATCTACATATTTAGGTGTAATTTCCATTCCCTTTAAACATTTCTTGCATGAAGGGAGTTTTTCTCTTGGAGTGAAAACCTTTCCACCTATAAAAAAAATGTAAATAACTATTGCCTTTTGTTTCAAGAAAAATATTTAAAAACCATATTATACAATGGATAGCTTACTAGTTACTTTTGTCTTGCCCTTTATGTTGTTATAGTACTTTTGAACAAACGCCTTTTCTACTTCAATAAAGGAATGCTTAGGTAGTTCATCTTTGTTGCTTGGATTTGTTTGATCCCTTCTCCTCTTCTTTGTAACATTCACATTCATACATCATATAAAAGTCATATATAAATTGAATTAAAAAAAATTCTTTACGAAATGCATCTTTTTCTCAAATTACCTCAATCTCTTAAGTTCTCTTAGAACAACTTCTTAAGTTATGTCCACTACCCTTATATAACTTACACCTTTCTACATAGCTTTCCAACTTATTTCACCTCATCTTTGTCTTTTTTCTTAATGTCTTAGGCCTTCCAAGAAGTTTTCTTATCTTAAGTGGAAAGATTGATTCAAATCCACTCTTCTCCTAAACATCCTTGCCTCTAATAGGCTATAACACATGGGCATAAGCTTTGATATAAGTGTCCTTTTGATACTAATGCTCAACAAAATCTGTAGGCTCTATATTCTCACTGTATATAGCACTAGTAGTGTGTTGACAAGGAATACTAGTTAACTGCCATTCTCTATATCTGCAAGTTTTATTCTTCAAATGCATAATATGCTAGTTGGCAGTATTATGTATATTTGTAAGCTTGAAGCCATCATCCCCATTAAATTCAACATACCAATTATGTGACAACACTTTATTCTTCTTAATTTTCTCCAAAGCTCTTAGTGCAATGTCTTTAATCCAAGTTTTAGAAAAATGTATTTTTTTTCTTAATTCTGTTCATGATCTACTTCTTTATGTCATCCAACACGCTTTTATAATAGGCTTGAATCGAGCTTCCAAAATCTAACCATTGTAAGTCTCACACACATTATTGTCAACCACATCACACTTTAACTTAGTTATGAAAAAAGCTTTTGTCCATTGATGTAGTGCATGTTGCAGCACATCATCAACAATTCATGTACCCAACTTGTCAATAGAATTTAAGTTAGATTGTAGCTTTGGCATGAAGGTTAACTTTGAGACTACTAGAATGCAAGCTTCCTTTCCTCTTCCCTTCACTTTTTTGCCCAATTGACATATATATGCCTTTACATTCTGTGGTAAACCTTTGGTAGTTCATCATTGATAGCACTTTCTAACCCCCTAAAAAATATAAATTGCAATAATTTTCAATTCAAAAGTATCCTCAATTTTCAAGTCCATATCATGTCTATTATGCCAACAAAATCCAACTTAATAATAAGAAAATAGAGAATCATAATGTACCAATATAAGATGACATATTATCCAAATGAAAAAATAACACACTAATTAGATACAGAATGATAAAAGAATAACAAGTGAAATATTTGGCCTTAAAGTGCTCAATTTAGAACTCAATAAAAGGGCAAGCTTGTCCTACTCCAATAAAAAATAGTACACATAATAAAATTCTAAACTACTACCTAAGTAAAATTAATTTCCAGCAACATTCCCTAAAAAAATCCGAAAAACATAAAACACGAAAAGCAATAACATCAATAATGGTAAAGGACACACTGAGTCATAAACAGTTGCTAATTTGGAACTACAAATAAAAAAACAAAAACATTTAACAAGATATGAGACTAATTCACTGGTAGTCAAATACAATAAACACTAGAAATTATTTTGTCTCCTAATAAACCCAAATCCAAAACAATAAAACAAAAAAATAAATAAAAATTACCAAAGCTGCATTAAACACACATACCCACATAAAAGGCTAATTTCGATAACCTTTTTAACATTACTTGGGGTGATCAAAGAGGTACAATACTCACTGGTGGCTAGCATCTCAAGTAACAGGTAACATATAAGTGCATAATTATTTATTAAAAAAATAAATTGCATCATGTAATATATATATATATATATATATATATATATATATATATATATATATATATATATATATATATATATATATATATATATATATATATATATATATATATATATATATATATATATATATATATGACATTATAATTGAAAGATAACATACATATAAACATAAATTCAAAGAAGAACTGACCTTCATTATACCTGAAATAATGGTGTAGCCCCTGCCATCTCCAAAAGGTAAATCATGTTTGAGGCACTTTATAAAACGATATTCAATTAAATTTGTTCTCCACTAAAACTATTTCCCAAGCTACATGGAACATTTGAATATATATATATATATATATATATATATATATATATATATAACATTATAATTGAAAGATAACATACATATAAACATAAATTCAAAGAAGAACTGACCTTCATTATACTTGAAATAATGGTGTAGGCCCTGCCATCTCCAAAAGGTAAATCATGTTTGATGCACTTTATAAAATGATATTCAATTAAATTCGTTCTCCACTAAAACTATTTTCCCAAGCTACATGGAACATTTGATTGTTCCCGTCCCTCCTAATAACACACAAAAGTTGTCCTTTGCATAATTCCTTTAAAAAACAACCATCTAATCCTAGAACAAATCTACAACCCTCAATTCAACCTTATTTACACCCATGGAAACACACATAAAATCTCTCAAATCGGTTGACATCTTCTAAATTATCTTTGTTAGCCTTCACTAAAAAAGTTGTACTAGGATTAGTTTTGTTTATTTTATTCATATAATCTTGCAAATCAACAAACTGATCCTTAAAATCACAAAAAATTTACGTTATAACTTTCGCTTTAGTATTTCTACAAAGTGACATTGAAGCCTTGAATTTATATTTAGACTTGTATAATGCCATAAGTTCTTTGATTTTAATTGATGGTTGTGACATAATCCTATTCTTTAATAGTACAACAAGGAAATTAGAAGTTGCCATCTTGTTCCCATTAACTCTTGTACAATTATGCTTATGCTTATATGTCTTAACAATTAAACTTTCATAATTGTTTTCATAACTTGCAAACAATACTCATGGACACTTATGTTTGCTTTTTGCCTTTACCCTCTTCCCTTTATTTTTCATAAAATGCACCCCCAAAACCCTTCATTATAGCATGCTTAGCAACAGTAAACCTACACTGCTATAAATTTTCAAACATCATACCTAAACAAAAAATAGGAATAGTAGCTTATGGATCAAACTTCACTGCACTACTAGGGTCTCCTTAAAGCATAATCTCCATATGTTTCATCACTTTCACTATAATATTCCCCTAGATCATCACTATCTATGTACTTAGAACTTACTGAATTTTCTCTATCAGAATTGGCTCCAACATTATCAGCTTCATCTACCTTGATTTCTTCTTTTACTTCCTCAACAAGTACCTGTTCACTTATCTCCCCAATCTCATCAGTAACTACTTTAGTGCTATTCTTTTTTTCTATACTCTCAAACTTTATTCCTAGACTCCTAAATTTCTTCCTTATTATTATCTATTAATAGATCCAATAGGCATAAGAAACTCATCAATTATAAGATGAGGTTTAGCTTCCTCTACATTTGTAAGAGCATTAACTTCATGAATTCTAGGTTCATGTGTTTTAGGTACACTGTTAGGTTCATTTGTTTATGGTAAACTTACCTTATTCCACTTTAATAAAAATTTAGTTTTGATTAACATTATCAACCCCATCAGTAATAATGTGATTAATATATAACTGTAATTCTTTATTACTTCCTAATTTTTATCCCATTTCCATAACACCAACTTCATCATTTAACAATATACATTTACCTTTACTAAGAAACTTGTAATATAAACCATTTATCCTAATGTAACCCAAGTCCTTCACATATGACAATAGATTTAGGTAGATAATAAATCCAAATCAAAGTCCTCTTCAATAATATCAATTTTACAAAGTAATTAACCTCGGTCCCCACATTAATAAACTTACCTCCATGATTATTAATAAGCTTAACAAAAGAATTTGTCATTTTACAATAAAAAAGCATATTTTAAGTTTGTAATGCATTATTATTGTTTCTAAACAAATAATATTAACACAGTTAAATCATCCAACTAATTATATAGTACAAACTACCAATTAATATTAGCAATCAATTTTAGGGCAAATAAATGTATTCAATATTATTCATCTACCAATATGTTGCATTCCTTACAAATTAGGGAGCACAACCTCAATAATTAAGAAAAAAATATAGAGGAAGGAATAAAATACATATTACAGTAGCATCTACACACATTAATCCAAACACAAAATATTTTATATTACTTAAAAGACAATAAAAACTAATTATATACATACCTTCTTAATACTGTTGATAGATTCTCACAATATTAAAGCATAAGCCCTTTTTGTCACTTTATGGTACACAAGCAGACAAAATGATGAAATTAGGTTAAAGTTAATTTTTGGTAGGAGACAACAAATCCCTAATCAATTTGTATTTTAGTGTTCCTCTCTCCTCATCAAATCTCCTTGTCAGTTGTGTTTACTATTATAAGCATAACGCACCACCGATGCAAACAAAGCGTATTCCTCACTTCTATTAAGATCGTCAAAAAAGGGGCATGATGTTATAGGAAATTAATGTTTAAGGGTCTTTTAGAATGCAATAAATGTATAAGGGCTCAATAAAATAAAATACAAAAATTCAAGGGCCAACTAATAGGTTTTTCATAATAATAATAAAGTAAACGTGACATAGTATGGCTCTAATACTAGATTGATCTTCATAAGTCAATATGAAGATCAAAGGTCAATCCTACATAACAAGACTTTCTTTCATCTTAAGTCTTTCACCTTGGATCTCCATCTTTGGCCTCTTCTTAGATCTCCATGTTAGGTATTGATTTACATTACATTATGTGTTGTAATCTATACTATTCTATTCTACTTATAAAAATAAAATTACAACAAATGAAAAATGACTCACAGGCTGTATTTAATAAATTATAGCCCATAAAAGAATTAATAAAAGTCCAATCACATTAGTCTTAAGGGCCATGCTATGCACCATGCAATTTGCACTAAACATATATAGCATAATAGTTTAATTTTCATTAAAATTAGTTATTATGACAAGAACGAATTATATGAAAAATCTATTTAGTGTCAAGGGGCTTGTAATCATATTACTTTTAATTAATATGTTCAAAACATATTTATTTTGTTCAACACTTGAACACGAATACAATTTTCCTTAATAGACATAGTTGTGTGAAAAATGGACATGGTTGTGTCAATTTATAATAAGCATAATTTTCTCTCAAACACGACAGTGTGAAAAATAAACATGGTTGTGTCTGCCTATATTCCCGTAGATATACAACCAAACACAACTATGTCGTATAAGTGACACTATTGTGTCCCCTTATAACCCAAATTTTGCCTTCAAAAAAAATCATGTATTTTCAATAAAATCCATAATATAAATAGTGTTTACTCATATTAAATAATTATAGACATTAATCCAATTAATGTACATAATTAAATCATCATAAAAATGTTTAATTGATTTTTGAAAATTTTTTCAAAATCAAATGCACATATATCACATATATATACAAAAACCAATTCCATATATCTCATGTATATATCACATATATGATAAAATCAATTTAATCAAATTACAAGTGACTTTAATACCACAGTTGGGTTTCATGATGCAAAATGCAATGGAAAATAAAAATTACTTCACGAAAATCGTAAACCCAGATCCATGTAATTCGAATAAATTGATTTAGAGAGATTCCAAACACTCACTAAGATGATCTTATGGCAAGATCATTGGAAGGAAGAGAGGCAGTTCACTCTTATGACACCCTACCTCAAGCTTTTCACATAGGTCTTATTGGATCAAGTCACTGCCGATAAAGCCATGTCCTCTACTAGTATCCACAAGAGCAAGGTGACCAAAGCAAAGATGGTGTGCTAGCACCTTTTAAAAAATAACTCTTTTCTTTTCTCTCTATGTGTACTTTTTCTTTTCTCAAAAAAAGTGGAAGAAGGAGGAGAGTGAGAGTGTAGAAAATCCTAAAAGAAAGAGATGTATATATAGACATCCTAATTTAGGGTTTCTTAACCACTTACTTACCAAAACAATTTTAGTAAGATTAGACTTCCTTTCTATTTTAATTCTAATTCCCAATTAGAATTATTCCTTTTTTATTTAGATAACTCTTACCATAATAAATTAGGAAATAAATAAATATATATACACATATATATTTATTTATTTATTAAAGAGATTATTACTGGGTTAATTAACCTAAGTATGCTTTGGGTCTATTCTAAATGTGTGACCTTGTAAGTTCACATAACATTGGTAGTGGGCCTAAAATTTCCATTTTAACCCATAAGTCATAAGTGGCCTCTAACAAGATATTATGATTACCCAAGTTGTGTGAAGGCTGATAATCTGACACACCCTAATCCACAATGTGTATTATAGTACTTTTGTCACTGGATATCGTGGTTATACATAACGAATGGTTTATGTCATCCTTATATAGTTCAATAATATTATTTCTTAATCCCAAGTAGGATAACACTAATAACTTTTTATCAATACATTATAGCATGGCCTGCATTTCTTTTTAATCTAACTCATTGAAGGGCCCACAGATATCTTCTCAAAATAACTTAGGGATAAATTCCATTTTAATCACTCACATTCCTCATATAACTCATTCTATATCTAATCACAACCTATTTTACCATCCAATTAAAAATGATGTAGGGATGTGTCAAAACATAAAACTCATTATGCAGGAAACTATGTTAATCTTAGGTCAAAGGACTAAGATAATGCTACTGTAATGATAATTACTTATACCAATTATCCATGTAGTATTCTCATAATAGGTCGATCCAGTAGATCATTTCTCTAAATATGTATGTATGAGTTTGACTCAATATCTCATATACATGATAAGTAAAACATAACCAATAGTCAACCTCACACTTGTCTTTATTCATTGTTGTTCACACAACAATGATTAACAGGGGATATTTAGATTAGAATTCAAGTATCGCCTAAGAGTTTTACTATCAAGTCATATACTTAATGACCTTAAGTAGAATTAACTAATTAAGGATAATATTAGAATTAGCCAATAATAATAAAAATGCCTCTTTAATAATAAAATTAGAAATATGACAAAGTCAAAATATGGCCATCATATAATTGTCCTAGGGCATATCACTAACGTGAAATCCGAGTGAATTTGGCACTTATGACACTTTCTTGTAAACTTGATACAGCCTTCTATCATTGCTAATTAGAAGAACCCTTGTCTCATCATTTTCTTAACCAATATTGCCCTATTCATGTGTGGACCATAAATACCCTCACGTACTTCTTCAATTATTCTCACTACTTCAGTTTTGTCCAAACATAGGAGTTGTACCACATTAGAAGTTCTTCTATATAACACACCCTGGTGTGAAATGCATTTTGAGACTAGTTATTATATGACTAGTTTATCCTTTTCATTGTCCTTCTTAAGGTAAACACATTTTGTTAGATAATTATGAATGTCATAAAACCAGGGTTTATTGTCCACTTTCACTTTCTACTACTTTAAAACACTTATAACAAGGTTGTTCTGACTTAAGAAAGATTAAAAGTTTCATTAGCATGTTAGTTTAACCTTCCCACACAAGGAAGTAAGCACCTTCGTCATTTGGTTTTAACTTCCTGGTAAATGGATGAACTTACGTCTTTAAAAGAATTGAGCAAATTGATGAAGCTGTGTAAGCACCCAATTTTAGGATAGTCAAGTGTGGATTCAACAAAGGACTCCAATGATGAAAATTTATTACAAATTGGTCTGTGGTTATTGATTTATCAATCTTAAGGCTTAATTGCATTTTTTAATGACATAATTGTAATGTATTATTTAGGGACCTAATTAAAAAGTTTTTATTCTTTCAAGGGTCATTTAGTAATTAAAAGTTAAAAAGAAAAAGAAAAGGAAAGATTTCTTATCAGAAATATGTAATTCCGATCAAAATTACATAATTACTTATCGAAATATATAGTTCCCATCGAGATTATGAATTTTTGATCGAAAATATAGAATTCCGATCGAAATTCTATTTTTCCAATTAGAAATCTATAATTCAAATCAGAATTTAGAGATTCGACCGGTTTCATCTGAATTTTTTAATTTTAAAAATATTTTTCCTAGTTTTTTATTGGATAAAAATTAATAATTAAAAAAAAAGATAATCCAAGATTTATCAGGTTGTTTTATAAATAAATTTCAAAAATGAAATCTTGTTCTCCTGTGATTTGATCATCACAGGAGTTTTTCCTCCTGGTTTATAAAAGTGGACATATTTTAACGTAAGGAGGCTCCTAGAGTTTATTCTCTTTTCTTTACTTTTCTAATTTTTAGCCATGATCCAAAACACACGCACTTTTCTGGATTTTTTTATGTACTTTTCTTCAGTTCTTTGATATAAATAAGATCAAAATAAAACTAAAAACTCACAGACAATACAAAAAGCCACAGGCTTCCATTAATGGTAATCACTTTTTGAAGGGAACTAATACTGCATCCAATTCTTATTTTCAGCTGCTTTCTATTTTATTTTGTTTGATTCTCTTATTTGATTTGGTTTTTTTATTTTATATTGTTAATTACTTTTGTTTATTTTATTTTATTTTATCTTTTTTTTTATGTTTGTGTTAATGATGATAGAGGTATTACGTGAATACTGACGAGAAAATTACACAATCTAATTATAGGAACACAAACATATTATTTTGATTATTAATTATTTGTCAACTATTTTTTATCAAAAATATAATTTGTTGTTTTCTGGTTTTGTTCCTTTTACTTGTTTATCCATTGTTTCTGTTATTTTTTTTAATTCTTTTATTGTTTTTAATTCTTTTAATCTTTTGTTTGTTTATTTTATTTATTAGTTGTTTTGTTGCTTTCCAATTTTTATTTATTAATTCATTTGTTTGTTATTTTTTTATTTTGATTTTGGTTTTATTTCATTATTTTATTTTCTTTTTTTATTATTTTAGTTAATTCTAACCTTGTTTTCTTTTTGACTCTTTGTATTTTGTGTTTGTGTGATAATGGAGACACATGGTTAAACCAAAGAGAACCTATGCCATGGATTTAAACTTGTAGTTATTTCACTTAGATTTTAGGTTTATTTTATTTTTATCATTTTGTTTTTTTATTTTCTATGTTATATTTGATTTTATTGGGTTTGTATGCATTTTTTTTTTGATTCATGTAGGTTGCAATATTAGTGGGAAATATAGTGAAATCTTTATTTTTCTACACTTTAAAAATGATTAGTAAATTAGGTTCATTTGGTAAACTTTAATTAAAATTAATGAGGCAATAGATCAATTAGGGTTGCATGTAATTAGTTTAGGGTTTAGAAACCACGTGTGGATGTTTTGTTTGATTATTTGTTTTAGTTATTTGGGCTTATTTTTATATTTTTATTTGTTTTAGGCCCCAAGCCCATTTTTGGTTTTAACTCACTATTAATAGGCTTTTAAAATTGTTCTTAGGTTTAATTAACTTTAAAATTAATTTAGGCCTAGTAGGTTAATTTAGACTTAAGCCTTTATTTTAGTTTAACTGAAATTAACTTAGACTTAGCTTAGCTTATAAATTAAGCATTTCTTTTAAAATAAATAGATTTAGAATCACTTCATTTAATTTAAAATTGATTAGAATTAGGCCCACTAAAATTCATATAACTCATTTCCATAAAATTAGTAGATTTAGGCCCACCATCTTTAGAGTTAAAAATGGTAGACTTAGGTTCACTAATCTAATTAAAATGTAGGCCCACCTTTAGCTTTCCATTTCATTTGTAAATTAAAACATGTAGACTTAGATAACTTTAATTAAAACTAATATAAAATAGACTAATTTAGGGACATTGTGCAGTTTGGATGCATTGTTTATGTGTTCTTTCACGACTAGTTGCCTTTGGAGTTAAATGTATGCTAAATTAGAGTTTAAATAAAATTGCATGTAAATAGGGAACAATTTAGTAATTAATAAAGTAATTCTAAACAAATATGAGACTAAAAGAAGTTGGTATTTCATATCCAGAATCTCTTAGCTGTGGTGCTAACTCTCTTTTAAAGAATCAAGTTACTACCACCTTCGAATTGTCCCAGTTATTATCCTGGGTGGCAACTCCTCATCTCCATGCTATATTTTTATAACATAATAGTGTGTTCTCTAGAGCGCTGAGCTCAAATAGTGTCACAATTGCTAAAATCTTAGACACACGCTAAACCTCGTTGTCTATAAGCTTATCCAATTATGGCTTCAAATATTGTTCTTTTAGTTCCTATTCCTCAGTAGTCTTATTGATTACTAACATGGAATCTCCTAGCATCTCGACTTATGTTATCTCTAGAGCTATTAAAGCTTCTATTCCAATATCATACACCTTACATTCGGCCTCATTATTTGTAACGTTAAAATCTAGTTTCTTAGTAATTGGCACCACTTCACCCTCCTCTGTCATTAGTATAACTCTAATTCCAACGCCAAACCAGTTTACTACTCCATTGAAAAAATTACACCATCCTTGTACTTTGATGGCTAAACTAACATTATCCTAAAAGTTTGATTAGACTTCTTCTAGGTCTGAAATTGGATTCAAAGTTAATTCAATGATTGCTCTTTCTTTTATAGTCTTCTTAGTTAGGTATTGAACATTAAATTATGTCAACAGAATGATCCACTTGGCTAATTTTTCTACTAAAGCCAGAGCTTCATACAATTATTTTATTGGGTCCATTTTTAAGGCTGAAAGTAGGGCCTTAGCTTTTTTACAACCCAAACTATTGCTAAATATATATGTTTGACTTGATTATACTTTTCCTCATATGGTAACATTTTCTTGCTTAAAAAGTACACTACATGCTCTATTCTAGCTTCTCCCTCTTAGTCTAATATGGCTATGATTGTATTTGCTTTGATGGTCAAGTATAAAGTCAATAGTGAGCCTAATTTTAGCAGCTTCATCATAGGTGGATTGGCTAAGTAGTCTTTGATCTTGTTGAAAGTTATCTAAAACTGTTCATTGCATTTAATTAGTTAATTCTTTTTTAGTAACTTAAAGAGTGATTTGCACACAACTGTTAACTTAGCGATGAATCTACTAATGAATTGGAGTTTACCGAGGAACCCTCTAATTTTGATCAATGCAATGCACACTACCATTAGAAAAGACATTAACTAAGTAAGCAAAATTTCATTTCATTACAATAACCTTAAAGTTTAGTACATCATTAGTTTCTAATAAAGAAAAAGTACAAAAATCATTGCCAACAAAGGTATCTTCAAACATGATGTCATTAATGTTTGACTCAAAAATAGCAATGATCTCTATGTAGCTTAGAATTTCATTCTTGAATTTCAACCCTAAGTTCTTCATCAGTTCATTAATATCAACTTTGGTGACCACATTTAGCAATTTAAGGTACTTTCCTTTAGATAAGTCAACAACATTAGTGAAGATTTTATATCTAGGCTTCTTAACCCCTTTACTCTTCCACTTCATAGCTTATCCTTAGTACACTTCTATTGAGCCTTTAGCAATAAAAGAAACTGACTTTTTAGTCCCACTGTCCTTCTCAGGGTCATACCCCAAACCATGCTTGCTTGTTTAGCCTTAGAACTCAGGGAATTTAATAACCTCTAAGTATTTTCCACCATGCCAATTTTGGGCAGGTATTGCATCTTTTTCATTAGGACTGCACCTTTAGAATCCTTATGGATTATAAAAACTTAGAAGCTTAGTGGAACCACATTCAAGCAAGCAATAATGTTGTTAGTTTCTGCTAAAATAGTGACAGCTTTGTCGTTGGTTACAAATTTGATTTTTTGATGAACTGTTGAAGGTATGCCCCTTAGTGGGTGGAACTAAGGTCTCCCTAGCAATAAGGAAAAATTTAGAGGGATGTCCAGGATAGTAAATTTAGTTACTAACTCGAAGTCTCCCATGGTGACTATCGCTTTGAAAGTTTTGATGATTAGCTTTTTAGAATCATTATATGCTTGAATAATCATATTAGACTCCTCTAAATCTTTTGCATTCATCTTGTATTTATGCAGCAATCTTAGAGGACAAACATTGATAGTAGACCCATTATTAACTATGACACAGGAGGTTTTCTTAGACTTCACTACTGCTTAGATGAACAAAGGGTGACTGTGAACTCTCCCCTTTGCAGGTAGATCTTCAGCAAATAAGGTAATATTATTGGCCATAGTTTTCATCCAAGAGGCTACCATTTCATAAAGTAAGGCATTTTTGGCTATTTTAGCATTGTCAAGTGCTTTGACCAGTGTATCTCAATGTTTCTTTAAAGCCATGAGTAAGTTCTAAATGTTGAATTGGGCTTCAGTCTTCTTCAACTATTTTAAAACTACATCATCCTCTTACCTAGTTGAAATAAATTCATTCTCCTTTACTACTTCTTTCCATTTAGACAATTCCTTTTCCTTCTAAAAAGGTAGATAAACTCTTCTGTTATAAGTCATATGGTTAACTAAAAGTGGCATTTTCTTAATTACTTATTCAGTATCACTTGGCTTTACTATCACTTCACTTAGTATTGAAGGATTATAGCTTTTCTTATCCTAGTAATGACTTTAGATTCTTCTGATGCTGGATTTCCCTTGACTTTCTAATTAGTTTCCTCATTTAAATCATACAAGATGTCAATTCCCATGACTTATGGATCTTGAGGTTAAGTGACTCTTACTATCCTATATTCTTTATCAAATTCATCTCCTCAACCTAAGGGCACAATGTCTTCCCTATATATGTAAGCAAATGGTAGTATTATATACTTCACTTTGTAGTCAAACTTCCTAAATGGTTAGCTCAATAGATCACATACTTTAAGTTTCTCTTATGTAATCTTGAGACTTTCATCGGAATCAGTCTTATATGGAGTAGGGAGGACGACAATCAATCACTTCACCATTCATAAGAAAAGTGATATAATGCAAATATGCATAGTAATTTAGGCTAGTTAAGGTTTATTTTTATTTCATTTCATTATGTTTTATGTTTGTTTGGTTATTGAATTGATGTTTTTACTTATTTTATCATTAAGACTCACTATGTAAGTTTTATGCATGATTTAGGGCTCAAATGACATTTAGAAGACACTTGGAGTTGATTGGAACAAGCTAGGAAGCAAAAGGAGTCAAGCTTGGATCATCAAGAAGGTGTACGACTCGGCACCAAGGGCATGAGTCATCATTGAGATTCTCTGTGATGATTCGTCACCCAGTGATGAGTCATCACCCAGTTATGAGTCGTCACCCAGTGACGAGTTGTCACACTCATTCCTTGCCCAAGAGTTGCAACTTTTCCTAGTTTAAGCAATTTTTGTATTTTGGTCATAACTCTGTCTACAGACATCTAAATTAAGCGATTCAAGTTACTCTAGAAAGATAACAGAATGATCTACAACTTTCATGAAGAAACTTTCTAGAGAAAAATTCATCTAGATGGACAAAAATGCCCTTAAACTTATAAAATCTGCAAAGTGGGTGACCTTTGATGTCAAGTGGTGCCTTTTCAAGTCCAACCATATTCTAATCACTTCCAACAGCTTTCAAGCTCTATATATGCATCATTTCTGGTCTGAAATAAGGGAGACATATGAATTATTATAGTGTTTTAGAAATACAATTATTATATTTTAGTTTTAAGAGTCATTGTAAGAAACATTTGAAGAAGACAAAGCCAAGTGCAAGAGAAAATCATCTTAAATCAAGAATTCTTTAGAAGATATAGAAGGGAGTTTTACTTATTCAATTCTTTCTCTATCTTTCTTTCTATGTTGAATTTGGTTTTCTTTTGTTGTATCTTAATCATGTATCTAGGCTAAGTCTTTGTATGGGAATTATAATGATGAATTAAATAAGAACTATATTTTTGTCTTATATTATTCATGATTTAATTTCAATTTGTGCAATTTGTGCTATGTATGTTTGATTACCATATGTAACTTATTAATCAAATTATTTACAATGAGAATTGGAGTAATTTAGTGGAAAGTAATTGAGATTACTTAAAAATGGAATTTGACTTGGAGACAAGGGATTCATCTTAAAGGAAACAGAATTAGTATAATATGTTTTATGATTTTCTCTTATCTCTGCATTGCCATGAGAATGAATGTAGACTCTATGAGGAAATACCTTTAATTGACAATGAGAGTTGCTTTAAAAGATTATAGACTAATTTTCAATCAATATGTTTTATGATAATTATGTTTAAAGTTCTTGTTTGATTCTAATTTGTGATTCTCATATATATATATATATATATATATATATATATATATATATATATATATATATATATATATATATATATATACATTGTTATAACTTGTCTTAATATTTTAGCAATTGGTTAGTGTTTAGGTTTCTTTATTTGTTTTAGTCATTATTATTATTCTGGTTTATTTACCTATCCATCTAAGTATCTATCCTATTAATACAAGATTGACCCAATTCTCGAGTGTTTGATATCCTTCTTGCTCTATACTAAGTCCTAGAGACTAGGATATATAAATCTAACTTGCAACAAAAAGCCACATCCCTTTCTCTCCTTTTCATCATTAAATAAGGGGTGAATGGTCAAGGAATTGAAATTTACTCATAAGTGGAAGGGTCCCATTCATCCTTACTTGAGTCATTAGAATCAAAAATCAAGCCTAAAAACTCAGCTTCCATTATTATAAGGAATTCTTTCTCGTCTTTGGTTATCTTTGCATTTTCAAACTCTTGGATTGCTTGGATTGATTATTTAACAAAATTTTTAGTAAACGTAATGAGATAGTATTAGTAATAGGTAGAGGCATAGAATGGTAATTAGGAAGTGGATTAGTTTTGACATTAGGCCTTTTATTAGGCTCATTAATTTTTCTGGAGTTAATTAGGTCTTGGACAGTATTTTTAAGGGTTCTACAAGTGTTTGACTTATATCTAGGCATTTGGTGGAAGTAGCATTATTAGTTAGGGTTTATTTAAGGTGGTAATAGGTTTGGTAGTGGCCTTAGTTCACAAGGTCATAAGAGATTTTTCTGTTAGAGTATTTAAAATACTTTAGATAAGGGTAGGTTAAAGTTGGAGTATTTTTTGGTGGTTTGTTAATAACATTGATAAAAGGTGGATTGTAGATATTGGGTTAGACATGGTTGACTTCAACTATACGAGTGTAGGTATTTTGGTTTTAAATATTAGTCTATGGGGTTCTTTAAAAGGTGTTTCAAGATTGTTGAGATTATTCATCTTCAATTTTGATTTTAGCTTAGTAGAGAGCTTTAAAATCAAGATAGTGAGCTAATAAAATTTGCTTTATATAATGAGGGAGTACACCTTTGACCACCAGCTCCATTTATTCATCCTCAAAAGGGTGATTTCTCATCCTTACTACCTTAGAGCGCCATCTAGTTACATAATTAGAGAAAGATTCACCAATCTTTTGCTTTATAGTTCCATGTCCCTTCGAGTTATGTTTAGCTAAGTATTGTGTTCATATTGCTTGATGAACTTTTAAGTTAGCAGCAGCCAGTTGCTTTTGATTTCATCCTAAAGATCAAAGAACTAAGCCCTTGGTCCTTCTAGTGATGTAAAGAAAAAATGAATTATTTATGATTCTATAAGCTTAGTTGCAGCCATAAAAGTGGCATATTGCCTCAAATGGACCCTAGAGTCCCCAGTACCATCAAACTTAGCAAAGTTTACTAACTTAAAATCATTAGAGAGTGGTTCATATTTGAATAGTGCTAAATCTATAAAGCTCTTAGACTCATGTAACCTTTTGTCTTTGAATGTAAACTAAAATTAAGCCATTAATAATGGGGTTTCCATCTCGAGAATTACATGGTTAGTTATTAGTAGCTTTGATTTAGGCTTAAAGGATCTCAATCATAGTGTCATCAGTAAACAATTTATAAATCCCCTATCTTAGTCTATCCTCAAACTGTTAACAGGAACTAGCATCTAGTCACCAATAGTGGAATTGTAACTAATGTGTCTCACTAGTTTTTGTTAAGTGGTGTCTCTTTTTCACCTTTTAGTGAAAAGCTTATATGGAGCTATGATTATGCACATTTTAATGAGAATAAATAAATAAGGTGAACATGTACGTATAACATAAGCTTGCAAAAGAATAGGGTGAGCATGTATGCATACGGTTCTCATATAAAACCTTATTGATATGATGTAGAATAGATGCAAAAGAACATGAGTTAGTATATGCTCTCTACGTGTATGTCATGTATGCTTGATTTAAAAGAATTTAAGAAAATTGGTTAGCATTTCCTACACAGGGAATAAATCAAACACAAGCAATCTCTTAATCTAACCTTATTTCTCCATAAAGTTAGGCAATTTCTTTTTTAGATAGATTTGAGCTATAGTCAATAAGGGACTGTAGTTCTGCGCTCAAGCTAGGTTGTTTTAATTTATTAAAACAAGATAAAAAGGATAAACCGAGGGAAAATTTATTATGACCTAAAGTATATGTATAATGTTAGTGTAGTGTACATGTTGCAATATCACAAATAATGTTCATCGTTCACATATAATTATTTGCACAATGAAATATAGTTAGCATAATTAATTAGTCATCATGCATGCTAGGTCAACATTCCATACATTTACTATAGGTCATATAGAATTAATTCAAAGGTTTATTGTTTGTTACTTTTAGAAATTAACATTCATAATCTAATGAAATTCTTAACTTATTTTGCTAGATCTAAAAAGGTACAATCCAATGATGTCATGATGTTGGTGAGTGTCAAATCAAGCAAACATCATCAAGACAGAATAATCATGCAAACTCTAAGTGGGATCCTAATAGAGATTTCTACTGATTTATTTATATGGGCTGAGTCGAGAGTAAAAAGTTAATGGCCCTTTCAATGAGAATGCCCCTCATGACTAGGGTTACAAACTTTGGTCGGTAAATCTAACATTCTTTTAATAACTCATAAATGAATTAAGGCTAAAAGTGAACAATTCAAATCGATCACCCTATGACTTGTGTGGAATCATAGTGGATCACTTTTCATCATTCATCATTACCTATTAATCATAACCAATAGTGTACGTATGATGTGCTGTGGAATATACAATGCTAAAGGTCTATATATGATCAGGTATTGTGTAATGAGAAATAACCATTATTTGATTTAATCTCTCAACCAGAGTCCCTAGTGGGGTTGCCACTATGAGCAATAAGGAAAATTTCTTAATTTTTTAGCGGCATGGCAACTTTATTAAAAAGGAGGGACGTTCCATTCTATTTGCAAGACAAGGTCAAATATTTAATCTTAGGAAGACGTAAGTTGTTTGTGTTTGTGGAGTCATCATTTGATTTCTCAAAAAAAGTGAGGGATTATATCGCTTCACTCAATGAGTACATCCCTAGCAAACATTCTAGGTATGAAAGGTTGCATCTACTTTTGGTTTTCTCATTATATAATATCCACTATACTGCTACTGCATCATCCTAGTTTTGTAATGACATTTTATATACACATACATGCACAACATATAATAAACAAAAAGTGAAAGAATCAATTACAATTATTTACATCGCTTTCCTAATAAATGCATTCGAAATTAAAAAAATAAGGTGTGAAAAAGTAAATCTAGCCCTAAATCTACTAAACACCTATAAAACATATGTTAGCATAGATATGTGCACTTCATCCACTCATTAAGATAGATAACAAGTAAGCAAGAAATGTTCACTCAATCAAAATAGTATATAGAAGTATTTGATCATGTGCACTTGTAGGAAATGTGATGAAATCATGTAAAATGATTACTAATGATAGAATACTAATCCTAAATGATAAGAAAATGATTAAAATTAAAGAGTTAGTCATCATGGGACCTAAGAACTTGGCTCTAATCCAAAAACGTGGTTTTATGCAATTGATAGGAATTTGTGAGTATGATGCAAAATAGAGTCAAACTCTTATCGACTCTATATCGAAAGTTATAATGGTTGCAAAGTTAACATAGAAACGGATTTTGTACAATCATTATAACTTTAGTACATAATTAACAATAATGGAAATTTTGTGCAGAAATGTTAAAATTATTAATTTTATGTTAGAATGTGAAAAGATTTAGTTTTTTATGCAAATATGTAATAAGTATAATTTGAGCATGAAGGATGGAATTTTGAGCATGAAAATTTATAATTTTATAATGAAATGATAAAAATTCAAATAATATGCAGAAATGATGATTTTTAATGGAAAAATGATTTTCGAGATTAAAAATAAAAAATTTATGTGAAAAATATGATTTTTCACATGAAATGTAAAAAATTACTTTTTAGTAAAAAATGAAAGCTTTTATATTAAAATTGTAATTTTCACATAAAAATGTAAACTTTATGCGATAATGCGTAATTTATGCACAACATGTAATTTTTATATAGAAAATGCAATCTTTATGTTAAAATTGTAGCATTTACATTGAAAATATAATTTTATGTCAAAATGCAATTTTTATATAAAAAAATGCAGAATTTGCCCAGAAAAGAGTAAAATTTACGTCAAAATGTGGCTTTAATAATGAAAATGAAAAAAAAAAAAAAGATATTTTTGATAACCGACATGAAAATTTTATGTGGAAAAGGATGCTTTTTTACATAGAACACAAAATTAATATAAAAATACAAATTTTAGTGTCAAAATTTTTATGATGAGGATGATTCCTAAATAGTACAAATGCAAAATGCCTATGTGAAGCTGTAAAATTACAATTTTTATTGTAAAAATGATATTTTTATGATACTCAAATTTTCATGACTAGAAAACGCAAAATGACAATTTAAGAAAATGTGTACAAAGAAGTAATTATTCAAATAGTAAGTAAAATTGACAGTCTCACCATACAATCACAACAATTTCACAATTTACTGGCAACATAAAAATAAAAAGAGAGATTTGGAGTAAAAGAGAATGTGTAAAATTAACAAAAATGAAATGTGTAAAAAAGATTTTACCCTCATATTTGACTGAACTTGTTTTGAAAACTAGAAGCTTTCGCTTCAAATATGATTTTCTAGTTGCCCTTATCAAGATTATGAAAATGACATGAGAAATGCAAATTTGTATACTTTTGAAGCATACTTTGATAGAGATGAAGTTATGTTTGGTTTTAAAATCAATATAAAATTCCTAACAAAAAGAAGGAAAGAGGTAAATAGTATTAAAAATTCGGTAGAGTAACAATATAATGTCTCAAAAGGCACCTAAAATGGGAGGAAGAGTTCGTTATTTATAGACAATAAAAATTTACGCATGCATGCATGGAACATGTGTGTCTATATGGTACGAATTTGTGCATGAGCGGACATACGATTTGGAGTGCGTGAGCATGCAAAGAGTGCACGTATATGTGCAAAACGTGTGCACATGCGCCCTCTCGCCCATGTCTTGCACACGCGCAAAATGCCATGCTTTTCAAACTTTATTTTTTAGATTTTTCAAGGTTTTTTTAAGCTTTTTTAGGTTTTTGAGTCCCATGGAGGTGTTTTGAACTTCCATTTTTCACAAATTAACTTTTGTTTTTATTGAATTGAATCTCAGTCTTTCAAGACGAACATTGGTCTAATAAACTGTCTATTTTGAGTGATGATTGCTTGAAATATGCATTTTATCTTCTAAGAACTCATTTCATAAGATTGAAACGTGACATAATGATTCGATGATCAACTTATCACCTTGTAGGTCCGATTTAGGTGTTCTTAAGTTTTTAAGACTTTTACACAATTCAAAAGTTGTACGAACAAACATACACTTATCATCTTTGAAATGTTGATTTATCATCGGACTGTTTTCAGGGACAATCAAAATTCAATGTGTGATAGTGATATTGTTGACGATGATAGTATTAGATTTTATGGCAATGATATTATTGATGATAATGTTGTTAGTGTTGGGTACCGATAATGGTGGTAATGTTGTTGATGATGGTGGTGGTAGATGATGAAAAAACCACAATGATGATAATGGTTGTATTAAATGGTGTCAGTGGTGGTGATGTTGTTGATAATGTTGGTGTTGGGTGGCACAAACAGTGATGACCGGTGATGAAGTTTTTTTTTTCTTTTTCAAATTAGAATAGTATATTTAATTCCATAAAAAGAGAGAAAGAGAAAATAAATAAATTCATTCCATAAAAAGGAGAGAAATAAGAAAAATTATTTAGCCTCCATTTGTTTGTGGAAAATATTTTCTCTGTAAAATTTTTTTCAATGTTTGGTTGCAACATTAAAAAAAAATTGGAAAATATCATTTTTTGTGATATCAACATTTTTATTATTCAAATTATCTCTTTGTAATGGATCTAATATATATATTCTTTACAAAATATCTTTTTATAATGGATTTTATGTCTCAGTACAAAATTTATGTGAAAAGAATAAAAGGAAAAAAGAATGGTATGAGAGAAAAAAAAATGAAAAGAGAGGTAAAGACAACAAATAATGAGGAAAAAAAGATGAAAGGAAAAAATAAGGTTAGAAGGTAAAAATAAGCAGAGAAAAAAAAGGAAATGAGAAAAAAATTAGAGAAAATAAAAAAAATAAGGGGAAAATAAAAATAAAAAAAAGAAGAAAAAAAAGAAGGAACAAAAAAAATATTAAAAAAATAAAAAAATAAAAAAGGAGAAAACAACAAAAAAAAAATGCATTTTAGGGAAATTTTTTTATTTTTAAGCATTGAAAAATGATTTCCTCTTCTAAGGATGTGAAATTGTTTTTTTTTATTTTTTAAGTTATTTTTTATTAACTAAGTATGTATTTTTTTTTAACTTATTTTTTTTGTAATTCAAACATTAAAAAATAAATTTTAAAAAAATATTTTTTACAAACAAATAGAGCCTTGATATAATTTACGTGCTCTAGCAAGTGTGTTATTCACTCTCTTAATTGTGGAATTAATTGCCCAATTTAAAATTAATTTGAACTAATTGAGTCAAAAAAATTGAAAAATAGCTCGTGAAGAAAAATTTATGAGCGAAATTGCTACTTCAGCCAAATTCGACGAGCCACCGGACCATGAAGAAATAAAAAAGCGCAAGAGGGATAAAAAATGTCATGATCATCTAAAAGAAAACCAGCCGTCGAATTGGCACGCATCCGAAGGGCGGTTTGGTCGGTCGACTGTGGCCGCCATTTTGAGACCAAAAAGGAAAAAGCCAAACATTTTTGGTTCCTGTCAAATTACCAATTAAACCTTTCTTTTTAGTTTATAATTGATGGATTCCAATTTATCCCTCTGCATTCTACATTATACTCACTTTTACCTTAATATTTATTTTCAGTGAAATTGATTTTTTTTTTTTTATGCTTTTGAAAATGGGTCAACTAATCCCTTTTTTAAGACATTAAAGCCAACATTAATTTGATATATTTTTTTAAAATATTTTACAAATTTCACTGTTTACTAATTTTGTTGCAAAATAATTATACTTTTGTAAATTTAGATTATAATTTTTTATATAGTTTTTTTTGTTTTTTTTGCCTATGTGCCAGATTGTTCCTAATTATGCCAAATTGTCCCTAATCCATACTTAAATTCTTGAAAATTCTTCACTAAAATTAACTCATCTATAATTTATCCGTTTTATATCATAAAAAAATTTAGTTTACATTAACTAAATGACATGTGTTTGATTAAATCAACATATTATAACATTTATTTACAATTTTAACTCTTCATATTTGTAAATTTATTATAATTAAATCAAATTCTAATAGAATAATTGAAATTTTCAAATGAATTTTATAACTTTTAAGTCTATATTTCTAAATGACTACAATCGCACTCATTATTTTTATTTTCAAAATATCTTTCTATTTAAGAGAACATTTTTTTATTAAAATTAAAAATTAACTTGAACTCTAAATTTATATCAAATACAAAATAACAAAATATAATTTGAAATCAATTCTACAAATTATTCATTTCAACCAAATACGTTTCATTAACAAAATTTACCAAACATAATGTAATACATTTAGCCAAATTGGATTCGTAATTATGTTCTGAAAATGATAATAACAAGTATTAATGCATATATATATTATTTAGGTATATTTTTTCAATTAGATAAATGTAAAATATCTATGATGTATCTTATTTATTTATTTATTAGGTACAATATAATATTTTTCATTAATATCATTATTGTACGTTTTTGTGTCAAATTATTATTGTTTCTCCTTTGTAAAATATCCGAGAATAAATATGTGTAGCTATTGTCAAACTTGCATACATTTATTCATTTCTACTCAACCATTAAAATTTCAGCTATATATATATATAGCTTTACACACATAATTTCTTTAATGTGGACTCTTATTATAATTTCACAAAAAAAAAAATTATATAATTGGTGTTTAAATTTTTTATCTTTTTTATTTTGGTTTTTGACCTTTTTAGTTCAGTTAAGAACACTGACAAAAATTTTCTAAAATAGTACTTCTAGTATATTTTATAGGTTAAAATATTTATCTGTCTCTTTTTAGTAAGTAATTTTCCTTTTACATTATATAATATTTTTCATTAAAAAAAGTAAATCCCCTCCACTTATTATATTAATTTTTTAAGTGAATTGAATATTATTCAAATATAATATAATATAATGAATTCAAATGTTATAATAAAAATAATATTTAATTTTTTAAAATTTTGTTGAATAATTAAAAATAAAAATTTAACTAAATGATATAAAAATAAAACTTTAGACATTATAAATTAACAAAATAATAAATAAAATTAATTTTATTAAATTTTGTACAATTAGTGAAAGAGAAATTTAGGTTAACTTAACTAAAACAAAATGAAAAAAAAAAAAAAAAAGAATTTTGATCATAGTTTAATGAATGAAAAAGTTAAATTTTTAACAAAATCTAAAATAATGTAATTAGAGTGAGGAAATTTTTTTTTAAAAGTATTTTAAATTAATTTACTCTTTAAAATTCACAACATGGTCACTTTTAGGCGGTAAATTTTTAAAAATGTTATTTCAAAAATTTTTACCAGATATTTTATTAAATAAAAAAATTTTGAATACCAAAATAATAAAATAGAAAAATTCTAATATTATCGATATAATATCCTTAGTTTTATGCTTTTTTTACATCAGCCTATGCTAGGATTAAAGCTTAATCTTTCTTAATTTTTCATAGCAGCAGAACCCTTAATAAAGGCACTTTACAAATTAAAATTAAGAATATATATATATATATATATATATATATATATATATATATATAAACTAAGTTAAATCATTTCTAAATTGCACCATTTTTTAGAAATTATTCAAAGTTATTAAAATATTATAAATAATTGGACGATTAACTCTAGTTACCTTTCTTTCAGTTCTTACTGTTAATCACTGTTCACAGATTGATTGATGAAAAAATTTTAAATTTATTATTTTTCTTTCAATTTTACTTCATATTTATACAATAAAGTAAATGATTATTTATGAAAAAAATCGTAACTTATAGGGATTTTGACATTTTAAAGTAAAATAAAACATAACTTTTTAAAATTTGACAAGCCGAAAAACCAAATTACATTCCAGTGAATTGAGGCTATGTATAAGTTTTCATTTAAATAAATTATCTATGTCAATAATACTTATTAACACATGTAATTCGCACCGTTTCACACATACACTACTCTTCTCTTCCTAATCCTGTACGTATCAATCAATAACCTTCCTCATCCACCGGCTGAAATCACCATTATTATCAACAATACCATTGCTATCAATTAATAACCTTCCCATCATCACACCATTGGCATCATCATTAACCCGAAAATGTACTGTAATTATAAGCAATTATTTGATTAACCCGCCCCAAATTTGTTCTTGTTTATGTTTCCCAAAAAATCGAAAGATATACTGCCTAAGAAATTGTTAATGGATTAAAAAGAAGTTCAATTCAATTACCAACAACAAATCATTGTTAGACTAGAAATCAACAGAAATTGGGGAAATAATTTTATTATTCAATTGGATTTTTTTTTTTTTTGAGTTTTGTTAATAATGAGATTTTAAATAAAAAAAAAAAAAAAAGAAGAACCAATAAGCTTCGTTGATGATGGAGCAATGGTGTTGTTGTTGGTGACAATAATAGGAGCCGATGGTTTTATAAACATCGGTTGTGCAAGAGATGGCAGTGAGAAGAGGCGTCGTTAGTTGTGAGAGGCAACGATAGTTGTCAATAGTGCTAGCAGCATCATGAGTTGGAGGGAGAGGCAGCAACGTGGGTTGCAGAGAGAGGTGGCTGTGGTAGCTACTTGGAGAAGAGGAACGATATTCTCTGAAAATAACGAAGGATTTTTTTTTTTTTTACTTAATGGTGAAATGGTGCGTATCACAGATATTAATAAATATTGTTGATACGAACAATTCGTTCAAATGAAGACTGACATGCAAGCTTCTGTTTATCGGAATGTGATTCTGTGTTTTGAGTTGTCAAATTTTAAAATATCATGTTTTATTTTGTCAATTTTAAAATATTGTGATTGAATTATCAAAACCCCTATAAATCATGATTTTTTTTAAATAACCCTAAAGTAAAAATATAACATTTTAAACAATATAAATAATAAAATATATATTTATACTAAAACAAAAATAAAATTTTAAACATTGAAAATATTTTTTATAGAACATTTTTTTCCCAAATAAAATCTAATTGTGAAATTTATGCTTTTTTATTTCATTTATAATTTATTTTACGCTCTGTCCAATTTAAATAAACCCCACCCACCACACTTCCCTCTACATTTTCCTTTATTTTTGACACTAATAGCAATGTCATTTGAGTTATTAGTTTCAAATAATGAAATAACTCAAATAATAAATACTAAGCTAATCTATTGTAAATATTCATTGTTATTGCAGTTGTTATGTATGTTTTAGATAAATTATTTTAAAGGTTTTTCTCATAGCTAATTTGTATTTTTTTTATTTAAATTATTTTATCCTGATTAAAAATAAATAATAAAAAATAACTTTATTTAAATTATTTGTATGTAACTAATTTTTAATAGTTTATAATCAAATAATTACAATTTTGGCTTTAAAAAAATCAAATAAATACAATTTTCAATTATAATTAATAATTATATAATTAAAATATTTATACCTATAATTACTTTAAAAAATTATATAATAATTTTTATATTTTAAAATTCATTTAAAATAATTTCTATTAATAATTTTAATAATATATAAATTAAAGATAATAAATTATTATTTATCACTATATACTATTTTAAAATAATTTACATGACTAAATATATTATAAAAAATATATAAAATTATATTTATAAATAAATTATAGCTTTAATAGTCTTTGAATATATTAACTGCATCAACTAACGAAATGTTACCAATATTTACCGGTTAATAACTATCAATTATCCGTTATTAACTATTAAATGCTGTAAACAGGTGAAGCCGGTAAACTCTTTAGCGGCAACCAGCTACTCCCACTAAATATGCTAAACCCGGCCTAAGCAGGAATTAGGAAGAGTAGGTTTAGGATTAGGATGGTAAATAAAACAGACATAAAGGGGCGAAAGGTACAAAACAAAGCAGCAGGGTCTGTTGAAATTAACCAGAATGTTCAAGCAAAAATAATAAAAAAAATGAAACAAAAAATAAAAAATAAAAAAGGGCCACTCAAGTGGAGCCCGCACTCTGCCCCTGCTCCTTTTATATGCCAAAGATTCTTTCGCTCTTCCTCTCACAAATAAATTTTCAATCCGATTGATGAAATTTTCCTCTCTGTTGATGGTTTCTTCTTTTTCTATGAATTGAAAAGAAGTAACTCAACCACACAAACTTGCTCGACATCAAAAATCAGAACATCTCTCGATCTCTCATTCGGTAATCAATCAATCTCTCTTCAACTTTTCTTTATAGTTTCTGCTAAAAACTTTTGTTTTGTTTGGTTTTGACATTTGATGATGTTGTTTTGTTTTATTTTGCTGGTCTGATGATCCTTGTGTATGATAAATTACATATCTGAAGAAACTGATCAATCTTTTTCTTTTTTTCTTTTGTTTTTCCTTAATTATGTTTTTGAAGAAGCCGATCATGTTATTATGATCGTCGCTTATTAGCATATATCTTGTGATTTTGGTATTATTCCAGCTGATCGATGTCTTTTTCTATGCTGATCCAACTTAAATTTGTATGTATCTAAATCCGTATACTTATTTGCCATATGAAAATCCATGTAGAAAAAGCAACCCAAAAACAAAACGTATATAAAGAAGATGATGCATCTGCAAAAAATTAAAGTTTGATAGAAAGTCTTTAAACTTGGATTAGATTATGATTGTATTTACCGAGTTAGAAGTCTTCCAATCTATCCATTTCTTTGTAAATGAAAACGCTAAAATTTAATTCATTTGTTTATATTATAAAACGCTTATGCTACATCTGCTTCAAACAAAAATTTATAAATGAAATGTTTACATTTGGTATGTTAAATGAAAAACTGTAAAATTAATATCATAATTGATAGAGATTAGAATTTAATGTAACATTTTGGTTTTTTAAGAGAAATTTGCATATTTTTGAAATTAATACAGAAAAAAATTGATCAAGTTGGAATTAATTACAACTAATTTTTAATGAAATACATAACGTTTTAATTTATAGACATTTTATAATTTTTTTTAAAAAAAAACTGAAGGTAAAATAGATAAAATGAGAAGAAAAGGGGTTTTCTTTGAGCTGTCACGCGTTGTATTCTATTGATTGATGAAATTGGGAAATAGAAACAGAAGAAAACAAAATAAGGGAAAAAAGGGGACGGTGAAGTGGGCTGGGCAACGTCAGTGGGATCCCACACACTACGCTTCCTTTTTGGTTGTTGCATATACAGTGAAACTCGGCTCTCTCTCTCTCTCTTTGGGTGTTCAATTTGATTGATTGCTGCAGCTCACCTTTCTGCCCAATTAACGGCCTATATTGCAATCACTTAAATGGAAAATTTTCACCGTTTTTTCTAACTTGGAGGTTTTTTTTTTAAAAAAAAAAAAAAATTTCTAACTTGGAGGTTGTGTTAGCTTATTACAAATTACACATCAGAAAAGGAATTATTCGGGGCCCGCTAGACTAATCGCTTCACATGATAGACAGGTCAGGATGATAAATTTGATGATTTAGATCTTAATTTATTTCTTGTCTTTACTTGAAAATTTATTAAAATTGAAAAAGAAATGGATCCATGTGGTATGGTCGTGGTAGCATTTTGGTGAATTATATATAAAATTATTTATGAAGTGTATAGTATTTACAATATAAAATTATTCAGCGTGTTTTTGTTTTAGGATGAAGAAAAAAAAGAAATAATTTTTAAAAATATTCAAATAATTCAATTAATAATAAATTACAAAAAATAATTTTATTATTTTTAAATTAATATCATATTTATCTTTCATCGTAAAAAATTAATTGACAGAAAATTAAAGTGTACATGCTATGAATCATAACATTTAAGTGTCGCCAATATATATAAAAGATTTTCTTATAACAAGTGAAAATTATACTATTATTGTGTACGATTATTATTTATTCTTTGGGATTCATAAAGTAAAATAAAAATAATCAAATTGTAAAATGAACAATTTAAAAGTGTGTTTAAGTCAAATAAATTTTATTTATAAATTTAAATAAGTGTGTTTTGTAAAATTTCAACTTCTTAATTTTATAAAATTATTTAACACTAAATCTATTTTTATTAATAAAATGTATTTAGTTCAAATAAATTTATAATTTATTCGCAAATGAATTCAATTTAAAATAAAATTGAGCCAAGTTAAATTCAATTTAAATTGAAATTGAATTTATAATTTAATGTAAAATAAATTTTAAAATAAAATAATTTTTTTAATAAAATTGATATGGTAAATTACATTTTTCAGCATTCCAAATATAAAAATTAGAAGTGGGCCTTTATATTTGTGTCAATTTCTTTTTTCAATCCCTGTCGAGGATAACTGAATCTTGCAAGAAACTGTACGAAAAGCATGTACAACAATTGTTAGAATTTACTTGGACAAATTTTCTCACTCGATGTTCATGGTAATTGTTACGTCTATTTCCACATACCAATATTAAATATTTTCTTTGAACATACATAAAAGGGAAAAGAAATTGAAGCAATAATTTTAATAGAAAACATTTAGTTAATTGTTATTGTAGTAAAATTAGGTAAATTTTTTTTTTATAATTGTCTTTACAATCTTTTTGTCAATTTATGGATTTTTTTTGTTACCGAAAATTAATGACTGAATTAAATTTACTTAAATGAGGAAATTTTAGACAAGCAGCAAAATGCATACTTTTTTCTATGGGCGTTAGGTAGTCAGAAACATACAAAGAAACAGATGCCATGTTAGTTGGCATCATGTTTTTTGATGGGCATTCTATGTGTTTATGCAGCCAAGTGCCTCTACTGTCACCCAACTAATGTTTTTTCCCCCTAAAGTTGGACAAATTTACATAATTTATCTCATCTTGAAATAGCTATAATTAAATAATAATTAATTAAATAATTTCTAATTTTATTTATAAAATACATATATATCGAAGAATAATTTTATTTATAAAATACATATTATAGATGTATTTTATAAATAAAGTTAGTTATGATCTATTATGAATTAGTTAGAAAATACACATAGATTTCCTTATATGATCTATTTTAAATTAGTTACATAAAAAATAAAATGTGTAAAAGAAATTAAACGTTTGGAGAGCAAATGCTAATCTTTGCTATTTCTCTTTGCCTCTTTTTGCTGATGCTATATGTTTAATGAAATGTTTAATATTGAAATTTATAATTATTAGTTTTGTTGTAATAAATTAATTTTTAAATTTCTTACTTTTTATTTCATTACTTTAAAATGGAGAATTCAAATTTATATTAACAATGAAAATTAATTTCACTTTAATTTAAATTTTTATTTCTTAAACTTATTTATTTTAGCTTACAAATAATTTTATTTAGAAAAATTAATAATCGAATAAAAAAAATTCTATTATATTATTGATAAAAATAAACACAACTTTATATAGAGATTTAAATTTTAAAATATTTTTTATGAAAATTAATTTTAGTGACTATTATAAATTTTTTAAAAGAAGTGAGATGACGCAAATGAGTAACGCTAGATTTATTTTTAAGAACAAAAAAGGTAAAAGAATTTAATTAAACCTTACACTAAGTACCTGAGCAAAAAATTAGCTACGCTGATCAAATAAAATCTTTTCCCTAAAAAAAGTTATTGCGATAGCACATTGATCTTTAGAATTTTTTTTTTTTATATCAAAATCAGTATAATTTACAAGTTTTAAGGGTCGTTTAGTTTAGTGGATTAAGATAACTGATAGAAATTTTTCTTCAATCAACTATAATTTAAGTATTTGGTAAAACTCTAAAATCAATAGTTGATAGGTGATTTTATTCAAAACAGTTGTTAATTTAGGGTGTGTTTAATTTAGCTATTTGCAGTTGTTGATAACTGATAGTTGTTACTGATAATGGATAATTGATAGTAGTTGTCGATAACAGATAACTGATAGCTGTTAACTGATAAATATGAAATGTTTGATATAATTTAATTAGCTATTACTGTTTGTATGTCAAATGTCAAAAATTATTTATAATATATATAGAGTAATAAATAATAATTTATTTTTTAATTTATATATTATTAAAATAATTAGTATAAATTATTTAAAAATAAATTTTAAAATATAAATATTATTATATAATATTTTAAAAAATAATTATAGATATAGATATAATAATTATTTAATTATTTATTATAATTTACAATAATATTTATTTAATTATGGACTATAAACAATTAATTACATATATTTAATTTTAATTTAAATGAAGTTATTTGTTGTTAGTTATTTTTTAATAAGAAGAAAATAGTTTAAATAAAAAATAAATACAAATCAGTTATCAACTAATTGGAAAAATTTTCAAAATAAAGTTTATCAATCAGCTGCTATTCATTAGCTACTGATTTTAAAGTTTGACTAAACATCTAAATTATAACAGATTGAGGAAAATTTTTTATCAACTACCTCTTAATAAGCTCTGTTTAATAACTTTTTTCCATCAATTAAGAATTAATTTGTATTTATTTTTTATTTAGATTAGTTTACTTTTATTAAAAGTAACTAATAACAAATAATTTCATTTAAATTAAATTTATGTAATTACTTTTTTATAGTTCATAATAAAATAAATATTATTGTAAATTATAATTAATAATTAAGTAATTATAATATTTATATCTATAATTATTTATTAAAACATTATATAATAATATTTATATTTTAAAATTTATTTTAAAATAATTTTTCTATTAATTATTTCATAATATATAAAATATAGATAATAAATTACTATTTTTTACTATATATATATATATATATATATATTAAATAATTTACATAACTAAAAGATATTATAAGAAATAATATTTACAAGTAAATTATACTTTAATGATTATTTTACATATAAATAATAATAATTAATAAAATTTTATCAAATAGTTAATATTTATTAGTTATCTATCTGTTATCCACAATTGATATTAATTATCAGTTATTATAGACGGTTAAACCCTTAATTAGTCTTGCTAATATATTTGCAGGATTATAATTTAGAAATAACCACTTAGTAGTTTTTCTTGTTTTTTAACTAAAGGCTTTTTTTTTTCCCCACTAGGATTTATCTTGTGATTCATGTACTTTTGCTAGGATTAATCAGCAACTAGACGTACTTTTGCTCTATTAGTTGGATAAAATTATAATTGCACAGTAGTTATAGGACTTTCAACTTTTAGTTGAGAACATGTGAACAATAGGATAGTTGTTTGTCCTATTTCCATGATATTATTTTAAAACAAAATGACTTATTTTATTTAAGAATGTTTATTTTAATATATGAAGTATGAAAAGTATTAATTTTTTAATTTTTTCTTTTTATTTGATATACTTTTATTAATCGTATTTTATAAAAATAAAATATATTTATAAAATTATTTTTAATATTTATATTTTTTAATTGTAGTGTTATATATCTAGAAGTGTTATTATATAAAATTAATTTTTTAATTAAAAAACACATTTGATGAAAAAGAGTTGATATATTTAATGAAAGTAAACTTTATTTTACAAGTGCTACAAGTTACAATTTTTTTTGTAAATTATTACTATTTTTGTAAATTTAACATATTTTTATAAAATAATTTTACTTTATTTATAATAAAAATAATAAGAGAAAGTACAAATATTTTTGAATAAAATGGAAAATAATTAAAATAAATGTCACAACATGTAAAATTAAAATTAATCTACTTATATTTTATAAAACTAAAATTTACAAAAGTGGTAAAATTTTTTAAAGATAGCAACATTTGGTGCTTGCAAAAGAAATTTTACTTTTATAAAATCTCTTTTTTAATAAATTGTGATTTTTTAAAAAAAAATATCAACTTTACATCATAACAATTTTAGTTATAAAATAGCACTACCACTTCATGAAAAAATTATAATTATATAAAAAAAATAATTGTATAAAAATATATTTTATTTTTCATAAGACAAGAAATTCATAAAAATATATCGAATATAAATGAAAATTAATAATCTTTTCGTATTTCTTTTATAAACTAAAATAAATATTTTAAACAAAATAAGTCATTAATTTTAAAATAAAATCATAAAAAATACAAATATTTGTTCTATGGTTTCACTTGTTTTCAACTAGAAGCTGAAATCATATTAGCGGTTTGAAATTTCATTTTACCCATATCACATTATTATTTCAAAATATATTATTGTAAATTACCTCTAGTTGTTATTTATAGTTTTTCCCAAAATTTATATCACAATAGGGCGAGTGCAAGGCCTAATAGGATTGGTAAACATTTGTGAAAATCCAATGTTTTCTTGTACCGATATTTTGCTAAAATTTTTCAATGGGGTAAAGCACATGTGCACGCTTGTTTTGTTTTGTCTCAACGTAGCACAAAACTTGAATATGATTGGACTTATGACAATTTCACATAGACAAATCTAGCATGGAAGAAGAGACCCAAGTGATTTCAGAAGTCCCAGCAATGAAGATTGATACCGAGGATAAAGCCGATAATATTAAGGCAAGTTCTATACAAAACTGAAAATCCCACTTTGTTGTAATTAGGAAAAAGATTGATGATTAAATTGAATTGATGACGATTTTTTCTTAACATTACAGGCAACAAACGGGGGCTTGCCACAGGTAGAAAAAGAAGGAAAGAAAGAAGAGGATGAGACTGACGGAGAATTCATAAAGGTAGAGAAAGAATTGCTTGATGTGAAGGATGCTTCTCATAAAGTCGAGGCAGTGACTGAAGAGGACGAAAAGCCATCAACAATGGAAAGAAGTTTAAGCATTTCAACAAGGGAACTATTGGAAGCTCAAGAGAGTGCTAAGGAACTTGAACTTGAATTGAGAACAGTAGTTGAATCACTAAAGCATTCTGAATCTGAAAATACAAAGTTGAAGGAAGAGGCCTTACTTGCAAAGGAGAAGTTCGAAGAAAGTGAGAAGAAGTGCGAGGGGCTGGATGTTGTTAACAAAAAGTTGCAAGAGCAGATAAGTGAAGCTGAGGAGAAATATAGTTCACAGCTGAACTCTTTGCAAGAGGCTCTGCTAGCTCAAGACATGAAGCACAAGGAATTGATTGAAGTGAAGGAATCATTTGCTGGTCTCAGCCTCGAGCTTGAAAACTCTAGAAAGAAGATGCAAGAATTGGAACAAGAGCTGCAAGTTTCTGCAGGTGAGGTGAAGAGGTTCGAAGAGTTGCACACAGAAAGTGGTTCTCATGCTGAATCTGAGACACAAAGGGCCATGGAATTTGAGAAGCTGCTTGAGGAGGCAAAAATAAGTGCAAAAGAAACGGAAGATCAGATGGCTTCCCTTCAAAAGGAAGTTCAGGGCCTCTATGAGAAGATCGCAGAAAACCAGAAAGTTGAAGAAGCACTTAAGAGCACAACAACAGAACTGTCAACAGTTACTGAAGAACTGACACATACAAAATCACAACTGCTGGACATGGAGCAAAGAGTCTCTTCAAAGGAGGTTCTTATAAGTGAACTGAGCCAAGAGTTGGAGTTGAAGAAAGCTTCAGAATCTCAGTTAAAGGAAGATGCGCTGGCGTTGGAGAGTTTGGTAAATGCAGCCAAAGAAGATCTTCAAGCAAAGGTTTCTGAGTTGGAAGCCATCAAGTTGAAGCTACAGGAAGAAGTCAATACAAGGGAATCAGTTGAAGCCAAGTTTCAAAATCAGGAAGTAGAGGTCTCAGCACTGCACCAAGAACTGGCTAAAGTAATAAAAGAAAAAGAAGTTCTTGAATCAACTGTGACAGATCTTACCAGTAATGCGGCAATACTTAAAGAATTGTGCAGTGACCTTGAGGACAAGTTGAAGGTTTCAGATGAGAATTTCTCTAAAGCAGATTTCCTTTTGTCCCAAGCTTTATCAAACAATGCAGACCTTGAACAAAAATTGAAGTCTCTGGAAGAGCTGCACAATGAGTTGGGAACTGCTGCAGCATCTGCTACTCAAAAGAATTTGGAGCTTGAGGACTTAATCCGAGGTTCAAATGAGGAAGCAGAAAATGCAAAATATCAACTGAGAGAGCTCGAGACACGTTTTATTGCAGCAGAGCAGATAAAAGTAGAGCTTGAGCAACAATTGAATTTGGTTGAACTAAAACGCGGTGATGCTGAGAGAGAAGCAAGAGAACTCTTAGTTAAAGTAACTGAACTTAGCACTGCATTGAAAGAATTGGAGCAAGACAAAAAACAATTGAGTGACCAGATGCAAGAATACCTAGAGAAGATAACCTATCTTGAATCTTCTCTAAATCAGTCATCTTCACGGAGTGCAGAGCTTGAGGAGAAGTTAAAAATTGCTACTGAGAAGTCTGCTGAACATGAGGACCGATCAAATATGAACCATCAGCGCAGCCTTGAACTTGAAGATTTGTTCCAGATGTCTCATTCCAAAGCAGAGGATGCTACCAAAAAGGTGAATGAATTAGAGTTGCTGCTTGAAGCAGAGAAGTACAGAATTCAGGAACTAGAAGAGCAGATCAACGGATTAGAAAAGAAATTTGTAGATGCAGAAGCAGAGTCCAACAAATACTTTAACAAGGCATCTGAACTTTCATCTGAGCTTCAGGAATTCCAGGCCAGGGCAGCAAGCCTTGAAATTGCACTGCAAACAGCCAATGAAAAGGAAAGTTTGCTTACAGACTGCCTCAATTCTGTAACTAATGAAAAGAAAAGTTTAGAAGATGCATCAAGCAGTTCCACTGAGAAGCTGGCTGAAGCTGAGAATCTTGTGGAAGTCTTGCGTAATGAGTTAAATGTGATGCAAGAGAAGTTGGGGTCCATTGAAAATGATCTAAATGCTGCTGGATTGAGAGAAAGTGATGTGATGTTGAAGCTCAAGTCTGCTGAGGAGCAACTAGTGCAACAAGAAAAGTTATTAGAGCAAGCTGCTGCAAGAAAATCAGAGCTTGAAACATTACATGAATCGCTTACTAGGGAGTCAGAAATCAAACTTCAAGAAGCTATATCAAACTTCACCAGCAAGGATTCAGAGGCGAAAATACTTGTTGAAAAACTGAAGAGTCTCGAAGACCAAGTGAAGTCATATGAAGACCAGGTAGCAGAAGCGGCCGGAAAGTCTGCATTTATGAAGGAAGAATTGGATTTGTGTTTGCTAAAAGTGGCTTCTTTGGAAACCTCAAATGAAGAACTCAAAAAGCAGATCTTGGAAGCAGAGAATAAGGCTTCTAACACCCTAGCAGAAAATGAACTCTTAGTTGAAACAAACAATCAGCTCAAAAGTAAGGTTGATGAATTTCAAGATTTGCTGAATTCTTTAGTTTCTGAGAGGGACGCCTCAGCTCAACAACTTGCTTCTCACATGAGCACCATCACAGAAATATCAGAAAAGCACTCTAGGGCCTTAGAACTTCATTCTGCAACTGAAGCCCAGAAGGTACAAGCAGAAACAGAGTTACAAGAGGCCATTCAGAGATTGACTCAGAAAGACTCTGAAATGAAAGATTTAAATGAGAAGCTTAACGCACATGGAGGCCAAATAAAATTATATGAAGAACAAGCTCATGAAGCATCTGCGATTGCTGAAACCCGAAAACTTGAGCTGGAAGAGACTCACCTGAAGTTAAAACATTTGGAAAGGATTGCTGAGGAACTGCAAATTAAGTCAAGTCACTTTGAAAAAGAGAGTGGAGGACTAGCTGAGATAAATTTGAAGCTCACCCAGGAACTGGCATCCTATGAGTCCAAACTGAGTGAGATAGAAGCAAAACTATCTTCTGCCCATTCTGAGAAGGATGAAACAGCAAAACAGCTTCACACTTCAAAAAATGCCATAGAAGCTCTAACTCAACAGCTTATCGATGATGAAAAGAGACTACAATCTCAGGTTTGATAAATTTTTTTTTTTATGTCTTATCATGATTGCTGATTTAGTTGGTATTCATCTTCTGATTCAATAATTTGCCTGTTTGCAGATATCTTCCATTATGGAAGAGAACAGCCTGCTTAATGACACATATCAAAACGCAAAGCAGGAATTTCAATCTGTGATCGTCCAGCTTGAGGAGCAACTGAAAGAGCAAAAAGCAAACGAAGATGCCCTAAAATCTGAGATTGAAAATCTCAAGGCTGATATGGGTGAGAAATCATCGTTGCACACCCATATTAAGGAGCTTGAAGAAAAATTGGTAACAGCTGAAACTCGATTGAAAGAAAAGGTATTTGCATTTTCAAAAGTATTTGAATGCTAAGTGAAACATATCAAAATATCAAACTGCTAATGGAAAATATCAAAATGCAAAATTTTGACTCTGAACAAAGTATCACTATATTGGCATGATCTGGAATTGTCATATACCAGTATCCTGTGCCTATGAATCTAGCATTCCTTCCCTTTGTATTTATAGATTGATCCCATGGTTTTGAAATGACTGTTCTGAAGTTTTTGTTTTCTGACCAATCGAACAGGAGGAAGCAGATTCTCAAAAAGATCTAGAGAAAGAAGCAGCTCTGAGGAAATCCTTTGACGAACTTGAAACTAAGAAAAAAGAAATCGTAGTTCTGGATAACCAAGTAAAGGATCTTGAGCAAAAATTGCAACTGGTTAATGCAAAATTGTTAGAAAAGGTCAGTTCATGTGCGTATACACTGCATATTTCATTTTGGGCCATTCACTCACCCGCTGTACTACACGCACAAGTGTCCCTATTAACATAGATATACAGCCAGATCACGTAACGTCTGAACATGACGGCTCTTCCCTGCATTGGTCATGATACAAAATAGTGCATAATATCACATGCAGGATAAATTATTCTATGGCTGCTGAGCTTTTCAATGATTATGGTTGCAAAATTTTAATTTGTCACAACAAATTCACATAATTCCTGTACAAAATCTACTGGATATGTAGCATACAGTTCCAGGCTGATATTCATAGAGAAAAATAAATGAAAATTAAATTAGGTGATTTGTCCATTATGTTCAATCTCATTGGAATTAGGTGAAAATACCTTATTCTCAAGAAGATAGCACAAGTGAAATGATAACATTTATTGTTGCAGGGTGACGAGGGAAACCTAGCTGAACATAAGGATGGTACAGAGATCAAATCCAGGGACATTGGAACAACCTTATCAACTCCAACGAAAAGGAAGAGTAAGAAAAAGTTAGAGGCCACATCCGCTCAAACCTCAACCTCTTCTGAGACGCATGCTCAAACTGCAGGGGGTTCTGCTGTGCGCTTAAAGTTTATTTTGAGTGTGGCTCTTGTATCAGTCATCCTTGGCATAATTCTGGGAAAGCGCTATTAGTTTTGTTCTTGTTTATTCTGGTTTGCTATATATTCAGATTTTTCCTTTCCTATATTATCATTTTTCGTCTTCTCATTTCTTTTTTTTTTCTTTGGTCATCAATTCCTTGCTTTGTGTAAGTTTATGCCAGCAAACTTAAAAGTTGTGTATTTACTTTTCTAGATTAGGTCTTTTGATATGGTCAGGGCTTTTTTTTTCCCCCAGAATTATCCCTTACCAGAGTGTTTGATTCATTAACTGGATTGTAAACGGAAAATATTTTATCTTATTCCCTTGATGACTCTTTTTAACTTTCCAGTACTCAAGGCACTGATAGCAGACACAATTTATCATAAAATTATAATCTTGGTAGGAAGAATTACAATAAGTCATAACTACTTGTAAATTACTTGAAGCTGACTTGGTAACAAGTTCATCTAACCTCGGCCAATCAAAGAGAATTCAGTCATTGCTGATTAAAGTGAATGATACTTTTCAATGTTAAAAAAAAATAATAATAGAAAAAGAGTGCATGAGCCAATCTCAATTCTACTTCTTCAAAAAGTCAACAAAAGGTTGAAGATAAATCTTGCCTCATTATAAGCTTGAGAGCACGTGAATCTTCTCTCATTATAAGTTGGTTCTGGTTCAGAATTGTCAGCTAGAATGACAAATAATTAAGATCTCTAATTATGGGTTAGAAATTAATATTTGATGTCATAAAGGCTTAAAGTGCAAAATAGATACCTCGAAACCTGTATCTTCAAAGTTCACCGTGAGGCTCCCTTAGTAATGAAAATGAAAATAAAGTAACAATAGTTGACCAGAATTATCAGCATTCACAAGCTCCAATACAAAAAGAGCCCGATTTCCACTTTCATTTAGCAATACCTTCAGTTTTGGACTTCCAAATAAGATTGTTTTGTTGGTTTCAGTGAAACAGACATACTTTTCCTAATCAAATTAAAGCAACATTAGAAACTTAAATTATTTAAGATTCCAGTGCGTGGGATTTTTCATATTTTCATCTTCACACAACACTATAGTTTGTCCCATTTGTGGCTTCCAACATAGATTATTTCAATACCTTTTTGTAGCATGTTTGTCTTACGAAACACAGTCAGTCTGCAATATGTCCACTGAGTTGCTATGTCATTCCTGATCTTCTCACTTAAATTCCTTCAGTCCTTCAAAAATCTCAAAGTCAGCAAACCCTGCAAATTGAAACATGCTTGTAATTAACTTAAGGAAGTGTTGCTGTTTTGAAAAATTCAAAATCCAGTAACTGCAATTACCAACACCCAAGTCTTCAATTTCATCAACTGCAGATCCTACTTGCGTATTGTTAACAGAAGGAGGAACTAGAGACATCCAATCTGAATTCTCATAGTCTTCCAAACTACGATCATTTTGCAAGATCCAGTCTTCCACAATGCTAATATTGTCAAATGATATGGGGTCCAGAGAAACCCGATTTTTGTTTTCATCAAACCTACATTGAAGTCAATTAGCAATGTAGCAAAGGTCTTTCCACTCAATGCATCAAAAACCAAATATAATTACGTTCACAAGCCACTGTTTGCTACTTACATTTCTTTGAGATGCAAATTGTACTGCACAAAGACAACATCACTGAGTCGTTTCCGCTCCAGGCAGTTTCTAGTGGCATATACCTTTCCAAAAGGAATATGATTGCGTGTACACCCAATTGAACTACAAGTCTGACTGAGAATACGAAGAGCCAGACGTGCCAAATTTGGACAGCCTCCACCATATGTAGACCACCATTCAGCTAAACAAAAATTTAATGTCATAAAAAAAAAATATTTTGGAAAATAAAATTAAACTGCAAGGACCAAACTTGTAGGACATTCTGAAAGATTAAATGTCATCCAATGTTGGTTGTGATCATAACCATCACAAATAGAACCATCATGCTAGCGGTCTCCAAAGCACACCAGGCGCATGCAAAGTTCCATCAAATTTGCTGTCAGTTGAACTTACAAACGTCAACTCTATTGATTGAGACATCACTCCTGTGTGTTGTTTTACCAGTTCATTACTTGCATATGTGCAGTATACAGGAAAGTCTTTAAACTTGCATGTGTGCAGTATACAGGAAAGTCTTTAAACTTGCATGTGTGAAATATACAGTGAAAGTCTTTGTAGACTTCCCCTCAAAGAAAATAATATATTTTTCCCAAACATAACAAAACAGCAGAGGGTCAACAGAATAATAGCTGCAATTAATAACCAAAATAATAAAAGAATCCTCACCAGGAAGCATAGTTTCTCTCGATCTAATTGCCATCTTCCTCCCAAGATCCCCATCAGCATTCTTGTACAGGTTTAATTCTTTCACAATCTTATCTTGAATTTCTATATCAGGAACCATTCTTTCTATGCAGTCAAACACCCTTGAGAAGATCTCATTATGCACTTCTCCTTCAATGCTATAAAAGAATTTGGGGTTAAGGAAGAAACCTGCAACATGGATGGGAGGATGCCGACGTTGATCCCACCTATGATCTATAATATTCCAGTAGACCATGTAATCCTCTCCCTTATTAAGTTCTCTCTTAATTGATTCTTTTGCTCGATATATTCCTGCAAAAATATATCCCATTGCAGCTTTCTTTTTACCATAAGCTATTCTTAAAATGCGTAATAGTGGAGTTGTTAAACGAATTATCAAGATGCATGAGGACCAAAATGACCGATTACTAATAATATCTAACATTGCCAATCCACCAAGTTGTTTCGCATATGGGCAGTCCATCCAGTCCTGCGAAGTTATCATAGTTTGCAAATTGAGTTTAAAATCAGCCATCCTTTGCAACATTGTAAAGTTAGTAGCAGAACGAGTTAGGCCCTGTTGCACGATGTCTTTGCCATAAGTAAACCTTCTCATCAGATTCAGGACTGCGCTATGATTGTAGATAAATCTTGTGACAGATCTAGCCTGTTCAATTATTGCATTTATCCACTCGACTTTTCCGAAGTCCTCTAGTATCAAATCGATACAATGAACTGCACAAGGAGCCCAATACAGAGAAGGAAAAGCAACCATCAGCCTTCTGCCAGCAATAATGTAATGATCATCAGCATTTGTAATCACCTGCAAAACGTTACTAGGTCCAACTTCTTCCACCACCTGCTTAAGCAACAAATATAAACCATCTGGAGAATAAATGATGTGTGATGCATCAATAGATTTCAAAAACACAGTTCCGTCAGAACAATTCACCAAAATATTTAGTAATGTTGTACCAATTTCTGAGTTCCATTCTTCAACCAGGATAGAACAACCAGTCCTAGCCCATGATTTCCTAGATTGATCAATGTCATTCTTTATTTCCTCAACTAACTTTTTCAGTATCCAGCCACGAAGGTCATGATTCGAGGGTGCTACTACACCCAATGCTCCAGAAGAAAGCATATGAATCAGCTGTTGAAAATAAATAGAATCCAGTGCATCCAAATGTGCTCCTATATCATACAAGAACCTCCCTATTGCTGTGTGAATTGGATAGTCTATTATTTTCGAATGTACAGCATTTATTGACTCAGCATGATCGACTTTTGTTGAAGTTTTGTCTCTTCCCCTCTTCCTTGTATCCTCATTTCCCTGATTTATCACTTCTTCTTCTTCCGGTGACAAATTTGAATTAAAATCAACTGAAATGGGATCTCCATTATCATCATCAAAATTATTAGCAAATATACCAGTATCACTAGCAACGTTAATCACATCCTCAATAACCACTTTCTGTTTCTTCTTTTGCTTCCCTACAACCTCATGTAAACGTTGTTGCATCAACAGTCGAACATCAGAAGGAACTTGATTACAGATAGGTGCGGCTCCTTTTCGACCAGCAAGATGCTCCTTGAACCTATGAATGCCGCCACCCTTAAATACTTTAGCACAATAATTACACATAATCTGGATCTTTTCCCCATTTTGAGAAATTTGACAGTGTTTCCATGCAATATCCTTCTTATGGCGGGTAATAGGAATGGGTTGTTCAGGAGAGTCTAAGTCAGTATCAGGTAAATGTAGTGGTTCTTGAGTCACTTCCAGTGGTTCTTGATTCATCTTCAGCCTACTACTCTGCCTGTCTCTCTGTTTAGCTGAAGATGCATCAAGAGTTTGTCCCATCAAAAGACGAACATCCGCTGGAACCACTTGACACACTGGCCCTCCACGTTTTCGACCAGCAAGATGTTCTTTGAATCTATAAATCCCACCACCCTTGAAGATTTTACTACAATATATACACTTTATGTGTACTTTCCCCTCTTCTTTAATCATTTCACAATACTTCCATCCCAAGTCATGTTTATGGCCTGAACTTGGTGACTCCATTCTTTCTTTAGCAATGACCAATTGTATACATGAACATAGAACTCTTTCTTTAAGCCATGAACCAAAGGAAACCCAACACAGACATAGACACAAACTTTCACAGAATTTCAAACAAGTTGAGCAAGAGAGTAGCAGAAAAAATATGATACTTTCCTGTTCTTTTAAGAATAAATAAAACCCAAACAAAATTGGGCGAAGCGGTTAGGGCAGCCAATTGAATTGAGCCAACTGGTTATGGGCTCACCGGTGATCTGAGTATTGCGAGAAGAAAAACCCAACCAGTTTATGGGAGGTTGGGTTGCCGTTCAAACCAGCAGCTGATGTCAATTTCGGGCGAACCGATTATTATGGGAGGTCTGGTTTTCTATTTCGGTTAGGTTTCAGTATATATTTTTTTAACGAGTGGGAAAGAGGAGTTGTTGGCTTACAATACATTAAAAATTTTAAACCTGAATTTTCTGTTAAGCGATTCAAAATTGACCTAACAATATTGTTTTTGTCAATTTGGCTCCGGATTTTAACCTTTTTATCATATATATATATTAGTCTTACCTATATTGAGTGTATTACACCAAATGGAAAGATTTAAGATATATCATCTATATGCAATATTAGTCAATAATAACATGACATATGTCTTATTTTATAAATTCTACTATTGGAAGTATATACACCCAGTGTATGCAATAATTTTCCCATATATATATATACACGCATGCGGTCGCCGAGCTCCAAATATTCTCATATTTTAATATTAATTTATTTTAATTAATGTGTAAAATTATTAGAATTCATAATATTTTTCTAAAAAATTAAAAAATTAATCACGTTAAAAATTCTATTTTATTTTTATTTGCAATAATTAATAAGAAAGTGATAACTCTGAAATTGATCTTAGATGTGCATGAGAAGAGTTAGATGAATAGATGGTGTTCCCCACAAACACTCCAAAGTTTAAATTCATATTTATATAGAGAAAATGAGTAGAATATTGGGAACATAATTGAATGAATACATAATGAATATATATATATATATATAGCCATATATAACTCAAACCTAGTTGTATTGCAATTCTTTAATCTTGTCGGATTTGTTCTCCTCATTATGAAAGAAATAGATTTCCTTTATAGAATAATCACCGCTATTAAGAATAAAACAATTTACCTTTCTCCTTGATTAAGAAAGAAATATATTTCCTTTATAGAGATTTGAACTTTCCACTTTGGGGTATCATAAAGGATTTGATCTAATTAACTAGGACTCCTAGATTAAATGATTATATTTTATCTATATAGTAAATGATATATATCAAGTAAAAGCAGAAACCAGTGCTCGCTAAAGAAATTTTCTCTAATTGAGAAAATAGTTATTTTCTTAAGTGGTTTTATAAGTGGGTTTGGTTTTTTAGGTGGTTTTTAGCCAAAAACCACCATTTTTTCTTCTTTGTTTTTTTTTTTTTTATAGTTTTAGTCTACAAATAACTTGGGTTTTGATTCTTTCTTAAATCCTCCTAGTTCTACTCATGTTTTTTAATGGAGCTTGATTTAGATCTTTAGATCTAAAGTTTTCTTGGTGTTGAAGTGAAAAGCCATTAGAGAAGGTTATAGATTAAGGGCACAAGGAAATAAAGGTGGAGCCATAGAAAAAGATTCCAGCGAAGGACATTAAAGATATAGCTTTAGTCCCGTGATGCAACTCCAGTCCAGCAATGCAACTCTAGTCTGGCGATGCTGCTCCAATCTGGAAGTGGTGGCAGCTCTAGTCCGATGATAGAAAATGATGCTAGAAGAGGATGGTTAGACAATAAAAGGAAGAACTTGATCTATAAGTTTTAGGCAATAAGGCTTTATTTGTGTAGATAATATTTATTCACTCCTTCTTGCTTAATCTGTCTATACTTGAGTAGATCTTTATGACTTTGTTTTCTTTTATTATTGTTATAGTCTTGGGTGATACTAATTATTGCTTAGACTAGTAATGCTTATGGCTTCATTTTGTTAATTTTTGCTATTATAAGCTGTTTGTCTATTCCAGTCCTTTGTAGCAAGAGAATTTTAGATTTTTTTCATTCAAGTTTACTATAGTCACTTGTGAAATTGGGTTAGGTTGGTTGTTTCTAAGGTTCATGAGGATGACTAAGAAGTAGCAATCCATTTGACTACCTCATTGGCATTAGATCTAAGGATATAATAACTCTTCATTTTATTCTTGAGTATGCAATGACTCTTTCTATATTCGCCTTCGGGTGTCCTTGAGCAATAATAATTGTAAATTTTAAAACAAAAGTAAATGATATATGCCAGCATCAATATATAAATCTTGCTGAATTGTAGGGTGTAATGGAAGAGTTAAAGTTTGCTTGGGATCTTGGGTCTCGTAAAGATCATCTTAGAAATAAATAGTAAGTGTGTGAATGGTCCATTGGATTATAGTAATAAGAGAATTCATGGGCAAGATTAATTATCCTTATTGATCATGGCACTGTAAGATAGTGCATAGGAAGTGCAGGTGGCTCACGTCTTTCGAGAATCCAATTTAGTTTTGGATTATATGGCTAGAAATGTTTGTGAATTATCATTTGGTTGTCATTGTCTTCTTTGACCTCTAGATGGGGTCTTGTTCCTGCTAGATAATGATCGTTGGGGAACTTGTTATAATAGGTTGATTTCTTATAAGTTTTTTTTTAGTTTTTTGCCCTTTTTTATTAATAATAGTTTTTGGTTTTTTAAGTGATTGCCAGAGGAGCTAAGTCCTACAAAATAAACTGACTTCTTCTAGATGATTTTTTGATCCCTAAGCTCCTTTACCATAATTTGCTTGGATTTCATTGATGAAAATAAATTTGACAATAAAAGAAACTATTTAAGCCATTAAAAAGGAAATTGTATTGATTTTAGAGCTTAGTACAAATACGAAGGTAGAATAAAGATAGTGCTATTGGTGAACTAAAGAAAATGATAGTAAAAATGATTGGCTAATGATAATTGAAAATGATTGTAGATTTGTAGATTGACATGGATGTTGGTGATTGGTGTGTCTTTATTTGTATTCTTCTCTTACTTTTATAGGTCTTCTTCTTTATAGGCTACTTCTTCAATTTATTTCTCTAACAGCTCAAGAGTTTTTCGTTCCTGAAATAAATTCACATAACTCTTCTTCTCCAAGCTTGATTTTTTTCCCTAAGTCTTCCAAAGTTTTAGAATTTTCTTGCTTTGTCACTAAACTGCTCATTTTTCTATAATCTTCTTGTGCTAACTAAGTTGCACTGGTTATGACTTGGACTTTTTAATTATTTTTGGGCTTCAAAATTCTAATTAAATCAAATTGGGCCATTAAATTAATGGCCTTAATATTTTAGCCAAAATATTTTAATTATAGCACAAATATATATATATATATATATATATATATATATATATACATATATTCTTGAGATTTTGGATGCATTTGATGTGTGACTATTGAAAAATTACAACATATATTAGAGTTGATTTTAGGTTCATAAAGCTATTTAGCCTTTTTTTATAGTAAAAAAGCCACTAATTAATTAATTAGTCCCCAAAATATATGTAAATTTGTAATAAATTTAATTATTAAAGTATACAAGGATGTATGAACCAGTGTCTTAAAGCAAAAAATTCTGGTCCACACTACCTAAAAATTAGAATTCAGAACCATTTTATGCACATATGATTACATCATTTGAAAAAGTTGAAATTAGAATAAAAGAAGCAACTCTAAAATAAGAAGACAATTGGGTTCACAAAAAACCATATAAAATCCATCAACTTTCAAATTTAACCACTATTTATTTGATTAGTTCAACAATTGAACTTAAACTAGCATCACACTAAAAACAAGTATCTACTAATTAAATTATTAAGAATTATGCTCATGGCTCTTGAGAATTTTAGCAAGTAATGATTTATCACTCTCTTTTGAACCCAAAATCTTTATGTTCAAATGGCTAACTATAAGAAAATTTCATGAAACCCTTATACTAAAACCAAGTTTGTTGTAATGTATCATTTTGAAATCCATTGCTTCATTTGTATATATTCATTTTATGAAGCATAACATTCATTGACACACTATGTAGATAGACTCATCCATAAAGAGAATACAAATTTATATAAATTAGTGACTAGAAAAGACATAGTGTGAGGATGTTACAGCTAATGGTAGATAGAATTAACTTTCAATTGCACAACATTTTTTTGATTGCAACATAGTACATAACTTATATAATGGACAATCATATATAGTATATGAAAACCAATAACCTTTTCTTATGAACTGGTGCACAATTCTACCTCTATTTGAATATCGTACTAATCAAATATTTTATGCCTAAAGTGATAGTAGATTAAAAAAATTAGTTCTTTAAGTGATAACAATGACATAAAGATAAAAATTAATTTGAGAATACACCAATATATTGTGGCTAGTCAAGACTAATAATCCTAATTTATTCAATTTATTACTATCTAAATTTTGTAATTACATTATCAAAGGTTAATATATCTTCTGCCAGTGGTATTGTTAAGCTAAGATATTCTCGATGCATTCCTACTAGAAATCCAAAGTACATGCATGTGTTGTCAATATGAGAATATGCAGATTAATGTACTATTAAGAATTAGCCAAGCCAATGTTCTCAATTTGCATGAGAATAGGTCAACTGATAATAATAGCTATTTTATTATTATTTATTGAATTATAATATCAGTTATTAATTTTTTATTGGTAGCAATAGTGACATAGAGTTTAGGAGTAGTAACTCTATGTATTTAAATTCTTAAAAATTCAATTAAGGTAAACACATTATCATCCAAACTCTATGGTCTATTCTCACCCTAAAAGAATTTATTTTCTATGGTAATTGTAATTTAACTCTGACTGGGTGAGTCAAAGAAATCATGGTCCACATATGCTAAAGAAATGTTAACTATTGTTTAAGCTATTTAGACATGGCAACCTTACTTGATAGGATGAAAGCTTATTATTCAAACTAATTAATGCAACCTTAAGTTCTTAATAGAGAAATGAATTACAACACTAGACTAATAAAAATGATGGCTAAGTTGCTTAGTTATGATTATAAAATTCATTACAAACTAGGTTAAGAGAATTCGGCAACTGATGCACTATTAAGAGTAGCAAACAATTATAGTCTTGATGTGTTATTTATACCACAGGTTGAGCTATAGGATGAAATAAAAAATGCAATAATTGGGCATAATTATATAGAGAAAATTAGCAAGTTAGTAGTAAAAAATTTAGAGCATCTTATTCTTGGTTGAATGGATTGATTCTTTACAAAAATTAGATAGTAGCGCCACTAAATTCTAAAGTAATTGCATAATTATTATAGGCATTTCATGATTCCACATTAGTGAACATTCTAGAGTCCTACACACATATAAGAGTTTGAAACAATAATTTTATTAGCCCTTCTTACATCAAAATGTACAATAATATGTTTCTTCTTGTGATATTTATCATAGAGCCAAATTAAAACTCTCGCTCTAGTAGGACTCTTTCAACCTTTACCCATTCCATGTCAAAATGTAGGATGACATTACCATGGATTTCATTAAAGGTCTTCCAACTTCTAATGGTAAAAAATAGCATTTTTATGGTAGTACATCGTCTTAACAAATCAATATATTTTTTTTGTCTTTAACTCATCCCTTTATTGCCAAAACATTAGCTAAATAATTTATGGATAGGGTGATAAGAACAATTATTAGAGATCGAGACATAATGTTCATTAGTAATTTTTGGCATAAGTTCTTTAAACTCTTAAGAGCTCAACTAAAAATGAGTTTAGCCTACCTTCCATAAACTGATAAACAATCAGAGGTAATAAACAAATGTGTGGAGCAATACTTAAGATGTTTTGTTCATCAGTAGACCCACAAATGGAGTTCGCTAATTCCATGGGTTGAGTTTTGGTATAACATAGCATATCATGCTTTTTATAGATATAATACCATTTTAAGATCTATATAGTTAACTTCCATAAATTATTCCTTATTATCAAGTGGGCTTATCACTTATGAATAAAGTTAATCAAAGTTTAGCTTCAAGAGATGAGTTATTACGGTAGCTTACAACTATACAGTGTGAACAACCGAATGAAATAATAGTAGATGCTAAATTAAGAGATGTTGATTTTAAAGAAGGAGACATGGTATAGTTAAAGCTCCATCCCTATCGACAATAATTAATTTTTAGGAGAGCCTTCTAAAAGCTAGTAAGTTGATTTTATTGTCATTTTTAAGTTGAGAAAAAAATTGAAAAAATGGCTTATAAACTTAAGTTACCTAAAGAATCTCATGTGCACCTAGTCTTTCATGTATCCTTGCTTAAGAAAAGAATAGGTGGTACAATTGATGCCACTATTGAGTTGCCACCTATCATAGGTGATGGAGGACTTATTCTTGAACTTGAGGCTATTGTGGATACTCGTTGGGTAAAAAAAGGAGCCCATTTTGTAGAAGAAAGCTTGGTTAAGTAGAAATATCTTCCTTTAAATGATGCAACTTAAGGAAATAATGTGGAATTACATGACAGATTCATGAATTTAGATCTTGAGGATAAAGTCTTCGAGAAAAAGGGGGAAGAGGGGGGAGTATTATTAAGTCAAGATGTTTTTAACGTACTTGTACTAGAAATCCAAAGTACATGTCTCACTAAAGTAAGTGATCGAATTTCCTTTTTGCATAAGTATAGCTCCAATAGCCAAACCTAAGGCATCACATTCAATTTTAAAAGTATTAGCAAAGTTGGGTAAAGAAAGTAAAGGGGCAGAAATCAACTTATCCTTAAGCGTGTTAAATGCTTCGTCTTGTGCATCTCTCTATTTGAGAGCGATAATAGTGCTAAAATCATGTACAAATCTTCTATACAAATTTGCCAATCCATAAAATAAATGAACTTTTTCAACTGGCTTAGGTGTATGCCATTATTTAATTACCTTAACCTTTATCTACTTCAATGCCTTGCACACTTACTACAAACCCTAGGAAAACAAGTTTACTTATGCAAAAAGAACATTTCTTAAGGTTAGTGAACAATCTTTCCTTACATAAAAGATAAAAAACCAAATGTACATGTTTAAGATTCTCATATATGAGTTAGTGAACATTTCTTAAGGTTAGTGAACAATCTTTCTTTACATAAAAGATAAAAAACCAAATGTACATGTTTAAGATTCTTATATATGAGTTACTATAAACAAGTATATTATCAAAATAAACAATTACAAATTTCCCTAAAAAAGCACACAAAATAGGGTTCATTAATCTTATGAAAGTGTTAGTATAGGTGTTATGCCCTAGAGGTCGATCATATATTTGACATTGTAAATTATCCTAAATGGCAATAAAAGAATATTCTATAATATAAAGTATTTATTTAATGAATATTTATCCATTAGCATCTTGTTAAACAAATTTATTATCAAGAGTTGGCAATATGAGCTACAAATTTATTTAGTTCGTTTGCTATAAAATGTTCATAGTTGAATAATTAACATTTGGATAATATTAATTAAACTATCACCTTTGTCTATTTTCCTTGATTAGTATGTGATACTAATAGTGGGAGGTAGCGAGTCTTATACTACTTGATATAAGATATCAAAATAGACATGTGGATACTCATGTGATGGGTGGATCGAACAATGATGTTAGATTTATGATTGCATGGATGTTCACTTATTGTCAGCAATCATAATCTAGGTCATAATGGTGCATATAGTCTTTAACTTGAGTGATGTAGGTTAAATTAATACCCTAGTCCTTAAGACTAAGTATAGAGTAAGTAAGGTCTCGAACATTGGGGAATTTGGAGTAAATTTTATATTAACTGGGCAAATACTCAGATGGATAGGTAAATAATATTAAAATATTATTAATTTGTTCTAATTAAAGATTACTAAATTATTAACTACTCTAATTAAATTAAATAAACTAACACTGATTTTAATAATGAATGTTAGAATTATAATTAAAAAATAATCGAGAACTATAAAAGTTAACAAGCTTATAAAATTGCATTTATTGATTGGAAAGTATAGCCAATGATCCTTAAAAACAACTCTCATTGTCAATTAGGGGTGTTTTCATTTAGAGTCCATATGCACTCTCATGAAATTACAGAGATAAACAAAAACCATAAAGTTCTATGCCAATTCTTAATCCTTTAAAGTGAATTTTTTGTCTCCAAGTATTATTCTAACATTTAAGTAATTTTAATTGCATTTCCACCAAAATGACCCAATTCTTCATTATGGACAATTGATTGACAAGTTATACATGGTGATCAAACATACAAAACACATCCCAACTCTCAATTGAAATTAAATCAATCATAAAAGATAAAAAATAAAAATGTAGTTCATAGATTAATTCATTAATGTAATTCTACAAATAAAGACTTAGCCAAAATACATAATAAATAAAGTCAAGAATAATAAGGAAGAGTTTGTAAACATCAAGTAACTAAATAGAAAAAAAAAGGAAAAAGATTGAATTGATAAACCCTTTACTACTCTTCTAGAAATTGCTTGATATTAAATGATCCTTTTGACATCTTCCTTGAGTTTTTGGCTATATTCTCTTTTCTTCTCACTTTAATTTCTTATTAATAAAACTAGGAAATGATATTAACATTTATAAGTAAAAACTAAGTTTTTTTTTCATGCCTAAAATGAAGCCAATTTCATGTATTTATAGGCTTCTTTTCATCCAAATTTGTGCCCCTTTAAATAGATGTAAATGTGAAAAGGTGTGTTAAAGAGGTGTGAAGAATAAATTGGCACCACTGTGTCGACTTGGCACTAAATATCTCTGTCACAACTCAGCATGGGTGTGATGAGTTGGCACGGTCTCTAACTTCATCTTATGGTTGATGATGACTCAGCACGGGTGTACTAAGTCAACTCAAGGCTTATTGTCATGACTCGATAGTAATGTGCTGAGTCAGCACCCCTCTCTCGAGCCTCCTTTTGACTTTCCATGCCTTATACTTCATTCTCGTTAGTGCAAATACACTTTCATGCATGAATTAATCCTAAAAAAACCTAAAAAAACACAAAATTAACATAAGAACAACATAAAAAAAGAAATAGAAAGAATGCATAAAAACATAAACAAACATAATTAAAAACTAAAGAAAACTAAGTTATAACTACCCTAAAGAACTATGCTAATTTGCATTATAACACTAAGGTGACACGGTCATCCATATTTGAGTGGTTAGGGTTTATTACCACTTACACACTTGTGTTAATCACACATAAGTATATAGTATGAGATGACTTTAGTTGGTTATATATAAGGATGAGTGTTTGACCAAGATGGGATTCATTACTTAGAGTGAACCGAGATAAGATCCTATGCTATCTAAGTCTTTTCTTGATGAATAAGTTCTTAGACAAGACAAACATGATATAGTTTAAAAGAGTTTTAATACTAGAAAAGTGTTTTTAGTATTTATTATATTTTATCAAGAATTAAAACTTGAGATGAGGTCATATGATGTAGTTATTAGAGTTTGACTAAACCTTCACTCTAGGCTAGGATTTTAGTGCACAATAATTATGACCAAAAGGTTCGTATGAATGACTATATGCATTCATTTATAATTGGGTAGTTTTGATATCGATGCTAGTGGTCACTCACAACTTATGAGAACTAAATGTGTATAATTGGGTTTTTATATTTATATTTGAAAGTAGTTTTTAATAATATCAAGTGTTGATATTATTTTCTCATTGCCAATTAGATATGAAGCTAGTAAGTCACACCTAAAAGAGTTTTACTAAATCACCATCAATATTAATATAGTTATTAATTAAAGTGTTTGCTCAATTAATTATAATTAATGGAATTAGATTTATGTTTTAAACAATGATTCTAGCATATCATGAAATATAATTCAAGCAAGGGTTTAATTATTAATTTATACATAATTAATATGAGATACTAATTAATGCATTAATTTATTAAATTAATAGTATAAATATACATTGTTTCTATTTAGACTTGGATAAATAGCCCAAGTAGTTTGGCCTAGGCCTAAAAGAATTTTAGACTAAAGATTAATCCAAAATATTAACAAATCCCATGAACCTAATCTAGGCCCACTTATTTGATGGATTGGGTTTAGGCCAAGTGTTGGCCTAATTACCAAGCCTAAGTTTATAAAGTGATATAGTCAAATTTGGCATATTAGGCACATTAAATCTTTAATGCATATAAATATTTGACTTTATCAAATAAAGATTAGGTTGCATTGACAAGCGTAAAAAGATGAATGTAGACAAATACATGAGATGTACTTTCTACATACTTCTTTTTGTACACTAGTGATTTATACAAGTGGTATGCTTATTATGCCAAGTGGCATGCTTGTTATGTAATGGGTGATGAGTTGTTTCCTTTTTATACACATATAACCTAAGAGAGTTTTTATGGTTATGTAAAAAAAGTTAGGAGATATACTAAAATATAAAAACATCATCTACATAATATAAAACCCTAAGTGTTCTTATAAAAGATTAAGTTAATGCAAGTTTTGTGAGGGTTAATTGAGAGGATACTTGCTACTAATCAAATCAAGGTAAGAAGGTGATTTGGTGAAGCTTTGGTGTTTTAACTTAGAGGCCTTTCATTTGCAAGGCTAAAGCTTTTGATTCAAGTGCTAAACCTCAAGCACCTTAAGCGTATAGATCTTTACTATTATGGTCATCAAACTAGGAGTTTTTAAGTTTTCTTAAACTTAGAGTTTTCTAGGTTTATATATATATATATATATATTGTCTTGGTATTTAGTTATGTGTAATATGAAAAATGGATCCTTGGGAATGAAATTCTTCATGTTCAGAAGGGTTATGCAAGTAAAAGTTTTAAAATTTTGCCCCACTTAGGCTTCTGCTCACTACACATATTTCCAATGCCTAAGTTGCATAACCAATTCCTTTAATTGGTATTAAAGCTCCTTTTTTGCACTTTACACATACTAAATTCATTAATAATTGTAAGTGATGTGATTATACTTGATGTTGGTTGCAAGTGTTGTGGCCTAGCATGCTTAAAATGTGTGTTTTTATGTTTAGGACAATAAGTTACATGCTCTGAGACACATCTGTGTATCAAGGCTTGTCTAATTCCGTCTAAATAGGTATATTGTTACACATCCTAAGGCATGGTTATGTGCCAGGGTGTGTCAGCATATGGATAACATATTTTTTTCTTGTTTTATATGCTTTGAAAATTATTATAACATGCAAGATTTGTATTTTATTTGATGTTTGCTTGACATACATATAAGGAATGATCATGGACTTAGGTTACAGTCTTTGGTTTGTAATAATAATTAATTTTATTATATGATATGTAATTAAATGTTGATTATATAGAATTAGGATGTAACATTAGCTTTGGTATGCCAAAGATTGAATGTAAATCACAAGAATTGTGACATGGAGCTTGAAGTGTTCAAGTTGGAGCTCGTGAAGATAGTAACAAGGAATTTCATGCTTTGAAGATTTATCTTGAGTTTAGCTCATTTTGTAACTTATTTTAAGAGTTAGAATATGTTTAGAAAATGTTCATGATCACTCCTTATTTGTGCATCCATTTATGCATATTCTATGTATATATGTGATTGTAACATGCAATATATGTATATGATACATATAATCGGTTAATGTGCAAAGTGAGACCTTAATTAAAGACCCAAAAATCTTCCAAAATAAATTTAGGTCTTAACTCTCCATTGAAGCAATGACATGCAAAGTTTTAGACAAATATACTTCGGATATGGATACATAGGGTTGTATATTTGTGCTAAGAGATCCTTGTAGGGTTCATTGTTAAGCATGGGATGTTGTGAATTTATAGACACACTATATGCCAAGAATGGCAAATAAGCATACCTGAGGTGTGTAGTGTTCAAATCTATATATTACATTGATTCAATAGTATGGACTAAACTAATGTAAAGAGACCAAGAATGGAAATTATATGTTCCTAAGGACTCTAAGCATTAGGAGCTGAATTGATTGAACCTCATATGAGATATGATGAATAAGAGTTATTCATTTAATGAATATTAATATTCTAAGAATTGAAATTATGCTTACATAAGGAATATTACTAATTCATCAAGAATTCAATCACCCACTAGAAAACCTATACAATAAAGGTTTTCATTTCCTATTTTGGAAGTGTATGATTAGATAAAATAGTGGGAAACCATTATGATTAAATACCAAATCTAATAGTGTTAACAATGTCACTATAATTAATAATCTTATTATATTTTATAACAATTTGATAATATGAATTCTTCAAACCCACTAATCATCATTCTTGATAATAATAGCATAATTGGACATAATCTTACTAATTGGCTTCATAATCTAAAAGTTGTTTTAGCCTCCGAACGAATTATATATGTCTTGGAACAAAGTCCTCTCGGACCCTTTCCACTTAATGCTACTTAAGAGGAATGTGACACTTTTGAAAAATAGAAAGATGAAGACATGCAAGCATGTTGTATTATATGGGCTTCCATGAGCAATGAAATTCATAGGCAACATCGGAAGTACATTATTGTAAAGGAAATCTTACTTCACCTACGATAGTTGTTTGGTGAACAAAGCAGCACCACTAGACTAAGTGGCTTTTCTAAGCTAAAATGGAGGAAAGAGAGGATGTTGGTGCTCATTTGAACTCTATGATTCATTCCATTAAGGAACTTGAGTGTCTAGATTTTATGATGGATGCTCAACTCTAAATGGATTTAATCTTACAATCCTTTTCGAAGTCATTTAGGTAAACTATTGCCAATTTCCATATGCATAAAATTAAGTCCACTCTTATGGAATTATTAAACATACTAGTGATAGCCCAAAAGGCTATTCATAATGAAAGGGGAAGGAAGTTACTTTGGTTGCCTCTTCTAGTAGGATAAAGAAGAGCAAGGGCAAAAAAAAAAAAGCTAAGGAAAGAGTTCCTAAAGTTTTAGGAGGTATAAATAAGAACAAAGAAAAAAAAAGTTAAGAACAAAGGCAAAGGAAAGTGTTTCTATTGCCAAGTAGAGGGACATTAGAAGAGAAATTGTTCTAAATACATTGAGTCTATCAAGACTAAAGGATGTGTTATCAATATTGCAACATGATGATTACTATGTTGTCAAGAATTATCCAAGCTAATATTCTCAATTTGCATGAGAATAGGTCAACCAATAATAGTTGCTAATTTATTATTATTTATTTCATTATAATATCAGTTGTTGAGTCCTTATTAGTAGCAATAATAATCTAAAGTTTAGGAGTATTACTTAAACTCTATGTATTTAAATTTTTGAAAATTCAATAAAGGCAAGCACATTATTATCCAAACTTTTTGGTCTATTCTCACACTATGAGAATCCTATTTTCTAAGGCATTTGTAATTTAACTCTAATTATGTCCTATCATTTATTGTATATGAATTCCTATAAATTACACTTAAATTTCATAATTAGACCTATAATAAGAATAAAACTGATTAGCAAATTCATAAAATTTATATAGTACACCAAAAGAAAGTAAAAAAAAAAAAGAAGGGGAAGCAATATGAATACCTAGAGAACACACTTTTTTTAGAAAGAAAAAAATATTAACAAAAGGTATAAGACTATGAGAAAGATAGAGAACAAAGTTAAATGAGAATAAAAAGATAGAGGGTCAAAAAATAATTATATTTTAAAAGGTTAATTTTGTCAAAATAAAAAAATAAATTTTTAAAAAAGTTAGAAATCATAACTGATAGAATTAGTAACTAATTCGGAATCAATCAACTATCATATGCTAATTAAAAAACTTTGCCAAATAGTTTTTTTCAATTTTTAAACAATAAACCTATATTAGTTTCTCTACTCAATTCAACCAAATATTGTCCATATATAATCAAACATGTAATTGGAGTCTTGTGATCTTAAATTGCATAATTCTTGTATTCATACCATTCAATATGGTTAGGGGTGTGCAACAGATGGGTTAGTTCAGATCGTCAAACTATAAATCCGATCGGATAATTGGAAGTATGTATTGAAAGTGAGCTTAGCTGAATTATTATATAAAATTGATAGTTTAGGTAATCGAGTAAGATCAATTTAATCGGTTTGGGAGAATGGGTTAGGCCACTTAGGTTGGGCTTTTATTTGTTGGGCTTCCACATATAAGTATTAAACATAACTATAATATTCTTTGTATTTTTTTACTATTACTAGCCCATTATTAATGGGCTTCGATTTATATAATGTTTACATACAAATAATGGGCTTTCACTACCTAAAATAATGGGCTTCGATTCACATCATATTTACAAATAAAAGAATGGGCTTCTAGCCTTCCATAACCCAAAATAAAGTACTATACTATAGTTAGTTACAAAAAGAATTTTTAAAATTGCATACACAATTTAAGTGGGAATTGAGACATGGACAATTGCAGCAAAAAATATCTTCCACCACAATATAGCTTCTACCACTTTGTATTCTCTTTAATAAAACAAAAATTGTATTTGTATAGGTAGCAACAAAAAATTCAAAAGTTAGCAAGTCTATCCTACAAAGCACAATTTCAATTAATCAATTCTAAATATGGAATTGGATAATAAAAAAAATTCACATTAAATAACTATGAATTTGAGGCTCAGTTTGTAAATATTTCAGTACAAGAATACTAAATGTCAAATATTTAGTAGGAGGTAAACAAATCCAAGTTGTTTACCACTAAAGATATTTGAGTAAATTGTGATTCATAATACTACAATTTAAGAGGTGGAAGGACATCATCATTACCTCAAATTCAAATAATAATAATTAGAAGTAACACAAAAGAAAAAACATAAAAAAGAGGCTCAGTTACATAAAATACAGAACTAGCAAGCTTTGAGAAATATGACGCTTAGAGATATTAAATCATGTCATATTTTAGGTAACAACAATCAAATTTCACCAATGAAACTTAAACAAGTATTCTTTTGACATCTGACATAATGGTAGAAGCTTCATCATCACCTTATAATAAAAGAAAGTTGGATCCTTAATCTAATATTAGGCTTATATGTGAATAATTATGTATTGTAGACTGTCATATAAGGTGAGCCCATTTAAAAGTGATCATATGGATTTGGATAATTTGGAATTTAATGTATCTAAAAGGTGTGAGGCCTTTAATGTGTAGAGACTAATGAATAATTTCTATTTTAATTATGGGCTAAAATAGAAATACCAATAGATAACAGAAAGTTATCTATATATAAGTGGTTATGGTCCTTAGGTCATATGTATTGATTTCCTATTCTTTCTAAATCCCATCATTAGAGAGAAAATCTAAAGGCATTCTTTTAGAAAATGTACTAACATAAAAGGCTAGCCGCATGACTATAAAAGAATTAATCATGAATTGAGGTATGCTTTTGCTACTATATGTATTATGATTTTTATTGATTTAACATAAGATTAGGGTTTTAGGGTTTTATTTAATTTGGAAATTTTCCTAACAAGTGGTATAAGAGCTGCTCATGTTGAATTAATGGAAACTATTTTTATAAGTTTAATGAATTTGATTTTTTGGATATACATAATTTTATTAAATTAAATATTAATTTTGATTCTATGAAATTATGTAAAAAGGTTTATTGAATTTATGTGTATATACATGAATTTTTTGTTTTATTATTCATGCATATATATGTTTGGTTTTTAGGTTCATATAGGACAGTTCTTTAAATGAATTTAATTGATGATTATGCTTTAACTAAAAAAAATGAATTGTTTTGTCGTTTGGTCCACTGTTTATATATAAATATTTCTATATATCTATTGATTATATACGTTTATATAATTATTACCATTTGCAATTTAATGTTGCTTGCTAAGGTGTGGCTATGGTTTAACTTTTGTATGGCCCACAATTTTGCTCCATTATCATATACATGCACTCTGGGGTTATGGTTCTTAGCTATCGTGTGTGTGTATATATATATATATATATATATATATATATATATATATATATATATATATATATATATGGATTCAACTTCTTGATGAAATTTCTTCATTTATTTTTCCAGCTTTATGTCTTGTTGTGTATATGTATATGCATGTGAATATTTATTGGCAAATAGCAACATTTGCAAATTTTATTCTCTGCTTTGCAGACAGATGGATATTTGTTGATAAGAGAAACATACTACAAATTTTGGTTCTTTCTATTGATTTGCAAAATTGTGTGTATATATTTATGAGCATATGATTTTGGTGGATTAAAAAAAATTGCAGTAATACAATTAAAGAAATTTTTTTAGTGCAATTTATGCAATTACAATTTTAAATTCAAATATTGGTATGGTTATATATATTTTAAGATAAATTAATTAAGACAACATCTTATTAAAGTGAGCTCTCTTATTGAGATTAATTTATTTTAAAATATAAAAGGTTATGTGCATGTAACTTATGTGAGTATTTATCAGCATAAAGGAAGGTCAATATTTAATAAAATTGCATGTGTATTTGTGGTAATAAACATGTGATGATTATTTGGTTTTACATATGAATAATAAATTGGCCCAAAGAAAGATTTGTTGTTTAACATTTTCTTATTGTCAGTGTTTGATTAGTACACCAAGATACCACTTAGAAGTTAATATTAGTGTCCAAAGACAAAATATTAATGGAGTGTCCGGTATCTTGAGATGAGATTTACCTTTATTTGAATTTATTATTGATTTTTTTTTGGAACTTATATGAGCTTGTTTATGTTGTTTATTGTTCTCTATTTAGTTATGAATACTCATGCTAATATTAGTACTAATAACAATTACATTTTTATGCTTAATGGCACTAAGTTCAGGTCATGGAAACGGAACTTCTTAATTGTTCTCGAAGTCATGACAATCATGAAGGCCATTTTGAAAACTTTTATAAGCATAATGTCCAAAAGGATAAAAGATACAAAAGTTACAAATATAGCAGCTTAAAAGAAACTTAATGAACAAAAATGTAATAGTTATTTCTTCTGTGGAGCTGAAGAGCATAAAAGGAAGCATTACAAAGGCATGCTTCTTAATTTGGTTTATTCTAAGGTTAATTTAACTTCAGTGCGTAGACACACTTGGTGGCTAGATTCTAGTGCGAAAACTCACATCAATGTGTCTACATAGGGCTACCTGAGTTGCCAAAAGCCAAATGATGCTGAAAGATACATCTATGTAGGCAATGGCAAAAACGTTGAAGTTGAGGCAATAGGGAAATTTAGATTATTGTTAAAGACTGGATTTTACATTTATTGTACCATCTTTTAGATGGAATTTGATTTCCATTTCCACTTTAGACAAACTAGGTTATTCTTATCTATTTGGGAATGGAAAATTCAGTTTGTTTCATAATTCAAATTTGGTTGGTTCTGGTTCTTTATCAAGTTATGATAATCTTTATTCGCTTGATATTAATGCCTCATTTAATAAAACCCTACAAGCTAGTATATGAGGTATAAAATGAAAATTAATCGATGAGCATTCGACTGCATTATGCTATAAGAGATTAGGTCATATCTCTAAACGAAGAATAGAGAGACTTGTGTCTAATGAAATTCTTAACCCCTTAGACTTTATAGATTTTGATTTATGTGTTAACTATATTAAGGGGAAACAAACCAATAAAAGGAGATCTGAAGCCAAAAAAACCTTAGATGTCTTAGAACTTATGCATAAGATATTTATGGGCCATTCCTTATAGCTGCTTAGAATGGTCAACAATATTTTATAACATTCATAGGTGATTTTTCTAGATATGGCTACATATATCTCATTAATGAAAAGTCATAGTTGTTGGATGTGTTTAAAATCTATAAAGTTGAGGTTGAAAATCAACTTAACAAAAGGATTAAAAGAGTCAGATCTGGTCGTGGTGGTGAATACTATAGTAGATATAATGGTTTAGGTGAACAATGTCTAGGACCATTTGTTAAATTCCTAGAGGAGTGTGATATTGTCCTACAGTACATTATGTCGGGTTCACCCACTATGAATGGTGTTACTGAAAGATGAAATAAGACACTAAAGGACATGGTAAGGACTATAATTTCTTATTCTACCCTGCTAGAATCACTTTAGAGAGAAGCACTTAAAACTACAATATATATCCTTAATAGAGTTCCAACAAAAGCAACTTCCAAAACCCTTTATGAACTTTGGACTAGCAAAAAGCCCAATTTAAAGCACTTGCATGTTTGGGGATGTCTAGCTGAGGTAAAGCCTTATAGGCCTAATGAAAAGAAACTAGACTTAAGGATGGTCAGTTTCTATCTTATTAGATACTTTAAAAGATCTAGGGAGTTTAAGTTTTATGATCCCACAACAAAGTCAATTTTTTAGTCAGGAAAATCCCGATTCTTTGAGGATGTTGAGTTTGTGGAGGGAAATAAAGTTAAAGACTTTATCTTTGAAGGGGAATATGTTGATATTCACATAAGTGCTATTGGCATTAATTAGGATTCTATTCCTAACTTTGTTCAAGGCATAGCACACTAAGACAATGTTGGAGAACCTCTTATTCAAGAAATTGTTCCAAAGGAATAAACTTTACTGTCTTAAGAACTTATGCCATTAAGGAGATCCAATCAAGAAAAAAAAGTGTAATACTAAATGATTATATTGTATTTCTTCAAGAACATGAGGCTGGCATTAGAGTTATGGAAGATGATCCAATCAACTTCCATCATGCTATAGAAAGTTCTAATTCTCAAAAATGGATTGATGCCATGAATGAGGAGATAAAATCCATGAAAGACAATGACATATGGGATCTTATCCCATTGCCAAAAAGTGTGAAACCCATTAGTTGTAAATGGATATTTAAAACCAAGAAGGATTTGAAAGGCAATATGGAGAGGTATAAGGCACATTATGTTGCAAAGGGCTTTACAAAGAACAAAGGCATTGATTATAAAGAGACTTTCTCTCTAGTTTCTTCAGAACACTCTTTTAGAATTATAATGGAATTATTGGCATATTTTGATCTTGAGTTACATCAATGAAGGAATCGATTATGCTACTTAGACATTAAATGCTAAGTAGGGAAAATTTTAAAAATTTTCTCAACATAATCCTTGATCTCATCAAGAATTCCAATCCCAAGGATCTAATTTGCAATTTAACACATAGCTAATATAAATCAACATGTATAAATATAAAACTTAGAAAATCTAAATTGTGGAATACTTATAATTTCCCAAATGTTTGATGTAGACCATAAGTAATTTACTAAATGGTTGGCCCCTTTGATTCAACTCTTGAATTAACTCTTCAAGTCTCCTAAATGTGAGACCTCTACCTTGAAACACTAAAGATTCACTATTCACCTTCTTGCTTTGATTTGGTTAGATGCAAGTAGCCTTTCTCAATGACCCTTTGTAGACTTGCACTAACTTAATCTTAATTGCAAGAATACTAGAGTTTTTGAGTATATGTTGTTTGATTTGGTTTTGTGTCTCCACACAAAATTCTTAATTTTCTTACCTTAAAAACTTTTCTCAAGTCATCTATTTATATGTAGAGAAAAGGAATCCTGATGATGTCATTGCTTACATCACATGCACAACTTGCCATGCAAGTAAAGAATTGACATCATCATACTTGCCATGCAAATAAAAATTAACATCATCCATGACATCATCTTACTTGCCATACAAGTATAAAATTGACATCATCCATGAAATCACATTACTTTCTTTACATCTTAAATTAATCATTGGTCTAAAACCCTTTTGGTCCTAGGCCTAAACAACTTAGGCCATTAATCTAAGTAACAATATATATATATATATATATATATATATATATATATATATATATATATATATATATATATATATATATATATATATATATATATATATATATATATATATATAATTAATTAAATATTTTAATTAATATCTCATATTAATTAAGTACATTACTTGAATTAGATTTCATGATATGCTATAATCATTGCTTGAAGTATAAATCCAATTCTATTAATTATAATTAATTAATTAAACTCTTTAATCAATAATTAGATTAATATAAATCATGATTTAGCAAAGCTCTATTAGGTGTGACTTACTAGGTTCATGTCTAATTCGCAATGAGAAGATAATATTAAGACTTGATATTATTTAAAACTCCTTTCAAGTCTAAATGTGAAAATCCCAATTATACACATTTAGTTCTCATAAGTTGTAAGTAACCCTTAGCATCGGTATCACAACTAGCCAATTAGAAATGAATGCATGTATTGATTCACATAAACCTTTATTGTCATAATTACTATGCACTAAAATCCTTTCATTGGAAGATCCCGATATAGCCTAAAGTCAAGGTTTAGTCAAACTCCAATAGTTATATCATATGACCTTATCTCAAATTATATTCTTGATAAAATATAACCAACACTGAAACTTTTTCAGTTTGTGTCATATTTATCCTAGCCAGGAACTTATTGATTAAAAAAGAACTTAGATAATATAGGATCTAATCCATGTTCACTCCAGGAAATAAATCCCTTCTTGGTCGAACACTCATCCCTACACTCAACTGACTAGAGCCACCACACGCCATATACCCATGTGTGATTAACACAAGTATGTAAGTGGTAACAAACCCTAACCACTCAAATGTGGATGATCGTGTCACCTCAGGTCAAAGGACTACATGTAACATTATGACTTAAATTGTGATTGTTGACTATAAGTGAATATCCATACAATCACAAATCTAATACCACATTCGATCCACCCATCACATGAGTATCCACATGTCAAGTAGCATGACACTCACTACCTCCCACTATTAGTATTACATACTAATCAAGGAAAATAAATAGAGGTGATAGTATAATCAATATTACCTAAATATTAATTATACGACTATGAACAATTTATAGCATATGTACTAAATAAACTTATAACTCATATTATCAACTCTTGATAATAAATTTATTTAACATAATGCTAAGAGGTAAATACTCAAATAAATAAACACTTTATATAAATGAATATTTTATTACCATAAGGATAATTTATAATGTCATTATACATTTCAAGAATAGCACTAGGGCAAATCTATTCTAACAATCTCCCACTAGCATTGGCACTATTCACGACAATATTTAAGACCCATCTTCTCAAGATGATGCTCTAACTGTAACTGAGTGAGCACTTTGGTTAGTGGGTCAGCCACATTATCAGTCAAAGCTGCCTTTTGCACAACTATGTCACATTTTCCAATAAGTTCTATGATAATATGGAAGCACCTTTCTAGGTGTTTGGATTTTTGGTGAGACCTCAGTTTATTTGCCAAAGTAATGGCTCCATTATTGTTATAATAGAGAGGAATCAAGGACTCAATGGAAGGAACAACGTCTAGTTTGGTAATGAACTTCTTAATCCAAATAGTTTCTTTAGCAGTATCTGATGCAGCTATATACTCAACTTGTGTAGTGGAATCAGCTATGACACCTTACTTGTAACTCTTCCAGCTCACTACACCACCATTACAGATAAAAAAAAACCCAAAGATAGACTTTCTATCATCGATATCTGATTAAAAATTAAAATCTATGAAACCATCTATTTGTATATCACCTCCTTTATAAGTTAAGGCTAAATGTTTAGTCCTTCTCAAGTACTTAAAGATTGCCTTAATAGTTATCCAGTGTTCTAAACCTGGATTGGATTAAAACCTGTTAGTCATACTAACAACATAGGCAATATCAGGCCTTGTACACAACATAGCATACATTAAGCTTCCTATAGCTTAAGCATAAGGAACTTTAGCCATTTGCTCCATTTCCTTAGGTGTATTAGGTGACATACCCTTGGATAATGGACACCATGCCTAATAATAACAATCCTCTCTTGGAATCAAGCATGTTGAGCCTCTTCAACACCTTTTCGAAGTAAAGACTTTGGGTTAAACCTATCATTCTTTTAAATCTATCTTTATACACTTGAATGCTAAGAAAATAGGTAGCTTCCCCTAAGTCTTTAATGGAGAAAAATTTATGTAGCCATAGTTTCATATTTGTAAGCATGCCAACATCATTCCTAATTAATAATAATATCATCCACGTACAATACTAGGAAAGCAAATTGGCGCCCATTAACCTTTTTCTACACACAAGGCTCATCTTCATTTTTTATAAAACCAAATGATCATATGGCTTCATCAAAATGATGATTCCAACTCCTTGAAGCTTGCTTTAGACCATAAATAGATCTATTAAGCTTGCACACTTTGAAACTTTCTTTAGATTCATAACCTTTAGGTTGTTCCATATAAATCTCTTCCTTAACATAACCATTGAGAAAAGTAGTTTTGACATCCATTTGCCAAATCTCATAGTCATAGTGTGCAGTAATGGCAAGAGTATCCAAATGGATTTAAGCATGGCTACTAATGAGAAGGTCTCCTCATAGTTGACCCCTTGCCTTTGGAAAAATGCTTTTGCTACAAGCCTTGCTTTGTAGGTATCAACCTTTCCATTTGCACAAATCTTTCTCTTGAAGATCCATTTACAACCTATAGGTACGATACCTTCAGGTGGATTAACAAGTGCCTAGACTTGGTTTGCATACATGGAATCCATTTCAGATTTCATTGCTTCAAGCCATTTAGAAGAATCTTTATCTGATAAAGCCTCTTCAAATATTGTAGGATCATCATCATGATGTTTTCTTTATGCATATGTAACTCTTGCATATCATGTAGAGAACCATATCTCTACAGTGGATGAGATACTTTACCTGACTTTCTATGAGTTGGTGTGATGATACTTTCAGTAGGATTAGACTTTTGGGATTGATCTGTATCCATTTGATCAATTTGATTGGCATCATTAAAAGACTCTTCTTCTAATGTTATCTTCCTTCCTTTACCACCTTTTTGAAGAAACTCTTTCTCAAGAAATATGGCATATCTACTTACAATAATAACTTGCTTAGTAGGAAGATAGAAATAATATCCTGAACTATCTTTAGGATATCCAATAAATCTGCCTTAAATTGACCTTACATCTAATTTGTCTATTTTTAACCTTTTGATGAAGGTTAGGCATCCCCAAATCTTAACATGCTTGAGACTTGGTGCCTTACTATGCCATATCTTATATGGTGTGGTTGAAACAGACTTAAATGGAATGCGGTTTAATATGTAAACAGCAGTTTGCAATGCAAAACCCCAAAAGAAAGTAGGCAAATCTATATAACTCATCATTGATTGAACCATATCTAATAGAGTTTGATTCCTCCTTTCAGACACACCATTGAGTTGAGGTGTTCTGGGTGGAGTTAGTTGTGATATAATGCTATGTTCCTTAAGGAACTCCATGAATTGGGTACTTAAGTATTCATCTCCTCAATCCAATCGAAGAATTTTAATACTTTTCCCTATTTGGTTCTCTACTTAGACTTTGAATTCCTTGAACTTTTCAAAGGATTCACTTTTATGTTTTATCAAATACAAGTGTCAAAACCCTGATAGATCATCTATAAAGGTAATGAAGTAGTAGAACTGCCTCTTGCCATTTGGTTAAATGGCCCACATACATCATTATGTATAATTTCCAAAATTTCTTTAGCTCTTTCCATTTGTCCAACAAATGGTGATCGGGTCATCTTGCCTTGGATACAAGCCTCACAAATCAAATTGGATGCAGATTCAAGATTACTCAAGATTCCCATCCTTTCTAACTTTATGATTCTGTTTTCCTCAATATTACTTACACGTAAGTGCCATAGATATTTCAAATTAGAGGCATTATCAATTAGCATTGTATTCACAACATTCATATTAGTTGGATAATGATTGTTATTGGATTTATTATCAATATAATAAAGACCATGTAATACATAACCTATGCCAACTATCTCATTATCAAAGTAGATAGTACATACATCTATTTTAAATAAAAATTTATAACCTTTTCTAGTCATACTAGAAATAGAGATGATGTTCTTATAATCATTAAGTACATATAAAACATTGTCCAACAAGAAAACATGGTTATACAAGTTAATAGAGGTGGTTCCCATAACTTTAGCAGCAAGACTTGCTCCATCTCCAAGTTTAAGAGTTAACTCATTTGACCCTAACCTTCTTTCATTTGCTAGATCCTATAAGGAAGAACATATGTGAGAACTAACATCGATATCCAATACCCATACATTAGATGAGCTCTTAAAACATTTAGAAATAAATAAACTAGAGAAAGTCTCACCTTCTCCAAACTTTTCCTTTGCTTTAGTCTGAAGAGACTTAAGGAACTTTGGACAATTTCTTTTCTAATGTCCCTCTGCATCATAAAAGAAAATTTTCCCTTGTTAGTGTTCTCAACCTTCTTTTTGTCTTTATTCTTTTTCACACCTCTTGAAGCTTTAGGAACTTTTCCTTTAGCTTTCTTACTTTTGTTGCCCTTACTCTTCTTAGTCCTACTAGAAGAGGCAACCAAAGCCACATCCTTCCCTTTCTCATTGTGAATAGCCTTTTGGGCTATCACAAGCATGTTTAATAGTTCTGTAAGGGTACACTCAATCTTATTCATATGGAAATTTACAATAGATTGCCCAAATGAGTCTGGAAGGGATCGTAAGATCAAATCTATTTAAAGTTGAGCATCCATCGTAAAATCTAGACTCTTAAGTTCCTTAATGGAACAAATTATAGAATTCACGTGTGCTCCAATATTATCACCTCCCTTCATTTTAGCACGAAAAAGCCACTTAGATATCTTATATCTAGTGGTCCTACTTTGTTCACCAAATAACTTTTGTAGGTGAAGTAGGATTTTCCTTACATTAATGTACTTCTCATGTTGCCTTTGAATTTCATTACTCATAGAAGCCCACATAATGCAACATGCTTGCATATCATCATCTTTCCATTTTGCAAGAGTGTCTTATTCCTCTTGGGCAACATTGGGTGGAAGGAATTTGTTCCAAAACATATAATATGCATTCAGAGGCTAAAACAACTTTGAGATTACATAGCCAATCAATAAAATTAGGTCCAACAAGTCTATTGTTATCAAGAATGATGCTTAATGGGTTTAAGGATCTCATATTATCAAATTTCTGCAAAAGCATAACAAGATTGATTAGTTCCATGACATTGTAATAATTCCATTAGATTTGGTCTTTAATCGTAATGGCCTCCCATTAACTTGGCGAATTCTACACTTTCAAAGTAGTAAATGGAAATCCCTTGTGGGATGGATTTCTAGTGGGTGATGAAGTTCTTAATGAGTCACTAATATTCCTCAGGTACACATTTTCATTCTTGGAATATTAGTTCTTATTAAGTGAACAACTCTTGTTCATCACATCTCATGTGAGATATCATCAATCTAGCTCCTAATGTTACAAGCCTCAGGTAAATATTACCATTCTTGGCCTTTGGCATTAGTTAGGTCCACACCATTGGATCAATAAAGTGCATAAACTTAAACACTAATACTTTAGGTATGCTTCTTTGCCATTCTTGGCATATAGTGTGTTTATACACCCACAACATCTCATGCTTAACAATAACATTATATAAATCTCTTAGGCCTTATGCACACCCCTATGTATCCATAGTCGATGAACATAATCCTAAAACCATACAAGTTATTGCTCCAATGGAGAGCCTAGACCTAAATTTGCTTGGAAGATTTTTGGGTCTTTAATTTTAGGTCTCAATTTGCACATTAGCCAATTTTCATTGCATACATCACATATATACATTGCATGGCATTTTTACACATATACATATCACATATGTATGTAGCATATATATCACATATATACATAGAACATGCAAAATGGATGCACAAATGAGGAGTGATCATGGGCCTTTCTTAAGTTAATTCTATCTTTTAGAATAAAATGGGCCTTGTCTCCTTAGACTTTGACACTAGGGGCTTAAGAATAGCCTTGGACATCATCATCATCATGGACCACCATCTTGAACACTTCAATCTTCTTACCACAACTCTTGTGATATACATTCAATCCTTGGCATACCAAGGTGAATATTACATCCTAGTTCTATGTAATTAACATTTAATTACACATCAAATAATAAAATTAATTATTATTACAATTATAAGGATGTAATCTAAGTCCATGATCACTTCTTGCATGTAATGATGAATTTATAAAATTAAACAAGACATGGATCAATTAATTATAATCACAAACACTTGCAATTATAGATTAATTATAAATTAATAATAACATATATTATTATTAATAATATTATTAATAATTTAATATGCCATATTAAATTTAATAAAATATATTATTATTAAATTAGCATGTGTAAAATGCAAAAAAATGCTCTGATACCAATTGAAGGAATCGATTACACTATTTAGACATCAAATGCTAAGTAGGGAAAATTTTAAAAATTTGCTCAACATAATCCTTGATCTCATCAAGAATTCCAATCCTAAGGATCCAATTTACAATTTAACATATAACTAATATACATCAACATGTATAAATACAAAACATAGGAATCTAAATTATGGAATACTTATAATTTCCCAAGTGTTTGATATAGACCATAACTAATCTACTAAATGGTTGGCTCATGTGATTTAACTCTTGAATTAACTCTTCAAGTTTCCCAAATGTGAGACCTCTAGCTTGAAACACCAGAGATTCACTACTCACTTTTTTGCTTTGATTTGGTTAGATGCAAGAAGTCTTTCTCAATGACCCTTTGTAGACTTGCACTAACTTAATCTCAATTGTAAGAATACTAGAGTTTTTGAGTATATGTTATTTGCTTTGGTTTTGTGTCTCTAAACAAAATTCTCAATTTTTTTACCTTAAGAACATTTCTCAAGTCATCTATTTATATGTAGAGAAAAGGAATCCTTATGATGTCATTGCTTATATCACATGCACAACTTTCCATGCAAGTAAAGAATTGACATCATCAATACATCATTTTACTTGCCATGCAAGTATAAAATTAACATCATCCATGACATCATCTTCTTACCATGTAAGTTTAAAATTGATATCATCCATGACATTATCCATGACATCGTCCATGACATCATCCATGACATCATCCATGACATCATCCATGACATCATCCATGAAATCATTCATGACATTGTCGATGTCATCATCCATGACATCACATTACTTTCTCTACACCTTAAATTAATCTTTGGTCCAAAACCCTTTTAGTCCTAGGCCTAAACAACTTAGGTCATTAATCTAAGTAACAATATATATATATATATAATTTAATATTTTAATTAATATCTCATATTAATTAAGTACAAATTAATTATTAAACCCTCACTTGAATTAGATTTCATGATATGCTAGAATCATTGCTTGAAGCATAAATCTAATTCTATTAATTTTAATTAATTGATTAAACTCTTTAGTCAATAATTAGATTAATATAAATGGTGATTTACCAAAGCTCTATTAGGTGTGACTTACTAGGTTCATATCTAATTCGCAATGAGAAGATAATATCAACACTTGATATTATTTGAAACTCCTTTCAAGTCTAAATATGAAAATCCCAATTATACACATTGAGTTCTCATAAGTTGTGAGTCACCCCTAGCATCGATATCACAATTAGCCAATTAGAAATGAATGCATGTGTTAATTCACACGAACCCTTATGGCCATAATTACCATGCACTAAAATCCTTTCATTAGAAGATCTCAATATAGCCTAAAGTAAAGGTTTAGTCAAACTCTAGTAGTTATATCATATGACCTCATCTTAAGTTTTATTCTTGCTAAAATTTAACCAACACCGAAACTCTTTCAGTTCGTGTTATATTTATCCTAACCAGGAACTTATTGATTAAGAAAGAACTTAGATAGCATAGGATCTTATCTCGGTTCACTCCAGGAAATGAATCCCTTCTTGGTTGAACACTTATCCCTATACTCAACTGACTAGAGCCACCACACGCCATATACCCATGTGTGATTAACACAAATATGTAAGTAGTAACAAACCCTAACCACTCAAATGTGGATGACCGTGTCACCTCAGGTCAAAGGACTATATGCAACATTATGACCTAGATTGTGATTGTTGACTATAAGTGAATATCCATGCAATCACAAATCTAACATCATGTTTGATCCACCCATCACATGTGTATCCACATGTCTATTCTGACATCTCATGTTAAGTAGCATGACACTCACTACCTCCCATTATTAGTATCACATCCTAATCAAGGAAAATAGACATAGGTGATAGTCTTATCAATATTACCTAAATATTAATTATTTGACTATGAACAATTTATAGCAAATGTACTAAATAAATTTGTAACTCATTTTATCAACTCTTGATAATAAATTTATTTAATATAATGCTAAGGGGTAAATACTCAAATAAATAAACACTTTATTTAAATGAATATTTTATTGCCATAGGAATAATTTATAATGTCATTATACATTTCAAGAATGGCACTAGGGCATATCTATACTAACAATCAAATGGATGTAAAGGTAATGTTTCTCAATAGAAACATTGATGAGACAATTTACATAGTGCAACCAAAAAACTTTAAGTCTAGAAACCTAAAGAACATAATTTGCCAACTTAAGAAATCCATCTATAGACTAAAGCATGCATCTCGACAATGGTATTTCAAGTTTCATCAAGTAATAATCTCATTTGGTTTTGAGGTGAATTTAGTTTATCATTATATATACCTTAGGTTCTATGGGAACAAATATATTTTTCTATTTTTATATATTGATGACATTTTGCTTGCTAGAAAGGATATAGTCTTATTACATGAAATAAATAGCTTTCTAACTAAGAACTTTACGATGAAAGATCTTGGTAATGCCTCTTTTGTGTTAGGTATCCAAATACACCGAGTGTTAATGAAATGCACTAGGTCAATCATGTATGACCATGTTTTAACTTTATCCTTTTATTAATAAAGAGGCATTTTCATTATCATTTTATATTGTGATAATTACTTGAATAGTCAATTCTTCCTAAGGTCATCAAGTATGTGACTTGATAGTAAAATCTTTAGATTAAATATGAGTTCTATTCAAATTATCCCCAGTCATCATAATGTATGAAGGCTAGTATGGTGTTGATTAATGATTATATTTTACTAATCATGAATATGAGATATTAAGTTAACTTATAGGTACTTATTTGAGAAATAATATGCTGGATTGACCCATCATGAGAATAATACATAGATAATTGTCATATGTAATTCTCATCATTGTAATATTAATTTAGTCCTCTAACCTTGAAATCATTATGGATTTCTATATAACTGTTTTGTATTTTGACACAATTTAACGTTATCTTTAACCGAATGATAAAATATATTGTTGTTGGATATGAAATGAGCTATATAAGGAATGTGAGTGATTGAGAAGGAATTTAGCCCTTATTTAATCTAAGTAAGATATCTATGGGCCCCTTGATAAGATAGATTGAGGAGAATGCATGGGCATGCTAAAGTAAATTGATAAAGAGTTATCATTCTTAGTCTACTTGGAATCAAGAAATAATATAATTGTATTGTATAAGGATTGCATAAACTATGCCTTATATTTAATGAAGATATCATATGTCAAAAGGACTACAATATTTACTGTAAATTAGGTTATGTCAGATTATTGACCTTCACATGAGTTGGGTAGACATAATGTCTTGCTAAAGGCCACTTATGACTTATAGGCCTAAATAAGGATTTCAAGCCCACTACTAATGTCATGTGAACTTATAAGGTCAATATGAATATGGATTTACTAAACCCAATCAAGCTGTATAGAAATAAATAAATATATATGTATGTATGTATATATTTATTTATTTAAGGTAATGGTTATCTTAAGTAAATAGAAAACTATTCTGATTTGGTATTTGAATAAAATTAGAATTGGAATAAGTGGCATATACTAAAAACATTTTGGTAAGTGATAAATTATCGATATTCATTTTGGTAAGTGAAACCTTAATTAAGAGGTATATAAATATGACCTATTATCTAAGGTTTCACACAATAATCATTTTTCTGCCACTAAAATTCATTTTCTCTCCTCTTAGAAAACTAAACATAGAGTTCTTGAGTTATGAGACAATCAAGAAAAATATGCTAGCACATATTCATTTTGATTCAAAGGCTATTTGTGTGGATACTTATAGAGGATGCATTCATTTAAAGATATCTTAATCCGACCTAGAAAATAAAAAGCTTGAGGTAGGGTGTCACCAGTGTAAAACCCCTCTTAACCTTCCATCATTCTTACTTGATTTTCATTTGTGGTAAGTTTTTTAGAAACCCTAATTAATCATTTAATTGAATTACATAAATCCTAGTTTGGGTTTGTGATTAAATTTTTAAAAATTTTCATTACGTTTTGAATCGCATAACCCAACACCGAGATCGCTCTCGAGGTGTTCTTGTATGATTATAAAAGGGTTATATCAAAAAGGTTCTCAAGAGATATGTGTTAGTGATATGCACTAGGTCAATCATTTGTGATTATGTATTGACTTTCTTATTTTATTAATAAAGAGGTATTATATTATCATTTGATTTTATGATAATTACATGAATGGTTAATTCTTACTAAGGCCATCAAGTATGTGACTTGATAGTAAAACCCTTAAATTAAAATAAGAGTTTTATTCTAATTATCCCTAGCCATTTATTCATTATATGAATATTAAAGTATTAAGGCTAGTATGATATTGACTGATGGTTATGTTTTACTAATCATAAATATGAGATATTAAGTCAACTCATAGGTACATGATGAGAGATCATGTATTGGATTGACCCACTATGAGAATACTACATAGATTATTGTCATAAGTATTTCTTATCACAGTAATTTTATTTCGGTCCTTTGACCTTGAAATCATCATGGATTTCTACATAGCTATTTTATGTTTTGACACATTCTAACATTGTCTTTAAGCGGATGATTAAAAGAATGTTGTTGGATATAAAATTAGTTATGTGAGGAATGTGAGTGATTTAGAAGGAATTTATCCCTCATTAATATGAGAAAGATATCTAAAAGCCCCTTGATGAGATAGACTGAATGAAAATGCATGGCCATGCTGAAATGAATTGATAAAGAGTTATCATTTTCAGTTTACTTGGAATCAAGTCATAATATTAAACTATATAAGGATGACATTCTATGCCTTATGTTCAATTAAGATATCATGTGATAAAGGGACAATAAAATTCACTGTAATTAGGTTATGTCGGATTATTGACTTCACATGACTTGGGTAGTCATAATGTCTTGCTAGAGGCCACTTATGACTTGTAGGCCTAAATAGAGATTTAGGCCCACTGCCAATGTTATGTGAACCTACAGGGTCACACACTTAGAACAAGCCCAAAACGGATATGAGTTTAATAAGCCCAAAATAAACTCTATGAAAATAAATAATTAAAGTGTTTTATTTATTTATTTATTTGTTTAAGATAAATGTTATTTTAAATAAATAAATAAGATATTATTTTTTGATTTATTTTTAAACAAAATCAAAATATAATAAATGGAAAATTACCAAAAGGTTATTGGTAAGTGAAACCCTAACTTGGAGTCTATAAATATGTTATATTCTCTAGGGTTTCACACACTTGTTTTTGCCTCCAAATTCGTTTTCTTTCCTCTTAGAAAACAAAGACAGAGTTTTTCCTTTTTGTTCTTGATTTGTGAGACAGTCAAGAGGTTGCTAGCACACACACTCAAATTCGTTTTGTGAAGGGTTGTTCGTGTGGATACCTATAGAGGACGCACCCTTTTGGAGACGTCTTGATCCGAACAACCAAGCCAAAAAGCTCGAGGTAAGGTGTCACCGGTGTGAACCTCCTCTCATCCTTCCAGAGAATCTTGCCTCTTCTGTGTTTTGGTAAGATTTTTAAAAACCCTAGATTTAATCAATTAGTCGAATTACATGGATCCTGGCTTGGGAACGTGACAAAATTTTAATTTTTTCGCTGCGTTTGCATCACGGAACCCAACAATATGGCATGCAGGATTGTAAACTAGGTGATACCCCTATGGCTAAAGAAGACAATTTTAGTCTTACATAGTCCCCTAAGAATGATTTTAAGGAAAAGAAATGCAAAAGATTCCTTATGCATTAGTAGTAGGGAGTCTGATGTATGCTCAAGTTTGTACGCATTTGAATATTGCAATCATCACTAGGATACTAGGCAAATATTTAAGCAATCCAGGAGTAAACCATTGAAAAGTAGTCAAATGGGTCTTGTGGCACTTATAGAGAATAAAGGACTACTTGCTCACATATCAGAGGTCATATCATCTTAAAATCATTAAGTAAACTAACTTTGATTTTGCTGGATGCTAAGATAGTATGAAATCTACATTAGGCTATATTTATCTGCTAGCTAGAGGTGCTATCTCTTATAAGAGTGTTAAATAGTCTCTTATAGCCTCTTTTAATATGGTAGGAGAATTCATAGCATGTTATGAGGCATCCAATCATGGAATATGGCTATAAAATTTTGTCATGGGACTACGCATAGTGGACAGTAATGAAAGGCCACTCAAGTTATTTTATGACAATAAGTTTGCAGTTTTATATTCCAATAACAACAACAGCTTGAAAAAGTCAAACCATATAAACATCAAGTTCTTTGTTATTAAGGAAAGAGTTCAGAGTGGACATTTGTCTATAGAGCACATTAGGACAAAATTTATAATTATGGATCCAATTACTAAGGGAGTGCCTTTTAAAGTGTTTCATGAGCACACTACTAGTATGGGTGTCATGTCATTTAAGGATATTCAGTTTTAGCAGGAGTTTGTTATTTTGGGTGCTCTTGATATAGATATTTTTCAATTATTTCAGTTTAAGGATTTTGGTTATTTTAGTTATTTTTTGTAGAAATAAAGTTTTTGGTTTATTTACACTATAATTTTAGTATGGTTTGATCTCACTAAATTTTAAGGTGGACCAATTGGAAATAGGTATGTTAAGATCCCATTGCATGAAATTTCCATACTACATATCCACTTCATGATCCATGTCATTCAGTTATATCGACATATGTGACCATTGATAAGTCAAGTTACGATAAATATAACAATGGTTGCTTTGATCCTAAGTTGGTATGATTGATGGATCGAATTAGTTATAGATACATTTTGGTAATGATAGTAAAGTTGGGCTTATATGGCTATTTTTGTAATGCATAATTATAAGGTTACACATTAAAAATGATCATTTAGATTTGGATAATTTAAGCTTTAATGTGTCTAAAGGGTGTGGGACCGTTAATGTTTAGAGACTATATCACCCAAATATTTATCAAACTTTAATTTATATTAATGCCCATATTGATTATGCTATCATAAGCTGATTGAACACACTTAGACATGACATAATATAAATTAGACACTTCATTTAAAAAAGTATTAGTAATGACATATAAAGAACTAGAGATTCTTAATGTCATTTTATAGAACTGCCTCAAGTATTCCAATATTGCATTCACAAAATGCCAAAAACAAATATCAAACACTTCATCACCTAAATCTACCTTAAAGGCTTACCCAGTCTTATAATATTTCTTAAGGACTTTTGAATATAAACATGTTATTTTTAGATCACATAAGTACAATTCCACCTAGTGGGCATATAAAAAGATAAAGAAGCCTTTGACTCAACCCCAACCAAATCAGATAATTCTTTAAACTTCCTTAATCTACTAGGTGAATTCCTAATATACTTAATTGCCTCCTTAACTTTTTTAACAAAAATTAAAACCTCTTTTAACTTATCATGTACAATGAGGTTCAAAATATAAGCAATGCACCTAACATGCAAATATTTAGCTTTAACAATAGTTGTTCCCCAAGAAAGTTTTTTTTTTTTCTAAAATAGTTTATTGTTATGTCATTAGTAAAGGCATTATCCACTATCACTGTAAATATATTCTTCAAACCTTAATCCAACAAGCAGTTTTCTAATGCCTTAACAATAGACTTAACCCTATGGGAAGTAATAAGAATAAAAGATAATTTTTTTTATGAAGCCTCCACTCATCATCTATAAAAATGTGTAATTATAGATCTATAGTTAAGCCTTTGAATAGAGGTCCAACTAACTCTTTGACAGTGGTCTTTGGAAAAAGTTTTCAATTTCAATCTTTGATCTAAGTAGGCACTGTAATGTCCTCACTGACAGTCCACCTTGAAGGCATTTTGAATCTAGGGCAGCAAGCAAACATGAATTTTTGAAAACCCTCTCATTCTACAAACTTAAAAGGTAGTTCATTAACTATAACCATTTTAGAAAGTTCATTTCTAATAACATTTTTGTCAAATTTCCATTTCCTAATTAACCCCATAGATTCATATTCACATACTTCCATAATATTAGGTTTTAAAAAGAGCAAAGATTGTTGATTATCTTTACTATATGGATTTTTCATGCAAGTAGGAACATGGTTGCTTAAAGAAAATGTGTCATGCCTTTTTGAATCAACATTAAAAGTCTTAGCACAATAAAGATATATACCTTGTACTGTAACCCCTAAAGCATCTTTAACCCTCTTAAAATGCTCCCATGCTTTACTTCTCAAATTGATCTCTTTTCTTTTTTTCACAGCAGTAGCCGAACTATCTTTTTGCTCTTTTTTTTATGCTTCCACCTCTTTTCCTTGAGGCATAACATTAGTATGATCAAGCTCAGGTTCTATCTAAATCAAATGACAATAAGAAATCAGAAATAAATAGTGAGAATATAAAAGTATCAAACTAAAATTATTCAATAAAAATAACTAATTCACTAAGATTTGAAAATCACTTTTGATTTTTTAGCCTATGCTTGTATTGTCCAGAATTAATGTTTCCACTAAATTAATTTAAAACCATAAGTGATAGAAGAAGGTTGTGCTTCCACCAATTTAGTTTAGTTGATTTTTATTAACTGAAAATGTTCAATACTAGCAAGAGAGAGAACAAATTATAACAACATGAACAATATACACATAGATAAACTAAAATAATCACACTTAATCACAAATTCATGAGTGTGATAAAAGGAGAATCACCTATTAAACAAAAAACTACCTTTAATACAATTAAAATAGGAAAAAATTAAAATCAAAATTGATATAAACATATATAGATGGTGCATCTAAAGTTTAGAGACTAAATAATTGCCTCTATTACTTATTAAATATACATAAATTGACAAAAAAATTTTGCATGTTTTCAAAACACCATCCAAAACAAAAAATAATTTATTTAACACACAGATCTCAAGTTATTAACAACCAATTGCATTGAATGCTTTTTAAATAAAAAAATATTGTGCTTCCACCTCTGCATGCATGTTTCCAAAACATTTACTTCAAAAATAAAGGCATTAAACACACATAACTCAAGTATTAAACAATTAATCACCTATCTAATGCCATATATATATATATCTATATATATTGAAAACTCTATGTGGACCATTAACCAAAAAAAAAACTATAAACTTAAAAAAACACATAAAGAATGGTTTACAAAACCTATTAAGTAAAAAAAAATTAATACAAAGATTAAGAATAAAAAACATAATAAACACATAAAACGATTAGTAGGCACACTAATTTACCATATCATGAAATAAAAAGAGAATTTTTCTATCACTAGTGGTTAAATTTTTTTTTAAGTTAATAGAATAGAGATATGAAATAATAAGAATAGAAGCCTAAATATAGAGATCAATCCATTTGTATGGATAAAAAGAATAGTTAAGAAATAGAGAATAAAGAAGGTTATTGGAGTTTAGGGGCTATTAGAGTGGGTCTACTATGAGGGAATAAGGGAAATTATATAAGGCTAAGAATGTAGAAGGGGAGTGGCAATTAGGTTAGATAAATTAGGGTTAGGGTTTTATCTTAGTAGAGAGAAACTAAAGAATCGAGAGACAAGGAAAAGGGTGAGGCAGCGGTGAAATGAGACAAGGGTTAAGAAATTAGGTTAAGGGTAGTTTTAGGATAGTTATATACCTAGGTTAAACACAACGTTTTGTGTTATAATTTTAGAAGTTCAGACGCGTTGGTAACTTAAATAATAAAATTGACCCATCAACAAATATCTGATATTATCCTTTCCATTTATCTGCCATCAACCTAAACCATTACGTACCCATTCCTTATTGTCGATTTAGTTCGGACTAAAAATTTTTGTTCGGTTGGGTCTTACACATCGCTAAATATGGTACTTTAAGGTCTTTTTAGTAGTTTTTTTAATGTTTTCTATTTCAATGATTTTGTCATAAAAAGTCATATATAGTTTACTTAGGTTCCTCTCATGTTTTTACAGTTGACCTCAATGTTGTTACCTATTTTCATTATGAGCTTTTTCGCTCCTTTTTTAGGAGGGTATGCTTTATTTGATATTATTATCATTGTTATTATTATTAATGTTGTCATTATTATATTATGTTTTGCATAATTGTTAAATCCATAGCATCACTCTTTGCTTTATTAAAAAGGGCAAGAATACACTTATTTATTCCTATAAAAACCATATCAATAGATTTTCTATATTACTTGAAGAGGAAGAGGCAATTGGGATTGCAAGTGAAATTATTAGGGGATGTTTAGTTTTGGAAAATATTTTCTTTTTTCTTTTTCAGTTTTCTTAGTTTTCCACTTTTCAAAATTGAAAATGGAAAAATAGAAAATCAATATATTCATTACTTTTCATTTTGAAATTTTTCATGTTCTCATAATTTTTATTTTTCTAATGAAATTTATTATAATAACTTTCTATTTAATAATAATTAATAATAATTGTAATTCATATAATATTATTTAATATTAAATTTATTTATTTTATAAAAGATTTTAAATCATGCACATTTAATTAATTATAATTTGAAGTCATAAGACTATTGTGGTGGTGGTAAAGGTGGCAGAGATTATAGTGTTGTTGGAGTTAGTCAAGGTTATAATGGTAATGTTGGTAGTAGAGGTTGTAGTAATGGTGGCGATAATGGTTATATAGCCATTGTGTTAGGAAATTGTGGTGGTGGTGGTAGAGGTAGTGAACATTATAGTAATGGTGAAGATAATAGAGGTTATAGTGGTGGTGGTAATGGTGGAGGTAGTGGAGGTTGTGGTGGTGGTGCTAGTGATAGAGGTGGCAGGGATTATGGTGGTGGTGGAGGTGATAGCGGTGTTAATGCTAGAGATAGTGGAGGTTATAGTTGTAATGGTAGTGGTTGTGTAGCAGCCATTGTGTTCAGGAGGTTACAACAGTGATGGTGGTGGTGGCGATGAAAATTGTGATGGTGGTGTGTTAGTAATATACCCTAGGCCAATTATATAATGAAAATAATTTTTGAAAATTTACATATTTACCATTTTAATATAATAAAGTAATCTAATCCAAAAAAATTCAAATTATAGAACTTTGAACTAAAAAATATCATATTATAAATTCCCTAAAAGGGTAGCTCCTAAAAAAGGTAAAACGCTCTTTTACTTCATGCTTTTTTTCATACTAGATTTTGCTCACGTGCATTGCATGTGATCAATATTATTATTAAATAAGTAAGATTGTAATATTATTAAATAAATATTGTGATATTTTTAAATAAATATAATTATAACATAAATACTATAAAGGAATATAACTAAAAAAGTAATAATAAATGTAAAATTATTAATTAAATTATAGATTTTTATAAATCAAATTTGATTCAAAGTTAAGCTATAAAAGCCCTTGAATCACATTGTTTCAAGATCAAACTACAAAGCCTTTGAATCATATTTTGCTACTATGAGCTTCGAATAAGAGAATCTATTCTTTGTAATAAGAATTTTGATAGAGATTATAATTTGCTTTTCAAGATCAATAAAAGTTATCAATTTGTTCATCAATTTCTTGTTTGATTTTTATATACAAAATTTGTATGTACAAATTTCTAGCATGCCTATTAGGACAAAATTTATCTCTTATCTCCTATTTTGTGAATTAAGTGTTTGAAGAAAATGATACCAAAAAAAAGTAAAACAACTTCCAAGAGGTACGACTTTTGTCGTCGGGCTGCTCAATCTTAATCTCTAATCATATTGCTTTTTATTTCTCCTAGTAATGATAGTTTTATTGCTATGATGAAAATCAAATCAACCAAGGGTCCTTGAACAAACAGTTTCTCTTCCTTAACATTCTATTGTCTCTACAATAGCACAAAGGATAAAATTCTCTTCTCTAGAAATCAAAGATCTTTTCTCATCATTCAAATTTGATGATGAAGGGAAAAACTCAGGTGCAAAATCTATGCCAACTTTGTCTCACTATGGTTCAACCTCAAGTTATGCTTTTATGTTTGTCATAAATTTATATAAATTAATAATTTATTAAATTATTGGTTAATTAATATATTATTTAATCAATAATTTTTTGGTAAAAATTTATTAAATTATAGAGATTTTGCAATGAATTACTTCTATAAAATTATAAAATATTTAAATTTTGAAATATTTAAATTTGTCTTAATTTGATAAAATGTTTAGATAGTTATATTAGAATAAAAAATAAAAAGTAAATGTATACAAATTTGATGATGTTGCCGAGTTTGTAGAGTCAACTATTAAGAGACTCTGAGTTTTAATTCACTTATCAATTTGAAAGCTTGAACTTGACTTAATTCTAACATTAATGACTCAATTTAATTTTTTTAAAATTAATTTTGAATAGTTTATGTCTAGTTGCCTTAATTTTACTATTATTATTATTATTAGAGAAAATTACACAAAAAACTCTAACCTCTTATACTACATACAAATAACACCATAATTTAATTTTACAATCAATTTTATCCACATTATTTCAAAATTAACTCTTCATTAAAATTTACTAACTGGATTTGAGTAATTATATATGGAAGACTAACCTTTATTAAACCTACAAAATCCCTAAAATAAATATATTTAAGTAATTTTAATTAAAAATTTTAAAAATTTATTAAAATTATTAGAATAATTTTAATAAAATAAATAATAAAAATAAGTATGAAATTCAATGCTTTATAATTAATAAAACATTCTTAAATGTATAAAATTTTTATAAAAATTACAACACATAATTTAATATATACTTTTAGATTAAGAAAATATAAAAATTTCAAAAAGTAATAAAAAAGAGAACCTATTGGTGATAACTAATGAAATTATTTTTGTGATTAATTTCTCTCCAATTTGATAAAATTAAAACTAAAACTAATTTATAAAAAATATTTTTTATTTTTATTTTATGTAGTTTACTATAAATATTTTCTTGCAAATATGCTTTTTTAAAGAGAGATATTATATTACTAATCGAGTCACTTGTAGCTAACATATTCATAGCTAATAATTTTTCACAAAGTGGAAACGAAAGGTATAATTTGTACAAATCTTCCATTTTCCAATTCAATCTGATTCATTCGTTCATAGAGCTATTTTTTTTTTATTGTAGGCATTTCTAGATCTCCTCTAACAAAAAGGTAAATAGTCAATTTTGAAAGAACTTATTATTAATCTCTTTCAAATATGAATCTATCTAATTCAAAAGGGAAGTATAAATTTGATTAGTGCAACAATAGTATAACAAATGCTTAAATGAAATATTATACTATGATTCTAATTTAAACTTATAATCTAAATATAATTTATAATCTTTGTATTACTTATTATTTTTATAATTTTATAATTTTTCATATTTTTAAACTTTTCATATTTTTTTATTGTAAAAGCATATACAAGAAATTTTTCATAATAAAATACAATGTATAAAGATATAAATAAGTTTTTTGTTTTTATAAAATAGTTTTAATTTTATCAAATTGAAGTAGAGTTGATATTAAAAAAAAAAATCATTAGTTAACAATATTAGTTTCTCCTTTTGAGTGCCTTTTTTGAATTTTTATATTTATTTATTTTTGTTTCATAATTTTATATTATTTACTTATGTATTTTTATTTTTATAATAATACTTAAAATTATTATTATTTTTATAATAAAATACATAAAATAAAAATAAAAATAAAAATAATTTTTTATAGAATAGTTTTAGTTTTAATTTTATCAAATTAGAGTGAAATTAATCGTAAAGATAATTTCAGTAGTTATTACTAATAGATTATCGTTTTTAGTATTTTTTTGAATTTTTATATTCTTATATTTTCTTAATCTTAATGTATATGTTAAATTACATGTTGTAATTTTTATAAATTTTTTAATTATTTAAGAATATTTTATTAATAATCAAGCATTGAATTTCATACTAATTTCTATTATTTATTTTATTAAAATTATTCTAATAATTTTACTAAATTTTAAATTTTTAATTAAAATATTACATTATTTTGTGTTAAAATTTATTTTATAAATTTAATAAAGGTTAGAGTTCTATACGTAATTATTCAAATTTAGTCAGCATATGTAGATCTCACTTGTCAAAAAAAAGGCCCTACTGAAGGACACATCTACCGTTCGTTAAAATTTTTTTAACAAAAGGTTAATTCTGTAAACTTTTAAAATGTTATGAATAAATTTTACAATAAAATTATATTATGGTGTTATTTGTAAGTGATATAAAAGTTTAGAATTTTTATGTAATTTTTCATTATTATTATTGTTATTATTAGGAGATATTACATAAAAAATCTCAATTGTTAGGGGTATTTTTAAATAAAATCCTATCTAATTTTCTTTAAAATTAAACTACAACTTTTAAAACGTTATAAATAAAAGTCCTCATTGGATAACCGTATTGATAATAGAAGATGAAATTGTTTTTTGGATTCATGAGGTCTACTTAAATGACTGTACTGATAATAAGAGATAAAATCGATACATTTACCCAGAATTGATATTTTTATCTGTCATCCAAGTGGGCTCTATAGATAAAAAAATAATTTTATTTTCAATTACTAGCCATCTCAAAAAAAAAAAAAAAAAAAAAAGTGCTCATCAGTTATTGGATGACAGCAAATTAAGTAGAGCAGCCAAATGTCTTAGGCACGCGCGAGGTGTGCAGGAGCTGGGGGCAGCGATTGAGAAACAGAAAACGCAAACTGAGAGTCAGAATTGAGAGAAAGAAAACCCTAAACAGCGGAAATTGTGAGATGTGGGGGGTTTCTACTCGCTCAACCAATCGCGTGTAGTTTTCTTAACGCTTCGCGGATCGAATACTAAGGTTTTCACTTATCAGCATCATCATCATCATCATCTTCTTCTCTTCTTCACTGCCACTGGTACAAAACTGTTTCCTTCCTCTCGTCCCTTTATTTTCTCTGATTTCGCTTGATTGATGTGGCAAATTGTTCAATTGGCTTTTGTGATTGTTAATGCCTAGTTTGAATTTATCTATTAATGGGTTGAATTAATTACTTTGGTTATGCAAAGTCTTATGAGTTTGAATCTACGTATGAAGCTGCTTGCTTGCAAAATTTATAGGATGGGTCTTCCCATTTTCTACCATAAGAACGTTAAATAAGAAAACAGCGAAACATGGAGAATCTTTTTTGAAAGTACAAGGATAAATAGAGAAATTGGATAAAAGGGAGAATGGTAGGCCGGTGCATTACGATTGGAGGTTGAGTAATGCATCTGAAATGTTCACATCCTCATTCATGTGTCTGGTGTGCAAGGATTCTCTTGACTCCTTATTTTTTATTGCTAATTTACCATCAGTCTGTTTAGCACATGGCTCTTCTACAAGGGTTTTTGAATCAAAGCTTTTCTTTTTGAGCTTTTCAGGTGTCCTTATTTCAGCATTTTGTAAAGTTAAAAATTATCACAATGGACATTGATCTTAGGTTACCTTCTGGTGAGCACGATAAAGACAGTGATGAACCAAATGGAATTGATAACATGTTGAATGAAGACAAGATCCATAATGGAGATCTAGGGACTGGAAGTATTGCTGAAGTTGCAGATGAGGCTCACACCATTGAAGGTGGGGTCATGAATTCACCAATGGTAGATTTCAAAGAAGAAACAAATCTTGAGCCGCTTTCTGGTATGGAATTTGAATCACATGGGGCAGCATACTCATTTTATCAAGAATATGCTCGTTCTATGGGATTCAACACAGCAATACAAAACAGCCGGCGTTCAAAAACATCAAGGGAATTCATCGATGCAAAGTTTGCTTGTTCTAGGTATGGAACTAAGCGAGAGTATGACAAGTCCTTTAACCGACCACGCGCCAGGCAAAACAAGCAAGACCCTGAAAATGGAACTGGTCGGCGATCATGTTCAAAGACAGATTGCAAAGCAAGCATGCATGTTAAGAGAAGGCCTGATGGAAAGTGGGTTATTCATAGTTTTGTGAAGGAACACAATCATGAGCTTTTACCTGCCCAAGCTGTGAGTGAACAAACAAGAAAGATGTATGCTGCAATGGCTAGACAATTTGCTGAATATAAAAATGTTGTTGGCCTCAAGAATGACCCAAAAAATCCATTTGATAAGGGTCGGAATTCGGCACTGGAAGGTGCAGATGCCAAGATTTGGCTTGATTTTTTCACACAGATGCAGAATTTAAATTCCAACTTCTTTTATGCCATAGAACTGGGTGAGGATCAACGTCTGAAGAATTTATTTTGGGTGGATGCCAAAAGTAGGCATGACTACGTTAATTTCTGTGATGTTGTCTCTTTTGATGCTACCTATGTTAGGAACAAATATAAGATGCCTCTCGCACTTTTTGTTGGAGTGAACCATCACTATCAATTCATGTTACTTGGATGTGCTCTGTTATCAGATGAAAGTGCAATCACTTATTCTTGGCTAATGCAGACTTGGCTCAGAGCAATGGGTGGGCAATCGCCCAAAATCATAATCACCGACCAAGATAAAGCCTTAAAATCTGTTATTTCAGAGGTCTTTCCAAATGTGCATCATCATTTCTTTCTGTGGAGCATCTTGGGAAAGGTGTCTGAAAATTTGAGTCAAGTAATTAAACGGCATGAAAATTTTATGGCAAAATTTGAAAAATGCATCTTTAGATCATGGACAGAGGACGATTTTATGAAAAGATGGTTGAAAATTCTTGATAGATTTGAACTTAGAGAGAATGAACTGATGCAATCATTGGATGAAGATCGTGAGCTGTGGGTACCAGTCTACATGAGGGATGCTATTTTGGCTGGGATGTCAACTGCTCAGCGATCTGAGGGTTTAAACTCTTACTTTGATAAGTATGTTCATAAGAAAACCACTGTGCAAGAGTTTGTGAAACAGTATGAAGCAATTCTACAAGACAGGTACGAAGAGGAGGCAAAAGCAGATTCAGATACCTGGAACAAACAGCCTACATTAAAATCTCCATCACCTTTGGAGAAGAGTGTTTCAGGGGTGTACACACATGCAGTATTCAAGAGATTTCAAGTTGAGATCTTGGGCGTAGTTGCATGCCACCCTAAAATTGAAAGCCAAGATGAGACAAGTATTAGTTTTAGAGTTCAAGACTTGGAAAAGCAGCAGGATTTCAGTGTTGTGTGGAACCAAATAAGGTTGGAAGTTTCCTGCATATGTCGTCTGTATGAGTACAAGGGTTATCTCTGCAGACATTCTCTGGTTGTTCTTCAGATGTGTCAGCAGTCTGCTATTCCATCCCAGTACATTTTGAAACGTTGGACAAAAGATGTGAAGAGCAGAAATTTTCTGGGGGAAGAATCTGAACAATTACAATCTAGGGTGCAAAGGTACAATGACTTGTGTCAACGGGCACTGAAATTGAGTGAAGAGGGATCATTGTCTCAAGAAAGTTACAACATAGCATTTCGTGCTCTGGAGGAGGCTTTTGGAAATTGTGTTAGTGCAAATAATTCCAGCAAGACTCTTGCAGAAGCTGGTACCTCAGTTGCTCATGGTTTGCTCTGCATTGAAGAAGATAATCAGAGTAGGGGCATGAACAAGACAAATAAGAAAAAAAATCCAACTAAGAAAAGAAGGGTCAGTGGCGACTGATACTTTGTGTGCTTGTTCAGATTATTGTGTACATTTTATTTGTGGTTTATTATTCATGACCAGTTTCTTTCTCTGCAGGTGAACTCTGAGCAGGAGTCTACAACTGTTGGGGCAGAAGACAGCTTGCAACAAATGGTTTGTGTAATTTATAGTTTTTAGCTACCCTCAACTAATTTACACTTACATATGCATATAGATACAGAACATCAAATTAATTTGTTGGACTATGTTTTTTTTTTTTTTTTGGCCTTAGGAAGAAGTAATACTAATGCAAGATAATACTAATGCATTTGATTTAAACTAAATCATCTTATAAGTGGAGGTCTACTTTGTAGGACAAATTAAGTTCAAGAGCAGTAACGCTGGACAGCTACTATGGAGCACAACAAACTGTGCCAGGGATGGTAAGATGTCCTGTGAATTTAGGTTATACTATTGACAATGCAGGATGATTGCTTTACATTTGAAGTTTTATGTCTTTACAGGTGCAATTGAACTTAATGGCACCAACACGAGATAATTACTATGGGAATCAACAGACCATCCAGGGACTGGTATGTCATAAAAGATGACATTAATGAGTCTGCTAATTCAGTGATGATGTAACATGTGGTTACTAATCGTGAAATTCGGGTTTCACAATTACAGGGACAGTTGAACTCAATAGCTCCAAGCCATGATGGTTACTACAATGCCCAGCAGAGCATGCACGGACTGGTATTGTATCTCCTGAGTTTGATAATTTGCTGGATGGTGCAGGGTTCAACTGATCATATTTATATGCTTGCAGGGGCAGATGGATTTCTTCCGAACACCAACTGCTTTTGCTTATGGCATTCGGGTAAGTTTTCTATATGTGGTTTTCTGATAGTTGGGAAAAATGATCTAATGTTATATTTGCAGAATGTTCTTATAGTTGAGTTTTCTTCTTTACAGCAGGATGACCCGAATGTGAGAACTCCGCAGCTTCATGACAATGCATCTAGACATGCATGATGAGAATCTCCCTATAAAGGTAGGTTACATTTTGAAATTTTTATGTTATTTCTTATAGGCTAAGGTGCCTGGTGGGATTGTTTTGGTTTTTTTATAGGTGAGAAAGAAAGAATAATTTTGTTTTTTTTTGTTTTTTGGTGTGCAGCAGAGAAAGGTTGTAAAGAATGAAATGTATCACGTATTCTGGATGGCAAGATTAGACGGAAAACTTCGTCTTCAGTATCTGTAAAATAATGTAGCATAGGAGATTTTCAGCACTTGGAACAGATCAAGTCGAGGGCAAGAAGTCCCTTTTGTAAAGTTTGTTGTATTATTGTATTGGCGATTGCTTTAGATGAATTGGTTCAGTCCTTAGCAAAACTTAATTATTCTAACTGAAGCTTTCACAGGACGTGGACAAGTTAGTTTCCTCAAATGTATGCTAATTGGGTTGCACAAGCGGCTAAGCCCAAATGCAAATTTAAGTCCTAGCTACAGATTGCCGAGCAGAAGAGCCTTAAAATGGTATTTGAACCTAAACCCTTGTAAAGGCTGAATGTCCTCAGCCCAACCATTTTTACCCTTAATGTAGCACAGCTAAAATCATGTGTTAAGACTGGAGAGTGACCTTTTACTTCCTATATCATACCGTGGTTGGCAACAAAATGCATTTTGCGGCATCCATAAAAAATTTATTAAATACTATAGAGACAAAGGGCAATTATCAACTCTAAATAAGATATTATTTTATGTTTCAACCAAATAAATGAGCCGATATTTGGATGGTTCAAATTTGGATTGTTTATAATTAAACTGAATTTAAGCTAAGTTTATGATGCTATTTAGTGTTCATAAGTTGTTTAAATTATATAATCTATAAATTAAAATTATACATTAAAAATTTAATAAAATTTTTATAAAAAAATTATATATATTTAATAAAAATTATAGTTTTATTCTAATAATATATCTTCTAAAATTTTTTTACAATAAAAATTTATATATTATATATATTAAAAATTAAATTATTAAATATTAAAATTATAAACTAATTCATAAATTTTTATTCGAATTTATTCGTAACCTTTCTGAGTTGATTTTTTTATAGTTTTAACTCAACTCATTTATTAAAAAAATTTCAATGAACGAATTCAAACGAATTTTGATTTTGTCCAACACCGATGTACTCATAAATAACTCTGGCTAGTTTAAAGCCTTACTATATATATATATATATATATATATATATATAAACACCAGAAGAAACTCTAAACTAGGTTTTGTGATTTGCTGTTACTAAAAGGAAGCAAAACAGGGTTGCATTTTCCAAAAATTAAACCCGTCTGCCGGTGTCCTTCGTACGCAAGCGGCAGCGATCAATCCCATATAAATGGGTCAATGGAGGAAATAAAAGGACATACAAATTTTTTTCTTTTTCTTTTTTTAAGAAAAGCAGAGAATAATAATTAACGCGCGAGCGCGAAGAAGAGACCGGGACAGAGAGAAAGGAGAAAGGAAGCAGATGAAGGAGCGAGTGAGAAGCAGGCGAGTGAGTGGAAATTACAAAATTTAGTGAGACCTCAGTAACGCTGTTACTAACCTTAATTTTAAATTTCTCAGACGCGCCATTTCGTGCACTCGCCTTCCATTCATTGCTTTATTTCTTCGATTTGTATCAACTCTTGTTCTCAACTTCGCTATGAGGTTTCTGTCCTTCACTCTCTCTATTTACATCCTTTCTGTTGTTTGGTTGCCGAGAAAATGAAACGAAAAAAAGAAAAGAAAATAAATTGCTCTTCAACTGTGATTCTTTTTGCAGCTCTTTTTTTTTCTCTATATATATATATGTGTGTGTGAAATGGGGCTGCTAGAGATGAGGGACTTATGTCTTCTGATTTTGATAATTAAAACGGCATCTAAGCATCAAGGTTGCAATAGTATCGTTTATTTTGGATGATTGGATTTTATTGAATTTCAATCTTGAATCAAGATCATTGGCAATGTGTTCAATCTGTGTATGCTCCTTGGAGCTTGGAGTTGGAATGAACTATCTTCGAAGGAAGATCAATAGGTGATAAATTAGAAACTACATTTGAGGTTGAAATTGACTTGGAGTTTCGATTGCCAATTGAATAAGGTACACTACTACAAATCACTTTAAATTTAGTTAAAAAATGTTTATTTCTACAAAATGTTTATTTGGTGGGTTTTGCAACTTTCAGGTGGTAAGATAAATATTATTGACAGGGAATTTATGATTTTGGCAGTAATTTTAAGCATTTAGTTTATTGGGCAAGTGCTTACAGATTCCCAATTTAAGTATGATGTACTTACTATTTGGCCTTACATTTGTATTTTCAGTCAGGTATAATTGTAGCTTATATTTGCAGGAAGAGTGGATTTTTTTCATGGAAATTGATAGTAATTATAGGAAGGAACCACCATGTAGTTCATGATATGCTCAATCTCCAAGATAATGTGCCTGTTGCAGATGGGGTGGGTTGACATTCTGGGGGAAAAAAAATGGAGATCTGGAATTAATTAATGATTTTCCCAAAATGATGGTTTGCAATGTTTGAAGAAGAGACAGAATTTGAGCCGCGTAATGGAATTGAATTTGAATCGCATGAAGCAGCATGTACTCATTTTGTCCAAATCAATGGATTTCACCGTATGTATCAAAATCTTAGGGGAATGCCCTGCTTTGTGACATGTTTGGTTTAGCTGTTCACAGTTTGTAGCTGGTAAATGTCAATCATTTAGTAAAATTTTTTTAACGATTGTTGTTAATATATCAAATAACTAAATATAATTTCATATATTTTCTTACAATTTTTTTTAATTATCTAAATTACTTAGAAATAGAATAGAGAAATAAATAATAATTATTATATTTGATTTATATATTATCAAAATTATTAATAGATTTTTATTTAAAAATGAATTTTAAAATATAAATATTATTATATAGATAATTGCAGGTATAAATATTATATATTTACTTATTAATTATAATTTAAAATAATATGTGATCTATTATGAATTTTTAAAAATAATTATATACATGAGGTTACTTATTATTAGTTATTTTTAATAAGGATAAAATAGTTTAAATAAAAATATATACAAATTAGTTATCAGCTGATGATAAAAAAAAAAAATTAAAATAGAGCTGATCAAATTTATAATTATTTTGAATAAATAATAACTATTAGTTGTAAATTTTGAAATTTTATCAAATACTTAAATTTTAGTTAATTAAAATAAAAATCTCAACTAAACTAAACACCCCTAAGTAATTCATTTTACTGAATATTAATTAAGGCAATACTTTGTTTTAGAATGACGTAAAATATAGAATTAAAAACAATTATATTTTAAAATAACTAAATAGAATTTTTTATATCTTAAATTTAAAATAGGGAAAATAATAATTTAATCAGTGCTAATATGATCAATTTATTAGCACTTTCATCAGAATTCATATAAAAATTGAAATAAATACACAAGTGACAATAATAAATTAAAAATCATAAATGAAATACAAATATTATAAAACATTATAAAATTTTAAATTATTTTATTTATTTTTGATGAATTTGATTTTCAGTTTATTAATACAACAAGAAAACAAGGAGAAATAATTTACAAGCTATAAATAGAAATAATTGAAAATGAAATGATTTTTTTAATAAATAGTTTTTTTTTTTTAAATTATAGTTACAGTTCATAGTTCATAGCTAATAAATATCAACCATATAATAAAATTTTATTAACTGTTGCAGTTAATATGTCAAATAATTTTTAAAAGTATGATATATTTTAAAATATAATTTCATATATTTCTTATTATATTATTAGTTAGGTAAATTATTTAAAAATATTATAGGCAAATAAATAATAATTTATTATATTTGATTTATATATTATCAAATTATTGATAGATTTTTATTTAAAAATGAATTTTAAAATATACATATTATTGTATAATTTTTGAAAATAATTGTGGGCATAAATATTATAATTATTTACTTATTAACTATAATTTAAACCAATAAGCAATCTATTATGAATTATTAAAAAACTTAATTCCATACATTTAATTTAAATATAGTTATTTGCTATAAGTTATTTTTAATATGGGTAAAATAGTTTAAATAAAAATATATAGAAAGTAGCTATCAACTGCCAATAAAAAACTTTAAAAATTGTTGATCATTTGCATGATCAATCTCTACATTCTAATTTTAACAAGCAATTTGATTAAACTAATTGAGTTTGTTAAGTGTTTGTAGATTTAACTTTTGTATTAAGAATGTTCAAGGCACTCAAAAGTTCTATTGAAGTATTCCTTAGTACCTTGAAGCATAAAATAATCATTGGGGATCAAATAGGAAGTATTCTACACCAACTTCAACTCAAGTCAAGCAATTTAGTGTCCCCCACGAGCAGTACTCATGATTGGAACTTAAGTTCATGAGTTAAGGATTAAAGAAGGACTTATTTTTTGAAGAAGCCTATGCTGCTCATAATTTGCCCTCACAATCATGAGTGGATCTTGACAAGCAATCCAGATTGTGTTGGTAAGCTGTTTTTAAGATCTTAAAAGCTTGGACTACTCATGGGTGCCTATCATGATCGAGAGGTGATTATGACTAGAAGCATCCAAGGTCATGGTTGAGCTTCTAGATTATGAACCTTTGAGCTCTGTGAAGACTTAGAAGCTTGAGCCACTCATGAGCACCCGTCACGATCCTGAGTGGACTATGATGCTTTTTTACTTAGAGTTAAAATGGTTACTTTTGACTCCAACTATAGGTTTTTTCAGCCCTCATAATCATAACCATGCCCTTACAACTATGAGCAACTCATTTCCTGTAAAAAGCATTAAATAAAGCATGGTGAAGATTGAAGACAAAGTTAATGCACTCTAATAGCTAGTTTTTTTTTTATCTCCAACCAAAAAAACACGTGTTGAAGGTTCATTTAAAATTAGACACTTTATTATTTGAAAAATTTATTACTTAGAAGTTTTATGCATTAATTTTTCTTCTACAATTTTCTTACTAAGAGTAGGTTGAGTTATAGCTTAGGTTCTTCTTCCTCTAATTTCTTAGGTAGAAAAAGGTAGTAAGAAACTAACTATAGAAAGGAATTAGTTTAAGTGTTCTTGAAAATAATTGGGATTTAGTTTAAGAGTGATCCTTGAAAACTCTTATTTGTAAGGTTTGAGTTGAGCCTCAAAATTGATTGTGTAAAGATCAATCTAAGTGAATAGATTGAAATGGGTTGAAAATCTTAAATTGGGAGAGTTAGGAGGAGACATAGGTTTAATTGATAAACCAAACTCCTTAAACACGTGTGTCCGTATCTCTTCATCTTTTAATCTTTATAAAATTTTTGTTAATTATCTTTTAATTTTTTAAAAGTCCTATTCACCCCCCTTTAGGGCACTTATAATTGGTATCAGAGCTTGACTTCTTGGTACTTACTTGCAAGAAGAATAGATCATGGGGAGTGAATCTTTAAATTTCTCTTCTCTTAGACCATTCTTTAATGGTAGTGACTACCCACATTAAAAGTTCAAAATGAAACTATACTTAGATAGTAACCCAATTAGGCTTTGGAATATTCATCAAAATGCTTAAAAGAATTAAAAAATAGAAAGAATCTAAATAAAGGATACGTGATTGATTCTTAAGGGAAGGTTTCCCCTTATTGGGTTGAGAAAAAATACTGTTTTAAGAGCGTAAGTTGAGTAAGAGAGTCCAAGAGTGGTGACCCCGATAAAGGCTATACCGCATGATAACTACATAAGAATCACCGAAATTGATGGTGTTGAAACCATTATATCAAGAAGTCAATGGTAATATGATCAACAAGAAGAAAATCATAAGAACAAAGAAGGCCATGACTATCTTGCTTGCCTCAATGTTTAGAGAAGGAGGCAAAGTTCAACATTATCAATCTATCAAAAGAAATTTAGGAAACTCTTAAGAATCACTATGAAGGAAACATTTAAGTGAGAAGTAAGAAGGTTCAACTTCATGTTTATGAGTATGAACTTTTTAAAAAGAAGCCTCAAGAAACAATAATAGAAGTGACCAGCCGCCTTAACACTCTTTTCACCAACCTCAAGAAAAATGGAAAACACTTTTCCAAGGAAGAAGTATATACTGAGATTCTAAAAATCCTACTTAAAAAGGATTGGAAATGTGTAGTTACTTCAATTGAGGAAGCTTATGACCTCTCAAAGCTCTCAATTGATATTCTTAGTGGGAAGTTACTTACTTATGAGCCTACTTTAAAGCAAAGAGAATATGAGAAAGATGAAAAAAAGAAGAAGAAAGGAGTTGCTTTAATAGCTATCCAAGAAGCTAGTGATGAAGAAAGCTTTGTTGACTTTAGTAAGGAAGATTATGAAATTTTTATGATCACTATATGCTTCAAGATATTTTTAAAAAGAAAGAGCTTCTCAAAGTAAAGAGACAACAAGAATCTTGAAGGCAAGAAGAATAAGGAGGTGACTTTCTATAAATGAAAGAAACTGGAACACATTAGAAGTGAGTGCCCAAAGTTAAAGTTCAAGGGTAAAGGAGCAAAGGATAAGAAGAAGGCATTCAAAGCTTCATGAGATGACTCCTCTAATTTAAAAAAAGGAAAGGGAGCAATAAAAAGTAGCTAATTTTTGGTTCATGGCTCTTAAGGAGAACAATGAGGTACGATACATTTCTTATTCTTCTTGTGATGATTGTGATAGTAATAATGATGATGATGATGAGAGCTCTATTGTGAGCAAACTCATGCTTAAGTGTAAGAGCTTAATTTTTAATAAGAAGCTTTACAAGTGTGAGATCTTAAAATTATCTAAGGAATTTAAGACTTTGAAAACTAATTTTTCAAACTTGTTTTATCAAATGAAAAGCTTGCTAGTGATTTAAAGAATTCCACTTCTTTAAAAGCGAAACTTAAAAAAAATAATGATGAAAATAAAAAGCTTTCTAGCTACTTTGAATGTATGTCTAATTAAGTTTCACTTTTAAAGAAGTGTGAGATCAAAAGCATTGGATTTGAAAAACTCTATTTCAAAATTCAAAAAACGGAAAGAGAATCTTAATAGTCTTCTTAAATCCTAAAGATTCTATAGGAATACCTATGGACTTGGATATTCGAATAGAATCTCTTCTTCATTATCATTAAACATTAAATTTATTAAGCTACTTATGATTCTTCTCTTTTTACTTTACAACACAGTGAGACTCAAGCTCTTAAAGCTAAGAAGTCTTAACATTTAAAGTCAAAGCTAAGTCATAAAAGACTAAACCATTCTTGAATTAAAGGTCCAAGGCAAAAGCTAAGAGAGCTAAATCTAAACAGGAATTGATGTATATTAGAAGTAACACTTTAAAGCATGCTTCTCAATCATATAACAAATAACCTTATGAATGTATGTCTCACATGCATATTAGAAATTATAAATAACCTAGAATGCATCCATAAAACTTCCATGCATAATTTGGAAGATATACACATCACAAAAGAAATGCACAACACTCTAATATTAGATATTATTATGCACCTATAAAGAATAGATTTGCATATGTTAAGTGTTTTTATTATATGATCCAAGGTCATAATAGCAATATATGCTTCTATAGAAGACTACACTTCCAACTATTACCATTGAACTATTTGAGACCAACCAACCTAGACCAATGAAGGTTTGGGTTCAAAAAGGTGTTTACATTTATTAATTGTAGGTGTGATTGAAGTCCAAAAAGTCTAAAAGTAATGGTACTTAGATAGTGGATGTTTAAGGCACATGCCAAGAGATAAAAGTCAATTCACTTTTGTTGAAGCTAAATGTGACAATGCAAAAGAGAAGATTATTGGAATTGGCAAGATAGCTAACACTCAAACTCTCTTAATTCATCATGTCTCATTAGTTGATGGTTTGAAGTATAATTTACTTAACATTAGTTAAGGTTGTGATATGGGTATTAAAGTCACTTTCCATCCTAAAAATTGCTTTATTAGTAGTTTAAAAGATGATAAAGTAATCTTTAGTGGTGATAGAGTTAATAACATCTATATTATTGACATGAATAAAATTGATAATAAAGACATTAAATGTCTAATGTCTATTTCCCATGACACATGGACTTGGCATAAGAGGCTTGGACATGTAAATTTTGAGCTTATAGATGAACTTAGTAAGAATGAACTTGTGGATGGATTGCCCAAACTCAAGTTCACAAAGGGCAAGACTTGTGATGCTTGTAAAAAAGGAAAGCACGTCAAAAAGGAAAGCAAATTAAGTCATTTTTTAAACTCAAAAATAAAGTGTTAACCTCTAGACCATTAGAGTTAATACTCATGGACTTATTTGGACCTACTAGAGTAGCTAGCTTAAGTGGAATGCATTATGCATTTGTGCTTGTTCATGATTACTCTAGATTTACTTGTGTATATTTCTTAGCTAAAAAAATAATGCATTTAAAACTTTTCAAATTTTTACAAAAAGAGTTAAAAAATAAAAAGGTTTTTGTATTTCTTCTATAAAAAAGTGATCATGGTATCAAATTTGAAAATGAATTCTTCAAAAAATTTCATGATGAAAATGGTATTTTTCATAACTATTCCTCTCCTAGAACTCATCAACAAAATGAGGTAGTTGAAAGGAAGAATATAATTTTAGTAAATATGGCTAGAACTATGCTTTATGAATATAGTTTTCCACTATATTCTTTGGGTAAAGCTATTAATTATTGGGATTCATGATACAAACAGGTAACAAAAAATAAATTTTTTAATCATGAAATCCTCATAGGATCCATATAATTTGGTTAAATAGTTAAAAGGGATTCCAAAAACTTACTAAGACAAACACAAGGCAAGATGGTTGGAAGGATGAGAGGGGGTTCACACCAGTGACACCCTACCTTGAGCCTTCCATCTTTTTTTATCGAATCATGACATCGCTAATCCAGCCACATCCTCTACAGGTATCCACACGAATATGATGTCCAAAGCAGTGTAGGAATAACCTTTGAAGTCTTACTTTTTCTTTCTGATTTTATTTTGTCAAAAGAACAAGAAGACAAGAAGAGGGTAGAATGAATAAGAAGCAAAAACCCTAGAGCATAAGATGTATATATAGACATCACTTATAGGGTTTCACTTCCTAAAATGATTTTGGTATATCTAACCTTCTATTTTTGTTTTGATTCTAATTCTAAGAATAGAATTATTTTTAATTTATTTAAGACAATATTTACCTTAAATAAATAAGGAGATAATATTAACCAAAATAGAAATCCTTCTAATTTTACTTAAGATATATATATATATATATATATATATATATATATATATATATATATATATATATAATTTAGAGAGAGTTTCAATAGGTGGATTAACCCAAGTCTGCTTTGACTTTTTCTAATTGTGCGACCCTATAGGTTCACACAACATTGGCAATAAAGTTAAAATTCAAATTCTAGCCCACAAATCATAAATGGCCTCTAACAATATATTATGACTATCCAAATTATATAAAGGCTAGTAATCCAACATAACCTAATCCATAACATGTTTTATAGTCCTTTTGTCACGTGATATCTTGATTGAACATAAGGTATGATTTATGTTATCCTTATATTTTTCAATCATATTATTTCTCAATCCCAAGTAAACTAATATTGATAACTCTTTATAAACTATATATATATATATATATATATATATATAATAACTCACATTCCTCATATAACTCATTTTATACTCAAACCCAACCTATTTTATCATTCAGTTAAAGATGATGTTAGAATGTGTCAAAATATAGAACTTATTACGTAGGAAACTATGGTGATTTTAAGTTAGAGGACTAAAATAACTGTAATGCGAATCACTTATGATAATTATCCATATAGTATTCTCATAGTGGATCAATCTAGTACATCATTTCTTAAATATGTACGTATGAGTTGACTTAATATCTCATATACATGATTAGTAAAATATAATCATTAGTCAACTTCATACTTGTCTTTATTCATTATTATTCCAATGATAATAATCAACAAAGGATAATTTAGAATATAATTCAAGTTTTAACTAAGAGTTTTACTATCAAGTCACATACATGATAACCTTAGATAGAATTAACTATTCAAGGAACTTATTAGAATGAACTAGTAATAATGAAAATGCCTCTTAATTAATAAAATAGAAATATGACAAAGTCAAAGTATGGCCATTACCCAATTAGCCTAGGGCATATCACTAATAGTTAATAGCATTTGTTATATTGTTAATAGAGTTTTCAAAAGACCTATTTTAAATAAAACTTCTTTTGAGCTTTAGAACAATAGAAAACCCAAGATTTCATATCTAAGAGTATTTGATTGCAAAAGCTTTATATTAAACACTAAGGACATCCTTGGAAAATTTGATTCCAAAGCTAATGAAGGAGTTTTCCTTGGATATTCGACCTCAAGTAAAGCATATAGAATTTTTAATAAAAATAAAAGAACTCTAGTGGTTAAAGAATCTATATATGTTGATTTTTATGAATAAAACTCACTTGATCCTAGAAAGGATTTTATTAGTATTAACAATGTTCTAGAGGACTTTACAGAAATGAATCTTGAAGATGAGAATGCCAATAAGTCCTTGGAAATTGACAATTTAAATGAGGAAGATAATAAGGAGGTGCTTAAACTTACTTTAAAGGATGAACTACCAAAGGAGTGACAATTCAATAAAGCACATCTAAAGGATCTTATCATTAGTGACACTTAAAAAGGGGTAACCATTAGATCTCATTTTAAGTCTATTATTAATTTAGCCTTCATTTCTCAACTTGAGCTTAAGAATGTTAAGTATTTGGGGTCTAGTTTTTATTGCTCATAAGTTTTATTGAAAAAATAATAATTTAAGGACTTTGGCATTAAAGCTGATTATATTCTTATTAAATGTGATAACATAAGTGTAATAAACCTTAGCAAGAACCCCATTCAACATTCTAAAACTAAATACATAAACATTAGCACCATTTCTTATTTGATTGTGTTCAAAGTGATGACATTTTTTTTATTTTTCTTAATACTAACAATCAACTTGTGGATATCTTCACTAAGCCTCTTAATGAAGAGAGAATGAAATATATCAAGCAAGAGCTTGGTATGTTAGATAGCTCTAACTTGAAATAATGCTTTCTTTTATTTAATAATTACTTATTTGATTGTGTTGTTAAATGACTTGATTTTATATGTTGTGAAATATACTTATGTATATGTTCATTCCATATGTTTAAAATTACAAATTAATTAATCCTTGAAATTAATTGAAATGGTTGATTATTAATGATGTAAATAATAAATAGTCCATTGATGATTCTCCTTTGTGTGATAAAAAAGAATTGCAAAGATTCTTTTATTAAGTGAAAAAATTGGTCCTTTTTTTAAATTTTTTAATCTATCAATTTACTCCAGAAGGACTTAATTGTGATATTTTGTCAAAGTGTTTTGGACCTGATTGTAAATTTTTTGATAGTTTTGGGAGTGCCGTGCATTTTGCTCATGACCTTTACTGCTTTAAATGTAGATCGCGACACTTGTAATGCTTAGATCTTAAGTTGCTTAAGATTATGAGAAGTAGTCACTATAGTTGTTCACAATCGTAATGGACCCCTCATGACTATGAGCGGAGTCTTGACAGACATAGAAAAATAGTTTTTGTACATTTTAATGCACAATCACATCTTTCAAAATCCTAATGACTCTAAAATTTGAACCATTGATTTTTACTCATCTAATGGCTACAACGAGTTCTTATCATCTATAAATACCCCCTCTCTAACTCCTCTTTAAACACTTTGCCTTAATTCTTGAAATTCTCATAAATTCACATCCTTTTAATCTCTTATAAGATTGTTTTCTTTTATTTCTCTTTTCTTTATTCCTTTTTTTTTTAACCAATGGCACCCAAAAAGAACACAAGAAGCCAAAGGCAACCATAAGACGTTCCTTCCTCTTATTCTAAACCAAGAAGAGCTTTAAAGGAACAACCCTAGAAGAGTCCTTCCTTGTCATACACATCAACTTCACCACCTTCTCAAGATGAAATTGTAAGCACCCAATTTCTGAATGATTTGAGTTTGGACGCAATAGAGGACTCGATGATACAAATTGACAATGAAATTATATTTATTGGATTTAAAATAAATTATACATTATTTATGTTTATTTTATTTTTTAGGACTTACCTTTAAATTTTATTTTTAATTATTTCTTTTAAAAAAATTGCAAAAATAAAAAAAGAGAAAATTAAAAAAAGTTGCCATTGGAAATATAGATTTCCAATCGGAAATATAGATTTCTGATCGGAAATCCACACTTTCGACTGGGAAATGGTATTTGGTATTTTATTATTATTATTATTATTATTATTATTATTTGTTTATTTTATTTTCTTTTATTTTTATATGTATTTTTCATTGGTTGTTATTTTTATTTTATTAGATAAATATATTGATAATTTTGTTTTTTTATTAGACAATTAATAAAAAATTCGTTTTATTTTATTTTTATCCTGAACCTGAACCTAACGTAGGGTTACAAGACTAGGGTTATATATTTTTGTCACTTTCTCTTTTGATAGGAGAGGCTACATGGGTTTTTATCATTTTTTTGCCATTCTGATTCTCTGCCGTGAGTTAAAGCACACCCACTTTATATTTTTTTACGTACTTTTCTTAATTTTTTGCCAAAAAAATAAGATCAAATAAACTAAAACCACAAACAAACACAACAAAAGCCACAAGCTTTCATCAACGGTGATCATCCTTTTGAGGGAAATTAATACTGCATCTCATTCTCAAATCTTCTTCTCCTTCTTCTTTTATTTTGATTTTATTTTTTATATTTAATTTTTTTATTATTATTATAATTTTTTTAATCATTCATTGACTATTTTTTTTATTTTTATTCTCTTGATGGATGGGGTGACATCAACTCTATGGAAAACAAAATCAATGGAGAACCAAAATCAATGGAGAACCATGGATATGCCCATGTATCATTTGAATATAGATTAGGGTTTTAATTTAATTTTATTATTTATGTGTTGTTTTTTATTAGTTTGTATTTTTATTATGGGTTTGTTGTAGACGATGGGGTTTAGCGCACGTTTAAGATTTTAGCAATCGCGACACTGTTTGAGCTCAGGGCTCTAAAGAATACATTAACCATTGTCACAAAGATATGGTGTGGAGATGAGGACTTGCCACCCAGGGTAATAACTGAGACAAAACGAAAAGGTGGTATTAGATTCCCTAAAAGAAAGTTAGCACCACAATCAGGAGATTCTAGGTACGGAATACCAATTTCTTTTAGTCTCATGTTCATTTAGAATTACTTTATAAATTACTATATTATCCTCTATTTACATGCAATTTCATATAAACCCTTATTGTATCAATTAATTCCAAGACAAACTAGTCATGAAAATACAAGGAAATAATGTATTCAATCAAACACATAATCCATAAGTTAAGTCTAATATACATGGATTTCAATTAAATAAGCTAAATCTACATGTTTTAATTAATGAGTCTAAAATAATAATTCCTTTTAATTTTAATTAAATGAACCTACGTCTATTTATTTTAATTCTAAAAATGGGCCTAAATCTACAAATCATGAAGGTATTTAAATTAGTAGGCCTAATTCTACATATTTTATTCTAAGGTGACCTTAAATCTACAAATTATGAAAAATGCTTAAATTAAGTGGGCTAAGTCTAGTTAATTAAATTAAGTGGGCCTATTTCTAATTTATTAAATAGGTCTAAGTTATCTCTAACCTAAAAATCTAATTAATTATGGGCCTAAAATGCATTTAAATTAATTAAACCTAAAAACCTAAATTTATATGAATGAATTAAAATCTAATATGGGCTTAAAGCCCAAAACACATAAGAATAAACAAACAAGCACAAAACACATAAAAATAAATAAACAAGCCCAAAAATAAAAATAAACAAGCCAAAATAAATAAATAAAAGACCAAACACATAATTAAATTAATCTCTCCTAAAAAAACCTTAATTTTTTAATGTGCAACCTGAATTAATATGCTTCCTCCATTAGTTTTAATTAATTACCCAATTAAAACCTTAATTTTACTAACTAATTAATTAACATAGACATGCAATCACACATATAATTCCACTATTTCCACTATTGGGGCTATTACAATAATCTATTGAAAATAATAATAAAAATAATTAATAAAACCAAAATAAATAAATAAATAAAATAAAGCAATAAATAAAAAATAAAAACCCTAGAAGTTATACTTCTAAAAGATCTTATCCATTGCATTCTATAGTCCTCTTATGGATTTGATTCCTCAAATATAATCATCATGTGTTTTTCTCCACAATCACCATAAAAAAGAATAAAAATTATGGTTAGTAAATAAATAATAATAACTCAAGTAATAGAAATAATCAATAAAATTAAAAAGAAAGAAATAAATGAAATAGAATTGATGATGATGATGATGCTTATTAGTGATGCGATGCTCCTTAGATTTGTAAAATCGACGTTCTTAACATGTCTTTAAATATTATTCTTCAAAAATTCTCTAAAGATCCTTAATCAAGAAATTAAACAAAAGAAATTTGTAGAAAATAAGGTTTTTTTTTCTCTCTTTTTCCCCTCTTTTTCTTTCTTTATTTTTCTTCTTTTCTTCCATTTTTTTAAATTTTTTGCTCTTCCTCTTCGGCCTTTTTTTCCTTTCTTTCTCCTTCCTCCCCTCTCACAAAGCTAAAGCCCTCCTTATATAGGGATACATCTTGAAACCCTAGTTATAAATTGATTCCTAAAAGACTTCTATTTCCTTAAAAACATTATCAAAATAATTTTAGAATAATTTCAGACCAATTAGGACTCAATTTATCTAGAAAATTCAAGAATTTACAGAAGGAGTCTAATCCCGACTGAAATTAAATAATTCCGATCGGGATTACATAATTTTGATTGGAATTAGCGTAATTATGATCGAAATTACGTAATTCCAATCGAAATTAGGGTAATTCCGATCACCCTTTTTTTATAACTTTTAATTACAGAAAGGTCCTTGAAAGAATTTAAGTTTTGCAATTATTCCCTAAAAAGTATTGCAATTTAGTCCATAAAACATTAAATTCTTTCTTTGAAAAAATGCAATTAGACCCTTGAAGTTTCAAAGTTTCAAATATTAAAGACCTATTCATGACATTTTCATCATTGGAGTCTTTTGTCGCATCCATAACTCATCATCCCAAAATTGGGTGTTTACAATTTTCCCCCTTTGTCATTGTTTGCTTAATAAATTGCAACAAAGTGAACTAGCACCCAATTTCTTAATTGAAAGTTAGGACACTTATTTGTGCTTCATGAAGCTTTTGCTTATGAACTTGCTATACTCGAACGTACAACACTGATTCGAAATGACATATCATACTCGGTCATATAATATTGACTATATTCGGTCATATAGTCTTGGGTGAAAGGAACTTATTGCACTTGATCGTACAATGTCGACTACACTCAGACGTATAGACTGAGTTAAAAAGGAACATCACACTTGATTGTATCATGTCGATTACACTCGGTCGTATAATCTTAATTTAATTTATACTTGCTTGTGATTAGCTGTAACCCTTTCATTGCGCACTGATGATGTTGTAGTCCATAACTGCTCGCGATTAGCTGCAACCCTTTCATTGCTCATTGATGATGTTGCAATCCATAATTGCTCACGATTAGCCACAACCCTTTCATTGCTCACTGATGATGCTGCAATCCATAATTGCTTGCGATTAACTACAACCCTTTTATTGCTCACTGATGATGCTACAATCCATAATTGCTCATAAATTGACTGTAATCCTTTTGTTGGTTGCCCTTGATAATGCTATAGTCCATAACTATTCGCTGATTTTAATTAAATACAACCCTCTCGTTGCTCGCCTTAGATGTTGCAATCTCTTTCAATTAGCTGTAACCCTTTCATTGCTACTGATGATGCTGTAATCCTTAATTGTTTACTGTTGATGTTGCAACCTATAATTGCTTGCAAATTGATTGCAGTCCTTTCATTGCTTGCCTTTGATAATGCCATAGTCTATAACTGCTCACTAATTTTAATTAAATGCAACCCTCTCGTTGTTCGCCTTAGATGCTATAATTCATAATTGCTTGCGATTAGCTACAACCCATTCATTGCTCACTGATGATGCTGCAATCCTTTCATTACTCACCTTTGATAATGCTACAGTCCATAATTGCTCACTATTAATTGCAACCCTTACATTGCTCACCTTATGATGCTGCAATCCATAATTGCTCCTGATTTTGATTATTTGAATTGAATGCTGACTGACTTTGAATTTTGCTATGTTGACTGATTAGAATTTCTCTGCTGACTGATTTTACTGTGCTAACCATCTCTATAAGTTGGGTGCACTTTCTTTTAGATTTCCAAATTCCTATAAACTTGTTGAAGTTAGTTTCAATCATGATGAATGCACAAAAGTACCTTAAAGTATTGAAAATTTATGAGAAAATTCATCACTTTTCAAGAGATAATGTGCACTCAGTGAATCTCTCTATTTTTAATTTTCATGACTATTATTTTTTTGCCATTTGCAGAAGTCAGAGACATTGTTAACCATCTTATGCTGAGAGCATGTCTTTTACCAAGTAAAGAGCTTATTTCCATATCTAATTTTAGGGAGAATTTGCTAAACAAAATTGATTATAAAAAATTGAATTTTGAGTATCAAAATAGCATTTGAATTATTTTTGTTGTGCTTTCCTCCCTTATATAAGTATTCCCCCGCCTTTCTCATATTACTCAGCGTGGATACCATTGGAAAGGTCCTTTGGATACTCATACTCATATAGAGCATTGGAGTAAATAGAACAATTTTTATCATGGTCCTCTTTTAGTATTCCCCTGCCTTTCTTGTATTACTCAGCATGGATACCGCTAGAGGTTTCATGTTGATACTCTTACTCATTTCTAAGCATTGGAGTAAATTATGCTTGCTCTTTTTTGATTCTCCTCTTGGTATTCCCCAACCTTTCTTGTATTACTTAGCATGGATACCATCAATGGATCTGCACTCATACTCATTTCTGAGCATTGGAGTAGATTATATGCACATTTATCATTCGAAAAACTGAAATGATACTTTAAAAAATTTGCATTTTCTTCCCCTCATTTAGGTGCAAAGCAAGCATTAGATTGATTAAAGTTTATAAAATCTAAACAAAAAACTATTAACTACTCATATGAATTTTATGAGGCTAATAAAAGAAAGCCACTATGATAAAAAGTCATGAAATAGGCTTTTCGCACATGATCTTGTGAAGTGGATGAATTTACTTTCAATTTGTGAATTTTATGATGGAGATGGTTCTTTATTATAGAATCTAAGGAAATAAAGTTTTGTTACTTTCCTTTACTTTATGAGTGTTTGCTATGCAGGATGACACTTCTGATGAATGATTAACATTTGCAACCTTTCCTATTCTTGTTGATGTATCAGTTCCTTTCACCTTCTTCATTCTCTTTTGTTCTTCCCTACATAAACTACCATAAGTTACTATGGTCTATTTACAAGTGAAGAAATTTTTTCAAAATGCAATGTTATTCTTTTTTTCATTCTTCCCTTTAGATTTGTCACTGATTGTAGGGTTATGATACTCTACCATTAAAGTTGTAGCTTTGGGCTACATTTGTATTTTTGTCATTCTATTAATGCTATGGTAGAGGACTTTATTCCTCTTCTTGATATCTCTTGCAAAAAAAGTTCAGGAGTTAGAGATCTTATTTCATGATCAAATGATTTTTCAGAGTGCATTCATTTCAAGTTTTAAGTGCGTTCTTCCCTTTTATAAGGCTGATGAATGTATTACTGACATGTTGAACCTTCTCATCACCATATTCCATACCTTACACTTGCCCGACTATTATGGAGAAATATTCCAGATGATGCTCTTAATGAGACTATGAAGATGGATACTGAATCTGAGGAGCTTAAATGTCCTATCCAGCCTTTTGAGGTTGCCAAGATAAGGTTTCTTGATAATGTGGCTCTTTCTATTATACTCTTTCAGATGCTTCACATGTAAATACTCTGACTACTTTCTTATACTTTCACAACACTAATTTCAAATGTTATTAGCAGAGTCTCTATACAGTCTTGTCTAGGCTTAAATACTTTTATTATACAAAGCAAGTATTTCACAAAAAATGTATTCAAGTGTATGCATGCTATGTATAATGTGCATGATCCTAATGGGTCTCCTATTTGGAATAGAGCTATATTACAGCTTGGAGTATGAGAATGACGTGCCTCATCAATAACTTATAGGCTTGAGTATTGGATGCTTCACTATTGGTGCTTATGATGTCGGAGCTTTCGATATTGTTTATTATACTGATAACTAGGCTAGCAAGTGGAGTCCATGGCTTTACACTAGAGCTTGTTATGACTGATGCACTGTTGAACTTTTCTTTTTTCTACTGCTTTTGCTGTATGATAATTGATGTATTTGTATGCTTGTTTCTGGCATGAGATCTTTTATGCTGGCTCTTATACTTCAGTGTTCCATCTTTGCTCTTTGAATGAAAACTCAATTTGCCCTCAGTTCCATTTTGGGTTTATTCATGCTATTCTAGTAGTCTTTTTTTTTTTAATTTTCATGTGTAAGAGACCCAGTTTGTTTACTGCTGTTGTTGATCCTTTAACTTAGTAACCCTATTAATTGTAATCTCATTCATTGAAGATGCAGAGGAGTGGGCAAACTGACTGAAGTGAGTTCTTGATGATGAAATCAACTAGACTTGCACTTTTAAGAACTCTTAAGCAAAATATGAGGCTTGATGCTAATGCAATAATTAATGATAGTTGCAAGACAAGACTTACAATGCAAGTTACTGAGACACTTAAATTCTTAAGGTATAAAGGGATGCTAGGCTTACAAAGAAAATTACAAAGAGGTGGCAAAAAAGAAAACTTAACTAAAATAGTGATCTTATAGCTTTGATTTAGCTTTCATTATGTATTGTCTTTCCATTCAAATACTTATGCAGTATGATATAAACGAATATGCAATATTTGAACAAAAATTTCAAATTCAATTTTAATAATTCATTAGGGCAAAAATGAGAGCATTCATTACATCATATGATATAACTCATATTACTAGCCAGTCCTAATTTTTCCTTTCTAATTTTTATTTTACTATTCTTTTTCTTTTTTTTTCTCAAATTTCCTATCTTCAGAAGTTGCATCATATGATATATGAATGTTCTTAGAATTTGCATTTGTGCCCATACTAAATGAATCTAATTGAATTGAATTTATGTCAAACATGCAAATGCAATCAATATTATAAAGTACCATTAGGGCATACATTATATAAGTAAGCATGATCAGAATTCATATCATTGATCACTAAAATAAAACAAGTTCTAAAAAACTAAAATTTTATTCAAATAAGACAATTAGAAAACTTATTTTCTATTCTAGATGCTAGGGATGCTGGGTCTCATAGTGGTTACCTTTCAGGTGGCTGACATAACTGCTATTATTGCATCTTTTTGCCAACTATCTCCATGACTTCATCTTTTTGTACCTCCACTGTGCATGTTTCCTCCTTGTCTGGCTGCTTCTCACCATCAAACTCATCATCCCATCCTGTAGGCACAATCGACTTGAAGGGTATATCAAAAGAAGGTGGTTTAGGGTAAAACACCTTATAATTGAACTTGCCTGAAGGCTGACCTAATAAACCTTCAAATCTTTCCACATCTTTGGGGGCCTTAAAAGATTTCTCATTGGTTTTAAGGTCTATGTCCTCAAAGGAGCTTAGTATTTCTTGCTCATTGACTCCTGAGTTGATCATCATGGTAGCTGGGGGTGGTGCATTTCGATACTTCAGGAAAGGATGATTTTTGGTGTTTGGATTTTTGGGGTCTATGATCTTTCTAAAGTTTATAAGGTTTTGGATTTCATGTTTGAGGCAGATGCAGTTATCTGTGGAGTGTTGGAGGTTTTGATGGAATTTGTAGTGCTTGTTTAGGTTATAGCCTGAGACATTTAGGTTTGGTGGGTTTGGATTAGGTAAAGGTTGAAGTAAGCCCTTTGGAATTAGGCGCTCTAGGACTTTTGACAAAGGTTGGTTAAAATTTGAGAACCTCTTTGGTTGTTGAACAATATGGACTTCCACAACCTGACTAGCATTTCTTTGTTGTGTGCACCCAGTTAGGTAGTTTCTTGCTCCAATGGTTCTAACAATCTTCTTTTTCTCATTCTCGATCTCCTTAGCTTCTAACCTATCATCATAAAGGTCTAAAAATGTCTTAGGATTCATCATCTATAACCTCTCAACTAGATTAGGTAACACATTTAGGACTATCATTGTAACTTGATCCTTCTCATCCAGTTTGTTCTTCATTAGTCCTACCTTATTCATGAACTTGGTTAAAAAATCAGAGAATGATTCATTAGGCTTCTGCTTGGTCAGTTTTAGATCCCTAATAGACACTTTGAGCCTAGTGTTGTAGTCATATTGCTTTAGAAAAGCAGTGCACAACTCTCTCCAGTCTGCAAGGATAGACTTCTCCAATCCATGTACCAATTGACAGCCATACCCTCCAACGACAGTACAAATAGGTTGGTAACTATAGGAAAAGGGGCTTTAGTGGTGCTTATGGTAGTTGTGTATTGACTAAAGTGAATTCTCGAGTGCCTAGTACCATTAAACTTATGCATTTATGGCATATTGAATTTGTTAGGCAGTTTATCTTCCTCAAATTGCATCACATCATCAAAATCAAATGAGTATCCAATGCCATATCCTCTCATCAATTCCTCCATCTTAGACATTTTATGAGTTAGTGCTTTCATCTGTTTGGATTCCAGCTCTTAAACTTGCTTAAGGGATCACTCTCATGTCATCCATCAATGCTCCTTTAACATCATATAAGGTCCAGTTTCCTCCTTCTTATTATTACATTTCTTTGGCCTGTTTCGGTTGTGTAGCTTCTAGGTAGAGTGGATTGATGGGACTCCTTTCTAGTTTGCTAAGGATATCTTTTGCAATCGATTGCGAACTCGAATAAGTTCTCACTAGTTTGCCACCCTTTTGACTCCAAACATAGGAATACCTGGATGAATCTATAATGGCTAAAAGATAAATGTTAGTATGATGCATGAGATGCATGTATGCATGATGCACATGCTATGTAGCAGGTAGCAAGTAACAAGTTAGGTATACATACATCCTTCTAACCTTATTCCTCCCACACACGTATTCAATGACAAGTCTCTTTTCCTAGGATTTTTGGTCTTAGTCTTAATATCAACAGGGGATATCAGGGACCAACGCGCATGCCAAATCCCTCTTAAAGTAGTAAAACATAAAAACAATATTTCTAGGTATAAAAGCATAGCCCAATCTTTATTTTTGTCTTGATGGGCTTCAAAAGTATGGGCTTAGGCCTTTATAGATAGAAATACCTCATGGAAATATTCATAAGAAATTTGGGTAGATCTTAGAGGAAATAACTAACCCATTATATGTGGTTAGGGTCTGGTAAGAAGGTCAAGGTTCCCTTAGTAAGATGCCCTCCTTTAAGACTTGAGTCATAGGCCAAGGTCAGAGGGGCTCAGCATCCTTTGCAAACTCGAGTGAAGACTACCCCCCCTTAAGGACTTAGGTTACAGACTATAGTCAGATGAGCTCGATAATCTCTCTTGAACTGAGTTAAGGCTAAGAGTGATGATTAGTCAATTTACAATCCTATGAAGCTAATGGAATCATGGAACTATAAACCAATGCCATCGGTTAATAGGAACATGCAGAATGAATGTAAAAATAAAATAATAATTAATAAAATAATTCTAAAGAACATAAGTAGAATCGGTATCTTTTATCCTAAGTGGAGTCGCCACTATAGATGACGAGGTTTAGCGTGAGTCCAAGATTTTAGCATCCGCGATACTGTTTGAGCTCAGGGCTTTAGAGAACACACTAACCACTGTCACAAAAGATAGGCATGGAGATGAGGAGTTGCCACCCAGGGTAATAACTAGGACAAATTGAAAAGATGGTACTTGATTCCCTAAAAAAAAGTTAGCACCACAACCAGGAGATTTTGGGTACGGAATACCAACTTCTTTTAGTCTCGTGTTCATTTAGAATTACTTTATAAATTACTATATTATCCTTTGTTTACATGCAATTTCATATAAACCCTTATTCTAGCAATTAATTCCAAGATAAACTAGTCATGAAAATACAAGTAAATAATGCATTCAATCAAACATATAATCCCTAAGTTAGTCTAATATACATGGATTTTAATTAAATGAGATAAATCTACATGTTTTAATTAATGAGCCTAAAATACTATTTCCTTTTAATTTTAATTAAATGAACCTAAGTCTATTTATTTTAATTCTAAAAATGGGCCTAAATCTATAAATCATAAAGGTATTTAAATTTGTGGGCCTAATTCTACATATTTTATTCTAAGATGACCTTAAGTCTACAAATTATGAAAAATACTTACATTAAATGGGCTAAGTCTAATTAATTAAATTAAATTAAATGAGCCTATTTCTAATTTACTAAATGGGTCTAAGTTATCTCTAACCTAAAACTCTAATTAATTATGGGCCTAAAATGCATTTTAATTAACTAAACCTAAAAACCTAAATTTATATAAATGAATTAAAATCTAATATGGGCTTAAGGCCCAAAACACATGAGAATAAATAAACAAGCACAAAACACATAAAAATAAATAAACAAGCCCAAAAATAAAAATAAACAAGCCAAAATAAATAAATAAATAAATAAATAAAAGATCAAACAAATATTAAATTAATCTCTCCTAAAAAAAACCTTACTTTTTATTAACGTGCAACCTAAATTAATCTACTTCCTCATTAATTTTAATTAATTACCCAATTAAAACCCTAATTTTACTAACTAATTAATTAACATAGACATGCAATCACACTTACAATTCCATTATTCCCACTATTGGGGTTATTACAATAATCTACTAAAAATAATAATAAAATAATTAATACAACCCAAATAAATAAAAAAATAAAATACAACGATAAATAAAAAAATAAAAATCCTAGAAGTTATACTTCTACAAGATCTTATTATTGGCATTCCATGGTCCTCTTATGGATTTGATTCCTTAAATATAATCATCAGGTGTTTTCCTCCTCAATCACTATAAAAAAAGAATAAAAATTATGGTTAGTAAATAAATAATAATAATAATAACTCGAGTAATAGAAATAATCAATAAAATCAAAAAGAAAGAAAGAAATAAAATAGAATAAGAAGAAGATGATAATGCTTATGAGTGATGGGATGCTCCTTAGATTTCTAAAATCGCCGTTCTTGATAAGTCTTTAAATATTATTCTTCAAAAATTCTCCAAAGATCCTTGATCAAGCAACTAAGTAACATAAATTTATAGAAAATAACGTTTTTTTTCTCTCTCTTTTTCCTCTCTTTTTCTTTCCTCATTTTTTCTTCTTTTCTTCCATATTTTTTTTTAATTTTTTGCTCTTCATCTTCGGCCTTCTTTTCCTTTCTTTCTCCTTCCTCCCCTCTCATAGAGCCAAAGCCCTCCTTATATAGGGATACATTTTGAAACACTAGCTATAAATTGATTCCTAAAAGACTTTTATTTCCTTAAAAATATTATCAAAATAATTTTAGAAGAATTTCAGACCAATTAGGACTTAATTTATCTAGAAAATTCAAGAATTTATGAAAGGAGTCTAATCCCGACCAGAATTATCATAATTTTGATCGAAATTAGCATAATATCGATCAGAATTAGCGTAAGTCTGATCACCCTTTTTTTTTATAAATTTTAATTATAGAAAGGTCCTTGAAAGAATTTAAGTTTTACAATTAGATCTCTAAAAAGTATTGCAATTTAGTCCACAAAACATTAAATCCTTTCTTTGAAAAAATGCAATTTGACCTTTGAAGTTTCAAAGTTTCAAATATTGAAGACCTATTCATGACATTTTCATCATTGGAGTCTTTTGTCGCATCCACAACTCATCATCCTGAAATTAGGTGTCTACACATGTATTTATTATTTTATTTATTTTTGTAGTAGATTGTAATAGCCCCAATAGTGGAAAATAGTGAATATTTTTATTTTCTGTCATTAAAATTAATTAGTAAATTAAGTTCATTGGGTAAAAATTAATAAAATCAATGGTAGCAATAAATTAATTTTTAGGTTGCATGAAATCAAATTAGGTTTTTTAGAAGAAATAATTTTAATTACTTATTTAATATTTTGTTTGATCATTTTGGTATTTTTTTAATTTTTTTTGGGCTTTTTCTTATTTTTATTCATTTTGGGTCTTAAACCCACATTAGGCTCTAACCCATTTAATTAATAGTGTGAGTGACTTGGTCTTCTTCTCACTTTTGCATAGCGGTATGTTTTCATGGGACATTGTGTGGGTCTTTCTGTTCTTGAGGGACATGGCAACTTTACCGAATAGGGACAAATGATTGGTCTCAGGGGGATGAGACACTTTTGATTTTGTGGAGTTGCCATCCAATTTTTAGAAAATCGAGAAAAGAAAGGGACAACATTGGGTCACTCAGTGAGTATTATCCTCAACAAAAATTTTTAGGTTTAGGGGATTGCATCTACTTTTTACTATTTCTCATTATACGATAGTCAATGTATAGTTGCCGCAACATCCTAGTTTTGATAATGACATTTTGTATTGCATTCGCATAGTAAATTAGATAGTGGAAGATAATAAAGCTGAAAATTTAATTATTACTTCACTTTCTTGATAAAATACACATGAAAAGGGAAAAAATTACAAAAAAAGTAAATCCAATTTATATATGATTGATCTACCAGATTAATATGACCATTCAAATGGCTTGCTCGATTTCATGAATAATAGGATGATCATGTATGCTTGTAGTGATTATTTATGTTATACTAATGTATGATGATAATATAAAGGATGCATGAGGTCATCATTGGATTGAGAGCATGATGACTCTATTAAGGGATATGAACTTTTCACATTATTAGAATTTATGATGCTATTTCATGATTTTAGAAATAGAGGATGCAGAATGATGGTATGAAACTAGCATAATAAAGCATATATTATTCATAAAGCATGCAAGATTACTAGTCTCATCACATAAGCACAACGGTATTCCTAAATGCTAGCGACAGTAAAATATAATGCAATGCGATAAAATAAATATGCTAAAATAATTCTGTGGTCTTTAGACTCAATTGAGCTTGTGTGGGTTTTGAAGCTTTAGCTCTAAGATATTATCAAGCTTTCCTCGTCGAGAGGTTCAAAATGATAACAAAATGAGGCTAGATTATATACCTTTGAAGAATGCTTTGTTAAAGATAAGGCTTGGTTTGGTTGAAAAGGGATCTAACAACCTAAGAGAAAGGCTATGAGAGAGTAAAAACTATATGGAAAGGGGTTTCCAGCACCTTTGATCGAACTAATTTTTGAGTGTGTGTGTTTCCACTTTTTCCTCTTCCAAAATAGGGTATGAAGGGGTCTGTATATAGGAAAAATTAGGTGAATAGGTTGGTGGGGGCATGGTCTATATATTGAGAATTTTATGCATGGCTATGCCAATTGCGTGTGGTCACGCGTGTATGTGTGCATTCCATGCGCACTTAAACGCTTCATGCACACTTCTTGGGTTTTACACACGCTATTTCTAGGTTGGTTCTTATAGTTTATGGGCCTTACAAATGCATTTTTAGAGTTTGTTTTGCAAAATTTATCCTTGATTTTAGTACATGACACTTAGAGGCATTTACATGCACTTTTGAGCGATACGCGCTAATCCTCGGGTTGTGTTGGACCATTTCGAGACCACTTTTGGAGGTTTTGGAGCCTTTTAGATATGCTTCCAAAGTCAATTTTATCAAAATCATTTTTCATTTTTTCATGAAGCTGGGTCTCGATCTAATGAAATTTGCACTGTCCCAATGAGCTGAGAATTCTGAGAGGAGTTTTCTCAAAATAAACCTCTCATTGTTTTGATAATTCATATTTTGTAAGGTCAAAGCATAACTGAATGGCTTAGTGATCGATTTTGCACATTGGTAGGATTGGTTAGGTTTTTTTAAGGTTGCGCACTTTAGAGGTGTTATGAATGAGTAGACTTTAGTCATCTCAGGGATTCATTTCATTATTAGACCTTTTTGGGAACAGTCAAATTTAAGATATGATAACTACCCCCTGCTTCATATGTGTTGCATAGTCACCTAGTGATAGTGTCAATACACATGAAGTAAAATGCAAAGATGCAAAAAATGCTTTCTAGGTAGATAGGCACTTACTTGATTGCTGTGTTATTGTGATTTGATTGTTGTTATTGTTCTATAGCTTAGCCATTATGCCGGGTGTAGTTTGAGACACATGTAATTTTAGGATCCATGCAAGATATAATTCTGTGATTCATGCAAGGATGCAATTTTGAAATTCATACAAGATGCAATTTTAGGATTCATGCAAAATGCAATTTTAGGATTCATGCAAGATGCAATTTTGGGATTCATGCAAGATGTAATTTTAGGATTCATGCAAGATGCAATTTTGGGATTCATGCAATATGGGATTCACATAAGGATGCAATTTTAGGATTTACACAAAATGATGGTGATAAATGTAAGATGTGTAGTACAATTTTTAACAGAATGCAAAATGAATGATGCAATTTTGAGATTTAGGCAATAATGAATGCAAATTTCATATGAGCATGGTAGTGATGCATTTTTTTAATTCACATAAAATGATACAATTTAGGATACATGCAAGGTGCAATTTTAGGATTCACGTAAGATGTAATTTTAGGATTCATGCAAGATACAATTTTAGGATTTATGCAATATATGGTTTTTGGGATTCATGGAAGGATGCAATTTTGAGATTCACACAAAATGATGTTGATAAATGTGAGATGCAAGATGTGCAATACAGTTTTTTACAGAATGCAAAATGTATGATGCAATTTTAAGATTCAAGCAATAATGAATGAAACTTTCATATGAATGTGGTAGTGATGCATTTTTTTATTCAAGCAAAATGATGCAATTTGGGATACATGCAGAATGATGCAATGCAATGATATAGTTTTCACATGAATGATTCAAGTAAGTAAGGCAAGCACATGATAATGATATGCAATCAGGCATATGATGTGTAAGCATGTGCATGAAATGCAACGAACACCCTTTTTAGGCATTGTACTTAACATTCTCTTAGCCATGTTAATGGTTCTAACATTATTATGAATGTTAGGAAGTAATGCCATTATAACTTCTTCTTATGTTAGGCGAACAAAATCATGCCACTATAACCTCTTTTGGTGCTAGGGGAATTAAATCATGCCACTATAACCCCTTCCGGGTGTTAGTAAATAAATCATGCCACTATAACCTCTTCCGGGTGTCAGTAAACAAATCATGCCACTATAACCTCTTTCAGTGTCAGGCGAATCAAATCATGGCACTATAACCTCCTTCGAGTGTCAAGCAAATACAATCAGCCACTATAACCTCTTCTGATGCTAGATCAATCAAATCATAACACTATAACCTCCTTTGGGTGTCAGGCTAACCTCTTTTGGTGTCAAGCGAACAAAATCATGCCACTATAACCTCCTCTAGTGTTAGGCAAACAAATCATGCCACTATAACCTCTTTTGGTTTTAGGCGAATAAAATCATACCATTATAACCTCTTCTAGTATTAGGAAAATCAAATTATGCCACTATAACCTCCTCTAGGTGTCAATAAAAAAAATCATGCCACTATAACCTCTTTCAGTGTTAGGCGAATCAAATTATGACATTATAACCTCCTCTGGGTGTTAGGTGAACAAATCATGCCACTATAACCTCTTCCGGTGTTGAGCGAACAAAATCATGCCACTATAACCTCCTCCGGTGTCAGACAAAACCAATTGATTTATTAGTGTGATTGGTGCAATATGTCCTTTTCTTCTTTTTTTCCTTTTGGGATTGGATCCCTTATCATGACTGGAGTTCTTTCTCAATCGTGTTTAGTGATGATGAATCTTGGAGTTTTGTAGCTCAAAGTCCTGAGAAGGCATGTATGAATACATAAGGAGCATGCATTTTAACTTTATTTATGAAATATGTTCAAAGGATTTTATGCATTAGTCATGTTTAGCTAAGTGCTTCTATTATTACATTCTTGTGATTGATTCATTGATCCTAAGAATCATATGTATTAGAGAGTTTGAACTATTTTAGCTATAATAGTCTCGAGGTAATGTTGATCTCAACAATTCAAGAACGTGATCCATAACTTGTGGCCAAGATTGATTGTATTACCAAGTGAAGAGTGAGCTTCCTAAGTGAACTTCTGAAGAGTGTAGTGAGATGAAACTTTATAAAGAATGCAGATAAATAATATAAATTTCAATTATTAAGACGCTTTTGAGTAGGAAAGTGGTAGCTGACCATACATTACTTTTTTTGTAGGGATTTCCTTTCTGTAGCATCCCCTACCTTTCCAATATTACTCAGTATAGATACTGCCAAAAGGTCCTTTAGGATACTGATACTCCACTTTTTGGAGCATTGGAGTGCGTAAAGATTTTGATTGCTTTAATTTTCCTACATTTATTTTCTTTTTATGTTCCCCCCTTTTAGTATTCCCCGCCTTTCTCGCATTACTTAGTGTGAATACCGTAAGAGGGTCTCTTTTAATACTCTTACTCATTTTTGAGCATTGGGGTAGATAAGTATAGTCTCAAGATCACAGGCCCATTTAAAAGATGTCTTGATAATTGTAATTTGTCTTGTCCATTGATGTCCTTTATAAGTTTTGTCGTATGAGTTCTTCATCCATCTAGGTGGTATGTAAGCATTAAGCTGATTAAAATTTAGAAGGTCTTGACCTAGAGCTATAGATTGTGCTTTCAAAAACTATGAAATAGGCATTAAAGGAAGACTATGATAATCAAAATCAGCTAACTCAGCTTTGATATATGTAATTCATGGCATAGATGAAGTTTGCATTAGTGCAAGAAAAGAGCTGTTATTATTATTATTCTTATTCTTCTTCGTATTATTTTTAGTGTATGAGTGCAAATACAGATGCATGTATTAGAGAGAGAAGGAGGAGGGCACTCCCCATATAGACGTGGTGATAGACCTGACATTTAATGTTTTCCATTTTTCTTACTCCTGGTGTCTCTGTTAACTATTAGTGATGGCATTGTTGTTACTGCATGTTTCATGCTTTGAAATTGTGGCCCTTGTCATATCCTTACGGTTATGATTATGACTGTGGTTATAATTATAGCTTTTGTTATAGGTGTAGTACTTGCAGTGTTGTATAACTCTTTTATATTGCTTTATGAATGACTTTCACCTTTACATGCTTAGATTGGCTTTGACTTGCACAGTTGCATTAAACTATAAAGAAAATAAAAGAATTATAGTTAGTATTGGTTATGTCTTCAAATAATGATTCTAAGCTAGGGTAAATTCTAACTTTCCCTTTATTGCATTGTTTTCATTAAATTAATGCTCCCTACTCATGCTTATTAGTGTAGTCACATTTCCCTTTTTGTTGTATTAATTCTTTTGCTTTGGTGCAGTTGCACTTCCCTGTATAGTAAAAATAACTTCGGTTAGATTTTGTCTATCTAAAAGATGATTCTTAGTCAGGGTTTATTCTGACTTCCCTTTTAATAGTCTTGCACTTGTCAAAAAATTAAGGATTTTGGCTACCCTCATTGAGATGTGTGTAGCTCTCATTATAGTGTATTCAGTTCTACCTATGTTGATTGTAGGTATAGTTGAATGTGTAGTACCTTGCATGTTGTTATGTAGTCTTGGGTCTGTCTTCTATGGGTGTGCATGATGTAACGTGGATGAAAATGCTGCTAAACAAGGATGATACAGTCATAATGTCATCAATTATCACATTGCTGATTTATTCCAATGACCTGACTCATTGTAGAAAAGCATATTCCATCCTTTGGTGGCTTTGCTTAGGGTTTAACTTTAAACTTGGGCTTGGGCTTTGGTTTTGGCTTCTAAAAGCCTTTGGGAGCCTTGCTCTTACCCTTTCCAACCTTTTTCATACCCTTTCCTTTATTGACCATTAAAATATCCTTGGTGGAATTCTTGATGTTCTTTTTAGTAGTTTTGAGCATCCTATGCAACTTTGAAATAGTTTTGTCTATACTATGCATATTGAAATTCATGATGAAACCATCAGAAGCTTCAGGCAAAGATTGGAGAATGATATTAACAACCAATTCTTGTTCAATCTTGAGACCAAGCTTGTCCAAGTGTTTAAGATGACCCTTCATCTTGAGAACATGATGATTGACAGAGCCATTAGTAGTCAACTTGTAGGAGAGTAATGCCCTAATGGTATTGAGCCTTTTGATTCTAGCTTTCTCTTAGAAAATTTCCTTGAGATGGCCTATTATAGTATAAGCCTCCATTTCCATCAATTGCTTTTGAAGCTCATACTCTATGCATCCAAGCATGAGATAAGTGACATCAACTGAATCATTAAGATGCTTACTATAAGCATCCTTTTATGCTCTATGAGCATTAGCAGCTCATTCCTTTAGGATGGGTTGATCAAGGATATATTCCTTTCTTTATTGCCTAAGAATAATTCTTAGGTTTCTATTCCAGTTAAGAAAGTTAGTCCTATTTAGCTTATCCTTCATGAGGATTGATTGCAGTGACATGATAGGTGCAATGTTTGATGTCATTATCTACAACAAATATATATAGAGTACATTCAGTTTTATTATAAAAGAGGCATAAGAAAACTCCCACTAAATTTTCATAAATTATAAAACCCTCAAAATAATTTCAACAATTGAAATTTCTTAATGGGCCAAGATCTATATTTCACCCTACTTCAAGTAAGCTTTGGCTTATCACTTAAAGTGTGGCTATTTAGGTAGGTAACACTTTACCAATTACATCTTATGTAATTCTTGGATAATTATAGGATATCATATACCGGCTTATCCTATTAAATGCCCTAAGTCCAAAACCATTTTGATAACCTAGTTAAGTTTAACCAACTCAAACATATGGATATCACTATTTTCGATCTTATCTTATGTAGATGACTTTATATATAATGCTTTGGCATAACCTATATATAGCAATACAAATCTTAATAAGTTTTGATTAATGGAAGGCATTGTAATGACTTAATATTAAATGAGGATTTAGTTAATTTTTATCTTATTTAGTTATTGTTATATTGCATCATTTACATGTCATCACATGCATAACATACTAATATAATAAGATAAACTTGACACAACATGACAAATAAGTAAGTTGATCTTCATAAGCTAATATGAAGATCAAAGGTCAAACCTAGGTGATATTACAAATACAAATTGAGCCCTCAATTAGGATCTCCATCTTCTGCCATATACCTCTTCCTTAGGCTCCTACCTTGGATCTCCATCATAGGCCTCCAACTTGAATTTACATCTTGGGTCTTGATTTACATTACATGTTGTAATTATATTACTATCTAATAAAATAAAATAAAATAGTTATAATAAATAAAACAACTTGTAGGCTGTATTTAAAAAATTACAACCTAATAAAATAAAAATAATAAAATCCAATCACATTGGTTCATGGGCCATGCTATGCACCATGCATTTAACAATAAACATATATTCCAAAATAATTCAATTTACAAATTAATTAAATTATTATGTTAAAAAACAAAATGCATGATGAGTCCATTCAAGGTTAAGGGGCAGCACCCCTAGCGAGGTTTAGGTGTAGCACCCCAAGCGGTGGTCCTGCTAGTTGGTTTGTGGGTGAGGGTCAAGGGGGCAATGCCCCTTTGTAGGGGTTTAGGGCAGTGCCCCTAAAGGTAAATGATTTACCTTAACTCTTTGAATGAGTTGTTGCTAAAACCCTAAAATGACAATAATTTTCATAATCAAATTATTGTTTGATTGATCTATTTAAAACAGATCGTTTTTATGTTTAACATTTAAACAGCCGCCACATTAACCCTAATTTACTCTTAAATCATATTATAGAATAATTAATCTATTCCAAATAGATTTATTCTATATAATTTGTTTAACACTTAAACATATTACCTTTGATAGAAATCTGTATAATCAAAATATTCATGTTTCAACATTAAACAGAAATCAAATTTGCTGTTTAAACATAATTCTTATTTTGATTTCTTAAAATAGTATACATAACACACAAAATCATAATTCTGTTCATTGTTTAATCATATTAAACAATTATAAACATTAATCAAATTAATGTTTAATACTATTTTTATACAGATTGTAATTAATCATCACAAAATCAAAACTGTTTGGATAAAATATTTGAAAAATCCTTTTAAAAAATGAATCACTCAAACACACATATATCACATATTCACAAAATTAATTTAATCAAATTACTAATGGCTTTGATACCACTATTGGGTTTTGTGATTCCATATGCAACAAAAAAATTAAATTTTAATCACAAACTTGAACCCTGATCCAAGTAATTTAATTAATTAATTAAATCTAAGGTTTTCATTTGCTTACCATAAATGCAAAATGGGAAAGATTTCTATAAGGAAGAGAGGAGGTTCACTTCAGTGACATCCTACCTCGAGCTTTTAATTTGGCAATTTGGATTGAGACATCTCAAAAAGAATCCGTCCTACACAAGTGTCCACATGAATAACCCTTAATTTGAAAATGAATATTTGTGTGCTAGCATCTTCTCTTGATTTTTCACAAATCAAGAATCAAAAGAACTCTATGTTTTTGTTTTCTATAAGGAGAGAAAATAAATTTGGTGGCAGAATAATAAGAGTGTTTAAAACCCTAGAGAATATAATATATTTATAGACATTTAAATTAAAGTTTCACTTACCAAATAACCTTTTGATAATTTCTCACTTATTTTTATTATTATTTTATTTAAAATTAAATCATAAATAATATTCTATTTATTTAAGATAACCTTTACCTTAAATAAATAAATAAATATTTTATTTATTTATTTCCACATAGCTTATTTGGGATTGTTAAACCCATATTTGTTTTGGGCTTGTTCAAAGTGTGTGACCCTACGGGTTTTCATGACATTGGTAGTAGACTTTAAATCTCCATTTAGGCCTATAAGTCATAATTGGCCTCTAGCAAGACATTATGACTACCCAAGTCATGTGAAGTCAATAATTCGACATAGCTAAATATACAATGAATATTCTAGTCCCTTTTTTATTTGATATCTTGATTGAATAAAAGGCATAGATTATGTCATCCATATGGAATTCAATCATATAATTTTTTAAATCCAAGTAGACTGAGAATGATAATTCTTTATCAATTTACTTTAGCTTGGCCATGCATTTTCCTCAGTCTATCTTATCAAGGGGCCTATAGATATCTTACTCATATTAAACACAGGAAAAATTCCTTCTTAATCACTCACGTTTCTCACATAACTCAATTTATACCCAATAATAGCCTATTTTATCATCCAGTTAAAAAATAATGTAAGATTGTGTTAATTGTTATGTGGAAATCCATGGTGATTTCAAGGTTAGATGACTAAGCCAATATTACTATAATGAGAATTACTTCTGATAATTATCTATGTAGTATTCTCATGATGGGCCAATCCAGCACTTTATTTCTCAAATAAGTATCTATGAGTTAACTTAAAATCTCATATTCATGATTGATAAAACATAATCATTAATCAACACCATACTAGCCATAATACATTGTTATGACTAGGGATAATTTGAATAGAACTCATATTTAATCAAAGGGTTTTACTATTAAGTCACATACTTGATGAACTTAGTAAGAATTGACTACTCAAGTAATTATCATAACATAAAATGATAATGAAAAATGCCTCTTTATTAAATAAAATGAGAAAGTCAAAATATGGTCATACATGATTGACCTAGTACATATCACTAACAAGCTTGATTCTAGCTCTTGTCATGATGTTTTGCTTAGTTTCCATATTCCTTGCTTTGATGTTCATTTTTTGTTCCTGTTGAATAACAAAAAAGAAGATGCTTTAGTATTTATTAATTATGCGAGTGCTTGATAGTGTACCTATTATTTATAGCCTTGTATCGTTGTCATTGCATTGCCTGGTAGTTTTAATAGATTTAATTTGTGCTATTAGGGTTTTTCACAGAAAGGGCTTTGACGGGACATTTGTTGTGCTTTCTTATGACTCTTATGCGTTAAGTCAAGTTTACACATTTGTTCCACTTGCCTATTTAGGAGATGACTATCACTCCTCTAGACTTTATTGCTATCATATATTTGGGCTTTTCTGGAGAGCTTGTCCCTTTTTTGTGAGGAGGAATGTTCTACTGCGATGGCGAGGAAACACCTCACTAAGGGAGCTGCTTAGGGTAGTTTCCCTTATAAAGTTGGGTTGTCTGTACCCCACTTGCTATATTGAGTTTACTTCTTTTGTGTAAATAAAGTATGACTTTGGCCATGTTTCTTCGAAGCAGTTGGCTCAATGTTTTATGTTCTACTTGTTGAGTGCTGTCATATTCTTAATTTCTTCGGTACAGTAGTCTATAATTTTTACCTATTTTGAGGGACCTGGACAGCTTATCGAGGTACTGCTGAGGTACTATGTGCTTAGGTTTAGATGTAGCATGTCAAGGTGGCTCGAGCACTTGCTGATGCTTATTTGTATTAGATGTGAGTGAGAGTTCTTATATATGTCCTTTTGCTCTCTGTCTTTTGCTTATTTTTATGACTTTCTGAGTTCTAATTTTGACAGATTTGGGCTTATGAGTTTGGGTTCTTCCTCGTCTGACCATTAAGAATTTCTTAGAGGATGACTTCCTTTATTACTTTTTCTAGATTAAGAAGACTACTAATTTAATTAAGGATTGCGTAGCGGCTTGACACTATATGGGGAGGCTATCCCCTAATAAGGTATGTCCAATTCATATTGTGCTGGTTGTTTCTTTTTTAGAGATTCTTTGTTTATTTTTTCCATTTTTAGCAGATCCTCCTTCACTTGTGGGTGGCAAGGACACATTGTTCGGCCAAGATGTTGACAACATAGCAACTGATAGAGAGATGAGTGTTACTCCTCGACCTCATTGGCAGAGTGTGGTATTTGGGTGAATGAGTCCATCATTGGTGGCACAATCTATACATGAGGAGAGTCCCTATTCCTCCTCTTAGTGACATGCTCTGGGGTCATGAGCTTAGTACGAACGAGCTTGCTGTTGCCATGATAGGATATCCTTCTAAGAATCTCCTAGAGGGTGCAAGCTCTCTTTTCGCTGATGTGTTACCTCTATAGTTGATTGATATTGTGGCTAGTGGCTTTGTTCCCCTACCTCCTGAAGCATATGAGGCTCATTTTTTGGATTCGCGGATTGTTGAGAGTGCCTGTTCTGATTTGATAAACTTTTATTCCTATTTTAATGAAAGTATGTAGCAAACTTTATTAGTAATAAACTGTAATTAACACAAGTTGTGAGAGCTTATCTACAACAATGAGGGTCTCATTGGAAGAGATATGGATCCTATTTTGAGGAGGATGAGGGCATGTTTCATATTGAGGCAACTGTCCATACTAGTAATGTGGCTTATGATAGAACAATTTTTCGGGACTTGACAGTCCAACCATCCTTGGCTTTGCTTGGGCTGGATATCCTTAGTAGAGTAGTGCATCTTGATTTACCTTGCCCTAGCTTTCTTTAGTTGGGTGTTATTCCTGTTTACGCTGCTCATGTTTGTGCTTTATTTTGTGCTGCTTCTTTTGGTTTATTCATTTGGCTTGATGCTTGGTGCTCAGTACTGCTACTCATTTCTACTGCTCAGTATTGGTACACTATTACAGGGAGTTCATAGTAGTAGTTCTTGGAGTTTAAAAGTGATAAAAGGGTATTTTTCTTTTATTATACATGCATATATTTTATGTATGCATAAATGTATGATATGCAATGTTTATGTAAGTACTTTCTTACTAGTAGTGAGTGGGAGCGAGAGCGCACAGCTTATCATGATCAAATCAATGAGCTAGAGATGTGGCCAATGGCTTTTGAGAAGGATAATGAGGTGCAATGTCATGGTGGTAAAGTTGCTTACTTCTAATGGCGACCATGGCCAATGTAGTTGTTTAAGGGTTAGGTGTAGGCCTTGTGGTTGCTTTGTTGAACTATTTTCCCAAAATCATAGACTTTGGGTATTGTATTCAATCATCTGTCCCAGGCATTGTACTTTTTAGCACTTGACTTTGTTCTTATTCGTGAATGATGAGTATGCTTATGCAAATCTATAGATGATGATGGTAGTTTATTTCTCATGAGGGCAAGATAATTTCTTATGCATGTTCATAATATATGATGATGGTAGGATCTCACTTATGTTTGATGATGGGATTGCCATGCAAAAATGAATAGTATTTACTTGTGTTCCTTAAAGCATGAATGTGAGATGCATGTTTACATGTAATGCAAATGAGTATGCTATATGATGTAGATGCAAATGAGTTTTTTTGGCTTTTGGGGACAAGGTAAGAGGTGTTTATCTGAAAAATTATGTTACAGCCCCTTGGGGAGAGTTAGGTGATTAGTAGTTCTCATTTAGGGTTACTGGGATCAATAGTAAATGGATATACATATTTGAGGGAAAAACTATAGATCTTTAACAATGATGCACTAAGCTAATGGCCACTTAAGAGGTTTTTTCTTTTGGATGAGAGTGTGGTGGTTTCAAAAGGTAGATTGTGTTGGATAAGATTAGGTTGATAATTGGTTTAGGCTTTATTTAAAAAGAAGGTTGACTTGCAGGCTTTGGTTTTGGATGGCTTTAGGTAGGCATGTGTCTTAGTAGGAAAAATGAGTCTTTTACGATTTTTAAATGACCATTAATAGTGGTTGGTAGATCCTATGAGTTTTAATGCACCTTGGAGAGTATTAAGATTTAGAGAGGCTAAAGTACACCCAATATGTTAAGTTACTGAGCATCTTAAACCCATGTGCAAGACTACGAGTCTTCTAAGTTTGAAATGGCATATGGTTGGCACCTGTGTTGCCCTTTTATAAGAACTGATTTGTACCAAAACCATGCTAGGTAGGATGCAAGTTTGGCTACTTGTCTATTTATAATCTAGTGATGAATTGGAGAGTGGGTTATAGTAAGTATTCATTCAAGCATATACCTTATATTCTTATTAGTCCTCTTTTGTTGAAGTGGTTTTCATACACCTAACTGGTGTTGGGTTTCAAGATTCCATATACAGTAGAAAAATAAAACTTGAATCACAAGCCTGAACTGGAATACAAGTAATTTGATTAATTGATTAAATCTAGGGTTTTTGTTTTCTTACCACAAATGCAGAAGGGGCAAGAAATCTGGAAGGAAAAGAGGAGGTCCACTCCGATGACACTCTACCTTGAGCTTTTAATTTAGCAATTTGGATTTAAGATGTCTATAAAGAGTCCATCCTCCACAATTGTCCCCTTGATTTGAAAATGATTACTTGTGTGCTAGCACCTTTTTTTTTAATTTCTCACAAATCAAGAATTAAAAAGAACTCTGTGTTTTATTTTCTAAAAGAGAGAAAATGAATTTGGTGGCAGAATAATGAGAATGTGTGAAACCCTAGAGAATATAACATATTTATAGACATTTAAATTAGGGCTTCACTTACCAAATAACCTTTTGGTAATTTCTCACTTATTCTTATTCTAATTTTATTTAAAATTAAATTAGAAATAATATTTTATTTATTTAAGATAACCTTTACCTTAAATAAATAAATATTTTATTTATTTATTTATTTCTATAAAGTTTATTTGGGCTTGTTAAACCCAAATTCATTTTGGGCTTATTCAAAGTGTATGACCATGTAGGTTCACATGACATTGGTAGTGGGCCTTAAATTTATATTTAAGCTTACAAGTCATAAGTGGCCTCCAACAAGACATTATGACTACCCAAGTCATGTGAAGTCAATAATCTGACATAACCTAATATACAGTGAATATTCTAGTCCCTTTGTTACATGATTTTTTGATTGAATATAAGGTATAGATTATGTCATCCTTATATAATTCAATCATATAATTTCTTGATTCCAAGTAAATTGAGAATGATAACTCTTTATCAATTTACTTTAGCATGGCCATGCATTTTCCTCAGTCTATCTTATCAAGGGGCCCATAGATATCTTACTTATATTAAATGAGGGATAAATTGCTTCTTAATCACTCACATTCCTCACATAACACATTTTATACCCAATAACCTATATTATCATCTGGTTAAAGATAATGTATGATTGTGTCAAAGTATAAAATAGTTATGTAGAAATCCATGGTGATTTCAAGGTTAGAGGACTATGCCAATATTATTGTGATGAGAATTACTTATGACAATTATCTATGTGGTATTCTCATGATGGGTCAATCCAACACTTTATTTCTTAAATAAGTACCTATGAGTTGACTTAATATCTCATATTCATGATTAGTAAAACATAATTATCAATCAACACCTTACTAGCCATAATACATTATTATAACTAGGGATAATTTGAATATAACTCATATTTAATCTAAAGGTTTTACTATCAAGTCATATACTTGATGACCTTAGTAAGAATTGACTATTCAAGTAATTATCATAGCATAAAATGATAATAAAAAATGCCTATTTATTAAATAAAATGATAAAGTTAAAACATGGTCATGATTGATTTTAGTCCATATCACTAATAGTTGGACCTTTTTTTTATGAGGCTATAGTAAGAATTGAACACTTACAATTTCAATGAAGTTTAAAAGATGATTAATATATTATAGGGTAATGACAAATAAAGAACTTAGCATTCCAACAAGATGTTTGATAAACCATAAAAATAGCTAACATGAGCTAACTAATAAAAGCAAGATGTCACTGTTTTAATATGGCTATTACATCCAAAAGGGGTTTATTGGTCTTCTTCATTATAGTTGCTTTAGTGTAGCTTTCTTATGTCATTCAAAGAGGATAGGCTTCCATGGTTCCTTTTCACTCTCCCATCTCCTAATAATCAAGTTTGGGGTCCCAAAAGGTAGGTAGGATTTATGAGGTAGGTGCCTTATCACTTCCCTAGGATTTATGTGAACTAAAGAGACAATGTTTGGCTTTGAGGGTTATTGCAGTGTGGTTGAATGTTGGCTAGTCATTTGTTTTTGATATAGGGTGTGTCTCGATATTTGGGTGAAGGGTTGGTTTTATCATTAAGTATTTTATGAGGATCTTTAATTTTTTTTAGAGTTAATGAGGTCTTGGATTATATTTCTGAGAGTTCTATAGGTGTCAGTGGTGTGTCTAGGAATTTGATGGAAGTGATAGTAAAGGTTTGGGTTAATTTGAGGGGGTAGTGATTTTGGCAGCAGTTTTAGTTCTTGAGGCTATAAGAGTTCCTTTTATCGGAGCCTTTGAAATATCTTAGAGAGAGGTTAGTTAAACTCTATATATTTTTTATGGTTTGATCAGAGGCTAGCTGTAGGTGGTTCTAGGAATTCTAGGTGTAATATATCATATCCTATTTTTAGAATTTTGGTTTCATTCGGCTGAGAACCAAAGGGTGGCTTGAGCATGAAAAGTTGGTTAAAGCCTTTGGTCATGGTATCAATATTTTCCTTCACTAGAACCTCAAGCTTAGTAATCCTATATGCTAGTTTTTGGATCTTCATTATTGATTCAGACTCATTGATGCTTGCCATCCCAAATAAGGATTCTTCCTAGTAAAACTCATAGTCATCTTTAATATCTTTAGGTATGCTCAAGACTTTCTTTCCTTTATTTAGCTTGGAATTAGGAGTGCTAGATGCCCCCTCATTATTAAGATCATCATTTAAGAGGATTATCTCTTCCTTAGAGTCTGGGTTGATTGAGGATGTTCTTAATTTTAGCCTGAGGAATGCCCTTGATCTTAGCTCGAAGGATGTCAGTGAAGCCATAATCAACCTTAAGTTTCTTCCTATACGCTTTGAGTTGGTCATTGAGGCTTTGATTTCCCAGTTGCTTAGCCATTTTGAATTCTAACTGTTGCTATCTCTCACTTTGGGGTTGCTTTTGAGGTTTCAAGGCTGTAGAAATAATGAGATTAGGGCGATTATTATGAAATGCATGTATGCACAATTAAGATGTATGATTTGGTATGATTGTTATAAAATACATGCATGTAAAGTTATGTAAAAGGATGCAAAATTAATATGAAGGATAAAGATGTAATGGATGCATGTTATATTATGCATGGGACCTTGATGCACTTGCTCTTTGTACATGAGAAGGAAACATAGTAAACGGTTAGTAAATGAAACAAGGTGAGCTAAAATAAATGATCATGAATACTCATCATGTTATAGGTTGAAAAAGTGTTTATCATGTGTGCATGATGTACAAAGGAATAAGATGAGAATGTATGTATGATGTGTTCATGCAAAGATGCAGGATGGATGTAAAAAGAATATGGTTAGTATATGCATGTTGTGTACGTGTGATGAAAAGAAATTTAAGAAAACTAGTTAGTGTTTCTTATACATTTATTATTGTTAGATAAGTAAACAATAAGTGATGCATGGTATGCACCTACAAAAGAGAAGGGTGAGCAAGTATGCATGGAGTGGATGTAAAATCCTATGATGAAAGATGATTATTCCTGCAAGAAATAATGGTTAGTACGTGCTATCTATATGTATGTTGTGTATACATAATTAAAGTTGGTTAGTTTTTCCTTTACAGTGAACAAACTAATCACAAGCAAGTTATTGCTTCCAACCTTATTTCTCTTAGAGGTCATTAAGTCTCTTTCCTAGGTGGGTTTTGAACCTATAGTCATCAGGGGACTATGGTTCTATTCTTAGAACTAGGCTGTTTTGATTTATGTTGGTAAGAACCAAAGGGTAAACTGAGGAACGATACTCAAATGTGCTTAAGATAATCACATAATGTCAATGTGAGGGTCAATTGTGGAGCTTCAAATGATTTCCAAAGCTTGTATGCACCTGTATGCATAGGACCAAGGTCAATCAAAAGGAGTCTGAGTTCTTGCCCTTATATTGATATTTGATATATTTACCAGGAGTTAGGTTTGATCGTTTACAGTTTGATTTTACTAACATAAAGTTCCATAATGTAGTTAGGTTCCTAACCAATTCATTAATCTGATAAAGATGAATGGATGACATCTTGTAGGTTCCATCATCGAGGGATGTTGTTATTTGTTAATTTGCAAAGACTATTTAAGCTGAGGTACATGATTCTTACTATTCATCATGCTTTGGGCTTCCATGAAGTAGATGAGAATTATATGGTCTTGAGCATAAATTTTCTATGAAAACTAACATTGCGACATCATTTAATGATAGACACTAGGAGAATCATGACGTTTATGAATATAAGGTCAAACGAACAGTGTTAGGACAAGGATAGCATGCATAGCTTGGTGGAATCCTAGTTGATGTTACTACTGGTTTATCTATATAAGCTGAGTCAGGGTGAAAGGCTAAGGGTTCCTTTAGTGAGAATGCCCTTATATGACTAGGGTTACGAACTTTAGTCAGTGAGTCTAGCATTCTTTTGATAACTAGGTCACTCCCTTTAAGGACTTGGGTTACAGGCTCTAGTCAGATGAGTTTGGCGAATGCATGAGTAAAGACTAAAGGTGTTAATATGGTATCTTCATCACCCCGTGACTCGAGTGGAATCATGGTGGCAATGTCATTTAGTATTATCAAGGCTTTTAGGGACAAGTGGTGCATATGTGATGTGTAGTGCAAATGCAATGGTGAGGGGCTCTATATAATTGAGTATTGCATAATGAGAAATAGTTATTTTTGAGTTGATCCCTTGTACTTAGAAGTCTCTAGTGGAGTCGCCACTATTAGCAACTAGGTCTTTTTCTTGCTTTTGGATAGCGGTATGTTTTCGTGGGACATTGTGTGGGTCTTTCCATTTCTAAGGGACATGGCAACTTTACTGAATAAGGACAAATGATTGGTCTTGGGGGAATGAGATGCTTTTGATTTTATGGAGTCACCACCCAATTTTTAGAAAACCTAAAAATTGGGAAAAGAAAAGGACAACATTGGGTCACTCAATGAATATTATCCCTAATAGAGATTTTCGAGTTCAGGGGATCGCATATACTTTTTGACTATTTCTCATTATAAGATATTCGATACATAGCTACTGCAACACCCTAGTTTCTATAATGATAGTTTATACAACATTCACACAATACATCATATAGTGGAAGATAATAAAGATGAAAATTTAATTATTACATCGCTTTTCTGATAAAATACATATAAAAAGGAAAAAAAAATTATCGAAAAGTAAATCTAATTTCGATATGATTGATCTATAAGATTAACATGACCATTCACATAGGCTGCTTGATTTCATGAATAATAGGATGATTATGCATGCTTATAATGATTATTTATACTGTGCTAATGTATGATGATGATATAAAGGATGCATGAGGTTATCATTGGACCGAGAGCATGATGACTCTATTATGGGATATGAACTTTTTAAATTATTGGAATTTATGATGTGATTTTATGATTTTATAAATGGAGGATGTAGAATGATGATATGAAATGAGCATAATAAAGCATCTATTATTCATATAGCATGTAAGAGTGCTAGTCTCATCACATAAGCATAATTGTATACCCAAATATTGGCAACAGTAAAATAAAATATAATGCAATAAAATAAATGTGCTAAAATAAATATGTGGTCCTCAAACTTGATTGAGCTTGTGTGGGTTTTGAAGCTTTAGCCTCGGAAGATTATCAAGCTTTCCTCGTCGAGAGGTTCAAAATGATAGCAGAATGAGGCTAGATTGTATACCTTTGAAGTATGCTTTGACAAAGATGATGCTTGGTTTGGTGGAAAAGGGATCTAATAACCTAATAGAAAGGCTGTGGGAGAGCAAAAACTATTTGGAAAGGGGTTTCCAACGCTTTTGATCAGACTAATTTTTGAGTGTATGTGTGTTTCCACTTGCTCCCCCCTCCAAAATGGGGTGTGAAGGGGTTTATTTATATGGAAAATTAGGTACGATAGGGTGGTAGGGGCATTGTCACGTGTGCATATTAAGAACTTTGTGCATGGCCATGACAAGTGTGGGTGGTTACTCATAGTGTGCTTGTGGTCACATGCGCATTTCTTCGCTTCACATACACTTCTCAAGTTTTATGCACATTGTTCTAAGGTTGGTTCCTAGGGTTTTTGGGCCTTTCAGATGCATATTCAAAGTTTTTTTGCCAAATTTAGCTCAATTTTAGCACATGACACATAGGGGCATTTACGTGTGCTTCTAAGCAATACGCGTACTTCTAAGCGATATGTGCTGATCCTCATGTTGTGTTGGACCATTCTGAGACCACTTCTAGAGGTTTTAGAGCCTTTTGGATGTGTTTCTGAAGTTTGTTTTATCAAAATTGATTTCCATTTTTTAGGAACCTAGGTCCTAGTCTAATGAAATTTGCATTGGGCCAATGAGCTGAGCATTTGAAGAGGAGTTTTCTCAAAATAAACCTCTTATTGTTTCAATAATTCATATTTCTCAAGGTCAAAGCATAACTTAATGGCTCAGTGATTGATTTTTCACATTAGTTGGGTCAGATAGGTTTTTTAAGGTTGCACAATTTAGAGGTGTTAAGAACGAGTAGACTTTAGTTATCTCGGGGATTCATTTCATCATTGGACCTTTTGGGGATAGTCAAACTTGAGGTATGAAAAATAGGCTTTTAAAATTGGATTTAGATTTAATGAACTTTAAAATCAATTTAGGTCCATTAGGTTAATTTAGACTTAGGCCCACCTTTTAACTATTAAAATGAATTTGGACATAGCTCAGTCCATTAAAGCATCTTTTCTTTTTCTTAAAATAAAGATCCATTTTTCACTTAAATTAAAATTAATTAGAACTATGCCCATTAATTTAAACCCAATCCAATTCATTTCCTTAAAAATTAATGGACTTAGGCCCATTTCTTTAGAATTAAAAAATAGACTTAGTTCACTACTTTAATTAAAATGTAGGCCCACCTTTAGTTCTATTTCACTTGTAAATAAAATATAGATTTAGCTAACCTAATTAAAATTAACATAGTTTAGACTAATTTAGGGATGTGTCATAATGAGATTGCAATTTTTATGTGTACTTTCATGACTAGTTACCTTGGGTTAGATGAATGATAATTAGGGTTTAAAATGAAATTGCATATAAGTAGAGAATAAGGTAATAATTAATAAACTAATTCCAAATGAACACAAGATTGAAAGAAGTTAGTATTCCATATCCATAATCTTCTAGTTGTGGTGCTAACTCTCTTTTAGAGAATCGAGTTACCAATACCTTTTGAATTGTCCCAGTTATTACTCTGGGTAGTGACTCTTCATCTCCACGCTATGTCTTTTTGATATAGTACTATTTTCTCTATAGTCCCGAGCTCAAACAGTGTCATGGTTGTTAAAATCTTAGACGCACGCTAAACCCCACCATCTATAGTAGCGACTCTATTGGGGATAAAAGATACTGATTCTAATTGTGTTCTTTAGAATTATTTCATTTATTATTATTTTATTCTTGCATTCATTTTCATGTTCCTATTAAACCAATGGCATTGGTTTATGGTTCTATGATTCCACTAGCTTTATGGGATTATAGATTAGCTAACCATCACTCTTAGCCTTAACTTGGTTCAAGAGACATTACTAAGCTCATCTGACTAGAGTCTAAAACCTAAGTCCTAAAGGGGGGGGGGTAGTCTTCTCTCGAGTTTACAAAAGATGTTAGGCCCCTTTGACCTTGGCCTATAACTCAAGTCTTAACAGAGTGCATCTTACTAAGATGAACTTGACTTTTCATCAGACTTAACCACATATAATGGCCTAGTTATTTCCCTTAGTATTTACTCAAATTGCTTATGATTGTTGTCATAAGGTATTTCTATTTATAAAAGCCCAAGCCCATACTTTTGGAGCCCATTTGGGCTAATAAAGATTGAGCTAGAAATGTTATTTCTATGCTTTTACTACTTTGAGAGATTTAGCATGCATGTCAATTCTTGATATCCTATGTTGATATTAAAGCCAAGATAAAAAATCTAGGAAAACAGACTCACCATTGAATACGTGTGTGGGAGGAATAAGGTTGCAAGGATATTGTACACTTAATTGTTACTTGTTACTTATAGTATAGCATATGCATCATGCATATATGCATCATATATAGTTCATGCATTATACTAACATTTTATTTTTTAGCCATTATAGATTCATTTGGGTCTATGTTTGGAAATAGAGTAGTGGCAGATAAGTGAGAACTGATTAAAGTCTAAAATCAATAGCTAAAGACATCTTTAGAAGATTAGAAAAAAGCCTTCTTAATCCACTTTACCTAAAAGCTACACCAGATCCATCAAATCAAACAAAAGAGATGGAATAACAATAAGGAGGAAATTGGACCTTAGAGGACATTAAGGGAGCTTTGATGGATGACATAGGAGCAATGATTAAGATGAATTGAGACAAGCTTTAGTTAGGTTAGCACCACCTCCTACTATTGCTATACCATTAGTTATTGCCATACCACCTACTACTACTGTCCCACCTGTCATGGATGATTTGCTTGTTAATAATGACAATGTTAGGGAACCATTATTGAATGTTGCTAGGAATGTACCTACTATGGAGATGAAATTTAAGGATGTTGAAAACTACATAGTAGAGAAAGCAAAGAAATAATCACTTGAGCTAGTTCAGGAACTTAAGTCTAAATAGATGCAAGCACTGACTCATAAAATTTCCAAAATGGAAGAGCTAATAAAATGGCAAGGCATTGGTTACTCATTTGACTTTAATGATATATTATGTATGAAAAGTGATAAGCTTTTAGATAAATTTAAAATGCCTTAACTTCAGAAGTTTAATGGTATCAAGGATCTAAGGATATACCTTAGCCAATATACCACAACTATAAGTACCATAAAAGCCCTATTAATAGTGGTCACTGAATTATTTCTACTATTTTTAGAAGGCATGGATGTAAAATGGTATCATGGATTAGAGAAATTTGTCCGGGCTGACTGGAGAGAATTATGCACTACTTTCTTGAAGCAATGTGACCATAACACTAGGTCGAAAGTCTCCATTTAGGATTTGGAATTGACTAATCAAAAGCCTAATGAATCATTCTCTAATTTTCTTACTAGATTCATGAATAAGGCAAGATTAATGAAAATTGAGTTAGCTAAGAAAGATCAGGTTAGGATGATAGTTCAAAATGTGTCACCTAATCTAGTTGAAAGGTTACAAATGATGAACCCTAAATCTTTCATAAACCTTTATGATGATGGATTGCAAGCTGAGGAGATGGAGAATGAAAAGAATAAAAGCTATAAAACCATTAGACCAAGGAATTATCCAATTGGGGGAACATAATAAAGAAGTTCTAGTAAGGTTGTGGAACTACATACTATCCAACAACCAAGGATATTTTCTAATTTCAACCAACTCCTCTCCAAAGTCCAAGACTGCCAAATACAAAAAGGCATGCAGTGGATAGTATACTTCAAGGATTGAGAGAGGTGTTTCAAGGATTTGATGCTTTGTCTTTACTTGAGAATTCTCATGACTGTCAAAGATACATTCGGGAGCATCTGTTGGAGTAGATTCTCATTGACCCATATGAGGTATGCTTGTCCTTTCTTACTCTTCAAACAAAATGATAGAAGGGTGACAATAAGAGAAAATATAACTAAAATAATGATCTCATAGATCTTATTTTAGCTTCAAAATGTATTTTCTTTCCATTTAGATACTTATGCAGTATGATAAAGATGAATATGCAATATTTAAACAAAAACTTCACATTCAATTTTAATCATTCATTAGGGAAAAAATGATAACATTCATTACATCATATGACACAACTCCTATTTTCAATTAGTTCTTTTAGATTTTCTTACTAATTATTTCTCTCTCACTTTTGTTTCCTTATTTTTTACTTGATTGGTCCTTCATGTGTTTTCTCACTTTTATATCCTCTTTTTTCCTTTTTTTTTCAAATTATCTCTCTTCAGAAGTTATATAATGTGATATTTGAATGTTCTTTAAATTTGTATTTATGCCCATGCTGAATGAATCTAATTGGATTGAATTTATATCAAACATGCAAATGCAATTAATATCACAATGCACAATACCATTAGGATGTACATTACATAAGTAAGCATGATCAGAATTCATATTATTGATTAATAAAACAAAACAAGTTCTAAATAAATTAAATTTTATTCAAAGAAGATAATAAGAAAATTTATTTCATATTCTAGATGTTAAGGATGCTAAGACTCAAGGTGGCTCTCCTTCAAGTGGCTGACATAGTGGCTCTTCTCGCCAACTGTCTCGATAACTTTATCTTTTTATACCTTAACTATGCATGTTTCTTTTTTATCTAGCAGTTTCTCATTATCAAACTCATTACCCCATCCTGTAGACACAACTAACTCAAAGGGTATATTAAAAGAAGGCAGTTTAATGTAAAACACCTTATAGTCAAACTTGCCTGAGGGTTATCCTAACAAATCATCAACTCTTTCCATATATTTAGGGACATTAAGAGATTTCTCATTGGTTTTGAAGTTTATGTTCTCAATTAAGTTTAGCACTTCTTCCTTACTAACTCCTAAGTTGATTATTATAGTAGTTAGGGGTGGAACATTTTTGTAGTTTGGGAAAGGATTATTTTTAATGCTTAGGTTTTTAGGGTCTATGATTTTTGTAGAGTCTATAAGGCTTTGGATTTCATGTTTAAGGTGGGTACATATTGTTAGTGATATGCACTAGGTCAATCATTTGTGATTATTTATTGACTTTCTTATTTTATTAATAAAGAGGTATTTCATTATCATTTGATTTTATGATAATTATATGAATGGTTAATTCTTACTAAGGCCATCAAGTATGTGACTTGATAGTAAAACCCTTAGATCAAAATAAGAATTCTATTCTAATTATCCCTAGCCATTTATTCATTATATAAATATTAAAGTATTAAGGCTAGTATGATGTTGACTGATGGTTATGTTTTACTAATCATGAATATGAGATATTAAGTCAACTCATAAGTACATGATGAGAGATCATGTACTGGATTGACCCACTATGAGAATACTACATAGATTATTGTCATAAGTATTTCTCATCAAAGTAATTTAATTTTGGTCCTTTGACCTTGAAATCTTCATGGATTTCTACATAGCTATTTTATGTTTCGACATATTCTAACATTGTCTTTAACCGAACGATTAAATAGGATGTTGTTGGATATGAAATTAGTTATGTGAGTGATTCAGAAGGAATTTATCCCTCATTAATATAAGAAAGATATCTAAGGGCCCCCTGATGAGATAGACTGAAGGAAAATGTATGGCCATGTTGAAATGAATTGATAAAGAGTTATCATTTTTAGTCTACTTGGAATCAAGTCATAATATTGAACTATATAAGGATGACATTCTATGCCTTATGTTCAATTAAGATATCATGTGATAAAGGGACGATAAAATTCACTGTAATTAGGTTATGTCAGATTATTGACTTCACATGACTTGGGTAGTCATAATGTCTTGCTAGAGGCCACTTATGACTTGTCTATTTAGGCCCACTACCAATGTTATGTGAAACCCAATAGAAATAATATCTTATTTATTTATTTATTTAAAATAACATTTATCTTAAATAAATAAATAAAATGCTTTAATTATTTATTTCCACAGAGTTTATTTTGGGCTTATTAAACCCATATCCATTTTGGGCTTGTTCTAAGTGTATGACCTTATAGGTTCACATAACATTGGCAGTGGGCCTAAATCTCTATTTAGGCCTACAAGTCATAAGTGGCCTCTAGCAAGACATTATGACTACCCAAGTCATGTGAAGTCAATAATCCGACATAACCTAATTATAGTGAATTTTATTGTCCCCTTATCATATGATATCCTAATTAAACATAAGGCATAAAATGTCATCCTTATATAGTTCAATATTATGACTTGATTCCAAGTAGACTGAAAATGATAACTCTTTATCAATTCATTTCAGCATGGCCATGCATTTTCCTTTAGTTTATCTCATCAGGGGGCCCTTAGATATCTTTCTCATATTAATGAGGGATAAATTCCTTCTGAATCACTCACATAACTAATTTCATATCCAACAACATCCTATTTAATCGTCCAGTTAAAGACAATGTTAGAATATGTCAAAACATAAAATAGCTATGTAGAAAGCCATGATGATTTCAAGGTCAAAGGACCAAAATAAAATTACTGTGATGAAAAATACTTATGATAATAATCTATATAGTATTCTCATAGTGGGTCAATCCAGTACATGATCTCTCATCATGTACTTATGAGTTGACTTAATATCTCATATTCATGATTAGTAAAACATAACCATCAGTCAACATCATACTAGCCTTAATACTTTAATATTTATATAATGAATAAATGGCTAGGGATAATTAGAATAGAATTCTTATTTTAATCTAAGGGTTTTACTATCAAGTCACATACTTGATGGCCTTAGTAAGAATTAACCATTCATATAATTATCATAAAATCAAATGATAATGAAATACCTCTTTATTAATAAAATAACAAAGTTAATAAATAATCACAAATGATTGACCTAGTGCATATCAATAACAACATGTACCCACCTTAAACATGAAATCCAAAGCCTTATAGACTCTACAAAAATCATAGACCCTAAAAACCTAAGCATTAAAAATAATCCTTTCCTAAACTACCAAAATGTTCCACCCCTAACTACTATAATGATCAACTTAGGAGTTAGTAAGGAAGAAGTGCTAAACTCAATTGAGAAAACAAACTTCAAAACCAATGAGAAATCTCTTAATGTCCCTAAATATATGGAAAGAGTTGATGATTTGTTAGGATAACCCTCAGGCAAGTTTGACTATAAGGTGTTTTACATTAAACTGCCTTCTTTTAATATAACCTTTAAGTTAGTTATGCCTACAGGATTGGGTAATGAGTTTGATAATGAGAAACTGCTAGATAAAAAAGAAACATGCATAGTTAAGGTATAAAAAGATAAAGTTATCGAGACAGTTGGTGAGAAGAGCCACTATGTCAGCCACTTGAAGGAGAGCCACCTTGAGACTTAGCATCCTTAACATCTAGAATATGAAATAAATTTTCTTATTATCTTCTTTAAATAAAATTTAATTAATTTAGAACTTGTTTTGTTTTATTGATCAATGATATGAATTCTGATCATGCTTACTTATGTAATGTACATCCTAATGGTATTGTGCATTGTGATATTAATTGCATTTGCATGTTTAATATAAATTCAATCCAATTAGATTCATTCAGCATGGGCATAAATACAAATTTAAAGAACATTCAAATATCACATTATATAACTTCTGAAGAGAGATAATTTGAAAAAAAAAGGGAAAAAAGAGGATATAAAAGTGAGAAAACACATGAAGGAACAATCAAGTAAAAAATAAGGAAACAAAAGTGAGAGAGAAATAATTAGTGAGAAAATCTAAAAGAACTAATTGAAAATAGGAGTTGTGTCATATGATGTAATGAATGTTCTCATTTTTTCCCTAATGAATGATTAAAATTGAATGTGAAGTTTTTGTTTAAATATTGCATATTCATCTTTATCATATTGCATAAGTATCTAAATGGAAAGAAAATACATTTTAAAGCTAAAATAAGATCTATGAGATCATTATTTTAGTTATATTTTCTCTTATTGTCACCCTTCTATCATTTTGTTTGAAGAGTAAGAAAGGACAAGCATACCTCATATGGGTCAATGAGAATCTACTCCAACAGATGCTCCCGAATGTATCTTTGACAGTCATGAGAATGCTCAAGTAAAGACAAAGCATCAAATCCTTGAAACACCTCTCTCAATTCTTAATTAGAAGGTCCAACATAACAATGATACATTCGTCGGCCCTAAAAAGGAAGGATACACTCAAAACTTGAAATGAATGCACTTTGAAAAATTATTTGATCATGAAATAAGACCTTTAACTCCTGAACCTTTTTTTGTAGGAGATGTCAATAAAAGGAATGAAGCCCTCTAATATAGCATTAATGAAATAACATAAAGATAAATTTAGCCTTAGGCCATGACCTTAATGGTGGAGTATTATGAACCTTGTAATAAGAGACATCATCATCATAATCAAAAGGAAAAATGAAAAATGAAGAATGAGAAGAGAATTAGCATAATAATAAGAATAAGTAAATTCCAAATGCCAATTACTTATTAGAATGTCACCCTGCTTGGCAAATACCCTGACAAAGCATCAAGGGAAATAACACAACTTAATCTTTTTTGTTTTCTCAACGAAGTGCATCTCAATCATAAAATTCACAAATTGAAAGGAAATCTATCCACTTTATGAGATCATGTGCAGAAAGCTTATCTCATGAATTTTCATATTAATGACTTTCTTTTATTAGCCTTACAAAATTTAGATGATCAATTAATAGCTTTGTGTTGAGAGTTTATGAACTTTAATCAATCTAATGCTCGCATTACACCCAAATGAGGGGAAGAAAATGCAAAAACAAAATCTATGGACTTACAGTATAAATTGCTTGAATTTCAGAGTATCATTTTAGTCTTTTGAATGATAAATGTGCATATAATATACTCCAATGCTTAGAAATGAGTATAAGTATAAAATCCCTTTATGGTATCTACGTTGAGTAATATGAGAAATATGGGGGAATACTAAAAAGAGAATCAAAATAAGAGCAAGCATAATGTACTCTAATGCTTAAAAATGAGTAAGAATATCAACGTGAACCTCTGGTGGTATCCACGCTGAGTAATATAAGAAAGGTGGGGGAATACTAGAAGAGGACCACATCAAAAAGCTTCTCTATTTACTCTAATCCTCTATAAGAGTATGAGTATCCAAAGGACATTTCCAATGGTATCCACGCTGAGTAATATGAGAAAGGTGAGGGAATACTGAGATAAGGAAGAAAAGCACAAAAATAACTCAAAAACAATTTTAATACTTAGAATTCGATCTTTTTATGCTCAATTTTCATAAGTTTTGTTTAGCAAATTCTCCCTAAATTTGAGTATGGAAGTTAGCTCTTCACGTGGTAAATAATGTGCTTTTAGCATAAGATGATTAATGATACGTCTAACTCTTATGAATTGCAAATAAATATAGTCATGAAAATCAAAATTAGTGAGATTCATTGAGTGCATGCTATCTCATGATAAAGTGATGAATTTTCTTATAAATTTTCAAGAATATAAAAGTACCTTTTATAACAATTATCATGTTGAACTAACTTTAACAAGTCTTCAGGGAACAACAAGTTTAAAAGGAGAAGATAAAGCCAAAATGTGGAATCAACACTAGCACTATCAAGTCAATTAAAGTCAGCAAACAATAAAGGCAATCAATTAGAGTAAATTATCAAAATTCAAAGACGATCGGTGAAAATTCCAATCAATCAGCACAATTGATTGACATAAAATCTTGAAATCTTAGTCAACATGAAATTCCAACTTGATTTTTGCATTTTGCATACACAAGACAAATTTTAGATTCACTCTATTATATGCTATATAGTAGCTATAACATATTTTCAAGATCACTCAGTTATATGCTACACAATAGTTATAACTCAAATTTTCAAACTCATGATTTGTTGGACACTACATAATAGCTATAGCATATTTTTGCTAAATGTTTTGCAAAAAATATAGTGAAACTTTTAATTACAGTTACTAGACATTCTACAAGAACTATAGTACAATTAGCTAGACACTACATAGTAGTTATAACATATTTTCACTAAACATCCCTATAGACGGTGGGGTTTAGTGAGCGTCCAAGATTTTAGCAATCACAACACTGTTTGAGATCAGGGCTCTAGAGAACACACTAACCACTGTCACAAAAACATGGCATGGAGATGAGGAGTCACCACTCAGGGTAATAACTAAGACAAATCGAAAAGGTGGTACTCAATTCCTTAAAAGAAAGCTAGCACCATAACTAGGAGATTCTAGATACGGAATACCAACTTCTTTCAGTCTCATGTTCTTTTAGAATTACTTTATGAATTACTATTTTATCCTCTATTTACATGTAATTTCATATAAACCCTTATTCTAACAATTAACTCCAAGGCAAACTAGTCATGAAAATACAAGTAAATAATGCATTCAATACAATCCCTAAGTTAGTCTAATCTACATGGATTTTAATTAAATGAGCTAAATTCACATGTTTTAATTTACAAGTGAGCCCAAAGACTAATTCCTTTTAATTTTAATTAAATGAACCTAAGTCTATTTATTTTAATTTTAAAAATGGGCCTAAATCTACAAATTATGGAGGTATTTAAATTAGTGGGTCTAATTCTACATGTTATAATAATAAAATGATCTTAAATATACAAATTATGAAAAAGGCTTAAATTAAATGAGCTAAATCTAATTAATTAAATTAAATTAAGTGGGCTTATGTCTAATTTACTAAATGGGCCTAAGTTATCGCTAACCTAAAAATCTAATTAATTATGGGCCTAAAATGCATTTTGATTAGTTAAACTTAAAAAACCTAAATTTAAATGGGTTAAAGCCTATTATGGGCCTAGGGCCCAGATTATAAAAAAATAAATAAACAAGCCCAAAAACAAATAAAACATACCAAAGCAATTAAATAAAAGATCAAATAACCAATTAATTATTCTTTCTAAAACTCTAATTTTAATTAATGTGCAGTCCTAAATTAATCTACTTCCACCATTGATTTTAATTAATTTCCCAATTGAAACCCTAATTTTACTAACCAATTAATCAATATAAACATGCAATCACATACAATTTCACTATTCCCGCTACTGGGCTATTACAATAATCTATTGAGAATAAAAAAATAATTAATACAAACCCAAAAATATAAATTAAAAAGAAATTAAATAAAAAAATAAAAAGACCTACAAACTAAATCTACAAGGTCTTATCTATGGCATTGCATGGATTTCTTATGAGTTTAGTCCTCCAAACATGATCATTATGTATTTTCATCCATAATCACCATAAAAATAAAAAAATAATAAAAAAAATTATGATTAGTGAATCAGTAATAAAGTAAAATTAAAAATCAATAAAATCAAAAAAAAGAAATATATAAACCAAATAAAATAAAACAATAAGAAGATGGTGCTTATGGATGATTTTAATGGAGTACTTCTCAGATTTTGTAAAATCACTGTTCTTGATAGGTCTTCGAATCTTGTTCTTCAAAAATCCTCCAAATAATATGAACCCCAAAAGGGATCAAAAGTGCCTGAATATGAAGAATTCAAGCTAATTAGCTTAATTTCCTATTTTGAAATTAATTAGCTTGATATGGATGAATTTTGAATTTATTCCTATTTTGGAGTCAATAAGAAAGATTCAAGAAAATTCTAGAAGATGTGTGAAGATTCAAGGATATTCCAAATCAAAGTCAATAAGTCAACAAGTTAAAGTCAAAGTCAAATAGTCAACAAGTCAAAGTTAAGGCTCAATAGTCAACTTGTGACATGGCATGATTTAATGCTTAGTTGTCATTAGTTGTCATTTTGCTTAGTTATCATGAGTTGTAATGAGTTGTCAGTTTTGACTTTTTAAAGATAAGTTATCATTGGTTGTCCTATTTTGAAGGAAATCTCCTTAATTAAGGATTTTTCTATATAAGGATCTTTGGGAATAAGGAATAAAACCTTTCCTTTAAGGATTAGGTTGTTTACATGCCTATATAAGGGCTATAAATATGTAAAACGAATTTTAGAGAAGCATTGAAATATTAAAAGTGAGGTTTTTTCTTAAACTTTATTCTTTTGAAACTTTGCAAGTTTACTTAAATTGTTTCACTTTTACCTTTCATTACAATTGCTAGGTTAGATTAGACTTAGAATTGTGTGATTGTTCATCTTTTAATAGCTAAGTATCTTGCTTCACTTTAATAAGCAAGGGGTTTAGCTCCATCAACATAACCTATTCTTGATGATCCTTAGGTTAATATTCAAAGTTGGATGCACGTTCTATCTTTGTTATAGGTAAGGTTCATATCAGTTTGGTATCAGAGCTAAACTTCAAGGTTTGGTTACATATCCTTTAATTTTTATGTATTATTTATTCTTTCTTCTTCTCAATTCTTCATAAATTGAAAAAAACTAAATTTTTTTTAAGTGAAACATGAGAGCATTCACATCCCTGAGTGTAAACACGTAGGGGAGTGCTTTGTGAGGATTTTTTTTCTATATCTTTTCAAACCTAATTTTTTAGGATGGACATGCCTTATTTTCTTAGTGGGGATGATCCTTATGTTTACTTTAAGTGGGTGCAACAAATGGAGGAGATATTTGATTCTCCTAAGATAAGTGATTTTAAAAAGTGAAAACTTGCTTCTAATAAATTTTTGGGTTACGTTGCTATATGGTGGAAAGATTTGATGGTAAATGAGGTTAGAAATTAGCAATTAATGAAAAGGTTAATGTCTAGATATTTCATTCCTCATGATGTTAGGAATAAATTCTATCTTAAATTAGAAAGACTTAAATAAGGGGATGTATTAACTATTGATGATTACACTAAAAAGTTTAAGTTTTTTGTAATTGCAAGTGATTTAGGAGAATCTGAAGGGCATAAAATTGCAAGATTCATAAGCAGGCATAATAGTGAAATCAGATAAGATCTTATGTTTGTGGTACAAATGCAACTTAATTTTTCTTTGAATGATGTGATTATACTTGCTTTAGATAGAGAGAGTTAGATAATAAGGTTGATAATCAAAGTAGCGCTAATATTGAAGTAGTGTTAAGTGATAATGAGAAAAATCATGAGGATCAATTATATGATCAAACCAATAAAGTGGAGGAGAGCATTATTCATGTATAGAAGTGTGAAAAAGAAGTGGTTGTGTGTGGGGAGATCAAAATAGAGTGTGAATCCAAGAATAGTGATTTTGTTAAAGTCATTAAAGATAATAAGGAGTGTTTGCAAAGTTTTGAGCAATCTAGTGAAGTTGTGCAAGGATTAACTCATGAAGAGGAAAAGCTAGAAGTTTGTGCACAAAAGAAAGAGGAGCATAACAATGTGGTTATTCATCATGATTATGCTAACAATTGTAATCTTCCTTTTCCTAGTGTTTTGATAGTTATTTTACAGACTTCTATGCCATACAAAGATCCATTTACCGATATTATTAAAGTTCTTTATGTCCATAATGCAATTTATGAAGTGTTCGCTTGTACCAAGAAGAACTTGAGATATTCATGTTTCAAATTTAGAAGGAAGCAACAAGAATACAATCCTTAAATGTTCATAAATAGAAGTTATATATTTCAAATGTGATAGCAAGTTCAAGTTATGTTGAAGCTACTTGTGTGGATCATTATTTCAAAGGAGAAGTTTTCAATAAAGGAGTCTATGTTTGACCCTAGAGGATTTGAAAATTTATTAACTTTAGAAGATGGCTATGATTCGAGGGTGAATCATCTTCAAGAGGGAGGGAATAATATGAACCCTAAAAGGGATCAAAAGTGTCTGAATATGAAAAATTCAAGCTAATTAGCTTAATTTCCTATTTTGAAATTAGTTAGCTTGATATGGATGAATTTTGGAGTTATTCCTATTTTGAGTCAATAATGAAGATGTGAGAAGATTCAAGGATATTCCAAGTTAAAGTCAAATAGTCAACAAGTCAAAGTCAAATGTCAATGTTCAACTTGTGACATGACATGCTTTAATGCTTAGTTGTCATGAGTTGTCATTTTACTTAGTTGTCATGATTTGTAAGGAGTTGTCAGTTTTGACTTTTCAAAGATGAGTTGTCATTAGTTATCCTATTTTGAAGGAAATCTCCTTAACCAAGGATTTTTCTATATAAGGATATTTGAGAATAAGGAATAAAACCTTTTCCTTTAAGGATTAGGTTGTTTACATGCCTATATAAGGGCTACAAATATGTAAAATGAATTTTAAAGAAGCATTGAAATATTAAAAGTGAGGTTTTTCCTTAAACTTTATTCTTTTGAAACTTTGTAAGTTTACTTGAATTATTTCTTTTCTACCTTTCATTATAATTACTAGGCTAGATTAGACTTAGAATTATGTGATTGTTCATTTTTAATAGCTAAGTATCTTGCTTTACTTTAATAAGTAAGGGGTTTAGCTCCATCAACACAACCTATCCTTGGTAATCCTTGGGCTAGATTTCAAAGTTGGATGCACGTTCTATCTCCGTTATGGGTAGGGTTTGTATCATTAAAAATCTCCAATTAATCAATTAAGTAAAAGAATTTTTGTAGAGAATGCAGATGCTCTTTTTCTTATTTTTCTTTTTTTTCATCCTTTTCTTTTTTTTTCTCCCTCTCTTTTCAAGAGCCAAAACACCACCTTTTATATTGAAACATCCTTTAACCCTACACATAAATTAATTCCTGAAAGACTTCTATTTCCTTAAAAACATTATCAAAAATAATTTTAAGAGAATTTCAGACTAATTAGGACTCAAGAAAGGATTTTTATTTTTTGGAAAATTTGAAAAAATATGGACAAGGTCTAATTCCAATCAGAATTATATAATTTTGACCTCTTTTTAACTTTTAATTACAAAAAGGTCCCTAAAAGAATTTAAGTTTTGCAATTAGGTCCTTAAAAAGCATTACAATTTAGTCCATGAAAATATGAAATTCTTTCTTTGAAAAATGCAATCAGACCCCTAAAGTTTCAAAGTTCAAGTATTGAAGACCTATTTATGACATTTTCATCATTGGAGTCTTTTATTGTGTCCATAACTCATCATCCTAAAATTGGGTGTCTACAGTCCCACAGGGAATACAGTGAAAATCATGATCACTAGATGTCCTACAGGGAATATAGTGAAAATAACATCTCTAAACATCCCATAGGGAATATAGTGAAAAGCATAATCACTAAATGTCCTAGAGGGAATATAGCAAAATACACTAAATGTAGTGTTAATCGCTATTCACTGAACACAGTAATAGCATCACCATTATATGTTCCACAAGAACTATAGTCTATTTTCAAAATGCACTTAACACAGTGTCAAATGCTATTCATTAAACAAAATGATAGCATTACCGTTATATGTTCCATCAAAACTGTAACATGTTTTCAAAATACACTGAATGCTGTGTCAACTACTATTCACTAAACACAGTGATAACATCACTGTTATATTTTCCATCAAAACTATAGTCTGTTTTCAAAATGCATTGAATGCAGTGTCAATTGCTATTCACTAAACATAGTGGTAGCATCACTGCTATATGTTCGACTGGAACTATAGCCTATTTTCAAAATACATTGAATGCAATATCAATCGCTATTTACTGAACATAGTGATAGCATCACTGCTATATGTTCCACCGAAACTATAATCTGTTTCCAAAATACACTAAACACAATGTAAATCGCTATTCACTGAACATAGTGATAGCATCATAACTAGAAATTCCACAGGGATTTCTAGTGTTCTTTAAATCGCATTCAACACTACATAATGTTATGCATAGTCATGGCACATAGGTAAGTGTTTTGACTTTTTATTTAGAAATTGTATGCTTATTTTCTTTGCTATAATTTATCAAGCAAACAACGACAAGGGGGGGGGGGCAACTGTAAGCACCCAATTTATGGATGATTTGAGTTTGGATGCGATAGAGGACCCGATGATGAAAATAGATTGTGAAATTATATTTATTGGATATGATTTATTAATTTTGAAATAAATTATGAATTTATTTTATTTTATTTTTTAGGACTTACCTTTAAATTTTATTTTTAATTATTTCTTTAAAAAAGTCAAAAATAAAAAAGTGAGAAAATTAAAAAAAAAAAAAAATGTTACCATCGGAAATATAGATTTCCAATTGAAAATCTATAATTCTAATTGAAAATATAGATTTCCAATAAGAAATCCACACTTTTGACTAGGAAATGGTACTTTGTAATTTATTATTATTATTATTATTATTATTATTTTTATACTTATTTTTTATTAGTTGTTATTTTTATTTTATTAGATAAATATATTGATAATTTTATTTTTTATTAAATAAATAATAAAAAAATTATTTTATTTTATTTTTATTCTGAACCTGAACCTAACGTAGGGTTATAGGACTAGGGTTATATATATTTGTCATTTTCTCTTTTCACAGTAGAGGCTATAGGGGTTTTATCATTTTTTTCTCTAGCTTTATGATTCGTTGCTGTGAGGTAAAGCACATCCACTCTATATTTTTTACATAATTTTCTTTAGTTCTTTGTTAAAAAAATCATACGATATAAATTAAAACCATAGACAAACACAATAAAAGACATAAGCTTTCATCAATAGTGATTATCCTTTTGAGGGAAATCAACATTATATCTCATTCTCAAATCTTCTCCTTCTTCTTTTATTTTGATTTTGATTTTATTTTTATATTTTATTTTGTTTATTGTTATTATTATTATTATTATTATTATCATTCATTGACTAATTTTTTAATTTTTATTCTTTTAATGGATGGGGTCATATGAACACTATGGAGAAATGGAGAACTCATGAAGGTCTATGAAATGCCATGGATATGCCTTGTATCATTTGAATATAGATTAGGATTTTAATTTAATTTTATTATTTATGTGTTGTTTTTTATTGGTTTGTATTTTTATTATCGGCATGTATTTATTATTTTATTTATTTTTGTAGTAGATTGTAATAGCCCCAATAGTGAAAAATAGTGAATATTTTTATTTTCTATCATTAAAATTAATTAGTAAATTAGGTTCATTTAGTAAAAATTAATAAAATCAATAGCGGCAATATATTAATTTTTAGGTTGCATGAAATCAAATTATGTTTTTTAGAAGAAATAATTTTAATTGCTTATTTGATATTTTGTTTGATTATTTTGGTATTTTTTTTAATGTTTTTGTTTTTTTTTTTGTTTTTTTATTCATTTTGGGTCTCAAGCCCACGTTAGGCTCTAACCCATTTAATTAATAGGTTTTTAAAATTGGATTTAGATTTAATTTACTTTAAAATCAATTTAGGCTCATTAGGTTAATTTAGACTTAGGCCCACCTTTTAGCTATTAAAATTAATTTAAACATAGCCCAATCCATTAAAACATCATTTCTTTTTCTTAAAATAAATAGACTTAGGCCCATTTTTCACTTAAATTAAAATTAATTAGAACAAGACCCTTTAATTTAAACCTAGTCCAATTCATTTCCTTAAAAATTAATAAACTTAGATCCATTTCTTTAGAATTAAAAAGTAGACTTAGTTCACTACTTTAATTAAAATGTAGGCCCACCTTTAGTTCCATTTCACTCACAAATAAAAATAAACTTAGTTAACTTAAGTAAAATTAACATAGTTCAGACTAATTTAAGGACATCTTATTATATGAATGTAATTTTTTATGTGCCATTTCATGATAGTTGCCTTGGGTTAGATGAATGATAATTAGGGTTTAAAATGAAATTGTATATAATTAGAGAATAAAGTAATAATTAATAAACTAATTAAACACAAGACTGAAAGTAGTTAGTATTGTATATCCAGAATCTCCTGGTTGTGATTCTAACTTTCTTTTAGAGAATTGAGTTACCACCACCTACCATTTTAGGTGGCAACTCCTCATCTCCATGCTATGTCTTTATGATATAGTAGTGTAATTTTTAAAGCCCTAAGCTCAAACAGTGTTGCAGTTGCTAAAATCTTGGATTCATGTTAAACCCCATCGTCTATAGAAACATTATTCCTTAGCGCTATATGGCAAAGGTGGCACTTAAAAAACTTGGTTATTATGATCAAGTGATAGAACATCTTAAACATATTGATATGTTTGTCCTTGATTTTCCACCTCACCCTACCATACCTTCTTTAGTTTGTAAATTTCTTTCTTCCCATTACCTAAGAACCTAATATGTAGATGACTAAAACCCTCTTTATAACATAAGATTCAAATGAGGGGAAAGGAGAAATTTCTAGCTGCCTTTGACTTTAATGCTATTGTGAGTGACCTTTTTCCTCCCTCACTTTAGGATAAGTGAAGGGATGACCTGGATTTTGTATTTTGAAGGACATGGAAACTTTACCAAATAGGGGCAAATGATTAGTCTCAGGAGGAATGAGATGCTTTTTTGATTTTATAGAGTTGCCACCCAATTTTTAGAAAATAAAAAAAGAAAGGGCAGCATTAGGTCATTCAATGAGTATTGCTCCCAGTAGAGTTTTTTGGGTTTGGGGGATCGCATATACTTTTTGACTATTTCTCATTATATGATAATCAATGTATAGCTACTGTAAATCCTGGTTTTGTTAATGATAGTTTATATAGCATTCAAATAATACATTAGATAATGGAAGATAATAAAATTGAAATATCATTATTACATCGCTTTCTTAATAAAATACATATAAAAGGAAAAAAGATTGCAAAAAAGTAAATCTAGCTTAAATATTATAAACTTACAAGGTTAGCATAACTATGCACATAGCTTGCTTGATCACATGAATACTAGGATAAGTAATGGACACTCAATGATTTGAAAGAATAACCAAAATGTATATAATCATGTATGTTTGTAGTGATTATTATGCTATGATAATATATGATGACAATATAAGGGGTGCATGATGACATCATAGGACTAGGAATATGATGACTCTAGTCCAGGATGTGAATTTGTAATGTTATTAATGCATGTAGTGTGATTATTCCCATTTATGAACTAGTGAATGCAAGATGATGATATGAAATCAATAAAATAAAGCATAGACTATTCACATAGCATGCAAATTGCTAGTCTCAACAAGCATAACAAGATTCACAAATGCTGGCAACAATAAATAAAATATAGTGTGATGAAGTAAACATGGTAAAATGATTATATGGTCCTCAGATTTGACTAAGCTTGTGTGACTTTTAAAGCTTTAGTTTTAAGGGATTATCAAGATTTCCTATTTAAGAGGTTCAAAATAATATGTAGAATGATGCTAGTTTATATACCTTTAAAGCATGATTTGAAAAATATAAGGCTAGGTTTGGTGGAAAGGAGATCTAATATTCTAAGAAAAATGTAGTGGGAGAGCTAAAACTATTTGGAAATGGGTTCCCAATGTCTTCGATTGGACAAATTTTTAAATGTATATATGTATGTTTTTCTTTTGCTCCTCCCTCTAAAATAAGGTGTGGAGACTCCTATTTATAGTGAAAAATTTAGAAAAGGGGGGTGTGTGCATGGTCACGTATGCATCCCTAGGACGGAGAGAGTGGCCACACGTATGCACTTTCACATGATGCACATGTAATTTAAAGCTCTTTTAGGCTATTCTAGGGTTGGTTTCTAGGGTTTTTAGGCCTTCTGGACATGCTTTCAAAGTCCATTTTGTCTAATTTAGGCTCAATTTTAGCATGTGATACGTAGGAGTGTTTGTGGCTACACGCGTACTTCTAAGTGATGCACATTATTCCTCAGATTATTTTGGACTATTTTGGGACCACTTCTAAAGGTTTTAAAGACTTCTACACATGTTTTTAAAGTCCATTTTGTTAAATCAATTTTTATTTTTTCATGAACTTGGATCCTGGTCAGATTAAATGAATACTAGCTTAAGAAGCTATGCATTTCAAGTGACTATTTGTTAAGAACCTCCAAGGATTAGAAACACCAACCTTAAGGATTATGAACTCATGAATTACTATCCTGGAAACCCAAGAACAAACTGAGTTTCAAAACCTAAGAATTGCTTAAATTAGATTGTAAGGTTTGGTTGATCAAGATCAAAACCTAAAGAAAACTAAGTTCTTTAAACCCTAACCCTTTACATGCCATAAGGATAGATCAATTCCTTGTAAGTGGTATATGCATTCAATAAGAATTCACGAATTCAAGCAAATATGCAAAAGGACTAATTTTCATTCAGTTTCTAATATGTCTAAAACACACCATAAGGAGGGTTTTTATAACATCCTAACATAAGAAACCCTAATAAAACTATTAAGTATAATAGCAAATAATATAGTTCTGAACTTAAATAAGAGATTTGAGCCCACATACTAGCCCATATTAGTCTTTATGTATTTAGACTAGCAAAACATTAAACAAAACCCATTCAATTGTGTCTTCACTCGGGCCAAACTTAGAAGTATCAATTGAATTTCCTTGACTAGCCCAATCTTGCATACAACCAATTAAGGCTTCTTAGACCTTGACCTTATAATTGGGCCTTGTGGTATGCTTAATGGATCTTTTGCTTTATCTTTGGTTTTCTTACTATCCTCTTCATCAAGCCCATCCTTAGCTTTATCTCTAAAAACACCACCATGATCACCATTCTCAAGCTTGGCCATGTCCATATCATTTTCTCCTTCTTTAGGATGGTTCGTCCTCGAATCAAGCTCATCACATACATCAAAAGGACTCTAAACTGTAACATTAGATGTACCACTCATATTATACTCACCTTCTAAGTCAATCTTATAGGAATTATCATTGATCCTGTCAAGGACTTGAAATGGACCATCACCTCTCAGACTTAGCTTAGACTTTTATTGATTTAGGAACCTTTCCTTTCAAAAATGAACCCAAAACCAATCTCCAGGTTGGAACACCATTGGAATTCATCCTTTATTAACCCTTTTAGCCACTTTTGCATTTTGTTTCTCAATTCTCTCTTTAACTTGCTTGTGTAGCTTTTTAACCAAATATGCTTTAGAAGAACCTTTAACACTAACAAGCTTGTTAAGAGGTAAAGGAATAAAATCAATAGGAGTTAAAGGATTAAATCCATATACAATTTCAAATGGTGAAGTGTGTGTAGTGTTATGAATAGCCCTATTGCATGCAAATACAATAAATGGCAACAAATCATCTCACGATTTTAAATTCCTAAAAGTCAAAGCATGAAGCAATTAAACCAAAGTCCTATTCATAACTTCAGTTTGTCCATCTGTTTATGGATGGCAAGTAGTAGAAAAGAGTAATTTAGTGCCTAAATTACCCTATAGCACTTGCCAAAAGTGACTTAAAAATTTAACATCTCTATCACTAATAATGGTCCTAGGTACTCTATGCAAACACACAACTTCCTTAAGAAACAAATCAGTAATATGAATAACATCATCACCTTTATGGCATGGTATAAAGTGAGCCATCTTACTAAACCTACCCATAATAACAAATATACTATATTTACCTTTCTTGTACTTGATTACATATTGGAATGTCTCAATGAACTCCATCCACTTGGCATGTCTTTGGTTCAGGTTGTCTTGCCTCTTGAGATGCTTTAAACTCTCATTATCTATGTGTATGATGAATTCTTTAGGCCATAAATAGTGTTGCGATGTTTGTAAGGCTTAGAGCAAAGTATAGAGTTCTTTGTCATAGGTTGGGTAGCAAAGGGCTACTCCATTTAGCTTTTCACTAAAATAGCATATAGGTATGCCCTCTTGCATCCAAATAGCCCTAATTCCAAAGCCATTAGCATCATACTCAATCTCAAAGGTTTCGTTAAAGTTAGGTAAAACCAAAAAAGGAGCATTACATAACTTATCTTTAAGCATATTAAAAGCATGTTCTTATGCATCACCCCAAGTAAACCTAACATTTTTGTTGACAATTTCATTCAAGGGTGCAGCTATACTACTAAAGTCTCTAATGAACCTCCTATAGAAACTAGCTAAACCATGAAAGCTCCTAACTTGGCTAATGGTTTTAGGTGTCAGCCACTCTCTAATTGCTTCCACCTTCTCCACATCAACCTCTAAACCCTTTGAACTAACAATAAAACCAAGGAAATTAACCCTTTCCATGCAAAAACTACACTTTTTCAAATTGGCATACAACTTTTCTATCCTAAGAATTTCTAAAACCCTTCGCAAATGCATGACATTATCATCAATGGACTTAGAATAAATTAAGATATCATCAAAATACACAACCATAAATTTACTAAGACACTTACGCAAGACATGGTTCATTAACTTCATAAAAGCACTAGGTGCATTTATAAGCCCAAACGACATAACTAACCACTTATAAAGACTATACTTAGTCTTAAAAGCTATTTTCCATTGATCCCTAGTTTTCATATGAATTTAATAATCACTAGAACGCAAATCAATCTTAGTAAACAAACATGTACCATGTAACTCATCAAGCATATCATCTAACCTAGGGATAAGATGATGATACTTTATCATTATTTTGTTAATTGCATGGTAGTCCACATACATTCTCTATGTGCCATCCTTCTTTAGAACTAAAATCACTAGAACTGCATAAGGACTTAAGCTCTCATGCATATACCTTTTTGACATCAGTTCTTCCACTTGCCTTTAAAGCTCTTTTATCTCCTCGGGATCACTTCTATGGGCTGGTGTATTTGGTATGGCAGTTTTGGGTATGAAATATATTTGATGTTCTATCCCTCTTTGAGGAGGTAATCCACTTGGCATTTCCTTATGAAAGACATTAACAAACTCTTGCAAAAGATTAACAAACACACTTAGAAAGAAAGATCAAGTTTAGTAGTGCTCAAGTATGCATCTTTATAAGTAACAATAAATAATATCTAACTTGAATGCAATGCATGCCTAACTTCACTTTCCCTAGCCAAAAAACTACTCTTTGCCTTTGTTTCTCTTTAGGCCAAATCTCACCCTTTGGGTTTTCACTCTCTTTTTTGTTATTTTCAACCTTGCTCTTCTCTTTTTCCAGCTTACATTGGTCATCATACACTTCCTTAGGAGAAAGAGGTGTTAATGTAACTTTTCTCTCATCCTTCACAAATGAGTACCTATTTAAAAAGCCATCATAGATAGTCTTTATATCAAATTTTCATGGCCTACCTAACAAGATATGGCCAACATGCATTGGCACGACATCACGTAGTACCTTATCTAAATACCTACCAATTATGAAAGGTATAACAACCTGCTTATTGACTTTGATATCACCATAATTATTTAACCATAATAATCTATAAGGCCTCTAATGTGGAAAAAGATTTAAACCCAATTTTTCAACCATTAAAGTGCTAGTAACATTTATACAACTACCACCATCAATAATAAAAAGACAAGTCTTACCTTGTACATGGCATCTTATATGGAAAATGTTATTTCTTTGCTACTCCAATGCATCTTTTTCCTTTAATTGAACACTTAATGTGCGCCTAGACACCAAAAGCTCACCTCCCATAGGACCTTTAATGTAAGCATTGCTGCCATCTTCCAATTATGGTATCTCATCATCATTTTCATTCTCCCCACTTGCTGTTTCAATCTCCCCATGCTCTCCAGCCACCATTGTTCGCTTGTTTGGACATTGTGAAGCAATATGGCCATGCCCTAAGCATTTGAAACACTTAATATCTCTATTCTTTTCTTTGTTGATTTTGGGGTTAGATGTGCCTTTGCTGCCCAAAATGCTTTTCCCTTTGTTCTCATTGAAAATAGCCTTATCATCACCTTTCTTACCTCCATTCCATGAATTAGACCAATATGGCCTACCACTCGAAGCACCCTTATGTTAGAACCTGGTTGCTCCTATAGGTTTTAGTTGCTTTTCCACCTTAATTGTAAGGTGAACTAACTCCTCAAGCTCCACATAATATTATAACTCTACCCTATTAGCAATCTCTTTATTAAGCCCACTAATGAATCATGCCATGGTAGCTTCCCTATCCTCATCCAAATTAGTCATAGTCATGAGCATCTTTATCTCCTTATAATAATCCTCAACACTCTTTGTACCTTGCCTCAAACATTAGAGTCTTTGATGTAACTCCTTATAGTAATGTCTAGGTACAAAATGCCTCCTTATGATAGTTTTAAGTGCAATCCAACTATTAATAGGTTCTTCTATGTTCCTCCTCCTACTAACCAACAACCGATCCTTCCAAACTATAGCATACTTAGTAAATTCAATTTTACCTTCTTCTCTTCTGAAAAGTTACGGCAATCAAAGATAAGGTCAACTCGCTTTCCTACTCCAAATATGCCTTTGGATCAATTTTGCCCAAAAAGATAGGAATCCTAAGTTTGATGCTACCCAAGTTCCTATCAATATCATCATAATTCCCATAGCCACCAAACTCACCACCAAAGTATCCTTTACCTCTACCATAATTTTGGTACCTCACAGCTCCTCTACCCATACCTATACCAACCCTAACATAGGCTATATTATCATACTCCTTAAATCCTTTATCAAAGTCATCCTCATTCACCCCAATTTACTACCTATAATTTCCTTGCATATTCACCCATTCATATGGTCTATTTCCTATACCTCAAGCAAGTTCATTAATTTGGTTTAGAATGGCTTGTTGATTGGCTGCCATTTTAAGTTGCAACCTCTCTATTTGCTCATTCATATTCCTTATGCTTTATTGCATCCTCTCATTTTCATGCATTTGTGTCATAGGTATGCTGGTAGTTGGCACATTATGACCTCCATTAGAACCACTTGACATGCTGCAATAAGAGTTAGTATGAAATAAAAAATAAAAAGAATTAAGGACCTCACTATCACTTCCTCACGTGTTTACTGTCAATTAATAAGGATGGTCACTTGTGTTTCACACAATCAAGAATGATCACACAAGGCTGAAAACTCACACCACTCAGCTTGTTTTCAAGGATTCTTATGTGAATAAATAACCACACATCAAGTTATTTCACTATACTTGCAAAGCACTAAGACTTATGATCTAAAAAGCTTAGTTGAGGGAAAATGCAAGAATCAAGAAAATTAACAAGCAGCCACACTTTCAATAAAATTAGGGAGAAAAACATAAGAAAGCTATAAAAGGATGCAAATGGCATATAAAGAAACAATCTATATGTAAGAAACATGAAAATTAGATGAAGAAATAAGAAAGATACAATTCATCTTGAAATAATAAAAGAGGGAACAGTAAAAAAGTGCTTAATGAATCAAGAATAATGAAAAACTCAAAATGAAGCAATGGTCATGTAAAAGGAACAAAAATAAGGTGCAAGAAACAAGGAATTAAGTTCAAGAACTAAAAAACCAATTTTAAGCCTGAATAGAAAGTTCTAACCAAATAGCAATAAAAATAAGATTTTAGAGCTCAAGAATGAATTAAAAACTTCAAATTAATGTAAAATACATGTAAGGATCATATTAGGAAGCAAAAATCATAAAGAAAGTTTATCAAGAAGGAAGGTTACCTTTGTATGCCTTAAATGTGTCAATTTTGCCCAAAATTAAAAGACATGCAAAAAAGAGAATATTTAAAGGAGAAAGACAAATTTAAGACTAAAATAAATAAAAAAGATGGTATATATTTAAGACTAAAATAATTAAAAAATATGGTATATGTAGGGTTCAGGTCAATGGAATTCAATGTCCCTTTGAATCTTCCTAAACAACCACCTAATCCTTATTTGTGTGGGATTGTAAAAATCTTTTTAATTTCCTCTTGAGTTTAGGAAACTTTCAAGGCTATCTATAATAAGAATCTTTTAACAACCTTAATATCTATATAAACATGCTAAGAACAAGTATTAACACACCAAACACATTTTTAAGCTAATTAAAACACAATCAAACCAATCTGACATATTCCTTGATCTCTTTTCTTAGATACTTCATATCTGATTTCATTTTTTCTTCTTTTCTTTTTTTTTGTTTTCTTTTTTTCTTTTTTTTTGAATTAGAATAAAAAACTATAAAAATTAAAAACTAAACAATGCAAAATGTAAAGAAAATAAGCAAACAACTTAAAGAAAAGGATAGATAATCTGATTTAAGAGCCAAAGCTCTAATATTAAATGTTAAGAACCTCCAAGGATTAGAACAATGAATCCTAATGATTATGAACCCCTTATTTTCTTTTTTTTTTTCTTTTTTTTTAATCAAAATAAAAAACTACAAAAATTAAAAACTAAATAATGCAGAATGTAAAGAAAATAAGCAAACAACTTAAAGGAAAGGATAGATAATCTGATTTAAGAGCCAAAGCTCTAATATTAAATGTTAAGAACCTTCAAGGATTAGAACAATGAATCCTAATGATTATGAACCTTGAATTACTATCTTGGAAACCCAAGAACAAATTGAGTTTCAAAACTTAAGAATTGCTTAAATCAGATTACAAGGTTTGGTTGATCAAGATCAAAACCTAAAGAAAACTAAGTTCTTTAAACCCTAACCCTTTACATGCCACAAAGATAGATCAATTCCTTGATAAGTGGTTTATGCATTCAACAAGAATTCAAGAATTCAAGCAAATATGCAAAAGGACTAATTTTCATTCAATTTCTAATATGTCTAAAACACACAATAAGGAGGGTTTTTATAACATCCTAACATAAGAAACACTAATAAAACTATTAAGTATAATAGCAAATAATATAGTTCTGAACTTAAATAAGAGATTTGAGCCCACATACTAGCCCATATTAGTCTTTATATATTTGGACTTGCAAAACATTAAACAAAGCCCATTCAATTGTGTTTTCATTTGGGCCAAACCTAGCATGATCAATTGAACTTCCTTGATTAGCCTAATCTTGCATATAGCCAATTAAGGCTTCTTGTAGCTTCTTGGACCTTAACCTTGTAATTGGGCCTTATGGTATGCTTAATGGATCCTTTGCTTTATCTTTGGTTTTCTTATTGTCCTTTTCATTAAGCCCATCCTTAGCTTTATCTCTAGAAACACCACTACCATTACCATTCTTAAGCTTGGCTATGTCCATATCACTATTGCTCAAATAAGCCTCTTATTATTATGATAGTTTGTATTTCATTAGGTTGGAACATAATTTAGTGGCTTAGTAGTCAATTTTGTATGTTGGTGGAATTGATTAGGGTTTTTGAGGTTGAACACTTCAGAGGTGTTATGAATGAGCAGACTTTAGTAATTTCAAATATTCATTTCATTATTGGACCTTTTTGGGGATTGTTAAATTTAAGGTATGACGGTTGCCCCCTGCTTTACATGTGTTGCATAGCCACTTAGTGCTAGTGTCAATACATGTGAAGCAAATGAAAGAATGAAAACATCATTTTTTAAAGATAAAGGCACTTACCTGAGTGTTGTGTTATTGTGATTTGATTGTTGTTGTTGTTTTATGATTTAGCCGTCATGCAAGATGTAGTTTAGGATACATGTAATTTTGGGATCCATGCAAAATGCAATTTTATTATTCACATAAGGATGCAATTTTAGGACTCATGCAATATGCAATTTCAGGATTCATGCAAGATGTAATTTTAGGATTCATGCAAGATGCAATTTTGGGATTTTATGAAATATTCAATTTTAGGATTCATGCAAGGATGCGATTTCAGGATTCACACAAAATGCAACTTTGAGTTTCACACAGAATACAATTTTAGGATTCAAATAAAATGATGATGATAATTATGAGATACAAGATGTGTGGTGTAATTTTAAATATATGCAAATGCAAAATGCATGATGCAATTTCAAGATTCAGATAATAATAAATGCAACTTTCATACGAATGTGGTAGTGATGCATTTTTTAATTCACATAAAATGATGCAATTTAGGATACATGTAGAATGATGCAATTTAGGGTTCATGCAATGATACAATTTCCACATAAATGATTCAGGCAATTGAGATAAGTATATGATAGTGATATGCAATTAGGCATATGATATGCAAGCATGCGCATAAAATGCAATGACTACCCTTTTCAAGCATCGTACTTAACTCTCTTTAGTCATATTAAGGTTCTAACTTCTCTTCAATGTTAGGAAGTAATGCCACTATAATCTCTTTCAGTGTTAGGAGAACAAATAATGTCACCATAACCTCTTTTAGTGTTAGGCGAAAAAATAATGCCACTATAACCTCTTTCCATGTCATGCATATAGATAATGCCATTATAACCTCTTTCCATGTCATGCATATAGATAATGCTACTATAACCTCTTTTGATGTTAGGTGAATAGATAATGCCACTATAACCCCTTAAGGTGTTAGGCAAATATATTGGTTGTGATTGTGATCAGTGTGATCGATGAAATGTGTCTTTCTCTTTTTTACTTTTAGTTGGATTGAGTCATTTGTTATGACTGAAGTTCTTGTAGATGCTTTCTCGATCATGTTTGGTGATGATGACTCTTAGAGTTTTGCATCTTGAAGTCTAAAGGAGGCAAATATGAACATGTGAAGAGCATGCATTTCAACTTTATTTATAAAGTATATTTAAGGGATTTTATGCATTAGTCATGGTTAGCTGGGTGCTTCTATTCTTGCATTCTTGAAATTGATTCAGTGATGCCAATATTTGTATGTATTAGAGCATTTGAACTATTTTAACTATAATGGTCTTGAGTTAATGTTTATCTCAGTAATTCAAAAATATGATCCACAACTTATGGCCAAAACTTATTATATTACCAAGTGAAGAGCGAGCTTCCTAAGTGAACTTCTGAAGAGTGCAGTGAGATGAAACTTTATAAAGAATGTAGATGGATAGAATAAATTTTAATTATTAAGAGGCTTTTGAGTAGGAAAGTGATAACTGACCATAGATTACTTTTTTCTTGTAGGGATTTCCTTTTTTTAATATCCCCTACCTTTCCCATATTACTCAGCATGGATACTGCCAAAAGGTCCTTTAGGATACTTGTACTCCACTTTTTGGAGCATTGGAGTGTGTAAAGATTTCAATTACTTTAATTTTCCTGAATTTATTTTCTTTTTATGTTCCCCCCTTTTAGTATTCCCTACCTTTCTTGTATTACTAAGCTTGAATACCACAATAGGGTCTCTTTGGATACTCTTACTCATTTTTAAGCATTGGAGTAGATAAGTATAGTCTCAAGATCACAGGCCCATTTGAAATATATCTTGATAATTATAATTTGTCTTGTGCATCAATGTCCTTTATAAGTTTTGTCTTACGAGTTCTTCATCCATCCAGGTGGTATGTAAGCATTAAATTGATTAAAATTCAAAAGGTCCTAACCTCAAGCTATAGATCATGCTTTAAAGAATTATGAAAAAAGCATTAAAGGAAGACTACAATAATCAAAATTAGCTCACTTAGCTATGATATATGCAATTCGTGGCATAGATGAAATTTGCATGAGTGTAAGAAAAGAACTATTATTATTATTATTTTTATTTTTAGTGTATGAGTGTAAATGCAGATGCATGTATTAAAGAGAGAAGGAAGAGGACATTCCTTGTGTAGAGGCGGTGATAGAGGTGGCATTTAATGTTTTCCATTTTTAGTCCTACTAGTATCTTTGTTGACTATTATTGCTAGCACCATTATTATTACATGTTTCATGCTTTGAAACAATGGCCCTTGCCATATCCTTACGGTAGTAGTTATGACTGTGGTTATAATTATAGCTTTTACTATACTTGCTGGGTTGTATAACTCCTATTATATTACTTTACGAGCAACTTTCACCTTTACATGCTTGGATTGGCTTTGACTTGCACAATTGCACTAGCCTATATAGAAAATAAAAGAATTATAATTAGTATTGGTTATGTCTTCAGATAATGATTCTAAGACAAAGCACATTTTGACTTCCCCTTTACTGTGTTATTTTTTGTCAAATTAATGCTCTCTACTCTTACTTATTGGTGTAGTTGCATTTCACTTTTTATTATGCTACTTCTTTTGCTTTGGTGTAGTTGCACTTCCCTACACAATAAAAATAACTTTGGTTAGTGTTTGTCTATCTAAAAGATGATTCTCAATTGGGGTTTATTCTGACTTCCCTTTTAATAATCTTGCATTTGTAAAAAAACTTAGGATTTTGGCTGCCCTTGTTGTGATGCCTATAGCTCTTGCAGTGGCATATGTATTTCTTAATATAGTGTATGCAGTTCTGACTATGGTGACTATAGGTCTAGTTGTATATGTAGCACCTTGCATGTTGTCATATAGTCTCGGGTCTATCTTTTGTGGGTGCACATGATGTAATGTGGACGAAAATGCTACTAAAAAATGATGATGCAATGATGATGTCATTAATTATCATGTTGCTGATGATACCAACCCTACCTATAATAAAGATAGAACGCACATCCAACTTTGAAATCTTGCCCAAGGATCATCAAGGATAGGTTGTGTTGATGGAGCTAAACCCTTTGCTTATTAATTTGAAACAAGATACTTAGCTATTATAAGATGAACAATCACACAATTCTAAGTTTAATCTAACCTAGCAATTGTAATGAAAGGTAGAAGTGAAACAATTCAAGTAAACTTGCAAAGTTTCAAAAGAACAAAGTTTAAGGAAAACCTCAATTTTAATATTTCAATGCTTCCATTTGTATGTCATAGGGTTAGCCTTTATATAGGCATGTAAACAACCTAATCCTTGAAGGAAAAGGTTCTATTCCTTATTCCCAAAGATACTTATTTAGGAAAATCCTTAATTAAGGAGATTTCCTTCAAAATAGGACAACTAATGACAACTCATGACAACTCATCTTTGAAAAGTCAAAATTGACAACTCATTACAAGTCATGACAACTAAGCAAAATGACAACTCATGACAACTAAGAATAGAAGCATGCCATGTCACATGTTGACCATTGATCCTTGACTTTGACTTGGAATATCCTTGAATCTTCCTTATTAACTCCAAAATAGAAAAAAAAACAACTTCTAAATTCGTCCAATTCAAGCTAATTAATTTCAGAATAGGAAATTAAGCTAATTAGCTTGAATTCTTCATCATGCGGCTCCAAGCTTGTACTTGTAGTCAAATCCACCAACTTTCTTGTAATGTGAAAGACAAGCAAATTCAATGCTTATTTGAACTTCTTTGTCCTTGATCTTGTCATTGGTCCCTCATAATGCAATGGATCACTTGGTTTTATGGGCTTGCTTAGCTTGGTTACATCAATTGATGTCATTTTGATGATATATGAATATGATATCCTTATGATATTTCTCCATTTTTCCTCTTTCAGAAAGTGCTAAGTTTTTTCAAAATAGTGATGATGGACACAGTGTCTTTAAATAGGTAGAACCCATAACAGTGTGCTTTTTTGTGAATTTAGTGCATGTCTTAGGCTTGAATAGAGGCTTGATACTTAAGGAATGAGTGTGCAAAGTCTTAGAGTGCACATGCCATTGGTTTGAGTGTGTAAGGGGCTAAAGAGCTTGTGAGCGGTGCATGATCATGTGCCTTCCCCCTCTTTGGTCTATATAAACCTGAGCTCTTAAGGTTTGGGGAGGCTCCTTCTGGCTTCTTTTGACTATTTTTTTTTTTGCCTTTTCTTGGTTTTTTTTGAGTTTTAGACATTTTTCTACTCTATTTTCACTTCCGCATTTTTTTTATAAGATGGAGTTTTTGTAAGCACCCAATTTTGAGATGATGAAGTATGGATGCAACAACGGACTCCAACGATGAAAATATTATAAATAGATCTTCAACACTTGAAGTTTAAAACCTCAAAAGACTAAATGCAATTTCAAAACCTCAAAGGACTTAATTATGACGTTTTCTTTACGGACCCAATTGAAAAGTTTAAATTCTTTATGGGGTCTTTTTATAATTAAAATTAAAAAAGATCAGAATTACATAAAACCGATTGAAAATATGTAATTTTGATCGAAATTATATAATTTTGATTGGAACTATATAATCTCGGTTGAAATGATTTCGATTGAAAATTATGTAATTCTGATTGGAACTATATAATCTTAGTCAAAATTAAATGTTTTTTGTCTATTATTTTATTTTATTTTTATTTTATAGTAAATAATTTTTTTATGAATTTCGATTATTCAAATAATGATAAATCCCTTTTCTAGGATTTATCTAAATTTTCCAAAAAATCAAAAGTCCTTTTAAAATCAAAACTCTATTACTGTGAAGGGATGCAGTTATAGTATGATATGTCTTTTAGCTGGGGTTTTCTATATAAACCCAGCTCAAACTCTCCTCTAGGGGACCTTTTTTGGGGATCTTTTGTTGGACTTTTTTGGAGACTTCTCCTTTTCCTTTCATGCAGTTTTCAATTAAAGATTTTTTTAAAATATTTGTTCTTTGAGGAAGAGGTAATAGACTCTTAGGGAGGAAAATCAAGCAATCAAGATCTATTTGAAAAAGAAACGATGAGTCACACCACTTTGAGGAGCAAATCAATACTGCATCCATACCCTCATCTCTTCTCCTACTTTTTTCTATTTTTTATGTGATTATTTTGGCTCTATTTAATTTTAGATTTATTTAATTTTTATTGGTATTTTATTTATTCACTAACCATTATTTATATTTGTCTTTGTGTTAGTGATTATGGAGAGAATTACATGATGAATTCATATAGAGAACAAAATCCATGAAGATCCATGAAATGTCCTGGATTGAATTTTATAGCCAAATATAGTTTCTAGGGTTATTTATTTATTATTATGTTGGTTGTTTTATTTTTTTATTTAGTTTTTTGGGGTTGTATTAATTTTTATTTTCTTATTATTTTCAGTAGATCATTATAATAGCCCCAATAGTGGGAATAGTGGAATCCTTTGTGTATGATTATGTGTTTTATTTTAATTAATTGGTTAATAAAATTAGGATTTTAATTAGATAATTAATTAAAATTAATGGCTATAGAGATCATTAGGGTTTTGAATTAAAATTTAATTAGATTTAAGTGGATGGAATTGGGGTTGCTTGTTAATTATTTTATTTATTTGTTATTTAAGATCACTTAAAATAAATTAGGTTTTTTTAGAAATAAATTTAATTGATTGTTTGATCTTTTATTTGATTGTCTTGGTATTTATTTATGTTTTGGGCTTATTTATTTCTTTTTATGTATTTTGAGCCCCAAACCCATGTTAGGCTCTAACCCATTGAATTAATTTTAGGTTTAGGTAGTCCTTTTTGGCCCATCTTTTAATTAGCCCATTTCATTTAATAGGTTATTAATTAATTAAGCCTAGATTTTAATTAAAATGCATCTTTAGGCCCGTAATTAAACTAAATTTAGGGTAGAAATAATTTAGGCTCATTTAGTTAATTTAGATATAGGCCCACCTAAGATAATTATAATTAATTAGACATAGCCTATTAACTTAAAGCCTTTTCCATAACTTGTAGATTTAAGATCATCTTAGAATTAAAACATGTAGAATTAGGCCCACTAATTTAAAAAGCTTTATAATTTGTAGATTTAGTCCCATTTTTAGAATTAAAATAAATATATTTAGGTTCACTTAATTAAAATTGAATAGGAATTAAACCCATTAGTCTTTAGGCTCACTTGTAAATTAAAATATGTGGATTTAGCCCATTTAATTAAAATCAATGTAGATTATACTAACTTAGGGATTATGAGTTTAAATGAATACATTGTTTACATGTATTTTTCATGACTGGTTTGCCTGGAGTTAATTATTTAAATAATGGTTTATATGAAATTACATATAAATAGAGGGTAAGATCGTAATTCATAAAGTAATTCTAAATGAACATGAGACTAAAAAAAGTTAGTATTATGTATCCATAATCTCCTAGTTGTGGTGCTAGCTTTCTTTTAGAGAATTAAGTACCACCACTTTCGATTTGTTCCAGTTATTACCTTGGGTGGAGACTCTTCATCTCCATACCATGTCTTGATGATAATGGTTAGTGTGTTGTTCTCTAGGGCCCTAAGCTCAAATAGTGTGGTGGTTGCTAAAATCTTGGGTGTGTGCTGAACCCTACCATCTATAATTCCCTAACATTCCTGAGAATCTTAAGGATTTCCTTAATGATTTAGATGTCGAGGGTGACTTTGCAAAGGTTACCAAAGCCGATACAGGGACTTCTATTACAGGGACTAGTTTTGGTAGTCTGTCTAGCACTCAAGGTCCTCAGTCATTTAGGCTTTTTTGAGGAGGTCCAATTCCTGTAGTTTATACTCTAGTGACTTATGCTTGGACTCATCACCATCACTAGCTAGGTTATCCTTTGTCTTTCATTTTTTAGCCATTTGCACTACTTTATTGTTTATTAGCTTTTGTTATACTCATTATGTTCTTACTATAACTGCATATTTATTGTAAATGTCAATAGTCAGTAGCTCTTACTTTATTTGTAGTCCTTCTAACTTTATGCTAGCACTTATTATTTTATTTTAATATTTATTTATGTACATTACTCATTGCACTAAGTTTGTTCTTACGGCACAAACAAAGCATGATGCTAATTTTGTTTTATTAGAGTAGTTGGTCTATTATTTTCTATTCTACCTATTGTCATCTTCTCAAATCCTACAGTTGCTACCTATTTTGAGGGACTTGGATATATAGTTGGGGTACTGCTGCCTTTGCTTATATGTATTCAAGTTTGGACGTAGCCTGTAAAGGTGGCTCAAGGATTTGCAGATGCTTATTTATGTTGGATGTGAGCAAACATTCTTATGTATGTTTTTTCATTCTTTATGCTTTTACTTTTCTAACCATCTAAATATTGACTTAATAGATCTAGGCTTATGAGTTTGGGGTTCTTCCTCATCCCACTATTGAGCATCTTTCAGAGGACAGTTTCCCTCATTATCCTTGATGGATTAAGAAGACCACCGATTTGATCGAGGATTATATAGGGGCTTGAGGTTACCTATGTAAACTATCCCCTGAACAAGTATGTTTAATAATGTTGTGTTGGCCATCCTATTTCACGAAGATTCTTTTATTCATTTTTTCTTTTTAAGCATATTTTTCTTCATTAGTGGGTGATGAGATCATATTAGTTAGTGGAGATAGTGACAGTGTGGTAGCTGATAAAAAGGCAAATGCTGCTACCTGGTCTTGTTAGCAAGGTGTCATATTTGTGAATGAGTCAATCATTAATGTTTGTGAGGAGAGTCACTATTCCTCCTCTTAGTGATATGTTCTGGAGTTATGAGCTCAGTGCAAATAAGCTCGCTACTGTTATAAGAGGGTATCCTTCTGAGAGCCTCCTAGAGGGTATGAGCCTTCCTTATATTGATGTATTAATCCTATAGCTAATTGATGTTATGGCTAGTGGCTTTATTCCTCTGCTCCACCTCCTCAAGCAGATGAGGCTTGTCCTACAGATTCAAGGGCTAAGGCATCAAGCAGATCATCGAGAGTTGCTTCTTTTGATCTGGTGAGCTTTTATTCCCATTTTGTATAAGTATGTAACGAACTTGTTAGTAGTAAACTATAATTGATATAGTTATGGAGACTTATCTATAGCAATAAGGATCTCGCTGAAAGAGATTAGGACTTCGCCTTGAAGAGGATGAGGGCACATTCCATATTGAGGCGATTGCTTATGTTAGTGGTGTGACTTCTAGTAATACCACTCTTGGAGATTTGGTAGCCAGATCATCCCTGGTGTTGTTTGGGATGAATATTTTTTATGGGGGAGTGTATTTTTATTTGCCTCATGCTGGGTAACCTCAATCGGATGTTATCCCTCCTGACACTACTCATGTTCATGCTTTATCCCACCTTTATTTTATTTATTTGATTTGGTGTTTGGTGTTTGACTTAATTTTTTATTTTATGTAAGTCCCCATCTTTACTACTTAGCATTAGTACACTATCATGGGGAGTGCACAACAACATTTTTTAGAGTTTATAAGCAATTAGAGGGTACATCCATTTTTATTATTTATACACATGTTTTATGAATGCATGAATGTATGACATGCAATTTTTATGTAATGCAAGCTTAATAGCTCCTTTGCTAGCCACGAGTGGGAGCAGGAGCGCACAACTTATCATGATCGAATTGGTTAGTTAAAGTCATGAATGGCATCCTTTATGATGGATGATAAGGATCCTAGATTGGATGATAGGGATGCTTGAGCAAGGTCATCATTTTTGCTCATGATGACCATGGCCGATGTAGTTATTTTAAGAGCTAGGCATAGGGTTTTTTAGCTTGTGGTTGCTTTGTTGTACTATTTTCTTGAAATCATGGACTCTGGGTATTGTATTTAGGCATTCATCCCGTATATGTTGTAGTTTGTAGCACTTGTATGTGTCATATGACTTATTGTATCCTTGAAAATTGGCTTCGTTCCTATTTGTGAATAATAAGTATGCTATGTGAATGTATGCATGAGTCCATTTAATGTTCATAATGCATGATAATGGTGAGATCTCACTTATGTATTGGTGGGATTATCATGCCAAAAATTATCACTTATGTACTGGTGGGATTATCATGAAAAAATTTACTTACATTCCTAAAGTATGAATGTGAGATGCATGTTTACATGTAATGAGTATGTTATATGATGAAGATAAGAGTTGGTCTCTAAATGGCTTTTTGGCTTTCGGGGCTAAGGCAAGAAGCATTTATTTAAAAGGCTAGGTCAAGGCCCTTTGGGGAGAGTCAGGTGATTAGTAGTTCTTAGCCAAGGTTGCTAGGATCAAAAGCAAGGGGATATGCAAATATGAGGGAAAAACCAAAGATCTTGATGATGGTGCACTAAGCTAGTGGCCACTTAAGAGGTTTGGAGTTTTTGTTAGGATGAGTATGGTAGTTTGTGGTTTTGAAAGGTAGACTGCATTGGATGAGATTGGGTTAATAATTATTTTAGGCTTTATTTGAAAAGAAGGTTAACTTACAGGCTTTGGTTTTGGATGGCTTTAGGTAGGCATGTGTCTTAATAGGAAAAATGAGTCTTTTGGGATTTTTAAATGACTATTAGTATTGGTTAGTAGATCCTGTGAGTTTCAATGCGCCTTGGAGAGCATCAAGATTCAGTAAGGCTAAAATACACCTGACATGTCGAGTTGCTGAGAGTCTTAAACCCATATGCAAGACTTTGAGTCTTCTAGGTTTGAATCGGCATATGCTCGACACCTTTGTTGCCCTTTTAAGAGAATTGACTTGTACCAAAAGCGTGCTAGGTAAGATGTAAGTTTTTCTGCTTATCTATTTATAATCTAGTGATGAATCAAAAAGTGAGTTATAGTAAGTATTCATTCAAACACATATTTTTTTTGAATGAGGCTATGATAAGATTGAACACTTGCATTTTCAATGAAGACAATCAATATATTATAGGATGCTGATAAATAAAGAACTTAGCATTCCATAAAGATGTTTGAGAAACCACATAGAAATCCAGCATTAACAAAATAACAAAAGCAAAAGGTCATTATTCTAATCAAGCTATTATATATAAAAAGTGAGTTTATTGGTCCTCTTCATTATAGTTGCTTTGGTCTAGCTTGCTTATGTTATTCAGAGAGGATAGGCTTTCATAGTTCCTTTTTGCTCTCCCTTCTTTTGATAATTAGATGCAGGGTTCCAGAAGGTAGGTAGGAATTGTGAGGTAAATGCCTTATCACTTCTTTGGGATTCATATAAACCAAAAAAGACAATGTTTGGCTTTGAGGGTTATTGCAGTGTGGTTGAATAATTGGGTAGTGATTTATTTTTAATACAGGGTGTGTCTTAATATTTAGTTGAAGGGTTGGTTTTGGTATTAAGTATTTTCTAAGGATCTTTAATTTTTTTAGAGTTAATGAGGTCTTGGATTGTATTTTTGAGAGTTCTATAGGTGTCAGTGGTGTGGGCAAGCATTTGAAGGAAGTGACAGTAAAGGTTTGGGTTAATTTTAGAGGGTAGCAATTTTGGTAGCGGTTTTGCCCATTTTTGGACTTTTGGTTTCATCCAGTTGAGAACCAAAGGTTGGCTTGAAGAGATCTTGCAAGAGCTTATTCATAAGTATGAAAAGTTGGTTGAAGCCTCTGGTCATGGTATTAGTGTTTTCCTTCACTAAAACCTCAAGCTGAGCAATCTTATAGGCCAATTCTTAGGTCTTCATTATCAATTCAGAATCGTCGATGCTTGATGTCCGAAATGAGGATTCTTCTTGATAAAACTCACAGTCATCTTCAATATTTTTGAGTATGCTCAAGACCTTCTTTCCTTTGTTTAGCTTGGAATTAGGAATGCCAGGTGCCCCCTCATCATTAAAAGCACCATTTAAAAGGATTATCTCTTCCTCAGAGTCTGGGGGTTAATTAAGGATATTCTTAATTTTAGCCTGAAGAATGGAAGGATGTCGGTTAAGCTATAATTATCTATAATTTTTTACTTATGCTCTTTAAGTTGGTCATTAAGGTTTTGATTCCCTAGCTGCTCGGCCATTTCAAATTCTAACCATTGTTGACTCTCCTTTTAGGGTTGCTTTTGAGGTTTCAAGGCTGTAGAAATGATGATATTGGGGCAATTATTATGAAATGCATGTATGCACAATTACTATTGTTATAAGATGTATGATCTAGTATGATTGTTATGAAATGCATGTATGTAATGTTATGCAAAAGGATGTAAGATTAAAGTGAAAGGTGAAGATGTAATGGACACATGTTATGCTATATTCTACATGAAATTTATAATTGTGTAGGACCTTATTAGAAGTGCATATGATGCCCTTGCCTTTGTATATAAGAAGGAAATGCGACAAAAGAGAAAGGGTTAGTAAAACAAGATGAGCTAAAATAGAGAAACATGGATGCTCATCATGTTATAGGCTAAAAGGTGATTATTGTGTGTGCATAATGTGCCTATACAAAGGAACAGGGTGAGAACATATGTATGATATGTTTATACAAAGATATAGGATGACTTTAAAAAGGATTTCAAGAAATCGATCAGTCTTTATAATACATTTATTGATGTTAGATAAGTAAATGATAAGTGATGCATGGAGTGCATTTAGAATCCTATTATGAGGAACGTTTATTGCTATAAGAAATAATGGATAGTACTTGCTACCTACATGTATGTTATGTATACATGATAATAAATTTCAAAGATCAGTTAGCCTTTCTTGCACAGTGAATAAACTAATCACAAGTAAGCTCTCACTTCTAACCTTATCACTCCATGAGGTTATTCAGTCTCTTTCCTAGGTAGTTTTTGAACCTATAGTCATTAGGGGACTATAGTTCCTCTCTCAAAACTAGGCTATTTTAATTTATATTGATTAGAACCAAAGGGTAAACTTAGGATTGATACTCAAATATACTTAAGGTAATCATATGATGTTGATGTAAGGGTTAATTGTCGAGCGTCAAATGATATCCAGAGCCTAGATGCACCTGTATGCATAAGGCTAAGGTTAATCAAAAGGGGTTTGAGTTCTTACCCCTATATTGATGTTCGATATTTTTACTAAGAGTTATGAAAGTATCATTCAATAGTTTGTAGTTTGATTCTATCAATATAAAGGTCCATAATCTAATTGGATTCCTAACCCATTCATTTGATCTGATAAAAATAAATGGATGATGTCTCATAGGTTTTGTCATTAAGAGATGTCATTATTTGCTAGTTTACATAGACTATTCAGGATGAGGTATATGATTCTTATCATTCCTCATGCTTTAGGCTCACATAAAGTAGATGAGAATCATATGGATCTAAGCATGGATAGTTTATGAAAACTAACATTATGATGTTATTCTATGATAGACATTAGGAGAGTCATATTATTTGTAAATGTCAAGTCAAATGGACAATATGAGGATGGGATAGCATGCAAAGCCTAGTGCAAGTTACTACTAGTTTATTTTTATAGGTTGAGTCAGGGTGAAAGGCCAAGGGTTCCTTTAGTGAGAATGCTCCCATATGACTAGGGTTATGGACTTTGGTAAGTGAGTCTAGCATTCTTTTGATAATTTGATCACCCCCTTTAAGACTTAGGTTACAATCTCTAGTCAGATGAGCCCAGTGAATGCATGTGTAAAGGCTAAAGGTAATAATACTTGTCTTCATCAGCCCATAACTTGAGTGGAATCATAATGGCAATGTCATTTAGTATTATCAAGGATTTAGGGACCACTAGTGCACATGTGATGTGTAGTGTAAATGTAATGGTGAGGGGTCTTATACAATTGAGTATTGAATAATGAGAAATAGTCATTTTTGAATTAATCTCTCTCACTTAGAAGTCCCCAGTGGATTCGCCATTATGAGCGACCTTTTTCCTCCCTCACTTCAGGATGAGTGAAGCAATGACCTAGATTTTGTAATTTTGAGGGACATGTCAACTTTACCGAATAGGGACAAATGATTGGTCTCATGAGGAACGAGATGCTTTTCTGATTCTATGGAGTTGCTAACCAATTTTTTAAAAATTAGGAAAAGAGAGGGCAACATCAGGTCATTTAACATGTATTGCCCCTAGTAGAGATTTTTGGATTTAGGGGATCATATATACTTTTTGACTATTTCTCATTATATGATATTTAATTTATAACTACCGCAACACCCTAGTTTTGGTAATAATAGTTTATATAGCATTCACATAATACATCAGATAATGGAAGATAATAAAGCTAAAATGTCATTATTACATCACTTTCCTAATAAATTACATATAAAAGGAAAAAAAGAGATTATAGAAAAGTAAATCTAGCCTAGATATAATAAACTTGCAAGGTTAGCATAACTATGCATATAGCTTGATCGATCACATGAATAATGGGATAAGCAACAGACACTCAATCATTTAAAAGAGTAAGAAAAATGTACATAATCATGTATGTTTGCAATGATTATTGTGTTATGATAATATGTGATGACAATATAAGGGATGCATGATGACATTATAGGACCGAGAATATGATGATTCTAGTTTGGCATGTGAATTTATCACGTTATTGATGTATGCAGTGTGATTATTCCCATTTTGAAACTAGAGAATGCAAGATGATGATATGAAATAAGTAAAATAAAGCATAGACTATTCATATAGCATGCAAATTACTAGTCTTAATATGCAAGCATACTGGTGATAATAAAATAAAATGTAGTACAATGAAGTAAAGGTCCTAAAATGATTGTGTGGTCCTTAGATTTGAATGAGCTTACATGAGTTTTGAAGCTTTAGCTTCAAGGGATTATCAAGCTTTCTTCATTGAGAGGGTTCAAAATGACATGTAGAATGATGATAGTTTATATACCTTTGAAGCGTGCTTTAACAAAGATGAGGCTAGGTTTGGTGGAAAGGAGATCTAATAACCTAAGAAAAATTCAGTGGGAGTGTTAAAACTATCTGGAAGTGGGTTTCCAACATCATCAAACAAATAATTTTTTAAGTGTGTGTGTGTGTGTTATTTTTCTCTTGCTCCCCCCCTTCAACATGAGGTGTTGAGACCCTTACTTATAGTGCAAAATTCAAGGATGGGGGTGTGTACATGGTCACATGCACTTTCACATGATGCGCACCACAATTTAAGGCTCTTTTGAGGTTGGTTCTCAGGAGTTTGGGCCTTTCAAATGTGTTTTGAAGTCTATTTTGTCAAATTTAGCCTCAATTTTGGTGCTTAGGGGTGTTCTTGGCTACATGCACACTTCTAAGCAACACACATCATTCCTTGGGTTGTGTCAAGCCTCAAATTTGATTGTTCCTAAAAAGGTCCAATGATGAAATGAATCCTCGACATGACTAGAGTTTGCTCATTCGTAATACCTCTGAAGTGTGCAACCTTAAAAACCTAACTGACCCCATCAATGTGCAAAATCAATTACCAAGCCATTAAGTTATGCTCCAACCTTGTGAAATATGAATTATCAGAACAATGAGAGGTTTATTTTGAGAAAACTCCTCTCAGAATACTCAACTTGTTAGGCTAGTGTGCATTTTATTAGACTGGGACCCAACTTCATGAAAAAATAAAAATTGATTTTGACAAAATAGACTTTGAAAACACATCTGGAAGGGCACAAAACCTCTAGAAGTAGTTCCAAAATAGTCCAACACAACTCGAGGATCAGTGTGTATCATTTAAAAGTACATGTAAAAGCCCCTATGTGTAGTGCTAAAATTGAGGTTGAATTTGGCCAAAAAAATTTTGGAAAAGCATTTAAAAGGCCTAAAAACCTTAGGAACCAATCCCACAATACCACGTGTAAAACTCAAGAAGTGTCCATAGAGCGTCAAAGTGCACGTGGAAGCATATGTGTGTGCATGTGGCCACGTGCACACTATGCATGACCACGCACACTTTGCATGGCCACGCTCAAAATCCTCGTTATACATGTGTGACCACAACCCTACCACCCTATTCTACCTAATTTTCTTGATAAATAGACCCTTCACACCCAATTTTGGAGGGGGAGCAAGTGGAAACACACACACACTTGAAGGCACTAGAAACCCCTTTCTAGATAATTTTTGCTTTCTCATAGCTTTTCCCTTAGGTTGTTAGATCTCTTTTCCACCAAACCAAGCCTTATCTTTATCAAAGCATGCTTCAATGGTATATAATTTTGCATCAATTTGCTATCATTTTGAAATCTCTCAATGAGGAAAGCTTGATAATCTCTTGAATTTAAAGCTTCAAAGCTCACACAAGCTTAGTCAAGTCTGAGGACCACATAATTATTTTAGCAGGTTTATTTTATTGCATTGCATTTTATTTTACTATCACTAAAATTTGGGAATACTGTTATGCTTGTTGTGTTATGTGAATGGTATATGCTTTATTATGTTGATTTCATATCATCATATTGCATTCTTTATTCCCAAAATCATGAAATCACATCATAAATATCAATAATGTGAAAAAATTCATGTCCCGAAATAGAGTCATCATGCATCTTTTATATTATTGTCATATGTCATCATAGCATAAATAATCACTGCAAGCATACATGATAATCCTATTATTCTTGAAATTAAGCAAGCTATATGAATAGTCGTGTTACTCTTGTAGATCAATCATATTAGATTTACTTTTTTGTAATTCTTTCCTTTTCATATGTTTTTTATCAGGAAAGTGATGTAATAAATAAATGTTTAGCTTTATTATCTGCCATTATCTGATGTACCTTGTTAATGCTATACAAACTATCATTACTGAAACTAAGGTGTTGCAATTATACATTAAATATCATATAATGAAAAATAGTCAAAAGGTATATGCAATCCCCAAAACTCAAAAATCTCTGTTGGGGACAATACTCACTGAGTGACCCGACGTTGTCCTTTTCTTTTCCTAATTTGCTAAAAATTGGGTGGCAACTCCATAAAATCAAAAGCATCTAGTCTCCTTAAGATAATCATTTGTCCCTATTCGATAAAATTGCCATGTCCCTCAGAAATAAAAAGACCTATATAATTTCCCATGAAAACATACCGCTATCCAAAAATGAGTGAGGTTGCTCATAATAGCAACTCCATTGAGGACTTTTAAGTAAGAAGGATCAACTCAAAAATAACTATGTCTCATTATGCAATACTCAATTGTATAGAGTCCCTCACCATTGTATTTGCACTACACATCACACGTGCACCACTTGTCCCTAAAAGCCTCAATAATACTAAATGACATTACCACCATGATTCCACTTAAGTTACAAGGTGATAGATACAGTATTATGACCTTTAGTTTTTACTTATGCATTCGATGGACTCATATGACTTGAGTATATAACCCAAGTCCTTAAGGGGGGCGATCGAGTTATTAAAAGAATGCTAGACTCACTGACCGGAGTCCGTAACCTTAGTCATATAGGGGCATTCTCCAGAAAGGAACCCTTAGCCTTTCACCTTGACTTAGCTCATGTAGATAAACCAGTAGCAACATCCACTAGGATTCCACCAAGCTATGCATGCTATCCTTGTACTAACATCGTCCGTTTGACTTGATATTCATAAATGACATGAACCTCCTAGTGTCTATCATTGAATGACATTGTAATGTCAGTTTGCATAAAAATTTATGCTAAGGACCACATGATTCTCATCTACTTTGTGTGAGCCTGAAGCATGAGGAATGATAAGAATCATGTACCTTATCTTGAATGGTCTATGCAAATTAACAAATAATGACATCCTCGATGACAGAACTTATAAGATGTCATCCATTTATCCTTATCAGATTAAATAAATGGGTTAGGAACCCAACTAGATTGTGGACCTTTATGTCAATAAAATCAAATAGTAAACTATTAAACGATACTTTCTTGACTTCCAGTAAACATATTGAATATCGATATAGGGGCAAGAACTCAGACTCCTTTTAATTGACCTTGGTCTTATGCATACAAGTGCATGTGGGTGCATGCGGGCTCTAGACATCATTTGAAGCCCGATAATTAACCCTCACATTAACATCATATGATTACCTTAACCACATTTAAGTATTGTTCCTTAGTTTACCCTTTTGTTCTGACCAACATAAATCAAAATAGCCTAGTTTTGAGAGTGGAACCATAGTCCCCTGATGACTGTAGGTTCCAAACCCACCTAGGAAAGGGAATAAATGACCTTATTGAGAAATAAGGTTTGAAGCAAGAGCTGGCTTATGATTGGTTTGTTCATTGTGCAGAAAAACTAACCAGCTTTAATCATGCATACATCATATACATGAAGATAGCACGTACTAACCAATATTTCTTATAGGAATAATCATCTTTCATTTTAGGATTTTGCATCCACTCCATGCATACATAATCACCCTTTTCTTTTGCAAAGCACACTTAATGTATCATTCATTTAGCTAACCCTAATAAATGCATAGGAATACAAAATTCAAACATGAGTGACCAAGAAGATACCTCCTGTTAACAATTTGAAAAAAAGCTAAAAGAGGGGATCTAAAAGTTGCTTACTGATGGCACCATAGCTGAAATTCTCCAAGCCCAAATCAAAGCTAAAAATGCTCGAGATAGGAATAGCACACCATTAAGTGAAGCCTCTACATCTGTTCACCCGAGGGTAGATAAGGTCAAGGGAATTCCCTACACTCCAGTACATGCTAATGGTGACAATGGCTACTATTAAGATCTCATGAATACACTAAAAACTATAAAAATTATTGACATGAACAAGCCTGAATCAATAGGGGAGGTCAAACTATTGGCCAATAGGATAACTCAGTTAGAATTTGCCTTCAAAGACAAGGGCATTTATAGCTCTAAAAGCTTCACTGACATGACACTATTAAAAAATGAGCCACTTCCAAATGATTTTAAGCTACCAAACTTTGCTAATTTTTATAGAACATGAGATCTAAGGGTCCATCTAGGGTAATATGTTACCTTCATGGTTGCCACAAAGCTTATAGAATCACAGATTTTTCAATGCTTCTTCATGTCACTAGAGGAAGGACTAATGGCATGGTTCTTTTATTTTGAAGATAAAATCAAAAGTGATTGGCTACTACTAATTCAAAAGTTTATCAAGCAGTATGAATATAATAATTAGTTAGACATCACTCAAAGGGACCTTGAGACCATAAAGTAGAAATCTAGTGAAGTTTTCTCTGATTATGTCACCAGATGGCAAGGAAAGGCAAGCAATATGAGAAACCATCCTCCTAAGGATGAGAAACCATCCTCCCAAGGATGAACAAGTAGAGGGGCACTATCACACTTCAGAAAATAGTGATATTTTCTCATTATCTTGACTTTAGAGCTCTCCATTAGGCTGGGATTAGAATTGAGGATGAGGAACCTCAATAAGATAGAAACACTTTTGCCACAATACCCAACCAAACATCTAAAACACCTTCACACAAGCTATAGAAACAAACATGATCCAATCCAACACCCATAGCTCGCCATCTATCAATGCCATCAAACCACTAAGAAAATTCTCAACATTTAACATCTCACCATCCAAAGTATTCCAAAGGCTTCAACAAAAGAACCTCCTATAGCCACAAGAGCCTAGGCCTCTTCTAAACCCACTACCACCTCAAATTAACCAAAACTTGTTCTACCACTTTCATTAAATGCTCGACTACACCACTGATACATGCAGAACTCTCAAAAATGCAATCCAATACCTTATTAACTTTGGAAAAATTGATGACCTAGAAAAATGACCCAGTATCAAGACCAATCCTCTCCTAGACTATCAAAACATGCCTCTACCAACCATTAGCATGATCTCTTCTAATCTACCAAAAGAAATGGTTGAACAGTCAATCCAAGCCATATAAGAAACCCAAGATAAGCCCTTAGAGGACAAACCCTTGAATCCCATTCTTGGGCCTCATGATTCTAATAAAGATGAACAATGTCCTTCTACCTTTGAATACATCCTAATACCTCAAAAATTCCTTCCCCACTTAATGATGCAAAAAGAGCCAAGGATACAGCTCTCCCTATGAATGGTAAAGTGATTGATTGCCCTTACTCACAAGAAGCAGACACAGACAAAAATCTCTGCAATGACCATGAGATATGGGATTTACTAGGCCAACCATTTAGGAAGTTCAACTACAAAGTTAAGTATACAGCACCCCCTACTACCTACACACTATTAGAAGACAAGTATACAACACCCCCTACTACCCACACACTCTTATAAGATATAGTAACCTCAGGATGGGGAGAAGAATTTGATAAGGAAGATGGGATAATCAGTACTATTTAGCTTTAAAACCTACAAGTCATAAGGATCGATATATGGTATAACTTTGATGATCCTCAAAAGGATATTAGGGTTAAGAAGTCAACCTTTTTTATGGCTGAAAGCTCAACCCAAGTCTATCAAAGATAAGGTGAGGAGTGGATGAGCAAAAAAATCAAAAAATTAGGGTTTAAGATATTCAATGAGACCCTCAAGGAGAAGCACTTACCAAACATGATCACTGAGATTGATATCTATAAGTTGATGAAAAACCTAGAGATAGAATCTTAGAGTGAAGCTATCAATCATGATCAAGCTGCTACCATCCTCAAATTGAGCATTGATGACATCTTGTTCGATGACATTACTGATGATGATCTATGTACTTTTTCTTTATTTGAAATTAATGATGTAATGTACTCTAAAGTTAATATAATGAAACCTAATTTTGCTTGCTTTTTTTATGTCTTTCCTGATGGTAGTGTGCATTGCATTAATAAAAACATTAGCACATTTGACATTCATTCCATATGCACTAAATCATTTAACATTAGCATGGAATCTGAACCATGCATTCTGCATATTTTGAAAGATGTTACCCCTAAAGAGCATAGAGAAATTAAAAAAATATTAATAAAATATTTGAAAGTATTTTATTGGACATACGACAATATGCTTGGTATTAATAGAGACATTGCTTAACACTTCATTCCTACCAAAGAAGGGTGCAAATTGGTAAAGCAGAAACTAAGAAGATTCAAACCAGAATTGGCCCAACTAATGAAAGAGGACATTGAGAAATAGATTAAGGAAAAAATCCTAGAGGTAGTAGACTATCCAGAATGGTTACCAAATATGGTACTAGTACTAAAGAAAGACAGAAAGGTTAAAATATGTGTCGACTATAGAGATTTGAACAAGGCCTGCCCAAAGGATGATTTCCCACTACCCTATATAGACACTGGTTGATAGTGCTGCCATATGTATAATGTACTCCTTCATGGATGGATTCTCTAAGTACAATCAAATCCTACTGGCCATTATTGACAAGTCAAATACAACTTTCATAATAGAATGGGGTACTTACTGCTATAGAGTAATGCCTTTTAGACTAAAGAATGCAGGGACAACCTACCAGAGAATGGCAACTGTAATGTTCCATGACATGATATATAAAGAAGTGGAGGTATACATTAACAACATGATGGTCAAGTCAAGAATGAGGGAAGAACACCCCTATGATCTCAAAAAGTTCCTCATAAGGGTCAGAAGGTATAGTCTCTGGCTAAATCCAAAGAAATGTGTATTCGGGATCACTTCAGGAAAGATGTTGTGGTATTTTGTTAATCAAAATGGGATTGAAATGGATCTAGACAAAGAAAAAGCCATCAGAGAGATGCCAGTGCTAAAAATAGAGAAAGAAATTAGAGGGTTTATAGGGAAACTATAATTCATTAGTAAATTCATTGCTAAGTTGATAGTAGTGTGTGAACCAATCTTTAGGCTATAAAAAAAAGATCAGTCAGTTGAATGGAATGAACAGTTTTAGCTAGCATTTGACAAGATCAAAAGCTACCTAGCCAACCTACCAGTTCTAAGACCACCTAAATTAGGGATACCTCTAACCCTGTATATGGCCATCAAAGTAAATGCAATAAGTGCAATGTTAAACTAGGAAGGAGAAACAAAAATAGAACATGCAGTTTACTACTTAAGTAAGAAGATGCTGCCATTTGAGAAGAAGTATAGCTAAGTCAAACAAATATGCCTGGCAATGGTATAGGCAATGAAGAAACTCAGAAACTACTTTCAATCCTATAAAATCTAGGCCATGTCTAAAATGGACCCAATGAAGTACCTCTATGAAGTGCCCTCTCTAGTGGGGAAACTTGCCAAGTGGCTTGTACTACTAACATAATTCGATGTGCAATTTCTGACTAAAAAGGCAGTAAAAGGGAGAGTAGTAGATAATTTCTAACTCTCCCTCATTCCAGACTTAGACGAAATCCAATTGGACTTCCCAAATGACCTTAGCTCACCATTAAGATCCAAGGATGGCATATATCATTTGACGAAGTAATCAATAAGTTTGGCATAGGAATCAGTGTCATATTACAATCTCTAGAAGATGAAGTAGTACTAATTGTTAAAAAGCTCAAGTTTAGAGTCACAAATAATGAAATGGAATATGAGGCATGCACTCTTGTTATAAAAGCATTGATAGCCCTGGATGTCACAGAAGTTGAAATCCTCAGAGATTCCATACTAGTAATTAATCATGCCATGGAAGAGTGGGAACTAAAAGAGCATCACTTAATGCCTTATTTGGACCACTTAAGGCTACTCACCATGTCCTTTCAAAAATGCAGATTCATTCATATTCCTAGGAATCATAATCAGATGGCAGATGCACTTGCTTCCCTAGCATAAGTATGAGAAAGAACATCCAAAATGCCCATGAACCCTCTAATTCTACTCAGATCAGGACAACCTTGTCATAAAAACTATAGAATAACAAAGAAAAAAATAGCTAAAAACCCTAGTTCTATGACATCTAGAGATATATTAAGGAATGAGCCTAGCTTGATTAAGTAGATGACAGAGGTGAAGTAATCATTCGATGACTAGCATCAAAATTCATATCGCACAAGGGTGTGTTATACAAGAGAACCTCATATGGTTTACAACTCTAATGTTTAGATGAAACTAAGGCTATAAGAGCAGTAGAAGAAGTACATAAGGGTGTTTATGGTCCACACATGAATGGAGCAATCCTAGCTAAAAAGCTAATCAGACAAGGGTTCTTTTGGATGACAATGATGGAAGACTGCATCAAATTTATAAGGAATGCCATAAGTGTCAAATCCATAAGAATGCCAGCCACCTTCCCCTAATAGAACTACACTACATCTTCTTTCCATGGCCCTTCTCAGCATGGGGACTAGACATAATTGGGGAAATCCACTCGACTGCCTCAAATGGACATAAGTTCATCCTAGTGGTGGTGGACTACTTTACAAAATGGGTCAAAGCATAATCATTCACAAGGATAGGAGCTAAGTAAGTGGCTATGTTTATTAAAAGAAACATGTTTTATCGATATGGGATTCCCCATCACATCATCTCTGACAACAGTGTCCAATTCTAAGGGGAAGTTAGAGAGCTACTAAGGAGTTATAAAGTGGAACATCATAAATTTTATCTTTATCGACCACAAGCAAATGGGGCCATCGAAGCTACAAATAAGAACATCAATAAGATCATATCAAATATGACTCAAACTTACCAAGATCAGGTAGATAAATTGCCATATGAGTTATGAGGGTACCGAACAATAGTCAAAACTTCAACAGGAATAACTCCTTTCTCATTAGTGTATGGATTAGAAGCAGTCCTTCCAATCGAAATAGAGATCAAGTCTCTTTTGGTAGCAATTGAATCTAAATTGCCAAAAGTATAGTAGACTCAACAGAGGCACGATAATCTCACTCTCTTAGACAGCCAAAGGCTCAAGGCTTTATACCATACACAATTATATTAGGCTTAACTAGCCAAGACCTTTAACATAAGAGTAGAACATAAGAGTGTGAGAGCAGGAGCCTAGGTGCTAAAGAAAATAAGACAAAACATTCCAGACCCTAGAAGGAAATTTGGACCGAACTGGGAAGGCCCATACCTAGTCAAACATGTCTTTTAAAAAAGGGCTATTAAGCAGATGGATTCTAAAGGCAATGAATTCTTTGAACCTATGAAAAAAAACCGTCTAAATAAGTACTACATCTAAGGCATAAAAAAATCATCCTACTGATTTGAAAACCTAAAAATGGTTGCTCAGGAAAAAATTAGGGAAAGAGAGAAAATATTCAAGTAGATCACCTGAGAAGGCTAGTTAAGGACAAGGGTAACCTCAAATTCAAAATTTGTACGAATGCACCTTTGCTCTTTTTAAATGATTATAGTGAAATGAGAATGATTACCAATTTATGCAAAATGTCTCTTAAAAGTGCAAGACATTTTATCATTATGAATTGTATCAAGCATGCTTTGCATTTTCTTTCATTACATGACTATGGTTCTTACCATCCTCTTTGAGCTCTCTCTTTTTGAGATAAGCCATTATTGTCAAATCCAAAAAAAAGAACCCAGCTACGTGTGAAAATGATATGAATCCAAGTTCAAAGCCTAAAGAGATCCAAGATCCATTAATAGTACAAGAAGGCCCAATCACAAGGTCCAAATCCAAGAAGCTTCAAGAAGCCATATTGGGTTTAATTAAGGACATTTGGAAAGCCCAAGAATTTCAGCCCAATAAGGCATCCATGGAGGCCCAAGGAATAATATTTAACTTGTTTTTGTGTTAATAACAATTAGGGTTACATGTAGCCACCATATACAAGTTAATAGGGTAATTAATACCAAGTAATGGCTATTATTATGGGTAGTGGTTATTAAAGTTAATGGGGTAATCAATACCAAGTAATGACTATTAATGTGGGTAATGGTTATTAAGGCCATTTAAGAGTAAAAGTAATCCTATGTGTGTGAGTCTATTTTAGTAGTGTGAGCATGGACTTGTACTCTATATAAACAAGTCCTTTTCTTTCTTTTGTAGCATGAATGATTTTGATATATGAATTATAACTTTGTTTGAGTTTTATTGTGAGGAATTTTGTCTTTAATTTCTTGCATAAACTTTGTGACTTATCAAGCTTTATTCTAGCTTGTGGTGTCAAAATCTAAATCTTTGTTTTCTTGTTATTTATCAAACTTTCTTGTTTGTGGCATAAGAGGAAATTCAAAGTCTACCTTAGTATCTTTATCCTTGTTGGTAAAGGGGTTAAGTAGCATCTATCTTTTTACTTCAATCTTTGAACGATCCGAATTTGTGGATTAAATTGGTAATTTCTAGTTTTCTTCTAATTCAACTTATCATAGTATTCTTGCTATTGGGGAGTTAATTGATGAAACCTACAATTCCCATCAGAAAAGCTCTAAAAAGAGACACTTAGGCAAAAAAGGGAAGAAAAAGAAAACCCAGCTAAGTGTAAAAAGCTCTAAAAGGAGATGCCTTAGGCAAAAAAGGGAATAAAGGTAGACAATAGTAATGGCAAACATCATCATTAATGATACACAGTAAGAAGCATACACAATTGTCATTATACAAGCATCATACGACATGTGGGAAAAATGCCCAAATACAACACCTAGAGTCTATAACCTCAGGAAAATAGTATAACAAAGCAAACCATAGACCAAAAGTCCTACACCTAGCTTCTAAAACAATTACATTAGCCTTGGTTGCCATCAAAAGCAAGCACTAATCCTTCTCAAGCATCCCCCTCATTTGGTCCTGACTCATCATCGTTCATTGCAAAGGACGATAACTGTGACTCCAGGTCATTAATGCGGTCATGATAAACTATATGCTCCCACTCCCATTCATGACTAGTAAGATGCTCAACCTGGATTACATATTATATAGCATACACATACATAAAACATGTGCATAAAATAAACAAGTACAATAAAGAAGGCATACCCTCTAAGTGGTAGCAAACTCCAAAAATCACAACTGCACACTCCCTACAATAGTACACCACTACTGACTAGAGGAGACAAGAATCTATAAAAGCAATCAAATAAGTCAACCACCACTCACTAAATAAATGAAAGACATGTAAGAATAAGTGGAGAACACAAACATGGGTAGCATCATCAGGAGCAACACCTGATTGAGGAAAGCTAGGCCTAGGCAAATCAAAACTTACTACTCTACCAAGGATATCTATCCTAAGTAAAGACAAAGATGGCTGAACCGTTAAATCCATAAGAGTAGTACTACCACAAGCCACACCACTAGCATGGGCAGTTACCTTAGTATGGAGCATTCCCTTATCCTCCTCAAAATTAGATCCGAATCTTCTCTATGTCACTATGGATAAGTTCTCTTAACTCACATTAATTACAAATTATTAAAAATAAATTTTGTTACATGCTTGCACCAAAACAGGAATAAAGGCTTACTAAATTAGAAGAAGCGACTCTTGATGACCCACGTGATGGCCTAATCCTCGAACCCAAAGGATGAGATGCATTTGCCTGAGAAGTTGGAGGTGAAAGAAAGGTCCCACTAGCTACAACATCAATCAGCTGAGGGATTAATACATCAACATAAGGAAAAATCATACTCTCTAAGAGGCTTTTAGAGGGGAATCCCATCATAACAGTAGCAAGATCATCACCACAAAGCTCGTGACCCTAGAACATGTCACTAGGAGGGGGGGATGGGAACTCTCCTCATATATGGGCCACCCCATCAATGATGGACTCATTTGCCCAAATACCACACTTTACTTATAAGGCCATAAAGCAACACATGTCTCTTCGTCAGCTGCCATACAGCCACCATCTCTGCAATAAGACCTCATCACCCACAAGTGAAGAAAGATTTACTCAAAGGGAAATAATGAATAAAAGATCCCTAAGAAAGAAATAACCAATACAGCAAGAATTAGACATACCTAATTGGGGGACATCTTCCCCATATAGTTTCGAGCTACCATGTAATCCTCAATCAAATAAGTAGTCTTCCTAATTTAGCTAGAATAATTAGGGAAGCCATCCTCTTGGAATTCTTGATGGATGGATGAGGGGGAATCTTAAAATAATATGCCCAAATCTATTAAAATTAGAGGATTAAAAATAACAAACCCAAAAGCAAAAGAACAGATAATAGAGCTCCTATTTACATCCAGCACGAACAAGCATCCATAGATCCTTGAACCAACTCGACATGCTATGTCAAGGCCTAAGTACATATGAGCAAAGGCAGTAGTGCCCTAGCAACAGCTCGGTAAGTCATCTACATCTTTCAAGATAGACAGTAATTGCAGATCACTCGTACCTAAAGGGTTCATAAAGATAATAGCACTCAGTAATTAAAATAAAAAGCAGTGAGCCAGCTGCTCTATGGAGACAAGACCATCATCATACAGAGTTTGCATGGAAGAAACAAACTCAATGTAATGAGAGAGATACGGGAAACTAGAATTTATAGGTGTGACTACCCTAAGTAAATCCATTATGAGGTGCCTCCTTGCCACAACAGTAGAACACTCCTTCTCATTGAAAGGAACAGGCTCTCTAGAAAAGCTCAAGCCTATGATAGCGGTAAAATCCAAAGGGATAATAGTCTTCTCCCCAATAGGCAGATGGAAAGTATGCATCATGTCCATCCACTGCTCTATCAACGCATACATGGTAATTTGACTCAATGCATATGAGTCATAAAATAATTCAATAATGACTCCATCAAAGCCTTTCTTAGTAATCATTTGCTTCACACATGTCAAGAGACCTGATAATACATGCTTACTCTATTAAAACTACTAGACCATAAGTAGTATACCTATAAAGCCACAAACAACAGGCATGCCATTAGGCATTTGCACAACTACTAAATACTAGCATATCTCACTCTCTATCATTTAATAGTATCAAAATAATAACAAAAGCCAAAAAGAAAAATTTCATGGTAAGGACTAGCAGACAATCACATCATTTATAATAAAGCTATGACTAGATAGACAATTACATCAAGAGCTATAGAATTATAGGTACAACAACCTTATATAGCAAAATAAACAATAAAGTAGCCAACAAACAAGCTTCAAAAAATAAGGAAAAAAAGGACATACCTCACGATGATGATGCACCTAAGCATGAGTCTCCAACCTATAAACAACAAGGATCATATCTCCCCAAGAAAGCCTAGATGGCTTAACACCATATGTGCTAGTCCTTACAGCAGACATTCTAGCTCCAGTGGCCTTTGTAAAGTCACCCTCAACATCAACATTAATAAAAATGTCATCCAAACCTTTAGGAATGTTGTGGAACTCCATTTTATGGAGAAGAAAATGGAAGTATAGAAGCAAAAACATAGCAGATAGCACCCAAAACACAAAAAGGGTCAAGAAAAGTTAGAAAATACTTAAAGAACTATGGACAAAGCCTCTTTAAACCTCTAAAATAGCTGTTTAAATAGGCCTAGAGGGGAGGAAGCACATGACCATATGCCAGGTACGTGACCACATGCATAAGCACGTGATCACATACCTTCTATGTGCAGTCATGTGCACTTCCCCTTTCCACGTGCTCTTCTATGGTTTTACGCGCACTTTGAGACTTTACAAACTCACTTCTACTGTCCTAAACTTCCATTTAAGCATAAGAGATGCACCAAACTCATATAAAAGTACACTTACATGGACCCTATCTATCTAAAGACAATGTGCATGCACTACCTTTTTTAGAAAATTCAACACCTTAAAAAAGAAAAAGAGCAAGGAAAATCCACTGTAAGGATATCTCTCTCCAAATCATTAAAATAACATCCTTAATATGATAAATAATGACATAATCACTGCATTATTATCACATCACTACTGCATCATTACTGCATCATCACTACTACCTCATTCACATTATTTAGAAGTACTCTCACATTGCTTAAAAGCATTCATATCGCTTAGAAGCACTCTCACATTTTCACATTGCTTTAAAGCATTCATTGCTTAAAAGCACTTTCATTGCTCATAAGCATCTTCTCATTGCTTAAAAGCATCTTCTCATTGCTTAAAAGCATCTTCTCATTGCTTAGAAGCATCTTCTCATTGCTTAAAAGCACTTTCACATTGCTTAAAAGCACTCTCACATTGCTTAGGAGCATCCACACTACTTAGGAGCATTCTCATTTGCTTAGTAGTATCCTCATTCGCATGACAATTACGAAGGTTATAATCGCATGTTCATTCGTGTGACACCTAAAAAGGTTATAATCGCATGTTCATTTCGTGTGACACCTAATAAAGTTATAGTCGAATGTTCATTTATATGACACCTAAGAAGGCTATAGTCATATGTTCATTTGCATGACACCTAAAATGGTTGTAGTTGCATTTTCATTGCTTAGTAGCATGTTCATTTGCATAACATCTAAGAAGGTTATATTCACATGTTCATTTGCATGACACCTAAGAAGGTTATAGTCGCATTTTCATTATTAACCAAATGTTCATTTCATGTGACACCTAAGAAGGTTATAGTAACATGTTTATAATAGCTTGTTCATTCGTATAACACCTAAAAAGGTTATAATCGCATGTGTAAACACCCAATTTTAGGATAATAAAATATAGATGCAATAAAGGACCCTAATGATGAAAATGTTATAAGTAGGTCTTCAAACTTGAAGTTTAAAACATTAAAAGTTTGAATATGTTTTCAAAGAAAGAGTTCCTTGGTTTTTAAGGACTTAATTGTAATACTTTTTAAAACCTAATTGAAAATTTTAATTTCTTTCAGGGGTCTTTTTTTAATTAAAAGTTAAAAAAATAAAATTATAGAATTATGATGGAATTCTGTAATTTTGATCAGAATTACATAATTCCAATGGAATTATGTAATTTCAATCGAAATTACGCAATTTTGATCAGAATTATGCAATTTCGGTCTGAATTACGTGTTTTTTGTATTTTTTACAGAAAATAAAAATATTTTTTCCTGAGTTTTAATTGGTTAAAAAAAATTTTAAAATTTATTTTTCAGATTTATCTAATTCTTTAGGAAATAAAGTCCTTTTAAAATTAGAACTCTTAGTATGTAAAACTTAGGGTTTTTTTTATTTTTCTATAAAAGGAGAGCTTATGCTCCTAGGGGGACTCAACTCTCAATTCTTAATATTGAGCATTCTTTTCCATTAAAAAAAAAACTCTTGGTTATTTATTCATTTGGAGATTTTTGAGAAGAAGAATAATAAGTTTTGAAGACCTACAAAAAAAAACAGTGATCTTACTAGTCTGAGGAGCAATTCATTCACAAGCATCCATAAGCATTATCTTCTCCCTACCTTATTTTATTTTTCTTCTTTTCTTATTATTTTGATTTTATTGAATTTCAATTTTATTTAATTTTATTCACTAATGATTGTTTTACCCTTTTATGATGGTGATTATGGAGGAGATCACATAATGATCATACTTAGAGAGCCAAATCCATAGAGGCCTATGAAATGCCATGGACGGAGCCTTATAGCTAGATGTAGTTTCTAGGTTTTTTTATTTGATTGTCTTATTTTTATTTATTTTTGGGATTGTATTAGTTTTGATTTTTTTATTATTCTTAATAGTTCATTGTAATAGCCCCAATAGTGGGAATAATGAAATTTGGTGTGTGTGCTTGTGTGTTTTGTTTTAAGTAATTGGTTAGTAAAATTAGGGTTTTCATTCGATAATTAATTAAAACTAATGTTATGGAAATCTTAGGTTGTTTAATTAAAATTGAATTACATTCAAGTTGGTAAAATTAGTTTTGATTGATTGATTATTTTATTTTATTTTATTGTTTATGGTCACTTTAATTAAATTAGGGTTTTAGAATAAGTTAAATTAATTTTTTGATCTTTTTATTTGTTTATTTTGATATTTTTATTATTTTTGGGCTTGTTTGCTTATGTTTATGTGTTTTGAACTCTAGGCCCCACATTAGGTTTAACCCATTTAAATTTAAGTTTTTTAGGTTTAATTAATAAAAATGCCCATAATTATTTAGAATTAAGGTAGAGACAACATAGACCACTTATTTAATTTATACATAGGCCCACCTAATTTAATTTAATCAATTTAGACTTAGCCCATTTAATTTAAGTTTTTTTTTCATAATTTGTAGATTTAAGATCATTCTAGAATTAAAACATATAGAATTAGGCCCATTAATTTAAATACTTCATAATTTGTAGATTTTGGCCAATTTTTAGAATTCAAATAAATAGACTTAAGATCATTTAATTAAAAAGAATTAGCCCCATTAGTCTTTAGACTCACCTGTGAATTAAAACTTGTAGATCTAGTCTATTTAATTAAAATCAATGTAGATTAGATTAACCTAGGGATTGTGATGAATGCATTGTTTAACTGTATATTTCATGACTAGTTTGCCTAGAGTTGATTGTTTATTTAAGGGTTTATATGAAATTTCATGTAAATAGAGGATGAAATAATAATTCATAAAGTAATTCTAAAAGAACATGAGATTGAAAGAAGTTAGTATTCCGTACCCATAATCTCTTGGTTATGGTGTTGGCTTTCTTTTAAGGAATCGAGTACCACCATTGTTCAATTTATCCTAGTTATTACCCTGGGTGGCAACTCCTCATCTCCACACCATGTCTTTGTGACAATGGTTAGTGTGTTCTCTAGAGCTCTGAGCTCAAACAGTGTCGCGGTTGCTAAAATCTTAGGCTCGTGCTAAACCCCACCGTCTATAGTGGTGACTCCATTGGGAATAAGAGATACTAATTTTACTTGTGTTCTTTAGAATTATTTTATTCTTGCATTCATTCTGCAAATCCTTATTAACCGATGGCGTTGGTTTATGATTCCATGATTCCACTAGCTTCATAAAGTTGTAAATTGGCTAACCATCACTCTTAGTCTTAACTCAATTCAAGAGATATTACTGGGCTCATCTGACTAGAGTCTGTAACTCAAGTCCTAAAGGGGGGGTAGTCTTCTCTTGAGTTTGCATAGGATGTTGGGCCCCTCTAACCTTGGCTTATAACTCAAGTCTTAAAGGAGGGCATTTTGCTAAAGGAACCTTAACTTTTCACCAAACCCTAACAATATATAATGGCTTAGATACTTCCCCTAGAATTACCCAAATTGCTTGTGTTTGTTTCCACGAGGCATTTTTATCTATAAAGGCCTAAGTCTATACTTTAAGAAGTCCATTTAGGTTAACGAAGATTGGGCTAATCTTTTATACCTAGAAATACTGTTTCTGTGCCTTACTACTTTAGGAGATTTGGTATGCATGTCAGTTGTTAATATCCCCTATTGATATTAAGGCCAAGATAAAAATTCCTAGGAAAAGAGACTCATCATTGAATACGTGTATGGGATATTAATCACTATAAGGCCAATAACTATATCATATGCAAAGAAGTTTAAAGAGATATTGCATGTAAAGTTTAAAGAGGCTTTACAAGGCTTTATGAAGAATTTTTGGGCTAATCATGCATACAAAGATTCAACTTAGTTTGAAGGCTTTTGTGGAAGTCAAATTGAAGCTAAATGGGCTTTCTTCAAGATATTTTAAGTCCAATTTTTTTTATGATTATAGATAGGATTGTTTTAGGATTATTTTAAACTTAATTTGGGCCAAATAATGTTTCCACTTAAGCCTTTGTTTAAATTCATTTTTAGACTTTATTTAGGATTGATATTTATGTTTAAAGGCCTTAGACCATGTTTAAGTTGGCTTAAGTTAATTAAGATAAGTGTTTCTTAAGATAGGATAAGTTTTCTTTAGTTTTAAGTAATTGTTTCCTACTTTAAAAAGAAAACTTTAGTTATTTAAGAGTCTTTAGTTTAATGACATCCTTATTTATATAAAAGGAAGATTAATGTACATTATTTTAGTAATTTTAATTCTGATTATTTGAGTAAAAATTCAACCTAAAGCATTAATTGCTTATTTTCTTGTGTTCTTGCAAGAATACAAACTTGAACTTATTAAAAGAATTGATCAAACCTTTATGGCATTCAAAATTGGAGTTTAAGTCATCTAAATAGGCTGAGTTTCAATCAATCTGATCATTCAACTTGCATTTTAGAATCTTGGGCAAAGTTATTAAGTTTTGAGTGTATTTCATCAAAGTAAATCACAACGATCAATAATATTTTGGTATTAGAGCTTCAGCTCTAAGAATCAGGTTACGTATCCCTACCTGTTTTCATTTTTATTTTTTCATTAGTGTGCTCTCTTCTTTTACTTCTTTCTTATTCTTTTATTTTATTATCTTTAATCATCATCTTGTTTGTTAAAGTTTCAAATTCATTTTGCATTCTTTATTTCTTGAATTCATTTAGTTATTTTTGAATTCCTGCACTAGCATTCAAAAAAATAAAAATAAACAACAACAAAAAAAAAGAAAAGAAAAAAGAAAATGAAAAAGAAAAGAAAGAACTAGGTTTTGCAAGTCATACTTACAATCTTTAAAAGTTCTTACTTTCTTTTACCTTCTTGAATCAAATTCTTGAAATCTTGATTATTTGCTTGAATTTCTTGATTAAATTCATTGATTTCTTGAATTTTCTTTTAAGTTCTTTGATTAAATCTTAATTCAAGATCATTAATCTTGAGTTTTAAAGTCAGTACATTTTTTTTCTTGGTCCTTTAAGTACAAATTCAAAATTTCTTTGTTTAATAAAGATATTTTATGGATAAAATTAAACCTTGGATAGATTATATCCTTATCTTATTAGATTTTATTTATAACTTATTTTATTCTAATCCTTATCTTATCTTAAATCTTTTCTTTGTCCTAAAGGGATTAAACAACTCTTTTTTTCCTTATCTATTACTCATTGTCCTTATCTATTAGGATTAAATTCATTTTTCTCTGTGCACTCCTTTATTTCCAACTTATAAGCAGTTTTTTATTAGAGCACTCCCAGTTATTGTCTCTACAAAATTTCTTAAATTTTGCTTTTTGAATTTTGCAAAGAAAATTAATTCTTTTGTGTTGTTTGGTTTGATTTAATTAAGAACACTTAGGGAACAAGCTAAAAGGTATGAGGAAAACCTTATGTAATTAAGTTAAATTGAGTGAAAACATGAGAGACTCCTTTCATATGTGAGAGTAAATATGTGAGGGAGTCTAGTGAGGTTTTTTTTATTTTGTTTATTTTGTTCTAACATTTATTAATAGCTATATCTAATACAAGTAGAGGAAGTGAAAGTCTAGCTCTAATGGATAATACCTTAGAAGCTTAGGAATTTTTTGAATGGTTAGAAAGAGCTCTTATGGAGGTTAAAGATAAATTGCAAACATTATGTGGAAGGATAGACATGTGAAAAGGTAGAATGACATCTCTTAAAGAATAAATCAATAACTTAAAGAGGGAATGATAGAAATGGAAATTATCAAAGAGGGTTAAGAGGAAATTAAAAAAAGTGGCGACAATATGCCTATATTAGAAGATTATAGTGATGAAGATTTGGAGATGTTATTAAGTGGTGGAGTTTTTAAAGCATGTGATAACTTCAATTCGAGGATGAATCCTTCTGAAGAAAAGGGGAATGATATAAATCACATAGAGGCAATGCAACCAATAACTCAAAATGATCAAATGAGCATATTCAAGATGGTGGATCATATGAAGCTAACTCAAAGATAGATGAATCTTTTTTGAATCATGAAGATAATATTTTGATTGATGATTTGAAGTTGCCTCAACGCTTAATAATTATATTGCATATAAAGAAGTTTAAAGAGATATCCCATGTAAAGTTTAAAAAGGCCTTACAAGGCTTTGTGAAGAATATTTGGGCTAATCATGCATATGAAGATTTAATTAGTATTGTAGGCTTTTGTAGAGGACAAAATGAAGGTAAATGGGCTTTATTCAACATATTTGAAGTCCATGATTTTGATGATTGTGGATAGGGTTGTTTAAAGTTTATTTTAAGCTTAATTTGGGCCAAATAATGTTTGGCCCTCAGCCTTTGTTTAAATTCATTTTTAGTATTTATTTAGGATTTATATTTGTGTTTAGAGGCCTTAAACCTTGTTTAAGTTGGCCTAAGTCAATTAGGATACATTTTTCTTAAGTTAGGATAAGGTTTCTTTAGTTTTAAGTACTTTTTTCCTACTTTAAAAAGGAAACTTTAGTTATTTAGGAGTCTTTAGTTAAATCACTTCCTTATTAATATAAAAGGAAGATTAAAGTACACTATTTTAATAAGTTCAATTCAGATTATATGAGTCAAAATTCAACCTAAAGCTTTAATTGCTTGTTTTCTCATGTTTTTAAAAGAATATAAACCCAAACTTATTAAAGGAATTTATCAAACCTTTATGGCATTCAAAATTGGAGTTTAAGTCATTTAAATAGGCTAAATTTCAATTAATCCAATCATTCAACTTGTTTCTTAAAATCTTGGGCAAAGTTATTAAGTTTTAAGTGTATTTCATTAAAGTGAATCACGATGATCATTTTGTGTATTTATTGAAGTTCATTTATAATACTTATGCACATATTGAGTGAGAGCATACATAAATTTTATAAAAATTTACTAAGTATAACATTAAAGGGTAGCTATACACACTAGACATAATCATACTTAATTATGCATAAATTCTTTTGGAATAAGGCCTGATTTAGCCCTCAAACTTTTGTGAAAGTTCAATTTGGCCTAAAATGGCCTTTTTCAATATTTCAACCAAAACTTACAATTAATAGGTCATTTAAACCCATTTTCTAAAGCGTGTAATACACAACATTTGAAAGTGCATCTTCAATTAAAAAAATATAATTATCAGTATAATTAATTAATACACCTTCTCCTCATTTAAAAAAAAAAACACCTTCTCCTCTTTCAACCACTAGTTCATTTCCCATAAAGTGACGTTGTTTCCTCCACATCATCATTGAATAACCAACATCGTTTCCCTCTTCCATGAATCCATTCCTTTAATTATTCAAGTTAAATCTGGTGGGTTTTTAGGTGATTTCGCATGGAGAGTTCCTCCTGCTTTTTCTTCTTTGAGATTATTATAGTCTCTTTCCAGTGGTGTTAGATGGTAAATAGGAGCATAGCCATATGAATGAGAATGAAGTGTTGCATTATAAGGGGATAATTAATGGATCAGAAAATGATGTCTCATAGAAAATGAGAATGGGGCTCTCTCCATGTGCTCTCACTCTCGCCACTAAAATTACTATTCTAGTTACTGCCCAAGTTAGTGCAAATCTGGATGTTGTGTTTCAGAGTGAGAAAGCTTTAGCTAGAAGATAAGAAAATTCTCGATAGGCACACATACCTCATCTTTGCAAGTAGGGGTAGCATATAATCATTTTTTAGTTAGGAAAGCAGTTAAATACGTCTAAATACTGGTGAGAATAAGGGCAAAACTTATAGTAGCGAATGCAAACACTATCCAGGTGCTACTGAAATGAACATGCAACCACTTAGTTATCGATCTTTTTGTTATATTCTTATACTATGACTCAATATGCTTTCTAACATTTCAAAAAGAATCTTGATGAAGCACTAAGTACTTGGATATCTTGTTGAATAGTTCTGCAGCAACCTAGTCACTTATTGGAAAATTGAGAAATATGCCCTTTGATCTCAACTCCTTTACATCTTCAGCATGGTCAATCAGTGAATCCATAAAGCATATGTAAGAAGTAATTTATGCACCATTTGATGTGCTAAGGCAACTTTTAGAGGCCATAAGATCAATAATAGGGACTTGGTCAAGTCATCTACACGAATCAGAGGAAGTGTTGAGGACACTTACAAAAAATGTTACTATGAAATGTAAGTCAATTAAACTAGTAGTCTTGCTTGTCCAAAAGTGGATTCCCATGCTCTTGTATTCCTTAGTAGAACAAAAGGAGCTCCAATATAACTCCTATTTTTTACGAGGTTCTGGGTCATTTTTCTTCTTAACAATGAATTATGTATAAAAATGTTTAAGAAGATGGAGGACCAAAACTAATCACTAGTACTCAAATCCATCAATGCAAGAATCAGTGGAAGAAACACTTATATACATAAATATGAATGCTTTCTTTTTAGTTGTGATTATAAAGTTTTTCACACAAAAAAGTAAGAGAGCTATACAAAAAATTCCACTAGCTCCACTAACTTACAAAATTTTATTAACCAATCATGTCAATGAATTGACAAGTATTTGAAAAGATGAAGTCAATTCAATACCACCATGTCATTATTACCACTCTCTGTTCCAAACATTTTTTTAGTTAAAATCTAACTTTCTTCCTATTCTTTTCCGCTCAAAACCTTTTATACCTATTACAAAAAGTAGTCAAATGCTCCACCTAAACAAAAACAATTAAAGTTTCAATTGTTATCCAAAAATTATTTTTAGAAGAAGCTTGAAATGTTACCTTAAAAATGCATCAACTGCATGTATTCGATTGTGTTTCATCAATTTAACAACTTGCATTATTTGTGTCTCCCTTATTAAACACCAGGCTCTCTATAAAGCTATAGAAATAAGATTCTCTTTTTTAAGGAAGAGCCATGAGAGTTTTAACCTGCTAGCTATTTAGCTTCCACGCTTAAATCTATTAAGTACTTTTCTATTACTTCTAAACCCCATCACCCTTGAACTTCCTCTCCATTATTTACCCACAGTTGCTAAATTCACCCATGATTCCATTGCACTATATACTTTCATCACCCATATATTAAACTCATACTTATGTTAATGAACAACTGAAATTTTGGATTCACTATATTCATAAACAAATAAATATGATGGTGCAGCTTTATTCTAGGATGGTACTTGTCATAAGGGATCCTATGGTGGTGCATGCCTCCGATTTTACCCCTACCTTATGGATGCTTGTTATGATTTTCAATATGATAGTGATTGGTGGTCACATGGTCGTGCTTCTTCTTATTCTTCTTGAATTAGGTTGTTTTCGCCCACCGAGGTACGAAATGGGTTAGTTCTGCATTTGGGCAGCTCTTTGTAAAGAATATGGTGGTAGCTTTTTTAGAATAGTTAGTTAGGTTTAATTACACTTTAATTCAATTTTTAATTATGGACATATAATTAAATGGATGTGTATTACATGCTCTATCAATTGTTATAATATGGGTTTAAATGACCCATTAAATGTAAGTTTTATGCTAAATTGTCAAAAAACATCATTTTGGGTCAAATTGAACTTTCATAAAAAGTTTGAGGGCTAAATCAAACCTTATTCCAATTCTTTTTATTAAAGTCAATCGGTTATTAAAGTAAAAAAGGGGAGATTATTGGCCATTTGTATGATCAATCTCTAAGTTTTGATTTTAACAAGCAATTTAATTGAACCAATTGAGTTTTTTAAGTGTTTGTAGATTTAAATTTTGTATTAAGAATGTTCAAGGCACTCAAAAATCCTCTTGAAGTACCTTGAAGAATGGAATAGTCATCAAGGATAAAATAAGAGTGTTCTATAACAAGTTCAATTCAATTTAAGCAATTTAGCATCCTTTATGAGTAATACTCATGATTGGGACTCAAGCTCATGAGTTAAGGACTGAAGAAGGACTTTTTCTTTGAAGATGTTTATACTACTCAAAATCATGAGTGGATTGTGACAAGTAATCCAGACTATAACCATAATATCTAAACCGTGATTCTAAGTTATCCTTAAAAGCCTAAGAGATAGATCACTCATAGGTGCCTCTCATTGTTGGGAGGTGATCGTGACCATAGGCATCCAGGTCATGATCAGGCTTCCAAATTATGAGCCTTTAAGATCATTGAAAACTTAGAAGCCTGAGCCACTCACAAGCACCCATCACAATCGTGAGTAGGCCATAACACTTTTCACTAGAGTAATAACGATTACTTCAAACTCCAATGACTAGTTTTTTTAGCCTTTACAATCATGATAATGCCCTCATGACTGTGAGTAGCTCATTTCCTCCAAAAAAATGAAATGCATTAAACAAAGCATGGTGAAGGTTGAAGATGAAGTTAATACACTCCAACATCTAGTTTTTAATCTCCAACTAAAAAAAATAAAGTGTTAGAGGTTCATTTAAAAGTGAGACACTTTGTTAGTTAAAAACATATTTCTTAAAAGCTTTGTGCATTAATTTCCCTCCTACATTTTTCTTACACTTTTAATTACTCATTGAGAGTAGGTTAAGTTCTACATTTTTCTTCTCTCTTTTATGTATTCATTACTTCTTCTTTTCTCTAACAGAATAAAAAATAACTTTAACTCTAAAATAGAACTTTTTTCTTCTTTTTTGATTATTCTTCTATCACACAATCTATACTGCTTCCATACAATATTTGAAAACCAGTTCCTCAATAAAAAAAACACTATACTAACTTAGGCATCGTAGGGGCTTTAGGCATCCTTAAGCCCATGGCTTATTGTTTGTTCATCTTTTCAATTTTATTGGGATTATGTGTCTCACACACCCTAAAAAAATTAAGATTTTAATCATGAAACCCTCACAAGATCCATGTTATTTGAATAAATCAATTAAGAAGGATTCTAAAAACTCACCAAGATGATTTCCAGGCAAGAAGGTTGGAAGGATGAGAGGGCATTCACACCGATGACACCTTACCTAGAGCTTTTCATATCTTCTTATTAAATTAAGATGCTGCTAATAAAGTCATATCCTTTATTGGTATTCACACGAATAAGGTGACCAAAACAGGGTAGGTGTGCTAGCACCTTTTCTTTAAGACTCTTCTTATTTTATTTTTCTCTTTATGTGTATTTTTCTTTTCTCAAAAGAAATGGATGAAGGTGGAGGAATAAAAGCCTTAAAAAAACCCTAGAGAACGAGATGTATATATAAACATCCCATGTAAGTTTTATAAAAAACTTTACTTACCAAAACAGTTTTCATAAGAATAAACTTCTTTTTAATTTTAATTCTAAACCCAAAATTAGTATCATTTCCAATTTATTTAAAATAACACTTACCTTAATTAAATAAGAAAATAAATAAATAAATAAAAATATATACACACATATTTATTTATTTATTCTTCTAGAGAGATTATCATGGGGTTAATTAACTAAAGTTTGCTTTAGACTTGTTCTAAGTGTATGACCTTGTAGGTTCACACAATATTGGTAATAGGCTTAAAATTCTTATTTTAGCTCATAAGTCAAAAGTGGTCTTTATCAAGACATTTTGATTACCCTAGTTGTGTAAAGACCATTAATCCAACATAACCTAATCCATATTATAAATTATAGTCCTTTTATCACATGATATCATGATTCAATATAAGGTGTGGTTTATGTCATCCTTGTATTTGTCAATCATATTATTTCTTGATCCTAAGTAAACTGATACTGATAATTCTTTATCTGATATTAATAACTCTTTATCAATTCATTCTAGCATGACCATGTATTTCTCTTCAGTCTAGCTTATCGAGGGACCCACAAATATCTTATTATAATAACTGAGGACAGATTCCATCTTAATCACTCACACTTCTCACATGACTTATTCTATATCCAATTATAGCATGTTTTACCATCTATTTAAAGATGATATAAGAATGTGTCAAAATACATAACTTATTATGTAGAAAACCAAGGTTATTTTAGGTTAGAGGACTAAAATAATACTATTGTGATGAGAATCACTTATGATTATTATCCATGTAGTATTCTCATAGTGCGTCAATCTAATGCATTATTTCTCTAAATAGGTAACTATGAGTTTGACTCCATATCTCATATATATGATCAGTAAAATGTAATCATCAGTTAACCTTATACTAGTATTTATTTATTGTTGTTCCTATAATAATGATCGACTATGGATAATTGGGAATAGAATTCAAATTTCATGTAAGAGTTTTACTATCAAGTAATATACTTGATGACCTTAAGTAGAATTAACTATTCAAGGATAATATTAGAATTAGCTAGTAATAAAGAAAATGCCTCTTTATTAATAAAATAAAATTTTGATAAAGTCAAAGTATGACCATTATATAATTGGCCTGGGCCATATCACTAATAATCTCCTACTTGCACTAGGTCCAATCAACATTGTATCTTATACCCATTAACATTGTATGACTCTCATGCTTAGGCTATGGAAGAGGTTTAGTTAATGGATCAATAATATTGTTATCCATTAGTACTTTGCATATCTTCACATCTCCTCTCTCAATGATTTCTCTAATAAGATAATAATGCTTGAGTATATGTTTATATCACTGATATGATCTAGGTTCCTTAGCCTATGCTATGGTGTCATTGCTATCATAATACAAGTCCACTAGAACTGATATACTAGGAATAACACCTAATCTAGTTATAAACTTCTTAATCCAAACAACTTCTTTAGCAACCTCAAAGGTAGTTATGTGCTCAGCTTCTATTATAAAATCAGTAACGATGTCTTGCTTTCAAATTCTCCAACTCATTGCACCTCTATTCAAATAAAACACATAACATGACTACAATCAAAAGTCATCCTTATTAGATTAGAACTTGGCATCAATGTAACCATTTATAACTAGCTCATTTTCTTTTCCACTATACAGTAAAAATGCATCCTTTGTCCTTCTTAAGTACTTAAGGATATTTTTAATTTCTATTTAATGACTTTCACTAGGTCTGACTGGTATCTACTCATTAAGCTTAAGGCATATGAGACATCTGGTCTAGTGCATAACATGGCATATATAATGGATATAATAGTAAAAATATATATAATTTTACTCATGCAATCTCACTCATCTTGTGTCATTGGACACTGAGTCTTATTGAGACTAATGCCATGGGACATTGGTAAGAATCCTTTTTTAGAGTTTTATGTACTGAACCTATTCAATACCTTGTCAAAGTAAGGGCTCTGACTTAGGCAAATAAGCCTCTTAGATATATCTTTATAGAACTTGATGCCTAAAATATAAGCGGCTTCACTTTGTCTTTTATTGAAAAATAATTCCCCAACTATGATTTAACATTTTTTAGAGTAGGAATATCATTTCCAAGGAGTAATATGTCATCAATATGTAGCACTAGAAAAACTATTGCACTCCCACTAACCTTTTTGTATACACAAGGTTTATCTTTATTTTTAATGAATCCAAACTCTTTGACTACTTTGTCAAAATGAAGATTCAAACTTTAAGAAGATTGCTTTAATCCATAAATGGATCTTTGAAGCTTGCAAACCTTTCAAGAATTCATAAGACTAATAAAACCCTCTAGTTATGTCATGTACACATCCTTAATTAGGTTTCCATTACGAAAAACTATATTGACATCCATTTGCCATATCTTATAATCATAGTATGTAGTTATGGCAAGGAGAATTTATATGGATTTAAGCATAGCAATAGGTGAAGAGGTTTCATCATTGTTTAAACCATGTGTTTATTTAAAACCTTTTACAACAAGTCTTGCTTTAAAGGTATGCACATTGCTATTCATGTAAATTTTCTTTTTAAAATCCCATTTGCACCTAATAGGTTTTAAGCCATCAAGTGGATAAATCAAAGTCCATACTTTATTATCATACATAAATTGCATTTTTTATTAATGGCTTTTAACCATTTCTTTGAGTCAGGACTATCCATGGCCTCTTTATAGGTCAGGGGCTCACTTTGATCCATAATTATCACATCATTATTATCTATCATAAGAAATCCATATTTCTCAAGGTTATATCATGTCCTACTATACCTCTTAGGACTTTATGGTAATTATGTAGATTCAACAGTTACTTATTGATCCAATTGAGGTTCAATATATGGTACAATGCTATTTTGTGGTTCTTAAATTTCTTGAAGTTGTACATTACTCCCATTGGTTCCTTTGGAAATATATTCTCTTTCCAAAAAAACACCATTCTTAGCAATAAACATTTTATTCTCAGAAGCATTATAAAAGTAATATCCTTCAATTTCTTTAGGATATCCCATAAAAAAATCATTTATCTAATTTGGGTGCTAATTTATATGAAATTTGATGCTTCATATAAGCCTCACATCCCCAAATCCTAAGAAAAGATAAATAGGGAGATTTCCCAATCCATATCTCCTATGGTGCCTTTTTAACTGCCTTTAATGGAACTCTATTTAGTAAAAATGTAGTAGTTTCTAAAGCATGCCCCCAAAAGGAGATTGGAAGATCTAACTGACTCATTATGGATTGAACCATATCCAATAAAATTCAATTTCTCTATTCATATACATTATTCCATTATGGTATTCCTAGTGAAGTTAATTGTGAAATTATCCCACAATCTTTAATATGATCAATAAATTCTTAGCTTAAATATTCACCACCTCAATCAGATCTTAGTGCTTTAATATTCTTACCAAGTTGATTTGGTACTTCATTTTTTAAAATTTTAAACATTTTAAAAGATTTATATTTATGTTTAATTAGATAAACATAGCCATATCTACAAAAATCATCTGTGGAAGTAATGAAGTACTAAAACCTCCTTTACCAGTGGAACTTATTAGATCACAAATATTAGAATGTATAAGACCCAATAAGTCATCAACTCTCTCACTATATGTAGTGAAAGGTGTTTTAGTCATTTTTCCTAATAGATAAGATTCACATGTTTCAAATGATTCAAAATTAAATCAATTCAAAATTCCATGTTGGTGGAGATTTAAAATGTGTTTCTCATTTATATAGCCTAAATGACAATGCCAAATATAGGTTATGTTTAAATCATTAAATGTAGACTCTTTGTATTAATGTTATAGATTGACTTTGCATTAGTATCTTTAATGTTGAAAACATAAAAAAAACAACTATTTTGAGGAGCATGTCCATATAAAATGTTATCATAATAAATGAAGCATTTATTATTCCTAATAATAAACTCAAAACCATTTTTATTCAAATAAGAAACAAAAATGATATTCCTGCTCTTAACAAGTACATAATAATAGTTTTATAAACTTAAAACAAAACCATTTTGAAAAGTTAATTCATAAGTTCCTATAGCTAAAGCAATAACTCTTGCTCCATTTACAACTTATAGGCCTACTTTGCCTCGAGCCAAGATTCTACTCCTTTTTAGGCCCTACATATTAGTATAAATGTGAGATCCAAATTCGATATCTAATACCTAAGAATTAGAAGTAGAAAAATTTACTTTTATAACTTAAATACCTAAAGAGGTAGACATACTACCCTTATTCTTCTTTAGATTATCCAAATAGAACTTGCAATTTCTTTTCCAGTGGCCCAACTCATTATAGAAAAAGCATATTCCCTCATTGGGTAGTTTTGTTTGGTATACAGGCTTAGGCTTTGGATTATGCTTCTAGAAGCCTTAATCGTGCCTTTACCCTTTCTTATCCTTTTCATACCTTTCCCTTTATTGACCATCAAAACATCCTTGGTAGTCTTAATATTTTTTTTAAGTAGTCTTAGGCATCCCATGTAATTTAGAAATAGTTTTGTTCATACTATGCATGTTGTAGTTCATAATAAACCTAATGCAAGTTTCTTGCAAAGACTGGAGAATAATATCAATGGCAAATTCTTCCTTAATATTACAACTAAGATTGTCCAAATGTTTAAGATGGCCCTTCATCTTAAGAACATAAGGACTCACTGGCTACTAGCATTCAACTTACAAGAAAGTAATGCCTTTATAGTGCTAAACCCTTTAATTCTAGCTTTCTATTGGAATATTTCCTTAAGATGGCCTATCATGGTATAAGCATCCATCTCCATCAGTTGCTTTTGAAGCTTTGATTCCATAGTTCCAAGCATGAGGCAATTGACATTAGCATAATCATTAAAATGCTTACTATAAGCATCCTTTTGAGCTTTAGGAGCATTAGTAGCTGGTTCACCTGGGATAGGTTAATCAAGGATATATTCCTTTCTCTCTTACTTAAGAATAATTCTTAACTTTCTATACCAATCAAGGAAGTTAGTTTGATTCAGCTTGTCCTTCTTAAGGATCAATTATAGTGACAAATTTAGATGTAGTGTTTAATGCCATTATCTACAACAAATATTTATACAATGTGCTCAATATTTTATTAAATTATTTCAATGATGAATAATCATAAATCCCATAAATTTTATTTAAATTAATATCCCTCAAACTTAATTTGTAAATTTTAGTGGGCTAAGATGCATATTTCACTATACTCTAAGTAAGCTTTGGCTTATCGCCTAAAATATAGTTATTTAGGTAGGTAACTCTTACTAATTACATCTCATGTAACTCTTGGAAAATATAGGATTTGACATAATATGTCCTACCTAAAAAATCTCATATAATGCCCTAGGTCTAAAACCATTTTGATAATCTATTTAAGTTAAATCATTCCAAATGTTTAGATAGCACCATTATCTGACTTGCCTACCATATATCACTTAATAAACCCTACTTTGGCAGACCCATATATAGTTATCTAAGACATGACAAGTGCTTGAATTTATAGGAAACATTATATTGACTTAATATTGAATGAGGGGTCCTATTTATTTTATCTTACTTGGTTATTATTATGTTTTACACATATATAGTATCATATGCATAACATCACATATAATACATAACAATATAAGAAAACATGATATAGCATAGCCCAAAGGTCATACTAAGGTCAATTCTAGGTAATAAGACATCCTTCATCTTGAGCCTTTCACCGTGGATCTCCACTTGAGTCATCATTTTGGATCTCTATCATTGGCCTCCATTTTGGATCTCCATATTAAGTCTTAATTTACATTACATTGCATGTTATAATTCATACTATTCTATAACTAATAATAAATAAAATTACAATAAATGAAAAATGACTCACATGCCATATTTAGTAATTTACAACCCATAGAATGAAGAATAAAATTCCAATAACATTGGTCTAAAGGTCAAGCCATGCACTATGGATTCACACTAAACATATAAAATCAAAATAATTTTCATTAAAATTAATTATTATGATGAGAACGATTTATGTGGTGAATCCATTCGGGGTCAAAAGGCAAAGCCCCTAGTGGGGTCAAAGGGCAATGCCCTTAGTGGGGGTCAAAGGGGCAACACCCCTTGTAAGGAATTGAGGGCAGCACCCCTAAAAGCTGAACGATTTACCATAACTCATTGAATGAGTTGTGGCTAAAATCCTAAACCATTGTAATCATATTACATTTTTATTAATATGTTAAAAAAATATGTTAATTTGTTCAATATTTGAACAAAAATATCATTGACTTTGAGAGACACTACTGTGTATCAAAATAAATGCAATCGTGTGCATATGTATTCTACAAAAAAGCTTTTAAGCATAGCCATGTGCCAAAATCCATATAACCGTGTGCTATTGCTTTTCTACAGAAATAGAACTAGACATGATTGTATGCTCTAAGCCATACAGTTGTGTGCCTATATAACCCATTTTTCTTCCTTTGAAAACAACATGTATTTTTCAATGAAATTCATACCACCAATAATGTTCAATTATATTAAATTGTACACATTAATCCAATTAATGTACTAAATCATTTTCGATATAGATTAATTAAATTGTCACATAAAAATGTTTAATTAAAATTATGAAAACACTTTTCAAAATCAAATATATCACATATATTTCAAAAACTCATTTTTCATATATATATGTGTGTGTGTGCGTGCGTGCGCATGTGTGTGTTCGCTGCGTGTGTGAGACACAGAAACCCAATAGTGATATCAATCCACTTGGGTTTCTATTACCAATATTAGGTTTTTGTGTCTCAAGCATGCAATGAACGTTAAGATTTTAATCATGAAATCCTCATAGGACCATGTAATTCGAATAACTTAATGAAGAAGGATTCTAAAAACTCTCCAAGACAATTTCTAAGCTAGAAGGTTGGAAGGATAAGAGAAGGTTCATAACGTTGACACCCTACCTTGAGCTTTTCGTATCTTCTTATCAGATTAAGATGCCACTAATAAAGCCACATCCTCTATCGGCATCCACACAAACAAGGTGACTAAAACAGTGTAGGTGTGCTAGCACCTTTTCTAGAAGACTCTTCTTATTTTGTTTTTCTCTCTATTTGTATTATTCTTTATTCAAAAGAAGTAGATGAATAAGGAGGAATAATAGCCTAAAAAAATCCTAAAGAAATAGATGTATATATAAACATCCCATCTAGAGTTTTTCAAATGCTTTACTTATTAAAATATTTTGGTAAGATTAAACTTCTTTTTTCTATTTTGATTCTAATTCCAAAATTAGTATTACTTTTAATTTATTTAAGATAACACTTACCATAAATAAATAAATAAAAATATAAACACATACATATATATTTTCTTCCAGAGAGATTATCATAAGGTTAATTAACCCAAGTTTGCTTTAGTCATGTATATATATATATATATATATATATATATATATATATATATATATATATATATATATATATATATTCATTTTTTCTTCTAGAGAGATTATCAGAGGGTTAATTAACCTAAGTCTGCTTTAGTCATGTTCTAAGTGTGTGACCATGTATATTTATACAACATTGGTAGTAGGCCTAAAATTTCCATTCTAGCCTACAAGTCATAAGTGGCTTTTAGCAAGATACTATGACTACCTAAGTTGTGTGAAGGTCATTAATCAAACATAATATCATCCACAGTCACATGATATCTTGATTGAACATAAGGCATGGTTTATATCATCCTTATATTATTCAATCATATTATTTCTTGATCCCAAGTAGATTGATACTCATAACTCTTTATATGATATTAATAACTATTTATCAAATCATTCTAGTATGGTCATGCATTTCTCTTCAGTCTAGCTTATCAAGGGGCCCATAGATATCTTTTCATAATAACTGAGGGACATATTCAATTTTAATCAGTCACATTCCTCAAATAACTCATTCTATATAAAATCATAACCTAGTTTGCCATCTAGTTAAAAATGTAAGAATATATCAAAATACTGAACTTATTTTGTAGAAAACTATAGTGATTTCATGTCAAAGGACTAAAATAATACTACTGTGATGAGAATCACTTATGACAATTATCCATGTAGCATTCTCATAGTAAGTCAATCTAGTACATCATTTCTCTAAATATGTACATGTGAGTTTGACTCCATATCTTATATATATGATCAATAAAACTAAATCATTAGTCAATCTCATGCTAGTCTTTCTTTATTGTTGTTCCTACAACATTGATCAACTAGGGATAATTAGGAATAAAGTTCAAGTTTCACCTAAGAGTTTTACTATTAAGTCATATACTTGATGACCTCAAGTAGAATTAACTATTCAAGGATAATATTAGAATTAGCCAGTAATAAAGAAAATGTCTATTAATAAAATAGAAATATGATAAAGTTAAGGTATGACTATTATACAATTTGTTTATTATATATAATTAACAAGTTCCTCCATCATTTTCTAGAGCTGAGAGAAGGCTGAGTTGGAAGAAGATATTTGGAAACCATCAATTAAGTTAGTTTATAATCTCATGTTTTGAATAAAAGATAATAAATAAACTTTTAATGTGGAATTATTTTAAAAACTATTTATATAGTTCATACAATTATATAAGATAACTAAAAATAATTAAAATAAATAGATAAATATGTTATTGTAGTATTAAATTTTTTATAAGCAATAAAAATTAATTTTAAAATGTCTTATAAATAGAAAATTTATTAAGAATTTTCATGAAGATGAAAACACATAGTATATATTTATACATTCATACACATAAAAAATGTATACTTCGGGTAATACGATTCACAAAAAATAAAATTAAAAGTTAAAATTGTTATAATAATCAATTTTTAAGTCATGAAATAGGTCATAAAAAACATATGCTAATTATAAAATATAATTTTTTATATATTAACTTTAAAATGGTGACAATAGTAATTTAATCAGTGCTAATATGATGAATTTATTAGCACTTTCATAAGAATTAATATAAAAATTAAATAAATACACAAGTGATAATAATACAATATAAATCATAAATGAAATATAAAATTAATAAAATCATCAAAAAAATTTTAAAATAATTTATTTATTTTTTATGAATTTAATTTTCTATTTATTAACACAACAAGAAATGAGAAGAGAAGCAATTTATAAGATATACATAGAAATAATCGAAAAGAAAAAGATTTTTTAACAAATTTAATTTTTTTATTGACACAAGATAGTTTATTATTGGACAAATGGTCATCCAAACCCTTCAACTTGTATGCTCGAGTCACCTAAGCTGAATTTGAACTTTTGCAACAATTAAGGCCAATACTTCTATTTTCAGGCCTATTAAATCCAAATCTCAAGCCTGCCTTATGTGTGCATGTACTCTAACTCAAAATATATAATTAAATGGATTTTTAATTATATAATTAAAAAATTAAAGAATGGGCTTAAATAATTCTCCATCACTACCCACAACCACCTGTTCATCACCATCCTACTACTGCCTTCATCATCATCTGTCATGGCCATCGCTTTTACCTTTTCAACATCAACTATGACTATAAAATCACTATCCCACTACTCCTTTTTTAATTTCAGTTTTCAAATCTGAATTATCTATTCTTGTGAATTTTTTCTACAATTTTGTCAAAAATATGGAATTCGACCATAATTTTAATTAAAGAATAAAAACTTTCATTCTAAAGAATTCCATGTTATGATAAAGTTGAAAAGATTGATGTTTGAGCTTTGGTATGCAATTTTATCAAATTAGCATCAAAACCCAAAAAGGACCAAAAACCTAAAACTCCTCTCGAGGGCTTATTTTCCTACTAGGATTAGCAAATCAAATCCAATTAGACATAGGAACTAGTCATTTTCATATTTGGATAAGAAGTAGAGAAATGAGAGGTCTTGTCCTTTATATAGGCCTATTGTGATTAATTTACATACATACAACAATCATGTCTAATTTTAATTCATCATCGGCAACTTCAATCCCTCCTTCCTACTTCGGTGATAAATATAGTGTGCCTTTAATTCCTCACTTGAAAAAGAAGCCCAGTAACAATTCCTTTAATGCAACTCAAGAATTGGAGAAATCAAACATACAAGTAGAGCTCAAAACTCATCACCATGAATTAAAGAAAAGTGACCATAAAAATAACAACTATTTGTATAACATGTTTACCCAAATTTTGCCCTTTTTGGATAAATTGAACATGGTTGAAACCTACTTTTCCTGCCATAATGGATTACATATTGAAAACTCCATCCCACAGCTAAAAGGTGCTTCTTTGCTCTTAGAGTTATTTATCTAACAACATCTATCATATTCTTCATGTTATTGGAGATTAGTGTTGCTGTGGGCATTGCAAAATAAGGTCAATTTTAAAATGGTGATGGATAAAGGTTATCAAAGCTTCTTAATTTCTTGGATTGAAGTAGTAACCACCTGATGCGATGGTGGTAAGGGTTTTGAGGGATTTTGGTCTAAGGATGAAAGGAACAGGAAGCGTTGAGAGAGAAAATTAATGAAGAAAAAGCACCACCAGATGCGACGGTGGTGATGACAGTGGATGTGAGGGTTTTGGTCTGAGGAGGATGAAGGAAGAAGAGGTGGTGAAAGTGAGAGAGTAGAAAATAAAGAGAATGGTGTAATTAATGTAATTTTTTAATATTTTAAATTTAATTTAGTTTAAAAATATTAATAAAATTTTCAGTATAAATTTTCACTTTATTTTCATAGAGTTTAGGTTACACGCGTTGTGTTTAACTCAAATTTAGATTTATTTGGTCCTAAAAGTAGAAGTATTAGACTTAATTGTGGTAAAAGTTTAAATTCAGCCTATATGGCCTGAGTATGTAAGTTAAAGGACCTAGATGATCATTTGTCCATTTATCATTATAGATCAATTGAGGTGACAAATTATCACTGCCACAATAAACTTTATCTTATTACAATAAATAAAATTTTGTCATAATATACATATTATGACAAGCTTATTGTGATAACTCGATAATAAAATTATTGTCATAATATAAATTTTTTGAGAAAAATAGAATTTGTTATGACAACAACATTTGTGAAAAAAAGCCTAAATTCAAGTTTAACTTCAAACAATAGCTTTCTTTAAGCACCTGAACATTTTAAATAATAGGATTTGAGTAGAATTTATAAAAAGAAAGTTCTCAACTACTTTTCTCTATTTCCAGTTGCTTGACTTCTGAATTGATAACATGAAAAAGTATGAAAAAGTATTATGTAGTTTAGCGCTTTTAGCATTAGTGGTTTGTGGATTTTTTTAGGTACTTGAGTGACCTGTGGTACATCACTGTTAACACTTCAGTGATAATTCTATAATTCCATTAAGTAATCATGCTTAGCAAATGACATGGCAGATAAAGAGTGCACAAAGATGACCTGGAACACGAATGACATATGATATGGCACTATGTCACCAACCACATAGGATTACTTAATAGTATTGCTACTTTGTCATTGAAGTGCTAATGATGGTATATCACAAGTCACCTAAGTACAAAAAAAAACATAGATTACATTTTTGTACTATATTAATTGAATATAATTAATCAAAATTCAATTGATTTTGTATACTAATGATTTTGACAAAAAAAATAATAATTCATTGCATTTTCAAATAATCTTACTTTTAAAATATTAATAAATATGATAAAATAAAACAAAAAAAATTAATTCATGTCTTTTGTCATTTTAAACCTCATGTAATCACTACTACTTTATTTGATTAATAGAGTTTGATATACTATAATCAATATTAATATGAAAAAATATTGTAATTATTAATATTAAATTGATTTAAATATATATGATGAACTATATGAATTGATTTTTTTTATTTTTTTTATTATATTTTATTAATATTAGAAAAGTAACACCATTAAAAAGTAAGATAAAATTGTTTTCTAATCATTAGTATATAAAATCATTTGAAATTTTATTAATTATGTTCGATTAATATAATAGAGAAAAGTACATTGTGAATTTTTTGGCACTTAAGTGACCTATGGTATACCGCTGTTAACCCTTTAATGACAAATTAGCAATACAATAAAGTAATCATACATGGCAGATAATGTGGCACCATATCATTTGCCACCTATGTTCCATGTCATCTTTTTGCACATGTCATCTGTCGTGAAGTGTTATGTCATTTGCTAAGAAGGATTACCTAACAGTATTATAGAATTTTTCATTGAAGTTCTAACAATGGCGATGTACCACAAGTCACCCTAGTGCAAAAAAAAAAACCATAAGCCCCTCATACTAAAAGTACTAAACCAAAGGGTATCTTTCCATAGGATATTTTTTTTTTACTTTCCCCTTGATAATAAGTATAGAAGGCAAATAAATGTAAAAATGACAACCGTTGTCAAGAACTGTGTTTTAATCTTTGAAAAGACAAGGTGTGACTCTATGGCTTGCACATGGAATAATAGCTTTTTTACTGAAGGAAATTGATAATTAAAAAATAAAATGTGATAAGTATAGGTGTGCTTGAACCGAGTGGCTCGTGATTCATTCACAGTTTAGTTTGAAAAATATGTTTTAATTTATTTGTTAAGTTAAACAAGTCAAGTCCAAATTTTATTTTAAGAATTATAAGCTAAACAAATCAAGTCTAGGTTTCCTTAAACTCGTGAAAAGTCTATAGACTTATGAACAAACTCATTAAACAAACTCATGAATTATCTCATGAACAAGCTCGTAGTTCATTAATCTAAATATTAGTATTGGGATGTAGTATTAAATAGTTACAAATTTAAATAGTTAACTAATTTAAATGGAAATTAAAGAATTTCCCTTGCAATCTTCCAAGATTTATATCTCAAAATCCATAAAGAATTAAGTTAAAATCCATATATGAAAATTGATCACCACAAATTATACTATTTATTAAAAATAATTTCATAAATTTTCCTTGTGTCACATTGTTACTTGTCGGAGTTCAGGTGTGACCCACCAGATTTCTCATTGGAAAAGTATCACTCGACCAAACCGAATGTTCCTAATAATTATAAGAACACATTAAAACCTCAAACAACCTAAAATATACACAAAATACATGGATCAAAAAATAAAATGAAAATTACCTAAAAATTTACCAAATATTCTAGAGATAAAGATTAGATATATGGTTAGTGGCTTCAAACTCCTAGTGATGAGAGGAACACAATTTAGGCAATTGTGTCATCTGAAATATGTTGGAATAGTAATAAATGATAAAAATTATACAAATTGATCTTCCTCAAATTTGGGCATTTCGAATAGACTTTTATAAAATAAAAGTTACAGGAATATAGAAAAGGGTGAGAAGAAGCTAGGGTTCAAATTTGAGGTTAATCGGATGTTGTTTGGGTGATTAACAAAGGAGAAGAAAATTTTTTATATCAAAAGGTAATTTGCCACTCAAAATCATATCACCTACTACTTTCTTCCCTCCTTCCTGATCTGTAGAGCTTTTTCCCCCTTTTTAATACACACTAGCCACGTGTCTTTATCCCATTTGACTTTCTTTTATTTATAATAATAATAATAATAAAATTCGGGTTATTATATTATCATATACTTATTTCCTTTTTTAATATTTTAGCTCTTCAAAGATAAATTTATTCTCCTTCCCCTCTTATATTATTTTCTTTCCAATCAAATATAAAAGTGCGAATAAAGAATAGAAAATATTGGGCCTATTTAGTTTTGAAAAGCAAAGCTTATTTTTTAGAAAATTTTTTCAAGAAAACTATAAATAAATTGTTTAATCATCGTATTTTCTAATTTAGAAAATTAGAAAACTATTTTATAAAAATTTCAAATTATAAAAGCCTAGCTTTCTAAATTTTCCAATTAATATTTGACAATACTATAACCCCCGCTACCACTACAAACTCCACTATCTCCACCATAACTACCACCACCATAATCTTCCTTACCTCTATTGTCATCACAACTTCCATTGTCTCCACCACTACCATAAACTTTACTACATCCACCACCACCACCACCACTATAACTTCCACTATCTCTATTACCAAAAATGATGTTACTACCACCTTTATAGCCTCCACTACCACCACCACTATAGCCTCTACTACCACCACCAGTACTAATGCCACCGCCACCATCATAACCTTAACTATCTCCACCACTACTATAACCTCTGCCACCTTTATAATAGCCCTATGACATAATGGTTGTAGTAACACCACCATTATTGCCACCTCTACCACCACCACCTATTAGTATAAGTGGTATGCTCTAAAAGCCAATCACATATTTTAACATTATGAATTATCTCAAATTGTAATAAAATAATATTCTATTATCTAAAGTGTTTATTTAATTGAATATTTATCCATTAGCATCTTGTTAAATAAATTTATTATTAAGAATTGATAATATGAGCTATAAATTTATTTACTATATATTCTATGAAATGTTCATAGTTGGTAAATTAATATTTGGGAAATTCAAATATTAATTAGATAATCACCTTTGTCTTTTTTTTTATTAGTACATGATACTAATAGTGAGTCTCATGCTACTTGATATGAGATATCATAATAAACATATGGATACTCATGTGATAGGTGGATTAAATGATGACGTTAGATTAGTGATCGCATATATATTCACTTATAGTCAACAATCACAACTTAGGTCATAATGGTGCATAGTCCGTTGACTTAAGGCAACACGGTCATTCATATTTAAGTGGTTAGGGTTTATTATTGCTTACATACTAGTGTTAATCACATATAGGCATATATGGCATATGATGGCTTTAGTCGATTAAATGTAGGGACGAGCATTTGGCCAAGATGTGATTCATTACATGGAGTGAACTGGGATAATATCTTATGCTATCCAAGTTTTTTTTTGTATGAATAAGTTCCTAACCACGACAAACATGACATAGTTTGAAAGAGTTTCAGTGTTGGAATAGTGTTTATAGTATTAGTAATGCTTTATTAAGAATTAGAACTTGAGATGAGGTTATATGATACAACTATTAAAGTTTGACTAAACCATGACTCTAGACTATATCAATGCTCAGGGTCACTCATAACTTATAGGAACTAAATGTGTATAATTGAGATTTTCACATTTAGATTTAAAAGGACTTTCAAATAATATTAAGTGTTGATATCATTTTCTTATTGCCAATTAGACATGAACCTAGTAAGTCACACCCAAGAGATTTTTATCAAATCACCATCAATATTAATCTAATTATTGATTAAAGTGTTTAATCTACTAATTAAAGGTTAATTAATTTGGATTTATGCTTTAAGTAATGATTCTAACATATCATCAAATCTAATTTAAGTAAGGGTTTAATTATTAATTTATACTTAATTAATGTGAGATATTAATTAAAATATCAAATTAATAATATATATGTTGTTTTTATTTGTACTTAGATTAATGGTTAAGTAGTTTGGGCCTAGCCCCAAAAGAATTTTGGACCAAAGATTAATCTAAAAAATTAAAAAAGCCTATGAACCTAATCTAGGCCCATTTCTTTAATGGATTAAACTTAGGCCAAGTGTTGGCCTAATTATCAAGCCCAAGTCCATAAAAATGATGTAGACAAATTTGGCAAATTAGACACATTAAATCTTTAATGTGTAAATATTTGACTTTGTTAAATAAGGATTAGGTTACATATATGTCAGCGACCTGTTATTTATTTAGGATGTGTAATGGGGTATGTTTTCATGGGACATGGTAACTTTATCAAATAGGGACAAATGATTAGTCTCGAGGGGATGAGACACTTTGGATTTTATGGAGTTGCCATCCAATTTTTAGAAAATCAATAAAAGAAAGAGACAACATCAGGTCACTTAGCGAGTATTATCCCCAGTAGAGATTTTCAGGTTCGAGGGATCAAGTCTACTGTTTGACTATTTCTCATTATATGATATTTGATGTATAGGCACCATAATAACCTAGTTTCAATAATGACAATTTGTATAGCATTCACACAGTACATAAGATATTATAAGATAATAAAGCTAAAAATTTTATTACATCACTTTCTTACTAAAATATATATATGAAAAAGGAAAGATTACAAAAAGATAAATCTAATATGATTGATCTACGAGGAAAACATGACCATTGACATAGCTTGCTCAATGAATGATAGGATGATCATGCTTGTAGTGATTATTTATACTATGATGAGGTCATCACTAAGCTGAGTGCATAATGACTTTATTCTAGGACATGAACATTTTCACGTTATTGATATTTATGGTGTGATTTCATGATTTCAAAATTAGAGTATGCAGAATGATGATGTGAAATAAGCATAATAAAGCATATATTATTCATATAGCATATAAGATTGCTAGTCTCATCACACAAGCACAACAGTATTCCCAAATGCTGGCAACTAGTAAAATAAAATGCAATGCGATAAAATAAATATGCTAAAATAATTGTGTGGTTCTCAGACTTGACTAAGCTTATTTGAGCTTTGAAGCTTTAAATTTGAGAGATTATCAAGCTTTCCTAATCGAGAGGTTTAAAATGATAGTAGAATGATGCTAGATTGTATACCTTTAAAGCATACTTTGACAAAGATGAGGCTTGGTTTGGTAGAAAAGGGATCTAACAACCTAAGGGAAAGGCAGTAGGAGAGCAAAAACTATATGGAAAAGGGTTTCCAGTGCTTTTAATCAGACTAATTTTTGAGTGTGTGTGTATTTCCACTTGCTCCCCTTCTAAAATAGGGTGTGAAGGGGTCTATTTATAGGGAAAATTAGGTATAATAGGGTGGTAGGGGCATGGTCATTCATGTATAACTAGGATTTTGCACGTGGCCATACCATGTGCATGTGGTCACACACTTGGCATGTGGCTATGCATGCACATATGTGCTTTCATGCGCACTTTGACGCTTTATGCACACTTCTCAAGTTTTATGCAAGTTGTTCTAAGGTTGGTTCTTGGGGTTTTTGGGCCTTTCGGATGTGTTTCTAGGGTCTATTTTGCCAAATTCAGGCTTAATTTTAGCACATGACACCTAAGGGTCTATATGCACTTTTGAGCGATACTCGTTGATACTCAAGTTGTGTTGGAACATTTTAGGACCACTTCTAGAGGTTTTAGAGCCTTCCAGATGTGTTTCTAAAGTTTATTTTGTTAAAATCCATTTCCATTTTTTTATAAAGCTGGGTCCTAGTCTAACAAAATGCACATTGGCCCAATGAATTGAGTATTCTAAGAGGAGTTTTCTTAAAATAAACCTCTTATTATTTCGATAATTCTTATTTTGCAAGGTCAGAGTACAACTTAATGGCTTAGTGATTGATTTTGTAGACTGGTGGGGTTGGTTAGGTTTTTTAAGGTTGCACACTTTATAGGTGTTACGAATGAGTAGACTCTAGTCATTTAAGGGATTTGTTTCATCATTTGACCTTTTTAAGGATAGTCAAATTTGAGGTATGATAGTTTCCTTTACTTCGCATGTGTTGCTTAGCCACCTAGCACTAGTGTCAATACATGTGAACCAAAATGCAAAGATGCAAAAAATGTTTTAGTAGTGAGAGGTACTTATCAGTTGTCTTTAGACGTCTTGTCAAAATTTGACTGCTTTTATTATGTTTTATTTGTTGCTATTATTTTATGACTTAGTCATCATGTAAGGTGCTATTTGGGACATATGCAAGTTTGTGATTCATACAAAGTGCATTGGGATTTATGCAAATATAACCTTTTTAGGTGTCATGCAAATGAAGATGCTACTAAGCAAAAAGAGATATGACTATAACCTTTTTAGGTGTTATACAAATGAACATGCAATTATAACCTTTTTAGGTGTCACACAAATGACCATGCGACTATAACCTTCTTAGGTGTCACGTAAAATGAACATGTGACTATAACCTTCTTAGGTGTCACACAAATGCACATGCGACTATAACCTTTTTAGGTGTCACACAAATGCACATGCGACTATAACCTTTTTAGGTGTCACGTGAATGAACATGCAATTATAACCTTTTTAGGTGTCATGCGAATGAACATATGATTATAACCTTCTTAGGTGTCATACGAATGAACATGCGACTATAACCTTCTTAGGTGTCACATGAATGAATATGCTATTAAGCAATGAAAATGCAACTATAACCTTCTTAGGTGTCATGCAAATGAACATGCTATTAAGTAATAAAGATGCAACTATAACCTTCTTAGGGTCACACAAATGAACATATGACCATAACCTTCTTAACTGTCACACAAAATAAAGATGCTACTAAGCAAAAGAGAATGCTCCTAAGTAGTGAAAGTTCTTTTAAGCAATGAGAAGATGCTTTTAAGCAATATGTGAAAATGTAAGAGTGCTTCTAAGCAATGAGTGAATGAGGTAGCAGTGATGATGTAATGATGATGTAGTAATGATGTAGTAGTGATGCCATTATTTATCATGTTGAGGATGTTATTTTGATGATTTTGAGAGAGATATCCTTACAGTGGATTTTCCTTGCTCTTCTTCTTTTGTATGGTGTTGAATTTTCCTAAAGGAAGTAGTCCGCACGCAATGTCTTCAAATAGATAGATTCCATATCAATGTACTTTTTTATGAGTTTGGTGTATGTCTTATGCTTAAATGGAAGTTTATGACTATAAAAGTGAGTGTGAAAAGTCTCAAAGTGCGCATAAAACCACAGAAGAGAGTATGAAAGGGGAAAGTGTGTGTAACTACATATGGGAGGCGCGTGACAACGCACTTGTGCTAGTGGTCACACACTTGATGCATGGTCACGCATTTCCTCCCATCTAGGACTATTTGAATAGCTATTTTGGAGGTTTGGGGAGGCATTGTCTAGACTTCTTTGAGTGTTTTTTGACTTTCCTTAACCCTTTTTATGTGTTAGGTGCTTTCTACTCTATTTTTGCTTTTGTACTTCCATTTTCTCTGCATAAAATGGAGTTCTCTAACATTCCTAAGGTTCTGGAGGAAATTTTTATTAATGTTAATGTTGAGGGTGACTTTACAGAGGCCATTGGAGCTAGGACATTCGCTGTAGGGACCAGCACATATGGTGCCCAAAGTTCTCAGCCATCTAGTCTTTCTTAGGGAGATCTGATCCTTGTTGTTTATAGCTTGGAGACTCATGCTTGGGTGCATCATGATCGCAAAGTATGTCCCTCTTTGCCCTTATTTTCTAAAGCTTGTTCATTGGCTACTTTGCTATTTATTTTGTTGTATGAAGTTGTTTTAGTTGTAGCTTTGTAGCTCTTACTATAACTGTCTATTAAGATTTAGCTTTATTATAAATGTTATGATCATCTACTAGTGCTTGTTATGATGTTTTTCTTTTTGGATTTTGTTATTTTTTTAAATCTTGTTAAATGACAGAGAGAGATATATGTTAGTATTTGGTAGGTGTACAAATGATTGATAGTGTACCTATTGTTTGTACCATTGTAGGTATGTTACTATACTGCCTAGTAGTTTCAACAGAGTCAACATGTATTATTAGGGCCTTCCGATGTGTATGAAGTAGATGATTACCAAGAAGGGCTTTGATGGAGTGATTACTGCATTATCTTATAACTCGTATGCATTGAGTTAGATTGCCATGTATGCATTGATAGAGCAATGGATGAAGATGACACATACGTTCCATCTGCCTATCAAGGAGATGACTATTACCGCTTTGGATTTTGCTACTATCACAGGCTTGAGCTTTTCTAGAGAGCTCGCTCCTTTTAGTGAGGAGGAGTGTTCTATTGCTATGGTGAGGAGGCACCTCACGATGGATTTTCTTAAGGTAGTCACACTTATGAAGTTTGGTTTCTCGTATCTTACTCAATACATAGAGTTTGTTTCTTCCATGCAAACTCAGTATGATGATGGTCTTATCTCAATAGAGCAGCTGGCTCACTGATTTTTGTTTTATTTACTGAGTGCTATTACCTTCCCGAACCCTTCAGGTACAGGTGATCTACAATTGTTGTTTATCTTGAGAGATCTAGATGGCTTACCGAGGTATATATAGAAAGTTCTCATCCCACCCCTTAGTGATATATTCTAGGGCCATGAGCTTTGCGGTGATGATCTTGCTATTGTTATAATAGGATTCCCCTATGAGAGTCTCTTGGAGACTACGGGTTTGCCTTATGGTGATGTATTGATCCCTCAGCTAATTGATGTCGTAGCTAGTGGGACCTTTCCTTCACCTCCACCTTCTTTGACAAATGCATCTTGTCCTTCAGGTTCGAGGATTAGGCCATCATGCGGGTCATCGAGAGTTGCTTCTTCTGATCCAGTAAGCCTTTATTCTTATTTTGGTGCAAGCATATTAATTATAGTTTATTAGTAATAAACTATAATTAATATGAGTTGTGAGAACTTATCTGTAGCAATGTTAGAGGAGATTCATATCTCATTTTAAGGAGCATGAGGGTACGTTCTGTACTAAGGCAACTTCCCATACTAGTGGTGTGGCTTTTTATAGTACTATTCTTGGGGACTTGACAATTCAACCATCTTTGTCTTTACTTGGGACAAATATCCTTGGTAAAGTAATGAATTTCAATTTACATAGACCTAGCTATCCTTAGTTAGGTGTTTCTCTAGTTGATGCTACCTATGTTCATGTTCTCCATTTATTCTTGCCTGTGTTTCATTTATTTAGTGAGTGGTGATTGACTTATTTACTTGCTTTTATAGATTCATGTCTCCCCTAGTTAGTACTGGTATACTATTCAAGGGAGTATGCAATAGTGCTTTTGGGATTTTGCTACCACTCAGAGGGAATGCCTTCTTTAATATACCTATTTATTTTATGCACATGTTTTATGTATAAGCGTATAATATGCAATATGTAATGCAGGTTAAGCATTGTCTCACTAGTCATGAGTGGGAGTAGGAAGTTGCAGCTTAGCGTGACCACATCAATGAGCTGGACTCACAACTATCATCCTTTACGATGAACATTAATGAGTCAGGACTAGACAAGGGGGATGCTTGAGTAGGATTAGTGCTTGCTTTTGATGGTAGCCACAACTGATGTAATTATTTTAGGAGCCAAGTGTAGGACTTTTAGCTTATGGTTTGCTTTGTTATATCATTTTCCCAAGGTTATGGACTCTGGGTGTTATATATGGGCATTTGTCCCTTATATTATATGATGGTTGTACAATGATGAGTGTATAGGCTTCCTGTTATGCATCATTGATGATGATGTTTGCCATTACTATTATCTACCCCTTTTCCCCCTTTTTTTGCCTAAAGTGTCTCCTTTTAGAGCTTTTCGTACTTAGCTGGGTTTTCTTTTTCTTCCCTTTTTTGCCTAAGGTGTCTCCTTTTAGAGCTTTTCACACATTGCTAGGTTTTTTTTACAATGGTGGTTGATCTCAAAGAGAGAGCTCAGAGAGGATGGTAAGAACCATGGTCATATGATGAAGGATTATACGAAACATGCTTGATGTAATTCATGATGATAAAATGTGTTGCACTTTTCAAAGAGATTTTGCATAAATTGGCAATCATTCTCATTTCATTATAACCATTTAAGAAGAGCACAGGTGCATTCACATAAATTTTGAATTTGAGGTTACCCGTATCCTTAACTAGCCTTCTCAAGTTTCCTAGTTAATTATTTTCTTTCTTTCCCTAACTTTTGCTTGAGCTACTATTTTTAGATTTTCAACTTAATGGGAAGTCCATAGCTTTTGATTGAGCTTCCATTTTTAGGTTTTCAACTCAGTGGAATGATTTTTGTCTTGTGCCTTAAACGTAGTACTTCTTCAAATGGTCTATATTTACAAGTTTAGAGAATTCATTGCTTTCAAAATCCATCAGCTTGATTACTCCTTTTGATAGGACATGTTTGACTAGGTATGGACCTTCCTAGTTCAGTTTGAATTTCCCTCTAAGCTCTAGAAAGTTCTATTTTTTTTACTTTAGCACCCAGTCTCCTACTTTCACACTCTTGTGTTTTACTCTTTTGTTAAAGATCTTGGCTAGTTGAGCCTGATACAATTGTGTATGGTATAGAGCCTTGAGCCTCTGGCTGTCTAAGAGAGTGAGATTATCATGCCTCTATTAAGCCCACTGTACTTCTAGCAATTTAGATTTAATTGCTACTTAAAGAGACTTGATATTTATTTTGATTGGAAGAACTATTTCTGATCTATACACTAGTGAAAAAGGAGCTACTCCTATTAAAATTCTGATTATTGTTCGGTACCCCCAAAAGGCACGTGGCAATCTATCAGCCCAATCTTAGTAAGTTTGAGTCATATTTGACAAGATCTTTTTAATGTTCTTATTTATATCTTTGACGGCCCCATTCACTTGTGGTTGGTAAAGAGAAGATTTATGATGTTCCACCTTATAACTCCTTAGTAACTCTCTAACTTTCCCTTGGAATTAGACACCATTGTCAAAGATGATGTGATGGGGGATCCCATATTGATAGCACAAGTTTCTTTTGATGAACTTGGCCACTTGTTTAGCTTCTGTCCTTGCAAATGATTCTGCTTTAACCCATTCTATAAAGTAGTTCACTACCACTAGGATGAACCTATGTCTGTTTGAGGCTATTAGGTGGATTTGCCTAATTATGTCTAGTCCCCATCCTAAGAAGGGCCATAGAGAGGAGATGTAGTGTAGTTTTATTAGGGGAAGGTGGCTGGCATTCCTATAGATTTGACACTTATGACATTTCATTATGAATTTGATGTAGTCTTCTATCATCATTATCTAGAAGAACCCTTATCTGATTAGCTTCTTAAACAGGATTGCTCCATTCATATGTGGACCACAAACATCCTCATGTACTTCTTCTATTACTCTTGTAGTGTCAATTTCATCTAGACATTAGAGTTGTAAACCATCTAAGGTTCTCCTATGTAACACACCCTGGTGTGATGTGAATTTTGATGCCAGTCATTGAATGATTGTTTTGTCTCTTTCATCTACTTGATCAAGATAGGCTTGTTCCTTCAGATATCTATGGATGTCATAGAACTAGGGCTTTCTAGCTACTTCTATCTTTGCTATTCTACCATCTTTATGACAAGGTTATCCCGATCTGAGTAGAATTAGGCTTTATAGGCATTTTGGATGGTCCTTCCCATACTGATGCTAGGTAAGCAAGTGCATCTACCATCTGATTATGATTCCTAGGGAGATGAATGAATCTGCATTTTTAGAAGGACATAGTGAGTAGCTTCAAGTGGTCTAGATAAGGCTTTAAGTGCTACTCTTCTTGTTCCCACTCTTCTATGGCAGTATTGATTACTAGCTTGGAATCTCTGAAGATTTTGACTTCTATGACATCTATGGCTATCAGTGCTTCTATTTTAAGTGTGCATGCCTCGTATTCTGCTTCATTATTTGTGACTCTGAACTCGAGCTTTTTAACAATTGGTACTACTTCACCTTCTAGAGATTATAGTATGACACTGATTCTTGCACCGAACTGATTGACTGCTCCATCAAAGTACATATGCCATCCTTGGATCTTAATGGCTGAGTTGAGGGCATCCAAAAAGTCTAGTTGGATTTCTCCTAAGTCTGGAATGGGGTTGAGAGCTAGAAATTCAGCCATTGCTCTCCCTTTTACTACCTTTTTAGTTAGATATTGCACATCGAATTCTATTAGCAGTATGAGCCACTTAGCAAGTTTCCCCACTAGAGGGGGGGGCTTTGTAGAGGTACTTCATTAGGTCTATTTTAGACACGGCCTGAATTCTGTAGGATTGAAAGTAGTGTTTGAGTTTCTTTATTGCCCACACCATTGCCAAGCATATATATTCGACTTGGTTGTCTTCTCCTTATATGGCAGCATCTTCTTACTCAAGTAGTAGACTATATGTTCTACTTTCATTTCTCCCTCCTGGGCTAACATTGCACCGATTGCATTCCCTTCGTTGCCTAGATATAGGGTTAGAGGTATCCCTAGTTTAGGTGGTCTTAGAACTGATGGGTTAGCTAGGTAGCTTATGATATTGTCAAATGCTAGTTGACATTGTTCATTCCATTCAATCGACTGATATTTTCTGAGTAGCTTGAAAATTAGTTCACATACTGTAGTCAACTTAATGATGAATCTACTGATGAACTATAGTCTCCCTAGAAACCCTTTGATTTCTTTCTCTATTTTTGGCACTTGCATCTCTCTGATGGCTTATTTGGATCCATTTCAGTCCCATTCTATCTAATAACATACCCCAACATCTTTCTTAAAGACCCCGAATATGCATTTCTTTGGATTTAGCCTGAGACTGTACTTTTTGACCCTTCTGAGGAACTTTTCGAGATTATAGGGGTGTTCTTCCTTAGTTCTTGACTTGACCATCATGTTGTTGATGTATACCTCCACTTCTTTGGGTATCATGTCATGTAACATTATAGTTGCCATTCTCTAGTAGGTTTACCCCACATTTTTTAGTCCAAAAGGCATTACTCTAAAGTAGTAAGTACCCCATTCTATTATGAAAATTGTCTTTGCTTTATTAATAATGGCCATTAAGATCTAATTGTACCCAGAGAATCCATCTATGAAGGAGTACATTGCATATATGGCAGTGTTGTCAACCAGTATGTCTATATGGGGTAGTGGGAAATCATCCTTTGCGATCTCTATAGTTGATGCAGATTCTAACCCTTTCGTCTTTCCTTGATATTAGCACCACATTTGCTAACCATTATGGATAGTCCACTATCTCTAGGAATTTTTCCTTGATTTGTTTCTCGATATCTTCTTTAACTAGTTAGGCCCATTCTAGTTTCTTTCACTAGTTAGGCCCATTCTAGTATGAGTCTTCTCAGTTTCTGCTTTACGGCTTTGCACCCATCTTTGGTAAACAATAAAGTGTTGAGTAATGTCTTTATCAAAACCAGGCATATAGTCATATATCTAGGCAAATACTTTTGAATATTTTAATAATATTTTTTCAATTTGTCTCCTCTCTTTAGGTTAACATCTTTAGAATATATAGAATGCATAGTTTAGATTTTGTGCTAATGTTAAATGATTCAGTGCATGTGGGATGAATGTTAAATATGCTAATGTTTTTATCAATGCAATGCATACTACCATTAGGAAAGACATTAAATAAGTAAGCAAACTCAGATTTCATTGCATTAATTTTAGAGTTCATTACATCATTATTTTCAAACAAAGCAAAAGTATAGAGATCATCATTAGTAATGTCTTTGAACAAGATGTCATCAATTCTCAATTCGAGGATAGCAGTAACTTAGGCATGATTGATAGCTTCACTCTATGATTTTATCTCTAAGTTTTTCATTAGCTCATAGATGTCATTCTCGATGATCATGTCTAGTCAGTATTTCTCCTTGAGGGTGTCATTAAAGATCTTAAAACCCTATTTCTTCATTTCGTTGCTCATCCATTCCTCAGCTTATCCTTAATAGACTTGGTTTGAGCTTTCAACCATAATAGAGGTTGATTTCTTAGCCCTAGTATCCTTTTTAGGATTGTACCCTAGACCATTTCTATTAGTTTATTCTTGAAAGTCAGGGAATTATGTGACTTCAATGTTTCTTCCTTTTAATCCTGTTACAAGTAGATATTGCATCTTCTTCATTATAACAACAACTTTAGGATTGATATGACCATCACTAATCACAGAAACCTGGAATCCTAGTGGGACCACATTTAGACAGGCAATAATATTATTTGTTTCAACAAGGATGGTAATAACCTTTCCATTCAGAGGGAACTTAATCTTCTGATGCATAGTGGAAGGTATGCCCCCTAATGGGTGGAACTAAGGTCTTCCTAATAGTAGAACCAAAGTCATAAGGATGTCTAAGATGGTAAATTCTATTAATGATTTGATATCTCCTGCCATAACTACTGCTTTAAAAGTGTCAATGACTGGCTTCTTTAAATCATCATAGGCTCGTATAACTACGTTGGATTCTTCTAGGTTTTCAACATTCATCCCGAACTTATGTAGCAACCTCAGAGGGAAAACATTAATGGTAGACCTGTCACCTACCATAACACATGGGTTTTCTTAGTCCTGATGATTACTTGTATGAAAAGAGGACGATTGTGGACCCTTCCCTCGAGAGGTAAATCTTCGTCTGAAAAGGTGATTACATTAGAAGGAGCTTTCATTAGAGAGGCCATCATCTCTCAAGATGAGGCATAAATGGCAATATTTGCTTCATCTAGTGCTCTGACTAGGCATCATTGTGCTTATTAAAGGCCATGAGTAGGTCTTAAATACTGGCTTGTGCCTGAGTTGCTTGAGCTGTTTGAGGATAGTGTCTTCCTCTTTGACAAGAGGTTGATATACTCGCCTATTGTGAGTTACATGATTAACTACTACTGAGGGCTTCTCAACTATTTGCTTATCTACTTTTGTATTACTAGTCTAGTCCCAGATAATGATTTTAGAATCATCAAAGTCATATCATATGACTATCCCCATGACTTACAAGTTCCAAAGCTGAATAATGTTGACCATCCCATCTTCATTGTCAAATTCTTCTCCCCATCCTAAAGGTACTATGTCTTCTAAGAGTGTATGGGTAGCAGGAGGTGTTGTGTGTGTGGCTTTATAGTCGAACTTCCTAGATGGCTAGCCCAGTAAATCCTATACTTCATAGTTGCTACTAAGATTTTTGTCTATTTTTGAATAGGGACAATCAGTTACTTCATTATTCATAGGGAGAGCTATATCCTTGGCTCTTTTTTGCATCATCAAGTGGGAAAGGAATTTTTGAGGCATTGGAATGTAATTAAAGGTAGAAGGCATTGCTCATCATCACTAGAGTCATGAGGCTCAAGAATGGGATTTGAGGGTTTGTCCTTTGAGGGTTCATCTTGGGTTTCTTGTATAGTTTGGATTGACAGTTCAATCAGGTATTCTGGTAGATTGGAGGAGATTATGTTGATGGTTGGTAAAGGCATATTTTGATAGTTTAAGAGAGGATTGGTCTTAATACTGGGTCATTTTTCTGGATCATCAATTTTTCTAGAGTCAATGAGGTCTTAGATTGCATTTTAAAGAGTTCTACATGTATCAGTAGTATGGCCAGGCATCTGGTGAAAGTGGTATAACAAGTTTGGTTAATATGTGGTAGTGGGTTTAAAAGAGGCCTAGGCTCTTATGGCTATAGGAGGTTCTTTTGTTGAAGCCTCTGGAATATTTTGGATAATGGGAGGTTAAAGTTTAAGAATTTTCTTAGTGGTGATGACATTAATAGATAGTGAGCTATAGGTGTTGGGTTGGATCATGTTTATTTCTCTAGCTCGGGTGAAGGTGTTTTGGATGTTTGGTTAAGTATTGCAATGAAAAGTGTTTCTGGCTTACTAAGGTTCTTTATCCTCAATTTTGATCCCAACGTGATGGAGAGCTGTGAAGTCAGGATAGTGAGCAAAGAGCAAATATTTTCTGAAGTATGGTAGTGCCCCTTTGATTATCAGCTCTATTTGTTCATCCTTAAAAGGACGGTTTCTCATCTTGACTGCCTTTCCTTGCTATTTGGTGACATAATCAGAGAAAGCTTCACTAGGTTTTTACCTTATGGTCTTAAGGTCCCTTTGAGTGATGTCTAACTGAGTATTGTATTCATACTACTTGATAAACTTCTGAGTTAGTAGTAGCCAATCGCTTTTTATTTCATCTTCAAGGTTAAAGAACCATGCCCTCAGTCCTTCCTCTAATGATGTGAAGAAGAATCGAATAATTTATGATTCTATAAGCTTTATGGTAGCCATTAAGGCAACAAATTACCTTAGATGGACCCTTGAATCTCCTATCAAACTTAGCAAAGTTTGGTAACTTAAAATCATCTAGAAGTGGCTCATCTTTGAACAGTACTAGGTCAATGAAGCTTTTAGAGCCATGAGTTCCCTTATGTTTGAAGATGAATTCCAATTGAGCCATCCTATTGGCTAATAGTTCGACCTCCCTTATCAATTCAGGCTTGGTCATGTTAGTAATTTTTACATCTTTTAGTGCATTCTTGAGATCTTGGCAGTAGCCATTGTCATCATATGCTTGAACTAGAGTGTAGGGAATTCCTTTTGACTTATCTACCCTCTGGTGAATAGATGCAGAGGCTTCACTCAATGGTGTGCTATTCCTATCTTGGGCACTTTTGGCTTTGATTTGGGCTTGGAGGATTTCAACTATGGTGCCATCAGTGAGTAACTTTTTGATCCCCTCTTTTAGCTTATCTTCAAATTGTTGACATAAGGTATCTTCTTGGTCACTCATATTTGAATGTCACATTCCTATACATTTATTAGGGTTAGCTAAATGAATGATGCATGACGTGTGCCTACAAAAGAAAAGGGTGAGCATGTATGCATGGAGTGGATATAAAAATCCTATGATAAAAAAATGAATATTCTGATAAGAAACAGTGGTTAGTACATGCTATCTATATGTATGTGATGTATGCATGATTAAAGCTAGTTAGTTTTCCTACACAGTGAATAAACCAATCACAAGCAAGCTCTTGTTTCTAACCTTATTTCTCCATGAGGTCATTCAATCTTCTTCCTAGGTGGGTTTTAAACATATAGTCATCAAGGGACTATGGTTCCGCTCTCAAAACTAGGCTTTTTTGATTTATGTTGATCAGAACCAAAGGGTAAACTGAGGAACGATACTCAAATGTGCTTAAGGTAATCACATGATGTCAATGTGATGGTCAATTATCATGCTTCAAATGATGTGCAGAGCCCGTATATGCCCATATGCATAAGGCCAAGGTTAATTAAAGGGAGTTCAAGTTTTTGCCCCCACATCAATATTCGATGTGTTTATTGTGAGTCATGAAAGTATCATTTGATAGTTTACAGTTTTATTTTACTAATATAAAGGTCCATAATCTAGTTGGGTTCCTAACCCATTCATTTGATTTGATAAGGATAAATGGATGACATCTCATAGGTTCCATCATCGAGGGATGTTATTATTTATTCATTTGCATAGATTATTCAAGCTGAGGTACATAATTCTCATCATTCCTCATGCTTCAGGCTCACACAAAGTATATGAGAATCACGTGGTCCTGAGCATAAATTTTCTATAAAAACTAACATTATGACATCATTTAATGATAGACACTAGGAGGGTCATGTCATTTATAAATATAAGGTCAAATGGATAATGTTAGGATGAGGATAGCATGCATAGCTTGGTGGAATCCTAGTGGATGCTGCTATTGGCTTATCTACATGAGCTAAGACAGGGTGAAAGGTTAAGGGTCCCTTTAGCGAGAATTCCCCTATATGACTAGGTTTATGAACTTCAGTCAGTGAGTCTAGCATTCTTTTGATAACTTAGTGGCTCCTTTAAGGACTTGTGTTACAGACTCTAGTTAGATAAGTCTGACGAATGCACGAGCAAAGACTAAAAGTGATAATATTGTATCTTCATCGCCTCGTGACTTGAGTGGAATCATGGTAGCGATGTCATTTAATATTATCAAGGCTTTTAGGGACAATAAATACAATGGTGAGGGACTCTATACAATTAAGTATTGCATAATGAGAAATAGTCATTTTCAAGTTAATCCCTCTTACTTAGAAGTCCTTAGTGGAGTCACCATTGTGAGCGACTTGTTATTTATTTAGGACATGTAGTGGGATATGATTTCATGGGACATGGCAACTTTACCGAATAAGGACAAATGATTGGTCTCAAGGGGATGAGACACTTCTGATTTTATGGAGTCACCACTCGATTTTTAGAAAATTAGGAAAAGAAAGGGACAACATTGGGTCACACAGCGAGTATTGTCCCCAACAGAGATTTTCAAATTTAAGGGATCACATCAACTTTTTGACTATTTCTCATTATATGATATTCAGTGTATAGCCACCACAACACCTTAGTTTTGATAATGACAATTTGTATAGCATTACGTAGTACATTAAATAGTATAAGATAATAAAGCTGAAAAATTTTATTTCATTACTTTCTTGATAAAATATATATGAAAAAGGAAAGATTGTGGAAAGATAAATCTAATATGATTGATCTGAAAGGATAACACGACCATTTATATAGCTTGCTCGATGAATGATATGATGATTATGCTTGCAGTGATTATTTATGGTATGATGATGTATGATGATAATATAAAGGATGCATGAGGCTATCACTAGATTGAGAGCATTATAACTCTATCTTGGGACATGAACTTTTTTAAGTTATTGATATTTATAGTGTGATTTCATGATTTCATAAATAGAGGATGCAGAATGATGATGTGAAATTAGCATAATAAAGCATATCTTATTCATATAGCATACAAGATTACTAGTCTCATCACACGAGCACAATAATATTCCTAAATACTAGTGATAGTAAAATAAAATGTAATACGATAATATAAACATGCAAAATAATTATTTGGTCCTCAAACTCGACTAAGCTTGTGTGAGCTTTGAAGTTTTAGCTTCAAGAGATTATTAAGCTTTCCTCGTCAAGAGGTTCAAAATGGCAACAGAATAATACTAGATTATATAAATTTAAAGCATGCTTTGACAAAGATGAGGCTTGTTTTGGTAGAAAAGGGATCTAATAACTTAAAGGAAACGCTGTGGGAGAGCAAAAACCATAGGGAAAGGGGTCTTTAATCAAACCAATTTTTAAGTGTGTGTGTGTATTTCCACTTGCTCCTTAATCCAAAATGGGATGTGAAGGGATCTATTTATAAGGAAAATTGGGAGAATAGGGTGGTAGGGGCATGGTCATACATGTATAATGAGGATTTTGCACATGGCCATGCCAAGTGCACATGGTCGCACACAATGTGCGCATGGTCAAGCGCTAGGTACGTGGCCACATGTACACATGTGTGCTTTCATGCACACTTTGATGCTTTATGCACACTTTGCGGGTTTTATGCGCACCATTCTAGGGCTAGTTCCTAAGATTTTTGGGTCTTTCGAATGCATTTTTGGGGTCCATTTTGCCAAATTCAGCCTCAATTTTAGTACATGACACCTAAGGGCATTTACGTGTACTTCTGAGTGATATGCGTTGATACTCAAGTTATGTTGGACCACTTCCAAAGGTTTTGGAGCCTTTCGAAAATGTTTTCAAAGTCTATTTTGTCAAAATCAATTTTCATATTTCATGAAGCTGGGCCCCGGTCTAGCAAAATGTACATCGACCCAACGAGTTGAGTATTATAAGAGTAGTTTTCTCGAAATAAACCTCTCATCATTCTGATAATTCATATTTCACAAAGTTAGAGTGTAACTTAGTGGCTCAGTGATTGATTTTGCACACTAGTGGGGTCAATTAGGTTTTTTAAGGTTACACACTTCATAGGTGTTATGAACAAGCATACTCTAGTAATCTCGAGGATTTGTTTCATCATTGGACCTTTTTGGAGGTATAACAATGTGTTTATCATATTGATAAATATGAGAGCATGAATATAGACATTATATATGAGATGTATTTTCTATAAACTTCTTTGTACACTAATGAGTTACTTATACAAATTGTATACTACTATGTCAAGTTGTATGCTTGTGATGTCATGGATGATGTCATGAGTTGCTTGCATATATATATATATATATATATATATATATATATATATATATATATATATATATATATATATATACAACTTTGTTAATCTTAGTTTATATTAAACAACCTTTAATTCTCTATAATTAAGGTTCTTAAGTACAAGTTATTTAAGGGTCTTATTGGAAATTAGAGTTTTCCTTTGCTTGATTTATGTACGATCTTTTGCAAGGTTATCAAGATTGAATAAGAGTTGGTACAAGTTAACCATATTCGAATTATGTAACCTTTTGTTTCTATTGAAGCAATGGGTTTAGCTCCATTAACACAACTTATCCTTAATTATCCTTGGGCTAGATTTCAAAGTTGGATGCACATTTTTATCTTTGTTATAGGAAGGGTTCATATCAACTTTAAATATCTTTAAATCTTCTAAAATCATTTAGACTTATTGACTCTAAAATAGAAGCTAATCCAAAAATTAGTCCAAATTAAACTAATTAATTTTAAAATATGAAATTAAACTAATTATCTTGAATTCTTCATTATTCAACTCCATCCTTGCACTTGAATCCCTTTTAGGGTTCATATCATTCCCTCCCTCTTAAAGATGATTTGTCCTTAAATCATATCTATCTTTTAAAGTTGATAAATTCATAAATCCTCTAGGATCAAACATAAACTCTTAGATTGAAATCCTCTACATTGAAGTAATAATCTACATAACAACTTGAACTTGATTACACACTTGGAATATAGAACTTGTATTCACGAACATGTAAGAATTAAATACTTATTGGTTCCTTCTAAATTTGAAACATGAATATCTTAAGTTCTTCTTGCTAAGAATGAAGACTCTATAGATTCCTTTAAAGAAATAAAATATTATAGCTCTTTCTTATAGCTCATGCTAGGAATGAAATCTTTAAAAGTATTATTGGCCTTGTAATGCATTTTAACAACATCATCAAATGGATTTTTATATGGCTTTAAAGTCTGCAAAACAACTTTCAAAACACTAAAAAAAGAAAGATTAAAGTTGTTAGTACAATCTTAATGAATAACCATTGCCATTTCCTTCATAATGTCCTTAATCTATAGTTTCCTCTTTTATGCACAAACTTCTAAATTTTCCTCTTCATATTGCTTATACTCTTAATGATCATAATATGCACTCTTAATAACTGCTTGACTAGTTAATCCTTCTACAAGATCACTAGATTGCTAAAAAATTTATAAGCATTCATTATTAGTTTTAATGACATGAAAATTTTCCTTAAAATCTCTTTCAAAGATCTGCAATTTCTTATTAATTTCTTTGCTAAGCTATACATACTTTCCATTATCTTTAACTTCTTATGATATTTCATTAAGGCTTTTAGCATTATTTTGCTCTAACACCTCCATAATTTCTTCATTAACTATATTCTCTTTAAAACCATTGTTCACACTTTCTTCATTCACCAAAACATGAATGTTTTCATCCTTTCAATAAACTAATCATCTACTTCAATGCATAATTATTCTTTATATTTCTCACCTTGCTCACTTAACCCATTTTCGACACTTAACTCACTCAACTTAGTTTTAACACCCAACTCTCTCTTTTCTTTTCTTTCATCTTCATAGGTTTTCCTATCCAAAGTTTTCCAACATGAAGATTGAATCTCTTTATTTTATTGATTGATGCTCAAGTCTTTAAAAATTAACTTTGTAGGTAAGGTTTCAAGTTGGCACTTTTTACCTTTATTCTTCTCCCTAACGTGTCTCTCAACCACTTCAATTACTTTAATATACCTAGAATCTTATTTCATCCTTGAAAGTGATTATGCAAATCCTTATAATAATGATGACACAAATCTCTTTTGCATGATAACCTTGATCTCTTGCCATGTAGAGATAGATTCTTCTTCACAATGCCTTATTGAGACCACTAGTTAATTCCACCACACTAATACATAGCCTATAAATGTAGTGATTACAAGCTTGACTTTCTTTTCCTTAGAGTAGTTATGGCAATTAAACACAAAATCTACCTTCTTTTCTCATGCTAGATATGCTTCTTGATCACTTTGCCATGGAAATTAGGTATCTTCATCTTTACACTCCCAAGGTTGTTATCTTACTTATTATGTCCTTAAATGCTCTCATTAATAAACTCATAATCATCATCATGCCATCTCCCTCTATGAATTTGTCTAGGTGTGATTTAAGTCGTATTATTGGTGTTATTGGTGGTGGTTGTAACTTAACTTTGCTCTAACCTACCTATTTGCTCTCGAACCTTTTAATGGTTGTTTAACAATTAAATCATTTGTTCTTGCATCACCTTTATAAAGAGCTAAAGGAATCGATTACACATACCATAATAAGAATAGAAGCATGGTGTGAGCATAAAACTAGTTAGGATAAATTTTAAAAAATTTTCCTAATGTGTAACTTTTGCATGAATGCAAGAATTCCAAAACTACCATGATCACAACACATTAGATTTACACAACTAATTACTTGCATGCTTAATGGATAACATAAATTAAAGATTCATAAAATAGCCAAACACAACATATGGCATAAGACCTACATCTATAATTTAATAACACTTTCAAACTCCAAATGTCGGAAGGACTCTCGATAAGCTTTACGAAATGGTTAATGCAAATTTATAAGCTCCTAGCTCCCTAAGTGTGAAGCCTTTAACTTGAAACACACAAGCAGCACTAGAATGACTCCAAGCTTTGATGGACCTCTACCTTCAAGCTCCTCCTTGGTAGTGACCTGAAAGCTTGCTAGAGTTCCTCTCTTTGTTTGGATAATGTAAGACTTCTTGTCTCCTTTGGATGTAGCCTTCACTTGCATAACTCTTGTACAAAGGATGATGACAATTGACTTATGAAGAAAAATAACTCTTGTATCTTTTACTCACTCACTCACAATCACTTAGAAGAAAAATGAAGAAAAAGACTCAACTATTGTTTTCTTTCTTCATATTTTTCTCTCTAATGTAAATGGTAAGTTTTTTGTTAAGTGCAAATAATATCCACTAACTTTGTGTATTTATGTAAGAGACTAATTTGCATATGTAAAGACTCTCCACTAACTTAAGCCTGAGTGTAAGATAAGCAATCTTATGCATGTGCTTACGTTTTCACTTTGAGGATAAAATAAGCTAACTCATGCATGCAAAGATTGACCACTAACTAAAGGTTCATGCTTATAACACCTAGCCATGGTGTCACTCATACAATCATATTTCATGGAAAGCACATGCTTAGGTGGACACATTGCAAGCATGATCATCACATGATCAAGCTTATATGGCATCTCTTTTAGTAAGTGGGCTTTACACTTATTTAACTTTTAAATGAGCCCATCTCTACAACATCCACTAATTAGTCTTATAAGCTTTATTTAACACTTAAAGAAAGCCCATATTAATAATACACCTAATTGTCCAAGCCCATGCATCATCCATTAAGTTACATATACATGGCCCATCTTATGGTCTATATCCAAACTAATATTTTTGAAAAATACCAATTGGTCCTTAAAATTAATATCACAAATTAAATTAAGTCCAAATTAATATTTAATACTCTTAACCTTTGAATTAGATTTCGGCATATGCTAGATTCAAGCACAAGTGAAAATCTAATTCAATTAATTTAATTAATTAATTAAACACTTTAATTAATAATTAAATTTATTATTATCATTATTAGTGCTACTTTTATATGTGTGACTTACTGGGTTCAAGTCCATATGGCAATGGAAATAAATAATATTAACTTTTAATATTATTAGAAACTCTTTCCTAGCTACATGTGAAAATCCCAATTAATCACATTTAGTTTTCTATAAGTTGTGAGTAACCCCCAATATAGATGTCAAACTACCCAATTGAAAATAAATGCTTTTTGTAAATTCATAAGAACTATAGAACATAATTACCATGCACTCAATGTCCCTTCATTTAAAGATCCCGACATCGGCTAGAGTTATGGTTAGTCAAACTCCAATTGCCTTAATCGTATGACCTCATCTTGAGTTCAATTCTCAATAAAACATGACTTCTACTAGAAACACTTTCTAGTGGTGAAAACTTTTTTCGATTAAATCAAGTTTTACCTGGTTAGGTACTTATTCATCTAGAACAAGTTAGATAGTATAGGATCTTATCTCAGTTCACTCTAGGTAATGAATTCCATCTTGGCCGATAACTCATCCCTATATATAACTGACTAGAGCCATCACATGCCATATAGCCATACATGGCTAGCACATGTATTCGGTAATAAACTCTAACCACCCATATATGTCCGATTATGTTGCCTCAGGTCAAAGGACCATATGCACTATCATGTCCAAGAAAGTGATTGTTGAAAAAAGTGAATTTCCACACAATTATTTATTTTACGTCACTGTTTGATCCACCCATCATATGAGTATCCACATGTGTATTTTAATATCTCATGTTAAGTAACATGAGATTCACTACCTTTCACATTGATGTCATATACCGATTAAGGAAAATAGACAGAGGTGATAGTCTATGGATTAATATTATCCATTTGTTAATCCTACGACTATGAACATTTTATAGCATATGTACTAAAAGAATTTGTCACTCATATTATTAACTTTTGATAATAAACTCTTTTAACATAGTGTTAAATGGTAAATACTCAAATAAAGAAACACTTTATTTAAATTAATATTTTATTGTCATAGGGATAAAAGTACAATGTCATTTATATTACAAGAATTGGCACTAGGGCACATCTATACTAACAAGAGCTTCCATTCAGGATTTATCTCAACGTCTTTTAGATCTGCCATGTTATAAATAAAGAAAGAAAAAAATGCACAAGTAACACTCCCTTACATGTTTACACTCAAAAAGTTAATGTCATTTAATGCTCGTGTTTCACTTAATTAGGCTTTACCCTCTTATGAGCTCACCACTCGCCTTTTACCTCTCAAATTCCTTTCTTATAGTTCTTATGGAACTTAAGTTATTAATTATCAAATTAAGCTCAATACAAAATAAACAAAGCAAAATTAAACTCATATTTGACTATAAAAGCCAAAGAAAATATAACAAAAAAAGATAATATCCAAACAAGATAAAAATAAAAAAATTTAGAATAAGTGTTTAAACTACCCCAAACACAACTTAAGAACAAGATTAGAATATTCAAAATTGAAATAAGGCAAAGGTATGAAATTTAGAATCAAAACAATAAATTGGAATGGTTTTAGGCCAAATTAAATTCAAATATGATAAATTCAACTTTTTTATCACAATTCAAAACTTTTTTTTCTTTTCCTTTCTTTTTATATAATAGATGCTAAAACAGCCAAATTAAGAAAAAAAAACTCAAATTGATATGTATTTGTGACAAACAAGACTCTTAAGCTGCAAAATAACAAGATTAGATACAAATTATTTTTATTTTTTTTGCTTTAATAACTAGAAACATAGTGGAACATGAAGAAAAGAATGAAATTGACTTAAGATAACAAAAAAAATGAATTTGAACTCTAGGATCATAAAGAAAACATATTAATATCAAATAAAACACAAGAATGAATGAAATAAGAAATAATGATTTTTTTGGTTGTTTTTCAATTAAATGCAAACAACAAAGAAAAGAAAAGATATGTGCTTTATTAATGAGCTAAAGCTTTGATACCAAATGATATGAATGTGGTTAACTTGTACCAAACCCATATTCATTCTTAATAACCTTGCCAAGGATCGTTCATAAATCAAGTAAAGGAAAACTCTAATTCCAACAATACCCTTAAATAAGTTGTTTTTAAGAACCTTAATTATAAAGAATTAAAAGTTATTTAATATAAATCTAAGATTAACAAAGTCAATTTTAAGTCTAAATTAAAACTATGTTTGAATGCACTAAGCCTTCACTTTATAAATTCACTAAGTTCTTTTAAGAATAAAAGAAAAGGACTTTAACCTTATAAGAATTCATATTTAATTGATAAAACTTCATTAAAATTTGTGCTACATTGCTATGGCCTTTTATATAGGCATGTAAACATCCTAATCCTTAAAGGAATAAATTTTCTTACTTATTCCTAAAAACTCCTATAAAGGAAAATCCTTAACTAAAAAGGATTCCTTCAAAAATATGACAATTAATGATAATTAATGACAATTAAGCATTGAAAAGTCAAATTGACAACTCATGATAATTAAGTTTTGAAGTATGTCATGTCACATGTCATGTAGGATGTTGACTCATTGAATTTGACTTGTTAACTCTTTGACTTTAACTTGTTGACTTTGACTTGGAATATCCTTGAATCTTCTTAAATCTTTTAAAATCTTCTTGGATTTTCCTTATTGACTCCAAAATAGAAAATAAGCCAAAAATTAGTCCAAATCAAGCTAATTAATTTTGAAATATGAAATTAAACTAATTAACTTGAATTCTTCATTATTCGGCTTCATGCTTGCACTTGAATCCCTTTTAGGGTTCATATCATTACGTGTATTTATCATATTGATAAATATGAGAAGATGAATATAGACATTATATATGAGATGTATTTTCTAAAAACTTTTTTGTACACTAGTGAGTTATTTATACACATTATGTACTTAATATGTCAAGTTGCATGCTTGTGAAGTCATGGATGATGTCATGAGGTGTTTGCTATATATATATATATACATACATACATACTTAAGAAATGTTTTATGTTTTAATGGTTAGACACATCAAAAATAGAAACAACATCTATTAAACACAAACCTAAAGTATTCTTGCAAAAGATTAAGTTAGTGCAAGATTTGTGAGGTCAATTGAGAGAAGACTTGCAACTAATCAAAGAATGAAGGTGATCTAATGGAGTTTTGGTGTTTCAAGCTAGAGGCTTTTCATTTGCAAGGGTAGAGCATTTAATTTAAAAGTTAAACCTAAAACATTAAAAACTTGTAGATCATAACTATTGTGTTCTTCATCAAACTAAAAGTTTGTAAGTTTTCTTAAATGTAGAGTTTCTTAGGTTGATGATTATATATGTTGCTTTGTAATTTTGTTATATGAAATATGCAAAATGGATCCTCAGAAATAGAATTCTTCATGTCATAAAGGGTTATATAAGTAAATTTTTTAAAATTTTACCTTACTTAGACTTGTGTTCACCACATATGTTTCTAATGTTTAAGTTACATAACTGATTTCGTCACCACCACCATAGCCTCTTAACACTACGACTACATTATTGCTGCTCATCACTGTCACCACCTTCGTCGCCACAACCTCCACCACCACCATCATAACATACACTACCTCCACAATCACAACAACTTTCACCACCTCTGCTACTACCGCTACCACTATAATGTCGTAACTTCAAATTGAAATTAATAAATTATGCATGATTTAAAATTTTTTATAAAATAAATAAATTCAAAATTTATTATCATTTGAATTACAATTATTATTATTATATTAAATAAAAATATTATAAAAAATTTATATTTTTTTATAAAAATATAAAAAAGTGACAAAATACAAAATAACAAAAATTGATTTTCTATTTTGTATTAAAAAAAAACTAAAAAAATAAAAAATACATTTAGAAACTAAACAAACCCTCGAATTTTTTTTTTCTATTTTTACCTAGAAACTTCTGCCTCTCTTCACTGTTTTTCTCTCCTCCCCATTTTGGTCACCATATATATATATATATATATGTTTATTTATTTATTTCTTCTTCAGCCCTCCTCCTCGTTGCTGATAATCTCGACCACCATCTCAGGGTCCGTGTTTTTTTTTTTGTCCTTCTTTTTTTCTTTTCCTCTTCACAGTCTCTCTGGTGTTTTTGTTTTCTTCTCATCCACCAGCTGTTATCATCAAGGATATCATCACCGGACTGCTATTACGACCACACCGCCCTGTAGCTATATCAACAACACTCTGTCTGTCATCTATTATAACATGCTTGTGCAAGATTGTTATCTTGTTTTTATTTTATATTCGAAATGAGTAATTTTAATTTTCGTTATTTCCCCCTTTTATCAATTTGTTGGTGAAGTATCAGACTTTTATTTGATGGGGAGTTATGTTTCTGGGATTTTCTTGTAATTCTTGGCGGGGTATGCTAAATTGTTTATTGTTTTCTGGTTTCTTGTTATTCTTGTGTCTAATTGATGGGTTCTTGGTGCTGTATTTGATGATTGCATTGATGAGTTTTTTCACTTAAAAAATGATGCAAAACAATAAGGATTGGGTTCGTTTAACAATTACGTAGATTAGGATAAGGTGTTGTTTTCCTAATATGTAATAATATAAGGGGAAGTAATTGAGACTTTTGTTTGTTCACATGCCGGAGGATTTTGTGACAACAGTTGTTGAAGATCATGAGACAGCGTGCTGGGGTTGTGGGCTACGCCTACTTCTTCCATCTTACGCACCTGTTTTCAAGTGTGGTTGGTGTGGAGCAATAACAAATCAAAATGAAAGGAAATGTGAGGATAAGTGCTTTTGGTGGAGGCGATTGCGTGACCGTTGCTTTGTATGTGTGCTCTTCAGCTTCATGGTTTTCATAATATGTATGTCTTTTTTTACTTCAGACTTCATAATTCATCCATCTTCTCTCTCCCTCGCCCTCTCTTTTAGTTCCCCCCTAAATGTGATAATATCAAGTGTGTGCCAACTGCCATTTACTTCAAACTGTTGTTTTAACAAATTTCTCACTATTCTTCGAATTCCAATTATAGGGAATTTGCAAACTATTGAAAAAAAATTGTTGTGCTGATTGCCAAATATCTGAGTAACGTAATCCTTCTAATAAACAATAATTATCGGTGTCATACTAATATGTTGCATAGATAGTTAAATTAATATTTACAAGGACTTGGACTTATTTGCTATTTTTCTTAAACAAAGTCTCAATAGTGGCAGTTGTAGTTGTTTTCGCTGCAAAATTTGTCTGCGGTACCCATGCCTTAAAACCATGCAATCAACAAAGACTTCTTTCAGCATTATCTAAAATTTCGTAAGTCTTTATCTCATCTCAATTGATTTTCTGAACATGCAGGTGGCGGTGTGTGGGCAGCATATCCTGTTGTTTTCTCCATTGGAAAGTTCTGTGGGATTTTCCACTCAGTCGTAACAGTTATCTTGTCCACAACTACCATTTCGATGTTTAGTCTTGCGGCCTTTAGATGTGCTGGAGCACCGCCTATCATACAGTGGGGTAGCTGCCCAGTCGTGGGAAAAGGTTTACTAGAAAATTACACATTCTGTCACTATTGTTCAAAGCCAAAGTCACCTAGAAGCCACCATTGTCGTTCTTGTGGGATGTGTATATTTGACATGGATCATCACTGCCCCTTTGTAAGTGTTCTTATATTATACTGCTAACTTTTAGAAATAACAAGTTTCATAACAAATCTCTATTACTGAAGCTTAGTGTATGTATATATATATATGTATGTATATCCATATTGACCATTATTCTTATTAAATCATAAAAATTCTAGCTCAACTCAACTAAGTATGCATTGTTATTATTTACTTTATTGACACTTTAAGCTTTTAGGAAATATGATGTCAACTTATAAAGTTTTTCAACACTCATAGTCTTCTCTATTATTATATATAGACTTTGTGCACTATAGGCTTGGAGATAGATTCTCTTTTTGTGTGTGTAGCATGTGAATGTGATTTTATTTTGACCTTTTTTCCAGAGATATACTTATGTTTTCCTACTGTTTTTATTGATGAGCATTCTAGGATTTCCATTCACATGTTAATTGTTATCAATCGCTCTTAAGCATATAAAAAGTTCAAAAAAATGATGCTAATGACATTTTAAATTCAATGTCTTTATATCTTCTTTATATTCAATTTAACTATTTTCTTTCTAGTTTCATTCTTATTTTTGTCTTTTTTTTTTTAAAATTTCAATTTAAACCATGTAATAGGTTAAAAATAAAAGTTAAAGATGCAAAACTTTAGAAATAGAAGTTAAAAGTGTGAAATAGATTGAAACAAAAGTTCAAGGGTGCCACAGACTTCTGAATAGAGATTAGAGGCGACACATGTATCTGGGCTTTTTGTTTTGAGCGTGCAGATTTTGGTATGATATGAGAGGAAAAATATTGTCTTTTGCTGAGTGGATAATGCATGCTGGTTAGAAATTAAAATGATTGACTCTACAAATTTGATCCAGTAAGGTGAAAGCCCAATAAATATAAAATATTGAATTGCATATCTATTCGGCGGTACTGTTTCAGTAAATTTTCTTTAATAAATGTAGTTTTTATTTAGAAAGATGCATTTCAGTGCAGACTTATTTCAGTCTTCAATTTTAGTAACATATTACATAAGTAAAAATATAGATACATTGTATGAACTTGAATCAATCTTTATTATTATTATTATATTATTATTATTATTATTATTATTAGCTGAGTTAATGAAAAGTTAATAGATTGTTAATCAAATATTAATGCTCAAAGTTTGTGTTGGAAAAACTTCTTTACAATTATCAAAGTCTTACAAATTAACCTTAATTAGAACCAATTATATAATAAATGATTTTGGCTAGAATAAGCTTAGAGGCGGAACTAGGACCTTGAGTCAAGGGGGGCTAAGGTTTTTTGATTACCAAACTAATTGAATGAATTTATTAGTAAAAAATTTGCATCACTATCTATAAACTAGTATTACAATATATCAAATTTATTAAGTACAAAAAATGGTTCATAAAAAAATTTATTAAAATATTCAATATATTAATAATAACCATATAATAGTGATTGAATCTTGTATACAGAAAAAAATAGTCACTAAAGAGTTAAAAAGAAAAAAAGATAATTTTTTAATGTTAATGAGATATTGAGATGTATATCTTATATCATATGTGAAGTATATTCATTTTGAAGTACATATAAAAATAGAGTTGAGTTTAGGTGGAAAATTGAAGAATTTTGACCATATAGAAGAAGAAAGAGAAGCAGGGAAAAAAAAAAGAGAGAGACAAAAACGTGAAAGAATGAAAGAAAATGAAAGAGAAAAAAGCAGTAGGTTGTGAAGAGTTCTTTTTTTTTTTTTTTTAGTTTTGTAAAGTTAAAATGAAAAGATTGCTATCCAATTGAAGGGAGGCACGTGTGTGTGTGTATATATCTATGTATATATATATATATATATATATATATATATATATCTATATATGAAAATTTTTAAATTTGCACCCCTACCTTCTATAGTTGTTCAGCCCCTAAGTAAGCTGAGGTACTGAAGCCTAAATGGATGTGCAAAACAGAATGGAGGGCTAACTCTAGTTTGGAAAGGAATGCCTCAACCATTATACGGCCAGAATAGGATGAAATTGACTACTATTTATGGAATGCAAATTTTCAATTATTATGATAAAATTTGTGCCTTATTCACCTCTTGATGGCATCTAAATCTCTTTTTCTTATATATATATATTTTGCAGAACTGTTTACTGTAGAATTTCTTTTTCTTTGTCATACTAAGCATTCCATTCAGTTACTATTTAAGATGAAAATTAGCTAGAACATGGTTGTATGCTGATAACAGTACAACTAATTTTAAAATCTTTGGCAGATCGGGAATTGTGTTGGTGCAGCAAATCACCGGCATTTCATTTTCTTCCTTATTTCAGCAGTCATCAGCACAATATATGTTTCAATCATGTCTGCTTTTGTGTTGATGCATGTATGGCCGCCATTACGGCCCAGATCTCTGGGCTATTTAAGTGGGATGAACATTTATGCAGCTTTGAGAATTTTGAAAGATGCTGTTATTGCATTGCTAAGTTCCACAATGTTTCTTTCCCCAAGAGGACTTGTCCTTATTTACCTCTTTTTTGCCAGTGTATCGGTGGAGATAGGGTTAAGTGTGCTTCTATGGCAGCAACTTTGTTACATATACCAGGGTACAACTTATTTAAGTCACTTAAGTTCTCAGGGAAGTGATGATGTTGGAGTAAAAGACTGCAAAAATCTGTTTCGTTTCTTTGATTGCCCATATTTTGTTTCAAGATGCTTGCCCAATGTTTGGAATTCTCCTAAAAGACACGAGAAGTGAAATAAATGGTTAAAGGATAACATTGTTGTTTTTCCTTGCAAATTTGAAGTCTGTGTCACTCTAGCTTTTCATGCTAAAAACTTGATCTCTTATGTTGTTAACAGTCTTAAGCATCATCCAGTTACATGGAGGCTTTTGCAAATTTGATATGATGACAGAGTGAAAGATGGAGAAAACCAAGTGGCAGTATTCTGTGTTTGGTTATCCTCGCTGTTTCCTGATACTGATGGAGAAACAGCAATGTTGGGACTTAAGAAATTTTGTGCTTTATTTCTACATTGTGGGAGATGCTTCGGTCAAATTACAGGGGTAAGTGTGCATTAGTTTATTGGTTATCTTTCCATTCTTTGGCCCTAGAATGGATTACTTTGTGAGGCAGGAAATGCTTGGCAAGAATACGGGTGCTATTATATTTGATACGAGCTTTGCAGGATTAGCAAATATAGAATCACGATCTCTCTCAATTGCTGCCTTCTTGATGTTGTATTTGACTTCTTATTCATTTATAATGTGCTAGTGGCAAGGATATTATCATCTAGTACAATCATGTGCTCCTATCACTGCACAGGATTCATAACATGCGTGAAATGAAATGGTGGTGATAAGAGGGCAATCCTGTGTTGTAGCTTTACAAAATCGGGCATTTTGTGGTTGGAAGCTGAGGCAGTGACGCTGTTGAAGGACGGGGGGAATGGTACGCCACCATTTGGTAGCAAACCTGTCCCATGGGTAGAATGAATATTGCAAGAGCAAAATGAGCCATTAAAATAGATGACTTGAAAGTGGAAGTGCAAAGCTGGAGTGTGATATTTACATTATAATTGATTGAAGGTCTTTAACGGGAAATTAAATAAAATATAATACGAACAAGCTGAATAAATATATGGTCTTTGGACCAGCCAACAAGCAAAGGTTAGGATTTAGACAAGGCCTATAATTGTTAGTGTCTGCCAAAAACGAAAGACATTACAAGTGTTACTCGCAATAACATTTAAAAAATTCTTGAAAACCGCTGAGAATTGTACGAAGGTCATACAATTTCAATTTTGTGTAGACCGTATTGGCTGTATAAATTCAAATAAGTATATCTAACCCAATTATAATCCAATAAAGCACGTAACGAAATATGTGGTCCTGAAATAAATTAAATATCTTGCATATTTCTCGTACTGCCAATCAATTATTAAAAAAAAAAAAAGATCAGATAAGCTTATATCATCATATCCATGCGGATATGATGCCTGCTTCTGGTGTGTAGGAAGAGAACAGGAGAAGAGATGTCAAAAGTAGGGCATTTTTTATCATCCGTTAGAACCATCAAAAGCATCCCCAGCTTGTATTCAGCAAAATTTGGTTCTCCTACTGCCAGAACTGTTGTTGTTTCCAGAAGAAAAGACTTCACAATGGTAATACTACACTAGTTGATCTCTTCCACTTTTCAAAGCAATTAGCAGAGCTGCTATTATTATTGGTTATTCATGCATTGTCTTTTTCAGTTTGATGTAAGTTACAATCTGCTTGTAGTGGTACAAAGCTATTTGCTTGTAAGTTACAATCTGCTTGTAAGTTAAGAAGAGTGAGTGCCGGGTTCCAATTGGTCCTTGGTATTTATTTGGTTGGCTGTGTTACTGAACAACTTAAATTTGTGCTCTCTCTGATGACAGATAACCAAAAAAAGTTTCAGAACTCCTCGGCCGCTGATCACAATATCCACAGCTGATGGGAGATGGCATGGGCATTGGAATTCTGAATACCTGCTCTCCCTTAAAGACCTGCAGTTGGAAGATTTGATTGAAGACGAACAAAAAGATGCTGAGGTTTCCATCAGTCTCAGCATCCAAAAGGTCATATTTCTAAACACTTCTTTGAGGAAGTTGAAACACACTTCGAATGCAAGGACTTTCTTCTCTTATATTTATTAGCATTTTAAAATCAGAGCATGTTTCTCTAGCAGCATGCCAGTTTTGGTTTCTCAGTGGATGGAAGGATCATCACATCTTTCACCAGAAAATGTAGCAACTGTTTTTCTCCATACTGCAGAGAGGTTTGAATTGGGCTCTCTATGTATTTTTTACTCGTTTTATGCTTTGGAATTAGATGTCACCTAAATCATCAAAAAATTTGGTGTACATGCGAGGCCATACTCAGGGTGTGGACAAAGATTTCCTATAAATGAGACTGATTATTGATTGCTTGCTTATATTGTACTTATTTAACTGTAAACTTCAAGTTTCTGATTTCTCATGTCAGATTGATACCAACTTTAATGTCTGGGTTCTTCCACCCAACAAAGACAATGGTGCAACCCATCTACCAGAAATAGGCGGCGATGATCCATCATTAAGTTCCTTAAACCATGATTTTTTTTTCTTTTCTTTTTCTCTGTCAAACATGAAAATTAACACTGCTTGCCATTAATATTGCAGGTCATATATGTTAAGCCAGGACATGGGGCTGATCTTGATTCATTAGTACAAGATACAATCAGGCTTACAATCTCTGTCAAGGTATCTATCAATAAACCCATAAAAGAAATTGTAAAAAAATTCGTATCATATTGCAGCACCCTACAGCTAAATTTGTAATTATGCAGGACACTTGTTCGGAGTCTTGTGAGAAATCTGAACCCACATTGCAATGTAAGTTTTCTTGAGCGGACTTCTTATAGACAATAAGTGTAAAGCTCTAACTGGCAATTACTAAAGTTTAACGGTTTCCTATTTTACTCGCAGATATTGGGGGAAAGAATGCAGCTTCCATTGACAAGAGGTGGTCTAGACTCTTGGAGCTGAAGAAAGCAACTCTATGAAAAAATGCATACAACATATATACACGCTTTTGCTTTGTTTGTACATGTAGAGTAAATTATTTTCTGGACTTATACGTCTATAACCCATTCCATTTAAAGAGATTGGTAGAATCAGAGTTGTTTATTGAAGCTTTAATGAATATTTATACACATAGTAGATACAACTAAGGAAGTTACAACAGAATTATCTTATCCTAATATACAAATGAAATCACATATTTGAATTGAGGATCTAATATTCTTCAACACGGCCCCACAAGTTAAAGATCCATATTGGTGATCTTTAACTTGTCCCGTAGAAGAAGAAAACGCTGTTTGGAAAGAGATTTAGTAAGCTAGTTGGTCATAGGTAGAAATGTGAAACACTTGAAGTTGATGGCTTTGAACCTAGTCACGGACAAAATGAACATCAATTTCAACGTGCTTCATTAGTGTATTATGAACATGATTCATTGTTAAACTGGTAGCACCAAGATTATCACAAAACAAGTGAGGAAAATGAATATGAATACCGATTTCTTGAAGCAAGTTGCTTAGCCATGAAATCTCAGTTGTAGTTGTGGCTAAAGCTCAGTACTCAGCATTTCGACACAGATTATTACCAAGAAAAAGTAATTAATCTGTGGTTGATTTGTACGACCATCAATATTACCAGCCCAATCTGACTTCGAATAAGTAGTAAGAAGAGAAGTGGAAGATGGTGTGAAGGGAAGTCCATGAAATGTTGTACCCTTCAAATATCACAAGATGCATTTAACAACTTGCCAGTGTGTGTAATTAGGACTATGCATGAATTGACCGACTTTGTTAACAACATAGGATATATTTGGATGCATCAAAGATAAATACTGTAACCCACCAACAATACTGCAATACAGAGAGACATCTTTGAATAGATCACCATGATGATTGGACAATATACCACTGTGACTAAAAGGAGTAGAATAGCATTGGCTAAAGATTTATCAGCTTTGGAGAAAAGATCCTGTATGTACTTCGATTGCATGAAGAGTAATCCTTTAGAATCCCAAATGGCCTCCATTCCTAAAAAAATAAGAAAGACGACTAATATCCTTCAACGAAAATTGTTTACCCAAAGCTTGAATGAGGTCTGTAAGAAGAGAATTATTATTGCCAGTGAGGAGGATATCATCCACATATATCAAGCAAAAGAGAGTGGAAGAATGACGATGATAGATAAATAGAGAGGAATCAGCTTTGGATTGTTGAAATCCAAAGGACAGTAAAGAGGTAGCAAGACATTAAAACCATTGCCATGGACTAGCCGTAACCTATAAAGAGATTTCTTTAAATTACGCACATAATCAGGATGGTCTTTATCTTTAAAACCTAATGGTTGCACCGTAAAAACATCTTCATCAAGGTTGCGACGAAGATAGCATTATAGATCTCAAGTTGTCAGACATTCCAATGAGATGAAATAGCAATGCTCAGAATCAACCGGATGGTGGTGGGTGTTATCACTGGAGAAAATGGTTTTAGGAAATCAACTCCAGGTTGTTAATTGTAACCTTTAGCTATGAGACGGGCTTTGTAACGATCAATGATACCATTTGGATGCTGTTAGATGCAAAAGATCCATTTTCAGCCAATCAAATAAGATGAATGTGGAGGCACCAAGGTCCAGGTTCCATTCTGCAAAAAAGCATTAATCTCATCTTGCATTACGACTTACCATTCAGGTTACTTTATGGCTTGAGAAAAGCAAGTGGGAGTGAGAGGAAAGGTTTGTGGTTGTTGAGCAAGAAAAGATTTAGCTTTAATCATCAGCTGTTGTTGTAAGGGATAATAACTATTTTGATATCCAAACTTTTCAAAATTTTATAATTGAGTATGCTGGAGATAGGATGGTCAAGCGTGCATTCAAAATTTTAATAACTTTGAAATTGTTTATTTTTAAGATCTTAATGAACACATTACTATGCCACAAAGTCATAGTATAGAGAGGATGAGTCGCCACCAAGAGTAATAACTGGAACAATTTGATTGGAGGTACTCGATTATCTAAAAGAAAGTTAGCATCATAATCAGGAGATTTTAGAAATAGAATACTAACTTTTCTTAGTCTCGTGTTCATTTAAAATTAATTTACAAATTAATACTTTATTCTCTAATTACATGCAATTTTATTAAGCCCTATTTGAACATTCATTTAACCCTAAGACATCTAGTCAATAAAAACACACATAAAAATGCATTCAAGTGCGTTGTCCCTAAGTATAAACTAAGTTAATTTTAATGAAAGTTAACTATATTTATATTTTTTATTTACAAGTGAAATGGACTAAAGATGGACCTACATTTTAATTAGTGAGCTTAAGTTTACTTGTTTCAATTATCTACAGGGAATGAGCTTAAGTCTATAAAATTTTAAAGGAAAAGTTAAATTAGTGAGCCTAAGTCTAACTTGATTTTATTTTAAATGAAATGTGGGTCTAAGTCTACTTATTTTAAAAGTAATGAAATGAAATGGGTTGAACTAAATCTAAATAAATTTTAATTAACTAAAAAATGGGCTTAAAGTCTAATTAACTTAAAATGGGTCTACATTGATTTTAATTAATTAATTAACTTAAATCATTTATAAATCTATTTTAAGTGAATTGAATATAATCATGGGCTTGGGGCCCAAAATGATGGAAACATAAAAAACAAGTTTAAAACAAATAAAAAAAAATTAAATGTACATTTTTCATGATTTTCTAAAAACCCTAAATCAGTTTCATGAACCCTAATTAACTACTGCCATCATTGATTTTAATGAGGTTTTACCAAGTGAAACTCTAATCACTAATCAATTTTAGTGCAGAGAATTAGAACTCCATTATTTTCCACTATTGGGGCTACTACAACCTACAATAAAATGAAAATTAATTACAACCCATAAACAATAAATGAACAAATAACTCAAAGAAAAAATAAAAAAATCTAAATCCTACGGGAGTTTTACAGACTTTAATCCATGACATTCTATGGATTCTTCAATAGTTATTGTCAAGAAAAAATCACATATCTCTAACCTTCCCTTTAGGGCACCACACGACATCAATCAAAATAAACAAAAAATAATTAAAAAAATTAATCAGTAATGAATAAATAAAAATAAAATAAAGTAAAATTAAAATAAAGGAAAAGAAAAAAAAAAGAAAAGAGTAGAAGATATTATGTAGATGCAGTTAGATGGCCTCTCAGACTGTGATTTTTACCGTTTAGAATTGGCTCTAAATGACTCTTTCATGATCTCTAGACTAAAATAGAATGCAGTTTTATTTGGTCTTTTAGGGTTAAAAATAAAAAGTGAGCAACTGAAATTTTTGGCCTCCTATAAATAACTAGGTTTTACAAACTCCACAAATAAAGAAAAAATCTTCGTTGCTTTTAATAAAAATCAATCTCAAACCTTTTTTAATAATTTTTCTCAAAAAAGACAAAGAATAAGAAAAAGAAGAAGAAGAAAACCACCCAAAAAAAAACCCCCTTTTGCAGACTTCTCCCTCGGTTTTTAAAGTCAGGGAGCCAACCTCTTTGATGCTAACACATGATTTAGTTGCTTAGCATGCGTTTGAGATTTTGATTTTTGAAAACATAGATAGGATAAGATTTATTTTAAACTAAGTCTGGAGACTTCTTTAAACACATAGAGCAAGGCATGTGTATTAATTATGTCTAATTAACTAATCAGAAGAGAGAAAAAGATCGAATTTACGAAAAAAGGAAAAAATCAGCATAATGTCGATTGGCATTAGGCCAAATGTTGATGGGCAATCAGCTAATGCAGCTGAATGCCGATTGGCATTTGACGTACCAACTCAAATTTCTAAAAAAACCCTAAAACTTGATTTTTTTTAATTTAAAACCTAAAACTTATAATTCTTGCATTTAAGCTTTAAAACATTACAATCTAATCCTTTAAATCATAAAATATTGACACTAGAGATCAATTTCTCGATTGATTTCATCATAGGAGCTTTTGTCACCCACATACACAATTGCATCGCAGAATTGGGTGCTTACAGTTGTCCCCCTTTATCGTTATTTGCTTGATAAATTGTAGTAAAGCAATAGAAGCACACAATTTCGATAGAAAGAAATTGGGACACTTAATTGTATCCTAATTAACAGATTGATGCTCAAATTACTATGCAATTTTAAGCAAGATGTAATTTTTAACAAGTTTCACTATATTTCTTGTGGAACGTGTAATGAACTTTATGCAAATGAGTTTTGCTATATTCCCAATGGGACATTTAGCGGTAACAAATTGAAAGTTTGTTATAGTTCTTGTGGAATGTCTAGCAATGATGAATTAAAAATCTGCTATAATTCTTGTGGAACGTCTAGCAATAATGAATTTTATTATATTCCCTATGGGAGGTTTAATAATGCACACTATATTCCTTATAGGATGTCTAGTGATAATGAGTTTTGTTATATTCCTTGTGGGATGCCTAACGATGTACACTATATTCCTTGTAGGATGTCTAGTGACAATGAGTTTCATTATATTCCTTGTGGGACATCTAACAAAATGTATGCAATGAAGCTTGTTATGTAGGGCGTCTAGCAAAAATGATGAAAAGTGTGCTATAGTTCCTATGGAACGTTTAGCAATTTAAAATCCGATATATTCCCTATGGGATGTTTAACGACATCACCATAACTATCGTGTAGTGTATGGTGGTAAACGTCTGAAAAAAGGTCATGTTATAACCGCTCTTGAAGCATATAACATATGGAATTTGAAATTCATGTTATGACTATTGTGCAACACATAACATGATAATTTTGAAAATTTATGTTTTAGTTACTGTGTAACATAAAACAAATTTTGACATTTAATTGAAATGATGCATGTGGAAATGCAAAATTGAATTCTGTAATTTTATTTTGTATTATGTACTTGACAAAGAATTCAAAATCACAAACTGGTTGTAGATTAATAATTCAATGAATTATTAATTTGATGAAATGAATGTCATGATTTAATTAGGAATGAATTCCCAATCAGAATGCAATTATAGACCAAATTGCAATAAGAAAACTTGGATCCATATGAAAATAAAAGTAATGGACCAAAGTGGATATTTTCTACTTTATATATTCCTTCCTTTTTGTATATCTCATTCATTCCTCATTTTATTTTCTTTCCTTGCATGGATTTTCATTTCTTAATTTCTTGATCATCTAATGTCTGATCTGCAATCTGTTTGATCATATGGTTAACCCATAACACATAGTACATAATAGAGTAGACATTCCAGCAGACCCAGCTATTCAACCTCTTTGTTTTCCTCAGAACAACATTAGACTTCAAAAAGACTCTTATATTCTTCCTTTGACTTACTTACACCTCCATAGGTGTACTGATGTTGGTAATGAGGTAACGTTTCCTCATTTCTGCTTATTCCAGAAAAAAACTGTCTATAAAGCTAGTAGTCAATATAAATTTCAAACTACAAACTAGTATGAACATTATTCAAACTAGATTAGAAATTGATCAAAGAAATGCATGAAAACTCTTGTCACATAGTATTTTGGCTCAAGGTATACTGTATAACTAATCAAATATGTGAAAAACAGTGTCAAAAGGTCAAAATTTAGTTTGTATGCAAAGTTGGATCGACATTTGCTCAAATGTCGATCGACATTTGAAATTTTTTAAAATTTTTTAATAATTAATTAATTAATTCAATTTTATTGATTTATTTGTTCTGTCTTCTGAATCCTTGAATTTCATCCAATGAGCGATGAAATTCATAGGCTCTTTTCACATAGCTTGAGAATTCTTTCACGAGCTACTAGATAATGTAGCATAACTAATATGGGTTCCAAGTTTAGACATTTCATTGCTGAGCTTCCTTCAGCTTGAGGCAAGTCCGATCATTATTCTTTATTTACTCTGATTGAGCGATGGATGGACACTACCTATACTTTCCATACCTGTGTAGGCGAGCTGACTATTTCGCCTATGAATTTTTCTGCGATCACTAGGATTACTTTCGAAGGGACTCCCATTTACTTTGATATCAATTATTGTAGTCTCCCTAAGCATGCGAGGAGTCAGTATGTGCAAGATTTGATCGGGTTCACTCTGACGTGGAAGAATCAAAAGAATGTTCTCCTTTCATCATTAGTTGAAGGATTTAGATGCCTTCCTACCATCACTCCTCGTTAGATCACTCATAAGGTAAGGTGTCTCCTTCTAATACTGTTGGGTACGACCCTCTTTTGTGAGACTAATCATGAGGTTAGTATTGCTTTGCTTGGCCCACTCTGTGACTTGGGTCGCGTTGCCACACTTGAATGAGGATCTGCTGCACTTGTTTATCTTTACTATAGACTGGACACTATTTATAGAGGTGTTATCACAATGTGTGGCTTTTGACATGTCTTTTATGTACATCTTCTTTTCTCTACTTGTCACCATCCCTACTTTATATATGACTTGTTAACTTATTTATTTTTCTCTTTCATATCTGGAGTATAGAGATCGGGTTGATCAAGGGCTTCCCGTTTAGCTAGTGCCAGTAACACTTTTTAGACCTATCGTGATCAACTGAACACTGTTGAGTGGTACTTGGTAAAAAGCAAATTCATTAGTACTTCATTATTTAATGAAAATAAAAATCAATTAACATGATTTTGCATATTAATTCTGATTGGTTGGCGGGAGCTGATAATGTCTAGAGATACGACTTTATGGATGGTGTAGTACATCTTGAGTCTATAAGGGTTCTACTTCTGGATATGGTTATCGGATGTGGTATTTAGGAGAGCGAGTGCATCGTTGGTCTTTTAGACCTTCCCGATGTCGTATTCCATATGGTGTCCCTTCTTCTATGTTGTACAATTCTCATCTGACAGGTTCAGAGCTAACAGAGGCACTTCAAGGATATGATACTTTGACCTTCCTTGAGCGATCACGACATTACCAATAGTTCATTCATGAGCATCTCCCAGAGCAAATTCCTATTACCCGGCTGAGGTAATCTTTGATAATTTCTTATGTTCTTTTTCAGAATTCATGCTTCATTCATTTGTTATTCTCAGCTTGAGGAGATTGGCTCTCCTATTTATGAGGTGATGGAGGAGGAAACTGAGACTGCTTAGGGGACTGAGACCATTCCTAAGTCTGAGACTATTCTTGTTGCTGATATTGCTCTTGATTCTGAGGGTCCTAGGTCCGGACCTAGCCATGCACATTCTATTTAGCATATTGGGACTAGTCACGATGGGGCCTTTGCTGGTGTTACCCTTGGTGATGTTTCTCTCTTAGATAGGTCTATATTTTATTGGGATCCTACTGTTCAGACTCCAGTTAAGCAACATATGCATTTTGGCGAGGCTTAGCTTCCTAGTTTTTCCCCTATGGATACTTCTTATATGAATCCATTTGATTTATTTCCTATATAAATCTATATACTTCATACTAAAATTAGTAAAACTTTTATAAAATAGATTCCTCGGACATTGGCAGAGTACCTGTATGGACTTGCCTTATCTCAGAGATTATTCACTAAATAGGTTACATATAGTTTGAGGTTAAGCATATATAATAGGAGTGCAAATGTATGCATGTTATGTATGAAATGTACATGACATGTTATTTCCTATATGTATAGAGCTACTCTAGTGATCTGGAGCGTGAGATCGAGATGCTTCACCAACAACTTGTAGGTTTAGGCATTGATCCTTATAACATTGGGACTTCATTTATCAGACCTCTGGACACATTTCATCAAGATGATCCTACCATAGGGTAGAGCCCATGGCCGAATTCTAGAGCTCAGGATAACTAATCTAGGCTATCAGACTTTTCTATTATACTGTTATGTTCTGAATTTTATGTTGTTTGGATGCATTGTGTTAAACTAGTATGTGTCTTTATATGAATTCAAATTCCTTGAATTAGACTTAAGTAAATGGATAAAGATTTTAGATAATTAGACAATTAAATTATTTATCCTTTATTCATCATATATCCTGTCCATTTATCCTTATTATTTATCTATTATCCATTATCTCTATCGATTAAAGGAATCCTAATTCCATCCAAATTCAGCTTCTCCTGTTATTAAAAACTCAAAAGGGAACTAGTTTCACTATTCCTTTTCTTCATTCTCATCATGACTAAAGCTTCTCTCCAATTGATGAAGACGTTTCTCAAGAGCCTTAATGGTGATGATTGGAATAAGCTTAAACCCTTTCATATCAAACCCTTAAAATCTTTTCAACATCTGAAGATAAATGATAATTTCTTGCATGCTACTACAACATTTTAGAGTTCAAAGGATCATGTCTTCAGGTTCAATAGTCAAGAGCTGTGTCCTATGATTTAAGAGTTTGCTGCCATACTAGGGTACTCATTCGACTCTACTACTGTTATTGCCCCGCCTGACTTAGGTATGCAATTCCTAGATAGGTTTGTTGCTTTCTTTAATATGCCCCATGATGATATTTATCTTTTTTCTCATAACCCTGGGACTATCAATTTTTTTTCCTTAATTACTGCATGTGAAACCAAGGATAAGCGTAGTGCTGTTTAGACTAGAATTATTGCTTTCTGTCTTTACGCTTAATTTCTCTTAGTTTCTTCCCATGGGGATGTTGATACTAGGATCGGGGGTATCTTAGAACAAATAGAGATTGGAGCTGATCCTATACCTATTATTCTTACTGAGATCATTATTGGGCTAGATAACTTTAAGGTCCAATGTCGTCTTTCAGGCAGTTTAATTCTCTAAGTATGTAACCAAAACCTTTTTTTTTTTGCCTAAGCCGCCCTCTCAGGTTTTCAACTTAGCAAGCTTGCCCTAATTTTTGCCTAAGTTGCCAATTTGGGTTTTCAACTTAACAGGCTTTCATTTTGTTTATTTATTTCTGTATTTTGCATACTTGGTTATAAGAGAAGTTTAGCTTGCTTGTTGTTCCTACTAACTCTTTATTATATTAGCTTCGTCAACTGCAATCTCGCCCATTGAAGGTGATGAACATATATACTATAGACTAGTGGGTGAACTAGTTATAGGGCATTATAGACGTTGAGATTACATGGATCTGCCCTTGGTGGAAGCTGAAGTTTATGACCCTTGATCTATATGATCATTGTGTTCCCATCCCAGGATTGCATTTCTCAAATTTCTTTTCTCCTTCCTACCTTTGTCTTTAGTATGGCCGCCCACAACTCATAGTTATCATTCTGACTGACTTTAAAGGCTTCCCCCTCATACAAGATTTTTTTGACAGGGTAAAAAATTTATGGCCTCATAGGATTCTTAAGCAAAACATACACTTTGATGCTGATAGACCTACTAATGATAATTACAAGACTTGGGTATGGAGCCACCAGGATTCTTTAGATACAAGAGGACTTAATCTTTATATGATGAGTCATAAAAGAAGAAACAAAGACATCAATATGAATTGGTCTCATAGAGCTGATTATAAGCTTTCATGTTATGTTTTCCTTTCTAGTACTTATGCATTATAAATAATATAGAACATGCAATGCTAAAACAAAAATTCAATTTCAATATGGTTAATTAATTAGGACTAAAATGAGTACATTTGTTACATTACATGATATACCTCCTGTTATCAGCTAGTCTTTTCGAATTTTCTAATTGAATATTTTTCTCTCACTAATTTATTTGCCCTAATTTTTGCCTGACTAGCCCTTTACAGGTTTTCTAGCTAGTAGGACCATTTCTTTTATTTTTCCCTAATTTTTGCCTGTCCGCCCTTTATAGGTTTTTTTGAACAGTAGGAATGTCCTAACTTTTGCCTGACTAGCCTTTTCAGGTTTTCTAATCAACGAACTTTATTTTCTTTATATAACTTTTATTTTATTTTTTATAGGTAGTATTTCTTGAGGCAATCCATGTTAACAGGATCCATGAATTCATTTCCTTCCAAATATGATATCTTCACAGCTCCTTTAGGTAGAACCGATTTGACTAAATACGGTCCTTTCCAGTTTGGTTTGAACTTTCCTCTTAGATCAAATACCACTACTCTTGACTGTTTTAACACCATGTCCCCAACTTTTATCTTTCTAGGCTTAACCTTCTTGTTGAATGATCTTGCTATTCTCCTATGATATATCTGGGTGTGAAGTAAAGCATTCATCCTTTTCTCGTCTAGAGATACAAGGTAATCATATCTCTTTTTTGCCCATTCACTCTTAAGAGTTTTAGCTTCCATGACAACTCTTAAGGATTTGATCTCTATTTCTATAGGCAAGACTGTTTCACAACCATGCACTAACGAGAATGGAGTTTGGCTCGTGGCAATTCTAGCTGTAGTCCTATATCCCCATAAAGTGAATGAAAGAAACTTAGACCAATCTTTGTAAGTCTTGACCATTTTAGAGAGGGTTTTCTTAACATTTTTATTAGCTACTTCTACCGCTCCATTGGCTTGAGGATGATATGGTGAAGACTTAGGATGTTTGATTGCATACTTCTGTAATAATTCCATTATTTCTGCTCGAAATTAGAAACCATTATTTGTCACAATATGATATGGAACCCTGTATCTATAGATAAGGCTTTTCACGATGAACCATGCCATCTGTTTTTCTTTTATAGCATTAAAGGATTCATCCTCTACCCATATAGAGAATTAATCTATTGCCACGACTATGTACTTATGCCCATTTGATGTTGTTGGCCTTATTTCTTCTATAATATTAATCCCTCAAGCTATAAAGGGTTAGGGTGACGATAAACTATTTAGCACCGTAGGAGGTAAATGGTTACAATTCCCATAAATCTGACACTGATGACATTGCCTCACTATTCTGATACAACCCTTTTCCATAATCATCCAATAATACCCTTGCTTGAGTATCTTCTAGTTAGGATCATCCCATTCATGTGAGAACCACAAGCTCCTACATGAATTTCTTTCATTACCTCTTCAGCTTCATCTTTCTTGACACATTTGAGCTACATTCAATTTGACATTATTTTATATAATAATCCATCATGACTTGCATAGTTACGAGTAAGAACACGAAGAGCATATCTCTCTTTTGAGGTCGCTTCATCAGGATACTTTCTTTCTTCGATAAACCTCTAAATATCATAAAACAATGGCATCTCTTTAGGCCCTATTTTCATCATAAAAACCATCAATAAAGCTATCACAAATGGTAGTGACTAAATCTTGGGGTGGCTCCTTTTCAGGTGGCAAACACAATAACTCTTCAATAGCAGCATTACCCATTCTCTTAGCTGGCAGCTTCATCACTTCCTCTTTATTGTCTTTCACTAGGTTCTCCATAATCTGCTCCTTGAAGATCTCAAACCCAAGAACATCTCCTCCAGTAACATTGTTTGATTCCTTAGCTCCCAAATAGTATTTGCCTTCTCTTGGCCTAATGAAATTCTCACTTATCGGCCTAATTTTCTTTGAGAGCTTTCTTTACTTGTCATTAAACCTTTTTCTAGCTCTTTTTCTTATCAACTTTATTTCTTTAACATAACTAAACCAGTTGTGTTGCCTTGACTTTTGAACTCTATAAGACTAGGACTTCCTTGCTCATTCTTCCCTAACCCTTGCCCAAGTCGGTAATTCATACTCTCCATCATTTTTGCTACTCTTGGATCCATTTCAGTTTCATCAAATATCCTAGTAATCTGGAAACCAAGGGGTGCACACATTTTCTTCTATTTGTCTAATATGGCTGCTATAACAACATTGGTCCTAACTTTTATAGTCACAACCTCTCCTTTATAAGGGAATTTTATCTTTTGATGCACAGTTGAGGGTACCCATCCTAAGGCATGGAACCATGGTCTTCCTAATAATAAGGTATAAGTGATTGGAATATCCAGCATAGTAAACTCAATAGTTGATTCTACAGGTCCTATTTTAACTAGAGCTTGGAATGTCCCCTCTACATTCCTAGTACTGTCATTAAAGCTCTAATTATGAAGTTTGAATATGTTAGGTCATCAGCCTTCAAACCTAAATTGGGTAGGATTTTCAAGGGACATACGTTAATAGTAGATCCATCATCAACCATAGCAAAATTGGTTCTCACTCCCCTCACCTCAGCTAGGATAAATAATGCCTTATTATGGTTTCTTCCTTCCAAAGGTAGGCCATCATCTGAGAACATTATCAGCCCGTGTTTCTTTTCTGTCACCTTTGCCACGATAGCCTTAGGTGTGGTTGTTGTTTCAATGTTAATGTTTAATAGAGCTTTGACAAGTGCTCTTCTATGATTTCCGGAATGCATAAGTAATTCCTAAATGCTGACATTTGCCTTAGCCTTCTTCAGTTGTTCCAGAATTAGGTCTTCTTTCTGTTCTTCCTCTACTTTTATATCTTTTATTTCTTCTTTTTCTATGACTCTCTTAATTTTCTTTTTAGATGCTTTGTAGTTCTTTCCACTCCTAGTAACATGATTCACCTTAGGATCATCACTCCACACATCAAGACCACTCGAGTTTTCTTCATCAGAGTCATACCAAATGTCAATAACTCTAATGATTTGATCTCTTTTCCCATCTTTCTATAATTCCACCGTGCATGTTTCTTTCTCCTTTAAATCTTCCATATTGAGCTTGCCTAGGTGCTGACTTAATAGATCTTTAACTCCCTCTTGAGACTGTTTAGGAGCTAAAGGTCTTTTATCATCTCCAAACTTGTCACCCCATCCTGTGGATACAATCCCTTCAATTGGAATATCAGTTGAAGCAGGCTTAGAGTAGAATGCTCTATAATCAAACTTGCTTGAAGGTTGTCCCAATAAATCTCCTTTTTATGGTTGTTCAGGAGTTTTAGGTTCTTTCTCTACCTTCATTGGCCCATCATCAAACTCATCACCCTAACCTGAGGGCTCAATTGATGCAATGGGAATATTAGCAGAGGGTGGTTTGGAATATAACACTTTGTAATTGAATTTTTTTGAGGGTTGTCCTAGTAAATCCTTTACTCCTCTAGAGGTATCAAGAGATTCTTCATTGGCTATAGGGTTTAGGTTTTCAAAGGAGTTTAACACTTCTTCTTCACTAACTCTCGAGTTAATCATCATAATGGCCAGTGGTGGGACATTTTGATAGTCTAGAAAAGAGTTAGTTCTGATGTTTGGGTTGGAATTGAACTTTTCAAGGTGTATGATTTTTTAGAGTCCATTAGGTTTTGGATTTCATGTTTTAGGCAGATACAGTTGTTTATGGAATGGCCAGCAACGTAGTGGAATTTATAGTAATTGTTAGGGTCGTAGCCGGGGACATTTGGGTTTAGTGGTTTAGAAAAGGTTAAGGGTTGAAGCAGGCCTTTCTGGATTATCCTTTCTAGGACTTTGGAAGGTGGTTGGTTGAAGTTGGAGAATCTTTGAGATTTTCAAATTATGTGAACCTCCACAACTCAGCTAGTACTTCCTTGTTATGTGCCCTTAGTTGAGTAATTTTGGGGTTCGGTGTTTCTAGCATTTCTCTTCTTCTCACTCTCAATCTCTTCTTCTTGTAGACCATCATCATACAGGTCTATGAATATTTTGGGGTTGATAATCTACAATCTCTCGACCATATTAGGTGACACATTATAGATTATCATCCTAACCTGATCCTTCTTAGCCAGTTTGTTCTTGATTAGTCGTGTCTTGTTCATGAACTTATTAAGGAAATTAGAGAAGGATTCATTGGGTTTTTTCTTTGTCGGTTCTAAGTCTCTGATAGACACTTCCAATCTAGTGTTATAATCATATTGTTTCAAAAAAGCAGTACATAGTTCTTTTTAGTCAACCCAGACTGATCTTTCTAGTCCATGATATCAGTTTACAACCATTCCCTCTAGAGATAGTACAAACAGCCTAGCAACTACTGCTAATGGTGCCTTAGTAGTGCTCATGGTTATTGTATATTAGCTCAAATGAATCTTCAGATCTCCTCTCCCGTTAAATTTTTTATCTAAGGCATCTTGAATTTTTAAGGCAACTTATCTCCCTCCATTTGCAGTATGTCATTAAAGTCGAATGAGTATCCCATTCCTTGTCCTCTAATAAGCTCTTCCATCTTGGACATTTTTTGAGTCAGTGCTTGCATCTGCTTGGACTTATGATCTTATACCAATTCAAGTGATTCCCTATTCGCCTTCTCTACCATATAGTTCTCAATGTCCTCTAGTCTCACATAAGGAGCAGGTATAATTCTAGCAATAGGTTGCCCCCCAACATTGTTAGCAATAGGTGGAGTGCCAACAATAGGCATAGGAACCGCAGTAACATATGGAGCTCCTACAACAGGTGTTTATTCAACAACAACAGTAGGTGGTTGTTCAATAACAACAGTAGATGGTTGTTCAACAACAATAATAGGTGGTTGTTCAACAGTAGGTGGTGGTATAATAGCAGCGATAGGTGGCATCAGTGTAGCTAAAGCTTGTTTTAGTTCATCCTGTATTATAGCCCTCATGTCATCCATCAGAGCTCCTTTGATGTCTTCTAAGGTCCAGTTCCCTTGTTGTTATTCCATTTGTTCAAATTTAGATGAATTTAGTATAACTTCCAAGTAAAGTGGGTTGATAGGGCTTTTTTCCAATCTATCTAGTCTGTTCAGGATTTCCTTTGCTAAGGTTTTAGAACCCTAACTCGTTCTTCTTAGTCTACCACCTTTTCGTCCCTAAATATGAGAAGACCTTGGTGAATCTATGATGGCTACAAAACAAGGTCTTAGTATAATGGATGAAGTGCAAGTATGCATGATGCACATGCTATGTAACAAGCAACAAGTATCAATTAAGTGTACAACATACATCCTTCTAACCTTATTCCTCCTACACACGTGCTCAATGGCGAGTCTCTTGTCCTAGGATTTTTTTTATCTTGGTTTTAATATCAACGGGGGATATCAGGGATTGACATGCATGCCAAATCTCTCTCAAAGCAGTAAAGCATAGAAATAACATTTCTAGGTATAAAGGTCTATTCCAATCTTCATTACCCCAAGAGGCTTCAAAAGTATGGGCCTATGGTTTTATAGATAGAAATACCTTATGGTAATAAGCATAGAACAACATTTCTAAGTATAAAGGTCTAGCCCAATCTTTATTAGCCCAAGTGGGCTTTAAAAGTATGGGCCTAGGCTTTTATAGATAGAAATACCTTATGGAAAAAAATCATATAAGCAATTTGGGTAGATCCTAGGGGAAGTAACTAAGCCATTATATGTGGTTAGAGTTTGGTGAAAAGGTCAAGGTTCCCTTAGCAAGATGCCCTCCATTATGAATGTTGAGTTACAAGCCAAGGTTAGAGGGGCCCAACATCCTTTACCAACTTGAGAGAAGATTACCCCCCCTTTAGGACTTGGGTTGCAGACTTTAGTCAGATAAGCCCGATAATCTCTTTTGAACTGAGTTAAGGCTAAGAGTGATGGTTAGCCAATTTACAACTCCATGAAGCTAGTGGAATCATAAACCAACACCATCAGTTTAATAGGGACATGCAGAATGAATGCAAGAATGAAATAATAATCAATAAAATCATTCTAAAGAACACAAGTAGAATTAGTATCTTTTATCCCTAGTGGAGTCACCATTATAGATGGTAGGGTTTAGTGCGCACTTAAGATTTTAGCAATTATGACCCTGTTTAGGCTCAGGGCCTTAGGGAACACGCTACTATGCCACAAAGTCATAGCGTGGAGAAGAGGAGTTACCACCTATGGTAATAACTAGGATAATTCAATTGGTGGTACTCGATTCTCTAAAAGAAAGTTAGCACCATAACTAAGAGATTCTAGGAATAGAATATTAACTTCTCTTAGTCTCCTGTTTATTTAGAATTGCTTTATAAATTATTACTTCATTCTCTAATTACATGCAATTTTATTAAACCCTATTTGAACATCCATCTAACCCTAAGGCATCTAGTCAATAAAAAAACACATAAAAATGCATTCAAGCATGTCGTCCCTAAGTCTAAAATAAGTTAATTTTAATGAAAGTTAGCTAAATTTACATTTTTTATTTACAAGTGAAATGGAGTAAAGGTGGGCCTGCATTTTAATTAGTGAGCTTAAGTCTATTTATTTCAATTATCTATAGGGAATGGGCCTAAGTCTATAAAATTTTAAAGGAAAAGTTAAATTAGTGGGCCTAAGTCTACTTATGTTTATTTTAAGTGAAATGTAGGCCTAAGTCTACTTATTTTAAAGGTAATGAAATTAAATAGGTTGAGCTAAATCTAGATAAATTTTAATTAACTAAAAAATAGGCTTAAAGTCTAATTAATCTAAAATGGGCCTACATTGGTTTTAATTAATTAATTAACTTAAACCATTTATAAAACCTATTTAAAGTGAATTGGATGTAATTGTGGGCTAGGGGCCTAAAAGGATGGAAATATAAAAAACAAGCCCAAAAAAAATAAAAAAAAATCAAACATACATTTTTTTTTATGATTTTTAAAAAAATCCTAAATCAATTTTATGAACCTTAATTAACTACTACCATCATTGATTTTAATACGGTTTTACTAAGTGAAACCCTAATCACTAATGAATTTCAGTGCAGAGAATTAGAACTCCACTATTTCCCACTATTGGGGTTATTACAACCTACAGTAAAAAGAAAATTAATTACAACCCATAAGTAATAAATGAACAAATAACAAGAAGAAATAATAAAAAATCTAAATCATATAGGATTTTTGCAGACTTTAATCCATGGCATTCAATAGATTCTTCAATAGTTACTATCAAGAAAAAATCACATATCTCTAACCTCCCCTCCAGGGCACCACAGGAAATCAATTAAAACAAACAAAAAATAATAAAAAAATTAATCAGTAATGAATAAATAAAAATAAAATAAAGAAGTAAAATTAAAATAAAATAAAAGAAAAGAAAAGAAAAAAGTAGAAGATGTTGTGCAAATGCAGTTAGATGGCCCCTCAGACTGTAATTTTCACCATTTGGAATTGGCTCTGAATGACTCTTTCACGCTCTCTGGACTAAAATAGAACATAATTTTATTTGGTCTTTTAGGGTTAAAAATAAAAAGTGAGCAATTGAGATTTTTGGCCTCCTGTAAATAATTAGGTTTTACAGGCTCCAAAATAAAGAAAAAAAATCTTTGTTGCTTTTAAGAAAAATCAATCTCAAACCTTTTTTAATAATTTTTCTCAAAAAAGAAAAAGAATAAGAAGAAGAAGAAGACCACTCCAAAAAAAAACCCCCCCTCATGCAAACTTCTCCCTTGGCTCTTAAAGTCAAGGAGCCAATGTCTTTTACGTGAATGCATGATTTAGTTGCATAACACGTGTCTGAGATTTTAATTTTTAAAAATATAGATAGGATAGGATTTATTTTAAACTAAATCTGGAGACTTCTTTAAAACACACATAGTGAGGCACATGTCTTAATTACGTCTAATTAACCAATCAGATGTGAGAAAAAGACCAAATTTGCGAAAAAAAAAGGAAAAAAATCAGCGTAATGCCAATTGGCATTAGGCCAAATGCTGATCAACATTTGGCTAATGTCGATTAGCATTAGGCCAAATGCCAATTGATATTTGGCTGAATGCCGATTGACATTTGGCTTAATGTCGATTGACATTTGACTTGCCAACTCAAATTTCCAAAAAAAAAACCCTAAAACTTGATTTTTTTTCAATTTAAACCCTAAAACTTATAATTCTTGCATTTAAGCTTTAAAACATTACAATCTAATCTTTTAAATTGTGAAATATTGACACTAGAGATCAATTTCTTGATTAATTTCATCATAGGGGTTTTCGTCTGATGCATGCACAATTGCATCATGGAATTGAGTGCTTATAAAGTTTCCTAGCTTTTATTTATTATAATTAAGTGTGTGAACTTGGTAACAAATAATAATTCAATGTTTTTGTAGGTAACAAAATGACATGGCAATTTATAGACCCTAATATGTTACTAAATTGTTAGTGTCCTTATTAAATTGAATTAGCCACCATGAGTGTTTTCAACTACGTCATCTCTGGTTCTTGAAACATTGCAAGCACAACAACCTCCTTACTTGACTACTATCACGATGGGTGTAAGGAGTGGCTAAATAGTTATGTTAAGGGCGAGAATAGGAGAAATGAGATTTTAGTTAGAGTTTAGTGTTTAAAACACTCAATTGTTAAATTTAAAAAAGCACAAACACTAAATTTATCTTTATCCCTTGTTTTAATAGGTTTGAATATGAGGTATTGGTGTGGGAACTAGGTTGTGTGCTAGTGGGGTGAGATGAGGAACTTGGAGAAATTGTGAATGATAAGGATGGAATTAAAAAGAAATTTAAATTTGAATGGGATTATGGGGAAGAAGAAAACTTGAATTCAATTTGGATTTGGATGAGATGTCAAGAGACCTAAGTTGAGATTGCCTTAATCCTAAAATTCTAGGACCATTTTGTTACAAAGGAGAATTATATTGATGTAAATATTCAAGAATGAAAAATGTGCTACGAGTATCAGAAGTGGAATGTTCATTTAGAAAGCTAGGGGAAGCTCTTACTGCAAATGGAAAAACCTGCTTATAAAAAATGACATAATGAGAAATATAAACTTGATTAGTAATGAAATCAAGGCATTTTTAACCTTTATGAAATTTACTATAGCCAAGAAAGACATATCTTAGATCGACAATCCAATTTATGTTTTGAATATGATTTCAACCAAGGATAATATAGACAATTGGAAATTTGAAGATCATAATAATTGGGATGTTCATGAAATAAGGCTTTAAATGGGGTTATATAAAAATGATGATGAATTGGTAGTTTATTTATTAAGTAGACAGAATGTTCAAATGCATTGGTCCAAAATTGATAAGGAATAAAGGCATGATTATTGACTTTGCATGATCAATATTTAATTATCCTTGGTTTTGAGTTCAATAATCAATTTTAATCAACTAATATATGTGTTTAAGTGTTTAGGTTTAAGACTAAACTCATTGGGTGAAGTTATGAAACTTCAAACATTCCCAAAACGTGAAGGCAAGGATGCTCATGCGTGGCATCACGATCATGAGCATTCTCATAAGCCAAATAAGAGCCAAATTCATACCCTTCAGAGTTGTAGTGACCCTCATAGTCCTCCTCACTATCATGATCCTCACGATCAGGAGCATCCTAATTATGATTTGGAGCAAGAAAAACTCAAGTAAATAAAAGAGGTAGTGGCACTCATAGGAGTGGTTGAGACTGTTACAAGTTATACTAAGGTTATTAGTATAGGTGGTATGACCTTAAAGCCAATCACATATTTTGACATTGTAAATTCTCCCAAATGGAAATAAAATAATATTTTATTATCTAAAGTGTTTATTTAATTGAATATTTATCAATTAGTATACTATGAAATAAATTTATTATATAGACTTGATAGTATGAGCTATAAATTTATTTAGTACATATGCTATAAAATGTTCATAGTCGGTAAATTAATATTTGGGTAATATTAATTAGACTATGACCTCTATCAATTTTCCTTGATTACTATATGATACTAATAATGGGAGGTAGTGAGTCTCATGCTACTTGATATATGATATTAGAACAGACATGTGGATACTTATGTGATGATTGGATCAAATAGTGACATTAGATTTATGATCATATGGATATTCACTTATAGTCAATTATCACAATCTAGGTTATAATGGTGCATATAGTCCTTTAACTTTAGGTGAAATGGTCATCGACATTTGAGCGGTTAGGGTTTATTACCACTTACATACTTATGTTAATAACACATGGGTATAATGCATATGATGGCTCTAGTCAATTAAATATAAGGATAAGTGTCCAACCAAGATGGGATTCATTACCTGGAGTGAACTGGGATAAAATCCTATGCTATCTAAATTTTATCTTGATGAAAAAGTTCCTGGCTAGGACAAACATGACATAATTTGAAAGAGTTTCAATGCTAGAAAAAGTGTTTCTAGTATTTGTTATGTTTTGTTAAGAATTAGAACTTGAGATGAGGTCATATGATACATCTATTAGAGTTTGACAAAACCATGACTCTAGGCTATATCGCGATCTTTTAATGAAGGGATTTTAGTGCATAGTAATTATAACCAAAGGGTTTGTGTGAATCAATATATACATTCATTTTTAATTGTATAATTATGATATCGATGCTAGGGGTCACTCACAACTTATAAGAACTAAATGTGTATAATTGGAATTTTCACATTTAGATTGGAAAGAAGTTTCAAATAATATGAAGTGTTGATATTATTTTCTCATTGCCAATTAGACATGAACCCAGTAAGTCACACTTGAATGAGTTTTACTAAATCACCATCACTATTAATCTAATTATTGATTCTAGTGTTTGATAAATTAATTGAGATGAATGGAATTAGATTTATGTTTTAAGCAATGATTCTAGCATATCATGAAATCTAATTCAAGTAAGGGTTTAATTATTAATTTATAATAATTAATATGAGATATTAATTGAAGTATTAAATGAATAATATATTTTGTTTCTATTTTGTTTCAAGTTTGTGGCTGAGTATGCTTAAAATGGTGTGTTTATGTTTAGGACAACAAATCGCAAGCCTTGACTCACGCCCATGTATTAAGGTGTGTTTACTTCTATCCTAAGACATATATTGTTACGTACCCTAAGACACAATCGTGTATCATGGTGTGTCTACTTCTATTCTAATAAGTAGATTGTTACAGGCCTTAAGATACAACCGTGTCATAAGTTGTGTCAACATATGGACAATACATTTTTTCTTATTTTTTTCTTTAAAAATTGATTATTACATGCAAGGTTTGTAATAATAATTAATTTTATTATTTTGATATATAATTAAATATTAATTATATAGACTTAGGAAGTACTATTTGTCTTGGTAAGCCAAGGATTGAATGTAAATCACAAAAGTTGTGACTTGGATTTTCAAGTATTAAAGATTTTTTTCTTTTAGCTAAGTCCATTTTATAAATTGTTCTAAGAGTTGTAATAAGTTTAGGAAAGGTCCATGATCACTCCTTATTTGTGCATCCATTTTGTATGTTCTATGTATATATATAAGTATTGACTCTCCTTTAAAGTAATGACATGTAAAGTTTTAGACAAATATACTTTGACTATGGATACATAAGGGTGTGTATTTATGCTAAGAGATCTTTATAGAGTTCATTGTCAAGCATGAGATGTTGTGAATTTATAGACACACTACATGCCAAGAATGGTAAATAGGTGTACCTAAGGTTTCTGGTGTTCAAGTCTATATATTACATTAATTCGATGGTATGGACCTAACTAATATAATGAGACTAAGAATGGAAATTATGTGCATCTGAGGTCTCTAAGCATTAGGAGCTAAATTGATTGAACCTGACATGAGATATGATGAATAAGAGTTGCATTATGTGGGCTTCCATAAATAATGAAATTCATAGGTAACATGAGAAGTACACTAATGCAAGGGAAATCCTACTTCACCTACAAGAGTTATTTAGTGAACCAAGTAGGACTGCTAGATATAAGATATCTAAATGACTTTTTCATGCCAAAATGAAGGAAGGAGAGGATATTAGAGCTTATATAAACTTTATGGTTTATTTTATTAAGGAACTTAAGTGTCTAGATTTTATGATGGATGCTTAACTCCAAATGAATTTAATTTTACAATCCCATTTAGAGTCATTTGGGTAAACTATTGCCAATTTCCAAATGAATAAAATTGAGTGTACACTTGTGGAATTGCTAAACATGCTAGTGACGACCCAAAAGGCTATTCACAATGAAAAGGGGAAGGAAGTTACTTTAGTTGCCTCTTCTAGTGGGACTAAGAAGAATAAGGGTAACAAAAGCAAGAAAGCTAAGGAAAAAATTCCTAAAGCTTTAAGATATGTAAGCAAGAAAAAAGGGAAAAAAAGTTGAGAATAAAGGCAAAGGAAAGTGTTTCCATTGCTAAGGAGATTGTCATTAGAAGAGAAATTGTCCTAAGTTCCTTGAGTCAATCAAGACTAAAGGAAAGGACAGGACTAGAGAAGGTGAGACTTTCTCTAATTTATTTATTTCTAAATGTTCTAAGAGTTCATTTAATGTATGGGTATTGGATACCAATGCTAGTTATCACATATGTTCTTACTTGTAGGATCTAGCAAGTGAAAGAAGGTTGGAGTCAAATGATGTGACTTTAAAGCTTGGCGATGGAGTAAGTGTTACTGCCAAAGCTATGGGAACCACCTCTATTGACTTATATAATCATGTTTTGTTATTTAATAATTTTTTATATGTACTTAATGCTTAAAAAAATATGATCTTTATTTCTAGTTTGACTAGAAAAGGTTATAAGCTTTTATTTGAAAAAGATGTATGTACTATCTATTTTAATAATAGAATAGTAGGCTTGGGTTATATATTACATGGTGTTTATTATATTGATAATAAATCCAATAACAAACAATATCCAACCAACTTGAATGTTATGAATACAATGTTAATTGACAATACCTTTAATCCAAAATATTTATGGCACTTGAGATTAGCTCACATTATGGATGATAGAATCATAAAGTTGGAAAAATTAGGAATATTGAGTAATCTTGAATCCTCAACCAATCCAACTTATGAAGTTTGTATCTAAGGTAAGATAACCCAGTCACCATTTATTGGACAAATGAAAAGAGCTAAAGAAATTTTAGAAATAAAACGTAGTGATATATGTGGACCACTTAATCAAATGGCAAGGTGAGTTCTACTACTTCATTACCTTTATAGCTGATCTATCAAGGTATGGACACTTATATTTAATGAAATATAAAAGTAAATCCTTTGAAAAGTTCAAGGAATTTAAATTCTAAGTAGAGAACCAAACTAGGAAAAGTATTAAAATCCTATGAATAGATCGAGGAGGTGAATACTTAAGTACACATTTTATTGAGTTCCTTAAGGAACATGGCATTATTTCACAACTAACTCCACCCGACACACCTTAATGAAATGGTGTATTCAAAAGGAGGAATTAAACTCTATTAGATATGGTTCGATCAATCATGAGCTATATAGATTGACAAATTTTTGTTTGTGGTTTTGCATTATAAACTGCTGCTTACATCTTAAATCATGTTCCATCTAAGTATGTTTCTACCACACTATATGAGATATGGCATGGTAAGGCACCAAGTCTTAAACATGTTAAGATTTGGGAATGCCTAACTTATATCAAAAAGTTAAAAAAAACATACTAGATGCAAAGTCAATTTAAGGTAGGTTTTTCGGATATCCTAAAGATAGTTTAGGGTATTATTTTTATCTTCCTACTAAACAAGTTGTTACTGTAAATAAATTTTTCATATTTCTTAGGAAAGAGTTTCTTTAAGAAGGTAGTTAAGGAAGGAAGATAACATTAGAAGAGGAATATTTTAATGAGCCCAGTCAAGTTGATCAAATGGATATTGATCAACCCTAAGTGTCTAATCCTACTAAAAATATCATCATACTAACTCCTAGAAGATCGGGTAGGGTATCTTATCCACTAGAGAGATAAAATTTTCTATATCATATGTAAGAGTTGTATATTCATAAAGAAAACAATTATGATGATGATCCTATAACATATGAAGAAGCTTTATCAGATAAAGATTCTTCAAAAAGGCTTGAAGTAATGAAAGCTAAAATGGATTCCATGTATGTAAACTAAGTCTAGACACTTGTTGATCCACCTAAAGGTATTGTACCTATAGGTTGTAAATGGGTTTGGAAAGGTTAATACCTATAAAGCAAGGCTTATAATGAAAGGGTTTCATCAAAGGCAAGGATTGACTACAAGGAAACCTTCTCACTAGTAGTCGTGCTTAAATCCATTCGAATAATTCTCACCACAGTTGCACACTATAATTATGAAATTAGGCAAAAGGATGTTAAAATTGCTTTTCTTAATGGTTATGTTAGAAGAGATTTATATGGAACAACCTAAAGGTTTTGAATCAGCGGAAGGTTCTAAAGTGTACAACTTTAATAAAGTAAGCTTTAAGGAGTTGGAATCATCATTTTGATGAAGCCATTTGAGCTTTTGGTTTTATAAAAAATGAAGATGAGTTTTATGTGTACAAGAAGGTTAGTGTAAGCTAAGTCACTTTCTTATTCCTATATATTGATGATAGTTTATTAATCGAGAATGATGTTGGCATGCTTACAAATGTGAAACTATGGTTATGTAAAAGTTTCTCCATGAAAGACTTAGGAGAAGCTACCTATATTCTTAGCATTTGAGTCTATAGAGATATATCGAGAAGAATGATAGGTTTATCCCAAAGTCTTTACTTGAAAAAGTTGTTAAAGAGGTTCAACATGTTTAATTCTAAGAGAGGATTGTTACCATTTAGGCAGGGTATCCATTTATCCATGGGTATGTCACCTAAAACACCTAAGGAAATGGAACAAATGGCCAAAGTTCCTTATGCTTCAGCAATAAAAAGCTTGATGTACTATATGTTGTGTACTTGGCCTGATATTGCCTATGCTGTTAGTCTGACTAGTAGGTTTTAATCCAATCCAGGTTTAGAACACTTGATAGCAGTTAAGGAAATCTTTAAGTACTTGAGAAGGACTAAAGATTTAGTCTTAACTTATTGAGGAGGTGATATACAAATAAATGGTTTCACAATTTTATTTTTAAGTATATGTGGATGATAGAAAGTCTGTCTATGGGTTTATTTTTATTTGTAATGGAGGTGCAGTGAGTTGGAAGAGTTCCAAGCAAAGTGTCATTGTTAATTCCATTATAGTAGCTGAGTATATAGTTGCATCAGATGCTACTAAAGAAGTTGTTTCTATTAAGAAGTTCATTGCCAAACTAGGAATTATCCCTTCTATTGAGTCCTAAATTCCTCTCTATTGTGAAAATAATGCAGCCATTACTTTGGCAAAGGAATTGAGGTCTCACCAAAAGTTCAAACACATAGAAAGGCATTTTCATATTATTAGGGAACTTTTTTGGAAATGAAAATATCACTATGTTAAAGATAGCTTTAGCTGATAATGTCACTAATCCATTTACCAAAGCACTAAAGCAACTACAACTGGATCGACATCTTGAGAAGATGGGTTTAAGATACTATAGTGGTTGGCTCTAGTGTAAGTTGGAGATTATTAGTATAGGTGGTATGTCCTAGAACCCAATCATATATTTTCACATTGTAAATTATCCTAAATGGCAATAAAATAATATTCTATTATCTAAAGTATTTATTTAATTCAATATCTATCCATTAGCATATTGTAAAATAAATTTATTATCAAAAGTTGATAGTATGAGCTACAAATTTATTTAGTACATATACTATAAAATGTTTATAGTCAGTATATTAATATTTAGGTAATATTAATTAGACTATCATCTTTGTCTATTTTCCTTAATTAGTATATGATATTAATAGTGGGAGGTAGTGAGTTATATGCTACTTGATATGAAATATTAGAAAATACATGTGGATACTCATGTGAGGGGTGGATCACATGGATATTCACTTCTAGTAAACAATCATAATATAGGTCATAATGGTGCATATAGTCTTTTAACCTAAGGTGACATTGTCATCTACATTTAAGTGGTTAGGGTTTATTATCACTTACATACTTATGTTAATGATACATGGGTATAAGGTGTGTGATGGCTTTAGTTAGTTAAATGTAGGGATGAATGTTCAACCAAGATGGGATTCATTACCTAAAGTGAACCAGGATAAGATCTTATGCTATCTAAGTTTTATCTTAATGAATAAGTGCTTCGCTAGGATAAACATGATATAGTTTAAAAGAGTTTTAGTGCTAGAAAAAGTTTTTTTAGTATTTTTTTATGTTTTAACAATAATTAAAACTTAAGATTAGGTCATATGATACACCTAATAGAGTTTGACTAAACCATGACTCTAGGCTATATCGGGGTCTTTGAATGAAGGGATTTTAGTGCACAGTAATTATGACTACAAGGTTCATAATAATCAACATATAAATTCATTTCTAATTGGGTAGTTATGATATCGATGCTAGGGATGACTCAAAATTTATGAGAACTAAATGTTTATAATTAGGATTTTCACATTTAGATTTGAAAGTGGTTTTAAATAATATCAAGTGTTGATATTATTTTCTCATTACCAATTAAACATGAACCTAGTAAATCACACCTAAATGAGTTTTAACAAATCACCATCACTATTAATCAAATTATTGATTAAAGTGCTTAAGCAATTAATTAAGATTAATGGAATTAAATTTATGTTTTATGTAATGATTCTAGAATATCATGAAATCTAATTTAAGTAAGGGTTTAATTATTAATTTATACTTAATTAATATGAGATACTAATTAAGTATTAAATTAATAATATTTGTTGTTTCTATTTAGACTTGGATTAATGGCCCAAGTAGTTTAGGCCTAAGCCCAAAAGAGTTTTGGACTAAAGATTAATGTAAAATATTAAGAAAACCCATGAACCTAATCTAGGCCCATTCGTTTAATGGATTAGGCTTGGGCCAAGTGTTGGCTCAATTATTAAGCCTAAGTCCATAAAATGATGTAATCAAATTTGGCATATTAGGCACATTATCTTTAATGTGTAAATTTTTGACTTTGGTAAAAATAAAGATTAGGTTACATTGATAAGTGTGTGGGAATATATGTAGACATAATCCATGAGATGTATTCTCTACATTATTCTTTATAAACTAGTGAATTATACAACTTGTAGACTTATCATGACAACTTGTATACTTATGATGTAAGAGATTATGTCATAAGATGTATGCTTTCTCAATACATATACCCTAATGAATGTTTCTATGTAGAGAATGGTTAGAGATACACTAAAATAAAAACACCATCTACACAATATAAACCCTAAGTGTTCTTGGAAAATATTGAATTATGCATGATTTGTGAGGGTCAATTAAGAGGACACTTACAACTAATGAAATCAAAGCAAGAAGGTGATGTGGTGGAGCTTTGGTGTTTTAAGCTAAAGGCCTTTCACTTGCAAGGCTAGAGCATTTGATTCAAGGATTGAACCTCAAGCACTTAAAGCTTGTAGATCTTAACTATTGTGGTCTTCATCAAACTAAGAGTTTATAAAATTTCTTAAATTTATAATTTCCTAGGTTGATGATTATTTTTGTTACTTGAAAATTTAGTTATATGTAAAATGTAAATTGGATCCTTGGGAATGGAATTCATCATGCCATGAAGGGTTATGTAAGTAAAATTTTTAAAATTTTACCCTATTTAGGCTTGTGCTCACCAATATGTTTTTAATGTCTAAGTTACATAACTGATTCCTTAAATGGTTGTGACATGTTAAGTCATGATCATGATCGAGACTATGAGCTCTACCTTGATAATAAGAAAACCTTTGTAATGGCTATTTTAAAGCTCCAACAGGTACAAAACTAATAGTCATGATCATAACACCTCCCCTTATGATTGTGAGCACCATTTCTCCTACAAAAAGTGAAAGAAACATTAAATGAAGATGGAGGTTTATTGGGCATGAATATCAAAGCTCCAATAACCATATTTTGGCTCCTCCACTATAAATATAAGCTGAAGACATCATTTGAAGAGTTAGAGACTTTATGGAGCAAATTATTATGTAAAAGTCATTGAGCTAAATTTATTTCTTTCATAATTCTTCTTTGTATATTCTTTATTTTTAAAAAAATATCTTGTTAAGTTTATGTGTACCACTTTTATCAAAGTTGGGGTGAGTTAGTTGATAGGATTCTCTCTTCTATACTTTCTTTGGTTAAATAAAAGCAGTAGTGAGGATCAATTAACTTGGGTTATTGTTAAACCTTTGTAAAAAACACTTATTATAAAGGTTTTGAGTTAGCCTTGAAAATTCTTATAAAAGGCTTTAAGTGTGAGCCTTGAAAACACTTAGGAAAAGGTTTTGAGTGAGCTTATAAAACTCATTGTTGTAAGGTTTGGTGTGAGCAAATGAAAACACCATCTTGTAAGCAATCTTGGGAATAAGATTAGTATAGGTGAATGAAAATCCTAAATTGGGCATAAATCAAACTCCTAAATTCTTTATGATAATATTTTCCTCCTTTTTTCTTATTCTTATTAATATTCATTCTTTGGAAATCACCTTTAATTTTCCCTTTAAATTTTAAACTTTTTCTTAAACCTTAATTAGCCTTATTCACCCTAAGGGCATTTTTAAATGGAGTAGAGCTCTTGATACGAACATGGTTAAATTGTACCAAACCCATACTCAATCTTGATAAACTTGCCAAGGATCATTCATAAATCAAGCAAAGGAAAAATCTAATTCCCAACAAGACCCTTAAATAACATATACTTAAGAACCTTAATTATAAAGAATTAAAGGTTGTTCAATATAAACCTAAGATTAACAAAGTTAATTTTAAGTCTAAATAAAACTAGGTTTGAATGTACCAAGCCTTCACTTGATAAATTCACTAATTTTTTTTAAGAATAAAAGAAAAGGAGTTTAACCTCTTAAGAATTCATAATTAATTGATAGAACTTCATTGAAATTCGTACTACATTGCTATGGCCTTTATATAGGCATGTAAACATCTTAATCCTTAAAAGAATAGGTTTTCTTACTTATTCCTAAATACTACTATAAAGGAATATCCTTAACAAAATAGGACCCCTTTAAAAATTATGACAACTAAACATTGAAAAGTCACATTGACAACTCGTGACAACTAAGAAAAATGTAACCAAGTCTTTAAATGAGCAGTAGCCACTTTCCATCACATCTAGGGTATTATTTGAAGAGAATATTCTTGAAAGACTCTTGATTCTTATAGATTCCTTTAGCACATTTTAGAACCTTCTAAAATCATCAAAATTGCACTTTACGTATTTTGAATGCAAATCACTCCACTTGAATAGTTTGACATGAATTCTTCATTTTAAGGGCTAAAATATGATAATAAGGTGCATCAAGGATGATTTTGCCCTTATGTCAAACTTTCTCCAAATTCATTCAATTGAGCTCCATTTGCATTGTGCTATGATTAATTAACTCAAGCTTCACCTCTTGCATCACGAACACTCCTAAAGTATCTTTGAAATTCTTCATACGAGCTCTAGTCATTGGACCATCATACATGAGTAGATCATCATGCATATCAATATGGTTGGTGCTTGTTTAGTTTGCATCATTCCTTCCTTCCTCGTAAAGATTCATCCTCAAATCATCAACCTTGTCAAAATCAAAAGTAGATAAATTAAAAATATTAAAAGTTGCACTAACACCATAATCACTAGGTAAGTCTATTTTATAAGCATTATTATTAACCCTTTCTAGAAGTTGAAAAGGACCATCACCCCTAGGATGTAACTTTGACTTGCACAAACTATGAAACCTTTCTTTCTTTAAATGTACCCAAACCCAATCACCAAGTTCAAATATCACTCTTACACACCCTTTATTAGCTTATTGGGGAACTTCTACATTCTTTTGTTCAATATTAAAGTGCACCTTTTCATGTAATGCCCTAACATAATTAGCCTTCCTTTTACCATTTAAATCTATTCGCACATGCAAAGGCAAAGGTGATAAATCTAATGGACTTAAAGGAATGAAACCATAAACAACTTTAAAAGGACAATAGTGAGTAGATGAATGCACACTATGATTATAAATAAATTCAATATGTGGCAAACACTCCTCCCATGATTTCAAATTCTTTTTAATCAATGTATGCAATAATTGACCTAAGGTGCAATTTACTACCTTAGTTTGACCATTAGTTTAAGGGTGACATGTAGTAGAGAATAACAATTTATTCCCTAATTTACCCCATAAAGTCTTCCAAAAATAGCTAAGGAACTTAGCATCCTTATCACTAACAATAGTTATAGGCACACCATGTAAATGCATAATTTCCTTAAAGAAAAGATTAGCAATATTAGAAGCATCATCAGTTTTATGACATGCAATAAAATGTGCCATCTTTAAAAAATGATCCACAACCACAAATATTGAATCATTACTACATTTTGACCTAGGTAAACCTAAAATAAAATCCACAAAAATATCAACCCAGGGCATACTAGGGACAAGTAGTGTCATATATAACCCATGAGGCTTAGACTTAGACTTAGCTTGCTTACATGCAATGAATTTATCATAAATTCTTTGTACATCCATTCTCATGTTAGGCCAATAAAAATGATCATGTACAACATCTAAAGTCTTAGCAACACCAAAATGCCCTATTAATCCATCTTTATGCGCTTCCCTTACCAAGAGGCATAGTACTTATAGGCATACATAAACTATTATCTCTAAATAAAAACCCATTATGCCTATAATACTTATCAAATGCGACCTTTTCACATGCATAATAAAATTGTTAAAGTCATGGTCATTCACATATAATTCCTTTATGTACTTAAAACCCAATAACTTAGCATCAATAATAGAAAGAAGCATATACCTTCAAGATAATGCATCAACAACTATATTTTCCTTACCTTATTTATACCTTATGACACATGGAAAAGATTCAATAAACTCACTTCATTTAACATGTCATTTGTTTAGCTTTTGTTGTCCCTTTAAATACCTTAAATATTCATGATCAGTGTGAATCACAAACTCTTTAGGCCATAGGTAATGTTGTAATGTTTGTAAGGCTTGAAATGCATACATCTCCTTATCATATGTAGGATACTGCAAGGCAGCTCCATTCAACTTTTCACTAAAGTAAGCAATTGGCTTTACTTCTTAAATGAGAACAGCTCCAATACCCAAACCTGAGGCATCACATTCAATTTCAAAAGTATTAGAAAAGTTGGGTAAAGAAAGTAAAGGTGCTGAAATTAACTTATCCTTAAGCATGTTAAACACTTTCTCTTGCACATCTCCCCATTTAAATCCCACATTCTTCTTAATTACTTTGGTCAATAGTGCAATAATTATGCTAAAGTCTTGAACAAACCTTCTATAAAAACTTTCCAAACTATGGAAAGAATGAACTTCTCCAAAAAACTTAGGTGTAGGCCATTCCTTGATCGCCTTAACCTTCTCTTTATCCACTTCAATGCCTTTTACACTTATCACAAACCCTAGAAAAGTAAGTTTACTCATGCAAAAAAAAAATTTCTTATGGTTAGCATATAACCTTTCTTTGCACAAAACATCAAAAACTTAATGTACATGATCAAAATGTTCATTTAATGACTTACTACAAATAAGTATATCATTAAAATAAACAACTACAAACTTCCCTAAAAATGCACACAAAACATGGTTCATTAATCTCATGAAAGTACTAGGTGCATTAGTTAACCCAAAAGGCATAACTAACCACTCATATAACCCATATTTTGTTTTAAAAGTAGCTTTTCATTAATCCCGTTCTCTTATTCTAATTTGATGGTAACCACTTTTAAGATCAATTTTAGAAAAAATGCATGCACCATGCAATTCATCAAGCAAGTCATCTAAATGAGGAATAGGATGGTGATACTTAACTATTATTTTATTGATAGTCCTACAATCAACACATATGCCATGAACCATCTTTCTTTGATACTAACAAATGGGTATAGTATATGGGCTCATGCGTTCTCTAATAAGCCCTTTATGCATTAACTCCTCCACTTGTCTTCGTAACTCCTTTATCTCCTCAGGATTACATCGATATGGTGGCTTCTTTGGAATTTGAGAACTAAGGATGAAATCTATTTGATGCTCGATTCCCCTTAAGGGTGGTAAACCCTTTGGCACTTTTTCAGGAAACAAATATGTAAATTCCTTCAAAAGCAACACAAAAACACTAGGCAAAGAAATGTCAAGTTCATTAGTAGTAAAATATGCCTCTTTGTATACAAGCACAATCATTGGCATTTGAGAAAAATATGCCCTCTTCACATCACTTTCTTTTGCATAAAAACTCACTTGCCTCTTTCTCTTTTTTCCCTCAATCTCTCCTTTTGCATGCGCCTGTTATTTCTTTTGCGCATCCACTCTTAGCTCTTCTTTTTCCACTCTTTGCTTATACCCTTCATTTATTTTCTCATAACTCTCCTTTTGCTACGCAATCTTTTCCTTTCTCTCTTATATGCGCATTCTCTCTCTTATTATCTTTTAATCCTCAGAAACTTCTTTCGGTGATAAAGGTGAAAGTATAATATTTTTACCATCCATGTCAAAAGAATATTTGTTTGTAAAACCACCATAAGTAACCCTTCTATTGAATCGCCATGGATGCCCTAAAAGAATATGACCAGCTTGCATGGGCACAACATCAGAAAAGACCTCATCAATATACTTCCCTATAGAAGATGGAACAAGTACTTATTTAGTAACCCTAACCTCTCCATGATCATTTAGCCATTGTAAATTATAGGGTCTAGGATGTTTCAAAGTGGGAAAATTAAGTTTTTCAACTAATAAAGTACTAGCTGCATTTTTACAACTACCTCCATCAATGATTAAACAACATACCTTTCCTTTAGCTTTGCATCTTGCATGAAAGATGTTGTCATGTTATTCATCCTCTTTTACTTTAGTTTGTGTACTTAATGTTCGCCTTACAACTAGAAAATCTTTGTAGTCCACCTTCTTAAGGTCTTCTTCAACATCGCTTGCATCTTCAAGTGGGGGCATCTCATCATCCTCCTCTTACTCCTTACTATTATACTCTCCATTAACAAGCATCATGGCATTCTTATTTGGACAATCACATTGCATATGTCCTCTTCCTTGCATTTAAAACATTCAATGGAGCTTGTTTTGAGCTTAGGTGCTTCAGCTTGCTTTGAGCTCCCTCCTTCCTTGCCTCCTTTGTCAAATTTAGGTTTGAAAGTGCTTTTGTCACTCTCTTTCCACTTTGACTTCCAATTGGATATTATTGTAGTCATATGAGACTTAGGAGTTCTCCACTTCAATTGTTGCTCCACTTTGAGTGCCATATGGTACATGTCTTCTAGCTCTACAGGTGGATGTAATTCCACTACATGAGTAATATCCTTATTTAGCCCATTTAAGAAACATGCCATAGTCTATTCATGGTCTTCATTAATTTTAGCATGAATCAAAGTCATCTCCATCTCTTGGTAGAACTCTTCAACACTCTTTGAACATTCTCTAAGACTTTGAAGTTGATTGTGCAAATCTCTATAGTAATGCTTTGGCACAAATCTCTTTTGTATAATGGTCTTTATCTCTTGCCATTTAGAGACAGGTTCTTCTTCACAATGCCTTCTTGAAACCACTAGTTGGTCCTACCAAACTATGGCATAATCCATGAACTCCATAGCTGCAAGCTTAACTTTCTTTTCCTCAGAGTAGTTGTGATAATCAAACATAAATCCACCTTTTTCTCCCATGCTAGATATGCTTCAGGATCACTTTTACCATGAAAAGTAGGTATCTTTATCTTTATGCTCCCAAGGTTGTTATCTTGTATCCTACGCCATTTATTGCTTTCATCAATAGATTCAGCATCATCTTCATGCCATCTCTTTCTACGAACTTGTATTAGTGCGGTTTGATTTGTAGTGGCTATTGTGTTTTGACTTTGTTCCATTCTCCCTATTCTCTCTTGAACCTCTTTGTGGCTATTAATTAATTGACTCATTTGTTCTTGCATCACCTTCATAAAGAGTTTCCATTTAGGTTTTTCTCAACCTCGTTTGAACCTAACATGTTATAAATAAAGAAATAAAATAAAAGTAACACTCCTTTATGTGTTTACACTAAAAAAATGTCACTCAATGCTCATGTTTCACTCAGTTAGGCTTTTACCCTCTTATGAGCTCACCACTCGCCTTTTACCTCTCAAATTCCTTTCTTATAATTCTTATGGAACTTAAGTTACTAATTATCAAATTAAGCTCAATACAAAACAAACAAAGAAAAATTAGACTCAAATTTAATTATAAGAGCCAAAGAAAATGCAACAAATAAAGACAATATCCAAACAAAATGAAAATAAGAAGTTTAAGAATAAGTGTTTAAACTACTCCAAATGCATAGAATATTCATAATTGAAATAAGGCAAGGTATGGAATTTAGAATCAAAACAGCAAATTTAAATGGTTATAGGCCGAATGAATTTAACTTTGATCAATTCACCTTTTTTTTTGTAATAGATGCTAAAATGACCAAATTAAGAACAAACTTCAATTTAGTATGTATTTATGGCAAACAAGACTCTTAAGATGCAAAACAATAAGTGAATAAATGGTTTTTTTTTTTTTGTTTAAAGACTAAAAACAAGTTGGAATATGAAGAAAACAATGAAATTGACTTAAGATAAAAAAGAAAAAATGAATTTGAACTCTACAATCATAAAGAAAATGCATTGATATCAAACAAGACACAAGAACAAATGAAATAAGAAATAATGATTTTTTTGGATAAAATGCAAATAATAAAGAAAAGTAAAGATACATACTTGATTAATGAGCCAAAGCTCTGATACAAAATGATATAAATGTGGTTAACTTGTACCATACCCATATTTAATCTTTATAATCTTGATAACCTTGCCAAGGATCATTTATAAATCAAGCAAAGGAAAACTCTAATTCCCAACAAGACCCTTAAATTGTTAGTGATATGCACTAGGTCAATCATTTGTGATTATGTATTGACTTTCTTATTTTATTAATAAAGAGGTATTATATTATCATTTGATTTTATGATAATTACATGAATGGTTAATTCTTACTGAGGCCATCAAGTATGTGACTTGATAGTAAAACCCTTAGATTAAAATAAGAGTTCTATTCTAATTATCCTTAGCCATTTATTCATTATATGAATATTAAAGTATTATGGCTAGTATGATGTTGACTGATGGTTATGTTTTACTAATCATAAATATGAGATATTAAGTCAACTCATAGGTACATGATGATAGATCATGTACTGGATTGACCCACTATGAGAATACTACATAGATTATTGTCATAAGTATTTCTTATCACAGTAATTTTATTTCGGTCCTTTGACCTTGAAATCATCATGGATTTCTACATAGCTATTTTATGTTTTGACACATTCTAACATTGTCTTTAATCGGATGATTAAAAAAATGTTGTTGGATATAAAATTAGTTATGTGAGGAATGTGAGTGATTTAGAAGGAATTTATCCCTCATTAATATGAGAAAGATATCTAAAGGCCCCTTGATGAGATAGACTAAACGAAAATGCATGGCCATGCTGAAATGAATTGATAAAGAGTTATCATTTTCAGTCTACTTGGAATCAAGTCATAATATTGAACTATATAAGGATGACATTCTATGCCTTATGTTCAATTAAGATATCATGTGATAAAGGGACAATAAAATTCACTGTAATTAGGTTATGTCGGATTATTGACTTCACATGACTTAGGTAGTCATAATGTCTTGCTAGAGGCCACTTATGACTTGTAGGCCTAAATAGAGATTTAGGCCCACTTCCAATGTTATGTGAACCTACAGGGTCACACACTTAGAACAAGCCCAAAACGGATATGGGTTTAATAAGCCCAAAATAAACTCTGTGGAAATAAATAATTAAAGTGTTTTATTTATTTATTTATTTTTTTATTTATTTATTTAAGATAAATGTTATTTTAAATAAATAAATAAGATATTATTTTTGATTTGTTTTTAAACAAAATTAGAATATAATAAATGGAAAATTACCAAAAGGTTATTAGTAAGTGAAACCCTAACTTGGAGTCTATAAATATGTTATATTCTCTAGGGTTTCACACACTTGTTTTTGCCTCCAAATTCATTTTCTTTCCTCTTAGAAAACAAAGACAGAGTTTTTCCTTTTGTTCTTGATTTGTGAGACAGTCAAGAGGTTGCTAGCACACACACTCAAATTCTTTTTGTGAAGGGCTGTTCATGTGGATACCTATAGAGGACGCATCCTTTTGGAGATGTCTTGATCCGAACAACCAAGCCAAAAAGCTCGAGGTAAGGTGTCACTGGTATGAACCTCCAGAGAATCTTGCCTCTTCTGCATTTTGGTAAGATTTTAAAACCCTAGATTTAATCAATTAGTCGAATTACATGGATCCAGGCTTGGGAACGTGACAAAATTTTAATTTTTTCGCTGCGTTTGCATCACGGTACCCAACATAAATAACATGTACTTAAGAACCTTAATTATAAAGAATTAAAGGTTGTTCAATATAAACCTAAGATTAACAAAGTTAATTTTATGTCTAAATTAAACTAGTTTTGAATGTACCAAGCCTTCACTTGATAAATTCACTGAAGTTCTTTTAAGAACAAAAGAAAAAGGAGTTTAACCTCTCAAGAATTCATAATTAATTGATAAAAATTCATTAAAATTCATACTATGTTGATGTGGCCTTTATATAGACATGTAAACTTCTTAATCCTTGAAGTAATAGGTTTTCTTACTTATTCCTAAATACTAATATAAAGGAAAATCCTTAACTAAATAGGATCCCTTCAAAAAAATATGACAACTAATGACAACTAAGCATTAAAAATTCAAATTGACAACTCATGACAACTAAGCATTGAAAAGTCAAATTGACAACTCATGACAACTAAGCAAAATTTAACCAAGTCTTTAAATGAGTAGCAGCCACTCTCCATCACATCTAGCATTTTATTTATAGAGAATATTCTTGAAAGACTCTTGATTCTTATAGATTCCCTTAGCACCTTCTAGAACCTTCCTAAATCTTTAAAATTACAATTTATGTATTTTGAATGCAAATCACTCCACTTGAAGAGTTTGACATGAATTCTTTATTAAAAGGGTTAAAATATGATAATATGGTGTATAAAGGATGATTTTTCCCTTGTGTTAAACTTTCTCCAAATTCGATTAATTGAGCTCCATTTGCACTTGTGCTATAATTAATCAACTCAAGCTTCACCTCTTGCTTCATGAACACTCCTAAAGCATCTTTGAACTTCTTCATGCAAGCTCTAGTCATTGGACCATCATAGATGAGTAGATCATCATGCTTATCAACATGGTTGGTGCTTATTTGGTTTCCCTATTTCAATAATATATTAGTGTTTTCATTCTGCACTCCCATTGTTTTTAGGTGTGTGAGGATAATAAACTCATTGCGTGATACCATTATTTTGAAGAAAGGTTGTTAAAGCTCTTTTTTCACCTCCCCAATCATCTTGAAAAGATTTAATTGGTAATGAAATATATTTTTCCATAAGTTGATGAAATTGAATGAAAACATCAAGAACATCATATTTATATTGAATAAAATAAATCCAACAGTACTTGGTATAATGATCATAAAACATAACATAATAATGATGACTATAAAGAGAAATATGAGGAGAAGATCCCATACATCTAAACATATAAGCTCTAATGGTTGTGTACCTTGAAAGACGGAGTCATAGAAAGGTAATTTATGGGACTTAATAACACAACAAAAATTACTTTTATTAGAGGAACAAGAAATATCATTTGAATTTAAAACTTATTGAATAAAATCAAAATTAGCATGACCAAGACGTGAATGCCAAGTTTGTACGAAAGAAAAAAATGAGATAGAGGGGCTATAGTTATGGAGCGAAGATGCATAGTATATAAGCCATCTTCATTCTAGCCTTTATAAAGAATTTTTTTCATATGAATATGCTTGACTAAAAAATAATTAGGGAAAAATTCAGTCAAAACAAAATTATTCTTGGTGAAGGAATTAACAAATAATAAATTTTGACAAGAATTGAATGCACAAAGAATATTATTTAAATGAAAAGAATTATGATTAGTAAGAATAAAAGAATGAATAATATGAGAGATGGGAATAATATTACCATCACCAACTACAATGCCATAATGTCCAATATACTCTAAATTGATTTGTAAATTTTTTAAATTTGTTATAAGATGATTGTTAGAACCTAAATCAATAATCCAAAAAGTTAGAGTAAGAGAAAATATAGTAGCAATATGAGCTTGTGGTTTAGATAAAGATGAGAAAGACAGTGGAGGACTAGAATATTATCTTGTTATATGCCTATAGCAATGGCAGTTCTTGCATATCACAAGATTTTTATAAGAAAAGGAATTGGACACACTTTTTTGGAAACTAAATAATCACTTATTACTATGAGAATCAAATGAAGGACGCTTAGAATTATTTCCATATTCATGAGAATCATAGCCATGACCTCTACCTTAACCTAGCTTAAAACCACCATGTTCATTTCCTCCTGTAGGAGAGAAAGAAGATTGTCAATGACTATAATGTGCAATAGGCAAAATAGAATCAACATGATTAGAAGTATTTAATTTTAATTACAATTCTTCATTTAAAATAAGATTAAAAAGATCATCATAAGGAATGGGTTGAAGACCAACTTTAAAAGAATGAATAAAGGGCCTATAAGCATTAACCAAACCAATAAGAATTGCACCCACTAAATCATTGTTAAAGACAATATTCTTTATGGTTGTTAATTGATCAACAATGGACTTAGCTTTCTTCATATAAACATTAATAGAATTAGTACCTTGAGAAAGTTTCTGAAACTATCCTTTAAGATGTCAAACTTGAGTTCTTAAACCATAGACATAGATAGCTTCAAATTTAGCCCAAGTAGAGCAAGTTGTCTCTGCCTCGACAATCTATTGAAGATGAGCTTGAGATACATAGGTAGTCAGCCAAACCAAAACTATTTGATTATCATTATACCACATGAGATTGAGAGGGTTGTGATCACCATTCTCAAGAGTTTGTGGAGGATTTTCAGTTGAACCATCAACATGATGTATTAAGGAGTAACCTCATAATAATGGAAGAATTTTAGTTTTCCATAAAAGATCATTATTAAATATGAGTTTAATTGAAACTTGTTTATTAAGATTTATAGGAGTAGAGATAGTGTTGATAGGAATAATAGAACTGACAATATTTGAAGTTGTAGCATATTGAGAAGCCATGATGAAGAGAGAAAATAAATTAGAAGAGTAAGAGAGTGAGAACTATTAAGCAGTTGATACTATGATACAATAAAGAGATTAGTAAAATTAGAGTTGCTAATTATTAAAGCTTTAAGGTTAATTAGATATAACTAAGGAAGTTACAACATAATTATCTTATCCTAATATACAAATAAAATCAAATATTTGTGCTGGTTTTTTCAAAATCCTGAAAGCCGATGATGAAAATAGAAAAATTTCATCAATAAATGAGATTGATAACAAAAAGTGAGTTCCAAACCATTTCATAACCATTTAAGACATTGAAACCCAATCACTTGTTGAACTCTATTGAGACCAAATCAAACCCTGACCAAGCCTTCTACAAACCCTATTTAGGTTCAGAAAGAGGTTTTAATGAATAAGAGATAAATATGTCTTGTCAATTAGTAATGCTAATAAAAGGGGCTATTTTATTTATATAATATCTATTTTCATATTGGTTTTTGTTATGTGAGCCTTAGTTTAGCCTTATGAAGCCTCGAGATTAAAAGTCAAACTTTGGTAAACCAACCTTTCAGAGGTTAAATTAAGCTCATGGAGTTGAATTTTAGTTCAAAACTCTCTTTTAAAATCATAATGTGTATGTAGGTCTCATTTGGAAAAAATTCAAAATTTTGACCTTTAATAATTAAAACAATTCCTACGCACTTCTACCTCACCTACAGTATATACTAGGATATATGTCACAATTAGGGTGGAAGGGGATAGTCATTTTACCCTTTATGCCTTAATCCTAACTAAATAATTGCCTCCTTCCATCAAGGCTCTTATTTATAAATAGAAGCTTTAAGGAGTTGAAATAAAAAAAAAGTTAGTGAGAATTAGAGAAATCATGGAGAAATAAAAAATCTAAAAAATAAGAGTGAAAAATAAAGAGAAAACTAGCTTAAACTCTACCTCTCTCAACTTCTTAATCTCTCACCAATTTATAATCCAAATACATCATCACTTACATAAAACATAGATAAAATCCAAGCACAAAAATCCCTATAAAAATAATTAAAGAATAATCTTCAATCAACCACTAAACTATCTCTCAAAGCCTACTTACTTAATCTATTTCAATCTCACTTCTTTCAATCTCTTTTTTTGGGTGAGTTTAATCTCAAATTATAAGGTTAAACACTTTTAGAAACCTCTTCTTCTTCTTTGTTGTCTTTATTTTTGGGTTTGGGGCTTTGAATTTTTCAATTTTGGTGAAAAAGTTCAATTTTTGCAATGTTCAGTGATGAACAATCGACCAATTATTCATCACCCAAATCCAACTATTAAAGGTTCTTAGATTGGCTATTGGAAGGCCAAAACTAGTTATTTAGGTGGCAGAATTGGCCATCCATGTTTAAGCTCCAAAAACATGCATTTTTTGCTTTAAAATGACTTCGAGGATGGTCTTAAAGGCTCCTTTGTGTTACATGATGATTATACATCATCTAAATGAGCCTAAATGGTCTTAGGATTATTGGAATTCATTTATTTTTCATTTAATTCCTATTTGCTTTTATTTTAAACAATTTTTCTTTTATTTTCAACTCTTGTTTTGAACCTTCTTTAATCCTCTTTCTTTTTGTGTTTTGATTATGGTTTTGGTTGATGATCAAGATCAAGCTCTTTGTATTATGTTTTGATTGTTATTGTGTACTTTTATTCTCTTATTAATCTTTGATTATTACTAATTTTGAAGTAATTTATGATTAATCTTAGTTATTTTCTATGTCCTTATTTGATTAAGTGTTGGTTTGAGTTTATTATGTGCTCTTATGTGTTTGTTCTTAGTGTAATGATGTGACTACATTTTTTTTGGTTATTTTGATTCTTTAATGATTATTATGTGTTTTCTTAATCTTATTTTGTAAATATTTTCTTTATTAGCACTTAATATAAATTATGTTTTCCTTGAAGTGTTAAGTGACTATTGTTAGTTGATTTGGCTTTTAAAAAAGGTCAAATTCTTATTGATTGTGTGTCTATATGATTTCTAACTAAATTTTTTATGACCATTATCTTATTGATTATTACTATTAACCTCTTTTTGTTGTTGTCATACCTCAAATTTAACTGTCCCCAAAAAGGTCTAATGATGAAATGAATCCCTAAGATGACTAGAGTCTACTTGTTCATAACACCTATAAAGTGTGCAACCTTAAAACACTCAACCAACCCCACTAGTGTGCAAAATGGATCACCAATCCATTAAGTTGTGCTCTGACCTTACACAAAATTATTGAAACAAAGAGAGGTTTTATTTTAAGAAAACTCCTCTCAAAATACTCAGCTCATTGGGCCGGTGTGTATTTCGTTAGACCAGGACCTGACTTCATGAAGAAATGGAAATCAATTTTCATAAAATGGACTTCAGAAGCATGTTTAGAAGGCCCCAAAACCTCTAAAAGTGGTCCCAGAATGGTCCATCACAACTTGAGTAACAACGCATATCACTCAGAAGTGTGCTTAAACACCTCTAGGTGTCATGTGCTAAAATCAAAATGGAATTTGGAAAAATGGACTTTGGAAATGTATTTGGAAGGCCTAAAAGCCCTAGGAACCAACCTCAAAATAGCATGAGTAGAGCCTAGGAAGAGCGTATAAAAATGCACACATGCACGTGTGGCCATGCACCAAGCACGTGACCACTTGCACACTATGTGTGGCCATGTGCATTTGGTGTGGCCATGTGTAAAAATCCCCTTATAGGCATGTGACCATGCCTACAGCACTCCATTCTACACATTTTTTCTATAAATAGATCCCTCTACACCCTATTTTGAGGGGGGAGCAAATAGAAACACACACTTAAAAATTAGTTCGATTGAAGGTGCTGGAAACCCTTTTCCAAAAATTTTTTTCTCTCCCACAGCCTTTTCCTTAGGTTGTTAGATCCCATTTTCCACCAAACCAAGCCTCATCTTTGTTAAAGCATGCTTCAAAGGTATACAATCTAGCATCATTTTGCTATCATTTTGAACCTCTTGACGAGGAAAGCTTGATATTCTCTCAAAGCTAAAGCTTCAAAGCTCACACAAGCTTAGTCGATTCTAAGGGCCACACAATCATTTTAGCACATTTCTTTTATCGCATTGCACTTTATTTTATTATCACCAGCTTTTGGGAATAATGCTATGGTTGCATGAGGAGACTGGAAATCTTGCATGCTGCATGAATAATATATGCGTTATTATGCTCATTTCATATCATCATTCTATATCTTTTATCTTTGAAATTATGAAATCACATCATAAATACCAATAATGTGAAAAGTCCATATCCTAGAATAGAGTCATCATGCTTTTGGTCTAGTGATGACCTTATGCATCCTTTATGTTGTCATAATACATTATCATAATCACTGTAAGCATGATCATCCTATCATTTATCGAACAAACTATGTAAATGCTCATGTTATTCTTGCATATCTATCATGATAGATTTTTCTTTTCAAAATCCTTCCTTTTTTCATATGTTTTTTTTATCAAGAAAGTGATGTAATAAAGTTTTCAATTTTATTATCTTACCCTATCTAATGTACTATATGAATGCTATATAAAATTTCATTATCAAAACTAGGGTGATTAGTCGTTATATATCGAATATCGTATAATGAGAATTAGTCAAAAAGTAGATGCAATCCCCCGAACCTAGAAATCTCTGTTGGGGACAATACTCGCTAAGTGACCCGATATTCTCCCTTTCTTTTCTTGATTTTCTAAAAATTGGGTGGTGAGTCCACAAAATAAAAAATGTCTCATCCCTCTAAGACCAATCATTTGTCCTTATTCGATAAAGTTTCCATGTCCCTTTGAAACGGAAAGACCCACTACAAAAAGAAAAATAAAAAATAAAAAACTGCTAAGGTCACTTATAGTGGCAACTCCACTAGGGACTTCTAAGTAAGAGGGATCAACTCAAAAATGACTATTTCTTATTATGCAATGCTTAATTATATAGAGTCCTCACCACTGCATTTTCACTACACATCACATGTGCACCACTTGTCCCTAAAAGCCTCGATAATACTAAATGAAATTGCCACCATGATTCCACTCGAGCCATAAGGCAACGAAAATACAATATTATCACCTTTAGTCTTGACTCGTGCATTTTTCAAACTCATCGGACCAGAGTCTGTAACCCAAGTCCTTAAGGGGGGCAACCAAGTTATCAAAAGAATGCTAGACTCACTAATCGAAGTCTGTAACCCTAGTCATATAAAGGTATTCTTACTAAAGGAACCCCTTAGCCTTTCATCCTAACTCTGCTCATATAGATAAACCAATAGAAATATCCACTAGGATTCCACTAAGCTATGCATGCTATTCTTGTCCTAATACTGTCTGTTTGACCTGATACTCATAAATGACATGACCCTCCTAGTGTCTATATCAAATGATGTCATAATGTCAATTTTCATAGAAAATTTATGCTCAAGACCACATGATTCTTATATACTTCTTATGAGCCGAAGCATGAGGAATGATAAGAATCATGTACCTCAGCTTAGATAGTCTATACAAATTAACAACTAGCAACATCCCTAAATAATGAAACCTATGAGATGTTGTCCATTTATCCATATCAGATCAAATGAATGGGTTAGGAACCCAATTAGATTATGGACCTTTATGTCAGCAAAATCAAACTGTAAACTATCAAACGATACTTTCATGACTCATGGTAAACATATTGAATATCGATGTGGGGGCAAGAACTCAGACTCCCTTTGATTGAACTTGGTCCTATGCAAACAGGCACATACCGGCTTTAGACATCATTTGAAGCCCAACAATTAACCCTCACATTGACATTATGTGTTTACCTTAAGCACATTTTAGTATTTTTCCTTAGTTTACCCTTTGGTTCTGACTAACATAAATTGAAATAGCCTAGTTCTGAGAGTGGAACCATGGTCCCTTAGTGACTATAGGTTCAAAATCCACCTAGTAAAGACACTAAATGACCTCATGGAGAAATAAGGTTGGAAGTGAGAGCTTATCATTAGTTTGTTCATTGTGTAGGAAAATTAACTAGCTTTAATCATGCATACATCACATACATGTAGATAGCCATACTAACCACTATTTCTTGCAGGAATAATCATTTTGCCATCATAGGATTTCTTGCATTCACTCCATGCATACATGCTCACCCTTTTCTTTTGCCGGCACATGTCATGCATCATTCATTTAGTTAACCCTAATAAATGTACAAGAATACTACATTCAAGCATGAGTGACCAAGAAGATACCTTATGTCAACAATTCAAAGACAAGCTAAAAGAGGGGATTTAAAAGTTGCTCGCTGATGGCACCATAGCTGAAATCCTCCAAGCCCAAATCAAAGCCAAAAGTGCTTGAGATGGGAATAGCACACCACTAAATGAGGCATCTACATGTGTTCACCTGAGGGTAGATAAGGCAAAGGGAATTCCCCACACTCCAGTTCAAGCTGATGATGATAATGACTACTACTAAGATCTCAGGAATGCACGAAAAGCTACAAAAATTGCTAACATGAACAAGCTTGAATCCATAAGGGAGGTCAAACTATTGGCCAACAGGATGGTTCAGTTGGCATTCACCTTCAAAGATAAGGGAACTCCTTGCTCTAAAAGCTTCATTGACCCAACGCTGTTCAAAGATGAGCCACTTCCAGATGATTTTAAGCTACTGAAATTTGCTAAGTTTAATGGAATAGGAGATCTGAGGATCCATCCAACGCAATATGCTACCTTCATGTCTGCCATGAAGCTTATAGAATCATAGATTGTTTGATTATTCTTCATATCACTAGAGGAAGGACTGAGGGGCATGGTTCTCTTACCTTGAAGATAAAATAAAAAATGATTGGCTCATGCTAACTTAGAAGTTTATCTAGCAATATGAGTGCAACACTCAGTTAGATATCACTGGAAGGGACCTTGAGACCACAAGGCAGAAACGCGATGAAGCTTTCTCTGATTATGTCACAAGATGGCAAAGGCAGTCAAGATGAGAAACTATACTCCTGAGGATGAACAAATAGAGCTGATAATCAAAGGGACATTACTACAGTTCTAGAAAATAAATGATCTTTACTCATTATCCTGACTTCAGAGTTCTCCATTAGGCTAGGATCACAATTGAAGATGAGGAACCTCAGCAAGCCAAACAATTTTTTTGCCAGAATACCCAACCAAACACCCAAAACACCTTTATCCGAGCCATAGAAATAAACATGATCCAACCCAATACCCACAACTCACCATCAATCAATGCCATCAGACCACCAAGAAAATTCTCAAACTTTAACCTCCCACTATCCAAAGTAATCCAAAGGCTTCAATAAAAGAACCTCTTATAGCCTCAAGAGCCTAGGCCTCTTCCAAACCCACTACCACCTCAAATGAACTAAAACTTGTTCTGCCACTTTCACCAGATGCCTAGCCACACCATTGATAAATGCATAACTCTAAAAAAATGCAATCTAAAACCTTATTAACTCTAAAAAATTTGATGACCCAAAAAAATGACCTAGTATCAAGACTAATCCTCTCCCAAACTATGAAAACATGCCTCCACCAACCATCAGCATGATCTCCTCTAATATACTAGAAGACCTTGTTGAAAAATTAGTCCAAGCCATATGAGAAACCTAGGATAAGCCTGCAAAGGATAAACCCTTAAATCCTATTCTTAAGACTTAAAATTCTAGTGAAGATGAGTAATATCCTTCTACCTTCGAATACATTCTAATGCCTTAAAAATTCCTTCCCCATTTGATGATGCAAAAAAGAGCTAGGGATATAGCTCTCCCTATGATCGGTGAAGTGATTATTTGCCCTTACACATGAGAAGCAAACACAGACAAAAATCTCAACAGTGACTATGAGATATGGGACTTACTGGGCCAACCATTTAGGAAGTTCAACTACAAAGTCAAGTACATAGCACCTCTTGCTACCCACACACTCTTAGAAAACATAGTACCCTCAGGTTAGGGAGAAGAATTTGAGAATGAAGATGGGATGGTCAATACTATTTAGCTTCAAAACCTATAAGTTATGGGGATAGACATATGGTACAGCTCTGATGATCCTAAAATCATTTTTTGGGACTAGAACAACAGTAAAAAAGTATATAAGCAAGCAGTTGAGAAGCCCTCACTAGTGGTTAATCATGTAACTCATAGCAGGCGAGTATATCAACCTCCCGAGAAAGGAAAGGAACCCTCTAAGGAGAAGGAAACAGCAAGGGATCAAGCTCTGGTCAAAGAGGAAGACACTATCCTCAAATAGCTCAAGAAAACTCAGGCATAAGCTAGTATCTGGGACCTACTCATGGCCTTCAAGAAGCGCAAAGCTGCCCTAGTTAGGGCACTAGAAGAAGCAAAAATTGCCATTGATGCCTCACCCTATGAGATGATAGCCTCTCTAATGAGAGCTCTTTTCAATGCAGCCACCTTTTCAGAAGAATATTTACTCCTCGAGGGAAGGGTCCATAATTGTCCTCTCTTTATACATGCAATTGTCAAGAATAAGAAGACCCTATATGTTATAGTAAATGATAGGTTTGCTATTAAAATTTTTCCCCTAAGGTTGCTATATAAATTTGGAATGAAAGTTGAAAACCTGGAAGAATCCAATATGGGCATACGAGCTATGATGATTCAAAGAAGCTAGTCATTGGCACTTTTAAAGTAGTAGTTATAGTGGGAGATATCGAATCAAAAATATAATTTACCATCCTAGACATCCCTCTGACTTTTTCCCTGTTGATAGGAAGACCTTGGTTCCACCCACTAGGGGGCATACCTTCCATTGTGCATTAAAAGATCAAGTTCCCTCTAAATGGAAAGGTCATCACCATCCCAGCTGAGACAAACAACATTATTATTGTCTAAATGTGGTCCCACTAAGAATCTAAGTTTCTATGATCAATGATGGTCATGTTGATCCTAAAGTTGGTACTATGATAAAGAAGATGTAATATCTGCCTGGAATAGAATTAAGAGGAAGAAACATTGGAGTCATATAATTCCCTAATGTTCTTGGATAGACCAACAAAAATGGTCTAAGGTATGATCTTGAAGAGTATATTGGGGCTAAGAAACTAACCTCTTTATGGCTAAAAGCTCAACCCAAGTCTATCAAGGACAAACTGAGGAATGGATGAGCAATGGAATAAAAAAATTGGGGTTCGAGATCTTCAATGAAACCCTCAAGGAAAAGTACTTACCAGACATGATCACTAAGACTGACATCTGTGAGCTAATGAAGAACTTATAGATAGAATCTGAGAGTGAAGCTATCAATAATGCCCAAGCTACTGCCATCCTTGAATCAAGCATTGATGACATCATGTTTGAAGACATTGCTAATGATGATCTATGTACTTTTTCTTTGTTTGGAAATGATAATGTAATGAACTCTAAAGTTAAGGCAATGAAATCTAATTTTGCTTACTTATTTGATGTCTTTTGTGATAGTAGTGTGTGTTGCATTGATAAAAACAATAGCATATTTGACATTCATTCTATATGCACTAAATCATTTAACATTGGCATAGAATTTGAACCACTCATTCTAAATATTTTGAAAGATGTTACTGTTAGTGATATGCACTAGGTCAACCATGTATGACCATGTTTTGACTTTATCATTTTATTTAATAAAAAGACATTTTTCATTATCATTTTGTGTTATAATAGTTACATGAATAGTCAATTCTTACTAAGGTCATCAAGTATGTGACTTAATAGTAAAACCCCTAGATTAAATATGAGTTCTATTCAAATTATCCATAGTCATAACAATGTATTATGATTAGTATGGTGTTGATTGATGATTATGTTTTACTAATAATGAATATGAGAGATTAAGTTTACTCATAAGTACTTATTTGAGAAATAAAGTGTTTGATTGACCCATCATGAGAATACTACATAGAAAATTGTCATAAGTAATTCTCATCATAGTAATATTGGTTTAGTCCTCTAACCTTGAAATCACCCTGGATTTCTACATAACTATTTTATATTTTGACATAATCTTACATTATCTTTAATTGGATGATAAAATAGGTTGTTGTTGGGTAGAAAATGAGTTATATGTGAAATATGAGTGATTAAGAAGGAATTTGTCCCTTATTTAATATGAGTAAGATATCTATGGGCCCCTTGAAAAGATAGACTGAGGAAAATACGTGGCTAGGCTAAATTAAATTGATAAAGAGTTATCATTCTTAGTCTACTTGGAATCAAGTAATTATATGGTTGAATTCTATAAGGATGACATAATCTCTGCCTTATATTCAATCAATATATCATGTGATAAAGGGACTAGAATATTCATTGTATATTAGGTTATGTTAGATTATTGACTTCACATGACTTGGGTAGTCATAATCTCTTGCTAGAGGCCACATATGACTTTTAGGCCTAAATAAAGATTTAAGGCCCACTGCAAACATCATGTGAACCTATAGGGTCACATACTCTAAATAAGCCCAAAACGAATATGGGTTTAACAAGCCCATATAAGCTCTGTGGAAATAAATAAATAAATAATTTATTTATTTAAGGTAAATGTTATCTTAAATAAATAGAATATTATTTATGATTTAATTTTAAATAAAATCATAATAAGAATAAGTGAGAAATTACTAAAAGGTTATTTGGTAAGTGAAACCCTAATTTAAATGTCTATAAATATGTTATATTCTCTAGGGTCTTATACACTCTCATTATTCTACCACCAAATTCATTTTATCTTTTTTAGAAAACAAAACATAGAGTTCTTTTTAATTCTTGATTTGTGTGAAATTAAGAGAATGTGCTAGCACACAAATATTTATTTTCAAAATCAAGGGTTGTTCGTGTGGACACTTGTGGAGGATGGATTCTTTTGGAGATGTCTCAAATCTGAACTGCTAAGTTAAAAGCTCGAGGTAGGGTGTCACCGGAGTGAACCTCCTCTATTCCTTCTAGATTTCTTCCCTCTTCTGTGTTTATGGTAAAAAAATGAAAACCCTAGATTTAATCAATTAATCAAATTACTTGGTTCTGGGTTTAGGTTTATGATTCAAATTTTATTTTTTCACTGTGTATTGAACCTTAAAACCCAACAGTTACCACTAAAGAGAGGAGAGAAATTGAAAAAATACTAATAAAATATTCGAAAGTATTTGCCTAGACGTACAATGATATGTCTAGTATTGACAGAGACATTGCTCAACACTTCATTCCTACCAAATAAGGGTATAAATTGGTAAAGTAGAAACTGAGAAGACTCAGACTTGAATGGGCCCAACTAGTAAAAGAGGACATCGAGAAACAGATTAAGGCAAAATTCCTAGAGGTAGTAGACTATCTATAATGGTTGGCAAATATGGTACTAGTACAAAAGAAAAATGGAAGGGTTAGAATCTGTGTCAACTATAGAGATCTAAATAAGGCTTGCCTAAAAGATGACTTTCCACTACCTCACATAGACATACTGGTTGATAGCATTACCATATATACAATGTACTCCTTCATGGATGGATTCTATGGGTACAATTAGATCCTAATGGCCATTATCAACAAAGCAAAAACAACTTTCATAACAGAATAAGGTACTTACTACTACAGAGTAATGCCTTTTGGACTAAAAATGCAGGGGTAACTTACTAGAGAATGGTGATTATAATGTTCCATAATATGATACACAAAGAAATGGAGTTATACATTAATGACATGATGGTCAACTCAAGAACCAGGGAAGAACACCCCTCTAATTTCAAAAAGTTCCTCAAAAGGGTCAAAAAGTACAGTCTCGGGCTAAATCTAAAGACATTCATGTTCAGGGTCACTTCAAGAAAGATACTAGGACATGTTGTTAGTCAGAATAGGATCAAAATGGATCTAGACAAAGCAAAAAAATCAGAGAGATGCTAGCATAACAAATAGAGAAAGAAATTAAGGGGTTTCTAGGGAAACCATAGTTCATTAACAAATTCATCGCTAAGTTGATAGTAGTGTGTAAACCAATCTTCAAGCTACTTAGAGAAGATCAACCGGTTGAATGGAACGAACAATGTCAGCTATCATTTGACAAGATCAGAAGCTACCTAGCCAACCCACCGGTCCTAAGACCACCAAATCTTAGGATACCTCTAACCCTGTATCTAGCCATTGAAGGGAATGCAATTGGTGCAATGTTAGCCCAAGGGGGAGAAACGAAAGCAGAACACGCAGTTTACTACTTAAGCAAGAAGATGCTACCATATAAGGAGAAGTACAACCAAGTCGAACAAATATGTCTGGTAATGGTGTGGGCAATAAAGAAACTTAAACACTACTTTCAATCCTACATAATTTAGGCCGTGTCTAAAATGTACCTAATGAAGTACCACTACGAAGCTCCCTCTCTAATGGGGAAACTTGCCAAGTGGCTCATGTTGCTAACATAATTCGACATACAATATATGACTAAAAAGGCAGTAAAAGGGAGAGCAGTGGTTGAATTTTTATATCTCAACCCCACTTTAGACTCAGAAGAAATCCAATTGGACTTCCCATACTACCTCAACTCAGCCATTGAAATCCAAGGATGGTATATGTATTTTAACGGAGCAGTCAATCAGTTCGACATATGAGTCAGTGTAATACTATAATCTTTAGAAGGTGAAGTAGTACCAATTCCTAAAAAGCTCAAGTTCAGAGTCATAAATAATGAAGTCGAATATGAGGTATGCACACTCAGAATAGAAGCACTGATAACTCTAGATGTCACAGAAGTTGAAATCTTTAGAGGTTCCATGCTAGTAATCAATCATGCCACAGAAGAGTGGGAACTAAAAGAGAAACATTTAAAGCCTTATCTGGACCACCTGAGGCTACTCATCATGTCCTTTTAAAAATGTAGATTCATTCATCTACCTAGGAACCACAATTAGATGGTAGATGCACTTGCTTCCCTAGCATTAGTATGGGAAGGATAATCCAAAATGCCCATGAACCCTCTAATTCTATTCAGATCGAGACAACCCTATCATAGAAATTATAGATAGAAGTAGTTGAAAAGCCTTAATTCTATGACGTCTAAAGATATTTGAAGGAACAAACCTATCTCAATCGAGCAGATGAAAGAGACAAAGTAGTCATTTGACGACTAGCATCAAAATTCACATTACACTAGGGTGTGTTATACAGAAGAACCTCAAATGGTTTACAACTCAAATTTCTAGATGAAACTAAAGATGCAAGAGCAATAAAAGAAGTACACGAGGGTGTTTATGGTCCACACATGAATGGAGCAATCCTAGCTAAGAAGTTGATCAGATAAGGGTTCTTTTAGATGACGATAATGGAAGACTGCATCAAATTTGTAAGGAAATGCCATAAGTATCAAATCCATAGGAATGTTAGTCACCTTCCCCTAATAGAACTACACTGCATCTCCTCTCCATGGCCCTTCTCAACATGAAGGCTAGACATAATTAGGGAAATCCACCTAATAGCCTCAAACAAACACATGTTCATCCTAGTGGTAGTGGACTACTTTACAAAATGGGTCAAAGTAGAATCATTCGTAAGGATAGGAGCTAGGAAAGTGGCTAAGTTCTTAAAAAACATATTTTGTTGATATGGGATCCCCCATCACATCATCTCTGACAATAGTGTCTAATTCCAAGGGGAAGTTAGATAGCCACTAAGGAGTTATAAGGTGAAACATCATAAATCTTCTCCTTACCGACCACAAGCTAATGGGGCTATTGAATCTACAAATAAAAACACCAAAATGATCTTATCAAAGATGATTCAAACTTATCAAAATTAGGTAGATAGATTGCCATATGCCTTATAAGGGAATTGGATAATAGTCAAAACTTCAACAAGAGCAACTCCTTTCTCATTAGTGTATGGATCAGAATCAGTCCTTCCAATCAAAATAGAGATCAAGTATCTTCAGGTGGCAATCAAATCTGAATTGCAGAAGTGTAATGGGCTCAAAAAAGGCGTGGCAATCTCACTCCTTTAGATAGCCAAAGGCTCAAGGCTATATACCACACACAGTTGTATCAAGCTCAACTAGCCAAGTCCTTCAACAAAAAAGTAAAAAACAAGAGTGTGGAAGCAGAAGATTAGGTACTAAAGTAAATAAGATAGAATGTTTTGGAACCTAGAGGGAAATTTAAAGTGAACTGGGAAGGCCCATACCTAGTCAAACATGTCTTACCAAAATGAGCAGTCAAGCTAATGGATTCTGAAGGCAATGAATTCTCTGAACTTGTTAATACAGACTGCCTGAAGAAGTACTACGTCTAAGGCAAAAAAAATCCCACTAAGTTGAAAACCTAGGAATGGCAGCTTAGGCAAAAGTTAGGGACTTTTTGCTAAGTTGAAAATGTAAAAAGGGAAGCTCATGCAAAAATTAGGGAAAAAGAGAAAATACTTAATTAGAAAAATTAAGAAGGCTAGTTAAGGATAGGGGTAGCCTCAAATTTGAAATTTTCACAAATGCACCTATGTTTTTCTTGAATGATTATAGTGAAATGAGAATGATTTCCAATTAATGCAAAATGTCTTTGAAAAGTGCAACACATTTTATTATCATTAATTGCATCAAGCATGCATTGCATTTTCCTTCATCACATGACCATGGTTCTTACCATCCTCTTTGAGTTGTCTCCTTAAGACTAGCTAGTATCGTTGAAGCCACAAAAAAAAAAACCTAGCTAGGTGTGAAACGCTCCAAAAGGAGACACCCCAGGCAAAAAAATGAAGAAAAAGAAAACCTCTAAAAGGAGATGCCTTAGGTAAAAAAGGCAGATGATAGTAATGGCAAACATCATCATCATCATTAATGGTACACAATAGGAAGCATATACAGTCATCATTATACAAGCATCATACAACATCTAGGACAAACACCTAGATACAACACCCAGAGTCCATGACCTCGGGAAAATAATACAACAAAGCAAACCATAGACCAAAAGGCCTACACTTAGCTCCTAAAACAACTACATCGGTTGTGGCTACCATCAAAAGTAAACAATGATCCTACTTAAGCATCCCCCACGTTAGATCTTGACTATCATCATTCATCATAAAAGATGATAGCCATAACTTTAGCTCACTGATGCAGTTATGATAAGCTGCACACTCCAGCTCCCATTCAAGACTAGTGAGACAATGCTCAACCTACATTACATATTGCATATTATGCACTTGTACATTAAACATGTGCATAAAATAAATAGGTACAATAAAGAAGGCATACCCTCTGAGTAGTAGCAAACTCTAAAAAGCACTACTGTGCACTCCCTACAATAGTATACCAGTATTGACTAGAGAAGATAAGAATTTACAAAAGCAATCGAATAAATCAACCACCACTTACTAAATAAATTAAACATAGGTAAGAATAAGTGAAGAACATGAACATGGGTAGCATCAGCAAGAGAAATACCCAACTGAGGAAAGCCAAGTCTATGCAAATCGAAGCTCATTGCTTTACCAAGAATATCCATCCCAAGTAAAGACAAAGATGACTGAACCACCAAAATCCCCAAAGATAGTGCTACAAGAAGTCACACCACTACCATGAGCAATCGCCTCAGTGTGGAGCATGCCCTTATACTCCTCAAATCGAGAACTAGATCTCCTATGATGTTGTTGTAGATAAGTTCTCATAACTCATGTCAATTACAATTTATTACTAATAAAGTTTGCTATATGTTTTGACCAAAATAGGAATAAAATCTTATCGGATAAGAAGAAATGACCCTTGATGACCCGTATGATGGCCTAATCCTCAAACCTGAGGGATGAGATGCATCTACTTGAGAAGGTGGAGGTGAAGAAAAGGTCCCACTAGATATGACATCAATCAGTTAAAGGATCAATGCATCAGCATAAGGTAAACCTGCACTCTTTAAGAGGCTCTCAGAGGGGAATCCTATCATAACAGTAGCAAGATCATACCATGTCACTAAGGGAGGGGACAGGAACTCTCCTTATGTATGGGCCATCCCACCAATGATGGACTCGCTTGCCCAAATACTACACCTTGTCGATGAGGCCAAAGAGCAACACTCATTTCTTTGTCAGTTGCCATGTAGCGACCATCTCTACAATCTAATGAGATCTCACCACCCACCAATGAAGAAAGATCTATTTAAAAGTAAAAAATAGAAAAAATGATACCTAAGAAAGGAACAACCAACATAACAAGAATCATACATACCTGATCAGGGGACAAGACAAGCAATAATCCTCATATGGTCTTGAGGTGCCATGCAATCCTTAATCAAATCAGTAGTCTTCCTGATATATAAAGAATAATAAGTGAAGCCGCCCTCCTGGAAATGCTCGATGGACAGATGGGGGAGAATTTCAAACTTATATGCCCAAATCTATCAAAATCAGGGGGTCATAAATAACAAACCAAAAGCAAAAGAATAGACAACAGAACTCCTACTCACGTCTAGCACAAACAAGCATTAGTAGATCCTTGAGCCACCTTAGCATGCTGTGTCAAGGCCTGAGTACATATGAGCAAAGGAAGCAATGCCCCAATAATAGCCTAGCAAGCCATCCAAATCTCTTAAGATAGGCAATAATCGTAGATCACCCATACCCAAAGGGTTAGGGAAGATAATAACATTTAGTAAATAAAAAAAAGTAGTGAGCTAGTTGCTCTACTGAGACAAGACCATCATCATACAAAGTTCACATGAAAGAAACAAACCCCATGTATCGAGTGAGATACGGGCAACCATACTTCATAGGTGTGACTACCCCAAGAAAATCCATTATGAGGCGCCTCCTCACCACAGTAGTAGAACACTCCTCTTCACTTAAAAGAATGGGCTCTCTAGAAAAGCTCATGCTCATGATAGTGGCAAAATCCAATAGGGTAATAATCATCTCCTCGACAGGCAGATAGAAAGTATGCATCGTGTCCATCCACTGCTTTATCATTGCATACATAGTAATCTGACTTAATGTGTATGAGTCATAAGACAATGCAGCAATCACCCCATCGAAGCCCTTCCTAGTAACCATTTGCTTCACACACATTTGGAGACCCTGATAGTACATGCTAACCTATTAAAATTACTAGGCAACACAGTGACATACCTAGGGGGCTATAAATAATAGGTACGCTATCAAACATTTGCACAGCTAGTAAATACTAACACACCTCTCTCTCCCTATCACTTCATAGGATCTAAATAATAAAAACCAAAAAGAAAAGCATCATGGTAAGCAGCTAATCATAAAGAGAAAATAAAGCAAAAGCTATCAACATCAACATCTATAATAAAGATAGATAAGCAATTACAATGAGAGCTATAAAGCTATAACTATAATGACCTCATATAGCAAAATAAATAGCAAAACAATCAATAAATAAGCTCTAGAAAATAAAGGCAAAGAGGGTCCTACCTCGCAATGATGAAACACCCAAGCATGAGTCTCTAAGCTATAAATAATAGGGATCAAATCTCCTCGAGAAAGCCTAGATGGCTGAGAACTTTGACCACCAAATGTGCTAGTCCCTATTGTGGACGTTTTAGCTCTAGTAGCCTTTGTAAAGTAACCCTCAAAGTCAATATCTACATCAATAAAAATGTCCTCCAAACCCTTAGGGATTCTGGGGAACTCCATTTTATGTAGAAGAAAATGGAAGTACATAAGCAAAAACATAGCAAATAGCACCCAAAACATAAAAAGGGTAAAAAAAAAGTCAGAAAACACTCAAAGAAGTCTAGACAGAGCCTCCAACCACCTAAATAGGCCTGGAGGGGAGGAGGCACATGACCACACACACAAGCACATGATCATGTGCCCCCATGCGCAGTCATGCATACTTCCCTCTTCCATGTGCTCTTCTATGGTTTTATGCGCACTTATAGACTTTGCACACTCACTTCTATAGTCCTAAACTTCCATTTAAGCATAAGACATGCACTAAACTCACACAAAAGTACACTGATATGGACTCCATCTATCTAAAGATACTGCGCATGCATTACTTTCTTTAAAAAAGTCAACATCTTACAAAAGAAGAAGAGTAAGGAAAATCCACTAAAAGGATATCTTACTCCAAATCATCAAAATAACATCCTCAACATGACAAATTACTACATCATTACTGCATCATCACCACTATCTCATTCATTGGTTAGAAGTATCTTCTCATTGCTTAGGAGCATTCATATTACTTAGGAGCACTTTCACATCACTTCATATTGCTTAGAAGCAAGTACACTACTTAGAAGCACTCTCACATTGCTTAGAAGCACCCTCACATTACTTAGAAGCACTCACTTTTGTATTACTTAAGAGCACTTACACTCATTGCTTAGGAGCATTCACATTACTTAAAAGCACTTTCACTACTTAGAAGTATCTTCTCATTGCTTAAAAACACTTTTATCACTTAAAAGCATCCTCACATTGCTTAGGAGCATCCACACTACTTAGGAGCATTCTCATTTGTGTAATAGCATGTTCATTAGTGTGACACATAATAACATTATAGTCGCATGTTCATTTGTGTGACACCTAAGAAGGTTATAGTAGCATGTTCATTCATGTGACACCAAAGAAGATTATAGTCGCATGTTCATTTATGTGACACCTAAGAAGGTTTTAGTCACATGTTCATTTGCATGACACCTAAGAAGGTTACAGTCACATGTTTATTCACATGACACCTAAGAAGGTTATAGTCAAATGTTGCTTAATAAGGTTATAGTCACATGTCACATTTTGCGTGACAACTAATAATGTTATAGTCGCATCCGCATTTTGCTTAATAGCATGTTTATTTATGTGACACCTAGAAAGGTTATAGTCGCATCTACATTTTATTTAGTAGCATCCTTATTTGTATGACACCTAGAAAGGTTATAGTCACATAAATCCTAGTGCACTTTGCATGAATCATAAGCTTGCATATGCCCCAAATACCACCTTGCGTGACAACCAAGTCATAGAACAACGGCAACAAGACATAATAGTAGTCAAATCTTGATAAGATGTCTAAAGACAACCCATAGGTAAGTACCTTTCTCCCTATTAAAATGTTTTTTACATCTTTGCATTTTGCTTCATGTGTATTAACACTAGCACTAGGTGGCAATACAACACACTTGAAGTAGGGGGCAACTGTCACACCTCAAATTTGACCATTCCTAAAAAGGTCCAATGATGAAACAAATCCCTAAGATGACTAGAGTCTACTCATTTATAACGCCTTTGAAGTGTGCAACCTTAAAATAGCCAGCCGACCCCACTAGTGTGCAAAATTAATCATTGAGCCATTAAGTTGTGTTTCGACCCTATAAAATATGAATTATTAGAATAATAAGAGGTTTATTTTGAGAAAAATCCTCTCAGAATACTTATCTCATTGGGTCGATGCATATTTTGTTAGACTGGGTTTCAGCTTTGTGAAAAAATGGAAATCAATTTTGACTAAACTGACTTTGGAAACACATTCAGAAGGCCCCAAAACCTCTAAAAGTGGTCCTAGAATGGTCCAACATAACCCAAGTATCAGCACGTGTTGCTCATAAGTGCACATAAACACCCCTAGGTGTCATGTGCTAAAATCAAAGCCAAATTTCTTAAAAAAAACTTTAAAAATGTGTCTAAAAGGCCTAAAAATCGTAGGAACCAACCCTAGAATAGTGCATATGAAGACTAGGAAGAGAGCATAAAGCGTCATGAAAATGCATATGTGCGCGCAAGTTCATGCACACTAGGCATGGCCACATGCAAAAATCCCTTCATACATGTGTGACCATGCCTACACCACCCCATTCTACACATTTTTTCCTCCAAATAGACCCCTCTACACCCCATTTTGAGGGGGAAGAAAATAGAAACACACACACTCAAAAATCCCTCCGATCGAAGGCATTGGAAACCCTTTCCAAATAGTTTTTACTCTCCCACAACCTTTTCCTTAGGTTGTTAGATCTGTTTTCCACTAAACCAAGCCTCATCTTTGTCAAAGCATGCTTCAAAGGTATACAATCTAGTATCATCCTACTATCATTTTAAACCTCCTGATGAGGAAAGCTTGATAATCTCTCAAAGCTAAAGCTTTAAAGCTCACACAAGCTTAGTCGAGTCTGAGGACCACACAATCATTTTAGCATATTTATTTTATTGCATTGTATTTTATTTTACTATTGCCAACATTTAGAAATACTATTATACTTGCGTGATGAGACAGGCAAGCTTGCATGCTACGTGAATAATATATGCATTATTATTCTCATTTGATATCATCATTATGTATCTTCTGTCTCTGAAATTATGAAATCACATCATAAATACCAATAATGTGAAAAGTCCATATCTCGGAATAAAGGCATAATGCTCTCAGTCCAGTAATGACCTCATGCATTCTTTATGTTATCATTATACATCATCATAATCATTGCAAGCACGATCATCCTATCATTCATTAAATAAACTATGTAAATGGTCATGTTATTCTTGCAGATCTATCATGCTAGATTTATCTTTCTATAATCCTTCCTTTTTTTCATATGTATTTTATCAAGAAAGCAATGTAATAAAGTTTTTAGTTTTATTATCTTACCCTATCTAATGTAATGTGTGAATGCTATACAAACTGTCATTACTGAAACTAGGGTGATGCAGTAGCTATACATCAAATATCGTATAATGAGAAATAGCCAAAAAGTATATGCAATCCCTCAAACCTGAAAATCTCTGCTGGGGACAATACTTGCTGAGTGACCTGATGTTGTCCTTTTCTTTTCTTGATTTTCTAAATATTGGATGCCGACTCCACAAAATAAAAAATGTCTCATCCCCCTGAGACCAATTACTTTTCCTTATTTGGTAAAGTTTCCATGTCCCTTAAAAACAAAAAGACCCACTACAAAAAGGAAAAAAATCACTGAGGTCGCTCATAATTGTCTTATGATTATTATTGACTAACCAATTTCTTTTTCTTTGCATTATTGCATTTTCATGCATTCATGTATGCATTCGTGTACCTTTATACATGTCACTATCATACGTGTGCTCATTTTTAGGTCCTCTAGACGCTTCCTTGCATATATATATTTTTTCATTGTTATATTTATCTTTGCATAAACTCTCAATCTCTTAATCTACTAACACTACTAACTTTACTAACCTATTCTAACATCTAACTTTTATTTTTATTATCATTTACTTTTCAAGCACATTTATTTATTGTTCATTTTTATATATTGTTCATGATCATCAATACTCAATTTATATCGATAGTATACATATATATGTATATAATACATATTTTTATATCTATACTACATATTGTACCTATTATTTATATCTATATCATATATCTATACATAATACTATATAATCTATGTACATATAACTACTAAATACGCTATTATATACTATTACTATTATCTATTAGTTCTCAATCTCTCAAAATTATTCTCTTTATATTTTATGTTTAATTTATTATTCATTTACTTTTATTGTCTCTCTATATTTCATGTTCATAATATTATCTCATATCCATTCCTATTCTCATCTCACTTTTATTTCTTTTTTTTTTATTTCATTTTGTTATTTATTTTATAAGTCTAATATTTGCTTCTTTTCTTTATCATTTCCATATATGTTCCTCTACTATCATCCCTTTTTATTTTTATTTATATTTTCTCATTTATTGTATGATCTTAACATTATTAATCACTTTATTACATTTCTTACATTTATTATTTATTTTATCTACATATAACCTTATATTTCATTTCTTTTAAATTTATTACTCATATTGATTAATTGATTTTGTCCTTGTTTATTTAATGTGATTATTTATGGAACTTTTACTGTAAACCTTATTTTTTAACTCTTAAAATCAATTCTCCATTTTTAATTATATTTATCCATTAATTGCTTTTCATTTTCTTTATTTTAAATTTCTGTTTATGATCTTTCTTTTTTGTCATGTACTATATAAATTTGTTTATTCTAATATAATTTTCTCCTCATATATTAGTTTTATTTCATCTTATGATTTCATTTATATAGTTTTCCTTCATTTTTTGTTAATTATATCTAAATACATTTTCATCTCTTCTTCTTTACTTATATCTTAATTCTTATTTAAATTATTTCTTTTTTTCATTAATTTATTACATTCTAAGTTGTCTTTTATATTACTCCTTTTATGAATATGGGTTATATGCATATTGTGTGTCATTTTCTCTCTTATGTGTTTTCACACTTGACCTTTAATTACCTAGTGTGAACACATTTAGATTGATCAACCTGTAACAAAAGCCCTATAATAAGAAATTATGAGTTTTGAATGCAAGGTAAGCCTGAAACTTCTCTAAAATCGACTCGAAAGCCTAAAATACCATATCCAAAAGCCAAAAACACATATCCAAGCCTAAGCCCATCGCTCTTTAACCTAAAGGCCTAGACCTTGCTTGGGGTAAAGTGGTAATCATCTCAATTAAAAAGGCATCACCTCTTCACCTTGGGCATTGGTGAGGTGGTGCCTCTTCACACCCACCATTTATAGCATTAAATGCCATTATTAGTAGTAGTTGAGGCTGACCTGCTCCAAAATATGGACATTTTTTATCATAAAAGAAAAGGGAAATAGCATACTAAAAAGAGGAAAAAGCCCAGGGAATGATGAAAGCATAGGGGGAGAGGGTGAGAGTGAGTTTTTGGAAAATTAGGAAAAGAAAAGGTGGAAAAGGCTTAGAAGGAAAAGAGGAAAGAGAAGAGGAGGACTTTTAGGATTTTGGTCAAATTGTAGTTTCTAAAAGAAGAGAAAACACAGAGAAAAAGAGAGAGAAAGAAATGGGAAGAAGAGAGAAAAGAAGAAAAAGAAAAAGAAGAAAAAGAAAAAGAAGAAGAAGAAGAAGGAGGAGGAGGAGGAGACTTGGGAGCCAAAAGGACCTCATTTACTTAAGAAGGAGTAGGATCTTTCTTACATTCAAAGAACACAAATCCATCAACCAAGCTCTAAGGGCTTTGTTAGGAGCATCAAGTCATTCAAGTCAGTAAGCCTCCCTATTTTTAAGCTATAAATCCTTTATTTTCATTAAAAGTTTTGATTCATTACTCTTTTGCTTACTTTCTTGAGTTGCATTGCTTATTTAAGGTCATAGAGAAGCATGATTGCATGAAATATTGAGGATTGATTATTGAGCTTCATGTATTGCACCATTTTTCATTTATTAGCATAAGTTTTTAGTTTCTTAGAATCTAAAAAATGTAGCTTGTCTCTATCTCTATTAAAGAGGTGATGCCTCTTTATAAAGATGTCGCCCCTTTATGTTGCAGGAATTATAAAGTACCTCATAGTCAGGAGGCTATGCCTCTTTGAAGAGGCATTGCCGCTTCACCGGGGTTCTGCACCATTTTTTTTTCATTTTTACTATTTATTTAATATGCTTTGTGTGCTTCTTATATTTGTCCTGTTGTTGAGTTTATGCATGATTACAGTGTCATTTAACATTGTTATTGAATAATGATTATTGTGTTATTTATGAATTATTTTGTCATTTTATTTCTATTTCCTATGAATGTTATTTGTTGATTATTTTTTAAATAATGTTATTATCTTGTGAGATGGGATTAACTCATATTTATTATAGGGATTATTTGGTGATTTTTAATCACTAAATAAAATTTTCATCAATTAGTTATTGAGAGTTTTTATTTGTATAATTAATTAGTTTATTTTTGGTTTATGTATGGTTTACTTTTCATTTATTTTAAATTTATTTGTGCCAAATGTTGTAATCCTTAATCCCTTCCCCTATTTATCTGGAATAAATGGTTGTAAATTATTATTACTTATTTTATTTGTGATTGAATGTTGGGACATAAACGTGAAATGAGACTAATGCGAAAACTCAAACTAAAATCTAAAAGTAGAAAAGATTGTGATTCATATGTTAATAAGAAAATAACTTAATAATCAAAGGTAATAAAGTACGAAACATACACAGAGGGTAACCGCAAAGTTAGGTGAGCACTCCAAAAGCCCATACCCAGTTTTAGAACCCGATCTCTGTTGATAGTTTATGGGAACCTTTGTTGAATCCAGTTGTTATATTGTGTGTCTCAACTTTTATTTAGGTAGCAACTCCATCTCCATCTTGGGCCCCAAGCCCACTTTGTATTTCCTAGTGAGCCCTGAGCTTATATAGTGTCGTGGTCGCTAACACTTGGGTGCACATCTAACCCCGCTACTCATAGTGGTGACTCCATTGGGGATATAAAAACTAATTCCAAGTGTTTCATAACTTATTATCTTTGATTATTTACTTATTTCCTTTGAAAATTCTTGCATTCGCTACACATTTCCATATAATGTGCACATCAAGTCCTACATAAACCAAAAATAATCTTTGCTTCACTACCTATGTTTCACTCAAACCTGTAGTTGAATATTTGATTATTATCACTCATTGTAGGTACTTATCTATGTCACATGGACCTTGAGTAGGGAGATGTAATGGAGGTATATAGTCGTGGGAGTCGAAGCTTATTACCTAAGACTCAGCTCATGTAATGACTTAGTAATTTCCACTAGAGTTTTCCCCGAATGCATGTGTTTTATGCCATATGGTAGTTTTTTAAATAAGGATTTAGCCATTTCAAATGGATCTTGATAAGGTGGTCCGTTAATATCATTATTAGCTCGATAAAATGAACTTTGGAATTATTTAAAGAAATTACCACTTGTTTGTACCGTCTTAAGAGTTGTTTTGTGTCCATCAATTTTATTATCCCCTGTTGATAATTAAAACCTAAAACAACAATCCTAGGATAAGAAACTCACTAGTAAACACGTGTGTGGGAGAAATAAGGGTGGAGGTACCATTTAAGAGCCTTTTTTTGTTTTTCTAATGCATGTAAATATGTTAATTCTTATCTTTTAATTTTTAGTAAACATGCATCTCATGTATATAGGCCATGTATATTTTTGATCCTCAGTGATTGCAGATATAGATCCATAACAGTCTTCTAGTTGGAAGTGTCTAACACTAGTCATCTAGTTAGGATTTCTAGATAAACCGAGATGGCAAGGTTTAATATTGAGGCTTTTAGGGATAAGTTAAAAGTAGAGATAGCCTATAAGACCTAGGCAATTATAAAAGAGATTATGGCTGAAATGAGGGGAACAGTTAGACAAGAACCACCAGTACCTCAATCGCCAGCACCTCATCCATAACTATTTGATCTAGATGTTGAAGACTCCATAAAGTAGGAAGGAGAGGATGATTAGGAAAATTTGATAGTGGAGCTTATAGCCAAAAAAAATATGACTATAGACACAACAGAGAATATGAAAAAACTTGATTGGGCCAAGAATATGACCAAGACTATGGCTCAAATGCAATTGATGATGAAAGAAAAAGGGATAGATGCTCTGATAAGCTACTTTGATTTGAGTCTATATAAAGATGACAACCCCCTACCCTGGAAGTTTAAATTCCCTAATATGAAGAAGATTACTGGCATTGAGGATCCTCATCTACATTTGAAGTAGTATATGATCCATATGAAGATAACTGAATTGACTAAGGCACAAATTATAAAACAATTTCTCTATCTTTGGAAGGAACACCTATCAGATGGTATTATACTTTAGAATCCCATATCCAAACTGCATGGGAGGGATTATATGCCACATTTATCAAGTAGTATAATCTCAATATTCAAATTGAGGCATCTATGAGATATCTATAGAATGTGAAGCAAAATTTTAGTGAATCCTTCACAAATTTTTTGATCAAATGGAGAGTGAAGTTATCATATATGAAGCACCAGCCCACAAAATTTGTTTAGCTAGTAATAGTAATAGAAGGGTGTGTGCTCTCACTCTCTACAAAGCTAAAGGATTTAGGAATTCAAAATTTTGAGGAGTTATATAGATTTAGGGTGCAAAAAGAATCTAATCTAGCACAAGAGAAAAAAGTTCTTTAGTGGAAGATCTACAAGTAGAGAAGGGATGGGATCTACCAATGGAATTGGGCCAAGCAGTAGCATACAGATAAATAATGTCAGAAAATCTTAAAAGATTTCTAACATGGGAAGACCTCTCTCCAAAGTCTTAGAGAAGCTAATTGAAAATAATATGTTGTAACCCTTGCCTAAGAGACCCCATTTCCCAAATGCTGACCTAAAACTAAATTGCAAATACCACCAAAACATCAGACACAATACTACTAGCTACACTTGCCTAAAACATGAGGTTCAAGATTTGATTGATTCAAGTAAAATAATATACCCAATTATCAAAATGTCCCACCACCCAATCCACTTATCTTAATTATCAACATTAGTTTAACAGAGGAACAAGTCCTCAATTCCTTTGTTAATGCCATACCCACACCACCAAAAGACTTGAACCTAAACTAGCAGCTTGTAGAGCTCTATGTGAATGTCCTTGATATTTGGCATTTCTAATGATGAAGAAGGGGGATCAATTGGTATGTGGAAGAACAATGAGGGGAAGACACCCTAATCAATTAAGAAACTGGAGAAGGAGAGGGAGAAGTGAAAAATGTTAAGCCATAAAAAAGAAGGTTGATTCAAAAGAAGAACCAAAGAAAGATGAGGAAACTAAGGAATTTGTTAAGACCAAATGAGATGAGAAAACTCTTGTCAGTTTTTAGGAGCTGCTTATGAACTCTTTAGCCCATCTAGAAGCATTGGTTATGGCCCTTGATTATAATTCCCTCAATGCATACTCTTGAGCAAATGGTGGATTCACTAACAGAAAGCCCTCAAGGGGCAATTCTGTTTATAGATAATGACCTACCCTTGGAAGGAAGGGACCACAGTAAAGCCTTGTTCATTAAGGCTGAAGTAAAAGGGAAATTAACTTGTTGTGTTATGGTTGATAATAGATCTGCCATCAATGTGTTCCCTTTGAAGATCTTACCAATGTTAGGAGTGAAAGTAGCTGATTTAAAGCCATTTGATGTGATAATTAAAGCTTATGATGATTCAAAGAGCCTAATTGATGAAATTTTCAAAGTTATAGTCAAAACTAGACCTATTAAAGTTTGGGTCAACGTACATGTCATTGATATTCCAATCACCCTTACCATTCTTCTAGGGAGGCCATGGTTTTATCCTTTAGGGGGAGTGCCATCTACTATCCATCACAAGATTAAGTTTCCATATGAGGGAAGAGTGGTCACTATAACGATAGAAATTGAGGCTATTGTCGCTACTTTGAAGTTAACTCCTACTAAAATCTTGGACAGTTTGAGTTTTGAAGTTTGCATGATCTATAAAGATAATCTAAATCTAAAAATTATGAGTATGATGAAAATCATGTAATTTATGCTTGGAATGGGATTAAAGAAGAATCAATATGGCCTACATGAGTTTATTGAACCTAAAGTGTCGATCTTGAAGCATGGGGTAGGGTATCCAAAAGTATATGAGCCTGATGAAGAGGAAGAAGTTGAGGGAAAGTTGAAAGAACAAAGCCAAGGCTAAGCTCAAAAAGAAGACACTTAAGGAAACCTTTGTGGAGGAAGGCTTTAACAACCCCTACCAAGGAGCTCTTAAACCTTTGATGATTGATGAGAAATTGGTCACTAGGTTTGAAATCTTTGTTGAACATGTGAATTGGATCAAAGAATCTATTGTGGAAGAGCCAATAATGGAAGAACTAGTGCTGAATTTAGAATCGAATAGGGACATTCATGCGATGGAGCTGAAGGATGTTGTTTACTAGAAACAGGAATTCAACTTTAAATATTTTGTTCTTGATTATATTATGGATGTTTTCTATAATGACCTTAACATTTCTCTTTCCAGCTTGTTTGAAACTAATGACATTTTCCTATTTAAAGTTAATGCAATAAAGTTTGATTATGCTTACTTATGCAAAGGTTTTCCTAATGGTTATTTTATGTGTGATAATCATTTCATGCATATGTTTAACATTAATTCAGTGCAAACTGAATCCTTTAATCGAAGCACATGTGATAACCCTAAGAATATACTTATTGCTTCTAACTTAACTTCTAATGAGAGAGAAAAAATGAAAGTAACCTTGAAATAAGATAAGAAAATATTTGCTTAGGGCTATAAGGATATGCCTGAGATTGATAGAGAGATTATAAAGCATAAGGTCCCCACGTATTCTCATATTGCACTGATAAAGTAGAAAAAGAGAAGATTAAGGCTAGAATGGGCTCTTTTAGTTAAACAAAAAGTAGAAAAGCAGCTAAAAGTAAAGTTCTTGGAAGTGGTAGTTGACACTTAGTGGCTAGCCAATATAATTCTGGTTCCTAAGAAGGATGGGAGAGTCAGGTTGTGCATTGACTATAGGGATTTCAATAAGGCTTGTCCAAAGGATGATTTTCCCTACCATATATTGACACTTTAGTTGATAGTGTAGCTTCTAGTCATGAACTCTTTTATGGATGGCTTCTCAAGATACAAGCAGATTATGATGGTAATGACTGACAAGTTAAATACTTCTTTCACCACTGAATAGGGCATCTATTGTTACATAGTCATACCATTCAGATTGAAGAATTTAGGGGCTACTTATCAAGTGAAGGCCATAATAATACTGCATGACATGATTTATAAGGAGATAGAGGTGTATGTGGATGACATGTTAGTAAAGTCTTCGACCAGAGAAGGACACTTCGAAGCTCTAGACAAGTTCCTAGCAAGAGCTGAAAAGTCTAACCTCAGATTAATATAAAGAAATGTGTGTTTGAGGTAATGTTTGGGAACCCAGTAGGACATATCATCAGCCACAAAGGCATATAGGTGGATCCGGACAAAGTTAGAGTAATCAAATAGATGCTTGCACCAAAAAATGAAAAAGAAGATAGAGGATTCATTAGATGGTTATAATACATCAGTAGGTTTATAGCTAAGCTAACCACCATCTGTGAGCCAATCTTCAAGCTCTTAAATAACAACCAGTTGATCATCTGGGATGACAAGTATCAGCAAAGCTTTGAAACTATTAAGTAGTACTTAATGAATCCTCCAATCTTGCGGCCGCCAAGGTTGAGTAAGCCCTTAATTCTTTACTTAGAAATAAAGAAGGATGTGATTGGCACAATGTTAGCTCAAGAAGGGAAAGGAAAAGTTAAGCATGTCGTGTATTATTTGAGTAAGAAGCTTCTACCATATGAATCCAATTATAGTCTAGTAGAAAGAACTTTCTTGGCTATAATTTGTGCAATGAAGAAGCTCTGATGTTACTTCTAGTCTTATAGAATCTAAACAGTCTCCAAGCATGATCCTCTCATATATCTCCAGCAGACCCTATCACTTATAGGAAAATTGGCCATATGGTTAGTCCTGCTTACTGAATTTGACATGGATTATATGGCTAAAAAGGTGATAAAAGGAAGGGTTGTGGTAAACTTTTTGGCTTAGAATCTGATAGACGATAGACAAGAATGGGAGTTGGAATTCCCCGATGAGCCCCTGGGAGCAATAGAGATCTAGACATGGAAAATGTACATTGATGGAGCAGTTAATAGTAGACAAGTAAGCATTGGTGTGATTCTAATTTCACCATAAGGAGAAATGATTTCAATGGCAAAGAGATTAGAATTCGAAGTCACTAGTAATCAAGCTGAATATGAAGCATGCATCTTTGGTTTGGAAGCACTTAGGAATGCAATGACAGAAGAGGTTATGGTGTACAGAGATTTAATGATGATAGTGAAACAGATCTCTAGAGAATGGGAAGCAAGAAAAGATAAGATGAGACAATACTGGGATTGTTCAACCATGATTTTGTTATCTTTCAACCAATGCAGATTCATATACTTGCCACAAGAAAAGAATCATATGGTAGATGCTTTGGCTGCTCTAGGTTTGACATGAGAAGGAGGAAAATAGGCAAAAATGAAGCCTTTTATTCCGTAAAGTCTTAAACTCCCTGGAACGAGGAAATCAAAATAATGTTAATTGACCTCGCATAAAAGCCTTGGTTTGATGATCTACAGTTGTATCTAGAGATGGCGCAACTCCTTAATGATGCCGATAGAAAAGAAAGAATGTCACTTAGGATGCTATATTGATAGTTTATCAGTCATAATGGGATGTTATACAAGACAATGCCGACTGCAGTGCATTTGAGATGTGTTGATAAAGACGGGGCAAGAAAATTATGGAAGCTGTTCATGAGGGTGTGTGTGGGCCATATATGAATGGAACAATCCTTGTTAAGAAGATAACTTCTCAAGGGTATTTCTAGCTAACCATGGAGGTAGTTTGTGTGAAATATGTAATGAAATGTCATAACTGACAAGTGTATAGTGATGTGAGCCATCTACCTTCTATGGAACTTCAAGGATTGATGTCTCCATGGCCCTTCATCATTTAGGGAATTGATATCATTAGGGAGAAAAGGTCGAAGGCATCCAATAATCATCATTATATTATAGTAGTAATCGACTACTTTTCTAAGTGGGTTGAAGCAAAATTGTTCACGACTGTTAGAGCGAAATAGATTGCAAGGTTCATAGAAAATAATATAATCTATAGGTATGGGTTGCCTCATCATGTCATCACTGATACTGGTGTTTAGTTTAGGGTAAAAATGGCCACTTTGGTAGAGGAATATAAGATTGAACATCATAGATCTTCTCCTTATAGACCTCAAGCAAATGGAGCAATAGAAGTAGCAAACAAGAATGTAAAGAGAATCCTAGCCAAGATACTAGAGAACTACAAAGATTGGGCAAGCTACATGCAGTTCACATTATAGGGATATAGGACCACTACCAGAACATCAACATGAGCTACTTAGTATTCTTTAGTGTATGGATATATAAAGCTGCATGGCCTATTAAGGTCAAGATTCAATCATTAAGGGTTCTCCTAGAGTTAAAAATCCTTGAGTATCAATACGTTCATAATTGATTGGCTAAGCTGACACTACTAGATGAAAGGAGAATGAAAGCCATGTCTCACTCTCAATTATACCATAAAAGGATAACCTAGGCTTATAATAAGAAGATTAAGCTAATCAATATCAAAGAGGGTGACTTGGTATTGAAACTCATTAAGCCAATCATGATTGATCCATGAGGGAAGTTCAAGCCAAATAGGGAAGGTCCATATTAAGCAAAGAAGCTATTTTCCAAGGGTGCTGCTATTTTTTCTGATTTAAAAGGGAATGAGATCAGAGAGCCCATCAACCTAGATAAGCTCAATAAATACTTTCTATAAAGTCTCTCTAGGGAGAAAACCTTAAAAGAAGTTGCTTAGGCAAAAGCTAGGGATAGAAAATTAAAAAAATAAAAATTCTTATTGGATTTAAAACCCGAAAGGTCTATCCAAGCAAAAGTAAAGGACATGTAAAAGGAGAGTGAGGGATAGAAAAAATAGTTAGTTGGAAAACTTGCAAGGGAAAGCCAATTAATGACCAGAGATATATAAGAAGCAATATGTATAGTCATTTTATGCTCAAATTAAATGGAATGGATTGCCTTTATTATTGTTGAATGCTGCATTAAATGCTTATTACACATGGTTTAACTAGAAAGGGAATTCCACCCATCAAAAAGCAAATAAAAGACTAAATTTCATAAATTAGTTTTTTTTGCTTCTCTTTTGAATACCTTAGGCACTTGATGCCTATAGAGCCCTTGTTCTTTTATTTCTTATAAATTCATCCTTCTATGTCTATTGTAACTAAATCCATGCCTTGTACTAGTCATCAATAAACTTATCTCTACCATAGTCAATGAAACTCTGAATGATTCTCTAAGGCCAAGTAGCAACCAGGTTATTCAAAAAGTTTTAGGAAAGAGGACCTGGCTCAAATTCATACATTAAATCCATAATCCATTGTTTCTATCTGTATTGCCTGCAAAGCCAAGTAGGATTTTAGAAAGCGGCAAAGTGGAGGCTAGCTAATAAAACACAGTAGGTATAGGATCGAATGGTCTCAAGTTACAACCTCCACCATAGGCACATCCACTAAATCAAAGTGTCAAGGAATGTAGATAGCTAGCTCCAAATATCCTATGGAATAGGATGAAGTCTCCTAGTATGACAATGCTTGGCCTGTAGTGCATGATGTCTCTGGGAGGTTCAAGTAATCTCAATTTTTCTTGAAACCAAATCTGCAGGGATGATGAGTGGGTAAAAATAACATAAAAGTAGAAAAGGATAAAAGAGAAAATAAGCTCACCTCCAGCAAAAAGGGATTCCTAGAGATTCGCTTGGTTTAAGAGAAGTTATTAAAACCAATGTTGGTTTCTACCAGAATAAGAGGGAAAGGGTTTAGGCTAGCTTCTACTTGGTCCATAATGTGAAGAATCTTTAGGTCACAGTTGTCAGAAGGGGAAACCAATAGAAATTGAGCATATAAACAAAGGGTGATCATTCAAGGCTAGTGAAACTTGTTACTATCTATAGTCACAACACTTTTAAGAAAAAGGCTCATAAGAACTTCATTACCAAATATATGGTGAAAAGAAGAGTAAGGGGACATGATGAATAACCAAGCCATTTAATATTGAATGGTGTGTAAATTTCGAGTTTCAACCAAAGGAATTACAATCTGACGAGTAGAATCCATTTGAGAGCCTTAGATAGCATCAAATTCCTCTAGCATAGGCCACTATGTTGAACTAGAAGAGATGTTTTTAAGGATCTTAAAATTGAGCAAAAACATGGAGAAATGGGAAATTGACCTTCTTAGCATACAAAGATCATAAGACAGATAGGTGAAATGGTTCTAATCTAGCCCATGGTCTTTAGAACTAGTTGTAGTTTTTTCAAGATTCTTTCAGTCATATTGGAGGGGTAGGGTGTTACCTAGACAGGGAGAATGAGGAGAATTCATATGAATGGGGAATTAGGGATTTTAAGGAAGATTTGGGGACTTTTTATAGTTGTAGATTGAACCTGTATAGGTGATCACCTTTATGATCAGGTGATGCCTTTGTGTGAAGAGGCAATTCCCTATCACCTCTTCATAAAGAGGCAATGCCTCTATGAAGAGGCGATGCCTCTCAAATAGGTGGAATTGATCTTTATATGCTGCAAAATGATTGAATTGTACATGCAAAATCATAAGAAGAGTTGTTCGGTTATAAAAAATCTTATCATTGATTTGGAATTTTGCTAAAATTTGAATTTAAATGTTGCACCCATTCATTTAGTGCAAGATATGAAAATGCTAAAGTAAAAGTCAATTCAGACAGTAATAGAGTAACAGTGCAAAGCATTAAATATCTCCCTAGTCAAAATAGTCCTATGCTAACTAATCATCTTGGGTATCCCCTTTACTCGTCGTCTCCAGACTTATCAACTCCCTCATTAGTAAGGTCATCAATAGGATTTTCAATAGGGTTATATGTAAAAGTATCAATAGGATCGGCTCCATCATCTTAAGTAAATGCGGTCCTTTTGGCTCCCAAGTCTCCTTTTTCTTCTTATTTTCTCTTTTCTTCCCTTTTCTTTCTCTCTTTTTCTTTCTATGTTTTCTCTCCTTTTTTTTTCAAAGACTCTAGTCTAACCAAAATCCAAAAAGGTCACCTTCTCTTCTCTTTCCTCCTCTCCTTTTTAAGCCTCTCCCACCTTTTCTTTTCCTAATTTCCTAAAAACTCACTCTCATCCTCTCCTCATGTTTTCCATTATTCCCTAGGCTCTTTTTCCTCTCCTCCCTACTTTTTCCTTTTCTTTTACATCCAAGAATGTCCAAACCCAAAGTAGGTGAGCCTTCAACTACTGCCATTAATGCCATTTAGTGCTATAGGGATTTACTGTGAAGAGGCACCACCTCATCATCACCTCACTAATGCCAAGGATGAAGAGGCAATTGCCTCTTTACCCAGCCTAGGTCTAGGCCTTTGTGCCAAAAGGTAAATGGGCTTGGGCTTTTGAGGTTAGGCTAGGTGTTTTGGGATTGGATTTGGTGTTTGGGTCTGAATTTGATGTTTTGGGCTTGCAAGTATATTTTAGAGAAGTTTCAGGTTTCCATTGCATTCAAAACTCATACTTTTCATTATCAGGCTTTTGTTGTGGGCTGATCCAATTGAAGGTGTCCACAATTTTCCCCCTTGTTTTTTTAAAAAAAAATTGAATTTTCTGGAAATCAATTTTAAAAAAAAAAGCAACATGCATATAAAATAGTAAAGGATAACAATGACATACCTAATTTTTGAGCTTCACTTGGGTCGTCAGTCTTAGGAATTCAAACCCAAGAGGTTGAACTTTGATCTCGAAACATGATCGTGATCCTTAGTTTTTCCTAGCTCGATCAACAACTCATTATAAATGTATCAAAAAACTTGGGTTTTTCTAGCCCTATAGTTACTTAGTAGAAGAGATCAAAATGTGACCATGATCCTTAGGTTTTCCTAGCCAAATCACCCACTCATTATAAATTTGTCATGATTCCAAAGTTTTCATGGCTCGAGAAGTCACTCAATAGAAGAGATGAAAATGCGACCATGGTCCTTGGATTTTCTTAACCCAATCAACCACTCATTATAGTTTAGTCATGATTCCCAAGTTTTCCTAGCTGGAGAAGTCACTTAGTAGAAGAGATGAAAATGTGACCATGATCCTCAGGTTTTCTTGGCCCGATTAGCTACTCATTATAAATTTATCATGATTCCTAAGTTTTCCTAGTTCGAGAAGTCACTCAGTGAAGGAGAATGCACTTTAGGGATTGAAACCCGACCAAACACCTCCTACTTGCAAACTTTGGGGATTCAAACCCTACTAGATGCTTCTTCTTCTATGCACTTTGGGGATTCAAACCTAACTTGATGCTTCTTCTTCCATGCACTTCAGGGATTCAATGTTAGTGATATGCACTAGGTCAATCATGTTTTGACTTTATCATTTGATTTAATAAAAAGGCATTTTTCATTATCATTTTGCGTTATGATAATTACTTGAATAGTCAATTCTTATTGAGGTAATCAAGTATGTGACTTAATAGTAAAACCCTTAGATTAAATATGAGTTCTATTCAAATTATCCCTAGTCATAACAATGTATTATGATAGTATGGTGTTGATTGATGATTATGTTTAATTAATAATGAATATGAGATATTAAGTCATCTCATAGGTACTTTTTAAGAAATAAAGTGTTGGATTGACCTATAATGAGAATACTATATAGATAATTGTCATAAGTAATTCTCATCATAGTAATATTGGCTTAGTCATTTGACCTTGAACTTAACTATTTTATATTTGATATAATCTTACATTATCTTTAACCGGAAGATAAAATAGGTTATTGTTGGGTATAAAATGAGTTATGTGAGAAATGTGAGTAATTAAGAAAGAATTTTTCCCTCATTTAATATGAGTGAGATATTTATAGGCCCCTTAATAAGATAGACTAAGGAAAATGCATGGCCATGCTAAATTAAATTGATAAAGAGTTATCATTCTTAGTATACTTGGAATTAAGAAATTATATGATTGAATTCTATAAGGATGACATAATTTTTGCCTTATATTCAATCAAGATATCATGTGACAAAGGGACTGGAATATTCACTGTATATTAGGTTATGTCAGATTATTGACTTCAAATGACTTGGGTAGTCATAATGTCTTGTTAGAGGCCACTTATGACTTGTAAGCCTAAATAGAGATTTAAGGCCCACTACCAACATCATATGAACCTACAGGATCGTACACTTTGAACAAGCCCAAAATTAGTATGGGTTTAACAAGCCCAAAAAAGCTCTATGGAAATAAATAAATAAAATATTTATTTATTTAAGGTAAAGGTTATCTTAAATAAATAAAATATTATTTCTGATTTAATTTTAAATAAAATCAAAATAAGAATAAGTGAAAAATTACCAAAAGGTTATTTGGTAAATGAAACCCTATTTTAAATGTCTCTAAATATGTTATATTCTCTAGGGTTTTATACACTCTCATTATTCTAGCACCAAATTTGTTTTCTCTCTTTTAGAAAATAAAACACATAGTTCTTTTTAATTCTTGATTTGTGAGAAATCAAGAGAATGTGCTAGTACACAAACATTCAATTTCAAAATCAAGGGCTATTCATGTGAAAACTTATGGAGGATGAATTCTTTTGGAAATATCTCAAATGCGAACTGCTAAATTAAAAGCTCAAGGTAAGGTGTCACCAGAGTGAACCTCTTATCTTTCTTCCATATTTCTTGACTCTTCTGTGTTTGTGGTAAGAAAATGAAAACCCTATATTTAATTAATTAATCGAATTACTTGGATCCGGGTTTAGGTTTATGATTCAAATTTTATTTTTCCACTACGTATGGAATCTCAAAACCCAACTAGACACTTCTTCTTCCACACACTTTGGGGATTCTAACCCAACCATACACTTCTTATTATGTGCACTTTAGGGATTCAAACCCAACCAGATGCTTCTTTTTTATGCACTTTAGGGAATCAAACCCGACCAAACACTTCTTCTTGATGATGCTTCTATCAGAATATTTTCAATTTTCAAACATTTATTTAGGGTACACCCAAGTAGTGAAGCAAAAATTTTCCATTTTTTTAAAATACTTATGGTGGGTCATGGGCCAACTTGAGTTCTTTTTCATTAAATGGGCTTCACCCTCCATCCTTTATTTTCTTTTCCTCTAGTCTTCTTCTTTTTCCCTCAATATATAAATTCTTCTTTTCTTTTTCAAAAGTCACTTTCACTTTTTTGCTTTTGAATTCTCTTTTCTTTTCTTTTCCATACTCTCCTTTCTTCTTATTTACTCTTTTAACCTTTCATTGTCATGGACATTGAACAAACCCCAATTTGTTAGCATGGGACCTAGTAGCACCTGCAATGACCCTTCATAAAGTTTTGGGCTCAGTGTTGGAGATGAGATCCCCCTTTTGATGAACATATGATCCCACATTTATTGATTGGCCATAGGGGAGGTTAGTACCTGATTTCTTTAATTTTTCCTACAAATAATGTTAAATAACATCAGATTATTGTTCATAAATGTATATTTATCAATTTAATCGAAAGAAAATGAATTTTATTAAGTGAAATAAAAAATTTTGAATTACACTATCAGATCACCAACATAAAGAGGCGTCGCCTATTTGATGAGGTGATCGCCTCTTTGATCAAGCGATTAAATCATCAGAAAGAGGTGTCTGTCTCTTTGTGTTAGGGCATTATTAATGAGTTGATTGCCTTTTAGGCAAGTGGTGATGCCTCATTACTAGGACGATTGCCTCTAGCCTAGACACGTTCGCCTCAGTGATAGATTTCTAAGAAAAACTAAATCATTCATGCACAATGACAATTCTACTCCCTATTTTACTCCTATAGCTTGATGCTCACACCCTCAAGGTGCTAGGAAATTTAGTGGTGCACATATCTAGTACGACGAGCTCACAGATACGGTGTAGTCTCGTATTCATGACATAGGATTTTTTGACTTTATCCTAGCACTCCTGACATAGCAAAGGTGCATGGATTACCAGCCTCTTCTTGCGCTGATGAAGAGATGGTTTGACACTACCCACATGTTCCACCTTCCATATAGGAAGTTTAAGCTCGACCCGATGGCTTTCATTGAAGTCATTGGCATAGCTTGTGCAGGTGATTTAGTCCCTTTTGATGCTTGCATCCGCCAGTTATCTCTAAACCACCTTGCTTTCATTGACCATCTGCTTAGCATGCTCCCAGACATGAAGGGGACCGACATGGTAAAGCTCGATTCCATCAGGAGCTTTTACACCCATTCTAAAGTTGAGGTTGCTATCATACCTCGATAAATCGATTAGGTAGTGTATGCATTTTTTGTCTACTTGTTGGGCACCACTCTATTTATAGATATTGCGAGCTTTATAGACCCTACTGATGACCATGTTGATGATCCTGCCAATAACCCTACTGATAAGGAAGCCGATAAGTCTGAGGATGATGAGTAGAGGGGATACCCAAGATGATTTATTAGCATAGGATTATTTGACTGGAGAGATATTTGATGCATTGTATTGTTGCTCTATTACTATCTAAACTAACTTTTAATTTAGTATTTTCGTATCTTGCACTGAATGAATAAGTGTAACATTTAAATTTAAATTTTGTCAAAATTCTAAATCAATCACAGGATTTTTTTATTACTAAACAACTCATCTTTTGATTTTGCATATACAATTCAATCATTTTACAATGATATAAAGATCAGTTCTAGCTGTTTGAGAGGTGTCACCTCTTTGTGAAAAGGCAACAGGGAATTGCCTCTTCATGTAAAGGTGTCACCTGATCATAGAGGCAATTGCCTCTATAGGTTCAATCTAAAACTATAAAAAGTCCCTAAATCTTCCCCAAAATCCCTAATCCCCCATTCACATGAATTCTCCTTATTCTCCATATCTAGGTAGCACCCCACCCCTCTAATATGACTGTAAGAAGCTTAAAATAGCTACAACTGATTCTAAAAAGTCTGGATGGTAGATCATGGGCTATAATAGAACCATTTCACATATCCATCTTCTAATCTTTACATGCTAGGAAGATCAATTTCCCATTTCTCCATGTTCTTACTCAGTTTTGGGATCCTTAAAAATATGTCTTCTAATTCAACATAGTGGAGCTTTACCCCCTATCGGAGGAATTTGATGCTATCCTGGGCTCTCAAAAGGATTTTGCTCGTTAGATTGTAATTCCTTTAGCTGAAAATCCAAATTTGGACACCCATCCATTACTAAATGGCTAAACTATTCAACATGTCCCCTCATTCTTCTCTTCACCATATATTTGGTAATGAAGTTCTAATAAGCCCTTTTCTCGAAATTGTTGTGTTTGTAGACAACAATGAGGTTCATTATCCTCAAATGATCACCCTTTGTCTATATGCTAAGTTTCTACTCATTTCCCCTTCCAACAACTATAACCCAAAGATTCTTCACATTTTAGACCAAGTGGAAGCTAGCCTAAACCCCCTTTCCCTCTTATTCTAGTAGAAACCATCATTGTTCTTGAAAACTTCTTTAAAACCACACAATTCTCTAGGCTTCTTTTCTCTTTTATCCTTTTATGCTTTATGTCATGTTTACCCACTCATCATCCTTGCAGGCTTGGTTATAAGAAAAAATGTGATTGTTTGAACCTCCCAAAGACATTGTGCACTACAGGGCTAAGCATTATCGTACTAGGAGACTTCACCCTATTCCAAAGGATATTTGAAGCTATTCCCTAACACTCTAATTCAGTGGATGTGCCCATGGTGGAGGTTGTAGCATGTGACCATTCAATCCTATACCTATTGCATTCCATTAGCCAGCCTCCACTTTGCCACTTTCAACAATCCTGCTCAACTTTGTAGGCAATATGGATAGAAATAATGGATCATGGATCTAGTCCATAAATTTGAGCTAAGGCCTCTTTCCTATAACTTTCTTGACAACCTAGTCCCCACTTAGCCTCGAAGAGTCATTCAAAGGTTCATTGACTATAGTAAAGATCAGTCTACTGATGACCAATACAAGGTATGAATTTAGTTACAACAAACATAGAAGGATGAATTTACAAGAAATAAAAGAACAAAGGGCTTTACAAGCATTAAGTGCCCAAGGTATTCAAAAGAGAAGCAGATAAACCTAGTTAATAAAATTTAGCCTTTTATTTGCTTTTCGTTATGTGGAATTCCCTTTGTAGTTAAACCATGTGTAATAAGCATTTAATGAAATGTTCAACAATAATAAAGGCAATCCATTCCATTTAATTTAAGCACAAAGTGACTATACATGTTGCTTCTTATATATCTCTTGTCATTAATTAGCTTGCCCTTACAAGTTTTCCAACTAACTATTTTTCTCTCCCTCACTCTCCTTTTACATGTCCTTTACTTTTGTCTAGATTGCCCTTTCAGGTTTTCAATCCAATAGGACTTTTTATTTATTTAATTTTTTTCTTAAGCTTTTGCTTAAGTAGCCTCTTTTGAGGTTTTTTCCCTAACAAGACTTTATAGAAAGTATTTCTTGAGCTTATCCAGGTTGATGGGCTCTCTGAACTCGTTCCCTTTTAAATCAGATAGAATAGTAGTGCCTTTGGAAAATAGCTTCTTTACTTAATATGGACCTTCCCTGTTCGGTTTGAACTTCCCACATGAATAATTCATCATTGGCCTAATAAGTTTCAAGACCAAGTCACCCTCTTTGATCATCCCTAGCTTAATCTTCTTGTTATAAGCCCGGGCTATCCTTTTTTGGTATAATTGAGAGTGATACATGGCATTCATTCTCCTTTCATCTAGTAGTGTTAGCTGTGCTAATTGGCTATCAACCCATTGATACTTAGGGATTTTAGAATCTAAGAGAACCCTCAATGATTAAATCTCAACCTCAATATGCAACACAACTTCACATTTATACACCAAATAATACAAAGTAGCTTTTGTCGATGTTCTGGTAATGGTACTACATCCCCATAATGCGAACTACATGTAGGTTGCCCAATCTTTGTAGTTTTCTAGTATCTTGGCTAGGATTCTCTTAACATTCTTATTCGCTGCTTCTACTACTCCATTTGCTTGTGGTCTGTAAGGAGATGATCTATGATGTTCAATCTTATATTTCTCTAAAAAGTGGCCATTTTTTCCCTGAATTGAACACCATTATCAAAGATGATATGATGAGGCAACCCATACCTATAGATTATATTCTTTTCTATGAAACTTGCCTTATGTTTCACTCTAACAATCATGAATGATTATGCTTTAACCCACTTAGAAAAATAGTCGATTGCTACTATAATATAGTGATGATCGTTGGATGCCTTTGGCCTTATCTCCCTAATGATATCAATTCCCCAGATGGCGAAGTGTTGGGTTTCGTGATACAAACGCAGCGAAAAAATTAAAAAATTTATCACGTTCCCAAACCTGGATCCATGTAATTCGACTACTTAATTAAATCTAGGATTTCAAAAATCTTACCAAAATGCAGAAGAGGCAAGATTTTCTGGAAGGATAAGAGGAGGTTCACACCGGTGACACCTTACCATGAGCCTTTTGCTTTGGTTGTTTCGATCAAGACGTCTCCAAAAGGATGCGCCCTCTATAGGTATCCACACGAACAACCCTTTACAAAATGAATTGGAGTGTGTGTGCTAGCAACCTCCTTAATTGTCTCATAAATCAAGAACAAAAGAAAACTCTATCTTTGTTTTCTAAGAAGAAAGAAAACGAATTTAGAGGAAGGAAAAACAAGTTTGTGAAACCCTAGAGAATATAATATATTTATAAACTCCAAATTAGTGTTTCACCTACCAATGACCTTTTGTTAATTTCCATTTGTTATATTCTGATTTTATTTAAAAAAATCAGAAATAATATCTTATTTACTTATTTAAAATAACATTTATCTTGAATAAATAAACAAATAAATAAAACACTTTAATTATTTATTTCCACAGAGTTTATTTTGGGCTTATTAAAGCCATATTCATTTTGGGCTTGTTCTAAGTGTGTGACCCTGTAGGTTCACATAACATTGGCAGTGGGCCTAAATGTTTATTTAGGCCTACAAGTCATAAGTGGCCTCTAGCAAGACATTATGACTACCCAAGTCATGTGAAGTCAATAATCCGACATAACCTAATTACAATGAATTTTATCATCCCTTTATCACATGATATCTTAATTGCACATAAGGCATAGAATGTCATCCTTATATAGTTCAATATTATGACTTGATTCCAAGTAGACTGAAAATGATAACTCTTTATCAATTCATTTCAACATGGCCATGCATTTTCCTTCAGTCTATCTCATCAAGGGGCCTATAGATATCTTTCTCATATTAATGAGGAATAAATCCCTTATAAATCACTCACATTCCTCACATAACTAATTTCATATCCAACAACATCCTACTTAATCATCCAGTTAAAGACAATGTTAGAATGTGTCAAAACATAAAATAGGTATGTAGAAATCCATGATGATTTTAAGGTCAAAGGACCAAAATAAAATTATTGTAATGAGAAATACTTATGACAAGAATCTATGTAGTATTTTCATAGTGGGTCAATCCAATACATGATCTCTCATCATGTACCTATGAGTTAACTTAATATCTCATATTCATGATTAGTAAAACATAACCATCAGTCAACTTCATATTAGCCTTAATACTTTAATATTTATATATAATAAATAAATGGCTAGGGATAATTAGAATAGAACTCTTATTTTAATTTAAGGGTTTTACTATGAAGTCACATACTTAATGGCCTTAGTAAAAATTAACCATTCATATAATTATCATAAAATTAAATAATAATGAAATACCTCTTTATTAATAAAATAAGAAAGTCAATGCATAATCGCAAATGATTGACCTAGTGCATATCACTAACACGAAGGGCCATGGAGAAGTCAATCCCTAAAGCTCCATAGAAGGTGGATGGCTCATATCACTATACTCTTGGAAGTCATGACATTTTTTTACATATTTCATGCAATCTACCTCCATGGTCAGCCAGAAATGCCCCTGAAGAGTTATCTTTTTAATAAGGACTATTCCATTCATATGTGTCCCACACACACCCTTGTGAACTGCTTCTATGATTTTTCATGTCTCGTCCTTATCAACACATCTTAAGTGCACTTTGGTCAACATTCTCTTGTATAGCATCCCATTATGACTAATGAACTATCGAGATAGCATCCTTAGTAACATTCCTTCTTTTCTATCAACATCATTAAGGAATCTCCTCATCTCGAGATACTGCTGTAGATCATAAAACCAAGGCTTTTCTATGGGGTCAATTGACATTATTCTGATTTCCTCATAGCAGGGAATTCCGTACTTTATCATAATAAGAGGCTTTATTTTTTCCTATTTTCCTCCTTCCTATATTAAAGCTAAAGTAGCCTAAGCATTTGCCATTTAATTCTTTTTCCATGGAAAGTACAAGAATCTGTATTGGCTAAAAGATAACAGAATCATGGTTGAACAATCCTAGTACTATCTCATCTTATCTTCTTTTACTTCCCATTTTTTGGAGATCTATTTCACTATCAGCGTTAAATCTCCATATAATGTAACCTCTTATGTCCCAACATTCCTGAGTGCTTCCAGATTGAAGATGTAGGCTTCATATTCAGCTTGATTATTAGTGACTTTGAATTCTAATCTCTTTGCCATTGGAATTATTTCTTCTTCTAGCGAAATCAGAATCACACTAATGCCTGCTCCTCTGTTATTAACTGCTCCATCAAAGTACATTTTCCTTGTTTAGATATCTATTGCCCCTAGGTGCTCTTCCAAGAATTTCAACTCCCATTCTTGTCAATCATCTACCGGATTATGAGACAAAAACTCCGCCATAATACTTCCTTTTATCACCTTCTTAGCCATAAAATCTATGTCAAATTCGGTAAGTTGGACTAACTATCTGGCCAATTTCCCTGTAAGTGACAAGGTCTGCTGGAGATACTGAGAGGATCATGCTTAGAGACTGCCTGGATTATGTAAGATTAGAAGTAACATCGGAGCTTCTTTGTTGCCCAAATTACATCCAAGCAAGTTCTTTCTACTAGACTATAATTGGCTTCATATGGTAGAAGCTTATTACTTATATAAGACATGGAATGCTTAACTTTTCCTTCCCCTTCCTAAGCTAACATCACACCAATCGCATCCTTCTCTATTGCTAGGTAAAGAATTAGGAGCTTACCCAGCCTCAGTAGCTGCAAGACTAGATGATTCATTAAATATTTCTTAATAGTTTTAAAGCCTTATTGACACTTGTCATCCTAGATGATCGACTGGTTCTTCTTTAAGAGCTTGAAGATTGACTCATAAATGGTGGTTAGCTTGGCTATAAACCAACTGATGTATTGTAACCATCCAATGGATCCTCTGACTTTTTTTCTCATTTTTTAATGTAAGCATATCTCTTATTGCTCTAACTTTGTCTGGATCTACCTCTATGCCTTTCTAGCTAACGATATGTCCCAATAATTTCCCAAACTTACCTCAAACACACATTTCTTTGGATTTAATATAAGGTTGTACTTTTGAGCTCTTGCCAAGAACTTGTTTAAAGCTTCAAAGTGTCCTTCTATTATCAGAGACTTTACTATCATGTCATCCACGTACACCTCTACCTCCTTATGAGTCATGTCATGTAGTAATGTTGTGGCTATCTTTAATAAATAGCCCCTGAATTCTTCAATATGAATGGCATGACTATGTAACAATAGATGTCCTATTTACTGGTGAAAAAATCTTTAACTTGTCAATCATTGCCATCATTATCTAGTTGTATCCTGAGAAGCCATTTAGAAAAGAGTATATGGCACTAGAAGTTGCACTATCGACTAAAGTGTCAATATATGATAAAGGAAAATCATCCTTTTGACAAGCCTTGTTTAGATTCCTATAGTCTACACACATCATAACTCCCTCATCCTTCTTAGGAACCAGAACTATATTGGCTAGCCACTGAGTGTCATCTACTACTTCCAAGAACTTTGCTTTCAACTACTTTTCTACTTCTTCTTTGACTAAGAGAGCCCATTTTGGCCTTAATCTTCTCTTTTTTTGCTTTTATTAGTGTGATGTGAGAATATGTAAGGATCATATACTCTCTAATCTCTCTATCAATCCCAAGCATATCCTCATAGAAAAATGTCAAGGTCATTATAGAAAACATCCATAATAGATTCAAGAATAAAAGATTTGAAGTTGAATTCCTCCTTTTGGTCAGCAGTATCCTTCAGCTCCATCGTAGGAATGTTCCCATTCGATTCTAGAGTCAACACTAGTTCTTCCACTATTGCCTCCTCCACAATATATTCTTTAATCCCATTCACAAGTTTGGTGAAGATTTTAAACTTAGGGACCAATTTCTCAGCAATCATCAAAGGCTTAGGAACTCCTTGGTAGGGGTAGTTATTGCCTTCCTCCACAAAGGTTTCCTAAAGTGTCTTCTTCTTTAGCTTAGACTTAGCTTTGTTCTTCTTAGAATTTCCCTAAGCTTCTTCTTCTTCATCAAACTCATATGCTTCTAAATACCCCACCCTATGCTTTAAGAATGATAATTTAGGTTCAATAAACTTAGGCAGGCCCTGCTGATTCTTCTTCAATCCCATTCCAGGCATAAATTGCATGCTCTTCAGCATACTTATAATTTTTAGATTTAGCTCATCTTCATAGATCATGCAAACTTCAAAACTTGAACTACTTAGAATTTTAGTGGGAGTTAACTTTAAAGCAGTGACAACAACCTCAGTTTCTGTCATTATAGTGACCACTCTTCCCTTATGCAAAAAACTTAATCTTCTAATGGACAGTAGATGGCACTATCCTCAGAGGATGAAACCATGGCCTCCCTAGAAGAATGGCAAAGGTGACCAAAATATCAATGATATATAAGTTGACCCAAACTTTGATAGGTCCAGTTTTGACTAGAGCTCTAAAAGTTCCCTCAAATGGGCCCTTCGTATCATCATAAGCCTTAATTATCACATTATATGGCTTTAAATCAACTACTGTCAATCGTAACTTTAGTAAGATGTTTGAAGGGCACACATTGATGGCAGATCCATTATCAACTTTATATGAACCCTACCTATAACAGAGATGGAACGCACATCCAACTTTGAAATCTAGCCCAAGGATCATCAAGGATAGGTTGTGTTGATAGAGCTAAACCCTTTGCTTATTAAATTGAATCAAGTTTCTTAGTTATTAAAAGATGAATAATCACACAATTCTAAGTCTAATCTAACCTAGCAATTATAATGAAAGGTAGATGTGAAATAATTCAAGTACACTTGTAAGTTTTAAAAGAACAAAATTTAAGGAAAAACCTCACTTTTTAATATTTCAATCCTAAATTCATTTTACATAAGGTTTGCCCTTATATAAGCATGTAAACATCCTAATCCTTAAAGGAAAAGGTTTCTTACTTATTCCTAAAGACTCCTATAAAGGAAAATCCTTAATTAAGAAGAATTCTTTAAAAAATAAGATAACTAATAACTCATCACAAATCATCTTTAAAAATTCAAAATTAACAACTAATGACAACTTATTACAACTAAGCAAAATGATAACTCATGACAACTAAGCATTGAAGCATGCGATGTCACATGTTATATGTCATGAAGGATATTGACCATTTAACATTGACTTTTGACTTATTGACTCTTTGACTTTGACTTTAACTTATTAACATATTGACTTTGACTTGGAATATCCTTGAATCTTCTAGAATCTTCCTTATTCACTCCAAAATAGAAATAACTCCAAAATTCATCCATATCAAGCTAATTAATTTCAAAATATGAAATTAAGCTAAGTAGCTTGAAATCTTCATCATTCAGCTCTTTTCTTGCACTTTTGATCCCTTTTAGGGCTCATATTACAACCATAACACAGTAAGTTAATTTCCCTTTTACTTCAGCCTTAATGAAAAAGGCTTTGTTGTGGTCCCTTACTTCAAAGGGTAGGTTATCGTCTATAAACAAAATTGCCCCTGAGGGCTTTATGTTAGTGAATCCACCATTTGCTCAGAAGTGTGCACTGAGGAAATTTTCTTATGATCAAGGCCCATAACCAGTGCTTCTCGATGGGCTCAGGAGTTTATAAGTAGCTCCTAAACATTGGCAAGAGTTTTCTCATCTCCTTTGGTCTCAATAACTTCCTCAATTTCCTCATCTTTCTTTGGTTCTTCTTTTGAATAAACCTTCTCTTTTTTTGACTAAGCATTTTTCACTTCTCCCTCTCCCTTCTCTAGTTTCTCAACTAATTGGGTTGTCTTCCCCTTATTATTCTTCCATAGATTAATTGCTCCCCCTTCTTCATCATTAGAAACTCTAAATATCAAGTACATTCACATGGAGCTCTACAAGTTGCTAGTTCAGGTTCAGGTTCATGTCTTTTTTTTTATGATTTTGGTGTTGTGAGTATGGCATTAATAAAGGAATTAAGGACTTGTTCCTTTGTTAAGCTGGTGTTGATCATTAGGATGCATGGATTGGGTGGTACGATATTTCGGTAATTGGTTAGAGGGTTATTTTAGGTGTTTGGTTTTCTAGTTTCAAGGTCAATTATTTTGCCTAAATCAATCAAATCTTGAACCTTGTGTTTTAGGCAAGTGTAGATGTCGATATCATGCCTGATGTTTTAATGGTATTTGTAGTATAGTTTTGGGTCAACATTTAGGAAAGGAGTCTTTTATGCAAGGGTTACAATAGGTTGTTTTCCTTTAGCTTCTCTAAGATTTTAGAGAGAGGTCTTCCCAAATTAAAAAACCTCTAAGATTGTTTAACATTATTGATCTGTATATTACTGCTCAGCCCAATTCCATAGCTAGATCCCATCCCTTCTCTGCTTGTAGAGCTTCCATTGAAGAACTTTTTCTCTTGTACCATATTAGATTCTTTTTGCACCTTAAATATATACAACTCCTCAAGCCTATTACTAGCTTATCAAATTCCATGGGCTAGTGCTTCATCTGTGCTAACTTCACTCTCCACCCGATCAAATAATCTATAAAGGATTCACTGAACTTTTGTTTCACATTCTTCAAAACTCTCAAAGATGCCTCTAGTTAGTTTAGATATGAGATTCTAAAGCAAAATACCATCTGATGGGTGCTCCTTCCAAAGATAAAGGAAATTGTTTTAAAATTTGTGCCTTAGTCAATTCGGTTGTCTTCATATTAGTCAATTCGATTGTCTTCATATGGGTTATATACTACTTGAAACATATATAGGAATCCTCTATGCCAGTAAACTTCTTCATATTAGGGAATTTAAAATTTTGGGGTAGGGGGTCATCATCTTCATCCATACTCAAATTAGAGTAGCATATCAGAGCATCTATCCCCTTTTCTTTCATCATCAACTACATTTGAGCCATAGTTTTTGTTAGATTCTTAGCCTAATCAGGTTTTTCTACATTAGGCTCCACTATTAAATTTTCTTGATCATCCTCTCTTTCCCGCCTTCTGAAGTCTTCAACATCTAGATCAAATGGTTATGGTTGAGGTGCTAGCGTTTGAGCTACTGGTGGTTCTTATCTAACTAGTCCCCTCATTTCGGCCACATCTCTCTCATAATTGCCCAGATTTGATAAGCTATCTCTTCTTTCAATTTATCCTTAAAAGCCTCAGTATTAAACTCTACCATCTTAGTTTCTCTAGAAACCCTAACCAGATGACTAGCATCAGATCACTTCCAACTAGAAGACTGATGTGGATCTATATCTGTAATCACCAAGAATAAAAAATATACATGGCATGTATGCATGATATGCAGGTTTACAAAAAATTAAAAGAAAGGAATTAATATATTTAAATGTATCAAAAAAATAAAAAAAAAAGCTCTTAAAGGGTACCTCCACCTTATTTCTCCCATACACACATTCACTGGTGAGTTTCTTATCCTAGGATTATTGTTCTGGGTTTTGATTATCAATAGGGGATAATAAAATTGAAAAATGCAAGGTAACTCTCAGGATGATAAAAATAAGTGGTAATTTCTTTAAATAATTCCAAATTTCATTTTAACAGGCCAAGAATGATATCAACGGCCCAGCTTATTAAGATCCATTTGAAATGGGCTAAAAATAGGTATGAGAGGCCCATCTTAGTAAGGTTTATTAATAATGGGATTGGACCTTATTTAAAGAACTACTATATGGCATAAAACACATGCATTTGGGAAAAACTCTAATGGAAATTGCTAAGTCATTGCAAGAGCTGAGTCTTAGGTAATAAGCTTTGGCTCCTATAGTTACATACCTCCATTATGTCTCCCCACTCAAGGGTTCATGTGATGTGGATAAGTACATGCTATAAGTGACAATAATCAAATATTCCACCACCAAGTTTGACTGAAACATAGGCAGTGAAGCAAAGATTATTGTTGATTTATTTAGGACTTGGTGTGCACATTATGTGGAAACATGTAGTGAATGCAAGAATTTGTAAAGGAAATAAGGAATTTTCAAGAATTATGCATAAACTCAACATATATAACAACAAAAACACAAGAATCATGCAAAGTAACTTAAATAAACATTAAAAATCAAAACATAATGGTGCAGGATTTTGGCAAAGCGATGACGCCTCTCCCGACCAAGATGCAATTTCACATCACCTTAATATGAAGGGGCGATGCCTCTATGAAGAGACGTTGCCTCTTCAAAAGAGACAATGACAAGCTACATTTCTTAGATTCTAAAAAACTCAAAACTTATAGAAATAAAATAAAGACTAATACAAATATGCAAAGATCAATAACTAATATTTAATATTTCATACAATAATGCTTTCTATGACTGTAAATAAGCAACAAAACTTAAGAAAATAAGCAAAAGAGTAATAAATCAAAGCTTTTAATGAAAATATAGGACTTAAAGCTCAAAATGGGGAATCTCACTAATTTGAACAAGCTGATGTTCCTAACTAAGCCCTCAGAGCTTGGTTAATGGATTTAAGTCCTTTGAACGTAAGAGAATCCTTCCCCTCCTCAAGAGAATCAGGTCTTCTAGCTTTTAAAGTCTACTCCTTCTTGTTCTCTTCTTCTTCCCCTCCTTTCTCTCCTTTTCTTTGTTTTCTTTCTTTTTTTTTTCTAAAGACTCGAGTCTTGTCCCCTAGAAGTTTAAGAAAAGGTCCCCTCCTCTTCTCTTCACTCTTTTCCTTTTTAAGCCTCCTCTATCTTTTCTTTTCCTAATTTTCTACAAACTCACTCTCACCCTCTCCCCATTCTTTTCCATCATTCCTTCGGCTCTTTTTTCTTTTCTCTATGCTTTTCCTTTTTTTTACATCCAGGAATGTCCAAACCCAAAGCAGGCGAGCCTCCAACTACTACCATTAATGCCATTTAATGTTGTAGGGGTTGGCTACAAAGAGGCATTACCTCTTTGATGAGGCGTCACCTCATCGATGCTAAGGATGAAAAGGTGATGCCTCTTCATTGAGGCGATTGCCTCCTCACCCAGGCCAAGTCTGGGCCTTTGGTCCAAAAGGCAAATGGGCTTGGGCTTAGGCTTGGGCTTTTAAGGCTTAGGCTTGATGTTTTGGGCTTGGATTTGGTGTTTGGGTCTAAATTTAGTGTTTTAGACTTTTAAAACTATTTTAGAGAAGTTTTAGATTTCCCTTGCATTCAAAACTCATATTCTTTCATCATCGAGCTTTTGTTGTGGGCCGATCAAACTGAAGGTGTCCATAGTTTGCCCCCTTAGTTTTTCAAAAAACCAAATATTCTAAAAATTAATTTTTCAAAAAAGCAACATGCACATAAAATAGTAAAGGATAAGAACAACATACATGACCTTTGAGCTTTACTTAGTTCATCAGTCTTGGAAATTCAAACCCAAAAGGTCAAACTTTGATCTCGAAACATAACCATGATCCTCAGGTTTTTTGGGCTCGATCATCCACTTATTATAAATTTATTAGAAAACTTGGGTTTTCCTGGCCCAAGAGTTACTCAACAAAAGAGATGAAAATGTGACCATGATCCTCATGTTTTCACGGTCGATCAGCCACTCATTATAAATTTATCATGATTCATAAATTTTCCTGGCTCGAGAAGTCACTCAGTAGAAGAGATGAAAACATGACCATGATCCTCGGGTTTCCTGGCCCAATCAGTCACTCATTTTAGTTTTTTTATGATTCTCAAGTTTTCTTGGCTCGAGAAGTCACTCAGTAAAAGAGATGAAAACGTTACCGTGATCCTTAAATTTTCTTAGCCTGATCAGCCACTCATTATAAATTTATCATGATTCCCAAGTTTTCCTAGCTTCAGAAGTCACTCAGTAAAGGAGAATGCACTTCAAGGATTCAAACCCGACCAAACACCTCCTGTAATACGCACTTCAGGGATTCAAAACCAACCAAACACCTCCTGCAATATGTACTTCAGGGATTCATACCCGACGAGATGCTTTTTCTTATGCGCACTTTGGGGATTCAAACCCAACTGGATGCTTCCTCTTCTACACACTTCAGTGATTCAAACCTAACTAGAAACTTCTTCTTTTTTGCACTTCAGGGATTTAAAATCTATTAGATGCTTGTTCTTCTATGCATGTTAGGTATTGAAACCCAACTAGATGCTTCTTCTTGCTAATGCTTTAATAAGAATATTTTCAATTTTCAAACATTGATTTTGGGGTACACTCAAGTAGTGAAGCAAAAATTTTGCATTTGTTTTGGAAAATACTTCTGGTGGGCTGTGTACTAACTTGCATTCTTTTTCATCAAATGGGCTTCACCCTTCATCCTTTCTTTTCTTTTTGTCTAGTCGTCCTCTTTTACCCTCAACTTATAAATTCTTCTTTTCTTTTTCAAAAGTCACTTTCACCTTTTTGATTTTAAATTCTCTTTTCATTTGTTTTCCAAATTTTCTTTTCTTCTGGTTTACTCTTCCGACCTTTCATTGTCATGGACACCGCACGAACCCCAAATTTACCAACATGGGACCCAGTAGCACCATCCAAACATTTTAGAATCAGTTGTAGTTGTTTCAAATTCTTTTAGTCATGTTGGAGGGGTGTGGTGCTGCATATATAGGAGGAATGAGGAAATTTCACGTGAATGGGGAATTAGGGAATTTAGGGAAGATTTGGAGAATTTTTATAGCTACATATTAAATGTATAGAGACAATCACCTCTATGATTAGGCAATGCCTCTATGCAAAGAGGCGATTCCTTATCACCTCTTCATAAAGAGACAACACCTCTATAAAGAGGTGACACCTCTCAAACAAGTGGAACTGATCTTTATATCACTGCAAAATGATTGAATTGTACATGTAAAATTAGAAGAAGAGTTGTTCAGTGATAAAAAAATCCTTTTATTGATTCAAAATTTGGCCAAATTTTGAATTTAAATGTTACACCCATTCATTCAGTGCAAGATATGAAAATGCTAAACTAAAAGTAAGTTTAAATAGTAATAGAGCAATAGTGCATAGCATCAAATATCTCCCCAGTCAAAATAATTCTATGCTAAAAAATCATCTCAGGTATCCCTTCCACACATCGTCCTAGATTTATCAGCTCCCTAATCAGCGGGGTCGTCGGCAGGATCATCAATAGGGTCATCTACATAAGCATCAGTAGGATCAGCTCCATCATTATTACTGCTATCCTCAGCCTGCTCATCAACCTGCTCATCAGCTAGCTCCTAGTGCTCAAGGGCAGTGATCTTAGCCTAACTAGCCTTATCTTGATCCTATCAAGACATGATTAAAGGTAAGAAATAATGAAAGCATGCGTACATGTAAAAATAAAGTGTATTTTCTTTTACCTTCCATTGTTGTGTCATCTTCATCAGGAAGTCCCAATGGGCCTTGATCACCCTGTATATATACTCTCCCCAATCTTGAGGTATCTACACAATTAATATATTGATTAGAACTAACCATGTGTTAAGTCAAACTTAAAAATAGTACCTTAAAATAAAGGAACTCACATGTGTAGTGGCCTTTAGGAAGAATGATAGCTCCAAGGTCATGTCTAATGTCAACAACTTTTGAGAGAACTCACTTTAAGGCAAGCCTACCAGCTACCATCTAGGATTGAGAGCTAGAAGGATCCACAGCAGGTGGTGCACCAGAAGAAGAATCCTCACCATTGGAATGATCCGAGGACTCTGATGAGGCCTCTCTTGTGTGGTAGGCCTAGGATGAGAGACTGGAGCCCTAGCAGGTGCCTAAAAATGAGAATTAAATTAAGAAACAATATCCACAAATATGAATGTGAAATAAAATGTAAAATGATACATTACATGCTTACCTAAAGAGCATGTACAGGAAGAGGTACCCTTAGTAGGAGATGAGTCCATGCAAAGTCCATGTAGTGAGACCTCCTTCTTTGGCAATAATCCATAACATCATCTCCTGCTAGAGCTTAATCAAGCTCATCTCCCTTTAACTCATGTGCCCAAAGAATATTCTGAGGAGGAGGGAGGGGTGGCCATCTCACTTGAGCACCCATCCACCACTGGTGTACTCTCTTGTCGAGGTACTAAACTCTATAATCAAGCCCTTGAAGTAGTACCCTCTTCTAGGATAATGGAATCAAGTGGGCCATGGCTTGAGACCATCCAACCTAGGGACCCCAAAAATTTGGACACATTTGTGAAAATAAGTAGGTAAATGATTGAATTTGTTAATAAATATGTTACTAATTATAATTATGTTTGTAGGTTCCTACCTCATTGTGTGTAAGAGTGTTCAGCCGCTCATGATGAATGTGCACATGAGCAACTAGCCTCCTTTAAGCATGACTAGGGCCCCATCTTGCCATGGTAAAGAAAGGTTTGTTGATAACATAAGTGATCCTTACTATCAGCTCTAGCTCTAGGGCCTAATCTTGTAAAAGAAAAGAAGAATTATTAGCAAATCTTGATAATAGTAGTTGTGGAGGAACCTAAGAGTAAAAGGGAAAAAAGGAAGTACCAGAATGACGTGCCATAAATTACAAAGCCATATAGCTCCATGCACTAGTTCATCCATACTCCTATATAGATAAGCTAAGACATAGCTACCCTAGTCTCAAAGGCATTAGGAAGCTCAAGTCTATAGAGCTCACAATATCTATAAATAGAGTGGTGCCAATAAGTAGGCCATAATTGCATGCACTACCTTATCAATCTGTTAAGGTGTGATAGTAGCCTCAACTCTAGCATGGGTGCATAAGCTCCAAATGAAATTGAGCTTTATCGTGTGGGTCCCCTTCATGTCCGGGACCATGCCAAGTAAATGCTCAATGAAAGTGAGGCAATCTAAAGATAGTTGGTGGAGGCTAGCTTCAAAAGGGACTAAATCCCCTATATAGGCTATGCCAGTATGTCATACCTCAAATTTAACTATCCCCAAAAAGGTTTGATGATGAAACAAATCCCTGAGATGACTAGAGTCTGCTCGTTCGTAACAACTATAAAGTGTGCAACCTTAAAACACCCAATTAACCCCAATAGTGTGCAAAATTGATCAGTGGGTCATTAATTTGTGCTTTGACCTTGCAAAATAGGAATTATCATAACAACAAGAGGTTTATTTCTAGAAAACTCCTCTTAGAATACTTAACTCATTGAGCCAATGTGTATTTTGTTAGACTAGGATCCAGCTTTGTGAAAAAATGGAAATTGATTTTAACAAAATAGACTTTAAAAACACATCTAGAGGGCTCCAAAACCTCTAGAAGTGGTCCCAAAATGGTCTAACACAACCTAGATAATCAGCGCATATCACTTAGAAGTGCACATAAACACCACTAGGTGTCATATGCTAAAATCAAAGTCAAATTTGGCAAAACAGACTTCAAAAATGCATCCAGAAGGCCTAAAAACCCTAAGCACTAACCTTGGAACATCATATGTAGAACCCGAGAAGATCATGTAAAGCATTGAAGTGCATGTGAAAAAGTGCACATGCATGCATGGCATCGCACCAAGCATGTGACCATGCACACACTATGCATGGTCACATGCACTTGGTGTGGCCATGCATAAAAATTCACTTACACGCGTGTGACCATTCCTACACCACCCCATTCTACACATTGTTTTCTATAAATAGACTCCTATACACCCCATTTTGGAAAGGGGGAAACAAGTGAAGACACACGCACACTCAAGAGTCAGTCTAATTGAAGGCGCAAGAAACCCTTTCTCATATAGTTTTTGCTCTCTCATAACCTTTCTTTTAGATTGGTAGATCCTTTTTTCTACCAAACCCAACATCATCTTTATCAAAGCATGCTTCAAAGGTATATAGTCTAGCATCATTCTATTGTCATGTTGAACCTCTCAACGAGGAAAGCTTGATAATCTCTCAAAGCTAGAGTTTCAAAGTTCACATAAACTAAGTCGAGTCTAAGGACCACATAACCATTTTAGCATATTTACTTTATCGCATTGCATTCTATTTTACTATCGCTAGCATTTAGGTATATTGTTATGCTTGTGTGATGAGATTGGCAATCTTGCATGCTATGGGACTAATATATATTATGCTCATTTTACATCATTTATTTTTGAAATCATGAAATCACATCGTAAATATCAATAATGTGAAAGATTCATGCCCTAAAATAGAATCATCATACTCTCGGTCTGGTGATGACCTCATTCATCCTTTATATTATCATCATTCATACCATAAATAATCACTGCAAGCATGATCATCCTATCATAAGTTATGTAAATGATTATGTTATCCTTTCATAGCAGTCATATTAGATTTACTTTTCTATAATCTTTTTCTTTTTATATGTATTTTTTTAGGAAAATGATGTAATAAAATTCTCAACTTTATTATCCCATATTTTCTTATGTACTATGTGAATGTTATATAAATTGTCATCACTGAAACTAGGGTGTTATAGTAGCTATACATCGAATATCATATAATGAGAAATAGTCAAAAAGTAGATGCGATCTCCTAAACCCAGAAATCTTTACTGGGGATGATACTTGTTAAGTGACCCAATGTTGTTCCTTTCTTTTCCCAATTTTCTAAAAATTGGGTGGCGAATCCATAAAATCAAAAGCATCTCATCCCTTTGAGACTAATCACTTGTCCCTATTCAGTAAAGTTGTCATGTCCCTCGAAAATAAAAACACCAATAAAGATAAAAAAGTAGAATGCCCAATCCAAGGTTGCTTACAGTGGCAACTCCACTAGGGACTTCTAAGTAATAGGGATCAACTTGAAAATGACCATATCTCATTATGCAAGACTCGATCGTATAGAGCCCCTCACCACTACATTTGCACTGCACATCACATGTACAGTGCTTGTCCCTAAAAGCCTCAATAATACTAAATGACATTGCCACCATGGTTCCACTAGAGTTATAGGGCAACAAAGATACGATATTATCACCTTTAGTCTTTGCTCGTACATTCTCTAGACTCATCTGACTAGAGTCTATAACCTAAGTCCTTAAGGGGGTGACTGAATTATCAAAATAATGCTAGACTCACTAACCGATGTCTGTAACCCTAGTCATATGGGGGCATTCTCGCTAAAGGAACCCTTAGCCTTTCACCTTGACTCAGCTCATGTAGATAAACCAGTCGCAACATCCACTAGGATTTCGCTAAGTTATGCATGCTATCCTTGTTTTAACACTGTCCGTTTGACTGATACTCATAAATGACATGACCCTCTTAGTGTCTATCATAAAATGACATCATAATCACAGTTTTCATAGAAAATTTATGCTCAGGATCACGTGATTCTCATCTACTTCATATAAGCCTGAAGCATGAGAAATGATGAGAATCATGTACCTCAGCTTGAATATTTTATATGAATTAACAAATAATGACATCCCTCAATATCGAAACCTATGAGATGTCATCCATTTATCCTTATTAGATCAAATGAATGGGTTAGGAACCCAACTAGATTATGGACGTTTATGTCAACAAAATCAAACTATAAACTATCAAATGATACTTTCATGACTCACGATAAGCATATCGAATATCGATGTAGGGGCAAGAACTCAGACCCCCTTTTATTGACCTTGGTCCTGATATGAACCCTACCTATAACGGAGATAGAACGCGTATCCAACTTTGAATATTAGCCCAAGGATCATCAAGGATATGTTGTGTTGATGGAGCTAAACCCCTTGCTTATTAAATTGAAGCAAGATACTTAGCTATTAAAAGATGAACAATCATACAATTATAAGTCTAACCTAGCAATTGTAATGAAAGGTAGATGTGAAACAATTCAAGTAAACTTGCAAAGTTTCAAAAGAACAAAGTTAAGGTAAAACCTCACTTAATTTATTAAAATTATGAAAAATACATCCTAATTTGTCCTATATAATTCTAGCCCTTATATAGGCATGTAAACAACCCAACTCTTGAAGGAAAAGGTTTTCTTCCTTATTCCCAAAAATACCTATATAGGAAAATCCTTAATTAAGGAGATTTCCTTCAAAATAGGACAACTCATCTTTGAAAAGTCAAAATGGACAACTCATGACAACTAAGCATTGAAGCATGCCATGTCACATGTTGACCCTTGACTTTGACTTTATTGACTATTTAACTTTGACTTTGACTTATTGACTGGTTGACATTGACTTGGAATATTCTTGAATCTTCTCACATCTTTTAGAATCTTCTTGAATCTTCCTTATTGACTCCAAAATAGAAATAACTCTAAAATTCATCCATATAAAGTTAATTAATTTCAAAATAGGAAATTAAGCTAATTAGTTTGAATTCTTCATATTTAGGCACTTTTAGGATTCATATTATTCTGTCTCTCTTGAAGATGATTCGCCCTCAAATCAAAGCCATCTTTTAAAGTTGATAAATTCATGAATCCTTTAGGGTCAAATACAAACACCTTTGATGAAAGCCTCTTCTTTGAAGTAAGAATCCACAAAAGTAGCTTCAATATAACTTGAACGAACATAGAACTCTTTTCCACAAACTTATAAGGATTATATTCTTATTGCTTCCTTCTAAACTTAAAATATGAATATCTCAAGTTCTTCTTGGTACAAGCGAAGATTCCATTGATTGTATTGTGGACATATGAAAACAACCTTTAAAACACTAGAAAAAGAAAGATTAAAGTTGTTAGTATAATCATGATGAAGAACCAGCTTGTTATCCTCCTCTTTCGTTTGTGCACAAACTTCTTGATACTCCTCTTCATGATGCATGCACTCTTCATGATCACAAGATGCACTCTTAGCAACTTCTTGAGTAGTTAATCCTTATATAACTTCATTACATTGCTCAAAACTTTGCAAACACTCCTTATTATCTTCAATGACTTCAACAAAATCACTATTCTTGGATTCACACTCTATTTTGATCTCCTCACACACAACCACTTCTTTCTCACGCTTCTTTTCATAAATAATGCTCTGCTCCACTTTATTAGCTTGATCACATAATTGATCCTCATTCTTCTTCTCATGATCATTCAACATCACTTTAACATTAGCACTACTTTGATTACCAACATTATTACTCAAAATCTCTCTATCCAAAGCAAGTGAAATTACATCATTCAAAGACAAAATAAGTTACAATTGTACCACAAACATAAGATCTTGTCTAATTTGACTTTTAAGCCTGCTTATGAATCTTGTAATTTTCTGCCCTTCAGATTCACTTAAATCACTTGCAATTACACATAACCTAAACTCTTTAGCATAATCTTCAACACATAATTCATTACCTTGTTTAAGCCTTTGTAATTTAAGATAGTATTTATCCCTAACATCATGAGGAATAAGATGTCTAATCATTAACCTTTTCATTAATTCCCAATTTCTAATCTCACTATTCCCATTCTCTCTCCATAAAAACATCAAATCTTTCCACCAAATAGTAGCATGACCTAGAAATTTTTGAGAAGCAAGTTTGCACTTTTGGAAATCAATTATCATAAAAAAATCAAATATCTCTTCTATTTGTTGCACCCATTCTAAGTAAACATAAGGATCATTCTTACCAAGAAAATAAGGTATATCCATAATGACCGCACTCAAAGATAGTTTAGAAAAAAAATTAAAAAAAAATCCTCACAAAACACTCCTTTACATGTTTACACTCAAGGATGTGAATGCTCTCATGTTTCACTCAAATTTTTTTTGTTTTTTCAATTTATGAAGAATTGAGAAGAAGAAAAGAATAGATAATACATGAAAATAAAAGGATACATAACCAAACCTTGAAGTTTGGCTCTGATACCAAACTAATACGAACCCTACCTATAACAGAGATAAAACGTGCATCCAACTTTGAATATTAGCCTAAGGATCATCAAGGATATGTTGTGTTGATGGAGCTAAACCCCTTGCTTATTAAATTGAAGCAAGATACTTAGCTATTAAAATATGAACAATCACACAATTCTAAGTCTAACCTAGCAATTGTAATGAAAGGTAGATGTGAAATAATTCAAGTAAACTTGCAAAGTTTCAAAAGAACAAAGTTAAGGTAAAACCTCACTTAATTGATTAAAATTGTCAAAAATACATCCTAATTCGTCCTATATAAGTCTAGCCCTTCTATAGGCATGTAAACAACCCAACTCTTGAAGGAAAAGGTTTTCTTCCTTATTTCCAAAGATACCTATATAGGAAAATCCTTAATTAAGGAGATTTCCTTCAAAATAGGACAACTCATGACAACTCATCTTTGAAAAGTCAAAATTAACAACTCATTGTAACTTATGACAACTAAGCAAAATGACAACTCATGATAACTAAGCATTGAAGAATGTCATGTCACATGTTGACCCTTAACTTTGACTTGTTGACTATTTTGACTTTGACTTTGACTTGTTAACTGGTTGACTTTGACTTGGAATATTCTTGAATCTTCTCACATCTTCTTGAATCTTCCTTATTGACTCCAAAATAAAAATAACTCCAAAATTCATCCATATAAAGCTAATTAATTTCAAAGTAGGAAATTAAGCTAATTAGCTTGAATTCTTCATATTTAGGCACTTTTGATCCCTTGTAGGGTTCATATTAAGTCCTATGAATACAGGCGCATACGGGCTTTAGACATCATTTAAATCCTGACCATTGACCCTCACATTAACATTATGTGATTACCTAAAGCACATTTGATTATTGTTCTTCTATTTACCCTTTAGTTCTGACCAACATAAATCAAAATAGCCTAGTTCTGAGAGTGGAACCATAGTCCCCTGATGACTATAGGTTCAAAACAAACCTAGGAAAGAGACTAAATGACCTTATAGAGAAACAAGGTTGGAAGTGAGAGCTTGCTTGTGATTGGTTTGTTCACTATACAGGAAAACTCTCACTTGCTTGTGATTGGTTTGTTCATTGTGTAGGAAAACTAACTAGCTTTAATTATGCATACATCACATACATATAGATAGCACATACTAACCATTATTTCTTATAGGAATAATCATTTTTCCATTATAGGATTTCTTGCATCCACTCCATGCATACATGCTCACCCTTTTATTTTGCAAGCACACGTCATGAATCATTCATTTAGCTAACCTTAATAAATGTACAGGAATCCTACATTCAAACATGAGTGACTAAGAAGATACCTTTTATCAGTAATTCGAAGATAAGCTAAAAGAGGGGATCCAAAAGCTAAGAAGATGGCACTATAGCTGAAATCCTCTAAGCCCAAATCAAAGCCAAAAGTGCCCGAGATAAGAATAGCACACCACTAAATGAAGCATCTACATCTATTCACTAGAGAGTAGATAAGGCAAAGGGAATTCCCCACACGATAGTTCAAGTTGATGATGACAATGACTATTACCATGATCTTAGGAATGCATCAAAAGATGCAAAAATTATTGACATAATCAAGTCTAAATCGACAGGGGAGGTCATACTATTAGCCAACAAGATGACTTGGTTAAAATTTGCCTTCAAAGAAAAGAGAACTCAAGGCTCCAAAAGCTTCACTAACCTGGTGTTGTTCAAAGATGAGCCACTTCCAGATGATTTTATGCTACCAAAATTTGCTAAGTTTGATGGAACAGGAGATCTGAGGGTCCATTTAAGGAAATATGCTACCTTTATGACTGCCACAAAGCTTATAAAATCACATATTATTTGATTCTTCTTCACTCCGCTAGAGGAAGGACCGAGGGCATGGTTCTTTAACCTTGAAGATGAAATTAAAAAAAATGATTGGCTACTACTAACTTAGAAGTTTATTAAGTAGTATGAATACAACACTTAGTTAGACATCACTCAAAGAGACCTTGAGACCACAAGATAGAACCTGGTGAAGCTTTTTCTAATTATATTACTAGATGGCAAGGCAAGGTAGTTAAGATGAGAAACTGTCCTCCCGAGGATGAACAAATAAAGCTAATAATCAAAGGGGCACTACCACACTTTAGAAAATAAATGATCTTTAATCATTATCCTAACTTCAAAGCTCTCTATCAGGCCAAGATTAGAATTGAGGATGAAGAACCTCAGCAAGCCAGAAACACTTTTCGCCACAATTCCAACCAAACACCCAAAACACCTTCACCTGAACTGTAGAAATAAACATGATCCAACCTAACACCCATAACTCACCATCTATCAATGCCATCAAACCACCTAGAAAATTCTCAAACTTTAACCTCCCACTATCCAAAGTATTCCAAACGCTTCAATAAAAGAACCTCCTATAACCATAAGAGCCTAGGCCTCTTCCAAACCCACTACCACCTCAAATTAACCAAAACGTGTTCTGCCACTTTCACCAAATGCCTAGCCACACCACTGATACATGCAGAACCCTAAAAAATGCAATTTAATACCTCATTGACTCCGGGAAAATTGATGACCTAGAAAAATGACCTAGTATCAAAACTGATCCTCTCCCAAACTATTAAAAAATACCTCTACCAACCATCAATATGATCTCCTCCAATCTACCAGAAGAATTTGTTGAAAAATCAATCCAAGCTATACAAGAAACCCAAGATAAGCCCCTAGAAGACAAACCCCCAAAACCCATTCTTGAGCCTCATGATTTTGGTGAAGATGAGCAATGCTCTTCTACCTTTGAATACATTCCAATGCCTCAAAAGTTCCTTCCCCACTTGATGATGAAAAAAAGAGCTAGGGATATAGCTCTTCCCATGAATGGTGAAGTGATTGATTGCCCTTACCCACAAGAAGCAGACATAAACAAAAATTTTAGTAGTAACCATGAAGTATGGGATCTACTGGACTAGCCATCTAGGAAGTTTAATTACAAAGTCAAGTACATAGCACCTCTTACTACTCACACACTCTTAAAAAACATAACACCCTTAAGGTGGGAAGAAGAATTCAACAATGAAGATAGGATGGATAGTACTATTCAGCTTCAAAACTTACAGTTCATGGGGATAGATATATGGTACAACTTTGATGATCCTGAAATCATTGCCTAGGACTAAAATAATAGTACAAAAGCATATAAGCTAGCAGCTAGTAAGCCCTCACTAGCAGTTGATCATGTAACTCACAACGGGTGGGTATATCAACCACTTGAGAAAGAGAAGGAATCCTCTAAAAAGAGAGAAGTAGCAAGAGATCAAGCTCTAGTCAAAGACGAAGGCACTATCCTCAAACAGCTCAAGAAAACTTAGGCACAAGCCAGTATCTAGGACCTACTCATGGCCTTCAAGAAGCACAGAGATTTTCTTGTGAAGTATTTGTTCTTTGAGGATGAAGCAGTAGACTTTTCAAAGGAGAACATCAAGTATTAAAGATCCATTTAAAAAGCAATGGTGATTTATAATAATCTGCGGGGCAAATCAATACTACATCCATACCATCATCTTCTCTCCTACTTTCTTCTATTTTTATTTTATTGTTTTGGTTCTATTAAATTTTAACTTTATTTAATTTTTATTATTATTTTTTTATTCACTAATCTTTTTTTTTGTATTGATGACTATAAAGAGGGTTACATGATGAGTTCACTTAGAGAACAAAATCCATGAAGATCCATGGAATGCCATGGATTGAATTTTGTAGCTGAATATAGTTTCTAGGTTATTTATTTATTTATTATTATTATTTTGGTTGCTTTATTTTTTATTTTTCTTTAAGGTTGTATTAATCTTTATTTTCTTATTATTTTCAATAGACTATTATAATAGCCCCGATAGTGGGAATAATGAAATCATGTGTGTGTGATTGTATGTTTTATTTTAATTAATTGGTTAGTATAGTTAGGATTTTAATTAGGAAATTAATTAAAATTAATGGTTATACAGATCATTAGGGTTTTGAATTAAAATTGAATTAGATTTAAGTGGATAAAATTGGGTTGCTTGTTAATTATTTTATTTATTTGTTATTTAATATCACTTTATGTGAATTAGGTTTTTTTTAGAAGTAATAAATTTAATTAGTTGTTTGATCTTTTATTTGATTGTTTTGGATTTTTTTTTATGTCTTTGGGCTTGTTTATTTATTTTTGTGTGTTTTGGGCCTCAAAATCGATGTTAGGCTTTAACATATTTAATTAATTTTATGTTTAGGTAGGTCTTTAGCCCATCTTTTATTAGCCCATTTTATTAATTAGGTCTAGATTTTAAATAAAATGCATCAATAATTAGGGCTCATTTAGTTAATTTAGACATATGCCCACCTAGTTTAATTTAATTAATTTAATAGACATAGCCAATTAACTTAAAGCCTTTTCCATAACTTATAGATTTAATATCATTTAGAATTAAAAATGTAGAACCAGGCCTACTAATTCAAATACTTCATAATTTGTAAATTTAGGCCCATTTTTAAAATTAAAATAAATAGGATTAGGTTCACCTAATTAAAATTAAATAGGAATTATGCTCATTAGTCTTTAGCCTCACTTGTAAATTAAAACATGTAGATTTAGCCCATTTAATTAAAATCAATGTAAATTAGAAAAACTTACGGATTATGAATTTAAATGAATGCATTGTTTAGATGTATTTTTCATGACTAGTTTGCTTTGAGTTAATTGTTTAAATAAGGGTTTATATGAAATTGCATGTAAATAGAGGGTAAGATAGTAATTCATAAAGTAATTCTAAATGAACACAAGACTGAAAAAAGATGGTATTCGGTATTTAAAATCTCCTGGTTATGGTGCTAGCTTTCTTTTAGAGAATTGAGTACCACCATTTTTTTGATTTGTCCCAGTTATTACCCTAGGTGGCAACTCCTCAACTCCATGCCATGTCTTTATGACAGTGGTTAGTGTGCTCTCTAGAGCCTTGAGCTCAAACAGTGTTGCGGTAGGTAAAATCTTGGATGTGCACTAAACCCTGTCGTCTACACTATCCAACTTTGCAAATATTATTAGAGTCCTTAGATGACAATGGAGTAGGCAAATGATTACAATGAAGCCTCATAGCTACCACATAGTCAAATTTAACATTATAATCATAAGATGTTGAAAACCTATAATATATTATATATGTAGGTAGTTTATAGCTTAATGACATTTGAATTGTGGCCTCGACTTCAAAGGATAGAAAATCATAAATGACCTTCCTCTTCCATTGCTTCAAATCAACACCAATTAACATATCTATAGTAGCATTAAATGGTAGGCCTTAAGGGATTAAATGTTTCATGTTATGGACATAATGGATCCATCTATCCTTCTAACTACTAATGGCAATCCTATTGCTTACTTTCTAGCTAGAATCATCGCTGATAATTAGAATAGCTTTAACCAAACTATGCCATAAAAAGCTAGGATTAAACCCTAGAGAAGCATTAAGGATTTATGAACAAGGAAAATACTTCATTTTTAGGATTTAGCTAATAAGGGATTAAGTATAAGTAAGAATTATGCACACATGTTTGGCAAGAAGTGCTAAATTAAAGTCATATAGATTATAGAATCCCAACATGCCTTGCAAATTAAATATAGCCAGCTTCTCCTAACATAGCCTCCTTTGTCTATTTAACATATTAATCCACTAGAATATATTTATTTGATGTTGAATCATATCATAAAAAGAAGTAGGATGGGAAAAGCAGCTCATTACACATGTATTTATGGCCTAAATTATGCCCTTGATCAAAACCTCTTTCCCTATAATAGATAAATATTTCTCTTTCTAACCATTCAATTTCCTACAAACTCGATAATACATTTGCTGGAAAATCACATTCTTAGACTTACCTATCAAAGTGGGCAGTCCAAGATATTTGGGATGATGAGTAACTTTATTAACACTTAATAAACCCTCAAGAGATAATTATTTTTATATTATTATAGTCATTTTTTCAAAACCTTAAAGGCCAATGAAGAAAATATGAAAATATCTTATCATTCTTTGAAATTAGTAAAGCAAAATAATTTTTAAAATTTTTAAACCTAACTAAGATACTAAAATCTTACCTAATTTCTAATTAAACCTTATTAAGACAAAAAAAAACCTAAAACAAACCTTAACCATACCCTGATGGTGTTAGGGAAGAGCTTTAAGGTGGTCAATGAGAGAGAATCTCTACTGAGTCATGTCTTCTAAGTCAATAAGTAAAGTCTTAGTTAAGGGCTAATTTATGTTTTTTTATATATTTCAATCTTGTGTTTATTCTTTGAGCCTAGATTTAACTTTAAAAAGCCATATGATGAAAAGTGAAACTTTGGTTAATGGGATTGTTCGAGAGTCAAATCGTCTTCCTAGAGTAAAATTTCAGTCTAAATCTGTCTTTTGAAATTCTTACTTGTATGTAGTCCCATTTTTTAGAAAGTTAAATTTTAGCCCCCAATGGTCAAATTGGATCCTATAAACTATTCAATTCATCATCCTTATCCTTAAAAAACCACTTGGCATAAGGAGTGCATGCTAAATATTGAATATTCCATTTTTGGTATATACATTGAAAAGTGTCCCTTAAAGAATAAATAAAGATATTCTATTTACATATAAACCTTACACTTTTCAAATTTATTACATCATTATCACTTGCCTATAAATTAAAGGTCATAGGATCAATTAAAGGAGAGTAGTTTGGAGAAAAAGGGAGATGACAAGATCAAATTAGTGAGAAATAAAGAAATTATATCAAAATAGTGAGAGTTATGAGAAAATTTGAGAGAAAATAAAAAAAAATCAAACCAAACCATAGTTCTCACTCTTTAATCTTCCATTTAATAATATAAACACTAAACCAAAGTTAATGCAAACCCATTTCAAATCCAACATCAATTTCTTTCTCAAATCAAATAAAATCAAATATGATCCAAAAACCCTTTTACCCTTATACCTTCTCAATCAATCCTCTTTAAATTCTAAAGATAAATACTTTTAAAACCAATATTTTCATTAATTTGATCTTTATTTTGTAGTTTTGGGCTTTTAGTTTTTGATTTTTCAAAAAAATTATTGAGTTTTCAAGCTGTCCAAGGGTAGATGGCTGAAATTGGCTAATGAACAACTGGTCAACCATCCAATCCCCAAATGTGGCCATTCATGCTCCTTAGGCCATCCATTCTTTAATCAAAACTGGCCAAACAGTCTTCAAAATTGGCCATCCTTCATTATTGGTCCTATATGATTCCTATGATGGTCCTAGGGATTCCTAAATGTGTGTAGTTGTTCATATAACTTGTAAACACACCCTAAAGGTCCTATGATGATAAGATTAAGGTATTTTCTCATTTATTTTTCATATTCAGTTAATTTTCTTTTAATTTTTCACATTTATTTTGCTCACTCTTTAATTTTATTTTAATTATTGCATATTGGATGATGATTAAGGCTTTGGTTTTACTTATATAATTGGTTGTGTGATTTTAATTTCTTATTTATTTGATATGAATAAGTGATTTTCTATATGTAATATTATGTTATGTTTATATTGCTATACTATGTGACTTTCATTAAGGTGTTGTTTTAAATAACAAAAATGTTGTAGATGTTAAATAAATGAAGGAGTTATGTTTATGTGTGCTTGCCATTTGCATTAGTGCTGATCATGGATTTTAAGGGTTACAATAGTTAGAATTCTTGGTTTGTAATTGATTAAGTTTTGTTCTTTGGTTTGTAATTAAAAGTTAATTATATAAAAATAGGTTGTAATCATTTTATATCCCTTAGATTGCCAAGGTTGTATTTGTAAATGAAATGGAGATCAAAGTTGTACATTTAAAAAGATTAAAAAATGCAAGGTTTGGAGGTTCTAAAAAGCTTTGATTACAATATGTACACATATATTCTAAGTGATTAAAATAGGTTTCAAAAGGTCCATGATCATATATATATATATATGATCATGGACCTTTTGAAACCTATTTTAATCACTTAGAATATATGTGTACATGTTGTAATCAAATCAAAGTTGTACAATTGAAGAGCTTAAAAAATACAAGGTTTTAGAGGCTCTAAAAGGCATTGATTACAACATGTACACACATATTTTAAGTGATTAAAATAGGTTTCAAAAGGTTCATGAACATATATATATATATATATATATTTGAGTTGTCATAACTATGTTAATCTTGAGTTAATGCTGATCTCATTAATTCAAAAACATGATCCATAACTTATGGCCAAGACTGTCTATATTACCAAGTAGAGAGCAAGCTTCCTAAGTGAATTTCTTAAGAATATGACGAGATAAAAGTTATAAAGAATACAGATAAATGGAATAAATTTTGATTATTAAGAGGCTTCTAAATAGGAAAGTGATGGCTAATAATACTTTATTTATTTTATCTATAGGGATTTCCTTTCTTTAGTATCCCCTACCTTTCTTATATTACTCAATATATATACTACCGAAAGGTCTTTTAAAATACTCATACTCCACTTTTGGAGCATTGGAGTATGCAAAGATTTTATTTTTTACTTAACTCTTCTCTGACACATGTTTCCCCTTTTTGGTATTCCTTGCCTTTCTCATAATACTAAGCGTGAATATCATAAAAGGGTCCCTTTTGGATACCCTTACTCATGTTCGAGCATTGGAGTAGTTAAGCATGATCTTGAGATCACAAGCCTATTTGAAAGATGTCTTGATAATTGTAATGTATTTTGTTTAGTAATGTCCTTTATAAGATTTATCTTGTAAGTTCTTCATCCATCTAGATGGTAGGCAAGCATTAGATTATTTAAATTTCAGAAAGTATTGACTTGGAGCTATCAATCATGCTTAGGAGATTATGAAATAAGCATTAAAAGAAGATTATGACAATTAAGATCAGTTCACTCAGCTCTAATATATACCACTTATGGCACGAATAAAGTTTGTAAGAATGTAGTTGTTATTATTTTTATTTTAATTTTAAATGTATGAATGTGGATGTAGATGTGGATATTAAAGAAAGAAGGAAGGGGGCACTCCCCGTGCAGAGGCGGTGAATAAGGTGACCCTCATTGATTTGACATGTTTGGTGTTTTCTCAACTCATTGATTTGACATGTTGGTTATTATCACTGCCATTAATGTATATTATATGCTTTGAAACCATAGCCCTTGCCATATTCTTGTGATTCTTGCTATGTTGTGAAATTCTTATCATGTTATTTTAAGAGTGGCTTTCACTTTTTACTGCTTGGGTTTGCTTTGTCAACTTGAACAGTTGCATTATCCTATAAAATAAAATAAAAGAATTATAATTTGCCATTGATTATACTTTCAAACAATGATTTTTAACTAGGGTGCATTATGACTTCCTTTCTATTGTACTACTTTTCTTGCTTTGATGTTCCTTCCACTAGCTATAGTTGCATTTCCCTATGAAATAAAAAATTTTAGTTAGTATTTGTCTATTTGCAAGATGATTCTCAATCAAAGTTTATTCTAACTTCCCTTTTGGTGGTTTTGATGGGGCATGGCACTTGTTGCAAAATCTATAATTCTAGCTATACTAATTGTAGCTCTAGCTCTTATATCTCTAGCTCTTACTGTAATGTCTATAGCTCTTGCTAGTGACTATAGCACTTACTGTAATGTCTGTAGCTCTCACTGTGATGACTGTAGCTCTTGTTGTGGTCACTATAGCATTTACTATAGCGTATAAAGCTCTCACTATAGTGTTTGTAACTCTAGCCATGATGTTTGTAGCACTTATTGTAGTGATTGTAGTTCTTACTATAAACATAGTACCTATTATGTTTGTTGCATGGGTGCATATGTTCATATGTGTGTGTGCACATGTCTTGAAGCATGTACAAGTATGGAAGTGTGTACATGTGTCTCAAAGTTTGTGCACGTGTCTCAAAGTGTGTATGTGTGTACGCCTTGAAAGGTGTATGTATCTCAAAGTATGTGCACATGTAAAAAAGTGATTATATGACACGCGTGTGCATGCTTTTGCATGCACATGCATGTATGTATTAATTAAAAATATTGCTAAGTAGATATAGATGCTATTAAATAGTGAAAATACTACTAAGTATTATGATGCAATAATGATGTCATCAATTTTTATGTTACGGATGTTATTCCAGTAACGTGATAATGGTACGATATGTCTGCCTTGTGCTTTTTCTTTCTTTTTCTTAAACAATAATGCAAGTTTTTAAGACTGTAATATCAAATATGGTGTCCTAAAGTATGAAATGCTAGTGTTTGTGTGTTTCGTGCGTGTTTTGCATGTGTTTTTATATTGAAATACTAGTGTGGTACCCTATAAGTACTTATGCAGAGGTCTTAGAGTGCATGTGTAACCATCTCAGTGCACACATAAGGCAAAAGAGTGTGTGACCACATGATTGGAAGTGTGTGACCGCATGGTCATATGCCTTAAGGCACGTGGTTATGCGGTCATCACTTATGCTCATGCTTAAAAATGTGAGTTTTTCAATTATGGGAGAGTACTTTACCCCTTCTTTGACCTTCTGTGGGTTACTCTGAAGTGTTTTCCTCTTTTCACTATTGTTCTACTGTGTTTTCCCTTTTGAAGCTATGGACTTCCCTTTTAATCCTCTTGACCCTATCTTTGGTGCCTTCCTTTTAACATTGATAATATGTCTTTCACTTTTGATGATTTAGGGTTCGATGGAGGTGTTGTAAAGACCGTGGATACAACTACTATAGGAGCTACAAGGACCAGCGTAGAGACCTTTGGGACTATTATGAAGATTAGTGGTGGAGCTTCTTCTCATTCATTAAGTTCTAATAATCATCGAGGGCTCTCCCGAGGAAGTGCGATTCCTGTCATCCATAGTTTGGAGACCCATATTTGGACTACACATGCGTCAAGTTGGTACTCCTTGTTGTAATTTGTGTTGTTAACTCCTACTTTCTTGCTTTTCTGCTATTTTTAAGCACTCGCCTATGTTTTTAGTTCTTATTGTATTTTTTTTTAGCTCTAGTTATATCTTTTACTATCTTATTTAGCTTTTTTCATTTGCTTTGGTTCATTTTATTTGTTTATTTATCTCTTTCTTCTATATATCTTTAGCTCTAACTATTTGTGTGGTTCTACTAATTTTATCTTTAGCCCTAATTGTTCTTGTAGCTCTTGCTATCTTTTACCGTTATGCATTATCCTACTATTAATGTTGATTATTCATTTTATTCCTACAAACATGAAGAAAAGAAAGTTTTAGATTTTAGTGATTAATAAGTGTATGAAAATGATTTTCCTATTGGTTATAGCTTGGTAGATCTATCACTATGTTGCCCAATAGTTTGAAAAAAGGTTAGCTTGTACTATCAGGGTCTCCCGCCATGCATAAAGTGCTTACTATTCAGTAAGGGAATTGATGGTATCATTTTTATTTTTAGTTTTATTTATAAAAAGTTAAGTCAAATTGCGATGTATGCCCTTGTTAAGCTGTGGATGGACATTACCTATGCTTTTCATTTGCCTTTTGGAGAGATGACTATCACTCTATTAGATTTAGTACTATCACCGGACTTAGCTTTTTTTAAGGAGTTTATGCTTTTCAGTAGTGAGGCATATGAAATTTCAGTGGTTCTTTCTTTGTCCGTTATATGGAGTTTATCACTAGAGCCAGGTCGAAGTATGATGTCAAAGTAGTCAATTCAGAGTAGTTGGCCTAATGCTTTTTATTATATTTGCTCAATGTCATAATCTTCTCGAATTCTTCAGGCACCAGTTCCTTATGGTTACTACTTGTGTTGAGGAATCTAAATGATCTACCAAAGTATAGTTAGGGCACAACTACCTTTTCTCATATGTACTCTAGCTTAGATGTGACCTGCAAAGGTGGCTTGAGGATATGCAACTACTTATTTATGCTATATGTAAGTATGACTTGCTTTGTTAACTATTTTATTAATGTCGAGTGCTCTAACTTCTTCCTTCTTGATAAATTTGGGCCAATGAGTTTAGGATTCTCCCTTACCCTTCCATTGATCATTCTTTGAGAGTGGCTTTTTGCACTACCCATGGTGGATTCAAAAGACTTTTGATCTGATTTAGATCCCTGTAAAGGCTTGGGATTACATAAGTGCTTTGACCTTTGACTAGGTACAACATGTTCTTTTAGCTTTCATAGCCTTATTTTCAATAATCTTTTGTTCATTCATTTTTCATTATTTTTTTAAGTAAATTCACTTTTGTTAGTGGTTGGTAAGGAAGAATTGTTCATCAGAGATGGTAGTGGCCTAGCGTCTGACTTAATAAATAGTCTTTTTGAATGGCCTTATTAATAAAGTGTGATATTTGGGTGAGTGGGTTCATCACTAATGGGATGGACTACAAATGAGGAGAGTTCTTGTCACACCCCCAAGTGACATGTTCTAGGGTAGAGAATTAGTTAGGGATAAGCTTGTTGTAGCTAAAGGAGAGTACCCTTCTAAGCGCTTTCTAGAGAGTGAGACTTTCCTTTATATGAATGCAGTGATCCTATAGTTGATTGATGCTATGGTTGATGGTTTCATTCCATCACCCTACCTCCTCAAGCAGATCCTATTCAGCCTTTAAGTTCAAGAGCTAAGACTTCACGGATGTACCGGGGCCATTCTGCATCCAAAGTATCATATTCTGACTCGATATGCTTCTTTGATTTATTTTTCCTGTTTATGTATAGACATATAGTAAACTTTTATTAGTGGAAAGAATTGAAAATCATATAATTTTTTAAACTTTATCTATAGCAACAAGGATCTCACCAGAAAAGATCAAATTCTTATATTAATGAGGAGGAAACTTTAAGTACTAAGGCGACAACCCATGCTAGTGGTTTGGCTTTTAATGGTTCGATCCATAGGGACTTAGTGAACATGCCAACTCCAAGACTATCTTGGATGATGATTTCTAGGACTAGGGATGTTACACCTCTAAATGCTACACATGTCAATTTTTTGCCTTTGTTCCAAACTTCTCCCTTTTGATTTACCTATTATTTTGACTTATCGCATTGTTTGCTATTACTTCATAGGTGCCTATCTCTGCAGCTCAGTTTTGGTAACTGTTGTGGGGAGTTCACGACAGGAGTTCATGGAGTTCACTAGTGAGCGGAGAGTATATCTATATTGACTTTTTATTGTACTTGTTTTATGCATATGTTTTCATGTATACATGAATTTATGATATGTAATGCTTATTAAATGTAGGCTAAGCATATTCTTGCTAGTTGATAGTGGGAGAGGGAGCAAGCATCTTATCGAGAGCAAATTAATTAGCTACAGATGCGACTAGCAACTTTTCAGATGGATGTAGATGATGGGGTGCCTAGACTAAATGGTGGGAATGCTTGAGTGTATTTAGCTCTTGCTTCTTATGGCAATCATGGCCGATGTGTTTGTTGGTAAGGCTAGGTGTAGACCTTTAGTTATGGTTTGCCTGATGTTGTACTATTTTCCTGAGATGATGGACTATGAGTATGTATGCTTTAGGGCATCTGTCCTATATATTGTACTTTGTACCACCTATTTATGGTGTCTAGTTATTACTCTCGTGTAGCTTATTGTATCTTTCATGACTGTCTCTATGTATCCTAATAATGATTGTAACACATGGCTATTGTATAATGAATGCCTTGTATGTGGATGATGATTATGCTATGTGAATGCATGCATGATAATTGTGCCATATGATGAATGATAGCCTATGCATGTGCGTGCAAATGAATGAAAACAAAATAACTTCTTATGTATGAATGTATTTAATGATCTTGGTTCAAGATGACACTAGGACTTCAAATGACAATGGTATTTTTATGCTTGTAAATGAGAATGTTATATGATGAAGGTGAGTGTTTGACTTCAAATGATCTTCCTTTTTTTATTTATTTGACGAGAGCCTGTTGATTAGTAATTCCTGGCTGGAGAGACTGGGATGTGAGTTTAGATGCTCATCCATTAGCACTTATTTAATATAGCAAAGAATTATAGCAAGTATTCATTCAAGCACATGGCTCGCATTATTATCGTTTCTTTTTTTATTTCCCTCTTTTTCCAAGGCAGTTCTGCACACCTAACCAGGCTTTTTAATTCCTTTTTTTTAAATGAGGCCATAGTGAGAATTCAACACTTGCAATTTCAATGAGGTGCAAAAGTAAGTAAAGACAATCAAAGAACTTAGCATTCTGATAAGATGTTTGATAAAAATTCAACATTATCAAAATAATAAAAGGTCACTAATCTAATCTAGTTATTACATCCAAAAGCAGTTTATTAGTCTTCTTCATTCTAGTTACTTCAATCCAGCTTATCCATACCATTCAAAGAGGATAACTTTCCATGGTTTCCCTTCATCATCTACTATTTATGATGATCAAATTCAAAGTTCTATATGATAAATGGTGCTTCCGAAGCAAATGCCTTATCACTTCCTTGAGATTCATGTGAGCTAAAGGATATGATGTCTAGCTTTAAGGGTAGCTGTAGTTTGGCTGAATTACTGGGTAGTAATTTATTTTGAATGTGAGGTATGTCTTAATATTTAGGCGAAGGATGTTAGATTTCTTAATGCAAAATGCAATAAAAATAAAAATTAATTCACAAAAAACCCTAAACCTGGATCCATGTAATTCAAGTAAATTGATTGAGAGATATTCCAAACAATCACCAAGACAATCTTATGGCAAGATGGTTGGAAGGAAGAGAGGGGGTTCACTCCAGTGACACCCTACCTCAAGCTTTTCATGCAATTATTATCAGATAAAAGTGCCGCCAATTAAGCCATGCCCTCTACTGGTATCCACACGAATAAGGAATCCAAAACAATAAAGGTGTGATACCACCTTTTTCTCTCTAAGACTCTTCTTAGTTTTTATCTCTATATGCATATTTTTTTCTTTCATAAAGAAGTGGAGGAAGAAGGAGGTGAATAATAACTTTAACTAAACCCTAGATAATGAGATGTATATATAGCCATCCTTTCTAGGGCTTCATAAACCTCCACTTACTAAAATAGTTTTAATAACTTTAAACTTATTTTTGTACTTTCATTTTAATTCCAAAATTAGAATCATTTCCTATTTGTTTAGGTAACTCTTACCTTCAATAAATTAGGAAATAAAAAATACATGTATATATTTATTTATTCACTTATTTATGTAATCTTTCACAAAGATTATTATTGGGTTAATTAACCTAATTTTGCTTTGGGGCTTGTTATAAGTGTGCAACCTTGGAGGTTCACACAATGTTGGCAGTGGGCCTAAAATTCCCATTTTAGCCCACAAGTCATAATTAGTCTCTAGCAAGACATTAGTGTGAAGGTTAATAATCTAATATAACCTAATCAACAACATCTATTATAGTCCTTTTATCACATGATATCTTGATTGAACATAAGGCATGGAATATGTCATCCTTATATTGTTCAATCATATAGTTTCTTAATCCTAAGTAGATTGATACTGATAACTCTTTATCAACTCATTCTAGCATGGTCATGCATTTTCTCAGTCTCACTCATCTAGATATCTTCTCATAATTAATGAGGGACAAATTCAATCTTAATCACTCACATTCCTTACATAATTCATTCTATATCTAATCACAACCTATTTTACCATTCGATTAAAGATGTTATAGGGAAGTGTCAAAATACAGAACTCATCATGCAGGAAACAATGGTGATTTCACGTTAGAGGACTCAAATAATACTACTATGATGAGAATTACTTATGATAATTATCCATATAGTATTCTCATAGTGGGTCAATCTAGTACATCATTTCTTTAAATATGTACCTATGAGTTTGAGTTAATATCCTATATACATTATCAGTAAAACATAATCATTAGTCAACCAAATACTAGTTTTTATTCATTATTGTTCCCACAACTATGATCGACTAAGGATATTTATATTAGAATTCAAGTATCACCTGAGAGTTTTACTATCAAGTCATATATTTAATGACCTTAGGTAGAATTAACTAATCAAGGATACTATTAGAATTAGCTAGTAGTAATAAAAATACCTCTTTATTAATAAAATAGAAATATGACAAAGCCAAAGTATGGCCATTACATAATTGGCCTAGGGCATATCACTAACAAAGGGCTGGTTTTGACATTGGGAACTTTTTTAGGGTTATCAATTTTTTAGAATCAATGAGGTTTTAGACTGCATTTTTTTAGGGTTCTACAGGTATCAGTGGTGTGTCCAGGCATCTAATGGAAGTGATAGTAAAGGTTTAAGTCAATTTGAGGGGGTAGTGGGTTTGGCAATGGTTTTGGTTCTCGTGGTTGCAATGGGTTCTTTTGTTAGAGCCTTTAGAATACCTTAGAAAGAGATTATATGAATTTTGAAAGTTCTTCGTGGCTTAAAGGGTGGCTTGTATGTGATTTTAGGAACTCTTGACATAATGAATCATAACCCACCATGCTTTGGCTACCCATTTTTGGACTTTTAACTTCATTGAGCTGAGAACAAAATGGCTACTTTGAGAGATCTTGCAAGAGCTCATTCATAAGCATAAAGAGTTGATTGAAACCTCTAGTCAGGGTATTAGTGTTTTCCTTCACTAGAACCTCAAGTTAAGTAGTTTTGTAAGGTAGTTCTTAGATTCCCATTGCCTATTTAGATTTGGTTACACCTGCTTCTTTGGGAGAGGATTGTATAAACCCTTCTTAATAGTCATCTTCAATATCCTCAAGCATGCTCATAACTCCTTTTCCCTTATTCAACTTATAATTAGGAGTGCCAGATGCCCCATTATCATTAGGAATGCTAGTTAAGAGAATTATCTCATCTTTGGTGTCTGAGGTTTGGTTAAAGATGTTCTTCATTTTAGTATGAAGAATAGCCTTGATTTTAGCTCAAAGGATGTTAATTAAGCCACCATCGGCTATAAATTTCTTCTTATACTGTGTAGTTGGTTATAAAGGCTTTGATTCATAAAGTGCTTGGCAATTTTAAATTCTAACTATTACTGACTCTCCCTTTGGGGTTATTTAGGTTTTAAGGCTGTAGAAATGGTAAGGTTAGTGCAATTATTATGAAATGCGTGTATGAGTGCGATTGTCATTAAATGTATGCATAAGTATAATTATTATAATATGTATGCATGAATTTATATAGAATGTTATTCAAAATGATGAGAGATTAGTACAAAGGATGAAAATGTCATGGATGCATGTTATGCCATATGCTACATAAGATTTATTAGTACATAGGACCTCGTTAGAAGCACATATGATGCATTTAGTCTTTGTACATGAGAAGAAAACATAAAAAAAGAGTTAATAAAGAAATATAATATAAGCTAAAATAAATAATCATGAATGCTAATCAAGTTATAAGTTGAAAAAATAGTTACTGTGTGTGCATGATATGTCCATGCAAAAGAATGGGATAAGAATGTATGTGTGGTGTGTTTATGCAAAGATACAAGATGGATGTAGAAGAATGTGGTTAGTGTATGCTTTTCTACATGCATATAACATATGTGTGATAAAAAGAATTTAAAACTGGTTAGCATTTTCTATATAAGAAACAAATCAAACACAAGCAAGCTCTTACTACCAGTCTTATCACTCCAAGAGGTCATTCAGTCTCTTTCCTAGTTGGGTTTTGTCCCAATAGCCAATAAAGGGCTATGGCTCCACTCTTAGACTAGGTTGTTTTCATTTGTATTGATTAGAATTAAAAGGTAAGCTAAGGAACCATACTCAAATGCACTTGAGGTAATCATGTAATGTCGATGTGGGGACCTATTGTTGGGTCATAAATGATGTTTATAGTCCATACACTCCTTATGCATATGGGCTATAGTTGATAAAAGGGGTCCAAGTTCATGTCCCCACATCAATATTTGATGTGTTTACTAAGAGGCATGAAAGTATTGTTCAATAGTTTACAAATTTAATTATTTGGACATAAATGTCTCTAATCTAGTTAAATTTTTTATCCATTCATTTAATTTGATAAAGACAAATAAACAATATCACACAGGTTATATCATCAAAAGATGTCACTATTTTATAGTTCTCATAGGTTATTTAGACTAAGGAATATGATTCTTATCACTCCTTGTGCATCAGGCTTGTATAAGGTAAACAATTATCGCATTGATATAAGTGTGAGCAGTCTATAAGAATGGATGTTATGATATCACTCAATGATAAAAAAAAAAATAGAGATTTCATAGCATTTGTAAATGTTAGGTCAAATGGACAACATTAGGTTTTAACATGCAAAGCTCAGTAGGATCCAAGTGGAAGTTTCTAATGACTTATCTATATAAGCCGAGTCGAGGGTGTAAGGCTAAGGGATCCTTTAGTGAGAATGTTCCCCTAATGACTAGGGATACGGACTTCGATCAGTAAGTCTAGGACTTAGGTCATAGACTCTAGTCAGATGAGTCCGATAAAACCATGAGTAAAGGCTAAAGGTGACAAATCTGAATCAATCACCCTATAACTTATGTGATATCATAATGGATCACTTTCCATCATTATGGGCTGATAAGGAATGGTGGTGCACATGTAAACTATAGTGCAAAATGGAGTGGTGAAGGGCTCCATATAGTTGAGTATTATGTAATGAGAAATAGTCAATTTCAAATTGATCTATCTAATTAGCATCCCCAATGGAGTCACCACTGTGAGTGATCGAAAAATCTCATATGATTGCATAAAAAATTAAGGGACTGCCAACTTTAATCAAAAGGACATCCATTCTATTTATAGAACAAAATCAAATGATTGGTCTCGGGTCGATATGAGATGCTTTGTGTTTGTGGAACCGCCACCCAGTTTTTAGAAAATTGAGAAAAAGATGTAAAGGACGACATTGGGTCACTCAACAAGTATCATCCCCAACAGAGATTCTAGGTTTAGGAGATCATATTTACTTTTTGGCTATTTCTCATTATACAATACTCAATATATAACTACTACAAAACCCTAGTTTCGAAAATGATAGTTGATATATACACATATGTGCACAATAAATAATAATGGAAAGTAAAGACAATTATTTACAATTGTTACATCGCTTTCCTAGTAAATACATTTGAAATTAGAAATAAGCATAAAAATATAAATCCAGTCATAATCTAGAATACACCTATAAAATATAGGTTAGCACAACTATGTGCAATTCCATCCATTTATCAACTAGGACAACCAATAGGCATATAGATGCAAGTAGCTCCATACACTCTCAAGATTATTTATCATACCTCAAATTTGACTATCCCCAAAAAGGTCCAATGATGAAATGAACCTCCAAGATGACTAAAGTCTACTCATTCATAACATTTCTAAAGTGTGCAACCTTAGAAAACCTAATTGACCCCACCAGTGTGCAAAATCGATCATTGAGCCATTAAGTTATGCTTCAACCTTATGAATTATCAGAACAATGAGAAGCTTATTCCGAGAATTCCTTTCTTAAAACACTCAGCTTGTTAGACCGACTTCATTTGTTAGACCGAGACCCAACTTCGTGGAAAAACAAAAATCAATTTTGATAAAACAAACTTTAAAAATAGATCTGGAGGACTTTAAAATCTCTGAAAGTGGTCCCATAGTGGTCCAACACAACCCAAGGATCAGCGCGTGTCCCTTAAAAGTGTGCATAAAGCCATAAACACCCCTTGGTGTCATGTGCTAAAATCAAATCCAAACTAGACAAAATGGACTTAAAAAACACGTCCAAAAGGCTCTAAAACCTTTAAAAGTGATCCCATCCCAGAATAGTCCAAAACAACCAGAGGACTAGCGTGTATCACTCAGAAGTGCGCATAAACAACCCTAGGTGTCACATGCTAAAATCGAGGCTGAATTTGACAAAATAGACTTTAGAAACGCATCCAGAAGGCCCAAAAATCCTAGGAACCAACCTCAAAAAAGCCCACGTAAGCCCCAAATGGAGTGCTTAATGCATAAAAGTGCGTGTAATCACACATGAGCATGCATGGCTACGCGTAACGTGCACAGTCATGTGCACTTTATGAAGGTATCTATTTATAATGAAAAATGTGCTGAAAACCTTTTTCCAAATATTTTTTGCTCTCCCATTGTTATTTTCTTAAGAGATTGGATATCTTTTCCACCAAACCAAGCCTCATCTTTGTTTCAAAGGTATAAAAAATAGCATCATTCTGTTGTCATTTTGAACCTCTCGACGAGGAAAGCTTTATAATCCCTCAACGCTAAAGCTTCAAAACCCACATAAGCTTAGTCGAGTCTGAGTAACACATAATCATTTTAGCACATTTATTTTATCACATTGCATTTTATTTTATTATCACCAGCATTAAGAATAATATTGTGCTTGTGTGATAAGACTGGCAATTTTGTTATGCTCATTTCATATTATTATTCTTCATCCACTAGTTCTGAAACATGAAATCACATCATAAATATCAATAATGTGAAAAGTTCATATCCCAAAATAGAGTCATCATGTTTCTAATCCAGTGATGACATCATGCATCCCCTATATTATCATTATATATCATCATAGCATAAATAATCATTACGAACATACATGATCATTTGTATTTTTCTTACTTTTTCAAGTGATCAAGTGTCCATTGCTTATCCCATTGTTCATGTGACTGAGCAAGCTGTGTGAATGGTCGTATTTGCCTTGCAGATCCATCATATCTAAATTAGATTTACTTTTTCATAATCTTTTTTTTTCTTTTATATGTATTTTATTAAGAAAGCCATGCAATAATAATATCTTCAGCTTTATTATCTTCCACTATTTGATGAATTATATGAATGTTATACAAACTATCATTATCAAAACTAGGGTGTTATGATAGTTATACATCATATAATGAGAAAAAGTTGAAAAGTATATACGAACCCCCGAACCCAAAAATCTTTAATAGGGGCAATACTCGCTGAGTGACCCAATGTTGTCCCTTTCTTTTCTCGATTTTCTAAAATTCTGGTGGTGACTTCAAAAAATACAAAAAAATCATCTCATTCCTCCCGAGACCAATCATTTTTCCCTATTTGGTAAAGTTGCCATGTCCCTTGAAATAAAAAGACCCTTACGGAACCAATTCATCTCGAAACATGACCCAAGAGACCTAAAAAGGGTTGCTCATAGTGGTGAATCCACTAGGGACTTCTAAGTAAGAGAGATTAACTCAAAATTTACTATTTCTCATTATGAAATGCTCAATTATATAAAGCCCCTCACCACTGCATTTGCACTATGCATCACACGTGCGCCATAGGTCCCTAAAAGCCTCAATAATACTAAATGACATTGCCACCATGGTTCCACTTGAGTCATGAGGCAACAAAGATATGGTACTATCACCTTTAGTCTTTACTCATGCATTTGCTAGACTCATCTGACCAAAAGCTGTAACCCAAGTCCTAAAAAGGGGCTACCAGGTTATCAAAAGAATGCTAAACTCACTGACCGGAGTCCGTAACCCTAGTCATATAGGGGCATTCTCACTAAAGGAACCCTTAGCCTTTCACCTTGGCCCAGCTTATATAGATAAACTAGTAGTAACATCCATCAGGATTCCACCAAGTTATGCATGCTATCCCTTTCCTAGCACTGTCCGTCTAACCTAATATTCATAAAGTGACATGACTCTCCCAATGTCTACATCGAATAATGTTATAATGTTAGTTTTCAAAGAATATTCATGCTCAAGACCATGTGATTTTCATCTACTTCGTGCTAGCCCAAAGCATGGGAAATGATAAGAATCATGTACCTTAGCTTGAATGCTTTGTGTAAACTAACAAATAACAACATCCCTTAATGATGGAACCTATAAGACATCATCCATTTATCCTTATTAGATCAAATGAATAGGTTAGGAATCCAACTAGATTGTGGACCTTTATGTTGACAAAATCAAACTGTAAACTATTGAATGATACTTTCATGACTCTTGGTAAACATATAGAATATCAATATGGGGACAATAACTCAAGCTCCCTCTGATTGATCATTGTTCTATACATATGGGCGCATGTGAGCTTTGGACATCATTAGAAGCCCAAAAATTGACCTTCACATTGACATCATGTGGCTACCTCAAGCACATTTTAGTATCCTTCCTCAGTTTACCCTTTAGTTCTTATCAATATAAATGGAAATAGCCTAGTTCTAAGAATAGAACCATAGTCCCCCAATGACTAAAGGTTCAAAACCTACCTAGGAAAAGGATTAAATAACCTTATGGAGAAATAATGTCAGAACTAAGAGCTTGTTCATTATTAGTTTGTTCACTATGTAGAAAAAACTAAGCAACTTTAATCATGCATACATAACATACATATAAATAAGCACATACTAACCACTATTTCTTATAAGAATAATCATCTTTCATTATAGGATTTTTCATCCACTCCATGTATACATGCTCACCCTTTTCTTTTGTAGGCACACATCATGCATCATTTATTTAGCTAACCTTAATAAATGTACAAGAATCCTACACCTAATATGAGTGGCTAAAAAGATACTTCTTGTCAATAATTCAAAGACAGGCTAATCGAGGGGATCCAAAAACTGCTTACTGATGGTACCATAGCCAAAATCCTCCTAGCCCAAATCAAAGCCAAAAGTGCTCGAGATGGGAATAGCACACCACTAAATGAAGCTTCTGCATCTGTTCACCTGAGGGTAGAAAGGCAAAGGGCATACTCCAATTCAAGCTAATGATGATGATGACTACTACCAATATATTAGAAATGCACCGAAAGCTGTAAAAATTATTGAAATGACCAAGCTTGTATCGACATGAGAGGTCAAATTATTAGCTCATAGATTGGCTCAGTTGGAATTCGCCATTAAGGACAAAGGGACTCATGGCTCTAAAATCTTTATTGACTTGGCACTATTCAAACATGAGCCACTTCCAGATGATTTTAAACTACCAAACTTCGCTAAGTTCAATGGAAGAAGGGATCAAAGGGTCCATCTAAGGCAATATGCCACCTTCATGGCTACTATAAAGCTTACAGAATCTCAAATTATTCGATTCTTCTTTATATCATTAGAGGAAGGACTAAGGGCATGGTTCTTTGACCTTGAAGATGAAATCAAAAGCAATTGGCTACTGCTAACTCAAAAGTTTATTAAGCAGTATTGTAAACGGCAGAGTTTAGCGAGCGTCCAAGATTTTAACAACCACAACACTATTTAGGCTCAGGGCCTTAGAGAACACACTAACCACTGTCACAAAGACATGGCGTGGAGATGAGGAGTTACCACCCAGGGTAATAACTGGGACAATTTAATTGGTGGTACTCGATTCTCTAAAAGAAAATTAGCACCACAACTAGGAGATTCTGGATATGGAATACCAACTTTTCTTAGTCTCATGTTCATTTAGAATAATTTTATAAATGATTATTTCATCCTTTAATTACATGCAATTTTATTAAACCCTAATTAACATCCATCTAACCTAAAAGGCAACAAGTCAATAAAATTACAAGTAAAAAATGCACTCAAGATTGCATTGTCCCTAAGTCTAAACTATGTTAATTTTATTAAATAAGTTAGCTTAATCTACATTTTATTTACAAGTGAAATAGAGTAAAAGTGGGCCTACATTTTCTTAATTAATGAGCCTAAATCTATTTTTTAGTCTTTCTAAGATATGAGCTTAAGTCTATTCAATTTTAAAGAAAAATTAAATTAGTGGGCCCAAGTCTAACTTGGTTTTATTTTAAATGAAATATGGGCCTAGGTTTATTTATTTTAAAAGAAATAAATTTAAGTGGGCTAAGCTAAGTCTAAACAATTTTAATTAACTAAGCGGGCCTAAAATCCAATTGACCTAATGGGCCTAAGTTGATTTTAATTATTTAAAACCTAAATCATTTTTTAAGCCTATTTATTAAGTGGGCTAGACCTAAACGTGGGCTTAGGACCCAAAAACATAAAAACTTAAAAAAAAAAAAACAAGCCCAAAATAAATAAAAACAAAAAATGGATCAAACAAACATTATAATGATTTTCTAAAAAACCATAAATTAATTACATGCAAACCCTAATGTAAGCTACTGCCACCATTGATTTTAATTGATTTTTTTACCCAATTAAACCTAATTACTAATCAATTTTAAAGTACAGAAAATTAAAATTTTCACTATTCCTACTACTGGGCTGTTACAAACTACGTACAAAATTAAAATTAAATAATTATACACCATGAATTAAAAATAAACTACACAGGATACCAAAATGCATAATAAAAATTAATATCTTAAGAACTATTATTAAAATAGTACAAGTTCATCCATGGCATTCCATGGATCTTCTGTTCAATTAAACACAGGCGGTATCCTCCTCAATTCACATGCACATATCAAAAAAAAAAAAGCAATCAAATTAGTAGTGAAATTAAATAATAAAACAATTAACAAAATGAATAAAAAATCACAGAAGAGAAGAAAGAAAAAAATAAATGTTGTGCATATGCCCTTTTTCAACCCCTCAGATTAGGATTTTCATCGTTAAAATTGACTTAGTGTTGATTTGATTATGGACTAGGACTAAAAAATCATTCTTTCATCTTTGTCAAATGAATTGCAAAAATTAGGGTTTTTAAAGAATAGAAGAAATCAAAGTTTAATCTATCTTCCGTCTATGTAAAAAAAATCCTTCCAAAAACTCCTCTCGAAAACCAGAAGAAAAAGAAGTCCCCCAGCCAAGCCTCCTCCTCTCGTATGCATGCGGACTCTACTTTTAAATGCAGAGTCTGCGCATATTAAACTTCCTCCAAAGGAGTAATAGACCTATATAATTAGATAGCATTTATTTTTTGAATTTCAAAAATATCTTCTGCATTTTTTAAAAACCTTATCAGATAAAATTTGAATTTTCAACCAAACAAAACACTGAAAAAATTGATAAAAAAAATAAGGAAAAATATGAAAAAAATCAAAAAAAATTGAATTATTGCACATCGGCACTGTGCAATACCGACTGACATTGTATAATGTCGATCGGCATTACACAATGCCAATCGACATTGTGTAATGCCAATCCTAAAAAAAAAATTTAACTTTTAATTACCAAAAGACCCCTAAAAAATGACTTATTTGCAATCAAATCATAAAAAATGTGCAATTTAGTCCCTAAAGTCCAAAAAATCAACAACCAAGTTCAATTTTTGAATAAATTTCATCATAGGGGCTTACATCGCAATTGTGCACAACTGCATCCCAAAATTGGGTGCTTATAAGTATGAATACAACACTCAGCTAGACAATCACTCAAAGAGATCTTGAGACCATAAAGCAGAAACCCAATGAAGCTTTCTCTAATTATGTCACTAGATAGCAAGGAAAGGCAGTCAAAATGAGAAACCATCCTCTGAAAGATGAACAAATCGAGCTAATAATCAAAGGGGCACTACCATACTTCAAAAAATCGATGACCTTTGCTTATTATCATAACTTTAGAGCTCTCCATTAGGCAAGGATCAAAATTGAGGATGAGGAACCTCAACAAACTAGGAACACCTTCTACTGCAGCACCCATCTAAACATCTAAAACACTTTCACCTGAGCCGTAGAAATAAACATCATCCAACTTGACACCTATAGTTCACCATCTATCAATGCCATTAGACCGCTAAGAAAGTTCTCAAACTTCAATCTCCCATTATCCAAAATATTCTAGAGACTCTAACAAAAGAACCTCCTGTAGCCTCAAGAACCTAGGCCTCTTCCAAACCTACTACCCCTTTAGATTAACCAAAACTTATTCTGCCACTTTCACTAGATGTCTGGTCATACCATTGATATATGTAGAATCCTTAAGAATGCAATCCAAGACCTCATTGACTCTAGAAAAATTGATGACCCAGAAAAATGACCTAGCATCAAGACCAATCCTCTCCCAAACTATCAAAACATGCCTCCACCAACCATCAGTATGATTTCCTCCAATCTACTAGTAAACTTTGTTAAACAATTAATCCAAGACATCCAAGAAACCCAAGATAAGCCCTCAGAAGACAAACTCTCAAGTCTCATTCTTGAACCCTATGACTCTAGCAAAGATGAGCAACACCCTTCTACCTTTGAATATATTCAAATGAATGATGAAGTGATTCATTGCCCTTACTTATAAGAAGTAGACATAGATGAAAATCCCAATAGTGACTATGAAGTATAGGATTTACTGGGCCAACCATCTAGGAAGTTCAACTACAAAGTCAAGTACACAGCACCCCCTGCTACCCATACACACTTAGAAGACATAGTACCCTCAGGATAGGGAGAAGTTTCTGACAATGAAGATGAGGTGGTCAGTACTATTCAGCTTCAGAACTTGCAAGTTATGGGGATCAATATATGGTATGACTTTGATTATCCTAAAATTATTATCTGGGACTAAAAAAATAGTAAAAAAGTAGATAAACAAGCAAATTAGAAGCCCTTACTAGCAATTAATCATGTAACTTACAGCGAGCAAGTATATCAACTTCTTCAAAAAGAAAAGGATCCCTTTAAAGGAAAAGAAGTAACAAGTGATCAAGCTTTAATCAAAGAGGAAGACACTATCCTAAAACAGCTTAAAAAGACTCAAGCACAAGCCAGTATCTCGAACCTACTCATGGCCTCCAAGAAGCATAGGGATGCCCTTGTTAGAGCACTAGATGAGGCAAAAATTGCCATTAATGCCTTGCCTTGCGAGATGATAGCCTCTCTAATGAAAGCTCCCTTTAATGCAATCACCTTTTTATATGAAGATTTGTCCATCCAGGGAAGGGTCCACAACCATCCTCTCTTCATACAAGCAATTGTCAAATTTAAGAAGACTCAATATGTTATGGTGAATGATAGATCTACCTTTAATGTTTACATGTTAAGGTTGCTACATAAGTTTAGGATGAATGTCAAAAACCTAAAAGAATCTAATGTCATCATACGAGCCTATGATGATTCAAAGAAGCCAGTCATTGGCACTTTCAAAGAAGTAATCATAGTAGGGGATATCAAATCAGTGACAGAATTTACCATCTTGGACATCCCTCCAACTTTTTCCCTGTTACTAGGAAGAACTTGGTTCTAACCATTAGGAGGCATACCCTCCACTATGCATCAGAAGATCAAGTTCCCTTTGAATGGAAAGGTCATTACCATCCCTACTGAAATCAATAACATTATTGCTTATCTAAATATAGTCCCACCATGATTTTGGGTTTATGTAATTAGTGACGGTCATATCAATCCCAAAGTTTCCGCTATGATGAATAAGATATAATATCTACTTGGAACAAGATTAGGAGGAAGAAACATTTAGGTTACATGATTCCCCAATAGATATGATCTAGGGTATAATCCTGAAGAGGATAATATGGCTAAGAAGCTAATCTCTTTTATGGCTAAAAGCTCAACCCAAGTCTACCAAGGACAAGCTGAGAAGTGGGTAAGCAATGAAATCAAGAAATCAAGGTTTGAGATCTTCAATGACATACTCAAAGGAAAGCACTCACTAGACACGATCATTGAGACTGACATCAATGAGCGGATGAGAAATCTTGAGCAAGAATCTAAGAGTAAGACTATCGATTATGCTCAAGCTACTGCCATCCTCAAATCAAGCATCAGTGATATCCTGTTTGAAAACATTGCTGATGATTATCTCTATACTTTGAAATGAGGTCAGATTTTGCTTACTTGTTTGATGTCTTTCATGATGGTAGAGTGCATTGCATTGATAAAAATATTAGCATATTTGACATTCATTCCATATGCAATGAATCATTTAACATTGGCATAGAATCTGAACCATGCATTCTACATATTTTGAAAGATGTTACCCCTCAAGAGAGGAGAGAAATTGAAAAAATATTAGTAAAATATTTAAAAGTATTTGTCTTGATGTACAATGATATACTTAGTATTGATAGAGACATGCTTAACACTTCATCCCTACCCAAGATGGGTGCAAACCAGTAAAGTAGAAACTAAGAATGGGCCCAACTAGTGAAAGAAGACATTAAGAAGCATATTAAGGCAAAATTTCCTAGAGGTAGTAGACTATTCGAAATGGTTAGCAAATGTGGTACCAGTACCGAAGAAAGACAGAAGGGTTAGAATCTGCGTCGACTATATATATATATATATATATATATATATATATATATATATATATATATATATACACTGGTTGATAGTGTCACCACATGTGCAATGTACTCCTTCCTTCATGGATGGATTCTCTAGGTATAATCAGATCTTAATGGCCATTATTAATAAATCAAAGACAACTTTCATAACATAATATATATATATATATATATATATATATTGGTTGATAATGTCACCACATGTGCAATGTACTCCTTCCTTCATGGATGGATTCTCTAGGTATAATCAGATCTTAATGGCCATTATTGACAAATCAAAGACAACTTTCATAATATAATAGGGTACTTATTACTATAGAGTAATGCCCTTCGGACTAAAGAATGCAGGAGTGACTTACTAGAGAATGGCAACCACAATGTTCCATGACATGATACATAAAGAATTAGAGGTATACATTGACAACATGATGGTTAAGTCAAAAACCAAGAAAGAACACACATCAAACCTCAAAAAATTCCTTAAAATAGTCAAAAAGTATATTCTCAGGCTTAATCTAAAGAAATGCGTATTCGGGGTCACTTCAGGAAAGATGATGGGGTATGTTGTCAATTAGAATGGGATTGAAATGGATCCAAACAAAGCAAAAGTGGTCAAAGAGATACTAGTGCCAAGAACAAAGAATGAAATCAAAGAGTTTCTAGGGAAACTATAATTCATCAGTAGATTCATCGCCAAGTTGACAACAGTGTGTGAACCAATCTTCAAGCTACTCAGAAAATATCAACCAATTCAATGGAATGAATAATGTCAGCTAGCACTCGACAAGATCAGGAACTACCTAGCCAAACCACTAGTTCTAAGACCACCTAAACTAAGGATACCTTTAACCTTATATATAGCCATCGAAGGAAATGTAATATGTGCAATGTTAGCCCAAGAAGGAGAAATGAAAGCATAACACACAGTCTACTACTTAAGCAAGAAGATGTTGCCATATATTGAGAAGTACACCCAAGTTGAACAAATATGTTTGGCAATAGTATGGGCAATGAAGAAACTCAAACATTACTTTTAGTCTTACAGAATTCAGGTTGTGTCTAAAATGGACCCAATGAAGTACCTCTACAAAGCTCTTTCTCTCTCTAGTGGGAAAACTTGCCAAGTGGCTTGTACTGCTAACAGAATTTAATGTACAGTATCTAACTAAAAAGGTAGTAAAAGGAAGAGTAGTGGCTGAATTTCTAACTCTCAACCCTATTCCAAACTCAAAAGAAATCCAACTAGACTTCCCAGATGACCCTAGTTCATCCATCAAAATCCAAGGATGGCGTATGTACTTTGATGGTACAATCAATCAATTCGGCATAGGAGTCAATGATATATTACAATCGCTAGAAGGTGAAGTAGTACCAATGGCCAAAAAGCTTGAATTAAGATTCATAAATAATAAAGAAGAATTTATGAGGAAAGCATACTCAGAATAAAAGCACTAATATCCTAAATGTTACAGAAGTTGAAATCTTTAAAGATTCCATGCTAGTAATTAACCATGCCATAAAAGAGTGAGAATTAAAAGAGCAACACTTAAGGCCTTACCTAGACCACTTGAGGCTACTTACCATGTCCTTCTAAAAAAGGAGATTCATTCATCTCCTCAAAAATCACAATTAGATGGCATATGTACTTGCTTCCCTAGCATCAGTGTAGGAAGGACCATCCAAAATGCCCATGAAGCCTTTAATCTTACTCAAATCGAGACAACCTTATCATAAGAACTACAGAATACTGAAGACAAAAACAACTAAAAAACCTTGGTTTTATGACATTCAGAGATATCTGAGGAATGAGCCTATCCTAATCAAGCAGATGAAAGAGATAAAGCAATCATTTGACGATTAGCATTAAAATTCACATCACAATAGGGTGTGTTATACAAAAGAACCTCAGACGGTTTACAACTCCAATGTCTAGATGAAACTAAGGCTGTAAGGGCAATAAAAGAAGTACATGAGGGTGTTTGTGGTCTGCACATTAATGGAGCAATCCTAGCTAAGAAAGTAATCAAACAAGGGTTCTTCTGGATAAAAATGATAGAAGATTGTATCAAATTTTTAAAGAAATGCCACAAGTGTCAGATCCACAAGAATGTTAGCCACCGTCCCCGAACAGAATTGCACTACATCTCCTCTCCATGGCCCTTCTCAGTATAGGTACTAAACATAATTAAGGAAATTCACCCGACAGCCTCAAATGAACACAGGTTCATCTTAGTGGCAATGGATTACTTCAAAAAGTGGGTCAAAGCATAATCATTCGCAAGGATAGGAGCAAAGAAAATGGCCAAAATCATTAAAAGAAATATGTTTTATCGATATGGGATCCCCCATCATATCATCTCTAACAACAGTGTCCAATTCCAAGGGAAAGTTAGAGAGCTGTTAAAGGGTTACAAGGTGGAACATCACAAATCTTCTCCTTATAAACCATAAGAAAATGAGGTCGTTGAAGCTACAAAAAATAACATCAAGAAGATTTTGTCAAAAATAACTCAGACTTATCAAGATTGGGTAGACAATTTGCCATATACCTTATAGGGGTACCAAACAATAGTCAGGACTTCAACTGGAATATCTCTTTTCTCGCTAGTATATGAATCAAAAGCAGTGCTTCTAGTTGAAATAAAAATTAAGTCTCTTCAGGTAGCAATCAAATTTGAACTACTAAAAGTACAACGGGCTCAACAGAGGCATGATAATATCACCCTTTTAGACAGATAAAGGCTTAAGGCCCTATACCACACGTAGTTGTACCAAGCTCGGCTAGCCAAAAACTTCAACAAGAAAGTGAAACACAAAAGTATGAAAGCAGGAGACTAGGTGTTAAAGAAAATAAGGCATAATATTCCACACCTAAAAGGGAAATTTAGACCAAACTGGGAAGGCCCATACTTAGTCAAACATTTCTTATAGAAAGGAGCAATCAAGCTAATGGATTCTGAAGGCAACAAATTCTTTGAACCTATCAATACAAGCCGCTTGAAAAAGTACTATGTATAAGGCACACAAAAAATCCAACTGAGTTAAAAACCTAAAATGACAGCTCATGAAAAATTTAGGGACCTCCTACTAGGTTGAAAACCCTACATGGGCAACCTAGGAAAAAGTTAAAGAAAGAAAGAAAATAATTAACTAGAAAACCTAAGAAGGCTAGTCAAGGATAGGGGTAACCTCAAGTTCAAAATTTGTATAAATGCACCCATGCTTTTCTTAAATGACTTCTATGAAATAAGAATAATTTTCAATTTATATCAAATGTCTTTGAAAAATGCAACACATTTTATCATTAATTGCATCAAGCATGCTTTGCATTTTCTTTCATTACATGACCACAGTTTTTAACTCTCTCTTTGAGATCAACCATTATCATCAAAGCCTAAAAAAAAGCCCAACTAGGTGTGAAAAGCTCGAAGGGCAGATACCCTAGGCAAAAAAAAGGAAGAAAAAGAAAACCCAACTAAGTGTGAAAAGCTCCGAAAGGAGATGCCTTAGGCAAGAAAGGGAAAAATAAAAGAGGCAGGCAAGAGCATTGACAAAAATCATCAATGATACATAGCAAGAAGCATATACAATCATCATCATATAAGTATTATATAGCATGCAAGACAAACGCTCAGATATAACACCTAGAATCCATAACCTCGAGAAGATGATGCAATAAAGCAAACCACAGGCCAAAAGTCCTACATCTAGCTCCTAAAACAACTACATCGGTTGTGGCTACCATTTGAAGTAAGCACCAATCCTACTCAAGCATCTCCCTCTTCTAACCCGAGCTCATCATCGTTCATCACAAAGGATGATAGTTATGACTCTAACTCACCAATACAATGATAGCCATACATTCCTGTTCCCATTCATGACTAGCATGATGGTGTTCAACCTACATAACATACTGCATATCATACATGCATACATAAAACATGTGCATAAAATAAATAGGACAATAAAGAAGGCATACCTTATAAGTGGTCGCAAACTCCAAAAAGCACTATTGTACACTCCCTACAACGGTATAGCGGTACTGACTAGAGGAAATGGGAATATACTAAAGCGAGAAAATAAGTCAATCACCACTCACCAAATAAATGAAATAAAGGCAAAATAAATGAAATAAAACACAAACATGAGTAGCGTCAGGAGGAGCAACACCCAACTAAGGAAAGCCAGGGCAAGGCAGATAAAAATGCACTACTCTACCAAAGATATCCATCCCAAGCAAAGCCAAGGATGGCTAAACCATCAAGTCCCTGAGAATAGTACTACCAGAAGCTACACTGCTAGAATAGGAAGTCGCCTTAGTATGGAACGTTCCCTCTCCTCAAAATGGGACCTAGATCTCTTTTGATGAGATCCTCATCGCTACATATAAGCTCTCACAACTCTTGTCAATTACAGTTTATTACTAATAAAGTTTGTTGCATGCTTATACAAAATAAGAATAAAAGCCTACCATATCAGAGGAAGCAACTCTGCATGTGATGGCCCATGAGACGCATCTGCTTAAGAAGGTAGAGGTGGAGGAAAAGTGCCACTGGCCACAACATTAATCAGCTGAGGGATTAACACATCAGCATAAGGCAAGCCCGCACTCTCTAAAAGACTCTCAGAGGAGTATCCTATCATTGGAGTAGTAAGCTCATCTCTACTAAGCTCATGGCCCCAAAACATGTCACCAGGGGGAGGAACAAGGACTCTCCTTGCAAATGAACCATCCCACGAATAATGGACTCACTCGCCCAAATACTACACTCTACTAGTAAGGCCAAAGAGCAACACTCACCTCTCTATCAACTACCATGCATTCACCATCTCTATAGTCCAATGTGACCTCACCACCCTCCAACAAAGGAAGATCTGCTTAAAAGGCAAGAGTGAATAAAGAATCTCCAAAAGAGAAATAACCAATACAGCAGGAGTCAAACATACCTAATCAGGGGCAGCTTGCTAATATAGTCTTGAGACACTATGGAATCCTCAATCAAATCAGTAGTCCTCCTTATCTATCAAGAATAACAAGGAAAGTCATCCTCTAAGAAATGCTCAAAATTGTAAGCCTAGATTTGTCGGAGCCACAAAATCAAAAATAATAAACTAAAGACAAAGAGCAAAAAGAACAAACACGACCACTCCTACTCACATCTAACATGAACAAGCATCTGCAAATCCTCGAGCCACCTCAACATGCTGCATTAAGGCTTGAGTATATATGGGCAAAAGTGGCAGTACCCTAGTAATACATCAACAAGCCATATAGATCCCTCAGAATAAGTAGAAATCACAGACTACCCAAATTGAAGGGTTCGAGAAGATGATAGCACTCAACAAGTAGAATAAAAAGCAGCGAGCCAACTGCTCTGCTGAAACAAGGCCATCATCATACATTGTCCATATGGAAGAAACAAACTAAGTGTAATGAGTGAGGTATGAGCAACCAGACTTCATAGGAGTGGCCTCCCCAAGCAACTCCATGGTAAGGCGCCTCCTCACTAACACAAAAGAGCACTCCTCCTCGTTAAAGGGAACAGGCTCTCCAAAAAAGCTTAAGCCTATAATAGCAGCAAAGTCCAAAGGAGTAATGGTCATCTCCCCAATAGGTAGATGGAAAGAATGTGTTGTGTCCATCCATCGCTCTATCAGTGCATACATAGCAATTTAACTAGATGCATATGAGTCATAAGATAATGCAACAACAACGCAATCAAAGCCCTTCCTAATGATCATCTACTTCATGCATAATAGAAGACCCTGATAATACATGCTGACCCTATTGAAACTACCAAGTAGCATAGCAACTGACCTACGATGCTATAAATAATAGGTACACTATCAAACACTTGCACAATTAATAAATTTTAATGTATCTTTTTTTTATTATATAACAAGAACAACAAACAAAATCTAAAAAGAAAAGCATCATGATAAGCACTAGCAGACAATCACAATAAGAAAATAAAGCAAGAGCTATCAGCTATTAGCATTCAAAATAAAGCTATAACTTAATAAACAGTTACAGTAAGTACAGGCTATAGAGCTACAACTACAATAACCTCATGCAGCAAAATAAATAGTAAGATAGTTAATTAATAAGAGCAAAGAAGGACTTACCTGATGATGATGATGAGACCAAGCGTGGGTCTTTAGACTTTAAACCATAGGGATCGGGTCTCCTCGAGAAAGCCTAGATAGTTGAGGACCTTAATGCTAAATAGACCATCAGTACTAGTCCCTACAATGGAAGACCTAACTCCAATGTCCTCTGTGAAGTTACCCTCCTCATATAAAAAGATATCCTCCATACCCTTCAAAATGTCAGGGAACTCCATCTTATGTAGAGAAAAATAAAAATACAAAAGCAAAAATAGAGCACAAAGCACCTCTAAAAAGATATCCTCCATACCCTTCAAAATGTCAGGGAACTCCATCTTATATAGAGAAAAATGAAAATACAAAAGCAAAAATAGAGCACAAAGCACCTGAAACATGAAAATGGTCAAGAAGAGTTGGAAAACACTCAAAGAAGTCTGATAGAAGCCTACCTAGACCTCTAGAATATGCATTTAAATAATTATAGAGAGGGGAAAGCGCGTGGCCATGCGTAGCCATAGTCACTCCCTGCCACATGCTCCTGTGTAATTTTACGCATACTCTAAGACTTTGCACACTCATTTCTCTGGTCCTAAACCTGCATTTGAACATAAAACATGCATTAAACTCACATGAAAGTACATTAATGAGGACTACATCTATCTAAAGACACCACGTGTGGCTTCACCACTTTTAAAAACTTAGTACCTGCTGAAAGAAGAAAAATAGGGATGAATCAATGAAAGGATACCCTACTCAAAATCATCAAAATAACATCTGCAACACAACAAGTAATGACACCATCATTACTACATTATCACTACATCATCATTGCATCATCACAGACCAAAACCAAAAGAGAAGGACACATTTCATCAATCACAATCATCATAACAATCTGATCGCTTAACACCTGAAGAGGTTATAGTGGCAAGATTCTATTCACCTGACACCTAAAGAGGTTATAATGGCATGATTTTGTTTGCCTAACATATGAAGAGGTTATAATGGCATGATTCTATTTACCTACCACTTGGAAGAGGTTATATTGGCTGTAAAACCTTTAAAAGTGGTTTCGGAATGGTCCAACACAACCCGAGGATCAATGCATGTTGCTTAGAAATGTGTATAAAGCCAAAAACACCCCTAGGTGTCATGCACTAAAATGAAAGCCAAAATAAAAAAATAGACTTCAAAAGCACATCTAGAAGGCTTTAAAACCTTCAGAAGTGGCCTCAAAATAGTCCAAAACAACCCGAGGATTAGCATTTATCACTTAAAAATGTGCATAAACACCCCTAGGTGTCATGAATTAAAATCAAGGTTGAATTTGACAAAAAAAAACTTCAAAAATGCATTCGGAAGGCCCAAAAACCCTAAGAACCAACTTTGGAAAAGCCTGTGTAAGCCTCAAATGGACTATGTAATGCGCAAAAGTGCACGTAACCAAGTGCGTGGCCATGTGACAAGTGTACAATTATGAGCACTTTGCATGGTCGTATGCTTTGTCCTAGGGACACGCATGTGACCATGCCTATACCCCCCTATTCCACATATTTTTCATTATAAATAGATACCTCTACACCCTATTTTGAAGGGGGAGTAAGTGGAAACACACACACTAAAAAATTTATCCGATTGAAGGTGCTGGAAACCCTTTTTCCATATCATTTTTTCTCTCCCACTGTCTATCTCTTAAGAGATTGTATCTCTTTTCCACCAAACCAAGCCTCATCTTTATTAAAGCACGCTTCAAAGGTATACAAACTAGCATCATTATGTTTTCATTTTGAACCTCTCGACAAGAAAAGCTTGATATTCCCTTGAAGCTAAAGCTTCAAAACCCATACAAGCTTAGTCAAGTCTGAGGGTCACACAATCAATTTTGCATGTTTTTTTATCGTATTGCATTTTATTTTATTATCGCCAACATTTGAGTATATTGTTGTGCTTGTGTGATGAGACTAGCAATTTTGCATGCTATATGAATAATCTATGCTTTATTATGTTTGTTTCACATCATGATTCTACATCCTCTAGTTTTAAAAAATGAAATCACATTGTAAATATCAATAATGTGAAAAGTTCATATCCTAGAATAGAGTCATCATCTTGCATCCTCTATATTATCATCATATATCATTATAGCATAAATAATCATTGCGAACATACATGATCATCTACATTTTGCTTACTCTTTCAAGTGATCAAGTGTCCATTGCTTATCTCATTATTCATGTGAATGAGCAAGCTGTGTGAATGGTCATATTTGCCTTGTAGATCCATCATGTCTAAATTAGATTTACTTTTCCGCAATCTCTTTTTTTCTTTTATATGTATTTTATTAGGAAAGCCATGTAATAATAATATCTTCAGCTTTATTATCTTCCACTATTTGATGAATTTTATGAATGCTATACAAACTATCATTATTGAAACTAAGGTGTTGTGGTAACTATACATCGAACATCATATAATGAGAAATAGTTGAAAAGTATATATGATCCCCCAAACCCAAAAACTCAAAAATCATTAAGTGACCCGATGTTATCCCTTTCTTTTTCCAATTTTCTAAAAATCACTGCAAACATACATGATCATCTACATTGTGCATTTTTGATGCAATAAATATGATTTTAAGTGTGTCAAGTGACATATTTATTAAAAATGCAATTATGGTGCAGAATTTATGATTTTATTAAAAATGATGCTTTTATTGTTCATTGGATGCAAGATGAAAACTTTATGTAAAAAATGAAGATTTTTCACATAAACTGCACGAACAATGCAAAAGTGAATGTTCTAACATGATTTCTATCAGGAAAATATGTGAAGGATGCAAAAGATGTAAAAATTATTAATTTCGTATCTTTGAAGGCAAAGATGCAAACTTGCTACAAAAGATGATATTTTTTATTCATTAAATGTAAAATTCACATAAAAATGTTAATTTTATAATGAAAATGATGTACATATAATGACAAATGCATATCTAATGTAAAAATGATGTTTTAGTGATTTTTCATATTTTGAATCTAGAAGATGCAAAATGATAGTTTATTATGAGCAAGCAAAGTAGAGATTATTCAATCAGCATGCAAATTTACTAGTCTTATCACATAAGTGATAACAATTTCTCAACTGCTGGCAATAATAATGTAAAACTATAGTATAGAAAAGTGAATGTGTAATAATAATTATTTAGTCCTCATATTCGACTGAGCTTATGTTTTGAGTTTCTTAAGCTTTATCTTTATATGATTTTCAAGCGGTCCTCATTGAAAGGTTTAAATTGACTTGTAAAATGCAAGTCTGTATGCCTTTAAAGCATGCTTTAGCAGTAATGAGGTTAGGTTTGGTTCAAGTTGGTCTAAAAATCCTAAAAAAATTACAGTGAATGACCTAAAAATGTGTAAAATAGGAGTCTTGAGTCTTTAAACTAACAAAGTTTTGGTATGTGTGTCTAGGTTTTATGTGTTCGAGTCTATGCGCTAGGCCACATGACAGCGCGCCCTTATTCATGGTCATATGCTATCGGGCGCATGGTAACGTTGTGGACTGCATGGTCACGCATCGAAACTATGTGGTCATTTTTTAAGTTCTCATAGTGTTTGTAAGGTTTTTAGGCCTTTCATACATGTTTTCATTATCCATTTCATCAAAATCGACTTTCATTTTCACAAAGTTGAACCTCGATCCTACGAGATGAACACTGGTCTAACGAGTTACTCATTTAGAGTGAGATTTGCTTGAAATGAGCTACTCATCATTCCAAGAGTTCATATTTCATTGAATCAAAGCTTGACTCAATGATTCTATGACTAACTTCACACCTTAAAGGCTCAGTCTTTGAATATCAAGTTTTTTAAACTTTAGCATGCTTCAGAGGCAGTACAAGCAAACAGACTCTCATCATATTCGAAAAAATTATTTTCGTCTTTGGACCCTTTTTCGGCACAGTCAAAATTCAATGTAAGACACTAATTATTAATTAAAGTGTTTAATTAATTAATTAAGATTAATGGAATTAGATTTATGCTTTAATCAATTATTCTAGTTAGGGTGAGCATGGGTTAAGGAAATCCAAGGATTTAAAATCTCTAGTACCATACTATATTACGAGGATTTTAAAAATTAAATCTCTAATACTAGTACCTAATTTAAAAATCTCCATACCAGTACCATCCCTTTTTTCGGAATGACTCGATATGGGGATTCGATTCTATTAGAACGGATCGGTACAATACAGTTGAAAATGGGTTTTTGGAAATTTATGTAATAAATAAATTTATATTATTAATTTAAAGTATTTTTCCTTAGTATTAATACTAATTAATATTAAAATTATGTACTGTTGTTAAAATTACATGGTTTTATTATTACTATAACAAATTTACTATATAGTGTTTATTATGAATATGTTATTTTTTACTATGCTTAGTAATTTAAATTTTATTGACTTAATATCTCTCAACTCGTTTACACCCTAATCAACGGATATAGTTTAGGATAAAAATATATCATTTTGGTTATATATGTCTATATGTAGTAGTAGTAGTAGTAGTAGTAGTAATAATAATAATAATAATTAAGTTATCAAATAATAATAACATATTTTAGTTAAAAATTATAATATTTGAAATCATACAATGTTAATTTTCTTATTTCATATTTTTTATTTTAAATTGAAATATAATGTGATACACACATTTTTATTTGTTGATAATAATAATAACTTTCTTATTCTTATATTTTAAGTTTAAAGTGTGCCATAATGAATATTTCATATTCTTATTTGTTAATTAGACGATTTGAAACTATGCAATCTGAATTTTTTATTTTTATATTCTAAGTTCAAATTGTAATAGACATTTCACATTTTTACTTGTCAATTGAATAGTAGTAGTAGTAGTAGTAGTGGTGGTGGTGGTAGTAGTGGTAGTAGTGGTAGTAGTAGTAGCAGCAGCAATGGTAATAATATTAATAATAATAAAATTAATAAAAATATTTTGTTAATAATTTATTTATTATATTTTAAAACAAAACAATTAATTTTTATCATATATTATTATATATATGTACATTATTTGATAATATAATTAAAAGTATATGCTTAAGTTCAGTACTATTTGTAATATTTATGTATTATTTATTGAATTAATATTTCATACTACATTCAGTTTTCAGTTTGGTACTGTTCTTAGTTTAGTTTTTATAAATATCTAGTGCCAAATTTGTCATAAAGTTCGGTACGGTTTGGTTCAGGATTAAATTTATTTGGTTATGGTTTTATTGTCTTTCGGTTCAGTTTAGTATTTTCTCCGTCTCGTGCTCAGCCCTAAATTCTAGCATATCATGAAATCTAATTCAAATAAGGGTTTCATTATTAGTTTATACTTAATTAATATGAGATATTAATTAAAGTATTAAATTAATAATATACATGTTGTTTCTATTTCAACTTTGATTAATGGTCCAAAAAAATTTTGGACCAAAGATTAATCTAAAATATTGATAAAGTACATGAACCTAATTTAGGCCCATTTGTTTGAGGATTGGGCTTGGGCCAAGTGTTAGCCCAGTTACCAAGCCTAAGTCCATAAAAATGATGTAGACAAATTTGGCATATTAGGCACATTAAATCTTTAATGTGTAAATATTTGACTTTGTCAAATAAAGATTAGGTTACATGTAATTATCATATTAATAAATGTGAGAGGATGAATGTATACACTATACATTAGATGTATTTTCTACAAACTTCTTTGTACAGTAGTGAGTTACTTATACAAATTGTATACTTACTATATTAAGTTGCATGTTTATGATGTCATGAGGTGATTACTTTCTCCATATATATAACCTAAAAAAATTTCTATGTTTTTAAAGATTAGACATGCCAAAAATAAAAACAACATCTACTAAACACAAACCTAAAGTATTCTTACAAATGATTAAGTTAGTGCAAGATTTAGGAGGGTCAACTGAGAGAATACTTGCAACTAATCAAATCAAAGTAAAAAGGTGATTTGGTGGAGTTTTAGTGTTTTAAGCTAAAGGCATTTCATTTTCAAAGCTAAAGTATTTGATTCAAGAGTTGAACCTAAAGCATCTAAAGCTTGTAGATCATAACTATTGTGGTCTTCATTAAACTAAGAGTTTGTAAGTTTTCTTAAAATTAAAGTTTCCTAGGTTGATGATTATATATGTTACTTTGTAATTTAGTTATTTGTAATATGAAAAATGGCCTTGGGATTGGAATTCTTTATGTCATAAAGGGTTATGTAAGTAAACTTTTTAAAATTTTACCCTACTTAGGCTTGTGCTGACCATATATATTTCTAATGTCTAAGTTACATACTAATTCCATCACGAGAATAGTCAGATTTAAACTTGCAACTCCTTACTCTAGAGCATTAAAAGTCCATTAGAACAATTAATAGCCTCTTTTAGAATTACAAAAAAAAACTCAGATTAAGCCTTTTAATATGCTCAAAGGAACAAAAGTGATGTGTAGTTTCTATAAGAAAAAAAATTTTAGGTTAATGCCTTTCAATGAGGAAACACAAGGTTCTGAATGTCTAGGGATTCCCCAGGCCCTAAACATTCCAACTGAATATTTCCATGGTTCTTGCCAAGACTGTTGAGCAATCACTACCTCATAACAATCATCAGTGGTTGCAACCTAGACCTTTGTCCTTTTAATGTAAGAAACTAGTAATGCATCACTACATTCTATTATTGTATCCTCTAAAATGTCAAGCACTCATTTGCTACCACAAGCAACATAATGTTATATTTGAATGGGAATATAGTGTAAAGATTTATATAGATAGGTTATCCTTTATACGAGCTAGCTTTTTATAGCATCCAGCCTTTTTAAGTTTCTAATTCAAAATTGAAACATTATTATTACCTGCCTATATTAGCTACTTAGTTACACTAGGACTAGAAACATCATCATTATCATATTCCTAATAAATAACACCATCATTAGCTGTTTAATTACACTTGGACTAGAAACAATATCATCATTATCATGTTCTTAAGAATTTATACGAGACTAATCTGGGCCCTTATCATGCAATGATTTTATATTCATGGAATTCAAGTTATCATCTTGGAAAATATGTCTTCATACTTAGGCACCAAATGGTGTATAAGATGAAACATATCTGGGAGTGCAATCTAATGCAATAGAGTTCATCTTAACTTAGGAGTGAACAAATTTATTCCGAAGCAATGAACCACAAAAGGCAAGATTATATGGCCATGTTATAGTTTCAATATCATTCGATTTGATCTCACATTCAATCTCCATATGACTTAAATGTCCAGACCAGTAGTAGAAGTTTAGCAACTTCCCATCTCAAAAATAAATCTATAGTCACTCCCCTTTACTATTCAAGATCATTATACCTTGCTTCAGTGGTTTTATCACATTCACTAATACTTTAAAATGAATACATTTATTGTAAAATGCCATATTTTTCTCATCCAGTTCATGCATGATGCCTATTTTAACACTTATTTAAGAAGAGAATCATATCTCTTCTATTTAGAGTCAAGGAACATGAATTCAAAACCATATTAGATGATTGTGCATTACCATTTAACTCTCCTAAAATTATCAATTGATGATTATAATTCTTAGGACTCTCTCTTAGGATCCTTACTTTATTGACTTATGATTTAAATTCACACATAAATATATTTAATCCAATCTCCTGTAATTTAAAACCATTTGACAGTTTACATACACCATTCAGGGAACCCATAAGGTCTTTGAGATTAAAGGGTTTTTTGAATAATAGCCAACCAATATGACATCATTCTAAGGAACCATCCTCACCACCCCTTAAGTCAACTTCTTTATTCTCATTAGAGGTAAAGGCAAACCTTTGAAGCAAACTTTCTGATTCATTTGCCATGCCACCACCAAATAAAGAAAAGGAACACTACACAATTAATAGAAAGAGAAAGAAAATAAAGAAAAAGATAAAGATATATTAGAAAAAATCATGTTATCTCAACAAATGGGAAGTAAAACCCTAACCCTAGACATAATTAAGAAGAAAGTAACTCCATGATGGAATACAAAATTTATATTTTTATAACAATCAAATTTAATATTTTTTAGGAACTTATATTATTTTGACCATATGATATTAGTACTAAAATAATAAGTAAATGGTGGTTATTATGATAATTTAGTCTTAAAAATGAAAAAGAGTTAAATTAACCCTTCACATAAAATTAAAGAGCTAAACTGACTTTTATTTCTTAAAAAAATATACAAGAATTTGTAATGCATGATATAAAGTCTAGAACAATTATTTTAGACTGTGCCTAAATCCTTTCTCAAGTGTCTTTCTTATTGTTTCCTCAGTAAAGCAAGAGTATAATTGTGTTTTGGATTAGTTTTAATTTTAGGTTAGTGTTTCACTATATAAAATGAGCATACTTTTATGGAATCTCTAAGGTATTGATAATAAGATGACTTTAAAATGTCTTACAGATCTTATATTGAAATACAATCCATAAATGGTGTTCTTTAAAAAAAAAAAGCAAGATCAATAGAAGATGGAAGAACTAAGAAAAGCTAATAGGTTCAATAAAGGAGAATATGTAGATCTAATAGGGAAAGAAGGGGGTCTAGCATTATGGTGGAGGAAAAAATGAAACATTCATATTTATATGAAGACTTAAAATTTTATAGATGAAATAATACAAGAAGAAAATCAATGGCATTTTACAAGCTTATATGAAGCACTTGAGATAAAGGAACAAGATCAAGTATTAGAGGTTGTTAAATCACTAAGCATTAGTAACAATTTATCTTGTTTTATAGTAGGTGATTTCAACTGATACTCTAACCTAAGGGATAAGCAAGGGGGTAGCTATGTTTGTTGGCCTCAAGATATGTAATTAAAGGAATTCATGGATCATTGTAACTTAATTGAAATGGATTTTGAAGGGGCAAAGTTTATATAGCATAATAAACAACTGGATGAAGATAGAATTTCAACTAGACTTAATAGGACTTTAGCTTCTGTCAAGTCATAGTTGATATTTGAAAATGCACAAGTCATCCATGAAAGCTTCTTGGTATTTGATCATTGACCTTTAATAATCTAGTTGAGATGGATCCATAATTAGAAAAAATATATATATTTAGATTTAAAGTAAAATGGAGTAAGGATAAAGAATGCAAGAATCTTATTTAAAAAGTATGGAAATAATATCATCATCGACTTCGAACTATACCAATTTACCCAGAAGCTTATTGCTCAAAAGCCATATTAAATTAGAGCAAACAAAAATTTATTGACATAAAAAAGAAAATTTAAATGTTAAAAGAACATATTAATGTAGTATATGAAAGAGAGTATACAAAAGAGTCAAAGAAAAAGGAATAGATATTGAAGAAAGAAATTCAAGACTTATGGCATTTAGAGGAACTTCATTGCTTATAGAGATCTAGTTTGATTGGTTAAAAGATGGAGAAAGGAACACAAAGTTCTTCCATATGACTATCATCCAAAGGAGGCTAAAGAATAAACTAGTTAGCATATGAAATGAGAATGGAGCATAAGGTTGAATTGTAGCAATTCTTTCATCAGATTTACTTAAAAAAAAGTAAATTTCATTAGACAATAGGTGTTTTATTACATTCTTAAACTTGGTTTTGAGACAATTAATCAATAACTATTAGCACATATCATCGAGGCAAAAGTAAAAGAAGTAGTTTTTCAAATAGGGAGGTTAAAAGTGTTAGGCCTATATGGATATCTAGGTATGTTTTTTTTAAGATTATTAGGAAATTATGTAGAGTGTTGTTATGAATTTAGTGAAAGGATTTTAGACTATAGGCAGAATGAATCCTAAGTTGAATAGAACTCAAATTACTTTAGTGCCTAAGGTTAAAAACCCTAAAAATTATTAGAATTTTGACCTATAAGCTATTGTAACTTATTGTATAAAGTGGTCTCCAAAACCATAGCTAATAGGCTAAGAAAGAGGCTAAATATTTTGATTACTCACTTCCAAAATGCCTTTGTGCCTAATAAAAGCTTTTATGAAAATATTATTATCACTTTTAAAGCCATACGTGGCCTTAAAGGATGTATAGAAATAAAATTATTTAATATGGCAATAAAACTAAATATGAAAAGGTTTATAATAGAGTAAATTAGAAGTTTGTAGAGATGGTGTTAGTTCAATTGGGTTTTGACAAAAAAAAATGGATTTCCTTGGTCTTGGAATGTAAAATCATAATGAGTTATATAGTGGTAATCAATGGAGAGGTACAAAAATATTTTAAGTAAGGTCAAGGCTCAAGACAAGGTGATCCTCTCTCTCTTTACATTTTTATTTTAAAATATGATATGTTATCAAGAATGATGATAGAGGCAACTATAGCAAAAAGGATAACAAGTTATAGAATAAAAAAGGTTGTGAGGTTATAACCTATATGTAATTTATGAAAGATATTATATTATTTAATACAGCATGGGTCTTAGAAGCAAGGAAGATACAATAAGTTCTTTAATGGTATAGTTTACGGCCAAAGAGTGAACTTTCTAACTTATTGTTTAGCACCAACACTTTATTTTATGTATGGCAATAGATAGCTAGGATATTAAGAATAGACAAATCAAGAGCTCTTACAAAATATTTAGGGTTGCCTTCAGAGTGGGGACATTCCAAGATCTAATTATGTAATATTATTTATGATAGAGTTCTAGAAAAGGTTTAAGGTGAAAAAATCTAATACTTGTCTCAAGCGGGTAATGACATATTAATGAGGGCAGTTCTTCAAGCTATTACATCTTATATAATGGTCTTTTTAAGATTCTAATGGCATTCATTAGGAGACTATAGCAAATGATCAACAACTTTTTGTGGTCTCAAAATATTAGGAAAAGGAAATTCATTAATTGACTTGGAAGACTCTGACTAAAAATAAATAAGATAAAGGTTTTAAATTTAGGAAAATGGCTTTGTTTAACATAACAAAGCCATTAATTCTCTTAGTGCAAGGTTACTAAAAAGCATTTATTTTCCTTATTTTAGTTTATTTGTAGCTAAGAGAGGTAGCATGCCATTGTGGATTTTATTGAGCATTTTATAAGGGAAGGATTTAATTAGAGAAGGAAGTAGGTGGAACATTTCCTTAGGCTAGCTTGTTAGTATATGGGAAGATAAATGGGTCCATGATTATTATAATTTAAAGTACATTATAAGGCTCTAAAGCTAACTCCTTACTTGTTGGATAAGGACTTAATAAACCTACAGAGAAAAAAAAGGGACTCAAGAATTATAAGATAATTGCTTGATGATGTAAAAATCAAAGTGATTAAACATATTTGAATTAGGGGATAATGAGGTGAGGATCGATTAATTTGGCATTATGAGAAGTGAGGGAATTATACTATCATATCAAGTTATAAATACATAAAATCTAAGAATAATAGCATAGAAATTGATGGTTATCCAGTAATATCACTCTACCTTAAAAAAACCATGTAGTAGTCTATTTGGACTATTGAGATCCCAATTAAGATCAAATTCTTCATATGGAGATGTATCAAAGAATCATCAACTACTATATCTAAACTAGTAAAAAGGGGACGCCAATTGGATCCTCGATGTAAAATATGTAAGTTTGCATAAAAACCATTAGACATGCTTTATTTTTGTTCCTAAAGGCTCGTTTGTTGTGGTTTGGCTCTTTACTTACATTTAAATCAATAGAGGATGGTTTTCAATCTTTTAAATCTTGGTTGCAAGAAGTTGCAAAGTTATTAAAATCATATTCAAGGGAACATAAGTTTAAATTAGCTAATATTACATGTTGGCAAATCTAAAAGCATAGGAATGGTGAAATATTTCAAAATACTCTTTATGACCTAAGAACTATATTTTTTAAAATACAACAGCAATGGAGTGAATGGTTGACATTTAAAACATCTCAGGCTCAACATAATAAGAGGTTTATCACTAAAACTAACATATAACAATTTCCAAAAAGAGGTCAGTTTAAGGTTAATTGTAATGTTGCATTCAACTCAAGATCAAAAGAGGCACAACCAAATTTTATATACTAGAACCACAAAGGAAACATAATTGAGCAATAATAAAATAAGTAAATCATTGTAGAAGCTTTAATGGTTAGAGAAGCAATCATGTTTATTAAGAATTATCATCTGACAAATTTTGTAACTGAATCAAATGCATAAACTATTGTTGTAGTTGTTGGTAGTTCAATAGAAATGGTTAATTAGGAGCTCTCAGTTGTCATAAAAGACATTTGGCATATCAAAATTGAATTAGGAAATTCAAATGTTCAAATAGAATACATCAATAGGTTATCTAACCAAGTTGCAGATTGGTCATCAAAATATGACTTATTATGTAATATGGTGATATATAGAGCAATAAGCCAAAATAATTAGTGATTTTCTCCATATTAATGTAATTTGTACTTTTCTATCAAAAATAATTGTTTTAAACATAAACCTTAAAACTATATTCAAATTTTGCAGTATCTAATAAGGATTTCTTTTGAATTTCACCATAGGAGCCAAAAGTGGCACATTCAAGTTATGCATGATTCCTCTATTCGCTTACAGGATAGGATTATATGATTGTGGTCATAAGGGTGATGGTTATTCCATACAAGAGATAAGTGATTGGGACCTTTTTAATTTTTAAAAATAATGATGTAGGAGGGAGAACCCTAGGAAGCCAACCTTGTGAGTTTTGGAGTCGCCACCGACCACAACCGAAAATAGAAAGCATATAAACAAACATATATTTCCCTTATCAAAGATTCTAGATTCAAAGAGTAGCATCTACTTGACTATTTTTTAATATACAAATCCTAAATTACTTGTCGCATTACCATAGCTTTAGATTTAACAATGCATTTACCACATTTGAAAGTTAGTCAACTTAATTAGATATTGCATTAATTGATATTTGGTATTTAGGATAGTTGAATTGGCGCATACATTACCAGTATAACAATAATAAAGACAAGGAATAAAAAAATATAGCAATCAAAACAAGTAGGTGGCACGTACTTCAAATAAAACAACTAAGCAAATAAGTAAATAAACAAATAGCACACAAGCATACAAAAGATAATCAATCAAGATAAATAAAATAAATCTAAAATTGAAATGGGGAAAGGGATTAAAAATTACAACACTTGAAATAACCTATTCTAATAAATACATTAAAATGAAAATGGGATTAAGGATTACATCACTTTAAAATAGCATGTTCTAATAAATACAATTAAAGTGGAAAATAAGAAGAAAATTCTATTCTAATAATCCCTTCAAAATAAAAGTTTGTACATAAACACATGCAAGCACTCATTCCATTTATAACAATTTTATATATGTTCAGTCTTCCACATGGTAATTAAAAGAGAAAATCAATCAAATAATAAGATGGGCAATAAAACAAATAGCAAATGAGAATGCTAATGCAAATGTATAAATCATGCAATCGATTAGGATAAATACCTTAATTAATTCCTTAAGAAATCCCCAAATGAGGAATTTTAATTACAAAAGTCACTGGTATTTTCCGATAACAATAATGTGAATACTATGCAAAATGAATGAATGTGTGAAAATAATAAAAGAAAGATATTTTATATTATAAATAAAGAGAAATCACTTTTAATTATAAATTTTTAAAATTTATAATAATATGTTATCTGTATGATAAAACTCCACTTTTGTTATATTCTAACAATAAAAATCACAATTTTATATTAAAATCTCATTTCAATAAAAATAATATTACAAAATAATAAAAATGCTAAAAATGGAACATTTAATGGGAAATAATGAAGTTTTAGATAAAAATGTAAACTTTAAATTTGAAAATGGAGAAAATACTTTTTTTTATATTAAACATAGAAAATTTAAATACAAAGAAAATAAAATAAGCAAAATATTATTTAATCAAATAAAAACTTCATATTTACTCAAAAAAGTTAATATTTTCACATTAAAACCATGATCAAAATTTTGTTTTAATCATAAAAATGAAAACTTTAATGAAATGAATAAATAAACAAATAAAAATTTATACTTTATGATGATGATGATGATGTCATGCTAGTGAGAGAGTAATTAAGTGTTAACTCTTCTCCAAGGGCATCTTGAGATATAGGGTTTGATTCTTGTCGTTGATGATTTAAAAGGAGAGGGTTACCTCTTATTACGCAGTCCATCAATACTAAGATCATATGACCTCCCCTCATTCCATTTATAACAATTTTATATATGTTCATTCTTCCACATGGTAATTAAAAGAGAAAATCAATCAAATAATAAGATAGGCAATAAAACAAATAGCAAATGAGAATGCTAATGCAAATGTATAAATCATGTAATCGATTAGGATAGATACCTTAAGTAATTCTTTAAAGAAATCCCCAAATGAGGAATTTTAATTACAAAAGTCACTGGTATTTTCCTATAACAATAATGTGAAAATTATGCAAAATGAATGAATATGTGAAAATAATAAAAGAAAGATATTTTATATTATAAATAAAGAGAAATCACTTCTAATTATAAAGTTTTAAAATTTATAATAATATGTTATCTTTATGATAAAAACTCCACTTTTGTTATATTATAACAATAAAAATCTCAATTTTATATTAAAATCTCATTTTCATAAAAAAAAAATAATATTATAAAATAATAAAAATTCTAAAAATGGAACATTTAATGGGAAATAATGAAGTTTTAGATAAAAATGTAAACTTTAAATTTGGAAATGGAGAAAATACTATTTTTTTTATATTAAACATAGAAAATTTAAATACAAAGAAAATAAAATAAGCAAAATATTATTTAATCAAATAAAAACTTAATATTTACTCAAAAAAGTTAATATTTTCACATTAAAACCATAATCAAAATTTTTTTTTAATCATAAAAATGAAAAATTTAATGAAATGAATAAAAAATAAATAAATAAATAAAAATTTATACTTTATGATGATGATGTCATGTTAAAGAGGGAGTAATCAAGTATTAACTCCTCTCCAATGGCATCTTGAGATATAGGGTTTGATTTTTATCGTTGGTGATTTAAAAAGAGAGAGCTACCCCTTGTTATGCAGTTCATCAATGCTAAGGTCATATGACCTCCTAATTTACCAAAAAAAAAATTGATGATGATGCCACATATCATATAAAAATGTAAGATTTACATATTAAACTAAACAAATAATATAGACACTTCCGAATTTGATTTCATCACTTCCACCACCAACATCACCACTACTTCAAATATCCAAAAAATTACAAATTCAACACAAAATGACATACTAATAATAAAAATGCATGAGATGATTATAAAAAAGATAAATGAATGAAGATTTAAATTAAACAAAACCAAATGTGTAGGAATAAGGAAAAAAGTAAGGTGAAAGTAAAAAATAAATAAAATGAAAATGAAAAATATGTAGTGAAAATGTAATTTTTAATGAAAATGATTAAGTGGGTCCTCAAATGATTACCCTTGTAGCATGTTTTGACTAGGATGAATTTAGACTTAGATTTGGGATCTAAAATCTTAAAAAAGAAAAAAAAAAGGAGTTTTTGAAGTAGTGAGTATTATGAAATAGAGTTTCCATGAGTTGGTTACCCTTGTTTGAATGGGTTTGAGACTTTGATTCAATGATTTTTAATGTCTTTTAGGTTAGAAGAGTCTAAATCAGTACCTAAAAATCATCCCAAAAATATTAAAATTCTAAAAATTGCCAAAAGTCCTTTGAAAATTGAAAAAAAAATGAAATTTATAAAAATTCCAGACCCACAATGAATTACAAACCTAGTGCAATAAGAACTCCTAATCCAACAAAGATTCAAGATCCTTTAACTTATAATGGAGGTCCAATCAAAAGGGCATGTGCTAAAAAGATGAAGGAAGTATTAAATATGCTAATTCAATGAATTTAGGTTGAAAATATGAATTCAACTTAATCTGATCCATTTGGAGCAAACAGAGTTCATTCTGGTCCAAAGCTTATTCATTTGGTGCAAATTGAATATTTTGGCTTAAGTAGTGTTATTGGGTCCAACTTGGATGTATTAAGCCCAAAGAAGTAACTACATGCCCAAGATCAAGCCCAAATAAGTGTTATTTAGTCCATTTAGTGTTCAAAATGAATTTGGATTTGATTAAGTCTGAAAAAATGAATTTTAAGTGTTTTAGCTAGGAATGATTTTCTTTAGCTCAATTGGCAAGCCGAATAATTTCTTATCTTTAAGGACTTGTTTTCTTATCTTTTAAGGGTCTATTATCCTTAACTTTTAAGGATTTATTTTAGTTTAGGTTTAGGATTAAGAATTCTTATAAATAGCTTATTTTGTAGCCTATTTTGGTGATCTTTTTCATTAATCAAATCAAAGTGATGAATTTTGCTTCAAATTACTTGGAGTTTTATTCATTGAACTTTCTAAACAAAATAGATTGTTTGATAGTTCACTTGTCTTATCAATTAGAACATCCATATCTAATTATGGCAGCTTCCTGATAGCTAAAGTTCTTATTTGTTTAATAATTAAGGGTTTTAGTTTCCACCCAACTTATTTCTTGGAAGATCTAAGGTATGGGTGTCAATAGATTATTGTAGGCTTTGTTTGTTAGATAAACCTAGTTCGCATCAATTTGGTATCAGAGCTTTGGCTCTAAGAATTAGGTTACGTATCCCTATTTGTTTCATTCGTGTTTTTCATTTTTTGTGTTCTCTTCTTTTACTCCTTCCCTTTAGTTTCATCAACATTCTTGTTTGTTCATCTTTTTTTTTTGTTCAAATTCATTTTTACATCATTCATTATCATCTTTAATTTCATTTAGTTATTTCCTTAAAGTCTTGCATTAAGTTTAAGCAAAAACAAAATTTAAAAAAAAAAGAAAAGAAAAGAAGAATTTGGTCATTTCTTTAAAATCTTTAAAGTTCTTATAAGACTTCCTAAAAATCTTTGACTTTCTTGATTATTTTCTTGAAAATTCTTATTCAAATTCATTAGAATCTTGAAGTTTCTTAAAGTTCTTTGTTCAAATCTTGATTCAAGATCATAAATTTTAGATTTTGAAGTTACAAAATTCATTTTTCTTATGTTTTTTTCTTTTGTGCAGATTCATTTTTTTTTCTAGTTTGTTAGGGATATCTTCATGGATAAGATCAAATCTTAGATGGATTATATCCTTATCTTACTTGATTTAATCAGATCTTGTCTAATTCTAATCCTTATCTTATTTTAAAGCTTTTGACTTACCCTAAAAGGGTCAAATAACCTTTCTTCCTTCTCACTTTAAGGCTAATTCTTATCTTAAAAGCTTTCTTTGTTATAAAAGGATTAAAATAACTCTCTTCTTATCTTTTTAGGATTAAATTAGTTTTTGTTCCTATTCTTCTATTTTTGTGCAATTTAGACCTAATTTATTTGTTTTAAGTTGCCAAAACTTACCAAATTTGTTCAATTGGTGCGTCATTGTGAATTCTAACATTTTTTATTATTTGGTTAAAAAGTTGAAGGTAAAACTCCTAATTATGTTATATTTAAAATAGAGTATGCATATGAGTTTAATAGAGTGTCCAAATACCAAATTGACTAAAACACGTGAGGGAGTGTTAAAATTTTGTTTTACACGTTTTTTGTAGGTTTGAACATAGTGAAGCATGGATGATCCAAAATTAAAGTTTTTTGTTGAGGCTATGCAACAAACAATGGAGGATGTAAGGAAGTGACTTAAAAGGCTAAAAATGAGTTACCCTTCATAAAGAAAATAAAGGAGTATCAATCAAAGCTTAGAATAGGAGTTTGATAAGGAAGTGAAGAAAACACCTTAATAAGACTAAATAATGGTAGCAACAAAAATAATAACATAGGAACCATCAAAATGAAGATTCTTAGCTTTCAAGGCAAGAGCGATCCTGAAGCATACCTAAAGTGGGAAAAGAAGGTTGATCATGTCTTTGAGTACCATAACTATAGTGAAGAGAAAAAAGTGAAGTTATCCATAGTTGAGTTAACTGATTATGCAAGTGTTCAGTGGGACCAACTAGTTACAAGTTGAAGAAGGAATGGAGAACATGTTGTTTCTATATGGAATAAGATGAAGATAATCATGTGCGAGCGATTTGTCTCATAACATTACTATTATGAACTATATTATGGTTTGCAATGACTTGTGCAGGGTTCCAAAAGTGTGGAATAGTATTATCAAGAGATAGAGATGGCTATGATTAGAGCTAATGTGATTGAAGATAGAGAGGCCATTACAGCTAGGTTTCTCCATGGTTTGAATCATGACATTACTAACCTTCTAGAACGACACCATTATTTTGAATTGGATGACATGCTACATATGGCTATTTAGGTAGAGAAGTAATTAAGGGCTAGAAGCAAGAATAATTTGAATTCCTTTACCCTATGGAAGTTGAATTAGAAGGGCAATGAAAAGAGTAGCACTTTATCAAACCTTATACTATATGGAAATTAAGGGAGCAAGAAGGTGGATGTGAAAAATAATACATTCATCCCTAAAAGTGACAATTCTAGCTCTAAAACATATGATCTCAAGTGTTTTAAGTGTTTAGGCTTCAGTCACAAGGCTACTCAATGTCCAAACGCAAAGGTGATAATTGTTTTAGCCAATGGCGAAATTGAAAGTGAGGATGAAGATGAAGATATAAGTGACATGCCACTACTTGAGGATGCATCTAATGATAAAGGAAAGGAGATGGAACCCTTAAATGGATCATTATTCACTCTTATCATAAGGCATGCACTTAACATGCAAGCTACAGAAGAAGAGGTACAACATAAAAAAATCTTTCATATTAGGTGTTTAATTGATAATAAATTATGTAGTATGATTATTGATGGTGGTAGTTGTACTAATGTTGTTAATACTAGTTTAGTTTATAAGTTAGGCTTAAAAATAACTAAACATCGTAGGCCTTATAGATTACAATGGCTAGATGATTATGGGGATATTAAAGTTACTAGGCAAGCAATGATAGCATTTTCTATTAGGTGATATCATGATGAAGTATTATGTGATCTAGTTCATATACAAGCTAGTCACATACTATTAGAAAGCTCGTGGCAATATGGTACATGAGCTAAGCATGATGGTTTTACTAACAAATACTCTTTTGTTATGAACAATAAGCCTATCACTAAAGCAAGTATTTGAAGATCAAAATTTTTTAAGTGAGTGTGAGAGTGTGCATGAAAAAAAAAGGTGCACAAGCAAAAGGAGAGTTATGAGAAAAGCCTAAAGAGGTGTGAGAAATGAGTGGAAAAAGGTAAGAAAGAGGGATGCGCAAAAAGAATGAGTGTGATACGCATGCAAAAGGAGAGCTAAGTGTGCAAAGAGTGGAAAGAAAAGAGGTGAAAGGCATTTTTTATACTAGAGAGGGTAACATGTGAAAGGCTTTATTAACTAGGCATCCTCTACTTATACTTTTGTACAAAGGTGCCTATTTGTCCACTAACCCTAATCTTTCTTCTTTGCCTAGTTCTTTTCAAGCTCTTTTACAAGAATATGAAGATTTATTCCCCAAAGAGATGCCAAAGGGTTTGCCTCTATTAAGAGGGATTGAGCATCAAATTGATTTTATTTCTAATGCATAAATACCTAATAAACCAGCTTATAGAAGTAATCCCAAAGAAACTAAAGAGCTATAGCATCAAGTTGAAGAGTTTTTATCCAAGGGATTGATTAGAGAAAGTATGAGTCCATATGTTATTTATGTTCTGTTAGTGCCTAAAAAGGATAGTCCTTAGTGAATGTTCATTAATTGTCACATTGTGAACAAAATAATGTTTAAGTATCGCCACCCTATTCCTTATTTAGATGATATATAAGATGAATTGCATGGTTCTTTTATATTCTCTAAAATTGATTTAAAGTTTAGTTATTTTCAAATTATAATAAAAGTAGGGGATGAATGGAAAATTGCCTTTAAAACTAAATATGGCTTATATGAATGGTTAGTTATGCCTTTTGGTTTAACTAATGCACTTAGTACTTTCATGCGTTTAATGAACCATATTTTATGTGATTTTATAGGTAAGTTTATGGTTGTGTATTTTGATGATATTCTTATATATAGTAAGTTGTTAGATAAGCATATTATGCATGTGTGATTAGCTTTTGAAACTTTGAGCAAAGAGTAATTATATGCTAATCTTGCTAAGTGTAATTTTTATACATCTAAAGTTTTATTTTTAGGTTTTATTGTTAGTTCTAATGGAATTGAAGTAGCTAATGAGAAGGTTAAGGCTATTGAATCATGGCCTACACCTAAGAACATTGGGATGTTAGATCTTTTCATGGCTTAGCTAGTTTTTATAGGAGGTTTGTTAAGGATTTTTCTAGCATAGTCGCACCACTCACAGAAATAATTAAAAAGAATATAAGTAATGCACCTTTACTTATTTTATCTAACTTTAAGAAGACATTTAAGATTGAATGTGATGCTTCTGGAGTTGGCATTTGAGTTGTTTGATGCAACAAGGGAGGCCTATTACTTATTTTAGTGAAAAGCTTAATAAAGTAACTCTAAACTACCCAACATATGATAAGGAGATGTATGCATTAGTTAAGGAATTGGAAATATGGCAACACTATCTTTTGCTTAAAAAGTTTGTGATTCATACTGATTATGAGAGTTTGAAGCACTCAAAAGGACAAAATAAGCTTAATAAGAGGCATGCTAGATTGAGTGAATTCATAGAGTCCTTTCCATATGTCATCAAGTACAAAAAGGAAAAGACAACATAGTGGCTGATGCATTATCTCAAAGGTACACACTTCTTTCTACTTTAGATGCTAAGTTACTTGGTTTTGAGCATGTTAAAGAATTGTATACAAATGATCATGATTTTGGCAATGTGTTTAATGAATGTGAAAAGGGTGCATTTGGTAAGTTTTATAGGCACAATGGATTCTTATTTAAGGAAAATAAATTGTGTGTGCCTCAAAGTTCCATGCGCAAATTGCTTGTTAAAGAAGAACATCAAGGAGGGTTTAATAGGACACTTAGGAATAGCTAAGACTTTAGATGTTTTGTACAAGCATTTCTTTTGGCCTAATATAAAGCATGATGTTAAAAATTATTGTGCTAAGTGCATTACATGTTTGCAAGCTAAACCTCATGGTTTGTATATGCCTTTTCCTATTTCTACTCCACCTTGGGTTGATATATCTATGGATTTTGTTCTTGGTTTACCTAGGTTTAGGCGTGGTCATGATAATATTTATGTTATTGTTGATAGGTTTAGTAAGATGGCGCATTTTAATGCATGTCATAAAACTGATGACATAACACATATTGCTAATTTGTTCTTTAAAGAAATAGTACATTTGCATGGGATGCCTAGAACTATTGTCAATTATAGGGATTCTAAGTTATTATTTTCTACTACTTGTCACCCACAAACTGATGGTCAAACAAAGGTTATGAATAGAACATTAGGATAATTGTTGCATGTTATTATAAAAAGAATTTAAAATTATGGGAAGAATGTTTACCTTATGTAGAGTTTGCATATAATAGGAATGTGCATTCATCTACACATTATTCACCTTTTGAGATTATTTATGGGTTTAATCCATTAACACCATTAGATTTATCTCCTTTACCTATGCATGAATATTCTAATTTTGATGGTGCAAAGAAGGCAGATTTTGTTAAAAAATTTCATGAGAAAGTTAGGCAAAATATTAAGAAAAGGAATGAGCAAACAAAAAATTAACAAAACAAAAGGCGAAGACAAGTTTTATTTGAGCCTGGAGATTGGGTTTGGTTACATATGCACAAGGAGAGGTTTCCCTCCTAAAGGCGTTTAAAGCTTCAATGTGTGGAGATGGACCATTTCAAGTAGTTGCACGAATTAGTAACAATGTATATAAGTTTGATCTACCTGGTGAGTATAATGTTAGTGCTACTTTCAATGTTGTTGATTTAAGTCCTTTTAATTTTAAAGGTGCTGATTCGAGGGAGAATCTACTTGAGGAAAGGGAGAATAATGACAATCCTAGTGCAACAAGAACTCATAATCCAACAAAGATTCAAGATCCTTTAACTTATGATAGAGGTCAAATCACAAGGGCACATATTAAGAAGATGAAGGAAGCATTACATATGCTAATTTAAAGAATTTGGGTTCAAAATATGAATTCAACTCAATCTTATCCATTTAGAGTAAACAAAGTTCATTGTGTTTCAAAGCTTATTTATATGGTGCAAATTGAAGATTTAAACCTAAATAGTGTTATTGAGTCCAATTTGGATGTATTAAGCCCAAAGGAGTAGCTGCACTTGTTCCAGCCCAAGATGAAGCCCAAATAAGTGTTATTTAGTCCATTTAGTGTTTAAAAATGAATTTGGCTTTGATTAAGTCTAGAAACATGAATTTTAAGTGTTTTAGTTATGAATGATTTTTTTTTAGCTTAGTTGACAAGTACAATAATTTATTATCTTTTAGGGGTTTATTATCCTTATATTTTAAGGATTTATTTTAGTTTAGGTTTAGGATTAAGAATTCTTATAAATAGCTTATTTTGTAGCCTATTTTGAAGATCTTTTTCATCAATCAAACCAAAGTGATGAATTTTGCTTCAAATTACTTGAAGTTTTATTTTTTGAACTTTCTAAACAAAATAGGTTGTTTGATAGTTCACTTGTCTTATCAACTAGAACATTCATATCTAATTGTGGTGAGTTCCTGATAGCTACATTTCTTAGTTGTTATATAATTAAGGGCTCTAGTTTCTACCCAAATTATTTCTTGAACGATCTAAGGTGTGGGTATCAATAAACTGTTGCAGGTTTTGTTTATTAGATAAACCTAGTTTGTATCAACAACAAAATCTATACGCGTTAAAAAAAATCCACAGTTGTGGTATTGAAAACCCACGTGCGTGTATTTTCAATCCACATGTGTAGATAAATAGAGCGCATTGGTTTTTAGGACCCATGCTTGTCTATTGCTTCCATAAGTCTTTTGTCAATGTTTTCGAGTCATTTTTGGATCATTTTTTAAATTTTTAGAATTTTTCAAGTGTTTTAGTTTGGTTCGATCTCTAAACCATTGAACTGATCTCTAGAAGCTTCAGTTCAACCTTTTAAAGTCCTAATTCAGTGTTTCAAACTTTCAATTTTGCACCTTATATCTAATTTTTAAAATAAAACTCTTAGTTGGGAGTTTGAAGAAATATTTTGGTCTTTTGGTTCGAAAAATCGAACATCTAGTTCAAGAATTTGAGCGTTTGATTTAAGAAATTAATCTAAAAGCACGCTATGAGTAATTTTTTCAAGGTTATCTTTTCTTGTATTCGCAAAATATTTCTTCATTGGACATTTTGAGGTACACTATACATATATATCCCGAAAAGATCCACTATTTTACATTTATGATAACTTGCCACCAAAAAATAAGACAAACTTTAATTTAAGCGGACATGACTTGTGACTGACTGAATTACTTAAACTCCAAGTCATTAATATTCTAAAAAAATCCACGTGTTTGACATGATGTAGTGTGTCGAATGGCTGTTAAGGACATAAGTTGAAAATTAAGGGTGTGATAATAATGTTCGTTTAGCCAATTAGAAATAGACCTAATCTTAGCGTATCAAAAAGCACCCATTAATTACTCCATTTCAAAGTGTTAGAGATTACGGTATATTTGACTTTTGTAAAGTGCTTTTCTTCCTTTCCACGTCAATGGACCCCATGATCTCTGCCCACATTCACCCCCTCTTCCCAAACAATTTCTCACTCAGGTAAATCACTTTCTATAAAATTTTGATGCTGTGACATGGCGTACAAATTTTTTTTTTTTTTTTACCCAAGCGTACAATATTCTTTGTATAAAGGTTTTTATTGATTAATGTCAATATATTGTTCTAAAATTATGATGTAATATTATTTATGAAAACATATGTTATTCAATTTTTGAAATTGTTCGTTCAAGAAAAAAATTCTTGAAATTACTACCGTATGAAAACTCGTTGTTTTTGCTTAATGAAAAATATAAAATTTTATTATTCTTTTCGATATTATTAAAAAAAATTATTTTTAAAAATTATTTAAGATTTTCGAATTAATAATAAGTCTATTATATAATAAGTTGAAATTAAAAAATAATAGTAAAATTACTTGGGGAATTGGTTATCTTACCCTTAAAAAAAATGCATAATTCTTTTTCTATTAGAGATATTTTTTATTCTAAAAATTACTATTTAAAGACAATATATTTTATCATGAATTATATATATATTTATAATGTTCTGTATATTTTTCATTAGAAATTATTCTTTGTATTTCTTACACAAATATTTTCCAACAGATATGATGCTTTTTATGTTTTCGTAAAATTTTCACGAAAATGCCAATCTTTTAAGCCTTTTTTTATTTATTTTTTTCGTATAAAAATAATTGTTTAGTGCCTAGTCAGTGTAAATAAAATAGAAAGGGCTATAAATATGGTTGGCACTAAAACTCCACCTTAATTTCAAATTGGATATCAAATATCTTTTTGTTTGGATGATAAAACCCGAGTTGTTATAAAAATTTATAAAACTAAAATTTGTGATTTTTTACAACTAATTTTTATTTTAAAAAAATAAAAATAATGTCTAAATTTTTTAATTTTTATTATTTCAGTTTCTACAATTTTTTCTTTTATAATTAAATGTTTAAAGCTAAAAAAATTAATTAAATTAATGCCTTTAACAAATTTTATAAGTTAAAACACTTATATGTCTAATCTTAAATAGTAGAATAACTTAAACACCCTCCTTTATATTTAGTTTATTTTTAAATTAAAAAATTAAAATTTTTCTCAAAAAAATAATTTTTTCACTCATTATATAGAATTTGAAAGAAAATGAGAATTCAACATTACTAAATTAAACTATTATAGAGAAAAAAATTTAGGTATTATTATTAATATAAAAATAGAGTAAAAATAATATTTTTAAAATTTAGTTGAATAAGTGAAAGAAATATAATTTTTACAAAATTAAAAATAAAAGAACTTAAAATTAGTTGTTTAATGTTAACTCGAATAAAAAAATAAAAATCTATTTTAAAAAGTTTATACTATATTTCTACATGAATAAAATTTAAGTTTAATTTAGGTCTAATTATTTAAAAAAATTCTAAATTTTGCGAGTTTTAACTATTTTAGCATTTTTTTAAAAATTTTATTAAAATAATCTTGAACTTTATCAACATAATTACAGTTTATTCTTTTAAATTTCTATTTCAATATTAAATTATATTTGTTTAATCAATATTTTAGCTTTTGATAAAATCTTATGTTAATATAGTATCAAACACCTTTTAATTTAAGAGGAAAGAGAATTTAATAAGCTAATAAAAATTTTCTTTTTAAAATATATTATTTAAAATAAAAATATATAATATTTTTAATTTGTTGTATGTTTGCAATTGTTTATATGAAACTAAAATATCTTTTTACTTTAAGATTATAAATTTTATATATTTTAATAATTTAACATATTTTTAATTAAAAAATTCTTTTCAGTTATATAAATAATTCTAAATTTATAACAAATTAAAATAATATTTTTTTAAAATAGTATATTTTATAAAGAAAAATTTTACTAACTCACTAAATTTTTTTTTAATTAAAAGAAATTTAGTGTCATATCAACATTAAATACTACAATATTTTATGAGATGTTAAAAAATTGGACTGAATAAATATATTTTAATATTAACCTAATTAACTAAAATAATTTTGAACTTTACAAGTTTTAATAATTTTTTTAAAAAATACATGTTAAAATTGTAAAAAAATTGTAAAGTTTATTTTTTTTTATAAATATTAAAACAACATATTAAAATTCTTAAAAAAAATGTAAAGTTTATCATTTTTAAGAAAAAAAGAAATTTTAAAAAAAAAATAAAAGAATATACTTAAATTGTTAAAACTTGTTAAGTTTAAAATTTTTTAAATAATTAGGTTTTAATTTATTTATTTTATCTTTCTATTATTTAATTTTTTTTGAGTGAATAAAAAATTATGTTTGATTACATATTATATTTCAATTGTCGATAAGAGAACAATTAAGTAGTAATTTTTTTTCACTGATATCCTTAAGTGTAAATTTTAATTCTTGATATCGTCAATTTAAAGTAAGAAAATTACTTTCTGTTATATAATTTATCAATACTAAAATTAGATAATATTTCAATTTACTAAAAAAAATATCATAATCCAACTTATAAATTGCAATTCCAATTACCAATAAGAAATTTTTAATGTCAGATGTAACTTTAATTTTTTTATGGCTATTATTAATTTCCAGTCTGAAGCTTACACGTGTGAAAGTAATGAACAAAAAAATTAAAAGTCGTTGAGCTTTACTTTTATATCATATCATAATATAGTATAATATGAGGGCGGGCCACAGAAAATTCCTCCCTCAGCCCATGGTTTCCAAGAACACTTGCTAGATAAACAAACAATAAAATTATTCCTACCAAAAGATAAAATAAGAAATTAAAGAAAGAAAAAAAAAAACATGTTGGTTTTTAGCTACACTATCGAGTCTTTTTTTTTTTCTTAAAAAAAAAAATAAAATCGCTATCAAGGAGGTGTAAGTAGCACGATATTTACATTAATTGGTCAATGGCTGTCTTTGTTTTGGACAAGTCAGTGCCTAACTTTGGTCCTTGTCGCCTTCTCAAAACAAGAAAGTATTGCTTCTGTTCTCATTAGAGGAAGAAGTCGGAGCCGGTCTAGACGAAGGCGGAGGAGCAGCAGCCATCACCAACCCATCTGAAACTTCCATCCCTGCACCGGGTCTAGGGTTTCCAAGTCTTTGAAAAAACACATGGTCACCATGGCCAGGGCTATGAGTACTGTTGTTATTATTACCCAATGAAAACATATAAGATGGTTGGCTTGGCTGCTGGTATTGCTGCTGTTGCTGGTATTGGAGATGAAACCCACCAGGAACCATAAGTCCACCAGGGTTAGCATGGTTTTGGCGTGGGTTCATTGCAAAACTAAGGCTTGGTGCATTAATCTGCGATCCTGAACCAAAAGGACCGCTTGGACCGCCAGTGAACTGTTGAACCATGGCTCTAAAATTAGTAGTATCTGTATTGAGTAAAGTTGTAGGAGTCCTCCTGGATGCTCTAGACCGTCTGCGCACCGGCTTGGACACACGGCCTTCAGGGCTCAAATTGCCACCAGCAGTTGAGCTAGAATTGCCAGAAACAAAAGAGTTTTGTGCGGTGGTGGTAGTGGAGGTAACTGTGGTTGTGACAACAGTGGCATCAGAGAATCCGTCACTTCCACCTCCAGAGACAAACATCGTACGATTAGGAGGTATCATTTGATGATAGAATTGGCCCCAATGATCACTAGGACTGGACATGGTTTCACTCATGGCCCCAAATACCCACAAAGGAAGAAGAAAATGTAAGTGGGTTTATTTCTTGGGTGAGTTAGAAGGAAAAAAAGTGAGCTTAAGGATGTGCTATTTATGGTGATTTTTCAAAGTGGTCAAAAGCAATGACTAATATAATAAGGACAGAAATCTTGGCCGTAGATCTGTCATTCCTAGAAGTTGGCACGTGAGATGTCACGTGACATGTAGTATTAGAGGGGTTTCCATTTTCTTCTGGAAACTCTTTGAATTCAATTGCATGCTTCTTCCTGGAAGCAACATATTATATTACATTACATTACTAATTACATTACAAAATCCAGAGAGAGATCATCGGGAAGAGTTTTATCATGATGACATCATCGTCAAAGTGGCCACGTCGATTTATATGACTTTTTTTTTGTGGGTTGGTAACATGCATTAGGCGACTTGATGCAGTCACCAAACATGAATATATTAATTGTAAGACCGAGGAAATAGTTGTGTAGCTTCCTTGGAATGCTTTCCCTCAGTTGGTGCGTTTACGGTTATTCCTGAATTGCAATGAAAGCCATCTGCACTTGATCTTACTCAGTTTTAAGTGACCGCCTCTAATATCGTCAAAAAAATTCATTTTATTTTTAAATAAAATTTAAATTCAAATAAACTTTTATTAATAAAATTAGTCATAATTCTATATAATATATGAGCTGTAAAATAAAATGATTATATAAATAATTTAATGGAATAATAATTAAATAAATTAAAAATAAAATAAATCACGTTAATTTTATTTTCTTTAATTTTTATTGACATAATTTTTTAGTATAATAAGATTTGTTTTTAGAATTATTATATTAGTATTGAAGTATATATAATAGTTTTTAGTTAAAAAATTAATAATAAGTAATTAATGTAATTTTGTAATAATTTAGAAAAAAATATTTTGAGTGATTTAAGGTTAAAAATACATAATATATAAATAATTTTAGAATTTGAGTAATATTAAAATATGTATAATAGTGTTTTAGTTAAAAAATAATATTAAATAACTATTAAAAATATTTTATTTTTAATAGTTTGACATATTAATTTTTCAAGTGAATACTTAAATATAAAGATGAACACTTGTCAAAGGGTAAATTATATTTTCTCCTATGTTTTGTCACATTATACTACTTCATCCTAACATTTGAAAAAATATTAACTCATCCATGACATTTGCTTTTTCTTGTACTACTTCATCCCCCAAAATAACTAATGAGTGCTAAAAAAAAGTAAATATCAGGGATGAATTAATATTTTCTCAAATGTTAGGAAATAAGTAATATAATATGACAAAACATAGGCTGAAAAATGTAATTTACTCTATACTAAATAACTATTAAAAATATTTTATTTTCAATAGTTTGATACATTAGTTTTTCAAGTGAATATTTATATATGAGCGTAGACACTTGTTAAATTTTTAGTTTAATAAATAGTTATGAAATTCATTTCAAATGAATTTTATATTTTGTTATATTGTGTTTAGTATAAATCTTGAATTCAAGTTTTTGTCAAAAATACCTTCTTAAATATAAAGATATTTTTGAGAATAAAAATAAAAAGGAGCATTTTAGTCATTTAAAAGTACAAACTTAAAATTTGTGGAATTTATTTAAAAATCCAACCATTTTGATAGAATTTAGTTTACTTATAATCAATTTCATAAATTCAAAAATTTGTAATTATAAATGAATTACACACAAGCTTCATTTAAATCAAACATACATCCTTTCATCTTTTCTTTTTCCCCTAATAAAATAAAAAAGGACTAAATGTGGGATTTAAACCCATAAGGTAAACCCACAAATATAAGATACCTCGCCACTTTGCTTTCAAAATATATATATATATATATATATAAACAATTACATACTTCACATCTGAACAAAAAAATTTTCAAACTCGCGATAGTAAACAAACTATTAAACATTAACTTTAATACTATTAACACACCTCAATCACCATTAGCTCCACAATTAGAGCAAAAAAGGATATTTTGGTGTTATAAGTATGTTACATTGTAAGGAGTGATAAGAATGCACATAATCCTCATAATTAATCATTAGAGATATTCTTGGGTGATATGATTGACTTGAGTGTAGCTCAATCACAATCAAAGGGATAATTCTAACTTGATTAAAGGGATTATAGTCTAAGTTTCTATGTTTATCTCTTCTTTTCTTATTTAGTTGTTTTTATTGTCTTAGTATATATGATGTGCAAACCTTCTTTGTTGATCATGCTGAATGAAAATACAAGTTTAGTTTTATATCAAATTTCTTTTTAGTATCAGAGCTATTATAAGCAACAAAAAAAAAAAAGAATTCTCTCTCACACAACGTTAGCAATTTCATCACTCTCAAATGAAAATAAAACAATTATCCACTATGGCAAGAGCAAGTTTTAGCCCTCACAGAAAGTTAAGACTTGATCAAACATCTCACTGTTGACATGGTTGAACCAAAAACAAACTCAACAACAACATGTGACTTTACATTGGCAACTGACAAAATCACAATATAGAGAAAATCATATCGACTTCTTCATGGATAGCTTATTAGCACTGTTTCTGAAAAATCACTTGGTCTTATCATAGGCCAAGATACAACCAAATCTATTTAGGATGCTCTTAAAGAAGCCTATGCTTAAGATTCCCAAGAAAAAGAATTTATTGTTCATCAACAATCAACATATCTTTGCAAAGATGACAACATCACCATTGGTGAAAATATTCATAGTTTAAAAAGCATCTACAATAACCTAGCAGCAGTAGGAAGTCCGGTAACTGACAAAGTTAATGTTTTTTTATTGAGTTCGTGATTCCATATGTAGTGAAAAAATAAAATTTGAATCATAAACTCAAACTCGGATCCAAGTAATTTGATTACTTGATTAAATCTAGGCTTTCATTTTTTTACCACGAACATAGAAGAGGCAAGAAATTTGGAAGGAAAAAAGGAGGTTCACTTTGGTGACACCTTACCTTGAGCTTTAATTTAGCAGTTCGGATTTAAGATGTCTCCAAAAGAATCCATCTTCTACAAGTGTTCACACGAATAGCCCTTGATTTTGAAAATGAATATATAACACCTTCTCTTGATTTCTATAAATCGAGAATTAAAAGGAACTCTGTGTTTTGTTTTCTAATGAGAGAAAACGAATTTGGTGGCAGAATAATGATAGTGTAAAACCCTAGAGAATATAACATATTTATAGACATTTAAATTAGGGTTTCACTTGTCAAATAACCTTTTGGTAATTTCTCACTTATTCTTATTTTGATTTTATTTAAAATTAAATTAAAAATAATATTCTATTTATTTAAGATAACATTTACCTTAAATAAATAAATAAATAAATATTTTATTTATTTATTTTCATAGAGCTTATTTGGGTTTGTTAAACCCATATTCATTTTGGGTTTATTCAAAGTGTGTCACCCTATAGGTTCATATGATGTTAGTAGTGAGCCTTAAATCTCTATTTAGGCCTACAAGTTATAAGTGGCCTTTAGCAAGACATTATGACTACCCAAGTCATGTGAAGTCAATAATATGACATAACATAATATACAATGAATATTCTAGTCCCTTTGGCATATGATATCTTGATTGAATATAAGGCATAGATTATGTCATCCTTATAAAATTCGATCATATAATTTCTTGATTCCAAGTAGACTAAGAATGATAACTCTTTATTAATTTACTTTAGCATGGCCATGCATTTTCCTCAGTCTGTCTTATCAAGGGGCCCATATATATCTTACTCATATTAAATGAGGGACAAATTCCTTCTAAATCACTCACATTTCTCACATAACTCATTTTATACCTAACAATAACCAATTTTATCACCTGGTTAAAGATAATGTAAGATTATATCAAAATATAAATTAGTTATGTAGAAATTCATGGTGATTTCAAGGTCAGAGGACTATACAAATATTACTGTAATGAGAATTACTTATGACAATTATCTATGTAGTATTCTCATGATAGGTCAATCCAGCACTTTATTTCTCAAATAAGTACCTATGAGTTGGCTTAATATCTCATATTCATGATTAGTAAAATATAATCATCAATCAACACCATACTAGCCATAATACATTATTATGACTAGGGATAATTTGAATAGAACTCATATTTACTCTAAGGGTTTTACTATCAAGTCACATACTTGATGACCTTAGTAAGAATTAACTATTCAAGAAATTATCATAACACAAAATGATAATGAAAAATGCCTCTTTAGTAAATAAAATGATAAAGTCAAAACATGGTCATACATGATTGACCTAGTGCATATCACTAACAATTTTCTCTTCTCATAAGTTTAGGACCAAAGTATAAATCCTTTTGTCATAACCATGTTAAAACCACCATGTCTCTCTTACATTGAATTATGTCTTTATTACAAGGATATGAGCAATGACAAAATTGGTTCAATGCCAATATATCAACTCATCAACTTACCTTCTATGGACAAAAATAATAATCTAGTTCCACAAATCGTAGGTCCCAAAATAGTTCTAATTCCAATGGTTTTGGAAATCAAAGAAATAATAGTTTTGGTGAGCAAAAAAATCACAACAACAACAAGGTAAGACTCTAGAAATCATAGACCACCTCCACTAGGACAACACCAAATGATATCATCAAAAGGAGAGATGTATCGAAATAAAACTTGTTAAATCTGTGGAGTCATAAGACATATTACAAAAATATATTGGCATCTGTCTAAGCATGTACAAGCTCAAAATGAAATTCCAAAGGCATTAGCTACACTCACATGTAACAATATAATTTTTCACATAGAATGGACATTTAACATAGGAGCCTCTCAACACATGATAGGTAATGCTAGTATTTTAATAAATATCCATCCATATTTTGGTAATGTTTTTGTGCTCATTGAAAATGGTTCACTATTAGAAACTAGGCCTAGTGGTGATGCTAGCAAATATAGTAATCAAGTTCTACCTTTAAAAGAGTTTCTACATGTACCAAATCTAAATAGAAATTTATTATCTGTTAGTCAGCTTATAGAGTATTATCTTGTAAATTGTGAATTTTCTAATAAGGATTTTTGTGTTAGAAAAGGGAGACATGTCACAAGGTGATGATAGGATAAAAAAAAAGGGTGATCTTTATGTTATTTTCAGTCCACATGAGTTATATTTCTCTTATAGGTTCAAATTTGATACTATTGAGTTATGGCATCAATGATTGGGACATCCTTAAACTTCTACTCTTAGATTTGCTATAAGAAAAGGGGTTTATTAATGTTCAAGGATCTAATAAGCCACAATCTCTTTATGATAATTATTAATTAGCTAAGCTTAGTAGATTACCTTCTTCTTCTTCTAATAATATCAGTTCATATAATTTTTAAAAAATGCATTATGATTAGTAGGGTCCATCACCAATTTTATCTCTTGGAAAATTTCATTACTATGTTTGTATTATTGATGATTTTTCATCTTATTCCTAGCTTATTCCTCTAAAGACAAAATATGAATTTGTTGATGCATATTTGGCTTTTAAACAATATGTTGTCAGGCAATTTGACAATAAAATGAAAATTTTTCACTCTGATGGTGGTGTTGAATTTATTAATTGAAGACTTAGCTCTCTCTCACTTTCAAGCGCAGAGGATTGTCCATCAAATTTTGTGTCCACTTACTCCAAAGCAATGAGGTATAGTTGAGAGCCATCGTAGAATAATCCACTAATTACATATGGTAATGTTGATTCATTGTGGTGCTTATTTATACTTATAAGTCAAATCTTTTACAATAACTTTTTTTTCTTATTACTTGTTTACCATTAGTTGTTTTTTACTATTTTTGACTTAGAAACACCTTATTTTAAATTACAAGGGCCCATCCAAATTATTCTTTTTAAAGATGTTTGCTTCTAAATGTTTTCCATATATATGGAATACTGGCAAAAATAAATTCAATTTGAAGTCAATTCCATGTGTCTTCATCAATTATAGTAATTGATATAAAGGCTATAAGTGCTTTCATCTGTCTATATAAAAAATTATTATTTCATATTATGTAGTATTTGATGAGACCCATTTTCCTTTTAAAAATTAATAAAATCATGCTTCCAATATTTTAGATAAATGTTAGATGAGTTTTTTTTATTCATGGACTATTTTTCCTCTTTGTCATAATTCTTTATCTTTGTAGGGAACAAATGCTTATGATCCACCTCTTCTAACCCCAATATTGCAACAACTAAATACCTCTCTTGAAGCATATATTGAAGATGCATCTCTCTCTATAGACTCAATGTCTATCTTAACACAAAGGACACTTGAATCTAATGTTTGATGCAATCTTTAGTTAAGATAATTCATCTATAACACCCAGCTCAGATGAAGATAATTTAGTTGAAGAATCCCTCTCTCTTCATTTATTGGATAATTTGGACCTTTCACCTAATGAATTTGGGTAGCCTGAAACATCCTAACGTCAACACCATCCCATAGTCACTTACTTTTAAGTTGGCAAATATAAACCAAATCCAAAGTATGCACTTATAGTTATTAGATAGGGAATTCCATGCATACCAAAATCTATTAAAACTGCTCTTTAACACAATGGATGAAGGTCAATCATGTGAGAGGAAATGGAAGCATGTCACTATAATAATACTTGGTAGCTTATTCCCCATTCTCCTACCATGCATGCTATTAGGTCTAAATGGGTTTTCAAACTAAAACTTAAACCATATGGAACTCTTAATCATATAAAAGCACGTTTGGTTGCTAAGGGTTACCATTAATTAGATGGTCTTGATTACAATGATGCATTCTCACATGTCATCAAACCTAGAATTATACGTCATGTTCTTAGTCTTACTTTAGTTCAACATTAGGATGTTCGATAGTTAAATGTTAAAAATTCCTTTGTCCATAGTATACTTATAGAGTATATTTACATTGAACAATATCCAAGTATGGTTGATTTAAAGTTTCCAAAACACATATGCAAACTATGATAATTTTTTTATGGTTTGAAATAAGTCCCTCATGCTTGGTTTGATCATTCTAGTACTTTCCTTTTAAAGCATAAATTCTTTTGTAGTCTATTTTATCCATCTTTATTTATTTTTCATTATTTTTATGGTACTCTAATCCTTTTTTTACATGTTGATGATATGCTTCTCACAAGCTGAAATTCATAACTTCTAGCTTTTTTTATCTAACTATTACGCACTGAGTTCACTTTGAAACATCTTGGACCTGTTCATCACTTCCATGGTATATAAATCACGCCCACTTCTAATGGATTGCACCTATCTCAATCTTACTATGCTCTTACCATTCTTGATAAATCTGATATAGTAGATTGTAAGCCTACGAGTATGCCACTTCAAGAAAAAACAAAAGGACTTGGTAATAATGCTCCACTTACTGATCCTACACTCTATTGTAGCATAGTTGACACTTTACAATATCTCACTCTAACTTGGCCTAATCTTTTATACAATGTTAACTTTGTGTATTAATTTATGCATGCCCCCCACTAGTCATATTTAAAATGGCTAAATGCATTATGTAAAGGACAATTAACCTTTGTCTTAATCTTACTTCTAACACTACACTTGATCTTTGTGCCTTTTCAAATTCAAATTGGAAATGATACGGAACCTCCAAGAATAAGCTTGAGAACCCCTTTATGTATTCGAACCCCCAAAGCATTAACTTGAAAACCCTAATAGTCAATTCAGCAACAACCCCTAAGAATGGTTAGAAATCAGATTACTTAGATGATCAAAGAATTAGAATAAAGAAAACTCGTTTCTAAATTCCAATTTCGAAACACTCCACAAGAAGATGATCAATCTACTTGAATGTTCCTTAAAGCATGTATTCTACACAAGAACACAAAGATAAAAGCAAAACAGCCTTTAGGTTTTAAAACTTCAATTCTGAATAATAAAATTCGTCCAAGGCATATATATATAGCCTTTACAAGGTTTTCCTTAGTGAGTAAGGAAAACCAATAACCCTAATCACAAAAAAAAGGAAATTAATCTAATCAGACCTTAAATAGGAATTTTGACATACTTCCTATTTTAAGAATAATTAAACTAACTAAAACTAATGGGCTTTTAAAATAACAAATTCGTCCAGCCCTTATTTAACATAATTAAACCCATTAATAACTTGGACTTGAATTAAGTTGTATTGAACTTGAGCTGCACTTGGCACAAAGCTTTGGTGTCCTTGTAAACTTTCACTAGCTAAGTTCACAAAGCCTTGTAGATGATGGATTAAGGCTTCTTGAAGCTTCTTAGATTGAGACCTTGTTATAGGTCTTTGAGGCATGCTGATTGGACTCAAAACCTCTTGAACTTGATCCTTGCCTTCTTGACCATGCTCATCTTCATCATGTTGAATTCTTTGAGCTTGGTGTGTTGGCTGCTCCATAACATTTCCCCTCTCCTCAAAAGGATTCGTCCTCGAATCTAAAGCATCACCTATATCAAAAGGACTCAAATCAGCCACATTGAATGAAGCACTAACATTATACTCACCAGGTAGGTCCACTTTGTATGCATTATCATTAATCCTTTCAAGTATTTGAAAAGGACCATCTCCTCTTGGGTTTAGCTTAGACTTCCTTTGAAGTGGAAACCTTTCTTTACGAAAATGCACCCAAACCCAATCTCCAGGCTGAAAAATCATTGGCTTCCTTCCCTTGTTCACACGTGAAGCTACTTTAGCATTTTGCTTCTCAATCCTCTCCTTAACTTGCTTATGTAACTTCTTCACCAAATCAGCCTTAGAATTAGCATCAACACTCACAAAATTGTTAGGTGGCAGTGGCAATAAATCAATAGGAGTAAGTGGATTAAATCCATAAACAATCTCAAATGGAGAGCAATTAGTAGTGCTATGAACAGCCCTATTGTAAGCAAACTCCACAAATGGTAAACAATCCTCCCACATCCTAATGTTCTTTTCTATGATTGCCCTAAGCAAAGTAATCAAAATCCTATTAACTACTTCAGTTTGCCCATCGGTTTGAGGGTGACAAGTAGTTGAAAATAATAGCTTAGTTCCTAACTTTCCCCATAACACACGCCAAAAATGACTCAAAAACTTAACATCCCTATCACTAACAATGCTCCTAGGTATGCCATGTAAACGCACAACTTCTTTGAAAAATAAATCAGCAATCAACTTAGCATCATCAGTTTTATGACATGGTATAAAATGAGCCATTTTACTAAATCTATAAACCACAACAAAGATACTATCATGACCTTTCCTAGTTCTAGGCAATCCAAGCACAAAATCCATAGACAAATCAGTCCAAGGTTCACTAGGAACGGGTAATGGTGTGTATAACCCATGCGGTTTCAACCTAGACTTAGCCTCTTTACATGTAATGCAATGCTCACAAACTTTATACACATCATGTTTCATGCCGGGCCAAAAGAAATGTTCTAACAGCATATCATAGGTCTTATTTACCCCAAAATGCCCCATTAAGCCTCCTCCATGTGCCTCCTTAATTAATAATTCCCTTATAGAACACTTAGGAATGCACAATCTATTTCTTTTAAACAAGAAACCATCAAACAAGTAAAAATCATCTGAAACAACCCCATTGGCACAAGATGCATATATATCACCAAAATCATCATCATGTGGATACAACTCCTTTATAAACTCAAAACCTAATAATTTAGCAGTAAGAGAGTTAAGTAAGGTGTACCTTCTAGATAATGCATCAGCAACCACATTCTCTTTACCTTGCTTGTACTTAATCACATATGGAAATGTTTCTATGAACTCCACCCATTTGGCATGCCTACGGTTCAGCTTATCTTGACCCTTCAAATGCTTTAAACTTTCATGGTCAGTGTGTATCACAAACTCCCTAGGCCACAAATAATGTTGCCATGTTTGCAAAGCTCGAACCAATGCATATAATTCCTTGTCATAAGTTGGATATTTCAAGGTTGCCCCACTTAACTTTTCACTAAAATACATTAGTGGTCTTTGATCCTGCATCAAAACAGCTCCAATCCCTATGCCACTAGCATCACATTCAATCTCAAAAGTTTTATCAAAGTTAGGTAAAGCAAGTAAAGGTGCATTACATAATTTTGCCTTAAGTTCATTAAATGCATGTTCTTGTGCATCACCCCAAACAAATCCAACATTTTTCTTAACTAATTCATTCAAAGGTGCAGCTATAGTGCTGAAATCTTTAATGAATCTCCTATAGAAACTAGCAAGCCCATGAAAACTTCTCACCTCACTAGCATTTTTAGGTTTTGGCCACTCTTTAATAGCCCTAACCTTCTCCTCATCAACCTCTATGCCTTGACTAGATACAACAAAACCAAGAAAATTAACCTTATTCATGCAAAAACTACACTTTTTAAGGTTTGCATACAACTTTTCTTGTCTAAGTGTTTCTAGTACAATTCGCACATGCATAACATGATCATCTAAACACTTAGAGTAAATCAGAATATCATCAAAGTAAACAACAACAAATTTACCTAAGTAATTTCGCAACACATGGTTCATCAATCGCATGAATGTGCTAGGTGCATTAGTAAGACCAAAGGGCATAACAAGCCACTCATACAACCCATACTTAGTCTTAAAAGCTGTTTTCCATTCATCACCAACATTCATTCGAATTTGATAATAACCAGATTTCAAGTCTATTTTAGTGAACAAACAAGAACCATATAACTCATCAAGCATATCATCTAATCTAGGAATAGGATGACGATACTTTACAGTGATTTTATTGATGGCTCTGCAATCCACACACATCCTCCATGTTCCATCCTTCTTTGGCACAAGAATGACAGGAACCGAACAAGGACTAAGACTTTCCCTCACATACCCTTTAGCTAGCAACTCCTCCACTTGTGTTTGGATCTCCTTTGTTTCTCTTGGATTTGCTCTATATGCTGGTCGATTGGGTATGGCTGCCCCAGGAATGAAGTCAATTTGATGTTCTATGCCTCTAATTGGGGGTAATCCACTAGGCATCTCTTTGGGAAACACATCTTCAAATTCCTGCAAAAGATCAACAAACACACTAGGCAAAGATGGGTTAAGTTCATTAGTTGCCAAATAAGCCCCTTTGTACAAAAGTACAAATATAGGCCGATTAGCATACAAGGCCTGTCTAACCTCACTTGTCCTAGCTATTAAACTCAAATTCTTTTCTTTTTTCTCTCTAGGCTGAATCTCTTCTTTTATTTTTCCCTCTTTCTTTTCACTCTCTAAAGAATTTTTCTTACTCTCTTTTTCTTTCTTTTCAGCCTCCACTCTCATTCTTTCCATTTTACATTGGTCTTCATACACCTCCTTTGAAGAAAGCGATGTTAATATGATCTTGCGCCCATCCTTGGTAAAGTGATACCGATTGAGGTACCCATCATGCTTGGTCTTTCTATCAAATTGCCATGGTCTACCAAGCAAAATATCTCCAGCATGCATAGGAACTACATCACACAATTGCTCATCATGATATTTACCAATTGAAAAGGAAATAATAGATTGTCTATTTACCTTGACCTCTCCACAATCATTAAGCCATTGAAGTTTGTATGGTCGTAGGTGTGGTATAGTAAACAGCCCCAATCTACTAATTAAGAATGAGCTCACTGCATTGGTGCAACTCCCTCCATCAACAATCATAAGACATGCCTTGCCTTGCACATGACACCTTGTATGGAATAAGTTGTCTCGTTGCTCTTCAATGCAATCTTCCTTTATTTGAGTACTAAGAGCACTCCTTGTAACCAGCATGTCACCTTTGATTGGCTCCTCTATACTCCCATCACTACAACTTTCCAATTCAGGCATCTCATCCTTATCACTTTCATTACTGCCCTCTTCTTCATCAGTCACAATTTCCCCATTCCTTATGGTCATAGTTCTCTTATTAGGGCAATCTTTGCTCACATGACCTACTCCTTGACACTTCCAACACTTAATGTCTCTATTTCTCCCTTTAGCCTCATTGGTTTTGATTTTGTCCTTAGAGATCGAATCTGTCTTCCCTTTAGCAACCTCATGAGCAACCTTATTCCCACCCCTATAATCACTCTTTCCATCCTTTTTCCAATTAAAATTAGAGCTAGAATAGGATTTGGAATTGTACCTTGTCGCCCCTCTTCCTTGGAGTTGCCTTTCTATCTTGACGGCCATGTGCACCATCTCTTCTAAATCTTCATATTTATGTAAATCTACTCGGTCAGATATGTCTTTGTTTAGACCAGCCAAGAAGCGTGCCATAGTGATCTCCACATCTTCATCTATATCAGCCCTAGTCATGAGCATCTCCATCTCTTTATGGTAATCATCCACACTCTTACTACCTTGTTTAAGAACTTGAAGTTTTTGTACAAGTTCCCTATGATAGTTTTTGGGCACAAATCGCTTCCTCATTACAACCTTGAGCTCAGGCCAATTATCAATTGGGTACTCCAAATTCCTTCGCCTATTAATCACCAAATGGTCCCACCAAGCAATAGCATAATCAGAAAATTGAGTAATTGCCAATTTTACCTTCTTTTCCTCGCTAAATTGATGGCAATCAAATATAATCTCCAATTGCTTCTCCCATTGTAAATAGGACTCCAGATCTGATTTTCCTTGAAAGTTAGGTATCTTATGTTTGATGCTTCCCAAATTTCGATCTACATTATCTTCATTGCCTCGGTTTCTTCCATTGTATGGAACCGGTTCTAACCTTCCTCTTCCTCTACCTCGGCCTTGTCTACCTCTACCTCTTGGTACTACTTCTGCATATGCCTCATCTTCATCCTCATTGTCAACATTGCCTTCTACTTCCTCATTATGATTTGGTGTTGTTGCCCTTTCAATCGCTCCTAGCCTTGTATCCATGCGGTTTAATCTCTCCATTATAGTCTCAAAATTTGTATTCATACGTTCAAATTGCCTTTGTTGAGCCTCACGGAGCAAAGTTTCATCAACTTTACCCTCACCTTTATTTTCACCTTGGTTTGACATTGCTGTAAAAGAATGTTAGAAACAATAATAATAATAATTTAAAATCCTCACAAACACTCCCTCACGTGTTTGCACTCAAATGATGCGGGTGGTCACTCGTGTTTAACTCAATTTGATGTTTCACTCGACTTCCTCTCACCACTCAAGCTAATTCTTTTATGTTCTTAGGTGAATCACACTTTTAGAACAAATCAATTAGATTGAAGCAATATTCAAGTAGAACTTTCAAAAGTGAAATTTTCAAAACAAGTTTGAGGCAATTCGGTTAAAAAAAAAAAACAACAATTCAGAAGCAATAAAATAGGAAAACTCAAAAAGATGCAAAAGACATGTGAAAGAAATACAAAGATCTTCTAGAATAGAAAAGAAAACGAATTTAGAAGTTATTTTAAGGAGAAAAGTCAAATCTGCCTCAATAAGTAATATTCCTTAATGAGCAAGTATTGTAAAGATATGCAAAATCCTTAATAGACAAGTAATACAAGATATGACAAGATCTAGTTAGATATGTCAATTATAAACCAAATAGGATTAGGAAACCAAAATCAGACCTGATGAGGATATTAATCACTCAAACAATATTCCTTAATGAGCAAGGAATGGAAGGAAATGCAAATCAGACCTGATTAGGATATAAATCACTCAAGAATCTTAATTCTTCCTTTTCTAATAACTTTCTCTCTTTTTTTTTTTCACGAATTTTTTTTTTTTTTTTTTTGCTTTTTTTTTCAAATTTCTTCTCTTTTTTTTTTTTTGCACGAATTTTTTTTTTTTTAATTTCAACTATGAACACAAATCTAAATTTCAAAATGCAAAACAATTGACTGACCTAAAGGGAAAAAAAATCAAGACTAACAAATAAGAACAAAGAACAAAACACAAGAATGAAGAACAAAAATAAATAAGAACGACTTTAAAAGAATAAGAAAAACATAAGAAATCAGGATTAAGAATAAAAATTATAAAAGATAAAACCTGATCTAGAGCCAAAGCTCTGATACCAAATGATACGGAACATCCAAGAATAAGCTTGAGAACCCCTTTATGTATTCGAACCCCCAAAGCATTAACTTGAAAACCCCAATAGTCAATTCAGCAACAACCCCTAAGAATGGTTAGAAATCAGATTACTTAGATGATCAAAGAATTAGAATAAAGAAAACTCGTTTCTAAATTCCAATTTCGAAACACTCCACAAGAAGATGATCAATCTACTTGAATGTTCCTTAAAGCATGTATTCTACACAAGAACACAAAGATAAAAGCAAAACAGCCTTTAGGTTTTAAAACTTCAATTCTGAATAATAAAATTCGTCCAAGGCATATATATATAGCCTTTACAAGGTTTTCCTTAGTGAGTAAGGAAAACCAATAACCCTAATCACAAAAAAAAGGAAATTAATCTAATCAGACCTTAAATAGGAATTTTGACATACTTCCTATTTTAAGAATAATTAAACTAACTAAAACTAATGGGCTTTTAAAATAACAAATTCGTCCAGCCCTTATTTAACATAATTAAACCCATTAATAACTTGGACTTGAATTAAGTTGTATTGAACTTGAGCTGCACTTGGCACAAAGCTTTGGTGTCCTTGTAAACTTTCACTAGCTAAGTTCACAAAGCCTTGTAGATGATGGATTAAGGCTTCTTGAAGCTTCTTAGATTGAGACCTTGTTATAGGTCTTTGAGGCATGCTGATTGGACTCAAAACCTCTTGAACTTGATCCTTGCCTTCTTGACCATGCTCATCTTCATCATGTTGAATTCTTTGAGCTTGGTGTGTTGGCTGCTCCATAACAGGAAAGGTTATCCTCTCACTCACTGCTCAACAATTGGATACTACGCTTTCCTTATTCGTAACCCTATCCCTTGGTGTGTAAAAAAGTAATACACTATTTTACGGTCTAGCATTAAAGTTGAACATATAACCATAGTGCACACTACAGCTGAGGTTATATGGTTAATTTAGTTTCTTAAAGATCTTGGTGTTCAGTAGTCTCAACGTCTAGTCTTATTCTATGATAATATCAGTGCTTTACATATGACTATCAATCTAATCTTTAATGCCCAAAACAAGCACATCGTGAGAAGCCCTTGGTCTTCTTATCACTTAATATATCTCTACTTCTTATTAAGTAACAGACATATTTATTAAGCCAATGTCTAAAGCTACACTTGCTCTTCATTATCTCAAACTTTGCCTCTAACGTCGACATAATTTGTAGGGGATAATAACACATCTCAATCACCACTAGCTTTATAATCAAAGCAAGAAAAGGATATTTTGGAGTAATAAGGTTGTTACACTACTAGGAGTGATAAGAATGCATATAATGTTGGGTTTTCAATGATCCAAACACACAGCAAAAATTAAAAATTTAATCACGAAACCCCCCCATAAGATTTATGTAATTCGAGTAAATAAATTATCAGGGTTTCCAAAAGACTCACTAAGATTATTTATAGGTAAGAGGGTTGGAAAAAATAAAAAGGGGTTCATAATGGTGACACCCCACGTCAAGCTTTTCATGTCTTTTTTTTAGATTAAGACATCACCAATAAACCATGTCCTCTACTGATATCCACATGAATAAGGTGACCAAAGCAATGTTGGTATGCTAGCACATTTTCTTTAAGACTCTTCTTATTTTTTTCATTTTTCTCTATATATGTATTTTTCTTTTCTTAAAATAAGTGGAAGAAGAAAGAGAATAAAATCCATGAAAACCCTAAAGAAAGAAATGTCTATATAGGCATCCCATCTAGGGTTTTTTCAAACCCTTTATTTACTAAAATAATTTTAGTAAGATTAAACTTCTTTTATATTTTGATTCTAATTCTAAAATTAGAATTACTTCAATTTATTCAAGATAACACTTATATTTCAGAGAGATTATATATATATATTTCAGAGAGATTATCATTAGGTTAATTAACCCAAGTCTACTTTGGTCTTGTTTTAAGTGTGCAACTCTATAGGTTCACATAACATTGGCAGTAGGTCTAAAATTCCCATTTTACTCCACAATTCATATGTGGCCTTTAGTAAGACATTATAACTACTCAAGTTGTGTGAAGGCCAATAATCCAAAAAAAAACTAATCCACAATGTGTATTATAATCCTTTTGTCACATGATATTTTGATTAAACATAAGGTATAGTTTATGTCATCCTTATATTGTTTAATCATATTATTTCTTGATATCAAGTGGACTAATATTGATAAATCTTTATCTAATATTGATAAATATTTATCAACTCATTTCTAGTATAGCCATGCATTTCTTTTCAGTCTAACTTATTGAGGGGCCAATAGATATCTTCTCATAATAACTACATGACAAATTCTATTTTTATCACTCACATTCCTCACATAACTATTCGATATCCAATCACAACATGTTTTACCATCCAGTTAAAGATGATATAAGAATATGTCAAAATACAAAACTAATTATGTAGGAAACCATCGTGATTTCATGTCAGAGGAATGAAATAATACTATTATAATGAGAATCACTTATGATAATTATTCATGTAGTATTCTCATAGTGGGTTGATCTAGTACATCATTTCTCTAAATATGTACTTATGAGTTTAACTCAATATCTCATATACATAATCAGTAAAATATAATCATCAATCAACCTTATACTAGTCTTTATTCATTGTTGTTCTCACAACAATGAACACTAATAATTGACTGGGAATAATTTATAATAGAATTCAAATATCACCTAAGAGTTTTATTATTAAGTTACATACTTGATGACTTTATGTAGAATTAACTATTCAAGGAACTTATTAGATTTAGCCAGTAATGATGAAAATGTTTCTTTATTAATAAAATGAAAATATGACAAAGTTAAAGTATAGCTATTACATAATTGGTTTAGGTCATATCACTAACACATAATCCTCATAATTAATCATTAGAGATGTTCTTGGGTGATATGCTTTACTTGAGTGCAGCTCAATCATAATAAAGGAGATAATTCTAGCTTGATTAAAGAGATTATAGTCTAAGTTTTTAAGTTTATCTCTTCTTTTCTTATTTAGTTGCTTTTATTGTTTTAGTATGTATGATGTACAAACAGTCTTTGTTGCTCACGGTGAATGAAAATAAAACTTTAGTTTTATATCAAATTTCTTTTAACACCATTAATAAAAATCTTAAAAATAATAAAGATGTTCTATATTCATTTAATATTTTAATAATGTAAATTTAATATAGTTATAATTTATTACAATTTTGATAAATCTTTTATTTAAATATTTATAATATATTCTTCAATTTTATTATAATTAATATTTTCTCAATTCTAAAACTAATTTTATATAAAAATATTACGGCTATAATTAGTTATAAAATAACAAGAAATCATTAGTTATCTTCTTAAAAAAATTAATTTAAATAAAAAATTATATTTTATATATGGAGCAATATAATGTTAGAACCTCATTAAATTTATAATTTATTACAAATTTAGTAAGTTTTCTATTTCAACAATCACATATTATTTTTTTAATATTTTTAATATTAATACTTTTTTTACCTAAAGTAAGTTAATGTAATATTCAAATTTCAGCTAAAATTTAAATGATAATTTAGTAAGACTTATAAAATTATATTATCTAATTTGTAAATTTGATTTTAATTTAGTATGTAATACACACACCCAATTAAAATAGAAAATATAAATTTAACAAAATTTCTATTAAAATATTTATTAATTTAAAAAATAAAAGTATTTACAAATCAACAAAATTAAAAATTGAATTGACTTGTTTTGAATTTTTGTGGCGGGTGGTTTTTGCTCACCTCTAGAATCAAGACCAACTAAATATAAATTGGTCAAAATTTTAAATATTATCATATATTATTTAAATTCATAAAATAAAATATATTTTTGAAACAATGAAATAAAGATATACAAATTATTTAAAATAATTTTTAATATATTTTCAAATATGAATAGTATTGATTCCATTTTGATTTCTTTGTAAATCAAACATTTTGCTAAAATTTTCATTTCATTTCTAATTCTCATTCATTTTAATTATAATTTCGGACTATGAACTAAACAACTTTTAAATATTACTTATCTGCTATATTTGTTCCCTTTATTCTTATTTAATAAATTTTAGGATATTAAGATCAACATCTACAAAAATAAATAAATAAATAAATAATTTTTTTAATACATCACAATATTCTGTTTCTTAATTAATCATAAAATAATATGTGAAAATATATTATATTATCACAAAAAAAAATTTAAAATTTGTGACAGTTTATTAGAATCCTATATTATTATTATTATTATTATTATTATTAAAAATAATTTTTTTGTGTAGTTTAAAGAATTGTTAGTGGCAAATGAAAGTTATCACATAAAAGTAATAAATACAAATAATATAAATTTAAGTAAAATCTTTTTATATTATAGTTTCTAGTTATTATCTAAATATAATAACAAGATATTTTTTACAAGAAAAAAAATTTACAACTAACTAATTTATACTGATGCCAATATTTACTAAATGTCACAAATTTTAAGTAAATTAAAAATATGGGTTTTTTCAAACATAACCAAAGAATTGGAAAATTTTTCAAAAACACGATTGACTTTTTTTTTTTTTTTCAAAAATACGGCATTCAATAATTTTTTTTTTCAAAAATATGGTGAAAACTAAATAAAAAAACCAAAACAATTAAAATAACTAAAACAATCAAAGAAAATAACAATAAAAACAACCAAATAAAATAATTTTATATTTTTTTCAACCAAAACAACTATTAAAACAATTCACTAAAATAACAAACAACATTTAAAATTTTTTCAACCAAAACAACCGTCAAAATAATAAAAATAATGACTGAAAAATCAATTAAAATAACAAACGCTTTAGATTTTTTCAATCAAAACAACCACCGAAACAACATCTGAAACAACCAAATAAAAATAACCAATAACTCTTTAAATTCAAGTCAATTCAATGGAAATAAAATCTAAATAAAAAATCGAATTAAAATAGAATCAAAACAAGAAAAAGAAGAAGGGAACTCAATAATAACCCAAATATTAACAACCAAAAATAATGAAAATTAACACTTACCCCTTACAATTTGTGATGATTTGTAATTTAGTGAATTTTCAATAGAGAAAAAAAAAAAGATGGAGAAGTGGCGAATTATAAGATTTTAGATAAAGTCCTAATTGCAAAATCTATGAATTGGGTTTATTCTCTTTTCAGTAAAAATATGCAATTATTTTTTTTTAATAGATTAATTTTGTAAGTTTTGTAATTGTTAGAACTAGATTTGAAAGAAAAAATGAAGAGAATGAAAATAAGAAATGAAGAGGAGAGGATGAAAAGAAAAAAAAAAGAAGAGATGAAGAAGAAAAAGGCGAAAATGACATACAACAATAACATAACAGTGAAAACAAAAATTATAAAAAAGTGTTATTTGTGTATTTATTGATTTGACATAATGCATAAAAAATGAGGAAAACAATAACTGTAATTTTGAAAAAGTTAGGTCAAACAATATTACATAATATAATTTTACCTTAATATAATAAGCGAGGAAAAAATTACAATAAAATCACATTAAAATTTTTTGTTCTTTTTTTTTTTTTTTTACATTAAATAATTAAGTTAACATTAATCTTATTTTAAATTTCAATTCCGACAGCAATCAAAATAGTAACAAAACTTTCTTCTTCCTTTAAAATTTGAGTTTCAAAACAATTCTTTTTTCATTTTTCTCTATGGTTGCTCTATTTTTGTATTTTTATTTTTAAAAACTCTTCAACTATTGTTTATATTTTACTTTTCAATGCTTCTGTAAGCAATTGCTCCTTAATATTTAAATTCAAGCATGTGTTTTAGTATTCAACATTGAAGAGTACATTTAATGATACCCCACGTATATATTTCTGTTCAAATAAGATTTTTATTTTCCTATATATGTTATTCAGAAAGGAAGGATGTCTAAAGATAAGTAAGAAAATGTTTCTAAATTAGGAATTAGGAGACTCCCAGAAAAAAAAAGAATATTCTCTTAATTGACTTAGAACTTTCATTTAAAGAGAAATTCTACTCCTATTATGTTTAAATATCACTATTCCTATAAATAGAATTTTGTATTTCTTATTTTCATTATCTTATTATCTTATACTCTTATTGTTCTTTTTCTCTCTCTATATATTCTAACTTAGGTATCGGGGGGTTTATAAGGATCCTCCTCACTTCTTACTTTACCTTTATTGATCATTTATAAGATTTAAGCTCAAAAGTTCAAAAAAAACGAGTCATCATTTAATATTTATCATCACTATATAGGATAAAACTGGAAAAAAAAACTTCCTACATACCCGTTTATGCTATTGTCATTAAAAACATAAATTTAGTCGTGATGTTCATCTTTATTTGTGTATTTATTGATGTGACATACTGCATATTTGTATGGTTATACCCCAGGTAAAACTGACAAAGGATATAGAATATAAATATGAATATATATATATACATATATATATATATATATATATATATATATAATTTGTAAAAAATATAAGTTATGGTGCATCAGGAGTTAATTTATAAATTTTAAAAATATGGGAACTAATTTATAAATATAAAAATTATAAAGTTTAATTTATATAAATTATAAATTATATTCGGTTCAAAAATATATCTTTTAGGGTTAATGATATTTTTATCATTAAAATTAATTCTAAAATGTAAAAAAACATAATAACCACATTTATAAATATAAAACTCTTTTACAACTCAAACAAAAACAAAACAATAACACTAATAATTATACACACTAAAATGACCGCCTCTATAAACCTAAAAAATTGTAAGAAAAAATTAAATTAATGGAAATGTGGCCCGGTAAAGCATATCCAATGTACAGGTAAGCACAGATTGAAAAAATATGAAATTTAAAATCTTTGAAATCATAGCATATTTTAAGAATTTTAAAAATAAAATCTTTAATATCAATAAATAATTTAAAAATTTTCATATCAATATCATCTTATTTTTCGGAATAATTTGATACGCAGATTTAGTTTTATCAGAATGGATTGGTATAATATAGTTCAAAATAAAAATTCAGAAATTTATGTAATAGACAAATGTTTATTATTAATTAAAACTATATTTATGATCCACAAATAAATATCTTTTATACATTTTTGTATAAACATATATTTTATACTCATTAATGCTCAATAGTTTATATTATATTTAATTAATATTAATTTTAATATTAATACTAATTTATATAAAAATTATAAAATTTTGATATTAATTTATAATTTATATCATTCTTAACAATTTGAAATTTATTTATGTTTAATTTTATATAGTTTTATCACTATGTAGTTTTTTATTGCATAAATTAATAATTGAAATTACCTTAACTTATTATTAATAGTAAGTAATATTAAAATTATGTAGTGTTGTTAAAATTACATAGTTTTATTATTACTATAACAAATTTACTATATAGTATTTAAAGGGAAATAGAAATTAAACTATGCTCTAAACCGCATATAAGCTCTCCAACCACTAGTGAAATGGTTAGGATCCGAGTGTAATTACCTGCCAATAAAATCCCCAACATGCTTTGCCACTCGTTCAGACATAAAACCCATTGGAACATCATAAACTTGGACCCAAAGGGAAATTTAATATAGTTCAATCACCAAAGGATTATCATTAGCTTCTAAACATTTGAGAAGTAGTAGTTGATTGAAAGTCCACGGACCGCTATCAAGAACACACTTTAAATCTAGCTCATGCAAGAATTGAAATAAATAACGAGCAAAAGGCAGTTCTAGAATACTAATAGCCTTCATCGGCTGCCATACAGATGCTAGCATATTGCACATAGGATCAAAATAAATATGTTTATCCGTCAAGAAGTGGCCAACTAGAAAAATTTTGTAGTCTTCATTATTTTCCACCAAATCATCATTCTGCAACACCAAACCTGCACATCTTTCCTCCTCATCTAATGTTAAATTGGCACAGGCATTTTCTAGACCAAAATGACTTCAAGAGAAGCCATAAGAAAACAAAAGCAACTGAAGACAAAATAAGACAGAACATGTCAAGAGACAAGAAGAGAAAAAACATGTGTATATGTATATATATATATATAAACTTAAATAATTTAACATTAAAAATTATATTCATTGAAGCTAATATTTTTAAAGTTCAACACAAACTTTAGAATACAAAATAAATTAAGAATAAAAATGCATACATTACATTTTATAATGCATTATGTCACGACCCGAACCCGAGGGCACGTGACTGGCACTAGGGAATGGGTAAGCATAAGGCCCCCGAAACCCGTAGTAAGCCTAAAGGAAAAAGAAAATAAAATCATTCACATATTAAACTTTACTTTAAAACAAAACACATTATCAAACTGATTTTTCTCAGAATACACAAATTCAACTGCTTAAATAATAATGTATTTCAACATCTCATATTATAACTTAGATTAAATCTTATACGCAAGCGTGGTTTACACAAATAAATTACATAATTATGTTTAAACCATACAAATCTTTAATACATATACTACTGCAGCAACCTAGATTAGTACACAGTACAGCTTATAATGACCTACATAAAATAGCCGGTGAAGAAGAAATCCGGCGTAGAGGTAGTCTGAGGTTGAACTCCCAAGCTCCTGAAAAAAAATAAATAAATTAAGGGGAATCAGACCTCACTGAGTAAGTCAATAAAAGAGCTGTACGGTTTGAAAACCTTTTTGAAAACTATATATATTTATAGTGAAAATAATTTATAATATATAAGTATAGCTTTTGGAAAATCTCGGTAGAACCCTAAACCCAAGTCTAAATGGCCAACTGGGCCCACTTATTCCAACTAGACTACCGGTCCCCGAGAGCAAGGGCATTAACCGAGGCACCAAGCCGTAGTCATTCACTTAATCCTAATATATGGCACTGGCGGTCCCCGAGAGCAAAGGCATCGACCGAGGCACCCATCCCAGTCCATTAATAACCTTACAATCACTGGCGGTCCCCGAGAGCAATGGCTTCCACCGAGGCACCCGTCCCAGTTTAACATTCATCAATCATATATATCACGGATCCATCTCTCAATCTCTACCATGTGCACATAGTCCTGGTGAAGCCCACCAGGTAGCTCGTTCTACCAAAATTTCTCAAATCGATTTTAAATAAATAATTTGCATTTAAATCGTAAATGATAGCATTAAATTAAATAAATCATATAATCAATATAATAGAAATACGAGCGCATGCATTCTTTAAACAAACACACGCACAGATCATTTTATCGACTTACAGGATGAATGCGAAGGCTGACGACCATGCGTCTGCCTCGGTCTCACAGCTTCTGCTCCGAGATGATCTAGAAGGAAATAATAATAATCGACTTTTAAAATATGACTAAGGAATCGAAATCAGAAATCAACAAAATAATAAAATTCCAGATTGACTCGAGGAAAACCGGACAAGACTCGACAGACAGGATTTAACCTGACTAACGGTAGGAATTTTTACGGATATCACGTTTTACGAGAAAATCTACCGAAATTTCGACAGAATCTCCTCTGTAAAACGGACATCTCTCTACCAAAGGTAGAGCCAGACCTGCATAGAAAATGCACTTCCAATATACACAACCACTCACACTCGAGTCGGGCTCTCAAAACTACAATTTGCCCTGATCGAGATCACAACTCAATTATTCAAAAGTAAACAATTAAATTTGTATTTCATCCCCAACAATTATAATTATAATTATTATCCAAAATAAAACCTTTGTAATGTATTATTTATATATATATATATATACATTATTTGAAATTTAATATCTAAAATTTACTCTACTTAAGTGATTATGTCAATTTAATTTATAAAAATTATCTAAACCCTTTAAATATTAATAAAACTAATTAAAATATATATTTATCATATTTAGTGTAAAATTATATTTTTACCCCTAGCATATATATAAATTACATAATGTGCTATATATATACAAAAATAATTCCTTAAAATTATCTAATCATTCCAAAAATTATTTTTCTCAAAATAAATCTTCCTACTATAATTAAAACATACAATCAACCAACAATTTTTCCAAATATTATTATTTAACCTAAAAATCAAATTTGGCATACACTCAAAAATATTTATAAAAATAGTATGAAAATCTCAAAAATTATAATTTGAGTTCTAAAATTAATAACATTTAATAATAACCTCAATTATTAAAATTTCATAATTTTTAATCAAAATTTTCGAAATTAGCCTAATTACCCTTTAAATACTTAAAATTTACGTAACCCTCTAATTAATACTAAAAACTCTAAAATCTTACATAAAATTAATATACTAAAACAATTAACTATAATCACTTTGATTTCACTAACTAAACCAAATAAACCCAATAAATCAACTAAAAAAATTAAAATAAATAAATAAATATTATAAAAAAAAATCTGTAAAGTAAGAAAAATTAGGAAAAATATTTAAAAATCCAAATTGAAGCAATTTATGGGCATAATCCAACATATACTCAAAAACAACCTAAAATCAACATTAAAAATCTAGCAACAACCAGAAAACAACCTAAGAACAACTCTGCGCAACTCACCTTCAACCTTCAATTCCGGCGCCGGTGGTGAGTTGCAGCGGCAGCTCTTGGCTTGGACGGACACCTAAGATGATGAGGGAAGTTGGGGAAGCTTGGGTGGTGTTGGATCAGCTTGGATCAAAGCTGACAGAGGAAAGAAATGAGGAATGGCAGCAGCAGCTCTTCCCTTGGCAGCTTGGTGCGACAGCAATGGTGATTCTGATGGTGGCAGGACGAACGGCGCAGTGAAGGAGGAGGGAGAGATGGTGAGGGATGAAGTGGGAGAGGGTACATGGCTTGGGAGCTTCTATTTCTCTTCTCCCTATTTTTTTTTCTACCTCACGCTGCTACTTTGCTTTCTTTCTGTGTTCTTTGATTTTTTTTTTTTTTTGGTCCACTTCCCATCACTTATATATATATATATATGTATATAAAATACTATAAACTATTAATATATAATAATATATTATTATACATATAGGTGTGTCTAGGTAATTATTAGTGTGTATATATATATATACATACACTACATGCACTTATATAAATACAAGTTATTTTAATATACACACATCTTAAATAATATTTAACCCATATATATATATATATATATATATATATATATATATATAATACCTCCATTAGATATATATAAAAAAAAATAATCTTTTATATAATATAACCTAAAAGTATTTATTAAAGATTTAAATATAAAATTACATATTTAATTAAAACATAGGGTATTACACATTAATTGAACATTTATAAAAAGAATATACTAATTAAGAGGTATGAATATGTGTTAATTTGTCAAAATCCCACATCGGGAATTTTGAAACAATTGAAGGAGTCCTTAAGCTATAAAAGGACTCCTCCTTTTTTGTTAAATTCATCCTAAATTACCTCATCTCCTATATTTAGGCAATTGTATTCTTTCTCTCTATTTTATAATATTTCCTCAAATTAGTGAAACATTATTTTGATAGTGTCCGAGGATGTAGGTATAATTGGTCGAACCTCGTTAAATTTGGTATTCTCTTTTATGTTTATTTAATAGCTATTGTCGGGTATAATTGTTAAATTATTGTACTATTAAAATTACTTATCTTGATAAAATTTTGTCTAAGGAGTATGGTTTCTAAGTGGGACTATTGTGACCCCCACCATTCTTTCCTGGGAATCTACCTTGAGATGATTTTTAGTACAATCGTTTACACTCTAGTCACATGTACAATAGTTCTTAAGGTGAATTTGTTATTATTGGTGGAAATTAACCCAAATTCTACAACAATTGGTATCAGAGCTCTTGGTTTATTTTAGTATGCTCTGTGGTTGTAGCTTCGGCTAGTCTTCTACATTAGAAAAAAAATATCCTTAGGATAATTGGCATTTTGCATCGAAAACTATTAAATATAATTTATAATAGAAATGGCAGACAACACAAAAGTATCCACATCGGCGTCAACAGCTTTTTCATCTTCAATTTTAGCAAGAAATGCTATGATAAATGCTAGATTTGCAATGGAGATTTTTTATGGCACTAGTCATTTCAGCATGTGGCAAAGTGAGGTTCTAGATGCCCTCTTTCAACAAGGTTTAGACATTGCTATTGAAGGAGAGAAACTAGATGATGTTAAGGAGAAAGAATGGAAGGTGATTAATATATTAGCATGTGGTACAATTTGATCATGTATTTTTAGAGAGTAGAAGTATGCATTTTCTAAAGAAACTTCTATAAGTAAATTATGGAAGGCACTAAAGGAGAAATTCTTAAAGAAAAGCAGTCAGAACAAACTCTACATGAAAAAAAGATTGTTCTGTTTTAACTATGTTCTAGGTACCACGATGAATGATTACATTACTAGCTTTAATCAACTGGTAACTGATTTGATGAATATGGACGTGACTTTTAATGATGAAGATCTGACTCTAATATTGGTGGGATCGCTTCCTGATGAGTTTGAGTATCTTGAAACTACTCTACTTCATAGGAAGGTTGCTGCGTCTTCAAGTGAAGTAACTATAGCCTTGTATAGTTATGAATTATGAAAGAAAGAAAAGCAAGAAAATGAAAGTATTAAAGCAAAGCAGAAGCTCTTATTATTAGAGGCCATTCACAGAACTAGAATAAAGATAGGAGAGGGAGATTTAAGTTAAAGTCCAAACTGAGCAAAGATTATGTGCCTTTTATCAAGAAAAAGGGCAATAGAAGAAAGATTGTCCTAAGCTACATAACAAAGGCAAACTTGAAAAAGAAAATATTTTCTTAAAATCAAATGTAGCTGAGTGTGATGATGCATATTTAGATCTTTTAATTGCTGCTACAACATCAACCAACTGTTCAAGTTCATGGTTGTTAGAATCAACTTATAAACACCATATGACTCCCAATCGAGAATGGTTTTTTAACTTTAAAGAATTAAAAAATGGAGTTGTCTAGACATGAGATTGATTGAATTTATTTGAGCAATCAGGATGGATCAATCAGAACCATAACAGGTGTTTATTATATGCTAGATTTGATAAGGAATCTCATTTATATGGGAACTTTAGAGTTAAAAGGTTTCAAAGTAAGGGAAAAATATGGGATAATGAGAATCATCTATGGTGCACTTGTGATAATGAAGGAGATTCAGAAAAGAAATAATATGTATTACTTTATGGGTAGTACAATTATTGGGACAGTAGTAGTGGCAACTTTTACTAATGATCAGGAGTTAGAAGCAACCATGTTATGGCTTATGTGCTTGGGGCATACCGGTGAAAATTCTTAAAATTTTTAATTATTGAAAGGAGAACGGGCTTGCAAATTGGATTTTTATGAGCATTACATTAAAGGGAAGAAGACAATGGTGAAATTTGGAATAGCCATCCATGATAATGAGGGTATTTTATATTACATTCATTCAGATGTGTGAAGGCCTTCCAAGAATGCTTTATTGGGAGGAAAACACTATTATGTTTCCTTTGTTGATGATTTTTTCTAAAGAGTATATGTGTATACAATGAAGATGAAGGATGAGGTGCTAGGAATTTTCCTTAAATGGAAAAAGATAGTGGAGAATTAAACAAGCAGAAAAGTCAAACGTCTCTGCACATACAATAGTGGAGAGTTAAAAAATAATCAATTTTTTATAGTTTATGAAGATGAAGGTACTATCAGGCACTTCACCATCAGATATACACTATAATAAAATGGGGTGGCAGAGCGAATGAAGCAGGCATTGATGGAGAAGGTTCATGTATATTGTCCAATGCTAGGTTGGGTAAAGAATTTTAAGCTAAGGCTATAGTATATGCTTGTTACTTTGTCAATCATTTACCATCGACTGCTGTTGGTGGTAAAACGCCATTGGAGAAATGGTTCAAAATATCTGCTACAGATTATGATGCCTTACATGTGTTTGGTTCCACTGAATATTACCATGTTAAGGAGTTAAAGCTGGATCTAAGAGCAAAGAAGGCAATCTTTATAGGGATCACTTCTGGTATGAAAGGCTATTGTCTTTAGTGTCTAGAAACAAAGAAAGTAATCTTCATCAAGGATGTTACCTTTGGTAAATCTACATTGTTGAGAAAGGTGACTTCAGAAAAATTGGATTAGAAAGATTGTACTCCCAAATAGGTGGAGTTTGATGACAACATAATTATCCCAACTAATGTAGAAACTGATGATGACTCTCCTATGGTGGAAGAAGAGTTAAATGAAGAAGAGATTCAAACCCAAGAACCTCCACAACAACATAAATTAATTGCATTAAGGAAAGGAAATAGGACCATTAAACAACCTGCTCGCTATGCTGATATGGTTTGTTCTGCATCACCAATTATAATTGATGACATTCATTCTATTTATAATGAAGTAGTCCAAAGTTCAAAACATGAAAAGTAAAGGATGGCCATGAATGAAGAAATGCAATCCCTTTAAAAGAATTAGACATGGAAAATAGTTAATCTTCTGAAGGGAATAAAGGAAACTGGGTGCAAATAAGTATATCCAAAGAAATATGAATTTTTTGATAAGGATAATATTCGCTACAAAGCAAGATTGGTGGCTAAAGGCTATATACAAATGGAGGGAATTGATTATATGAAGTATTTTCTCCAGTTGTAAAGCATTCATCCATCATAATTTTGCTTTGGTTGCACAATTGGATTTGGAACTAGTTTAAATGGATGTAAAAATTGCATTTTTACATGGATTTTTAGATAAGAAAATCAACATGACTCAGCTAGATGGATTCAAAGTTACTGGTAGAGAAAAGATGATTTGCAAATTGAAAAAATTATTGTATGGATTGAACCAATCTCTAAGGCAGTGGTACAAGCGATTTGACAAGTTTAAAATAGGCAAGAAATAAATAATATCACTAGGTGTATTTGTGCAAGCTACATGATGGATCGTATATATATCTTCTTCTTTATGTTGATGATATGTAGATAGCTTTTAGAAGTCAAACAGAAATTGAGAAATTAAAGACTCAATTGAAGAGGGAGTTTAAAATCAAGGATCTTGGTGAAACAAAGAAGATTCTTAGCAACAAAATATCCAGAGATAGGAAAATGGGAAGGCTTTGTTTGTCATAAAAAGAATATTTAAGGAAGGTACTAAAACATTTTGGCATGAATGAAAAGTCAAAACCAGTTGTTAGTACACCAATTGCTCCTTATTTCAAGCTTAGTGCATCCATGTCACTGAAGAATGATGCAGAATAGGAATACACGTCAAAAGTACCATATACAAGTGCTGTTGGTAGCTTGATATATGCAATGGTGTGCACGAAGACTGATATTTCACAAGCAGTTGGGTTATGAGCAGGTATATGCATGATCCTGGAAAGGAGTATTGCCAAGCTATGAAATGGATTCTATGGTATATTCTGAACACCATCAATATTGGTTTTGTATTTTAGCAGGATAGACAAGATGGTCAATGGGTACTTAGGTATTGTGATTTTAACTATGCTGGTGATTTGAATAAGCGTCGATCAACTACTGGTTATGTGTTTACTTTTGTAAAGGCACCAGTTAATTGAAAGTCCACCTTATAGTCAACAGTTACTTATCTACTATAGAGGTAGAGTATATGGCAGTTACAGAGGCTATAAAGGAGGCAATTTGACTTTAAGGTTTGCTTGGTGAAATAGGAATAGGGCATAAGCACATCAAAGTGCATTATGACAGTCAGAGTGCTATTTATTTAGCAAAGAACCAGGTTTCTCATGTAAGGACAAAGCATATCGATGTTCGATATCATTTTATACAGGAGATTCTGGAAGAAGGTGGAGTCACAATCTAGAAGATCTGGACTACTGAGAATCCTGCTGATATGATGATAAGAGTGGTAAATGCGGTCAAGTTTAAACATTATCTAGACTTGATTTATATTATTACAAATTGAAAGATAAAATTTGCAGATACTATTAAAGGTTGGATTTGTAAGAGAAAATTGTATGGGATTTTGCCAAAGTGGAGATTTGTTAGTTTGTCAAAATCCCATATTTGGAATTTTGAAACAATTAGAGAGTCCTTGTGCTATAAAAGGAATCCTCCCCCTTTAGTTAAATTCATCCCAAAATTGTCTCCTCCCATATATTTAGATAATTGCATTCTTTTTCTCTTTTTTGTAATATTTCCTTAAATTAGTGAAATATTATTTTGGTAGTGTTTGAGGACGTATACATAATTGGTCGAACCTTGTTAAATTTGATGTATCTTTTATGTTTATTTAATAATTATTGTCGGGTATAGTTGTTGTTAAATTGTTGTGCTATTAAAATTACTTGTCATAATAAAATTATGTTTAAGGAGTGCGATTTTTAAGTGAAACCATTGTGACCCATTATTTTTTCTTGAAAATCTACCTTGGGGTGATTTTTAGTATAATCATTTACACTTTAGTCATTTATGCAATGGTTTTCAGGTTGAATTTATTATTATTGATGAAAATTTACCTGAATTCCATCACAATATGCACAAATATGTCAAAAGTGTACTTTTTTATTACTGATATTTGAATGTAACATTTAATGTTTTTTCTTTTATATAATTTTATTTTTTAGTTAATATATAAATAGTAAACATGATGTATAATCAAAAAAATAATTACTTTAATTTTCAATGTAATTAATAAATAATAAAATATATTATTGTTGGATAAATTTAATAGATATATAAGGAGATAAAAAAGAATATATATAAAATATTCTTTTTAAAGTTAAAAAATAATGTAATAAATTGAAAAAAATTACTATAAGATAAAACTAATTGTATTTTAGTGTTTGTGGTTGGAGTTGCTATTAATAATCTTGGCTAGCTCCCCACCTTGGAGATTATATTAATCTCCATCACAGAAAATTCCAAAGTAATGATTTTAAATACCGAATATTTCATGCCGACCGTAGTTAGTATTCAAAGGAAATCATTTGCCAGTTGACTCATAAATTTTCACTAAAACCAAAAAATGGGTGAATATCCCTTTCACTTTTTTGCTTTTGTTTTTCTTGAATAATCGATATCTCAATTTCTTGATGTACTTCATCAGCCAGCCCCTTGCTGAAATATGTTTAAAATTAACCTGCAAAGTTTTTAAATTTGATTTGATTTTAAAAGAATATTTAAATCCAAAGCTTGAGTCAAGCTGAGTTCATCTATTTTAATCGGTTTATGGACCTAATTATGACAGTTTTTTTAATATAAATGAAATAAATTTTCTATGAGTAATATAAATAATTTATCACTAATATATAAAAATTTAGAATACAATTTTTTGCTATAAATTTATAATTTTCACAAGTGTCCAATAATTAAAGTAGATAAAAAAAGAATTTTTTTTATCTAAATTTTGAGATTGTATATTTTAAGATTATAATTATTATATCTGTTAATTATTCGATTGTAAATATATGTGGTTCATTGTTAAGTTTTTTTTTTTTTTTTTTTTCTTTTTTAGGAAGGTTCAATGTTAAGTTTAGTTTATTGTTAAGTTTAATAAAGTAGATTCAAGTTTTAAACTAACAAGGCTAGTGACCAAAATATTAATACGTTTAATAAATACTTGCACTTTTGCTCAAATTGCCAATCCGCCAGCCATTAAAAGAGTAGAATATTATATTATTCTTTTAATGTTGTTATTATTATCAGCTTGTTCTCTAAAATTGCATGAATTGAATATTAATATAAAATTAGCTAAATTTTAAAAATGTTCAAAATATAAGCAATTCAATCTGTTTAGGCACCAAAAATTAAAATAAAAATATAAATGATATTAATAATTTTTATTTATCTAATATGGCCATCCCATCGGCTATGAATGTGTAAATAAAATTAGCTGTTTTCTTTATGAATTTTAAATAAAATTACTAAGTTGTTTAGAATTGTACATAAAAAATGAAATGAAGTTAATTTTTTTTTTTAATTTTTAGCTCATGGAGAATGATCAGATTTATTAGAATTGCAATAATTCATGTCAAGTTTACTTTAAATTTGGCTATTTGAAATTAAATATAACACAGAATTTAAAAATCTTTCATGCCAAATAATATATATATAAGAAGGGAAGGAAAGACAAGTAAAATTACGAAAAAATCTTTATTCATTATTATATTAAAGTTAGATAATTTAGTCATTTATTAATAAAAGTATAATTAAATTAATTAAAATATAATTTGAATTTGATTGAAAGTTTATTTCCTATTTTAATTAGATTAACTTCTATTTTATCTTTAATTATAAAAATTGAATTAGCTAAAATATAATTATAAATTAATTTAAAATATATTTTCTATTTTAATTAGGTTAACTTCTATCTTTATCTCTAACAAAAATTCTAATTTAATTTAAAATATGTTTCCGATTCTAATAATAAAAAAATTAATTAACATATAATTTTAATTTAACTGAATGTATATTTTCTATTTTAATTATGTTAGTTTATATTTTATCTCTAAATTGAATTAATTAAAATTTTAGTGATAATTTTGTAAAAAATATATATTTTTCTATTTTAATTAGGCCTACTTATATTTTCTCAACTATAAATTAAATTACATAACATAATTTTATAGTCTAATAATAATATTAATAATATGTTTAATTATTTATTTATTATATATCACGAATCAAATAAATTTTTTGTTCATGTGTAAAATACGTGACTATTTGCTAGTACGTATATATACACACCCATAAAGATTCTTACCTACTTGTATAAAAAATCAAAATTGTAATTTATAATTTAAATATTTTATATTTTAACTAATATAATGTAAGGATGATCCTTGAGTACAGTTTAATTACAGTCTTAGAAAAGATGTGGTATTCAAACGAAAATGTTCAATCTTTGATATGAATTATATTTACGCATGTGCTCATGTATGAACACAATTGTTTGGTTCCATTATACCGACAAATAGAGTCAAATAAGAACAAATTGCAGAAACAAAATTTATATGAATATTCAAACGCATAGTGCCGAAGTTGTGTTTGTTTATGCTTTAAATTAGGAATGTCTTTTTCAAACACATTTCATTTGAGTTCTTTGCTTTGCTATTTTTCTCCTCTTTGACATTCATTGTTTAAATCATTAAACAAGGAAAGCCAAAACTTTATCAAATTTTATTGAATATTTTTTTTATAGATGTATTGACAGTTTTCCGTGCATAGGAAAAACAAGAAGGAGGAGTTGAATGGTTTATTAATAACATACGCAAAATAAAAAATAAAAATAAAAAAAGACATTAATTTATCAAAAAACGTTGTCATTAATAGCTATTAACAGCTTTACAAGGATGGTTAATTTAATATTCTGACAAAAAAATATGGTCTATTTAATCACTTAATGAAATATAATTTAATTTCTAAAAATATTTTTTAGGATAAATATTTATAATATTAATAGCTTTATAATATTAGTTAATTTAGTAATTTATTTATATGAATGAAGCTTAGAGTGAAAAATGAACTCTCTATCCTCCAAATACTCTAAGAAAGTTTTTTTTAGAGGAATATATATATTATATACCTCCTAAACTCCTTATATCCCTCATCCTCTATTTCTATTGATCTTTTGTGCGCTTTAAATTAATTTAAAAATACATGTAAAGACACATTCATCTTATTGATAAGAAGACAGGAGGCTGCACAAAGCAACCCTTCATTGCACTTTTTGATTCTAGTTTCTCTCACACTTTTTTTTTTAATTTTCATTTTGTTTGCTCAATTTCATAACAATGGAAACTGACTTCAAGTAAATTTATTTTTTTTTTCATAATCTTTGGCTCTCTCCTCACTCATTATCTTTTCTGTTGTTAGTTTGTAATTTCAATTCAAATCAAAATTTAAATCACCTCTTTTCATTTCTATTCCTAATATTTTTACTAATTAGGATTTTGTAATTGTTCAATTAGGAGCCTATCGTTATTCAATCTCTTGAATTTTCATCTGATGATTTGAGTAGGAGATTACAAGAGTCTTTGCCCAACTGTGAGAGTCTTTTTGCTTTGGATTTCTATAGGAATTCAATGAATAACGACCTTCATGAATAGATTTTAGTCACGTTTGAAAAAGGTTTTGCATTTGGAGTGTAAGCTTTGTTAGAGTATCAACTTAGTTCAAAGACTCCAACTTTTAGATTTTTTAGAGAATGAGTTTTCTAGTAAAATTGCAGTCTCTATAGGTGTTTGGAGTAACATGCATTTCTATTTGTTGTTGGCTTTATTGAATAAAAGAATTGAAATTGTATTAATTCTTTATATTTTACTCTATAATTGAACTTTTCTTTCATTGATTATTTGTTGCAATTACTATTTTTGAGAATGATTTAGTGAGAATCATGAAAATTGAACAGAGATCCACATGCAATTTTTGGGTCATTTTTGTTTATTAGTTATTATTTGTTATGTCCTTGACATGTACAGTAGAATTTCACATGTGTTTTTAGGATTGTTTTTAATGAAAGAAGAGTGGCTTTTGAAAATAGAATATACGTAGCATATATAGATATATAGATACATATATATAGTATAGTAATATATATAGTGTTGGCTATTTGCATAAGCAAGAGCTAATCAACCTCATTTTGATTCTAACAAATTCAATTTTGATCATTAATGTGTATGTTTCAAGTGTGTATAAGCTAGGTTCAAGTTTTAAACATATTTAAACTCAAAAATTGAAGTTAGTCAAGTTACTCAAAAACTGAAGTTAGTCAAGTTCGAAAAGATGCACACATTCATGTCACGATCATAAGCATCCCTACAATCCCAATCTTAAAGAATTCTTATGTATAGAAACTAAACATTGATGCTTAGAGATTATGACAATGAGGTCATTTGTGCCCAAGTCAATCATGGTTGATAGCTTGGTGATCATGGGCATTATATAATTGACATAAAGTGAGAAACCAGATAGTGACCCTCATAATCTATGTCATGATCATGATGGAAAGAGTCACGAGCATGATCAAAACTATCACGAGCCTAATGAAACTAAAGACTAATAGGAGTTGTACATAGTGATCCTCACAAGTTGGATCGTGATCATGATAGTTATGCTCACGATCGTGATAAAGCAGTAATGAGCCACATCACAAGTATAATCAAGTTTAAAGGAAAATATGATTCAGGCCCAATGACCCTCACAATTCATGGTCATAATCTAGTTATCAAACATGCAATGGTCATAAAAAGCCACAACAGTGATTTATGTTAGAGGTCACAATCATGATGGCTTATGTCACGATTGTGAGAGGTGAAATTTTTACAAAAAGCTACTTGAGCATATTGAAGCTTAAGCATGAACTTCTAACTCTCTAATAGCTAGAATTTCATCTCTAACTATAAATACACATCACTAAACCTTGTTTAAAAGGTTAGATAGTGGTTGATCAAATTTATTTTCTTAGTGTTCATTGTGAATTCAAAGCTTTTTCTTGTAAATTATTTATAATTCATTAAACACCCTTGACTGTGGGTTGGGTGCTATAGTAATATATTTCTCCTTCTTAGGTTAAAGAGGGAAGTGAGGATTTATTCTAGAGGAATTGGTTGAAGTGTGAACCATTAAAATACTTGGGTTTTAGGTTTCATTTGAGTTAAGCTAAGAAAAACTCAAAGATTATAATAGGTTTGAGTTGAGCCTTAAAAACTCAAGTTGTATGCTTAATCTAAATGAATAGATTAAAGTAGGAGAAGACGTAGTTTCAATTGAGAAACCAAACTCCTTAAATCATTATATCTTTTTAATATCTTTTTTGTTTTAGTAATTTTTCTTAAACTCAAATTAGCTATATTAACCCTATTTTAGGGCATTTTCATTTGATATTAGAGCTTGAATTTTTAAAACTTAATTATAAGAAGTTGAGATCATAGGAAGTGAAACCTTTAACTTTTCTTCTGTTAAACCTTTCTTTGATGGCAGTGACTACCCCTATTAGAAGTTCAAAATAGAACTCTACCTTGATAAGGATCTAATTAGGTTGTGGGATGTCATTTTAGATGGTTGGAAAGCTCTTAAGGCAATAGTAGGTAATATTATTGATAAAAGTTAATGGACACAAGAACAAAAGGATGACAACCAAAATAATAAAAAGATAATAACTATCCTACTTACCTCAATGTCAAGAGAAGAAGGAGGCAAAGTTCACATTGAATGCACTATGATTATGATATTTACTTTAAAATGTAAAACTTAAACCATAGCTCCTTCAAATTGTGCACTTGTTAAAGGGAATTCCACTCAAATTCCTATGCACATATTTAGGGGGAGCATCAATCTCACACTTGCATTATTGTTTTATTATCACATTCAAAATTTTAATCAAAATAAAAAAAAAGGAGGAGATTGTTGGACATTTGAATGATTAATGGCTAATTAACCTCATTTTGATTTAACAAACTTCATTTTGAGTCACTAATATGTGTGTTTCAAGTTTGTAAAAGCTAGGTTCAAGTTAGAGACATTTTCAATCTAAAAAATTGAAGTTAGTTAAGTTGGTAAAGATGTTTAGGATCCTTGTCATGATCATGAGCATCTTTATAATCCCAGTCTTAAAGAATGCTTATGTATAGAAATTAGAAAGTGACGCTCATAATCTTGATCATAATCAAATAACAATCGTGAGATTGTTCATGACCATGTCAATCATGGTCATGAGCTTCGTAAACATGGCTATGATACAATTAACACGAAGTGAGAAACCAAATAGTGGCCCTTATAATTCATGTCACGATCATAATGGGAAGAGCCATAAGCATGATTAAAACTATCATGAGACTAACAAAACTAAAGATTAATAGGAGTTGTACAAAGTAACCCTTATGAGATGGATTATAATCATGACAAGTATTATTACAATCATGATGAAGAAGTCATGAGCCACATCACAAGCATGATGAAGTTTAAAGGCATATGTGATTCAAGTCTAATGACCCTCATGATCTATAGTCACAATTGTAATGATGGTCATGATCTAGTTGTTAAACATGCAATAGTCATAGAAGAGCAACAATGACTAGTTATGTTGAAGGTCATGATTGTGATGGGCTATGTCACGATCATGAGAGGTGAAATTCTTGTAAAAAGCTAAATGAACATTAAATAAGCATGGTGAAGCTTGGGTATAAACTTATAGCTCTCCAACAGTTATAATTTCATGTCCAATTATAAATGCACATCACAAACCTTATTTAAAAAGTTAGAAAGTGGTTGAGCAAATTTATTTTCTTAGCATTCATTATGAATTCAAAGCATTTCTTATAAATTCTTTATAATTTATTAAACACCCTTAAGTGTGGATTGTGTGCTCTAGTATAGGATTTGTTTCTTCTCATTCTTAGGTTAAAAAGGGAAGTGAGGATCTATTCTAGAGGAATTGGTTAAAGTGTGTGAACCATTAAAATACTTGGATTTTGGGTTTGGGTTTGGTTTTAGTTAAGCCAAGAAAAACTCAAAAATTATAAATGAGTTAAACCTAAAAAACACAAGTTATAAACTCAATCTAAGTTAATAGATTGAAGTTAGGGATTGAAAATCCTAACTTGGGTGAAGTTAGGTGGAGATGTAGGTTTAATTGAGGAAACAAACTCCTTAAATCATTATATCATTCTTCTAGATCTCCTTTTTATTTTGTTAATTTTCTTAGTCCTTTCTTGAACTTAAATTAGCCTTATTCACCCTTAGGGAAATTTCATATAGATATAGATAAAGATTAAGATTGAAATGTAAATGAGCTTTATCTTGATGAATATGATTAATATCAATAATGGACAATAAAATAAAAGTTCTTGAAATGTGAATCATACAAAAAATAAATGTTAGATGTTAGTAAGAGTTAGTAGAGTTAGTAATAGTTTATAAGAGTTAATAGTGGGAGATTAAGAGTTTGATTATTAATGCAATGAAAATGTAAATCCATAAGCCATGCAAGATAAAGTTTAAGGTGCATAAAAATGCAAATGATGCATGACGTAATTTGAGGTGCACACAAATGAGCATAAAATTTAGGCTGTATACAAGAATATTAGTGATGTGATTCAAGGTGTATGCAAAATGCTTCTAAGAGATTTAAAAATAAAGCACACATATGATTGTGATACGTGGTTAAGCACATAATATGCAAACACAAGTGAGGAAGCAAATGTAAGAATGCAAGGTAATTGTAAGTAAATAGGTTAATAGTATTATAATTGCATAATAAAAAGGAAATAAAGGTTAATAGCAACATCATAGAAAGGAAATAAAGGTTAATAGCAACATCATATAAAGGAAATAAAGGTTAATAGCAACATCAACTTATATTAAAGGTTATTAAGAACAAAAATAAACATATATAAGATCACACAAGAGCCTGTATAAAAAGTTAAATGTAAATGCATGATTAATATAAAAGTATTTATTAGTAAGTGAGTAAGTAATAATATACACATAAACATAATAAAAGATGAGAATAATCATATCCAGCATACATAATCATAAGCAAAGATGAGAATTTTCACATCAAAGTACACTCAATATACAAAAAGCAAATCAAATGTAAATAAGGATTTAAGCAACCAATCTAAAGTAACTTGTGTACTAGAGGTAGTTAATTGACTTGTTTGATTGAAATAAAACATATATATGAAAGAAAACAAGATTTAAAATAAAGAAAATAAAATTTTAAATAAACATAAATGAAAAATAAACCAAAATCCAATCATCCTAAGGTCATTTAATGATTTATGTAAAGCATTTTCACTCTCGAGAGGTACATGTGATCATAGACCCATCCTTGGAATCCTTTTGAGGTTGAAAACAAGCAAAATGAGCATCTAGGCTTGAATTGCTGATTTTGTATATTGGATAGTATTGTGGAACTTGAATAGCTAGTTTTATAGGATGAACACCTAGCTAAACACATGAATAGTCGATTGATTATTCATTTAGTGCTCAAACCAAGTGTTGTTTTGCTTAAAACATGAATTTTAATGGCTCTAACCCCAAACTAAAGGTTATACATGAAAGAAAAGAAGTTTTAAAAGATATTTAGTCTCATAATCAATAAAAAAATATTATCATAACTCACCAAAGTTATGAATTAAAGCAAGAAAAATAGTAAAAGAAGTTTAATAAGGCTAGTTGAAGGGTGTTTGATTTTATTTAAGTTTTGAGGTTTGAATTGGTAGAGAAAATGGATTGGGAGTGAAATGTGGGAGAGTTTTGGTTGAGACTTTCTTATTTTCACTTATTTTCCTCTCCCTTTTTTTACTTATTTTTCACTCTTTTCTTTTAAAGAAATTTTCTCTAGCCACTTTTGCTCTCTTATCATTGACCCCATACCTAAAATGCTTCCTTAAAATTTCTATTTATAAATAAAACCATGTAATAAGTGATGTAAATAAGTGATAATGAAAAGGTTATGTTTAAGTAACTAAAAGACATAATAATATACATGTTTTATTATTTAATTGACATGAGTCCAAGAATATCCTTAAATGAAATATTTTATACATGGTCGCCAACTCTTAGGAACATGTGTCTTATTTTAGTACATATATGGGACCCAGTTGACTTAGAATAGTAAAAATGTTACTTTTTACACAAAGGCTCCTATAAATATCTTAATGCATTATTTGACACTTTTGGGCCTTACTGCAATCTCAGGACCTCAGTTTGGGTCTTCCTAAGGTTAAATCAAGGTTTCTAAGACTTACACTTGACTGAAAAACACCTAAAGCTAGTCTACTAGAGTTCATTTTTAGGGCTCAACTTATTAACATAGGAAGTGTAATTTTTTAAGGAGATTTACCATCAAAATATAGTACAAACATATCATCCTAGACATCCTAAGCTAGGTAAAATATTAAGTTATATTCTGTTTAGTTTAAAAATGGTTTAGTTGGTCCTCAAAGCCAATCAAGTGAGATTTTAGGGTTTCGACTTGCTTGGTAATGGTTTAAAAGTTACTTCCTTGATTTGAATCATATTCAAGTAATATGTTTTTCTAATTTTTCATCATTAGCCATTAGTGTTTCAAAAAATAACCATAATATGAGAGAAGATGCTTATAATAAGGAATACACGAATAATAATTAATTAAACCATACAAGCCCATAGATATGGCCATTATAAACAAGTATATAAAGAAATAATATATATGACATTCAACTGATACTTTATACTCCACTCCCACAAAGTATTATAGCATGAGACATAAATTATTTAACACGAATTACATTATTAGCAACTCCCCTTGTAACCTCACATATACCGTAACATCATCATTTTTATGAGCTTAGTGATTGCAAGTTTTGTTGACATATGAGTAGCTAGTGCCATACTTTCACCTTCCATCATTCTCAACTACTAAAATGTCCATGATAATAGTTGAGACAAAACTATAAAACAAATTATGAAAATTTACATTAGCATTGATTTGCATATAAATGTCTACTATTCAAACTTCAAACTCAATGATTTAGCAAGTATACTAGTTTAAGATTTGCAAAAGCATTGATCTTAGATTCAACCATTTTGTTGCTTTTAGGTTCTTAATATTGTCCTTTGTTTAAATTGAATAGTCTTATTATATAATTTCATCGTTAGATAATATTGTAGCCAAATCTTTGTGGCTAAAAGTTTTATGAAAAATATAATCTTTTAAGCACTAAGTCTTTGAAAAATATGAAAAATGAAAAGTACCTCTTCTTATTCTTAATGATGTTAGCTAAACATATAGAGATTTGAAAGCTTCTAAAGCTAAATTATTTTGCTCTTATATTATAGTTATAAATATGTTGGATGCTTTTAGACTCTTTTTTAGTAGATTTCTTCCCTTTGCATCAATTCAAAGTTTGTAGTAACTGAAAATAATTCTATGGACTTGAGGTGTAGAATTTCAATAGTAGTTAATGTTGTATTATTTTACATTTATGTTGTTACCGTAAATGTATAAGCATTTCATGATTTATGGAGAATTTATTGTGTTATTTATATATTGAACTTAGAACTTCCTCTTATATTATATGACATTTATTTTTTCCAAGAACTAGAATATGCTCTCATTTTAATCATGAGAAAAAGATCTCAAATTTAAATATTATAGTTAAATGTTTTAAAATATCCTTTAAAACGTGGCATGGCCATGCCAAAAATATAATGGGTTACATGGTCATGCCAAGGGTCTTGTAAGAATATCATAATAAAAATTAAAAAAAAGGTTGTGCACGAGCATGCAACTATGTTGCATAACTGTGTCACTTTACATACCTATATATTGATATTTTAAACACTTTCAAACAACCATTAAAACTTAGTAATTAATTTATAATAAACTGAAATCCTATTTCATATATAAGTACTTATTATAATAGGTTTATATGGCCATTAAAATTTTGGATTTTTGATTAACTACTAACTCTTATAGATTTAGGATTCATTTTCATTCATTCATCATAACGTTTTTTTTTTGTATATTTTTAGGTTTCTGTTTTTCAATTTTTAGGTTATTTTTTATTTTTCTAGTGCATGAAATCTTGAATCAAGATTAAAATAAGCTACTTAGATATTTGAATTACGGTGTAATAGTATATACTTATTCTTAGAAGTTGACTCCAAGTTTTCTCTCACTTAAATTTTTTATGCTTATCGAAGTCATAAATCTTATTGAGTTGTAGTTTTCTAAGCATAATCATTATGAACTTTGCTTAGCATGTTGCTTATGTTTTAAAGCTTTAGATAATTTTTGAGAATTAGAATTTTTAAGATGTTTTAATATGTATTTCTCTTTTGAATAAATGAAAAGTGTAAGAAATACTATTTTATGGAAATTTTATTATTTGAATGATTTTGAATGTTAAAATGTCCTTTTTATGAGCTATGATAAATACTAGCTAATAAAAAACAAAGTTCTAAGCAAAGTAAAAGAGTACATGCATGAAAAAATAAGTAAGAAAGAAAAATACATTCAGAAATAAAAAAGAGTATCATTCTACTCCAATGTTGAAAGCTGAGTATAACTAGTCTAAAAGTGCATAAATGAGGTATTATTATTGATAACTTAAATTTCACATCCATACTAGATAAGAATTAGTTTCTTAAAAAGGGCTCTCTTATTACTACAAAAATAAAATAAAGTAGTGAGCTATTAATCTTTAGAGTTAAGGTTTTCTAATATTTAAAATTTGTTTAAATTTTCATACTTGCTATGATTTTCATTTCGTAGATTTTAATGCTTTCCATTAACAAGTACTTTAACTTAGTTATATGTTTATTCTTTTTTTTAACTTTCAACTTTTGTTTTAACTTATAAGATTTGTGTTAAATTTAGACTATAATGGTTGTACTATGTTAAAATTTTTAATATGTTTGGTTTTTTTTTTGTAAGGTTCTTTGCTTAAGGACAAGTAAAAGTTTAAGTTTGGGCAAGTTTGATGTACTTATATTTTGAGTATATATTGATTTGATTTTTAGAAGGTTTTATGTATTATTATGTAGTTGAATGTTAATTATTTGCATGAAGTTAAGCTAGATTTGGATTATAGTTAATAAATGTTATTCATGTAGGAATTTTATTGATTATTAGGTTTTGATTAGGATTAGAATGCATATTCTATAAAGGTTAACAATTTGTATAACTTATTTACTTAGGATTAGTGTAACCACCTAATTTTGCAATGCAATTATGCATAATGCGACTAAAGCCTCTATGATGAAAAATTAATTAAGAAATTGATCTCTAGCATTTAAATTTAAGATTTCAAAGACTAAATTGTAATGTTTTTTGGACCTAATTGCAAAATCGTGATTTTAGGAGTGTCCTTTTGTTAAAATTTTTCTTTTTCGGGCTACATAAGTAAAATGCCAGTTGGCATTTAGCTAATGCTGATCGACATTTGCTTAATGCTAATCGGCATTAGCAAATTGCCGATCAGCATTATGTAATATTTTTAATTTTTGGTCATTTTTTAGTATTTTTTGTTCATTGATTGGTTGAAAATTAATTTTGAATATTTTCTTAAAAGATAATTATGGTTTTACGTGTTCAAAACACATAAAAATTTTAAAAAATAAGAGATAGCGTCAATTCCTGGAATAGAGGAAAGTCCATTCATAGGTCCTTGCTTTAAAAAGCCAGAGACTACGTGAGTGAGGGCTAGCTCCTAACTATGTAGAAACGCTAAAAATCATAGAGAGAAAAAAAAAATTCTTCACAGCACAAAAAAGTATGCTTTTTTTTTTTAATAGTCTAGAAATAGAAAAACACAGAGTCAATTCTTAAAACGGTGATAATCTTAATATGAGGGGCCATCAAAGAGCATATGCATAACATCTCATTTATATTTTCTCCTATCTTTTGATTTTCTTTTTAATTTAATTTCCTTTAATTATTATTTGATTTCCTTTTTAATTTAATTGTTATTTTGTTCATTTGGCTAATGTGATTTTTTTGTTTTTTTTTTCTTTTTTTGTGTTTTCCTTTTAGAATCCAATTAGAGATTGATGAGGTCATTGTCAGATATCGAGAAATCAAATAGAAGATCCATGGAATGCCATGGATTCTAAACTATGATTAGATTTTAGGGTTTGATGTTTTTGTGTTTATTATTTTTTCATGTGTTCTGTGTGTTAATAAATTTAGGTTTGTAATTAATTTTAATTTCTAGTATGCAGAATATTGTAATAACTCCAATAGTAGGAATAGTAAAATTTTACTTTTCTACTTTTGAAATGAATTAGTAATTAGGGTTTCACTAGGCAAAAATCAATTAAAATCAATGATGGTTGTAGATTAATTTAGAGTTGCATGTAAATTGATTTAGGTTTTTTTTATAAAGTCATTAAAATGTATGTTTAATCTATTTTTTTTTGTGTTTTATTTGTTTTGGGCTTGTTCTTTTATGTTTCTATTCTTTTGGGCCCCAAGCCCCTGGTAGGTTTAAACCCACTAAATAAAATAGGCTTAAAATGGTTTATGTTTAATTAATTTTAAAATCAATTTAGGCCCATTAGGTTAATTTAGACTTAGGCTCATTTTTCAACTAAAATTACTTTAGACTTAGCTTAGCCCATTTAATTTCATTTCCTTTAAAATAAATAGATTTAGGCTCACATTTCACTTAAAATAAAATCAAGTTAGACTAGGCCCACTTATAAAATCCAATTTCTTTAAAACTTATAGATTTAGGCCCACCTTTAATTAAAATCAATAGACTTAAGCTCACTAACTAATAAAAATGTACGTCCACCTTTAGTTCATTTTCATTTGTAAATAAAAATTGTAAATCTAGCTAACTTTTAATAAAGTTAACCTAGTTTAGACTTAGGGATGATGCACTTGAATGCATTTTTTATGTGTGATTTTATTTACTAAATGCCTTAGGGTTAGATGGATTTTCAAATAGGATTTAATAAAATTGCATATAATTAGAGAATGAAGCAATAATTTATAAAGTAATTCTAAATGAACACGAGACTAAGAGAAGTTAGCATTTCGTTCCTAGAATCTCCTGGTTGTGGTGCTAGCTTTCTTTTACAGAATTGAGTACCACCTTTCGATTTGTCCCAGTTATTACCCTGGGTGGCAACTCCTCATCTCCACGCCATGTCTTTGTGACAATGGTTAGTGTGTTCTCTAAGGCCTTGAGCCTAAATAGTGTCGTGGTTACTAAAATCTTAAGTGTGCTCTAAACCTCGTCATCTATAGTGGCGACTCCATTGGGGATAAGAGATACTGATTCTACTTATGTTCTTTAGAATTATTTTATTGATTATTATTTCATTCTTACATTCATTCTGCATGTCCTTTTAAACCGATGGCATTGGTTTATGATTCCATGATTCCACTAGCTTCATGGAGTTGTGAATTGGCTAACCATGACTCTTAGCCTTAACTCAGTATAAGAGAGATTACTAGGCTCATTTGACTAGAGTCTGTAACCCAAGTCCTAAAGGGGGGTAATCTTCTCTCAAGTTGGTAAAGGATGCTGGGACCCTCTGACCTTAGCCTGTAACTCAATGTCCATAATGGAGGGCATCTTGCTAAGGGAACCTTGACCTTTTCACCAGACTCTAACCACATATAATGGCTTAGTTACTTCCCCTAGTTACTTCCCTGTAACTCAAATTGCTTGTATGATTTTTTCCATGAGGTATTTCTATCTATAAAAGCCTAGGCCTATACTTTTGAAGCCCACTTAGGCCAATAAAGATTGGGCTAGACCTTTATACTTAGAAATGTTATTTCTATGCTTATTATCATGAGGTATTTCTTTCTATAAAAGCCCAAGCCCATACTTTTAAAGCCCCTTAGGGTAATGAAGATTGGGCTAGACCTTTATATCTAGAAATGTTATTTCTATGCTTTACTGCTTTAAGAGAGATCTAGCATATTTATTGGTCCTTGATATCCCTCGTTGATATTAAGACCAAGACAAAAAATCCTAGGATAAAAGACTCACCATTGAACACGTGTGTAAGAGGAATAAGGTTGAAAGGATGTATGTAGTACACTTAATTGATATTTGCTTGCTTGCTACTTGCTACATAGCACGTGCATCATGCATACATGCATTCCATGCATCATATTGACACCTTATTTTGTAGCCATCATAGATTCATTTGGGTATTCTCGTATCTAGGGACAAAAAGTGGCAGATTAATCAGAATAGATCTAAGCCCTAAGTCAATAGCTCAAGAGATCCTTCAAGAACTAGAGAAGAGTCCTATTAGCCCACTTTACCTAGAAGCTAAACTAACTCAGACTGAATAGACAAAAATGGAACAACAATCAAAGATGTGGACCCTAGAGGAATTAAGGGAGCTTTGATGGATGATATGAGAGCTATAATGCAAGATGAACTGAGGCAGGCTTTGGCCAGAATAGTGAAAACTGTTGTCATACCATCACTTATTGTTGAACAACCATATATTGTAGGAGCTCTGCCTATTGCTGCAACTCCTCTACCTATTATTGGTGCTCCACTTATTGTTAATAATGTTGGGGGCAACATATTATTAGAAACATACCTGCTACTGATGTGAGGCTTGAGGACGTCGAGAACTATATGGTAGAAAAGGCGAAGAGGGAGTCATTTGAACTAGTCCATGATCATGAGTCCAAGCAGATGTAAGCACTGACTCAAAAAATGACCAAGATAGAAGAGCTGATTAGAGGACAAGGAATGGGGTACTCATTTGACTTTGATGACATGTTGTAGATAAGAGATAATAGGCTGCCTGAAAAGTTCAAGATGCCACAGCTACAAAAATTTGACAGGAGAGGAGATCCAAGGATTCATCTCAGCTAGTACACAATAACCATGAGCACTAATAAAGCACCATTAGAAGTGATCACTAGGTTATTTATACTATCTTTAGAGGGAATGACTGTCAACTGGTATCATGGCTAGAAAAATCTATTAGAGATGATTGGAAAGAGTTATGTACTGCCTTTTTGAAGTAATATGATTATAACACTAGACTAGAAGTGTCTATTAGAGACTTAGAACTGGCAAAGCAAAAACCCAATGAATCCTTCTTTGATTTCCTTACCAGGTTCATGAACAAAGTAGGACTGATGAAGAATAAGCTAGTTGAGAAGGATCAGGTTAGGATGATAGTCCGTAATGTGTCACCTAATCTGGTCGAGAGATTATAGATGATGAACCCCAAAACATTCATAGACCTGTATGATGATGGTCTGCAAGTCGAAAAGATTGATAGTGAGAAAAAGAGAAATGCTAGAAGCATTGAAACCCAAAACTACTAAATTGGGGGCACATCATAAGGAAGTACTAGTCAAGCTATAGAGGTGCGTGCAGTCTAGAAACCTTGAAGATTCTCCAAATTCAACTAACCACCCTCTAAAGTCCTAGAACGACTAATCCAAAAAGGCCTACTTTAACCCTTAACCTTTTCTAAGCCACTAAACCTAAATGTCCCCGGTTTTAACCCTAACAGTTACTGCAAATTCCATCAAGCTGCTGGCCATTCCATAGATAATTGTACCTGTCTAAAACATGAAATCCAAAACCTGATAGATTCTAAAAGAATCATAGACCTTGAAAAGTCCAACTCTAACCCAAACACTAGAAATAACCCTTTCCTAAACTATCGAAATGTTCTACCACCAGCCACTATGATGATCAATTTAGGGGTTAGTGAAGAAGAAGTGCTAAACTCCTTTGAAAACCTAAACCATAAAGCCAATGGAGAATCCCTTGAACAACCACAAAGAGGAGTGGAGGATTTACTGGGCCAGCCCTCAAGCAAGTTTAATTACAAAGTGTTCTATTCCAAACCACCCTCAACTATTATTCCAATCGAATCAATTGAGCCCTCAGGTTGGGGTGATCAGTTTGATGATGAGCCAATGAAGGTAGAGAAAGAACCTGAAACTCCTGAATAGCCACAAAGAGGAGATTTATTAGGATAACCTTTAGGCAAGTTTGATTATAGAGTATTTTACTCTAGGCCTGCTTCAACTGATATACCCATCGAAGAAATTATGCCTACAGGATGGGGTGATGAGTTTGAAGATGAACGTTTAGCTCCTAAATAGTCTCAAGAAAGAGTTAAAGATTTGTTGAACCAACACTTAGGCAATCTCAATATGGAAGAGTTGAAAGGGAAAGAAACATGCACAATGGAAGTGTGGAAAGATGGGAAAAGAGATAGAATCATTGGAATTGTTAACATCCAGTATGACTTTGATGATGAAAGTTTGGGTGGTCTCGATGTCTGGAGTGATGATCCTAAGGTGAATCATGTCACTAGAAGTAGAAAGAATTGCAAAACAGCTAAAAAGAAAATCGAGAAATTCATAGAAAGAGAAGAAACAGGAGATATAGAAGTAAGGAAGATCAGAAAGGGGATATGATTCTAGAACAGTTAAAAAGGGCTGAGGCAAATGTTAGCATTTGGGAACTACTAATGCATTCAAGCAGCCACAAAAGAGCTCTTGTCAAAGCTCTGTTAAAAATGAACATTGAAATAGTAGCCACACCTGAGGCTATGGTAGCAAAAGTTACATAAAAGAAACACAGGCTGATAATGTTCTTAGATGATGACCTACCTTTGGAAGGAAGAAACCATAATAAGGCATTATTTATCCTAGCTGAGGTGAGGGGAAAGAGAACCAATTTTGCTATGGTTGATGATGGTTTTGCTATTAATGTGTGTCCTTTAAAAATCCTACCTAACCTAGGTTTGAAAGTTGAAGACTTAACAAGTTCAAACCTCATAATCAGAGCTTACGATGATAGCACTAGGAATGTGGAGGGGACATTCCAAGCTCTAATTAAAATAGGACCTATGGAATCAACTATTGAGTTTACTATGCCAGATATTCCAGTCACTAATGCCTTGTTGTTGGGAAGGCCATGGTTCCATGCCTTGGGAGGGGTACCCTTAACTGTGCATCAAAAGATAAAATTACCTCATGAAGGAGAGGTTATGACTATTGAACCTAGGACTAATGCTATTGTGGTAGCCATATTGGACAAACAGAAGCAAATGTGTGCACCCCCTGGTTTCCAGATTGTTAGGATATTTAATGGAACTAAAATGGATTCGACAGTAGAAAAAATGATGGAGATTATGAATTACCAGTTTGGGCAAGGGCTGGGGAAGAATGAGAAAGGAAGCCCTAGTCTCCTAGAGTCCAAGAGCCAAGGGAACACAACTGGTTTGGGTTATGTTGAAGAAATAAAGTTGATCAGCAGAAGAGTGAGAAAGAGGTTCAATGCCAAGCAAAGAAAGCTCTCAAAGAAAATTGGGCCGATAAGTGAGAATTTCATTAGGTCAAGGGAAGGCAAATACTATTTGGGAGCTAAGGAATCAATCAATGTTGCTAAAGGAGATGTTCTTGGGTTTGAGATCTTCAAGGAGTAGATTATGGAGAATCTGGTGAAAGACAACAAAGAGGAAATAATGAAGCTGGCAGTTAAGAGAATGGGCAATGCTGCTATCAAAGAGCTACTGTGTCTGCCACTTGAAGAGGAGCCACCTAAGATTTAGCCATTGTCATTAGTGATAACTTTGTTGATGTTTTTTATGATAAAATTGATGTAATAACATCTAGTCTGTTTGAGGATGAAGACTCTATTTTTTCCATGGTCAATGATATGAATGCTGATTTTGCTTACTTGTGTGATGTGCATCCTGATAGTTATGTGCATTATAACTTTGATAATTCATGCATGTTTGACATTAATTCAATTTAATTTGATTCATTTAACATGGACACAAATGATAATCCTAAAAATGTTTATATATCACATGAGGTAACTCTTAAAGAGAGGGAAAATTTTGAAAGAATATTAACAAAAAGAAAGGTAGTATTTACTTAAACTTATGAGGATATGCTAGGTTTATATAGAGAAATTGCAGAGCATCATATTCCTACTCATCTAGAAATTAAACCTATCAAACAAAAACTACGCAGGCTAAGACCAAAGTGGAGTAAAAAGATAAGAGAGGAAATTGCTAAACAAATCCAGGCTAACTTTCTAGAAGTAGTAGATTATCCTCAAAGGTTAGCAAACATAGTGCCGGTACCCAAAAGTGATGGTAAGGTATGTATGTGTATAGATTTCAGGGATCTAAACAAAGCATGTCCGAAGGATGACTTCCCTTTACCCCACATTGATGTAATAGTAAACAACGCAACATCTAGTGTAATGTACTCCTTCATGGATGGGTTCAATAAGATAATGATGGCAGTTATGGATAAGATCAATACAACTTTCATCACAGAATGAGGGACATATTGCTACAAGGTTATGCCTTTCAGGTTGAAGAATGTGGGTGCAATATATTAAAGGGCAGCCACTGCTCTTTTCCATGACATTATGCATAAGGAAGTAGAGGTATATGTGGATGATCTAATAGTTAAATTAGAAATAAGAGAGGGACACTTTGAAGTTCTGGATAAGTTCTTAGCTTAAATTGAGAGGTACAATCTCAGGCTCAACCCGAAATAGTGCTTTTTTGGGGTTACTTTATGAAAACTATTAGGGCATATAGTTAGTAGCCAAGGAATTGAAGTTGATCCAAACAAATTAAAAGTTATTCAAGAAATGCTAGTACCAAAGACAGAGAAAGAAGTGATAGGATTCCTTGGCAAGTTACAGTTGTTAGGTACCGTGATGCAAACGCAGCGGAAAAAATAAAATTTTGTCATGTTCCCAAGCCTGGATCCATGTAATTCGACTAATTGATTAAATCTAGGGTTTTTTAAAAATCTTACCAAAATGCAGAAGAGGCAAGATTCTCTGGAAGGATGAGAGGAGGTTCACACCGGTGACATCTTACCTCAAGCTTTTTGGCTTGGTTGTTCGGATCAAGACGTCTCCAAAAGGATGCGTCCTCTATAGGTATCCACACGAACAGCCCTTCACAAAATGAATTTGAGTGTGTGTGCTAGCAACCTCTTGACTGTCTCATAAATCAAGAACAAAAGGAAAAACTCTATCTTTGTTTTCTAAGAGGAAAGAAAATGAATTTGGAGGCAAAAACAAGTGTGTGAAACCCTAGAGAATATAACATATTTATAGACTCCAAATTAGGGTTTCACTTACCATTGACCTTTTGGTAATTTTCCATTTATTATATTATGATTTTGTTTAAAACAAATCAAAAATAATATCTTATTTATTTATTTAAAATAACATTTATCTTAAATAAATAAATAAAACACTTTAATTATTTATTTCCACAGAGTTTATTTTGGGCTTATTAAACCCATATCCGTTTTGGGCTTATTCTAAGTGTGTGACCCTATAGGTTCACATAACATTGGCAGTGGGCCTAAATCTCTATTTAGGCCTACAAGTCATAAGTGGCCTCTAGCAAGACATTATGACTACCCAAGTCATGTGAAGTCAATAATCCAACATAACCTAATTACAATGAATTTTATTGTTCCTTTATCACATGATATCTTAATTGAACATAAGGCATAGAATGTCATCCTTATATAGTTCAATATTATGACTTGATTCCAAGTAGACTAAAAATGATAACTCTTTATCAATTCATTTCAGCATGGCCATGCATTTTCATTCAGTCTATCTCATCAAGGGGCCTTTAGATATCTTTCTCATATTAATGAGGGATAAATTCCTTCTAAATCACTCACATTCCTCATATAACTAATTTTATATCCAACAACATTCTTTTAATCATTCGATTAAAGACAATGTTAGAATGTGTCAAAACATAAAATAGCTATGTAGAAATCCATGATGATTTCAAGGTCAAAGGACCGAAATAAAATTACTCTGATAAGAAATACTTATGACAATAATCTATGTAGTATTCTCATAGTGGGTCAATCCAGTACATGATCTCTCATCATGTACCTATGAGTTGACTTAATATCTCATATTTATGATTAGTAAAACATAACCATCAGTCAACATCATACTATCCTTAATACTTTAATATTCATATAATGAATAAATGGCTAAGGATAATTAGAATAGAACTCTTATTTTAATCTAAGGGTTTTACTATCAAGTCACATACTTGATGGCCTTAGTAAGAATTAACCATTCATGTAATTATCATAAAATCAAATGATAATATAATACCTCTTTACTAATAAAATAAGAAAGTCAATATATAATCACAAATGATTGACCTAGTGCATATCATTAACAACAGTATATTAGTAGGTTTATCGTAAAACTTACTAATATTTGTGACCTTATCTTCAAACTCTTAAGAAAAACTAGCCAGTGTAGTGGAATGATGATTGTCAGAAGGAATTTGAAATTATTAAAGGATATCTTGCCAATCCGCCTGTACTGAAACCACTGAGGCAAGGTAAGCCATTGATCCTATACTTGGCCTTAGAGGAAAATGCAATTGGGACAATTTTAGCACAAGAAGGACTAGAAGGGATAGAGCATGCAGTGTATTACCTTAGTAAGAAGTTCATACCATATGAGGACAAGTATGACTTAATAGAGAAGACATGTTTGATAATGATCTAGGCAACAAAGAAATTTAGGAATTATTTTCAATCCTATAAGGTTCAAGTAATTTCAAAGATCGATCCTTTAGGGTACTTATTTCAGGTGCCTGCTTTGACTGGAAGGATGTCTCGATGGCTATTACTTCTGACTAAGTTTGATATAGAGTACATCACCATGAAAGTCATCAAAGGAAGGATAGTAACATAATTCCTAACTAAGAATGCAGTCAAGGGTGATGAAAAATGGAACTTAGAGTTTCTAGATGAAAGCTTGATAGTCAAAGAGCATTGGGAGTGGAAGCTCTACTTCAATGGGGCTGTAAACAACAAAAGAGCTGGATTAGGAGTAATTCTTGTTATGCCAGAAGGAGAAACCATACCAATGGCCTAGAAATTAGACTTTAAGGTGATGAATAATATGGCTAAGTATGAAGCATGCATCTATGGAATTGAAGCAGCTCTAACAGTTGGGGCAAAGGAATTGTTAGTTTATAGGGATTCAATGTTGGTTGTTAGCTAGGCTAATGAAGAATGGGAAGTGAAAAAAGAAAAGCTAAAACCCTACATTTGCTATTTGAAAGCTTTAGCGAAGAACTTTAATAAATGCCTCTTTATCCATTTGTCAAGAGATGATAATTAGATGGTAGATGCATTGGCAACACTCTCTTTAATGTGGGATAGTGCGACGAGATTAATTATGAAGCCTTTGGTAATCATGAAATTAAGAGCTCCATGTTATGGGGGACAGTATATTATGAGTGTTCAAATAGGGCTTGAAGAGAAACTATGGTTTTATGATATTTAGAGGTTTATCGAAGAAAGAAAGTATCCCGATGAAGTAAACTTAAAAGAGAGATATGCTCTTTGTGTTCTTGCATATAACTATGCAAGTTTTGATGGAGTATTATATAAATTAATGCCAAATGGAATGCAGCTCAGATGTCTCAAGAAAGATAAAGCTAAAGAGGTGATGAAAGAGATTCATGTAGGAGCTTGTGGTTCTCATATGAACAGGATGATCCTAGCTAAGAAGATACTCAGGCAAGGGTATTATTGCATGAGTATGGAAAAGGATTGTATCAGAAAAGTGAGGCAATGTCATCAGTGTTAGATTCATAGGAATCTTAACCATTTACCTCTTATGGTGCCGAATAGTTTATCATAACCTTGGGCCTTTACAGCCCGAGGGATTGATATTATAGGAGAAATAAGGCCAATAGAATCGAATGGGCATAAGTACATAGTCATGGCAATAGATTACTTCTCTAGATGGGTAGAGGCTGAATCCTTCAATGCTATGAAGCAAAATAGATGGCGTAGTTCATTGAGAAAAGTCTTATTTGCAAGTATGGGTTCCACATCACATTATGATAGATAATGGTATCCAATTCTAGGCAAAAATAGCGGAGTTATTGCAAAAGTATGGGATTGAACATCATAAGTCTTCACCATATTATCCTCAAGAAAATGGAGCAGTAGAATCAGCTAATAAAAATGTCAAGAAAATCCTCTCTAAAATGGTCAAGACTTAAAAAGATTGGTATGAGTTTCTTCCTTTCACTTTATAAGGATATAGGACTATAGCTAGAACAACCATAAGCCAAACTCCATTCTCCTTAGTATATGGTTGTGAAGCAGTCTTGCTAATAGAAACAGAAATCAAATCCTCAAGAGTAGTCATGGAAGCTAGAACGCCCGAGAGTGAATGGGCACAAAAGAGATATGATCACCTTGCATCTCTAGATGAGAAAAGGATGAATGCTTTGTTTCAAACTCAAATATATCATAAGAGGATAGCAAGATCATTCAATAAGAAAGTTAAGCCTAGAAAGATAAAAGTTGGGGACATGGTGTTGAAACAGGCTAGGGCAGTGGTGTTTAATATGAGAGGAAAATTTAGACCAAACTAGGAAGGACCGTATTTAGTCAAAATGGTTCTACCTAAAGGAGCTATGAAGATATCAGACCTGGAAGGGAATGAATTCATGGAGCGTGTTAATATATATCACCTTAAAAGATACTACCTGTAAAAATAAAATAAAAGTAGTAAAAAGAAAATAAAGTCTGTTGATTAGAAAACTTGAAAAGGCTAGTAAGGTAAAAGTTAGGACATTCCTGCTGTTTAGAAAACCCATAAAGGTTGGCAGGCAAAAATTAGGGAATAAAATAAAAGAGATGATCCCACTGGGTAGAAAACCTATAAAAGGGCTAGTTAAGCAAAAATTAGGGTCAATAAATGAGAGAAAAATATTCAGTTAGAAAATCTGAAAGGACTAGTTGATAATAGCAATTATGTCCTGTGATGTAATAAATGTACTCATTTCAGCCCTAATTAATGAATCCTCTTGAAATTGAATTTTTATTTTAGCATTGCATGTTTTATCTTATTTATAATGCATAGGTACTATAAAGGAGCATAAAACATGAAATTTTAAAAATCAACTATATGAGACCATTTCCTAGTGATGTCTATGTTTCTTCTTTTGTGACTCATCATGCAAAGCTTAAAATCCTGGTGGCTCAATAGCTTGATTATCAGAAATAGCAAGCAAGCTCAGTTTCTCCTATAACTAGATCTGGAAAATACAAAAATAAATAAAACAAAATGAAAGCCCACTAAGTTAAAAACCCAAGAGGATAGCTCAGGCAAAAGTTAGGGCAAGCCTGCTACGTTGAAAACTCAAAAGGGCGGCTTAGGCAAAAGTTAAGGCAAGCTTGCTAAGTCAAAAACCTGAGAGGGCGGCTTAGGGAAAAAAACCTTTACTCTACTTAAGTCCATGTATCTAAGTTTGAGATCAGTTCAACACAGTACATACAAATAATACAAGATTCAGAACATAACAGTACGATAGAAAAAGAAAAAGGTCTGATACAAATAGAAGTCAGAAATATAGATAGCCTAGATTAGTCATCCTAAGCTCTAGAATCTGGCCATGGGCTCCATCCTCTGGTAGGATCATCTCGATGAAAGGTGTTCAAAGATCTAACAAATAAAGTCCCAATACTATGAGGATCAATGCCTAAATCTGCAAGCTATTGGCAAAGCATCTCGATCTTGCATTTTGGATCACTAGAGTAGCTCTGTACATATAGGAAATAATATGTCATATGCATTTCATGCGTAACATGCATACATTTTCACTTTCAATGTATATACTTTCCCTCCAATTGTCTGTGACTTGTATAGTAAATAACCTCTGAGATGAGGTGAGTCCATGCAAGTACTCTGCCTGTGTTCGATGAACGTATTTTGAAATTTCCTAAAGTTAGTGTAAAGTGTATAGATTATGCTGGGAATAAGACAAAAAGACTCATATGAGAAGCATCAGCTGGAGAAAAGATAGAAAGCTGAGCATCACTAAAATGCATCTGCTGCTCAACTAGAGTCAAAATAGTAGGAGCCCAGTAGAATATGGACTTGTCCATAAAAGAGATATCACCAAGGGTAACGCTCATAATGTGCAAGGCTAGGTCTAGGCTCAGGCCTCTCAATATCGAGAACAACCTCAATCTCCAAAGCAATCTTAGTCTTTTCCTCTGTCACCTCATCAACAAGAGAGTGAACCTCCTCAAACTGTAAAAAGAATAAATGATTCATAGGTTCCAAAGAAAGAAGTTGAAATAATAAGAAATTACCTTAGCATTATCAATGGGAATATCCTCTCATGAATGAACTGCTGATAATGTCAAGAACGCTTAAGAAAATCTAAGGTAGCATATCCTTGTAGTGCATCTCTCAACTCTGAACCTATCAAATGCGAGTTGTGATGCATAGAGGAAGGGATATCAGATGGAATGCAACATCGAGAAGGCCCAGAAGACCAATGATACACTCGCTCCCCTAAATACTACATTAAACAACTATATCCAGGAAGTAGGACCCTTATAGACTTAATTTGTGTTGCACCAACCATAAAGTCATATCTCTAGACATTATTATCTCCCGCTAACCAATCAAAATTAATCTGTAAATCATGTTAATTAATTTTTATTTTCATTAAATGATGAGGTACTAATGAATTTTCTTTTTACCAAGTACCATTCAATATCTCTAGACATTATTATCTCCCGCCTGAAGAGTGTTCTTGGCATTGGCAAGGCGGGAAGAACCCCATCTCATCATCAAAGGAAAGCTCTTATCAGAGAAAATAACACTGAATCCTCAAATCAACCTGATCTCTATGCTCTAGATTTAAAAAAAAAAAGAGCATATCTGTATAAAGCAAAGGAAAGCAAGACAATAAAGATTAAAGAAAGGAGAGCGTATGTGCAAGATGTGCCAAAGGCCACACATCATGACAACACCTTTATAGATAGTGTCTAATATGTAGTAAAGGTAAGCGAGTGCAGCAAATCCCCAGTCAAGTGTAGCAACCCAATCCAAGTCACAAAGAGGACCGAGCAGAGCAATATTGACCTCATTACCGGTCTCACAAAAGAGGGTCATACCTAATAATATCAGAAGAAGACACCTCGCCTTTTGGGTAATCTAACAAGGAGTAGTAGTGGGCAGACATCTAAACCCCTAAACTAAGGATGAAAGCTGAACATTCTTCCAATTCTTCCGCATTGGAATGAACCTTATCAGGTCATGCACATACTGATTCTGTGCGTCTTTAGAAAGATGGCAGTAGCTGATGTCAAATGGAACTGGGGTCCTTTCGAAGGCATTCCCGATGATAGCAGAGAAGCTCATAGGCGAAATGGTCAGCTCACCCACATGAGTATGAATTGTATGGGTAGTATCCATCCATTGCTTAATCAAGGCAAATAGAGAGTAACAATTAGATTAGCCTCGAATAATAAGAAGTGCAGCAATGAAATGCCTAAACTTGAGGGCCCCAATTAGATGTGTCACCTGCTCTGGCAATCCATGAAATAATTCTTGAGCTAGATTAAAATAGCTCGTGAATTTCATTAGATGCTGGTCAAATTTTAAAAAAATAATTAATTAATTAATCATAAGCTTGAATCAAAAGAATTGATTAATGGATTGATCAATTAATCTTTTTCTTTCAAAAAATAAAAAATAAAAAAATTTTAAAAATCGACAATAATGATTGGCGATGTAGATTGCCGACTGGCAATCTTAAATGTCGATGCCAATCGACAATCCACTATGCCGAACGGCATTATATAAACCGATAAAAAATCTAGAATTTTTAGTAAAATTCCGGACATCTGATCAGTCATACAGGCTACCCAGAGGTTGAATTTCACATTTTTGAAGTTTAATTTTAATTTTATCATACATTTTTAGTCAATTTCTCATTTAGTCTAATTAACATACATATTGATTTCTACTCTGAAACTAACTTTGATTACTAATTGTGTAGGTAATATTTTTGCAAAAATAAAGAGAAGCAATAAAATGTTACCTCATTACCCATATCTCTCAACCTGTGGGTGTGTAAATAAGTTAAAGGAAAAATAGTTGATCCCTCTCGAAGTGCAAGATCATTCTGAGGAAAATAAAGGGGCAAAATCCTCTGATTCTCTAAAATCTTTGCTCTCCCATATTAATTGTATTGCAAGGAGGCCATAGGATCAGACAGATTGTGAATCAGACGTCAGATGATCAAGAAATCAAGAAATGAAATCAATGCAAAGAAAGGAAATGAAAAGGAAAGAAAATAAAGAAGAAGAGAGAATGAAATGAGACATGCAAAAAAGGGAAGAATATATGAAGTGGAAAATATCCACTTTGGTCCATTACTTTTGTTTGCATATGGATACAAGTTCTCTTATTGCAATTTGTTTGCAATTAAGGGAACGTAGCTGACATTTTTATGGATTTAACACTCATGGCATTTGCTTATAAATTTTATACAATCTTTCATCATTGTCATCTAGAAGAACCCTTGTTTGATTAGCTTCTTAGCTAGGATTGCTCCATTCATGTGTGGACCATAAACACCTTGGAGTACCTCTTCTGTTACTCTTACAGCCTCAGTTTTGTTTAGATATCGGAGTTATAACCCATCTAAAGTTCTCCTGTATAACACACTTTAGTGCAATATGAACTTTGATGTTAATCATCAAATGACTACCTTATCTTTTTCACTTGCTTGATCGAGATAGGTTCATTCTTTCAGATAACTTTAGATGTCATAGAACTAGGATTTTTTAGCTATTTCTATCTTTGCTATTCTACAGTTCTTATGATAGGGTTGTCCCGATCTCAGTTGGATTAAAGGCTTCATGGGCATTTTGGATGGTCCTTCCCACACTGATGCTAGGGAAGTAAGTGCATCTGCCATCTGATTATGGTTCCTAGTGAGATAAATGAATTTGCATTTTTAGAAGGACATGCTGAGCAACTTCAAGTGATCCAGGTAAGGTTTTAAGTTCTACTCTTTCAATTCCCACTCCTCTATGGCATGATTGATTACTATCATGGAATCTCTAAAGATTTTAACTTCTATAACATCCAGGGCTATCAATGCTTCTATTCTAAGTGTGCATGCCTCATATTCTGCCTTGTTATTTGTGACTCTAAACTTTAGTTTTTTAGTAATTAGTACCTCTTCACCTTCTAGAGATTGTAATATAACACTGATTCCTATGCCAAACTGATTAACTGCTTCATCAAAATACATCTACTATCCTTGAATCTCAACAGCTGAACTAAAGTCATCTAGGAAGTCTAGTAAGATTTCTTTTGAGTTTGGAATGGGGTTGAGAGCTTGAAATTCAGCCACTACTCTTCCCTTTATTGCCTTCTTAGTCAAGTATTGCACATAAAATTCTATCAATAGAATAAGCCACTTGGCAAGTTTTCTTACTAAAGAGGGAGCTTCGTAGAGGTACTTTATTGGGTAGATTTTAGACATGGCCTAAATTCTATAAGACTAAAAGTAATGTCTAAATTTCTTCATTGCCCATAACATTGCCAAGCATATATGCTCAACTTGGTTGTACTTTTCCTCGTATGGCAACATCTTCTTACTTAGGTAGTAGACTGCATGTTTTGCTTTCGTTTCTCCCTCTTGGGCTAACATTGTACCAATTGCATTTCCTTTAATGACTAGATACATGGTTAAAGGTATCCTTGGTTTACGTGGTTTCAAAACTGGTGGGTTAGCTAGGTAGTTTCTGATCTTGTCAAATGCTTACTGACACTACTTGTTCCACTCAACTGGCTGATCTTTTCTGAGTAACTTAAAGATTGGTTCACACACGACTATTAACTTGGTGATGAATCTGCTGATGAATTATAGTTTCCCTAGAAACCCTCTGATTTCTTTTTCTATTTTGGCACTAGCATGTCTTTGACTACTTTTACTTTGTTTGGATCCATTTTAATTCCATTCTAATTGACAACATACCCTTAGCATCTTTCCTAAAGTGACCTCGAATACACATTTCTTCATATTAAGCATGAGACTATACTTCTCAACTCTTTTGAGGAACTTTTTGAGATTGGACTGGTGTTCTTCCCTAGTTTTTGACTTGACCATTATATCATTGACGTACACTTTCACTTCTTTATGTATTATGTCATGGAACATTGTAGTTGCCATTCTCTAGTAAGTTGCTCCTGCATTTTTTAAATGGAAGGGCATTACTCTATAGCAATAAGTGCCCTATTCTATTATGAAAGCTATCTTTGCTTTATCGATGATGGCCATTAGGATCTAATTGTACCCAGAGAATCCATCCATGAAGGAGTACATTGCACATGTGGTGGCACTGTCAACCAGTATGTCTATGTGAGGTAGTGGGAAATCATCTTTCAGGTAGGTTTTGTTCAGATCTCTATACTCGACATAGATTCCAACCCTTCCATCTTTCTTCAATAATAGCACCACATTTATTAACCATTCCAAATGGTATACTATCTCTAGGAATTTTTCCTTAATATGCTTCTCTATGTCTTCTTTCACTAGTTGGGCCCATTTTGGTCTGAGCCTTCTCAGCTTCTGCTTTACTGGTTTGCACCCATCTTTGGTAGGGATGAAGTGTTGAGCAATGTCTCTATCAATACCAGGCATATGGTCGTACGTTCAGGAAAATGCTTTTGAATATTTTTTAAATATTTTTTCAATTTCTCTCCTCTCTTCAGGGGTAACATCTTTTAAAATATACAGAATGCATGGTTCAAATGTTGTGCCAATGCTAAATGATTCAGTGCATATGGAATGAATGTTAAATATGCTAATGATTTTATTAATGCAACGCACACTACCATTAGGAAAGACATCAAACAAGTAAGCAAAATCTTATTTCATTTCAATTCATTAACTTTAAAGCTCATTAGATCATCAGTTTCAAAAAAAGAAAAAGTACAGAGATCATCATCAACAATGTCTTCAAATATGATGTCATCAATGCTTGACTTAAGGATGGTAGTAGCTTGAGCATAATTGATAGTATCACTCTCAAATTCTAGCTCCAAATATTTCATTAGCTCATTAATGTCAATCTTAGTGACCATATTTGGTAGGTGCTTTCCCTTAAGGGTGTCATTGAAGATCTCGAACCCTAACTTCCCGATCCCATTGCTTACCCATTTCTCAGCTTGTCCTTGGTAGACTTAGGTTGAGCTTTCAGCATAAAAGAAATCAATTTTTTAGCCCCAATGTCCTTTTTAGGGTTATACCCTAAACCGCATATGTTAGTCTATCCTTAGAAGTTAGGGAGTTTTATGACTCCAATGTTCCTTCCTCTTAATCCTATTATAGGTAGATATTACATCTTATTCATTATGGCAGTAACTTTGGGATTGACATGATCGTCATTGATTACTAAAACTTAAAATCCTTATGGGACCGCATTCAGATAGGCAATAATGTTGTTTGTTTCAGTGGGGATGGTAACGACCTTTCCATTCAGAGGGAACTTGATCTTTTGATGCATAGTGGAGGGTATGCCCCCTAATGGGTGGAACCAAGGTCTTCCTAGTAGCAGGGCAAAAGTTGGAGGGATGTTTAATATGGTAAATTCTATTACTGATTTGATATCACCCACTGTAACTACTACTTTGAAAGTCTCAATGACTAGCTTTTTTGAAACATCATGGGCTTGTATTACCATGTTAGATTCTTTCAAGTTTTCAATATTCATCCCAAACTTATGTAGCAACCTCAAAGGGCAAACATTAATAGTAGATCCATCATCCACCATAATACACAGAGTCTTCTTATACTTGATAATTACTTGTATAAAGAGAGGATGTTTGTGCACCCTTCCCTTGAGGGGTAAATCTTCATCCAAAAAGGCGATTGCATTGGAGGGAGCTTTTATTAGAGAGGCTATCATCTCATAGGGTGAGGCATCAATGGTGATCTTTGCCTTATCTAATGCCCTAACTAGGGCATCCATATGCTTCTTAGAGGCTATAAGTAAGTCCTAAATACCAGCTTGTGCATGAGTCTTCTTAAGCTGTTTAAGGATAGTGTCTTCCTTTTTTACTGGAGCTAATCACTTGTTACTTCTTTTCCTTTATGGGCATCTTTCTCTTTCTTAAAGGGTTGATATACTCACCCATTGCAAGTCATATGGTTGATTGCTAATAAGGGCTTTGGGTTTCTTAGATGGCTTGGATTGGTTGTTTAATTAGGTCTTCTAGTAGATTGGAGGAAATCATTTAAATGGTTGGTGGAGGCATGTTTCAATAGTTTGGGAGAGGATTGGTCTTGATGTTGGGTCATTTTTCTAAGTCATCAATTTTTCCAAAGTTAATGAGGTATTGGATTGCATTCTTAAGGGTTCTATATGCATCAGTGTTGTGATCAGGCATTTGGTGAAAGTGGCAAAATAGGTTTTAGTCAATATAAGAGGGTAATGGGTTTAAAAGAGGTTTGGGTTCTTGAGGCTATAAGAGGTTCTTTTTTTTAAGTCTTTGGAATACTTTGGATAGTAGGAGGTTAAAGCTTGAGAATTTTCTCAATGGTTTAATGGCATTAACAAATGGTAAACTATAAGTGTTAGGTTGGATTAGTTTTATTTTTATAGCTCGAGTAAAGGTGTTTTGGGTGTTTAATTTGGTATTACAACGAAAGGTGTTTCTAGCTTGTTGAGGTTCCTCATCTTCAATTCTGATTCCAGCTCATCTAAAGTCAGGATAATGAGCAAAGATCATCTATTTTCTAAAATGAGGTAATGCCCCTTTAATTATCAACTTTATATGTTCATCTTTAAAAGGACAATTTCTTATTTTGACTACTTTACCCTACCACCTTGTGACATAATCAAAGAAAGCTTTACCGAGTTTTTACCTTGTAGTCTTAAGATCTCTATGAGTAATGTCTAGATGAGTGTTGTATTCATATGGCTTGATGAACTTCTAAGTTAACAGTAGCCAATAACTTTTAATTTCATCCTCAAGGTCAAAGAACCATGCTCTTGGTCCTTCCTCTAGTGATGTGGAGAAGAATTAAACAATATAGGATTTTATAAGCATTGTAGCAGCTATGAAGCTAGCATATTGCCTTAGATGGACCCTTAGGTCCCCTGTTCTCTCGAACTTAGCAAAGTTTGGTAGTTTAAAATCATCTAGGAGTGGTTCATCTTTAAACAATGCCAGGTTAGTAAAGCTTTTAGAGCCATGGGTTCTTTTGTCTTTAAAGGCAAATTCCAACTGAGCCATTATTTTAGCCAATAATTTAACCTCTCCTACTAATTCAAGCTTGGTTATGTTAGTAATTTTTATAACTTTTAGTGCATTTCTAAGATCCTAATAGTACTCATTGTCATCATCAGCTTGAACTGGAGTGTAAGGAATTCCCTACGGTGAATAGATGCAAAAGCTTTATTTAATGGTGTACTATTCCTATCTCGGGCATTTCTGGTTTTGATTTAGGCTTGGAGGATTTTAGTTATAGTTCCATCAGTGAGCAATTTTTGAATCCCCTTTTTTTAGTTTGTCTTCAAATTTCTAATAGGAGGTATCTTCTTAGTCACTCATACTTGAAAATTATATTCCTATACATTTATTAAGGTTATCTAAATGAATGATGCATGATGTGTGCCTACAAAAGAATGGGGTGAGCATGTATGCATCGAGTGGATGCAAAATCCTATAATGAAAGATGATCATTGTTATAATAAATAGTGGTTAGTATATGTTATCTACATGTATGTAATGTATACATTATTGATCTTAGAAAGCTGGTTAGTATTCCCTACACAGTGAACAAACCAATCATAAGCAAGCTCTCGCTTCCAACCTTATTTCTCCACTAGGTCATTTAGTCTCTTTCCTAGGTGGGTTTTGAACCTATAGTCATCAAGGGACCATGGTTTCATTCTCAGAACTAGGTTATTTTGATTTATGTGGATTAAAACCAAAGGGTAAACTAAGGAATGATACCAAAATGTACATGAGGCAATCACATGATGTCAATGTGGGGGCCAATTGTCAGGCTTCAAATGATGTATAAAGCTTGTATGCATATTCGATATGTTTACCGGGAGTCATGAAAGTATTGTTTGATAGTTTACAATTTAATTTTGTTGACATAAAGGTCCACAATCAAGTTGGATTCCTAACCAATTCATTTGATCTTATAAGAATAAATAGATGATTTCTCATGGGTTCCGTCATCGAGGGATGTCATTATTTATTAGTTCGCATAAACTATTCAAGCTAAGGTACATGATTCTTATAATTCCTCATGCTTTGGGCTCAAATGAAGTATATGAGAATCATATGGATCTGAGTATAAATATTCTATTACAATGTCATTCGATGATAGACACTAGGAGATTCATGTCATTTATGAATGTCAAGTCAAACACAAAGCGTTAGGATAAGGATAGCATGCACAGCTTGGTGGAACCTAGTGGATGTTACTATTGGCGTATCTATATGAGCTGAGTCAAGTGAAAGGCTAAGAGTTCCTTTAGCAAGAATGCCCCCATATGACTAGGGTTACGGACTCCTGTTAGTAAGTCTAGCATTCTTTTAATAATTTGATCTCCCACTTTAAGACTTGGGTTACATACTCTAGTCAGATCAGTCTGGAGAAAGCATGAGTAAAAACTAAAGGTGATAAAACCTACCTTCATCGCCTCATGACTTGAGTGGAATCATGGTGACAATGTCATTCAATACTATCAAGGTTTTAAGGACCAGTGGTGCACATGTGATATGTAGTGCAAATACAGCGATGAAGGGCTTTATATGATTGAGTATTGCATAATGAGAAATAGTTATTTTTAAGTTGATCTCTCTTACTTAAAAGTCCCTAATGGAGTCAATACTGTGAATAACCCATTGGTTTGATTATGTGTTTCTAAGGGACAAGGCAACTTTACCAAATAAGGACAAATGATTGGTCTCCAAAGGAATGAGATGCCTTTTTTATTTTATGGATTCGCAACCCAATTTTTAGAAAATTAGGAAAAGAAAAGGATAACATCGGGTCACTCAATGAGTATTGCCCCCACCATAATTTTTCAAGTTCAGGGGTTCATATATACTTTTTGACTATTTCTCATTATACGGTATTCAATGTATAGCTACTACGACACCCTAGTTTCATTAATGATAGTTTGTATAACATTCACACAATACATCAAATAATGGAAGCTAATAAAGCTAAAATATCATTATTACATCACTTTCCTAATAAAATACATAAAAAAAAAAGAAAAACTATTATAAAAAGGTAAATCTAGCTTAGATATAATGAACCTGTAAGGTTAGCATGACTATACACGTAGCCTGCTTGATCACATGAATAATAGGATAAGAAATGGACACTCAATCACTTGAAAGAGTAAGCAAAATGCACATAATCATGCATGTTTGTACTGATTATTTATGTTATAATGATGTGTAATGACAATAGAGGGGATGCATGGTGACATCACTAGACCATGAATATGATGACTCTAGTTAGGAATATGAACTTTTCATGTTATTGATATTTATGGCATGATTTCACATTTTGAAACTAAAGAGTGCAAAATGATATAAAATGAGCAAAATAGAGCATAAATTATTCTTATAGCATGCAAGATTGCCAATCTCATCACACAAGCATAATAATATTCACAAATGTTGGCAATAATAAAGTAAAATGCAATGCAATAGAATAAACATACTAAAATAATTGTGTGGCCCTCAAATTCGTCTAAACTTGTCTGAGTTTTAAAGCTTTAGCTTCGAGGGATTATCAAGCTTTCCTCATCGAGAGGTTCAAAATGACGTGTAGAATGATGCTAGTTTATATACCTTTAAAGCATGCTTTAATAAAGATGAGGCTAGGTTTGGTGGAAAGGAGACCTAATAACTTGAGAAAAACACAATGGGAGAGCTAAAACTATATAGAAGTGGACTTCCAAGGCCTTTGAGAGGGACAAATTTTTTGAGTGTAAGTGTTTCCTCTTGCTCCCCCCCTAAAAAAAAAAGAGGTGTGGAGGCACCTATTTATAATGAAAAATATGAGGAAGAGGGGGGGGGTATAGGCATGGTCACATGCGCATCCCTATGAATTTTTGACCTCATGAAGTGCACGTGATTGTGCACTCGCACATGGTTACTCTCACTTTCGCGCATTACACATCCATGATGTATACACGTACTTCTAAGTGACACACGCTAATCCTCAAATTGTTTTTGACTATTCTGAGACCACTTTTAAAGGTTTTGGAGCCTTACGGATGTGTTCCCAAAGTCTATTTTGTTTGATTCAGCTTTAATTTTAGTGTGTGACACTTAAGGGTGTTCATGGCTACACACGCACTTTTAAGTGATGCGTGTTAATCCTCAAGTTATTTTGGAATATTTTGAGACCACTTCTAAAGGTTTTGGAACCTTCTAAATGTGTTTCTAAAGTTTATTTTATCAAAATTGATTTTTTTTCATGAAGTTTGGTCTCAATCTGATGAAATGAACACTAGCTCAACAAGCTACGTGTTCTGAGAGAAGATTCTCAAAATAAGCCTCTTATTATTTTGATAAGTCATATTTCATAAGATTGAAGCATAACTTAATAACTTGGTGATCGATTTCACACACTAGTGGGATCGGTTATGGTTTTAGGTTTGTAAACTTTAAAGGTGTTACAAATGAGTAGACTCTAGTGTTTTGAAGATTTGTTTCATCATTGGACCTTTTTGGGGATAGTCAAATTTAAGTTGTCACAGTTTGAATGACTTCCCTTTCCATTAGATTACAGTGACGTTCATGGTGGTGCCTGATAGTTTTATCGAGGTAAAAAGTTAGAATATACGAGCTTGGCAACTGTTACAAATTTTAAAATTTATATTTAATCCAATTCTAGCAAATTCAAAAAAAAATAAAAAGAATTATACTATAATAAAATAAAGAAATAAACAAGTTCCTCATCGATTATATAAATTAATCAATGATTTAGAACAACAAGAGGGAGAAAATGAAGAAAACATGGAGGAAGATCATGAAATTCATTCATGAAAAGCCAAACATGTAGTAATTTTTACTAATAATCAACAAAATACATATACTTATAATAATACCAAAGACACAACAAGACCTCATAAGGGATTTGTTAGTAGGCCCATGAGAGTTAAAGAGTCGTTAAGTATCTATTATCACTTTGATTGAGAGGTGATCAAACTATACACACACTTTTCACTTTCAATTTAGGGAGATGATGATCATGCCTCTTGACTTGGCAATAATCATAGGATTCTCATTCTCAATCCAAAAAATTCCATTTGACTTTCCTGATGATCCTACAACACTATGTGTTAAGCTATTTAGCTACGATCTCCAGTTCAAAGTGGGTCAGGGCATCCTTATTTTATATGACCATCTCAAACAAGCAGCTATGAGGGATGGGCCAGTGGGTGTCAAGAGACTAGCCAAATGCTTCATGTTCTACTTTATGAGTACAATGGTGTTCCCGATTGGGAGCAACACCGGGGGTTTATGGCTACTTCCACTCTTACAGGATCTTAGTAGCTTGCGGGAGTATGATTGGGGCTCTCTTACCTATGGTTACCTTTTGCATGACTTAGAGGATGTATGTAAAGGTGGATCTTGGATCTACAGTGTCCCTTTAGTGGTTTATATGAGTTGATTTTATGTTTTTTACTGTTTCTTTCCTTTATTCTCTAACTGCATTATTCATTATGTGTTTTCTTTTCTTTTGTAGATTTAGGCTTTCAATTTTTGTGTTCTGATTACTCCCTTTATAGCCACCCTATTATAAAAGGAGTTCCTTCACTTCCCTATTTGGATTTCTTAGAGTTAGAAGTCCTTGGCAGTCCTTGGAGGAGGTCCACACTGCTCTTACAAAGTTAATGTTCAGCAAGGTCAATTTTCATTTTCTGCTTTCTTTTCCTCATGCTCTTTCTTGACAACTCATTCTTACTATAGATCCACTTTTGGTGGTAGTGGTACAATTTTCCAGTGGATTTCTCATTGATGATGCAATAAGCTTTTAGGCTTTCATTTAGGAGAGTGTTGATGGTGACTTCTGTTGATCATGTTTGGTACTTAGGTAAGTGTATGATAAACTGAACTAGGGGACCCACTTCTCATCGTGTGCCTTATTCCCTTAATACTGACATGTTCTAAGGGAAGGATTTGGTGGGGTATAGCTTACAGGATGCACTAGCTAGTTTAAATGGCTATGAGTGCTTAAAGTCGAAGGGCACTCATATAGTGACCATTATTCCTCGGTTGATTAATAGTGTGATGAGGGGTTATATGCTTGCCCCTTCAGTTGGTGGTTCTTGTTCCACTGTGCATTAGGTAAGTCTTGATTCTCTTTTACTGCTTTATGCTGACTATGATTTCATTCTGATCTGTGCTTCATATGTTTGTAGTCGCATTTAAAGAGGGCTCGTGCTGGAGATACTATTGAGGTCACCAATGGTGCAAGTACTACTAGTGTCACTCTTAAGGCTATTTATGTGATTCTTGGAGTTATCGTGATGCCTATACTTTCATTGCTTAAAGTATACGATCTCTAAGGTGGTATGGTGACTCTCACAGTCCCAACATCTACTGAGCTTATGGCCTTCATTCCTAAAAATACCACTCACATAAGTTCCTCTCTTTACTTTGGTGTTCTCTTTGATTTTAGTATTTATTTACTATCTTGTGTGTAGGTCCCATGAGCAATGATGAAGTATTAGTACCAATGTGTCTCAGGTTTCGTCATTTATCATATCCATCATTCTATAGAGACTCAATGAATTCTTTTGCACTTTTTCTACTTCCCTCTGTTCAAGCATGCAATGATATATATATGTATGCCATGAGGTATATACATGCTAATGCATGCATGTTATGATGTAGGGAAGAAATGGCAATCCATCATTAGGAGGAGGCAACGCACTAATAAGAGGGTGCCTTCTATCAGGGAGAGATTCAGAGACTTCGAGTTGAGCTTAAGGAGTTGAGGATCTATAGTGCTGGAGCCAGTAAGGGAGGACCCCCAAATGATAGAGATGATAATGGTGATGAGGTTGGTGATGATGATGATGGTGATAATGATAAGGATGAGTCTTGATTTCCCCTCCTTCTGTCATGTTATATTGATTGTACTGATGATGTTTTCTAGAAATTTAGGATGTACTTTAACCAATGTACTACTTTTTATTGTGCTTTTAATGCTTTTTTATATTAGCTTCTTCTCCACTTCTGCTTCTTTACTTCGTCAAAAAAGAAAGAACATTAACTCTAAAATGCAAGTTTTGCCTTTATGTGTGATAATTATTGATTTAGACATTTGCCTTTTTATATATGTGGTTTTGACAATTTCTTCTCATTTGCACTTAATGACATTTACTAAAGGCATGGATGCACATCATGTATTTCAAAATAAAAGTACCCTTGTCCTTAGATAGCCTTCTTGGGTTTTCTAACTTAGTATTTTTTTTCTTTTTCATTTCCTCATCATTTTTTTAATTTTCATTTTTCATTCATTTTTTTTAATTTTCTCCTTTCCTCAAGGGTAACATCCTTTGAAATATGCAATATGCAAGAATTTTTATTTGTGTCCATGTTAAATGGTTTAGTGTTAATGAAATGAATGTCAAAGATGCTCATATAATGTTTAACAAAATGCTTATCATTATCAGGATATGCATCACACAAATAAGCAAATTTAAACATCATTGAATTAAATTTAAAGTTTAATACATTAAAAGACTTCAAATAGATAAGCAATACAGACACCGTTAGAGATAAATCCATTATCGAATAGGGTATTATCTATACTGAACTCAGGAAGTCAATGCAGCTAGTGGTTGAAATCAAACTTGCCATAAGGTTTTTTCAACTGATCCTATACTTCCTTTTTCTCCTCTGGTTCTTTTCCATTTTCATCCTTGGGCTCAGACACATATTCATGGATGGAAGGATCTGTTTCATCACCGCTTGAGTCATAGATAAGGTTTAGGAATTTTTGCTTCAAGTGCTGCCAATAATTCTTTTTATCCTTTTTCTAACATTTCTATTTCTCTCTTAAGAATGTCTTGGATAGAGAGCCTTCCACAAAAGCCTTAGGGAGCCCTGAAGAGATGGCATAGAATGCAGGTGGTGGTGTGTTTTGGTAGTTGGGTAAAGGTTTGGTTTTAACATTAGGTTATTTTTCTAGATCTTCAACCTTTTTAAAATCTATCATGTTTTGGATTCTATCCATTAGGATATAGCTATTATTGGTTTTATGGCTAGGCATTTAGTGGAAGTAATAAAAAAAAAGTTACGGTTAACATAAAGGGGTAAAGGGTTAGGTAAAGGTTTAGGCCCAAGAGGTTTAAAGAGACCTCTTTATTGGAGTGTTTGGAAGATTTTGGATAAAATCATATTAAAGTTTGAGTCTTTTCAGTTTCTTAAGGCTTTAATTAAGGATTATTTTAATTGGGTAGGTGTTTTGGTTAGATTGAGTTAGTGTTCGGTACTAGTTTTTTTTTTTTAAAGGCCTCTTTATCCTTAATTCAAATGCCTACTTGATAAAGTGCCTTACAAGTAGGATATTGGGTGAATAGCATCTATCTATAGAAATTAGGGATTGCTCCTTTGATTACCATCTCTATTTGCTTATCTTTTAGATATTTGTCTCTCATCAAAACGGCTTTCCCTCTCCATCAGGTAGTGTAGTATGAAAAGCTTTCATCGTTCTTCTACTTAGTGGTTTTCAGATCACATCTTGTGACATCTAGCTAAGTGTTGTACTCATGCTGCTTAATAAACTTCTGAGTTAAGAGCATCTAGTTATTCTTGATTTCATCTTCCAAATTAAAGAACCATGCTCTTGGCCCTTCTTCAAGTGAAATGAAGAACAATTTATTAAAGCCATAAAGGCTACATACTATCTTAAATGGACTCAAGGATCTCCAGTTGCAGTAAACTTGGTGAAGTTTAGAAGCTTAAAATCTTCAAGCAAAGGTTTATCTTTGAATAATGAGAGGTCAGTGTAGTCTTGACTCCTTACAACGCTTTTCTCCTTGATCGAGAACTTGAGTTAGGCCATCCTATTGACTAGTATCTTGGCCTCCTTTGATGACTCAAACTTAGTCAAATTGACTAGTTTGGTAGGTGGTAGTGAGGCATTCCTCTTATTGTCTGACAGAATTCATCCTTTCAGCAAATAAATCCAGAGTATGCATCATACCTTTTCCTTTGTCAATCTTTGCATTAACTAACCCAAAAGCTTCCCTATGTTCACCTTTGTCATGGATCATCTACTCCATCATAGGCGTCATCTCTGTCTTTAAAATATCTGATAAAGACCCATCACTCATCATCTTCTTGAGGGCATCCCCTTAACTGATCTTCATTATTTTAAGCCATTTTTTGAACTATTTTGGACATAAGGATATTAGGACTACAGATAATGTGCTTAGTAACCCTAGGTTTATAAGACTTTCAAGAAGCTATTTTATTGCACAATCATGGTGGTTAGGATGGAAAAGAGATAATACATATGTGTATGACATGGCATGTTTTACAAAATTGGTGGGTTAGCATGTATGCATGGCGTGACAATTATAATTCTACTAATGATGGTGCAAAAAAATGGCTGTAAAGAAATCGTGGGTTAGTTCATGGGAAAATGTCGCCTATATGTATGCCTATATAAATGAAAAAACAAAACAAAATGAACAAATAGGTTTAGCATAAAAACCTACAAAATGGATAAACCAAACATAAGCAGTCGCTCCTTCCAACTTTATCACTCCACAAGGTAATGATTTCTGCCTTAGGTGGGTTTTAAATCGCAATCATTGGGGAACTTTGGTTCCACTCTTAGACTAGGCTATTTCAATTCATATTGATCAAACTTAAGAAGTAAGCTAGGGAGCGATACTTAAATGTACTCAAAGTAAACACATAATGTCAATAAGAGGCATAGTCATTGGGTCATAGGTGGCATCTACAGTTCATGTGTGCTCGTGAGCACATGAACCATAGTCAATAGAAGGGATCCAAGTTCATGTCCCCCTTATCAACACTCAGCATGTTTACTAAGGAACATGAGAGTTTCATTTGGTAGTTTACAATATTATTCTTTCAATACAAATGTCCATAATCTAGTTAAATTCTTTATTCATCCATTTGATTTGATAAGGACAAATAGATGACTTCTCATAGGTTTTTTCCTTAAAAGATACCACTATTTGTCAGTTCTTATGGACTATCCAAACTGAGGTGCATGATTCTTATCATTCCTTGTGTATAGAGCTTACATAAGGTAGATAGGGATCATATGGTTTAAGTTTCGGCACTTTATAAGAACTAATATAATGACAACAAATGGTTATAGAAACTAAAGATGTTATGGCATTTGTAAATGTTAGGTCAAATGGACAGCATCAAGCCAAGTTCAACAAGAAAGAGCTAGGTGGGACCCTATGACAAGATAAAGGATAAAGAAGTTCAAATCAGCATTGACTTCATTTGTTCTTTCTATTATGAGTAAAATGGTGGATTCAACCTTAAGTGCAAGCATAGAGCCAAATGATGAAGAATTCAAGATAGTTAGCTTAACTTTATATTTTGAGTCTTGGTAGTATGCTTCAGTAATTTGGCCATAACTTTTGCTATAAAAGTTTCATTGAGGTGATTCAAAATGATATAAAAAGATAAGGCAAAGAGATACAACTTTAATAAAGACTATTATGGCTAATTCAATTGTCTTCATTCTAACACAACCATGCCTAATTCATACTCTTTCTAACTCTATCCACTTGAACCAGACATAGCCATGTCACTTTTTGACATAGTCGTGTCTAAGAGCAATTTTTCAAAGAATTTCATGTGACACAACTATGTCACTTCTTAACACAGCTGCGTATGATGTCAGACTTAATTCCTTATTTTTTTAGGTTTTCCTTTTTAATGTTTTGGAAGTTTATTTGTTTCCAACTTTGTTCTTATCTAGGTTTTCTCTATAAATAGTCATCTTAGGGCTATAAACAAAAAGTTATCAAATTTTAATCAATTAAGTGAGATATTTCTTAACTTTGTTCTTTTGAAACTTTGCAAGTTTACTTGAATTGTTTCACTTATACCTTTTACTACAATTGCTAGGTTAGGTTAAACTTAGGATTTTGTAATTATTCATATATTAATAACTAAGTATCTTGCTTCAATCTAATAAGTAAGGATTTTAGCTCCATCATCACAACTTATTCTTGATGATCCTTAGTCTAATATTCAAAGTTGGATGCATGTTGTATCTCTGTTCAGGTAGGGTTCATATCAATTTAGTATCAAAGCCAAACTTCAAGGTTTGGTTACATATCCTTTAATTATGAGATCAAGAACAAAGAAGTTCAAACTAGAATTAACTTTATTTGTTCTTTTTTTTATAAGCAAAATGGTGGATTCAACCTCAATTGCAAGTATGGAGCCAAATGATGAAGAATTCAAGCTAGTTGGCTTAATTTCATATTTTCAGTCTTAGTAGTATGCTTTAGTATTTTGGCTATAACTTTTGTTACAAAAGTCATATTGAGGTGATTTAAAATTATATGGAAAGCTAAGACAATGAGCTATAACTTAATGAGGACCATTTTGGCTAATTCAATCATCTTTATTATGACACAACCGTGTTAAAATTCTAACACAGTCATGCCTAATTCATGTTATATCCAATTCTGTCCACTCAAACTAGACATAGTCGTGTCACTTTTTTACATAGCCATGTCTGAGAGTAATTTTTTGAAAAAATTTTGCATGACACAGCCATGTCACTTCTTGACACAATCGTGTGCAACGTCAGACTTAATTCCTTTTTTTTCTAGGTTTTCCCTTTTTAATGTTTTAGAAGTTTATTTGTTTCCAATTTTATTCCTAACTAATTTTTCTCTATAAATAGCCAACTTAGGGCTATAAACAAATAGTTATTGAATTTTAATCAATTAATTGAGATATTTCTCAACTTTATTCTTTTGAAACTTTGAAATTTACTTGAATTGTTTGACTTCTACCTTTCACTATAATTGCTAGTTTACATTAAACTTAGAATTGTGTGATTGTTCATCTATTAATAGCTAAGCATCTTGCTTTAATCTAATAAGCAAGAGGTTTAGCTTCATTAGCATAACCTATTCTTGATGATCCTTGGGCTAATATTCAAAGTTGGAAGCGTGTTTTATCTTTGTTATAAGTAGGGTTCATATCAGTTTGGTATCAGAGCCAAACTTTAAGGTTTGGTTATGTATCCTTTAATTTTCATTCATAATTTCTTCTTCTTCTTCTCAATTTTTCTTAGATTAAAAAAAATCAAATCAATAAAAAAAATTGAATTATAGTGTTTTAATTCAAAAGGGTTCAAAATATATCAAAGATACTTCATTGATTTTAATTGTTCAATTCTTGTATCAGTTTTGTATCTACCAAAAAAAATATTACTTGGGTTAATTCAAAAATTATTTTATGGGTTTAGAAATCAGATTTGGCTTCTTTGTTAATTTTTATTATATGCATTTTACTTTTTTAAATTGGGATTACTTTCTTGATTTTAAGCTAAGTTTTGTTCACTTGCTTAATTTTTTTATTATTTGAATCAAGAATAATCAGTTTGAATTTTAACTTTAATTTGATTTTGTGATTGTGGTGTTAAGTTGATTGAATAATTCTTGAAGAATTTGCATTTGTTTCCTTAGAACTAAGATTGAGGAATTTGAGTGGTAAAAGGCGAGTGTGAGTGACATTTAATATTAAGTGAAACATGAGTCGGAGTGCTATTAAATTGAGTGAAACACGTAAGCGAGTGTTATATGGGGATTTCTTTTTTATATCTTTCCTAACATGATTTTTAGTATGGAAATATGCCTTATTTTCTTAGTAGGAGTGATCCTTAAGTTTATTTGAAATGGGTCCAAAAAATAGAGATATTTAATTCTTATGAAATAAGTGATTTCCAAAAGTGTGAACTTACTTCTTTTAAATTTTTAGGTTGTGCTATTATATGGTGGGAGGATTTGATGGCATTATGGAGAGAGAATAGGAATAGTGAGATTTAAAATTAGGAATTAATGAAAAGTTTAATGATTAGACATTTCATTTCTCATGATGTTAAGGATGAATTCTATCTTAACTTGCAAAGGGTTAAACAAGGTGATGAATTATATGTTGATGATTATGCAAAAAAGTTTAAGTTATTTGTAATTGCAAGTGATTTAGGAGAATTTAAAGGCAAAAAATTATGAGATTCATAAGTGGGCTTAAGAGTGAAATTAGAGAAGATTTTAGGTTAGTGGTACAATTGCAACCTTTTTATCTTTAAAAGATGTAATTACACTAGCTTTGGAGAGAAATAGAGTTAGAGTAATAAGGATGATAGTGAGAGTGTTGTTAATATTGAAATAGTGTTTATTGATCATAAGAAGAAATATAATGGCAACTTCTGTGTTAACATATATTATCAAACTAATGAAGTGGAAGAGAGCATTATTTATAAACAGAAATGTGAAAAAGAAGATGTTGTATATAAGGAGACAAAAATATAGTGTGAATCTAGGAATAATGAAAGTGTTGAAGCCATTGAATCTAATAAAGAGTGTTTGCAAAGTTTTGATCAATCTAGTGAAATTTTACAAGGATTAAATACTTCAGAAGATGCTAAGAGTTCACCTTGTGATCATAAAGAGTATATGCATCATTAAGAGGAAAAACTTGACATTTATGCATAAAAGGAGTTAGAGACTGAAAGCATAATAAAAGATGAGGAGTTGATGATTCATTATAATTATACTAATAACTTTAATCTTTCTTTTTCTATTGTTTTGAAAGTTATTTTGTAGAGCTTTATGCCATATAAAGATCCATTTAGTGATGTTGTTGAAATGCATTACAAGGGCAATAATACCTTTGAAGTTTTTATTCCCAGCTTGAAGTATGAGAAAGTGCTGTAATATTTTATTTCTTTTAAAGGAATTTATGGTGTCTTCACTTATAGCAAGAAGAACTTGAGATACATGTTTCAAGTTTAGAAGGAAGTAACAAGAATATAATCCTTACAAGTTCATGAATAGAATTTCTATATTTCAAATGTACAATCAATTTCAAGTTATATTGAAGCTACTTATTTGGATTATTAAATTGAAGGAGAAGTTTTCAACTAAGAGGGTTTTGTTTGACCCTGGAGGATTTATGAATTTATCAACTTTACAAGATGACTATAATTTGAGGATAAATCATCTTCAACAAGGAGGGAATGACAAGATTAAGGACAAAGAAGTTTAAACAAGCATTAACTTCATTTGTTCTTTTTATTATAAGCAAAATGGTGGATTCAACCTCAAGTGCAAGCATGGAGTTGAAAGATGGAGAATTTAAGCTAGTTAGCTTAATTTTATATTTTAAGTCTTGGTAGTATGGTTCAATATTTTTCCCATAACTTTTGCTAAGATTAAGGTAATTTAAAATGCTATAAAAAGCTAAGACAAAGAGCTACAACTTTGATGCAGACCTTTTTGGCTAATTCAATCATCTTCATTATGCAAGGCCGTGTTAAAATTCTAACACAACCATGCCTGATTCATGTTCTGTCCAACTCTATCCACTTAAACCAAACACAGTCATGTCACTTTTGACACAATCGTGTCTAAGAGTAATTTTTTATAGAATTTCATGCGACACAGCCATGTACAACATCATGCTTAATTCTTTATTTTTTTTAGGTTTTCCTTTTTTATGTTTTGGAAGTTTATTTGTTTCCAACTTTTTTCCTAATTAGGTTTCTTTATAAATAGTCATCTTAAGGCTATAAATAAATAGTTGTTGAATTTTAATCAATTAAGTGAGATATTTCTCAACTTTGTTCTTTTGAAACTTTGCTAGTTTACTTGAATTGTTTCACTTCTACCTTTCACTATAATTGCTAAGTTTATATTAAACTTAAGATTGTGTGATTATTCATCTATTAATAGCTAAGTATCTTGCTTCAATCTAATAAGTAAAGGGTTTGGCTCCATCAACACAACCTATCCTTGATGATCCTTGGGTTAATATTCAAAGTTCGATGCACATTCTATCTCAATTATAGGTAAGGTTTGTATCACCCTAAGGGAGATTTCTACTAATTTATCTACATGGGATAAGTTAGGCTTATGACTAAGGGTTCCTTTAGCGAGAATGCACCCATATGACTAGGATTGTGGACTCTAGTCAATAAGTCTAGCATTCTTCTACTTATTCGAGAAAAATTGTACCCCATTTTAGACTTAAGAGCCAGGCCAAGTAAAGGCTAAAGGTGATAATACCGATCTCGTCATCCCATGACTCGATGGAATCATTTTGTCAATGTCATTCAGTGTTATCGAGGGATTAGGGACCAAGGGTACACGTGGTGAATGTAGTGAAATGCAATGTTGCTATTATGAAGGTGAATAAATAAGTTATGTGTAATAAGAAACAGTCTTTCATTCATACCTCTTGAACTAGAGATTATCCTTAGTGGAGTCACCAAAAACCTATATGCACCTATTTAGGGGAGGAATAGGATCAGTGTGATGTCAAGGCAGACATGCTAATAGCGACCATCTTCTGGTTATTATTGATGTGTCAAGTCTGTGTGAATAGGTTTTATAAATTAGAGTCGCCACCTGACTTTCATTAGGAGAAAGTGAATTAAGAACTCATTTTCCTAACTAGAGATTCCATGTTCAGGGGTAGGAGTTACTTATCATGTTTCTTATTATACATTGCTTAATTACCCATTACTTCACCCTAATTTTAGTTTTATGATGCATTTTACCACATTTGATTGCTAGTCATTTAAAATGGAAATTGAAATGCGGGGTAATTAGAGTTGGCGTAAATAAATCGTGAAATAAGCAAATAAATAAACATTAACTAATCACATCAATTAAGTAATAATGCAAACAAGTAGCAATTAACACATAACATATAAGCAAGCATGCAAGAAATAATAACAAATAAAATAAACACACAAATAAACAAAATAAAAAGAAATAGGGGAAAAGGATTAAGGATTATAACCCTTGGAAAAAGCCTATTCTAATAAATACATCCAAAATAGAAAATAAAAGGGGAATCAGGATTAAGGATTACATCGCCTTGGAACTTCCTATTCTATTAATTACGTCAAAAATAGAAAATTTAAAAAAATCATATTCTAATAATCCTACAAAACAAAGGTTATCTTGCACACAAATGCAACCACACATCACATTAAGAGCAATTTTTATATATTTCATTCCTCCATAATTGAAATAACAAATATAATTAAACAAGTAAACAAACAAGAATGCTAAAAAAAATGCAAGATGCAAGATTTTAGAATTTAGGTATTTTAGTGCAAAGTTATCATTTTTATTAGGAAAATAAAATTCTATAATAAAGAAAATATAAGGGAATTGAAATAAAATGATAAAATGACAAGAATGATAAAAATAATAGAAATGTAATTAAAATAATAAAAAAGATGAAAATGTGATTAAAGAAATGAAAATGATAAAAAAAGCAATTAATATAATAAAAATACTAAAAATGCTATCAATATAATAAAGACAACGAAAATGCAATTACTATAATAAAAAAAAAAGGGAAAAGATGCAATTTTTACCATAAAAATATGAACATTATGATAAAAAGGAAAATTTATCGAAAGAGAGAATAAAAAATAATAAAAATAATGAAAGTACAAATAAAGTAATAGAAATAATAAAAAATATTATTTTTACCATAAAAATGTGAACTTTATGATAAAAATAATAAATTTATCAAGAAAGGCAACAAAATAGTAAAAATAGCAGGAATGCAAATAAGATAATGAAAACGATAAAAATACTATTTTTACCATAAAACTATAATATTTATTATAAAAATAATAAATTTATCAATAAAAAGGTAATAAAAATAATAAAAATAACAACATGTAAATGAGATAATAAAAGAATATGAAAAAACTATTTTCACCATAAAAATGTGAACTTTGTGATAAAAATAATAAATTTATCAAAAAGGACAATAAAAATGACATGAATAATAAAAATACAATAAAAATAACAAAAATGATAAAAAAAAAATTCTATTTTTACCATAAAAATGTCAACTTTAAGATAAAAATAGTAAATTCAACAAGAAAGAAAATAAAAATGACACAAATAATAAAAATAACTAAAAAGATAAATATGCTATTTTGCCATAAAAATGCGAACTTTATGGTAAAAATAGTAAATTTTTCAAGAAAGAAAATAAAAATGACATAAATAATAAACTTTCCATAAAAATAATAAAAAAAAACAAAAAATGATAAAAATGCTATTTTTACCATAAAAATGTCAACTTTATGATAAAAATAGTAAATTTATCAAGAAAGAAAATAAAAATGATATAGATAATAAAAATAATAAAAATAACAAAAATGATAAAAATGATATTTTCACCATGAAAATGTTAACTTTATGATAAAAATAACAAATTTATCAAGAACAAGAACAAAGAGAATAACAAAATTAATAAAAAAAATGCAAAAATAATGATAAAAATGCCAACTTTATCACCAAAATACCCATTTTTTATATAAAAAGAAAAATGATGGAAAATGCAAAAATAAATACGAATACTCCCGAATTCACCCAAACTACCCGCTCCTTCAACATATCTTATACCCAAATTTCACAATCACCACAAAAATCATAACTTCATCACAAAATAATAAATAACAAAAATAAAATGCGAAAATAATTAAAAGCACAAGAAAGGAGTTGAAGAAGAAGAAAAATGCTATAAATATAAATTTTTAATAAAAAAGATTAGGAGATCTTAAGAGGCATCGGGTAATACCCTTATAACGTGCTTTGACAAAGAAGATGCTTGGTTTGGATTTATGTATCTAATTCCTAGGAAAAATAAAATTTTTGTTTGAAAGTGTTTGGAAAAATGGGTCTCCACTTGCAAAAGAGAGGTTTAGGAAGAGAGAGAAACTCTTAAATTTGTCCATCTCTCTTTAGAAATGTTTTTTTTTTTTACAAATGTGCCAAAATTCTTTAAAAATGGGCACAAATTGGGTTTATATAGATTCAGGGTCCTGACCCACCATCGTGGGTCGTATGATCCATGATCGTGGACTGTGACCCACGGTTGTGGATCATTGACACACAGTCATGGATTATTAACCCACAATCACGAGTTGGTCAACCCACAGGCTTCTCAATCCCTTTTGTGTTTTACTGTTTTTGGCTATTTTTGGTTTGTTTTGAATGTTTTGAGGTTTAGGTATGTGTTTTTGGGTGTTTTGTTGGGTTTTCACTTTATCTGAGCACGCTTGGGAAGACTTTCGAAGAAGTTTTCCCCGTCTCGTGATAGGATCCTTTGTCATCAAATATTCAAGAGACTACTGAAATTTAGGTATCAACACACATGCATGCAATATATAAAATCAAGAAAAATATCAAGATGAAGCATTTTCACATCACCATTAAGCATGGTCATTCACTAAAGGCAAAATCCAACTAGGACATAACTTTTGAAAAAATACTCCAAACTTCTATGAAGTTAAGTTGGCCCTATAAAATAGACATTGAAGGCGTGAAAATCATAATCTACATCATATGAAAACATTCAAAGATTTAGTTTAGGATTAGTAGCATAAATTACAAAGTTGTAATTTTAGAACTAAAGCAAGGAAGTGCTTCAAGGCAAACCAGGGTTTTTCTTTATTCTTATTCTTTGTAATTTTATTATGTTAAACCTACCATGATTTGCATTCTTGTATTCATTAACATGAGTAGCAAAAAATCTTGTGTGTTAAAGTTAACTAAGTAGCTTAGTGATGTATTAAACCTTTTATTTTTATTAATCTAATTAAAAAAATAGCATATTAATTTTATTATTATGCTTAATATTATGCTTTTAATTTAGTATGCATGTTTGCATAAGTCAAGTATATTGAGATTGAAAAATGATATATGCTTAGGTTGTTAAATTAGTTTTTAATACTTGAATTGTATTAGGTTGTGAAACTTTAATAATTGAATTAAATTGTTTAACTATTTTAAAACCAAGAAAAGATTAATACTTAATGACCTAAAATATGATCTATTAACTTCAATAAATAGTAGATATAGCTAATGAACATTACCATTGCATTTTCACTTTTATTTAAGGCTTTATTAAGTTAATCTTAGTGAGATGAGAGTCCATAAGTTTTGTCTAATAATTGAACTAACTAATGAATCTTATAATTGCTTCCCTAAAAAAAATTAATCTTATAATTTCTTGAGAAAGAGTTATAAGAAATTAAGTGGTAACATCATATATGTAATTATTGGTTCAGATAGGATAATTAAGTTGGCAAAAGATCCAAGTGAAAGGAAAGACTCTAGCACATTTCATTTCATTCCATTAATTATTTTCTTAAAGTTAATTTAGATTTTTTTAGTACTTTATTAAGTTTAGTTTTAATTTCTTTGCATAAGTTTAATTCATACAAATAGCTAGCTAAATGAAATTAATTAACAACTATCTTATGAAAATGATACTCATACTTAACAACTACTATATTATTTTCATTATTTGTACACTTGTAGAAAGATCTAACTATTACACTTATATAATTAAGGATATAAATGTATATTTTATCTTTCCAAACTAGTAAATGAAGTTAAATTATTTAAATGGACAATCTATACATTGCTACACATCTTTGTAGGTAAAATGTGAACTCATGAAAATTTATGAATAAATGATATGTTATCTAAGGTTTAAATAGCATTATTGAGGCAATAAATGAAATTCTATCTTTTTAGATTACCTAATTAAGCTAAATTAACCAACTGAATAATTTGTGCATCATTGTGCATCTTTATATATAAAATGTGAACTCTTATAAATTTGTGCATAAATGATTATAAACATTTTATCCAAGATTCCAATTACATAATTTAGAATATAAATACATATATATTGTTCCTAACTCATAAATCAAGCAAAATTTTTCAAATGGACAATATATATATCGTAGCAGATCTTTGTACATAGAACATGAACCTATGCAAATTTATACATAAATAATTGTAAATATATTATCTAAGGTTCAAATTGTATACTTGAGGCTATAAATCAAGCTAAATTATTCAAATGGATAACATGTGCATCATTGTGTATCTTTGTTTACAAAACTTAAATGTGCAAATGTATGCATAAATTATTATAAACATATTATCAGAGGTTCAATTTTCATAATTTATTTGATAAATACATTTTGCATTATTCCAAACTAGTAAATAAAGTACACTATTCAAGTGGGCTATTCTTACATAATTACATATCTTTGTAAGCAAATTGTGAACTAGTTGAAATTTATGCATGAATGATTATATACATGTTATCATAAGTTTAAATTGAATAACTAAGGTTATAAATTCATTTTATATGATTTAAAATAAGTGAATAAAGCTTAATTATTCAAATGGATAACTCATACATTATTACACATTTTTATACTATAAGCGTGACTCGTGTAAATTTGTGCATAAATGATTATACATATGTTATGCAAGGTTTAAATTCATACATAAGGAAATAAATACATAGACTATGTCTATCCTTTTAAATAGCAAATCAAGCTAATCATGTTAAATCATTCAAATGCTTAATTCGTACATTGTTGCACATCTTTGTACAGAAAAAGTGAACTCATGAAAATTTATCCATAAATTTTTTAAAAAAAATGGAAGAGAGACTAGCATCATGTGATAAGCAATGGCATCCTAGCTAGGCTAGCACCCCAAAGCCATCTACTTTATGTGTTGCTCTCTCCTCAAATATTATTAAAATAAAAGAAAGAATTTATATAACTAAATTGAAAACCGAGGCTAAAAGACCTAAATCAATCAAGCTAATAGAAATCATAATTACAATAACTCATGGCATCATTAATTATAAGAGATTGACATTCTGCTAGATAGGTAGGCCACCAAGTTGTATCATAAGGCTAGGGCCAATATTTGAAAGTTTATCTGCCACTTGATTACCTTTATGGTAAATATGACTTACATGAACTTGCTTTGAGTGAAACAATGAAAGAAAATCCTCCTATTCACGATGCATATATTATAAAATAACAGATGAGCATTTTTACAGTAGATTGACCATAAGCACGGAGTCACTCTCAATCCAAATTAGATGTAGAGCCAAGGTAGAAACCTTTATAACAGCAATCATGACAGCTAGGATTTTAGCTTCAAAAGCAAAATGAACACCCAAAGGTGCAGCAAAAGAGGCTAAAGAATGACCATAGCAATCATGAATCATGCCACCAATAGCTAAAGTTCCAAGGGAACCATGAGTCGTACCATCAGAATTGATTTTTAACCATCCCCGAGGAGAAGGAAGACAGTAGACTAGGAAACTAATTGGAGTAGGTTTAGGAATTGCAAAAATTCTAAAACATCAAAGAATTAATAAATTTGAAACATTATTAGACATGTGGCCACAACAAAATAGTTCGGTATCTTTAACAACTCGTTAAATGAATCTAATAGTTGAAGAAATTGGTTGAAAATCCTCATGAAAGGTGATCCGATTATGAGAATGCCATATGACACAAAAAAAGGTCATAATACTAACTCTCTAAAGAACATATAACTATGAAGAAAGCTTAATTTTCCATGCACAATTGAAAAGATTAAGAAATCCATGAGTAATATCCATGTGCATATTAAAAAGACTACACAAAGAAGACTAAATAGCAACAACACATGGACATTGCAAAAAAAAAACATGGTATAGAGTTTCTACATGGTTTGCACAAAAGTGACACCTTGAGACCAAATGCATACCCTTATCACATAGAACCTGATCAATAGGTGGCTTATTAAACAAAGCTCACCATAAGAGAATGGAATGGGTAACATTTTATTTAATTAATTTAGATTTTCAAGATAAAGTAACCAAAGCAAGAATGTTCAAATGGTCTATCTTACATCATTGCGCATTTTTTACGCAAAATGTGAATTCACTCAAATTTGTGCATAAATGACTATAAACATATTATCAAAGGTTAAAATTGAATACTTAAGGTTATAAATATGTTGAGGCTAATGCCTCAACTCATCATTATTTGGATCACTCTCCTTTTTCTATATTATAGAAAAATAGTGAAAATTTAAGGAGAATACTATAAGAACTTATAGGGATGGCATAAATTCACTTATGCCCCAATACTCCAACTAGGAGAAACAGAGAGTCACCACTCAATATTAGCTGAGAAATTGTCTAGTTAGGAACTAGGCAAACTCTGATGATATAAATCATATAGAATAAATGGATCAAGTGGAGCATCTTGAAGATATTGGATCTCATGGAGCTAAGTTGAAGTTTGATGGACCTTATTTGAATAATGAAGACAATACTTTAATGATGATTTAAAGCTATCTCAAGGCCTAATAACTATATCATATGCAAAGAGGTTTAAAAAGGCTTTACAAGGCTTTATAAAAACTATTTAAGTTAATTAAGCACATAAAGATCCAAAACATTTTAAAGGCTTTTGGGAAAGTCAAATTCATGATAAATAGGCATTATTCAACATATTTAAGTCCAAGTCCATAATGTATATGGATAAGGCTTGTTTAAGGCTTATATGCTTATTTTGAGTCAAATCATGTTTGGGCTTCAATCTATTATTAGAATTCATTTTAATAGACTTTAATTAGTATTTTATATTTTTTTGAGGCCATAATCCATGTTAAAATCAACCTAAGTCAATTAAGATAAGTTTGTTTTAGTTTTAGTTGTTTATTTTCAACTTTGAGAAGGAAACCTTAGCTAGTTAGGATTCTTTAGCTTTAAGTCACTTCCTTAACATTATAAAAAGGAGTTTTATGTACATTTTTTATAGTTTTACTTCAGATTATTTCAATTAATTTTAACCTAAGCAAAGTCTGCCTATTTTCTCATGTTCTTGAAAGAATACAATCCCACCTTATCAAAGGAGTTGATTAATCCTTTATGGTGTTCAAAAATTAAAATTTAAGTCATTTAAATAAGTTATATTTCAATCAAATCGATCATCAACTTATTCTTAGAATTTTAGGCAATTTTATTAAACATAGAGTGACTTTTATCAAAGTGAATCTTAACATTTTATTCCTTATGTTTGTTTAAAGATCATATTTAACATATTATCCCTCACTTGGAATCAAATCCACCTGTAAGATAAAGCATTAGGTTCGGATGTAGACATTAATAGGAGTAGACTCTTTGTAATTCAAGGCATCCACATACTGCTCGAATACTAATTAGGGCCAACCTTACTAGTTTTCATAGTGCTTCCAAGGGATATGTACTATTTTGGATCAACTACTATATGCAAATGTCAACACATGTAATATATACAAGCATAACATTACAATATATAATGCATGATTATGGCAAGTATGATGCTTGATCATGGAAAATATATATAATCATGTTATACATTCTAAATATAATAATTTCTACATGACATGGTAACTATGATATTCATGGCATATCATGGCATAACCTTTAACATTGCATAATCACAATAAATATGTCATGGGAATCCTAATTATGCAATTCTAAACATATCAATCGAAAGTAAATAAATAAATAGAATAAAGGTTAGAGCCATTAACACTTTAATGAACACCTCCTCCTTTGATTTTTTATTAATCAAGATTTAAGGTCATTATCTGAAAAATAAAGGAAAGGAAAGAGATATAAAAGTACTAAAAACCAATGCATATAAAACAATTTATTTTAAATAGAACAAAAATGCATGTTTAACAAAAAGATTTAAACATGATGAATTTTTGGAAATCAAGAATGTGAATTTCAAGAAAACAATTTTTATAAAAGTTATGATGAAAATCATTTAGGCATGTTAAAGCTTCTAATTTATAATATTAATTGATCATCAAATTAGGCATGAAAATATGAATTTTTTTACCTTAAATGAATTAATTCAATATTATGAACTTTTTTTTTTTTACATGTCCCAAATAATCATCATTGAATGTAGAAAAAATTAAAGAAGGGAAACAACTTAAGAAGAATAGATTTTTTGTATTTTGTTGGACCAAGAATAATTATTTATTACATGCACACATAAAATTCTATCAACATGACATAAACTTTAATTTAAAGAAAATAAGACTTTAAATAAATGTATAACTCAAAATATATTAAAAATCAAAATTTCATATTTTAAAAAGTCAAGTTAAAATGAACATTTTTTATAAAAGATGTTGAAATTAAGATTCATAAGATGGAATTTTTATTAAAAGTTGAATTAAAGTGAAAAAATTAATAAGAAGGGAAAATACTATTTATAGAAATATGTAATATAGATAGGAAAGTATAGAGATGGGAAAAACATGACAAATAATCAAAATAACCATAATATAAAGAAAAATAAAGAATAAAAAATAGAGATGAGGAAAGAAAGTACATGAGATACATTACATTAACATTAATACATACAAAAATAAAGAATTACAAGGTAAATTAACATGGACTCATAATAAACAATGGGCATGAAATTTATAAAATAAACAAAGGAATAACATAAAGATAAAGATATTAACAAATAATAATTATAAGCATGTAAAACCAATGAATAGAGAGTGGCCAGTTTTGATGATTGTCTAGACAAATTTGGCCAGAGGAATAGCCGACCAAACCAATGAACAGGGTTGGTTTTAGCCCATGGATGTTCATGTGCCAAAATTGGAATTGTGCATTGATTACACTCCAAACGAAATGTTTGATGTAAAATCAAAATATTAATGCCCCAAACCCCAAAATACAATCAAAATAAACTCAAGGAGGTGTTTTTAAAAGTGTTTAGCCTCAAAATTTATACTAAGACTCATAAAAAACAACAAATTAAATGAAGAGAATGAGATTGAAGTTAATGGACTTAAGTGACTTTTAAAGGTTATTTAGAGGTTGATTTAGAGTTATTTTTTATATGGATTTTGTGCTAGAATTTATATAGGTTTGCAAGAGTATTTGGATGGTTTTTGGGTGATTTTTAAAGATGATTTTAAAAGAGTAAGAGAAGTGGTAGAGTTTTATTTTGATTTTTCTATTTCTCTTAACTTTGTAGTAACTACTCACAAGTCTATTGGATAATCTCATAACAGTGGAGGCTTTTAAGGGTTGATTATTAATTAGTCCCCTTTTTGGGAACCTAAGAGTCACTATTTATAAACAAATAAAATAATGACAAGTGATGTAGTAAGTTATTACAGATAAATGTTTAAAGATTAAAAGGAATATGCAAATATTAAGTGACACTTGGCATAATATATTCCAAAACAAAATATTCCATACTTGGAGAATACTTTTTAGGAATTTTGTTTTATTTTAAGAGTAATATGATGTTGTGGATGTGTGTAGGACTTGCTTTAACTATAAAAGGACAAAATTTTAACTTTTTTGCCAAAAGGGACCTGTATATATACTATAACCAAAAAGATGGTTTCAGATTGAAATTTGACTTTAAGAGTTCAATTTAACCTCTAAAATGGTTAGTTAACCTAAGTTTAACTTTTTGTCCTAGGGTTTCTAAGGTTAAACCAAGGCTTACAAAAAAAAAGTCTAAAAAACACAAAAATAGACATAGACTACCTCTTTTTTAGGGTTTTAATTATTAATATAGAGGATACTACTCGTACAAATTCATTCTTCTTTTAATCATTAAAACCTCTTTCTCACCCTTTTTAGAGTTGAATGAAGGTTGGTTTAGGGTTTAGTTTAGTCTTGATAAAGGTTTAATCGGTAATCAAGTAAAGTTTGGTCTCTCAGTTATGTTTAAAATGGCATTAAAAGTGTTTGTCTTCGTCAATATCATTGAGTAGTGAGATTTTCATGTTTTTAGCATGGCCTTTGAAAATTACCCTAAAAAAATATTGTTTCTATCTTTTTAAACTTGTAAATCAAGCTTAATCATTCAAATAGAGAATTCATACATCATTATGCACTTTTGGTCGTAAAACATGAATTCACAAAAATGTATGCATAAATGATTATAGACAAACTATTCAATGTTCATATTACAAAATTAAGGCTATAAATATATATTTTATCTTTTTAAACTAGAAAATAAAAACTAAATTATTTAATACATTATTGAGCATCTCTGTACATAAAACATGAACTTGTGCAAATTTACGCATAAATGGTTATAAATATGTTATTCATGGTTCAAATTATATAACTATGGTTATAAATGCATATTCGATTATTCTAAACTAGTAGATAAAACTAAATTATTTGAATGAATTTGTGCAAAATTGTCCATCTTTATAGGCAAAATGAGAGCTTTTTTAAATTCATGTTATCCATGATTCAAATAGCATTTTCAAGGTAATGAAATATATATATATATATATATATATATATATATATATATATATATATATATATATATATATATTCTATCCTTTTAAACTAATTAATCTAACTAAATTTATTAAATAGATAATACATATAAAGGGATTAATTACATGCACCGAATTATGATTGGAAGCATGGTATGAACACGAACATGGTTAGGATCAATTTAAAAATTTTTCCTAACATGCAACCTTTGCATGAAGACAAGATTCCTAAATAGCCCAAAATCATATCCATTATAATTTACATAACTAAATGCATTCATGCTTAAAATGCACAACATTTAATAAAGATTTACAAACAATCAAAATATGTAGCAAGTCAAGAGACCTACATTTAAAAGTTTATTAACTCTTACAAACTCTAATTATTGGTAGCATGCTCGACAAGCTTTAGGATATGGTTAGTGCGAATTTATAAGCTCCTAGCTCCCAAGTGTGAAGCCTCTATTTGGAAACGCATAAGAAGCATTGAACTAACTTTAAGCCTTTGATGGAGTTCTACCCATAAGTTCCTCCTATAGTGACCCAAAAGATTGCCCAAGCTCTTATTTGTCTTAAAGGATATACGAATTGTTGCCTCTAATTAATGGATAATATTAGCTTTTTAATTGTATAACTCTTCCATAACAGAAACGCTATGGATGATGACTATATAGGCTAATGTATGAAACACAACTCTTGTATTTCACTCACACACTCATCACAGATAAATGAAAGAAGAGTAAGAAGATTCAACTCTTGAAAACTCTTTTATTTTCTCCTTTGTGTTAAATGTCTCTTGTCAAGTGTGTAATGTTATAGTATAGAGAAAATTCACTAACATAATGTATATATGAGAGACTAATTTACATGTGCAGAGATCCTCTACTCACTTAAACTTGAGTGAAATATAAGTTATCTCATGCATGTAGAGGTTGTCTACTTACTTTTTCACTTTGAGTGTAAAATAAGCAATGTCAATGATGTAGAGATTCTCCACTAACTAAAGGTAGGCCTTGCCAAGGGCCGGTTTAAGTTCGAAGCTAGCCCTAAACTGCCCCAAAACCGATTAAACTCAAAACTGAGCTTAAACTGGCCCAAAACTGGGAGAAGACCGATTCAAAAAAATTTAAACCGTGAACTAATGATTTTAGTTCTGAATCGAAAAAAAATAAATAAGCAAAAAAGGGCCCTTTTGGCTTGTTGCAACATTTCAACAATTAAAATGTAATGTGACCGTTGCAACTCGTAGGCCAACAGTCACTTATTTTTTTAATTAAAATATATATAATATAATAATTGATAAATGTCTAAATTACCCCTAATAACATTTATATTTGAGGATAATATAGTCATTTTAAGATAAAAAAATTTCCTATAATTACCTTCCCCCACTCTAAATTTTCTTCACAATTATTCACATACACTACACAATACATATATGATACACATATGTACTCTCATTCATTCTCTCTCAACTTTCATTCTCAATATTCTCTTATAATTTTATTAATCTCTCCTCACTACACTACTCTTTCTAATTACTATTATTACTCTTTAATTATTTTTATTATTATTACTCTTAGAATTCATACTAATACTAAGTATTATTATTATTATTATTATTATTATTATTATTATTATTATTATTATTATTATTATTATTATTATTATTACACTTTATTATTATTATTACTACTACTGCTGTTGCTGCTCATTTTATTATTATTATTATTATTTCCACAATTTTTTTCAAATTTTTTTTACTTTCTTTATAAATCTATTATTTTCATTAAATCAAATGGCAAGTTCAAGTAAAAGAAGTCAATTTAAGAATCAATCACAACCTTCTATTGTTGATTTAGACAATATGATGGATAATTTAAAAGAAGAATTTGCAGACACTAAAGAAAATTTGGTGGAAGAAATCGTCATTAATATTAATTCATGAGAACAAGTGCAACCCTCACAATCATTTCAATAAATTAGAGGTGGAAGTTTAGGAAGATCCAATATTTTTCAAGTGCATTTCAAGAACATTCAAAAACTGGATGACTCCTACGATGTAATTTATAACTATAGTTCAAACAATTACACATACAAAGTTAGAGGAGGGTAAGGAACATTTCGACAACATTTATCCAACAAGCATCCAAATCAAATTGGAGTGGAAAAACAACAAATGTAAATTTTTGGGTACACAGTTTCTTCTACCCCATCTCAATTATTTAAATATTTGGATGAAACTAATAAACTTGAATTATCTAAAATGATTTCTATGGAATATTTATCACTTAATTTTAGTGAGAAAGTAGGATTTGTTAATTATTGTCAAAATGCATTAAATCCATATGCAAAATGTATACCTAAAAATACTTTTAAAATACTCTTTATAAATTATATTCAAAAGAAAAAAATTGCATAATTTGTTCCGATATATAGAGTGATCATTAGCAAAAACACTCATATATGGGAATAACTTGCCATTAGATTGACAATGAGTGACAAATACAAAAAAGAATTATTGCATTTCGAGTTTTTAATGATTGGCATATCGCCGAAAATATTTTTAGAATTATTCAAAATATTTTACAAGAATATAGTTTGGTAAAAAGGAATTTCTATATCCTTTGATAATGCCACTGCAAATACTGTATATAGTTGACCTTTAAAATATTTGTCAACCAAATATTTCAGGAAAATTTTGTCATATTAGATGTGTTTTCCACATTTTAAATTTATGTGTACAATATGGTTTAAGGTCATTGGATGTATGTTTACAACCAATAAAAAAAAAGAACAATTGCATTTTTGTGGACACATCTACAAGTAATGAAAATGTAAGCAAAATGTTGTTGATAAAATAGAAAAAACCAAAAAGATTTCCAAGAGATGTTCCGACTCATTGGAATTCAATATATGAATTATTAAACGAGTCTTTTTTATATAAAAAATTATTGTGCATATTTATCAATAATAATGTTTCACAACTTAATTTATTTCCAAAAAATTAGGAAGTTTGTTAAAAAAAATTTAGATCTTTTAAAAGTTTTTAATGATGTAACATACACATTAAGTGGAGTTTATTACCCAATATCTTATTTATTATTAATTGAATGTATTAATATTGTTGGTGCTTTGCAAGAGCATGAGACTGAGTTAGTTTTAAGAGAATGAATATTATTAACGAAAAATAAATGGTTAAATTATTTTAAAATAATTACACTAATTAATCTTGTTGCATGTGTGTTTGATCCAAGAATTAAATTAGATGGTTTAACTAATTATTTAAGTATGTATTATGGATGTTTAAATATTGATGAATTTGAAATTAATATTGATAATATTATTAATAATGTTAGAAGAGTTTTAGGAGATTTATTTGATGAATTTAAAATGTAATATGGTGATGTTTCATCTTCTTCTTAACCTACATATCAAGTTCAAGGTGGTGAAAACCGATAAACTTAGTATGGGTGATCGTGTATTACTTCAACGATAGAAAAAACCCTGAGGATTAATTAGAGCTTCAGAACTTGACATTTATCTAATGACTTGATAGCAAAATAGATAAAGAATTTCCAATTCTTGAATGGTGGAGCCGACATCAAAATACATACCCAATATTGGCTAATATTACTAAACAAATTTTAGCAAGTCCAGCCTTAATAGTTGTTACTGAGCAAGCTTTTAGTGCGAAAGGGAGTATTTTTATGAGACATGCTCAACCATGACTCCCCAATCACTTGAAGTTCAAATATGTGTTAAAGATTAGACAAAAGCGATTATATGGGAACAAGAAATTAAGACGAATTTGTAGAGATGACAACAATCGGAACTGAAGGAATTTTCAGTATTAGTAGTGACTAAATTAATAAGGTAAAGGGGTATGAAATATTGTTTTCAAAAGTAAGAGAACTATGTTGGTTTTTATTCCTCTAAATCCCAAGAGAATACCTAGGCAACTTAATTTTTTGTAAGAAAATTAAGCTCAAGCCTTTTAATTTTTTATATTATTTTCATTGTTAATTTTAGTTCATTTAATATTTAAAATTTATTCACTTCAATTTTTAATTATATTAGTGTTTTTGACTTAATTTAAATTATTTTAAAAATTATTTAAATATAATTATAAAATTAAAAAAATAATAAAAAAGATTGGAACCAAAACCCAAACTCAGTTCAAAATCTGAATCGGAATTGGCCCTGAACCAACCAAGGCCTGGTTTCATAAACCATAGAGCTGGAACCAACGGGTTCTGAAACCATGCTCAGGGAAAACTAAAGGTGCATGTTTATGACACCTTTCCATGGTGTCAATCATGTAATCACATTGCATAGAAAGCATATGCTTTAGTGTCCACTATGTAAGAATGAACATCAAATGTTCTTGCTTATGTAGCACTTCTTTTAGTAAGTAGGTTTTAACTAGTTGGGCTTCTATAACTCTTAAATAGGCCCATTTTATATCAAATGCTTTTGCTCATGTAGCACTTCCTTTAGTAAGTAGGTTTTAATTAGTTGGGCTTCTTTAACTATTAAATAGGCCCATTGCTACAGCACATTTTAATTAGACATATAGACTTTATCTAATACTTAAATAAGACCCATCTCTTTAATACATATTATTATCCAAGTCCATTTATCATCCATTAAGCTACATTTATATAGTCCATCTCATAAACCATATCCAAATTATTATTGGTGATAAATATCAATTTAGTCCTTAAACTTCATATCTATCACATTTCAAACTAAGTCCAAATTAATATTTAAACATATAATTAATAGTTCTAACCCTTAAATTAGATTTCAGGATATGCTAAATACCCCCACAAGCATAAATTCAATTCAATTAATTTATTTAACTAACTAAACACTTTAATTAATAATTATCATTACTAGTGCAACTCTTATGTGTGTGGCGTACTAAGTTCAAGTTCAAATGGTAATGAAAAATAATATTAACTCTTAATATTATAGGAAATTCTTTCTAAGCTAAATGTGAAAATCCTAATTAATCATATTTAGTTCTCATAAGTCATGAGTTACCCCTAGAATATATGTCGCGACTATCCAATTGAAAATGAATGTTATCCATAAATTTATAAGAACCATAGAATATATGTAATTACCTTAGAGGGGGGGTGAATGAGGCTTTTGAGAATTTAAAGGATATTTAATAAAAATTAAGAAGGAAATAAAGGACTAAAAAATATGGACATAAGTGTTTAAGGAATTTGATTTATCAAACAAACCTATGTCTCGACCTAACTCTCCCAAGTTAGGATTTTATAACCACTTCAATCTATTCACTTAGATTGATTTTACAACTTAAATTTTGAGGCTCAATTCAAACTTTACAAATAAGAGTTTAAGATTACTCTTAAACTAAATCCTAAATGTTTTTAATAGGCTAACACTTAAACCATCTAATTGAGAATAGGTCCTTAGTCCCTTTTTTCTATCCTAAGAAAATAAATGAAGAGGAATCCTATTTCTTTCATATAAATCCTAATTCTATCACATAACCCACTCTCAAGGAGTGTTTTTTAATATTAAAGAAACAGATAAAGAGATTGAATGCATAATTGATTCTAAGAGTAAATGTTTCATTGACAAAGTGTCTAACTCTATAATGATGCTCCAACACTTGTATTTATAGCTGGAGATCATAAACTACCTATTGGAGTGCATTTAATTTATCTTCAAGCTTTATTATTCATTATTTAATGCTATTAAACTTTTTACAGGAAGAATGCTATTCACGATTGTAAAGGCATGCTCACAATCGTGACAAATGAAATTTATAGCCATTGGTATCAAAACTAACCATTAGAGACTAAGAGAGGTGATGTCATTATCTATTGACAATTGTAAAAGGGTTAGGGTCTTCAAGGCTTTAGGGACTCATAAGGCTCTTAGTTGACTGCGATGGTCATGATTACCCCTCCATCGTAACTATTGCCCATAAATAGTCCAGAGCCTTCATACCTTTAAGGAAGCTTTGGTCTCATAAGCTAAACACCATCATTATGGTCTGAATTGTCTGTCGCAATCATAAGGGGCATAGACTTCTTTGCATTTCATATACTTCTTTAGTCTTTTGTTCATAAGTCATGCTCCTAATTATAAGGGTTATTCATTTTGTATGATGACTTTTTATTTGGTCCTTATGGTTTGTTCATGTTGCATAAAGCTTTGGGATTCCATCAAGTGATATTTTTAACACTCTTTGAAAAGAGTTAAATCTACATCACTTAGCAAACATGATTAGTATAATCAAATTGTTTATTAAGTTAAAATAAAGGGATTGATCATGTACAAGTTTAACAATCTCCCTTTTTTTTACTTTCATAACTAATTTGATGAAAAATTAATGCATAAATAGTGTGTTAAGTGTGTAGCTCCCCCTTAATGTTATACTTAGTGAATTTTGCAAAATAAGAGTGTGTGCTTCCCCTCAAGGTATGCATAGGTGACTTGAATTCATTTGTATATAGGTATCAATATAATTCCTTGATCCAAAATAGGCATTAACATTCTGACTTGTACTACAAATATGTTTCAAGTATATATTTCAAGCATATGCGAAAATAAACCCATAGATGGACTTTTGACCATTGTGAAAACTACAAGCTATAAGTCACCTCCTCTATAAGTCACGACTAAATCATTAGTCCTTCTGAAGAACTTAAGGATAACCCTACTTAATGCTTTAAGCCTAGGTTAGATTAAAACTTGTTAGTCATAATAACAACACACTGAAAGTCCAACCTAATACATAATACAACATATATTAGGCTTCATATAGCCAAAGCATAAGGAACCTTAGCCATTTTCATAATTTCCTTAGATGTTTTTGGTGACTTCTCCTTGGATATGTGGATACTATACCAAAATTAACAATCCCTTTTTAGAATCAAGCAGGTTGAACCTCTTCAATACCTTTTCCAACTAAAGACTTTAAGATAAACCTATTGTTCTCTTCAATTTATCTCTATAGACTCAAATCTTAAGAATATAGGTAACCTTCCCTAAGTCTTTCATTAAAAAGGTCTTAGAAAATTATACTTTCATAAAAGTTATCATGCTAAAATCATTATTAATTAATAGAATGTCATCCATATATAAGACTAGAAAACTAAGCTAGCTCCTACTAACCTTCTTGTAAACACATGGCTCATCCTTGTTCTTAATGAAACTATAAGAATGAATAGTCACATAGAATTAGTGATTCTAACTCTTGAAACCTACTTTAGACTATAGATATATCCATTGAGCTTACACACTTTTGAGCTATCCTCATATTCAAAACCCTTGAGTTGCTCCATGAAATATCTTCATTAATATAACCATTAAGGAAGGCGATCTTGACATCCATTTGTCAAACCTCATAATCATAGTGTGTAGTTATAATAAGAAGAATCTAAACAGATTTAAGTATGGCTATCAATAAGAAAGTCTTATTATATGGCTATTGGTAAAAAGGTCTTCTTATCGTTGACCCATTACCTTTGGTGAAACTCTTTCACTACAAGCCCAGCTTTATAAGTCCTTACCTTTTTGTTTGCACCATTCTTTCTCTTATAGTCCATTTACACCTAATAGGTATTATACCTATAGGAGGATGAAGAAGGGTTTAGACTTATTTTGCATACATGGAATGTATTTCGATTCTCATTACCTCGAGCCATCTTAAAGAATCTTTATCATATAAAGCTTCTTTATACATAGTAGGATCATCAACACAAATGTTTATAGGTCAGTTAGGATATATTAATAGATTTATAACCAAACTCATAACAATATATGAGCCAATACTTAAGATATTAAGAAAGAATCAACTAATTATATAGGATAAAAAGTGTCAGCATGCTTTTAAAATAATTAAATATTACCTAATGTACCCACCAATATTATAATTGCCAAGACCAGAGAATCCATTAATTCTATATTTAGCCATTAAAAAAGAAGCATTATGGGCAATATTGGCTAAAAAAAATGAAAATGATGTGAAACATGAAGTTTATTACTTGAGTTGGAAGTTTCTCCCTTATAAAGTTAACTATAATTTAAAGGAGAAAACATGTTTAGCGATGATTTGGGTAACAAAAAATATTTACATTATTTCTAATAATATAGAGTGCAATATCAAAGCATGATCCCTTGAGATATCATTTATAGACTTTGTCACTAATAAAGAAACTAGCATGATGGTTGGTGTTGCTTATGAAGTTTGACATATACTATATAGCAAAGAAGGTAATAAAGGAAAGTGTAGTTGTAAATTTCTTAGCATAAAATCTAGTAGATGATGATTAAGAATGGGAGTAATGGTTCAGAAAGAAACTAGATCTAAGGTGAGCTCCCTATAAGGTAGTTGAAATATGTGAGCAGGGTCAAACCATCTCTCCATCAGAATATGAAGAGGTTGATAGTCATTTCTCTCTCTAATGGTGGGGAGACCATGGATAACAGGCTCAAAACTAGTATCCCTTATCTAAGTACAGACCTCCTTAAGGAGCCTCTCATACTAATTATGGGCTTTACTTGCATTCTTTACACCCTTAATAGTGTATAGATAAAACTGCAAATAAAACATTGAGTATTTTTTTTATTTCAACAAAAAAATAATAATAATAATAAAGCAATAAAACAGAGTGATAAAGATGTCGCATAAATGAAAACATGACGTCTTAGCATTGTTAAACTAATGCCTTTCTATTTAGGTGACACCTTAATACCTTAAGGTAAATAAAGTGATAAAGTGGTGCCTTAATGTTAATGCTAATGCCTTAATGCTAAGGTGCTACCTTAGCAGCCTTAAGGCAATTACTATATTAAAAAGGTAATGCCTTAGTGGCTTAAGAATGAACTCTCATTAGAGATAAATAGTCCAAAACCATAAATACACATTATTTTTCATATTTTTCAACAATTATAATAGAAATCACAAAAATATGACTAAACATGTAGTTTTTAATATAAAAATGAAAGCAAAACAACTAGCCTCGCTAGTAGTTAATGCATATAGATGAGAAAGCAAGTCCAAAGTCAATAAAAAGTTAGAACTTATTATCAACCTGAGAGAGTTGGGTGCTCAGGCATTAGGAAACACATCACTCCATGTAAGGGGTTCAATTTTAAGCCATTAAGTTATATAAAGGAAGATAGAAAAAGAAGTGTGAAGAGTTCAATTTGAAAAGTGAAGAAATAAAAGTAAATAAGAAATTTATATATTTTTTATTGAATTACCACCTTAATCCTTAGGAAAATTTTTTAATTGGTCCTTTATCTTTTGAATTTTATTTAGTTATATCTTTTAATTGGCATTATTTTTCAAAGTTATAATTTATAGTTTATAACAAAAGGCCAGAAGTGACAGACATAAGAACTGATAGAAAAATAGTAGAAAGCAGAATATGGAGGCACTCGAGTTATACCTTGAGGATGATGACACAATATTCAGAAACTCTCAAACTAAGGCCTTGAGGTTAACTGTAAAGAATTAGAAGTTGTAAAATATTTTACCTTTTAGGTTATACCTTAAGGTTAATAACACAGAACTACTGGTGATGAACCTCTTGAATTTGAACTTTAAGGATGATGATGATTAAAAGAATTATTATACCTTTTAAGTTATACCTTAAGGTACACTAAATAAGATTAATAGAGTGGATAAATAAATAAGGAGTAAAATGAAAAAGTTCAACTAATCATAGAAGTTTGTATCCTTTATCTAGATGTTAATTATTTGCTAAATTGTTTGTTGCTTTTGAAAAACTAAATTTTTTAAATTGTAAAATAATTCTCCAAAACCCAAAAGGGTAAACTATTAACACATATTTTGGCTAATCTATAATTAGAGGCCTAATAATGAAGCGACCTAGTAAACAAGGCCCAATAAGCACAAAAGCCCAACTTTATTTTCTTTGTTAGGCCAGAAGCCCATTAAACCTTTAACAGCCAATCTAAAGCACCGCCTTAATTCTAAGGTGTTGCCTTAGTCATTAAGGTGTTGCCTTAGTCATTAAGACGATGCCTAATAAGGCGACTGTTGATACCTAAATTTTAGTGGTCCTTCAAAAAATTCAATAATGAAGGATCCTATCATGAGATAGGGGAAACTTCTTTGGAAGTCTTCCTAAGCGTGCTCAAACAAAGTGAAAAACTTAAAAATACCCAAAAACGCACACTTAAGCCTTAAAACACTTAAAATGGACTAAAAAGGCCAAAAAGTGCAAAAATGGAGTTTGGGAGCCTAACGGTTAGCTCAACTCATGAGTGTGGGAGCGACCCATGCGTGTGGGTTAATAAGCCACGCCCGTGCATTGTCCAACCCATAATTTATTATGCATGGGTTAGGTGACCTATAGTCTACTATTCGTGGGTTAACTGACCCATGTGCGTGGGTCATGGACCCATAGCTATGAGTCGTTGACCTATATGCATTGGTCGAGGCCCAAAATCCATAAAAACCTAAATTTTTATAAACTTTTTGCACATTCTTCAAAAAACTCTCTTAAAGAGAGAAATTGCTACTATAGTGGGATGAATTTAGAGACTCTATCTCTCTAAAAAACCTAACCTATTGCTAGTGGAAACCTACTTTTCCCAAACACTCTCAACTAAAAATTTTATTTTTCTTAAAAATTAGATCCAAAAATCCAAACCAAGCCACATTTAAGTCAAAGCATGCTACAAGGGTAATCATCTGGTCCCTCTGAGGATCTCCTAATTATTTTTAGGCACAATACATATGGAGCCCCCTGAACTTGGCAGTTTTTTCCATTTAGACACATGTACTTACATTTTTACCATTTGAACACCTCAACTTGCCAAAAGCATAACTTATAAACCACTTTTTGCACATGTGGCACATAATGTGAATTCAATCACCTAAGAGTGCATTACTACAGTGAAGTTCACGTAAAAATGCCAATGGCTTCATTGATGCTACAAAAGAACAACACCTAGAAAAGAGTTGAACACTACATGACATCTTATAATACCACAATGTTATTTCCTATCCTGAATTAAGCTAGGTAACTTTTAACTTCTCAACTTCATAGTAGCTTAATTCTTTAGAGAATAATACACCATCAGGAGAAAGAAGTCATTAAAGACTAAGGAAGAATCATGATTGAAAAAACAATATGGATGAAAATAAGTAATAGACAAATTGTTTTACAGTAAAATAAATATGTTACTAGGCATGTTAGACTTACATATTGAAATCCCACAAGTGTGAACCAGCAGCCAGCCAAACAATATCCTCTATCGCATACAAGCAAGCAACAAAAGTAAATAATAACTCAAAGGAAGTAAAATGGAAAGAATTATGAAATAGAAATAAGAATACCAAGACTAAAATCTCTACCATCAACACAGGGCCACCAAAAGAAAAAACATCTAGCCATTGACTAACTAAGAAATCTTAGATCACAACCACTAGCAAACACAATCCCTTTAATTTCAATTATTGAGGAATCAACACCACCAGCAAACATAGAAATATATGCTTTCTTTAATCTCTTTATGTTGCCCATTGCATTACCTTTCAATATCATTTCATGAACTATTATACAATCATTCAAACCTCCTCCCACAATCTTTAAGACCTGAACATTATCCATATTAAAGTTTGTTAGGTTCTTGGGACATACTTGAAGGCATGCATCAGCAATAAGATTTCATAAAATGTCTTTTTGTCCAAATTGGTCAAATTAGCACCATCACCAATCTCCTCTTACTGAGCTTTAGCAGCTAAAACTAAAATTTTAGCAATAGGATGTTGAACCTTGAGCTCATTAACAATAGTAACATCTTATCCAAATGGTTAATAACCATCTTATTGATACCATTAAGGGTGAGAGAGGTGTGAGTGATGGTGGAGAGTTGCTTGCAGGCATCGATAATTTTGAACGACTTTGTCGAGACTAGAGAGATGTTTATGGCCTCGTTAAGACTGTTGAACCCTTCTTCTTCTTCTTCTTCTTCTTCTTCTTCTTCTTCTTCTTCTTCTTTCTTCGACGACAAAGCAAAGCAAAGTAAAGAAAATAAAAATAAAAACTAAAAGAGCAAAATGAAAATGAAAATCGATACTCTACATTTTGATTTGGTTTCATTAACAACATAAGAAGAATAGATTATCATTTCAAAAAAATGAGTTCTAATTTTAATGATTTGTGAGTAATGAGCAAATTAGGGTTACATTGGGAAATTCATCATTTTTTTATATTTTACTTTTTTTTTCATACATGTCATGCTTACATGGTAGCCTGTCTAACTAGTGTAAAACACATACCTCTTTTATTTACTTATTGGGTGGAGAGCGGCTTATAAGTTATGTTTTTGGTAAGTTGAGGTGTTCAAATGGTAAAAATGTAAATACATGTCTCTAAATGGAAAATCATGCCAAGTTCAGGGGGCTCCATATGGATTTTTCCTTATTTTTAATTAAAAATTTGCATAATATATCATTTTCTTCTTCTACGCTTTTCTTGCATTTCTTTTTTCATTTCATTTTATCATATTTTTATTATTTATTATCTAGAGGTGAAGTTGTGATTTTGTGGTGATTTTGAAGTTTGGATATAAAATATGTAGAAGAAGTGGGTAGCTCAAGTAATTCCGAGAGTGTTTGTATTCATTTTTGCATTTTTCACCATTTTTGCATCATTATTTCTTTTACGTAAAAATGGGTATTTTTGTGGTAAAGCTAGCATCATCACCATCATTTTTATTAATTTTGCTACTTTCTTTATTTTATTTTATTTTATTTTTTAAATTTATTATTTTTTATCATAAAGTTCACATTTTTATGGTAAAAATAACATTTTTATCATTTTTATTATTTTATTTGCTTTTTTTGGTAAATTTGTTATTTTTATCATAAAGTTCACGTTTTTATGGTAAAAATAGCATTTTTATCAATTTTATTATTTTATTTGTATTTTGATTATTTTTAATATCTTTTTTGATAAATTTATTATTTTTATCATAAAATTCATATTTTTATGGTGAAAATAGCATTTTTATCACTTTTATTATATTTTATTGTATTTTTATCATTTTTATTAGTTTTATCGCATTTTCATTACTTTTGTCATTTTTATTATCTTTATATATATATATATATATATATATATATATATATATATATATATATATATATATATATATATATATATAATTTACGATTTTATCATAAAATTCATATTTTTATGGTAAAAATAGCATTTTATCATTTTTTTTATTTTTATTGTTTTTATTGCATTTTTTTCACTTTTATTTTCTTTTTTGATAAACATACTATTTTTATCATAAAATTCACATCTTTATGGTAAAAATAGCATTTTTATTATTTTAATTATTTTATTTGCACTTTTATTATTTTTTATTTTTATTGTTCTTTTTGATAAATTTATTATTTTTATCATAAAGTTCACATTTTTATGGTGAAAATAGTATTTTTATCATTTTTTATTATCTCATTACATGTTATTTCTATTATTTTTGTTTCCTTTCTTGATAAATTTATTATTTTTATCATAAAGTTTACATTTATATGGTAAAAATAATATTTTTATTTATCATTTCTATTATTTTATTTGCACTTTTATTATTTTTTATATTTTTGATAAAATTGTCATGTTTATCATAAAGATCATATTTCTATGGTAAAAATTGCATTTTTATCATTTTCACCATTTTTTGTTGTTTTTTCTTATTTATTTATTTATCATTTTGTCATTTTTATTATCTTTGCTATTTCTTATTTATCCTTCTTTATTTTAATTTCCTTGCATTTTATTATTATTGAATTTTCATTTCTATATCAAAAATTGCATCTTTATTATTTTAATTCCCTTATATTTTTCTTTATCATAAAATTATATTTTCCTAATAAAAGTGGTAACTTTACACCAAAATATCTAAATTTTAAAACCTTACATCATGCATTTTCTTTAGCATTCTTATTTGTTCATTTGTTTAATTACTTTTGATACTTTAATTGCTTTTCTTTTTTCTCTTATCATGAATGAATGAAATATAGAAAATTGTCTTATTTGAGGTGTGTCCTTGCATGTGTGTGAAAACTAACCTTTGTTTTGCAAGTTTATTGGAATATGAAATTTTATTTTATTTTCCATTTTGATGTAATTAATAGAATAGGAAATTTTTAAGGCAATGTAATCGTTAATCTTGATTCCCCCTTTTATTTTCTATTTTGGATGTATTTATTATAATAGGTTTTTTCCATAGGATTGTAATCCTTAATTCCTTTCCCTGTTTCTTTTTATTTATTTCACTTGTTTGTGTGTTTATTTTGATTTATTATTTCTTGCATGATCGCGTTCTACTTGCTGTTTGCTACTTGTTTGCATTATCACTTGCTTAATTAATGTGATTGGTAAATATTTATTTATTTGCTTATTTTATGACGTATGCATGCCAAATTCAATTACATGCCAAATTCAATTATCCTACGTTCCAATTTCCATTTTTATTGACTAATAATCAAATGTGGTAAATGCATCATAAAACCAAAACTAAGGTGAAGGAATGAGTAATTCAACAATGTATAATAAGAAACAGGATAAGTAACTCCTACTTGCTGAATCCGGAATCTCTAGTTAGGAAAGTGAGTTCTTAATTCACTTTCTCCCAATGAAAATCGAATGGCGACTCCAATCTACAATGACTATTCAGGCAGACCCTCCCATATCAATAACATCAGGTAAATAGTCACCTTAACTTGTGTGCCTTGACATCACATTGATATTGTCCTGATATCGACTCTTGAAACACAAAGTTAGATCCAACACAGTGCGCACCCACTAAAAGTGCGTATAATGACACCTTAGTAATATGGATCTATTTTTTTAAAAAAATGTATGTTGCTTGTATCTCATAACAATTGGCATAACTTCCAAAATAATAAAAATTACCACCAACAAAGGGAGAAGAAAAGGGGAACCACCTGGAGAATAATAGGGGTGGTTAGTTTTTAAAGTGGGGGAAAATTTTAAAAAGAAGAAAATCAAGAAAGAAGGAGACAAAAACATTAAAAAAATAAGCAAAAAGGGAAGAAAAACTAAAAAATTAGAGAGCCAAACTTTTAAGGAAAAAGAGAAAAAGAAAAAAAGGGGCACAGTTGTGATCCTATTAGGAGTGAAGTAAAGGAATTGAAGCTAAAAGGAGGGATGTGGTCTAAAGGCCTATAAGTTAATAAAGAAGAGAAAAGCTTAAGCTTTGGTATTTGCTAAGTTCCTGTTGTAGCCATGGAGAAATTTGATTTTTAGGGCTAAAGACATAGAGCTAGATTATGCATTCATATAGTAAATTCCTTTGCTTTGAATTGTTTGTGGTAGAAAATTTGACATTTTTTCAATTTGATGATTGATAAAACATAGTTAATTGATACGAACCTTACCTATAATAGAGATAGAACGCGCATCCAACTTTGAAATCTTTAACTGATACGAACCCTACCTATAATAAAGATAGAACGTGCATCCAACTTTGAAATCTTGCCTAAGATCGTCAAGATGAGGTTATGAAGATGGAGCTAAACCCCTTGCTTATTAATTTAAAGCAAGATACTTAGTTATTATAAGATGAAAAATCACACAATTCTAAGTTTAATCTAACCTAGCAATTGTAATGAAAGGTAGAAGTGAAACAATTCAAGTAAACTTGCAAAGTTTCAAAAGAACAAAGTTTAAGGAAAAACCTCACTTTTAATATTTCAATGCTTCAATTCGTATGTCATAGGGTTAGCCCTTATATAGGCATGTAAACAACCTAATCCTTAAAGGAAAAGGTTCTATTCCTTATTCCCAAAGATACCTATATAGAAAAATCCTTAATTAAGGAAATTTCCTTTAAAATAGGACAACTAATGACAACTCATCTTTGAAAAGTCAAAATTGACAACTCATTACAATTCATGACAACTAAGCAAAATGACAACTCATGACAATTAAGCATTGAAGCATGTCATGTCACATGCCATGTCATATGTTGACCATTGACCCTCGACTTTGACTTGTTGACTATTTGACTTTGACTTTGACTAGTTGACTATAACTTGGAATATTCTTGAATCTTCTCACATCTTCTAGAATCTTCTTGAATCTTCCTTATTGACTCCAAAATAGAAAAATAAATCAAAATTCGTCTAATCAAGCTAATTAATTTCAAAATAGGAAATTAAGCTAATTAGCTTGAATTCTTCATATTCAGCTCCATTCTTGCACTTTTAATCCCTTTTAGGGTTCATATTATAAGCTATCTAGCTTGAATTCTTCACCATTCAGCCTCATGCTTATACTCGAGGTTGAATCCACCATTTTGCTCATAATGTAAAGAATGAACGAATTTAATGCTTGTTTGAACTACTTTGTTCTTAATCTTATCATTCCCTCCCTCTTAAAGATGATACATCCTCAAACTATAATCATATTCTAAATTTGATAATGCATAAATCCTCTTGGGTCAAATACAAACTTCTTAGTTGAAAATTTCTCCTTTAAAGTAATAACCCACACAAGTAGCTTCAACATAGCTTGAACTTGATTGAACAGTTGGAATATTGAACTCTCATCCAAGAACTTGTAAGGATTGTATACTCATTACTTCCTTCTAAACTTGAAACATGAATATCTCATGTTCTTCTTGCTATGAGCAAAGACTTCATTTTTCTCCCTTTGCTCATTCAACTCATTTTTAACACTTAGCTCACTTTTTGCTTTTCTTTCAATTGCATGGGTTTCCTTCCCCAAAGTTTTCCCAAATTAAAATGGAAAGTCTTCACTTTATTTATTAATGCACAAGTCTTCAACAGTTGTCTTTAGTGCTAAAGTTTTAACTTAGTGCTCTTCCTCCCTACTCTTCTCTTTAACTTATTGATTAACCAATTCAATAACTTCAAAACCTTCATTTTCCTCAAATTCACACTCTATTTTGATCTCCTCATATACAATATTTTATTTTTCATACTTCTTTTTATGATTAATTATCTTTTCCACTTCATTAATTTGATCATGTATTTTAACACATAATTGACTTTTATGTCTTTTTTCACGATTACTCAATGTTATTTCAATATTAGCACCACTCTCATTATCACTCTCATGACTCAAACTCTCTAAAAGTGAAAAAAATCATAATCATACTTTCAAGTTCTCTCTTTTAAGATGTCGTTCTCTCTTTAAAATAAGTGTAATTACATCCATCAAAGACAGAGAAGGTTGCAATTGTACTTCTAACTCCATATCTTGGCAAATTTCACTTTTAAGCTTGCTTATAAAACTTGCAATTTTCTACCTTTTAGAGTCACCTACATCATTTATAATTATAAATTGCTTAAACTTTTTAACATAATCATCAACACATAATTCATCACCTTGTTTAAGCCTTTGTAATTTAAGATATAATTCATCCCTAACATCATGAGGAATAAAATGTCTACTCATTAACCTTTTCATTAATTCTAAATTTTTAATCTCACTATTCCTATTCTCTCTCCATAATGTCATCAAATCTTCCTACCATATAGTAACACAACCTAAAAACTTACTAAAAGCAAGTTTGCACTTTTGAAAATCACTTATTTCAAGAGAATCAAATATCTCCTCCATTTGTTGTACACATTTCAAGTAAACATAATGATCATTCCTATCAAGAAAATAAGGCATGTCCATACTGAAAATCAAGTTTAGAAAAGATATAGAAAAGAAATCCTTACAAAACAATCCTTATGTGTTTACACTCAAATATGTGAATACACTTGTGTTTCACTTTTTTTTTCTATCTATGAAGAAGAAGAAAAAGAAGAGATAATCCATAAAAATTAAAGGATAGTTAACCAAATCTTGAAGTTTAGCTATAATACCAAATTGATACAAACCCTACATACCAAACTGATATAAACCTTACCTATAATAAAGATAAAATGCACATCCAACTTTGAAATCTTAGCCTAAGATCATTAAGAAAAAGTTGTGTTGATGGAACTAAACCTATTGCTTATTAAATTAAAGCAGGATACTTAGTTATTAAAAGATAAACAATCACACAATTTTAAGTTTAATTTAACCTAACAATTGTAATGAAAGGTGGAAGTGAAACAATTCAAGTAAACTTACAAAGTTTCAAAAGATTAAAGTTAAGTAAAGAGATTAAAGTTAAGTAAAAACCTTACTTAATTGATCAAATTTCACCATTAAATTTTTTTTCACATAGTTCAAGCCCTTCTATAGGCATGTAAACATCCTAATCCTTGAAGGAAAATGTTTTCTTACTCATTACTAAAGACTCCTATAAAGGAAAATCCTTAACTAAATAGGATTCCTTCAAAAATATGATAACTCATCATTGAAAAGTCAAATTGATAACTCATGATAACTAAGTAAAATGACAACTAATGACAAGTAAGCAAACAACTCATAACAACTAAGCAGTGAAGCATGTCATGTTACATGTCATATAGGATGTTGACCCTTAACTTGTTAACTCTTTAACTTTAACTTGGAATATCTTTAAGTCTTCTAGTTACTTCTTGAATCTTCCTTATTGACTCTAAAATAGAAAAATAACTTAAAATTCATCCATATTAAGCTAATTAATTTTGAAATATCAAATTAGGTTATCTAGCTTGAATTCTTCACTATTCACCTTCATGCTTGGATTCGAGGTCAAATTCACAATTTTACTCATAATGTAAAGAACAAACGAATTCAATATTTGTTTAAACTACTTTGTCCTTGATCTTGTCATATTTGATTTTAAGTTTTTTAAAATGTTGGTTTAAAATGAATTTAAGTTATATATTGGTCATCTAATTTTATTATAAACATGTTGATTGAAATAAAATTTTGATTTTTTGTCAACTCATATTATTTAGTTTTGATTGTTTTATGTTTTTTTATGAATTGATTTGATTTATGTTATGCACTTAATTCATTTAGCTCTATTTGCATTATTGTTATATTTTTATATTATTTTGTAGACTAACTTTATGTTTATGTTGTAGGTTATTTCATATTTCTTTAGTTTTGGAGGACTAATTTTTTAGAGTTCGATTTCAAGATGTCAAATAAATAGTAGCAATTTGGCTACTAATGGTTAGCACACTTAGTTTAGTTGTGTTCTTTGTTATTTTATTTTATTGTGTGCTAAAAGATTGTAATTTTTTCTCTTCCCTCCATTTCTTTACATACACATTTTATTTTTATTTAATTATTTGTTATCATGAATGGATGTATATAATTTGTGATGAATGTTGTAAATCATATCAAAATTGCATGAAAATGAAATTAATTGCAAACTTGGAGCTAATTGTAAAATTTGAAAATTGTTTGGAGGCAATTGTAATTTTGCATGTAAATAAGGAAATAATTTAATAATTAAAAATAATAAAACACGGAACATAAATGAGGGCATATCATAAGGTGGAGTTGGCATTTGAAAAGCTTATATCCAGTTTTCGGACCTAGTATATGAGAACGACTGTTGGGCCTCTCTATGAGATTCAATTACTATAAAAGTTCATCCCGAATTTCGCTAGGTGGCGACTACTATTTTCCATCTAGGTTTCGTAGCCCAACTTGTACTTCTTAATGAGCCTCAAACCCATACAGCCCTGAGTCGCCAAACACTTAGTTACATATTGAATCTCGCCGCCTATAATTATATGTATTTTTTATAAAATACATATCAATTTTATTTATTTATTTGAATAACTTTTCATTTGTTAACCATTGAAATTAAAATTTTATTTGACTTATAAAATTTAATTGTAAGAATTTTTTAAAATACGATCCAATATGATCTTTTTTTAAAAAAATGTTTATATTAGGACAAAAATTTTAAGATTCAACATTAATTTTGGGATATAATTGAGGATTGAATTTGACTCTTTAGTCCTTATTTAATTATATACAAATTCGAACAGTCAGAGTAATAATAATTTTTATATTTTTATTTAAAAATAAAAAAATTTGAAAAAAAAAATAAAAAAAAAAAAAGTTTACTAGGGGCTGAGGAGTGGAACAACCACTCACTTGTATTGGTAAAAAAAAAGAAAACCACTAGCTTATGCGTCTAGCACCGAACAAAGTGGAGCAAAAAGAAGCACTGATGATGTGTCATGCAGAAAGAAGTGTATAAATCTTGGTTATCCCCTGACTCAAGTGGTGTCGCTGCTCACTCGCTAAACACGAGACACAAAGTGCAGATGTCCTTAACATCATCGTCAACTAACGCTTTTCTCTTGGTTTCCTCTAATGGCAGTTGCTCCCCTAGACATGGTTTTGGATTCACGGGTATTCCGAAATTCCCTTCTTATTCTCCTCTTCTCAATTCTAACGCAAAAAGGTCTCCTGTTATAAGGTACCCTCCTCCATTTTTTTTTTCTTTTGGTTTTCAGTCACACACACATACAGAGAGAAACTTATACGTTAAAACCAGCATTCTTAAGACCAACGAGTGGGCGGAAAAAGGGCTTCTTTTTCCTAGTTTTCTGTAAGGTCTACGAGTCATCACAGAAAGCTGTTGTATTAAAGCACTAATACTGATGGATCTATGATTAAACAAATTTGTTCAGAAAACAAAAAACAAATCAAGAGCTTCGAGCCAGTAGACTGAGAAGATTGTAGAAAGTGAAAAAGGAGGCTTATAAAAAAGGAATTCAACATACAAATACCAAAAACAAGGAGCCTCTTTTTTTTGTGTTTGTTGTGCATCGTAAATTGAAAAATTAGTTGAATTTGAAAACTCACTCATCGAGTTTTTTTTTTGTCGTTGATAGAAACATTACCCTTTTGTGGAATGTGCTAAAAATGTAAAATTTACACAAAATAAGTTGGCAAAAGAAAAAAATCCACAAAGTTTAACAATTTGCTCAGGTCTGAATTCAACCAATCACTCCTTTTGGACTGATTTCATTTCTTCCAAAACGCTTTTTCTTTTTTTCTTTTGGCTTGAGTTGAAAGAATTTAGCCCCAGCAATACGCCTGTATTAATTTTGAGACTTCTACGCTCACCGCATGAAAAGCCGTTATTTCAACCATAAAAGTAAAACTTTTTTGTATCAACACTAACTAGCACCTTATGGTCTTCATAGATAACATTGGTATTCAAAATTTTGGCTTGTCTTTGCCAATTCATTTTAGATTGTGTTTCTTTTTGGATCTAAATTTTATTATGACATCAATATGACTTCGATAAATTTTGTGTTTCATTGCAATATTAGATGCCAATCGAAAATTACTCATGAGCCAAGAACAAAGACCCTTCTAGACAATGCAAGCAACCTGCTTACCAATTTCTTAAGTGGAGGAAGTTTAGGCTCTATGCCTATAGCAGAAGGTGCTGTATCTGATCTGTTTGATCGTCCCCTGTTCTTCTCATTATATGATTGGTTCTTAGAGGTACTTGGTTACTTTTCCTTTTTCCATATCTGTCAGTGGATGATTCTTCTGAATTCTGAATTGCTCTTTAATCCCTCACCTGGTTAAATGGTGGTCTACACAGCTATTATTTTCATAAATTTTTATATGAATGATGCTTCAGTACCCCCGCTTCTCTTGGCAATAGTATTCCATCTTAATTGACTGGCCACTCTACTAGATTTCTTTGATTTTTTGACACAATCAATGAAGTGAAATAATATTGTTCCCTATTTAAGTCTCTTGAAAAATATCATTATGTCTCTTTGGTATTTGTTCTTGATAAATATGGTAAATGATCAAGTTCATTCTGTTTAACGTGGCAGCATGGATCGGTGTATAAACTTGCTTTTGGACCAAAAGCGTTTGTTGTTGTGTCAGACCCTATTATTGCAAGGCATGTGCTTCGAGAAAATGCATTTTCTTATGACAAGGTACTATCTTGCATTTGTTCACTGACTCTGTTGCTTCTCTGTCCTGATCAAAATTTTTCTTATTGCATTACCTTACTGAAGGTAGTAGTCAATGTTTCATGCATGTGGAATGTCTGATATGGTATATTTTTATGTAAGTTTATGCACTAATGACCAAGAGCTTTGGGATACTTCTACCTTTTACCTCTAACATCTTTTGTTAGGAAGAAACAAATACTAGCTTAACTAACATACAACCCATTACAAAAAGAAGAAAGTTCTTCTTCAAGATCTTATAAATGTTCTATAAAATCATTGTTGGCCCCTTGAGCTATGTCACTGAATTAGCTTAAATGTTTGATAATTTTGCAACTTAAAGAAATCCATTCTAAATCATGTTTAAGCACTGCATTGTACATCATTTCTCTTTTACCAAAATTGTTGCATTTTCATAGGGAATCCTTGCTGATATCCTAGAACCAATAATGGGAAAAGGGCTTATACCTGCTGACCTAGATACATGGAGGCAGAGGAAGAGAGGTGATGAATTTATTATTATCTTGCTTGGGCGTTTTACATAGCTTATGAGATGACAAAGATAAAGGTATTTGTAATATTTGTTTGAAAGCCCCGTGGAAACAGCTAGCTTGCCATTTATCCTTAATTTTTGAATTAAATGAACATACGGCAGTTTTTTGTTTGTATTATTGGACAGTGATGAATTAGGATATAGTAGCATGTCTAGAATTCTACAATAACAATTCTGTTTTTTTGGAAATTTTATCAACTCTTCTTAAACTTTAGTATTACTTGTCATGCCTATGCAGCTAATCTAGCACTACTTCATATGCTATGGACCACCTTCTTTGGATGATGTTACATGGTATTTGTGGAGACCCTTTATTCTAATGTTTTTCCCAAACAAAGAATTCATTAGACCCATTTTGTGCTTCAACACTTCCTTTTTCCAATCATTGTGATTTCTCATATGGCTTTGTAACTATATGCATTGTCTTCTCTGTTTATAATGGTTATAGCAAGATGTAAGGTTATTAACTCTTCGTTTCCAAGTTTTGGAGCTAATCTAAATATCGTTTCAAACATTTAATTTGTTATGTGGAACTCCTTAAATATTAATTGGGTTTATGTAGAATACCCTTAAAACCAATTACTGGTAGATGCATCACTAAAGTGTTGACATGTCACATGTGGGCAGTTATGTGGAGGTTTTTTTTTTTAATGAGAAAAAACAAGGCCACATTGCTACTAAACGCCCTTCCTCTCCTTAGTGAGATTTTCACTAATTCTCTTTCCTCAAGTAAATTGCATCATAGATTACCAAAGTTTTACACTAAATTTCATTTTGGTTTTATAACTTTAATTTGTATCTTTTTTGTTACAAAACATTAATTTTGATCACATACAGAAATCACTCAAAATAATTTTGGCTAATTTAGATGATGTGGCACTATGAAGTTGTCATATTATAGTTTAACTCAATAAAAATTATCATGTCACATTAACATGTCAGCTTTTTCATGAGACTATTGGTCATAGTTTTATAAGGTTGAGTGTACAAAATAAAAAAGTATAGTAAAATTATGGTCAACAATCTTATGCAAAAGGTGGTGTGACAGTATTACATGACAATTTTTGTTGAGTTGGACTGTTTTGTGTTAATTCTAGTATGTCACGTCATCTAAATTAGCTGAAATTATTTTAGGTGACTTTTTTGTGTAATTAAAATCAATGTTTTGTAACAAAAAAGATACAAATTAAACTTATGGTACCAAAATGAAATTTAGTATAACGTTTGGTAACCATCTGTGCAATTAACCCCTCTTTCCTCTCTGGCTGAAGATTACAATACGAAATCCATGAATTTTAACCAAGAAAATCTTGTATTTTTAACAACTATTTCAGCTTCATTTGAATGGAGCCAACATTGTTGCAGTTGAGCAACTTGCTCCTTCTGCCATCACCACCGTTGTGGCTACCTCTTTCACATAGAGAAAATATTTCCTTGATCCTAGCTCCATTAACTTCTCTTTGTCTAAATCGGTAAACAAACAAAACTAGATGTAGGCGATATCAACACTTGAACATCACCAACACAATGACGGAAAGAATGGCAACACCTGAACGACATTAAACGCTATGTCGTATTACAAGGGCTTAATAGAATAAAGTCAGCAAGTTCAGGAGCTTAAAAATATGTTTTTCTAAAAACGGAAATTGCCATGTGTGATGCCACACAATATGCCATGTCAACACTTTGGTGATAATTTCATTGGAATTTGACATGTGACTCCAATTAATGATTAGGGAGTTTCATGTAACAAATTAAATATTTTGGATGATAGTGGGATTAGGCTCAAACCTTAAGGTCGATGGATGTTGATAGTCTGTTTAGTTTGTCTGCATGTAAGAAGACATTAAAATTATAAGTTCTTGGATTTTCTTGTTGTTTGCACAGTAATTGCTCCAGGGTTTCATGCCTCATATTTGGAAGCTATGGTCAAGATATTTAGTGATTGTTCCGAAAGATCAGTATTGAAATTTGAGCAACTTTTAGAAGGGAAGCATTCTGGTGGCAGGGACACAATTGAATTGGATATGGAAGCAGAGTTTTCAAGTTTAGCACTGGATATCATTGGGCTAGGGGTCTTCAACTATGACTTTGGTTCTGTTACTGAAGAATCACCTGTGATTAAGGTCTGATATCAGTTCTGTCATGATATTGCATTCATTTTGCTGCATATTAAGTTAGCACGTTTTTCATTTCACCCTTGTGTTATTTTTAGTATGTATTTGTAGTGCAAAAGATATTTTTAGCAGTTTGATTTTGCTAATGATCACTAAAATTATCATTGAACTTTAACATGGTCACTAAACTTCAACTTTTATTAGCAAGATTACTTAATTTCGAATTTTGATTGCCTATTAATAAGATCATTACTTAATTTCGAATTTTGATTGCCTATTAATAAGATCATTATTGCTAAATTTTGAAAGTAGTTCAATTGAATTTTGACATTATAGCTGAGAGTGTTCACAATGAAAAGGTAATTGTTTAACTTAGTCTTAATATAAAAAACTGGCTTAGTCTCTCTATTAATATTTCATAAACCAATTTTATTAAAAAAATTATGAAGTTGAAGGATTTTGCAAATGCTAATGAAATTTTAGTTACTGTTGCAACAGCAGTGGGTCTAATAATTGTGGATGATCCTAAGTGTACTCCTGGATGCTATTCAAAATTATAATTGAAATTTCCGTTTCTATTTTTACAGGACAATTGTTTGTGTAGTTATTTGAATTAACCAATTTTAAGGTATGCCAGAGTATTGTTTCTATAGAAACTAGTGAGACAACAGTTATTTTAGACCTAAAATTTTCATTGTCAACGGAATCTGATAATAACTAATGACTTGAAATTTAGATTGTACTTTGACGAAATGTTGATTTTTCGATATACTGTCAACGCTTTTCTTTGGCTTTAAATCATGATGCAGACTATATTTTGAAGAAACATATATTTGTTGAATATATTTATTGAATGTGTCAGACTGAATTGATACATAAGAAAAGCATGTGTAAAGACTTATTTGTTGAGCATTGTTACAAACATTTGTGCCACTTTTGCCTCCTGTTTGTTTTCAGAAAACTATGAAGCACAGACATGGACATGATATGCAACAGATATTTTATCGACTATTCTTAAGAAATTAGGACACAACATGTGAAGGACAGATTAAATAGAAAAGTATATATTTAGTACATTTAAAGCAGCAAGAAATATAATTATTCAAACACAATAATGAATGCATAAAAGGCTAATATGTTTTACATAAAGGTAATTCCGTTATTTAATGATTTTTTTTATATTGCTAGTGAACTTAAATTTTATATATATCTATTTTAATTTCTTAAATTCGTATCATTATAAGGTATAATTAATTATTTTATTATTTAATTAAGAAAATTAATTCTGAAGTTAATTGTTGAATTGTTCATACATTTAGTGGATTCCTGATACATAAAGATTTGTGCTGGACACATGTCGAACAAGTGTTAATGCTGGATACTCTATCCTTTTTGAAGTGCTTGATGCTTCATAGAAAAAAAAAATTGTATGTGGAAACTATTTTTTCCTTGAAAAGAGTGTTTATTTATTATTTAATATTAATTAAAATGACATGAATTATTATGTATAGTTTTTTCTTTTTAAATAAAATTATTCTATAAGTTTTTAAATTGTCTTATTTTCTTAAAAAATTAAAATGAAAAAAATGGCCGACTTTAGTCTGTAAGAGATCAAAAGTGGGCCCTGGAAAATGACTTCCCAATCTAAAAAGGGAAAGTCCTTTTCCCCAAAAAGGGAGTATTTTTTAATTTATATGAAAAATATTTTCGATGGGAAAATGAGAGGAAATATTTAAGTAATAGCGATGAGATTTCCCACTATCATAATCAAAATGACTAGGATTTTTGGAAGATGATGTCATTCTCAAATTTCGAAGATAGATATTCTTGACCAGTTAAATTAATTTAATGAGCTAAATGAATTTGCATCATGAACTTTGTATTGCGTACATCCCTTAGATGAGGCTATACCATAGTAGAAATCATATTCTATAAAAAAAAATTTTGAAAAACAAACGGAGCTGTAATAAAATCAAGCTTAAAATCTTTTGTGACTATTTATTTCAAATATCCTAGCAATAAATAAATCTTATTAAATTTCCATATACTTTTGTGAAGTTGATGTATAAATTGCTCTTCATTGGTAGGGATTATCTCATTTTGCTTTTATTGTTTTGGACATTAATATGATGGTACACTGGACTCATATATTCAATCCCTTTACTAATTTTGATGGGTCCAAATTTCTATATGACAAAATATAGAAAGGTTCCAGTATTATTTTAAAAGTGCTTCCTTGTATGTAGAAATAAATGTCTACAGTTTGCATGTTATGTCCCGAAATATAATCTACTTTTACATCTTGAGGGGCTATATCAATGTCGGTATTTTAGACCACAGATCAAAGTCTAGTGACACAGGCTACTAATATTTTTCTGTTTTACTTGAGCATTGACCGAAAGTTGTTACACTACTGTTTTTCACACATGAAAATATCAATTTTCTCATTTATGTAATCTACATCAAATGTTGAAATTGAATTGTTGGTTTCTGAGAAATATTTACAGGCGGTATATGGTACGCTTTTTGAAGCAGAGCATAGATCCACTTTCTATGTCCCATATTGGAAAATACCTTTGGCAAGGTGGATAGTACCAAGACAACGGAAGTTCCAAAATGACCTTAAAATTATCAATGATTGTCTTGATGGACTGATCAGAAATGCAAAAGAGACCAGAGAGGTGAGAACAATGCTCAACCTGCATGATTAGAGAAGGTTGCTTATCATCTTAGACCAAATAATCAATGTTGCAAAATTACCTGGAGATAGTTGTTTTTACAACTATTTTCTTTCTCATCTGCTTCTACTACTGTCTTACCATTTTTTCAATGCAAGTAATATGTTTTCAAAATGTATTTTCAATTTTTTTTTCCACCATTAAAATATGATCCTTAAGATAATGTTAATATGTTATCATAAACCAATCATTATTTACAAGGGTGTTCATAATTTTGCAGTTGATTTTTCTGGTATGTAATATTTTGTTCATTATTTTGATACTGTAGATACTGAAAAAATGAGAAGAATCATTCAATGATGACATGAGATGGATTGCATAATGTTGTGTACATTCTTGCTATTAATTCAGATAATATAGGGTCAGATTTAGATCTCTGTAATAATTACTGAGGAGCAACAAAATGCAAATGCATACTCAAAGAACCTCAGAGGGAATGAAATACAATGAAAACTATTTCATCAAAATCATAGCCAGCATAATAAATTATATGATGTACATTTGGCTTTTAGGTAGGTCTCTTACTAATGCTAAATCTAATGAAATAAATTGATTTTTAAGAAAAATAAAAGCTGCAGTAAGAACTTAGAGAAGAGGCTTCACCAGAGGGAAGAAAGAAACTGAGTTTCTGAAAATCTTTCAAAGGGTTGGGATGAGAAAATTCAGAAGATATATGACCAAAAGGGAAAACTGAACGAAATATTCCAACCATTTACTATGTATAAAAGTTCTTTTTATGTGATTATTGTGGATCTTGTAAATATATCATTGCATTATTTTTTATGGGTGCAAAAAGATTAGCATACCTTAGGGCATAAGTTTAGATGTTGATGCTGGTTAAACTCTTTGACAGGAAACAGATGTTGAGAAGCTGCAGCAGAGGGACTATTCAAATCTCAAGGTGGGCATGTATTTTCTCGAAAATAATGTGCATAATTAAACTAAACATGATGACACAAAAACACATTGTAAGGTATTTAGAAGGCCTGCGGAGGCCAACTTTAATGCAAAAGTTTTTGATTTAGCACATGTCCAATGTTGAGAAGCTGCATCAGAGGGACTATTCAAATCTCAAGGTGGGCATGTATTTTCTCGAAAATAATGTGCATAATTAAACTAAACATGATGACATAAAAACACATTGTAAGGTATTTAGAAGGCCTGCGGAGGCCAACTTTAATGCAAAAGTTTTTGATTTAGCACATGTCCAATGATGAGAAGCTTAGTTGGGAACTTGAATAGGTGTTAGTAATGAATTTAAAGTCATGTTTTCATGTTTTTTTACTTAAGATATTGTGAAGATTTTGTTTCCAAAAATAAGAGATACTTGTGAAATGCCTAAAAATGATTGGGCTAGATGTCATGCCGGGTCTTGTTTTTAATCCTTGATTTTTCTGAATCACACCTTACATCCTCGCTATATTAGGAAATTCTGAACTAGTTCTCTGTAGGACTTCAAATTCTTAGGGTTTACAGTTCATTCAGAAATATTAATTCTCTTTTGGAATTTTAAATTCAATTTTAAATAAGTTTTTATCCCACTGATGGATATGATCTTCTCCATGAATGTACTTGTGCAAGTCAATCTGTTTTAATTTCAATTTTGTATTTAGCCACAATTTAACACATTACGAAATTTTTGAAGTCTAGCACTATAATTATAACTACTGCAGGATGCCAGCCTTTTGCGATTTCTTGTTGATATGCGAGGAGCTGATGTTGATGACCGTCAGGTAATGTCCTGTTCCTCTGCATTATTGCTTAGACATATAGGTCCTTTTGTTATTAACTTATTATTTTTTTCTCATCTTGCCACAAATTTGACTTGATCAGTCATGACTCATGAGCAAAGCCTCATTGGGTGATATCAGTTCTTGGGTTGAGAGTACCTTGTGTTCAATTGCAACCACATTTGGCATGTGATAACAAAAACCCTGAATCTGACCCAAACCAATTTCTACTGCTTTACTGGTGATTTATTTCTTATACTTTATTTTAACAGCTAAGAGATGACCTGATGACAATGCTTATTGCTGGCCATGAAACAACAGCCGCTGTTCTAACTTGGGCTGTCTTCCTTCTTGCTCAGGTATATGATTCTTTATAACAAAATTTGAATTTAGTCTTGTCAATATCAATGTTAAAGTAATGTGAAATTTTTTATATTTTATTTGATCAGTAAGTTCTCTCTACTGCAATGTGTTGGTATCCTTATGATGTATATTAATTTCAAAAATTTCAGAATCATTCAAAAATGAGAAAGGCTCAAGCAGAGATTGACATGGTGTTAGGTAAAGGGAGGCCAACTTATGAACTGCTTAAAAAATTAGAGTGAGTGACACAAATCATTTACTTCTCTGGTCTTGCTTTTATTTGCTGGGGACTTTGTTCTGAGATACTTTGGTATATTCTCATTGTTGCAACTGGCAAATTATTTTTTGTCTTATATTGACGTACATTGAAAGACAAACATGCAGAGAACCAGTACATTATGGATTTTTGCCAAGATTCTATTCTTTTAGCACAAATGATTTAACTAAACTAAAGTTTATACTCATTTTCTGTTCCTAGTAATAATCCTGCTGATGTAGTAGTATATTTGACTTCTGTGCACAATTATTTGGTTGAGTTTGTCTTGCTTATGCCATCAATAGCTGAAATAATATAATGCCCAAATGTTGTCAGGTATATAAGACTTATCATTGTAGAGGCTCTTCGTTTGTACCCTCAGCCTCCATTGCTAATTAGGCGTGCTCTCCAGTCAGATATTTTACCAGGTATTTCTGAATGCTGCCATGAGGAAAAATATTGTTTGTAGTGTACTAATTTCTGAAAAAGAAATTTATTTGTTTCATGCTTAATTTTGAGAATTTTGGATTTAATTGTTATAGTTGTGTATGACTTGGTTCTTGGATATCAATTGTTTTGTTAAGATTCTCTCTAAATCTGCTGGGCCTTGTAAAATCAATGAAGATGCTGTAAATAAGATTTTCCCGTATATTGAACATTTGATATAGCTTGAGCTATATAGTACAAGAAGAGTTGGTTACAACAGAATTTGTTACAGCAGATAGAGATGATCTGAAATACATATTTTAAATATACAAAATAATAAAATACTATTATCCTTATCACCTGGCTGCAAGTTGAGCAGAGGTGGTAACGGTGTTCGACTTGGATCGCAGCTGTTGGAAATGAAACTTGGACAGAGGCTTGGTGAGGCAATCGGCAATCTGATCATCAGTGGAAATGTGCCGAACTTGTTGTTTTTGAACTTGATCACGAACATAATGAAAATCAATTTCTAAGTGTTTGGAACGAGTATGAAAAATTGGAGTGCTTGTTAAATATGTAGCACTAAGGTTGTCGCACCAAACGATAGGAGAGGAAGAGAGAGTGAAACCAAGTTAATTAAGAATGGAGGTTACCCACTGAAGTTCGGCAGTGGTGGATGCTATGGAGCAATATTCTGCCTCTGTAGAAGAGCGAGCAACAGCCCTTTGTTTCTTCAAGCCCCATGCAACCAAATTAGAACCAACAAAAATGCAAAAACCAGATGTGGACTTTCAGTCATCAAGAGAACCTCCCCAGTCTACATCACAATAGGCCCTTATTTGCGTGGATGGGGATGGTTGAATAAGCAATCCATGAGTGACGGTGGCTTGCAGGTAGCGGAGAATTCTTTTCAATGCTATCCAATGTATGTCTGTTGCATGAATTGTGCCACTTTGTTGATCGAGAAAGATATGTCTAGGTGAGTAAATGCAAGATACTAAAGCCCACCAACTACACTTTTGTAAAGAGTGGGATCAAAGAAAGGTTTACCAGTGGAGAGAGATAACTTAACTGCTGGTGTGGATGGAGTAGAGCTACCATTTGCCATAGTCATACCAGCCTTGTGAAGTAAGTCCCAACTGTAGTTACGTAGTGTGAGTAAGGCACCAGTTTTTGTCCATTGCACTTCAATTCTGAGAAAATAATAAAGAAGACCAAGATCTTTCAACGTAAACTGACTTTGAAGTGAGAAAATAACATCTTGAACAAAAGTTGAATTGTTACCCATGAGTATGAAGTCATCAACATACACAGGACAATAAACCACCATACCTTTGTGATTATAATAGAAGATAAAAGTATCGGTTTTTTATCCTTGAAACCCTAGTCGAATAAGAGCATCACAAAGTCGTTTGAACCATTGACGAGGAGCCTGCTTCAGACCATATAGTGATTTGTTGAGTTTACATACATAATTAGGGTACTGTGGATGAACAACCTCCTGGGTATTGTGGATGAACAAACCCAGGAGGCCAGGAGGTTGTTGCATAAACACGTCTTCTTCCAAGTGGCCATGTAAAAATGCATTAGAAACGTCTAGTTGACAAACTTGCCATTGAGAAGAGAGCAATGGAGAGGACAAGTCAGACAACGGAGGGTTTGACAACTAGACTGTAAGTCTCATGAAAATCAATTTCGGGCCGTTGATGAAACCCATTGGCCACTAACCTTGCTTCAAAACAATCAATGGTGCCATCTAAATTTTGTTTAACTTGGTAGACCCATTTACATCCGATCAGATTTTGAGAAGTATGAGATGGAACAAGATCCCACTTTTGATTAGCATAAAGTGCGTGAATTTCTTGTTCCATTGCTTTGACCCATTCTTTTGATTTGGCAGCCTGTTTGTATGTGGTTGGTTCAGTGGGGATGGAGGTGTTAGCAAGGAATGCTTTTGGTTTTAAAGAATTGGATTTGGTCCTTGTTACCATGAGATGATTATTCTGGGCAATAGGAGAAGGAGATGGCGTGATAGATGAAGGTGTGGGTAAGGTTGGTGCTATTAATGTTTCGTGGGTATTCAGTGTTACAGAAGAGATATGTGATAGGTTTTAGTCAATGGATGGATTTAGGAAGGAAGGTTGTTAGGTGGTAGAGGATACAGGTGGTTGCATAATGAATGCGGGAAGAGGTATATTGTTGTTAGGATTGATTATTTTAGTGTTTGGGTAGGATAAGATTTAAGGGATAAGTATTGTTACCGGAGAGATTTCTTCATTGGATTGGACACAAGTTGTCACATGTGTAGAATCAACAAATGGGAACACCTGTTCATATGAAACAACATATCGTGAGATTAAAATTTTTGATGTGGAAAGATCAAGACACAAGTATCCTTTGTGAACCTTACTATATCCAAGAAAAACACATTTATGAGAATGAGGTTCAACTTTATTTTTTGCAAATGGATGTAACCAAGGATAATATAAACAACCAAACACACGTAAGTCATTATAATTGGGATTACAAGCAAATAATTTTTGAAAAGATTAGCAATTTTGGAGAAGTGGTGTGGGAATTCTATTTATTAAATAAACAACAGTTTCAAAGGCATAAGTCCTTTACTATTTGGGTACATGAGAATGATGAAGCAAGGAGAGACTAGTTTCAACCACATGACGGTCTTTTCTTTTGGCATTTCCATTTTGTTCTGGTGTTTTGGGACAAGAGATTTGTTGGCTAATACCGTTTTTATCTAATGCTTGAAACTCACCACCTAAATCAAGTTGAAAATTTTGAATGGAACGATAAAAAAAATCTTCGACTAAGTGCCGAAATTTAATGATTGTACTCAGAACTTCCGATTTTTAATGCAACAAAAAAAAAATCCATCAATATTTGCTAAAATGGTCATAAAACAAAACATAATATATGTGTTCATGAATAGATGGTCCAGGGCCTGGCCCCTATAAGTTTGAACAAATAAGATCTAATGGACCAGAAACAGTAGTTTGAGAAAGGGAAAAAGAGAGCTTATGACTCTTGCTAATAGAGCAAGCATGACAGAGATTATTTAATTTATTTAAATCCACTGAGATGTTGGAACGATTGAGAGCAATGCAAACAGTGCGAATAGAGGCATGTCCCATTCGTTCATGCCATCATTGTAACGAAGAGAGCATAGCAATTGGTGAAAACAAGGACTGATCATCAGGAGAAGGCTTGAAGAAATTTGGTGCTGGAGTGGGATAAAGAGAGTATAAGCCTTTATCATTCAAACTTGTCAATAAAACCTCCTTCGTGGGGATATCCTTTATTTGAAAATAAGATGGAAAAAATTCAACAGAGACATTGTTAGAGTGAGTAAAAGAAGAAACAGAGAGAAGATTAGTGCAAATATCTAGAACATACAAAATATTATGTAATTTGAAAGATAATTTGAACTCCCATTCGTTCATGCCATCGTTGTAAAGAAGAGAGCATAGCAACTGGTGAAGACAAGGACTGATCATCAGGAGAAGGCTTGAAGAAATTTGGTGTTGGAGTGGGATAAAGAGAGTATAAGCCTTTATCATTCCAACTTGTCAATAAAACGTCCTTCATGGGGATATCCTTTATTTGAAAATAAGATGGAAAAAATTCAACAGAGACATTGTTAGAGTGAGTAAAAGAAGAAACAAAGAGACGAATAGTGCAAATATCTAGAACATGCAAAATATTATGTAATTTGAATGATTGATTATTTGAAAGACAATTTGAACTCCCAACATGTGAAATTGTAAAAGTGTTACTATTGTCAATTTGTACTCAATCTGATAGTTGAAAATCAGAATTGATAGTGAGATTATCAACATCTAGAGTTAAATGATGTGAGGCTCCCGTGTCAATGATCCAAGAATTATTGGTAGATGATTTTGGTGTTGTGGAAAGATGAGCGGATGGCTGATTGGAAGGAATAAAGTTGCTAGGCATTTTGAGGAGAGGAACATGTTTTGGTTGTATGACCGAAACTTTGGCAGTTGGAGCATAAGAGTTGCATTGGATTTGTGGGAGTGAATCGCTGATAGGAAGATTGACAAGTAAAGAAGCAACCACGATTGTTGGGTGAATGGGAAGAGTTGACAATCTAATTGCCAAAAGACGAGAAGTTTGGTTGTGGCGAGAAGAATGGTTATTGCTGGTGACGACCTCTAGTTCTACCATCGCGGGAATTATTTTGGTCCCCTCTACCTCGATTATTTGTAAATCGTGATGAGTATAGGGCTGTTGGAATGGAATCTTGTTTTGAATATTCTATGTTCAGATTTGCTTTTTTGCTGAGCAATAATCCATATAAGTCATCAAATGACACATTCGTTGGGTGATTTTCAAGAGATCGTACGAATGGTCTATAAGTGGGTCCAAGACCATTGGTGATTATAGAGACAAGGTCATCTTCTCCAACCGGACTTCGCAAGGCAACCAATTGATCAAACATACTCTTGGCTCATTAAGTGTATTGAGTGATTGATTCAGTTTGTTCCTTCTTTAATCGATACAAATTGGATTTGATATTGTGAACCTGTGATCGTGAACTAGCTGCATAGGTGGTAGCAAGTTTGGTCCAAGCTTCTTTTGCACAAGACACTCCAATAATTTGAGGAACAAAATTTTCTAAAATAGATCCTATGATCCAACTCAAAACAAGTTGATAATGTTTGGACCAATCATGGTAGATAGGATTCGATTGATTGTTCACCATTTTTGGAGGTGGTTCTGTTGATTCATCAATGTGATTTGCTAAGTCATAGATGTATAATAATGGCATGAGTTGAGCTTGCCATAAGAGATAGATGGTAGGATTTAATTTTATGGGAAGTTGGTGTGCTATGTTGGGTAGAGTTGTTATGGAGATGTTTTAATGATTCAAGGTGGCGGTAATGGCTTGTGAGGTGGATGAATCTTCAGCCATGATAAAGAGCTAGGTTGTTATACCATTAAAAGCTCTGATATCATGTAAAATCAATGAAGATGTTGTAAATAAGATTTTCCAATATATTGAACATTCGATATAGCTTGAGCTATATAGTACAATAAGAGTTTGTTACAATAAAATTTGTTACAACAGATAGAGATAGAGATGATCTGAAATACATATTTTAAATATACAAAATAACAAAATATCATTATCCTTATCAGGCCTATCATATGGGTTAAATGCAATGGTGAACACCCAACTTTATACTTACTACAATTTGGGTACTAAACTTTGTTTTATTTTGGTTACCTAACTTTGATCTTGTTTCAAAAAATGTATTATTAAAAATTTTTAGTTCTCTAAATTTCTTTAAAAACCCATTTTAATCCCTCAATCTCTTTATTTTTTCAATTTAGTTTAAAAATTATAAAAAAAGTCTGAAATTTTACTTCTTCAATACTTTGATACCTCTTAAGATAAGTATACTCTTACTAGATAGAATCAAAATGATTTTCAAATATTTCCTTATTTTCTATAATTGTATAGAAAATATGGACTTATTTGCAAAAAAAAATCTTTAATTTTGGATTAAAATAGAAATTCTTAATTGTTTAGGTACCAAAAACTTTTCTTTAGTGACTACTATCAAACAAAATAAAAGTTTAGTATCCAAAAAAATATAAATTAAAGTCTGGTAACTGAATTGAAACAAAGTCAAAGTTCGGTACTATCCTGTGTATTTGACCCGCTATTATACACTTGCAGAGAATTACAACTGTAAATGAAAAGCTTGAATGACATTATATCCTGTTGGAAAATTACTAATAACCCTTTGAAATTAAGTACTTTAGCTCTTATGATTTGGTTTAGGCACAACACTTAAGTCCATCCATTAGTTTCATTAGTGTAATCTGAATTTTGAGTTTCTCCAAAAATTTTATCTTAATGGAAGAAACTGCCCTTTCCATTCAGGTTACAAAATTTGCTTTGTCATTTTATTTCCAATATTATGAGATATAAAGAAAATGAAAATGAAAAAAGAACAAAAACTATTTGCAGAAATCCAGCTGCAAAAGAGAGAGAAATAAGTATGTAGAAAATAAAGTTTAAAGACAGCCTTCTATAGCTGAGGAAGTCAGGGTGCCTTTTGTGACACTGACAATGTTAAGGAAATGCTTTTGGCATTATGAATGCCTTTTGTGAAGTCAAATTCTGTTTACTTGTGCATCTTCTGTTTTTGCAAAACTTGCAATTTTGTCTTCTGAACTCTTCTTCAAGCAAAGTGCTTTAATCGTGCAGGAGGATACAAAGGGGATAAAGATGGTTATGCAATTCCTGGAGGAACTGATATTTTTATTTCTGTGAGTGGATGATTTTTATTACCCTTTTTATTTTTATTTATTTATTTTTTCTAGCTTTCTATGTAGCATGCCTGGGGCAAAAAGGAAGGGTAAAGAATGGAGGGAGGGGGGACGAGAGGAAAATAGATTTTGTATGTCTATTTCCATGTGAGGGAGCACTAGATAGAATCTACCCATATAATTTATTCTGTTGAACCTCTCATCTAATATTTTCCATCTCCTGTGATACTTGCACACAAATTTTTCCGTTAACGTCATTCTTGACAATACTTTTCCATTCAGGTATATAATCTGCACAGGTCCCCATATTTTTGGAACTCCCCCAATGAATTTGAACCAGAAAGATTTTTAGTGCAAAGTAAGAATGAAGAAATTGAAGGATGGGCTGGTTTTGATCCATCTCGGAGCTCAGGAGCATTATATCCAAATGAGGTCTTTCCCTTTCTAATTCCCAAAAATTTACCATTGCTGTGTATACATTCCCAAAAATTTACTGTTGCTCTGTATATGTTAACACCAAGCTATAATGGTTGTATATTTGTCAGATTATATCAGATTTTGCATTCTTGCCTTTCGGTGGTGGACCAAGGAAATGTGTTGGAGACCAATTTGCACTTATGGAAGCAACAGTAGCCTTGGCTATGTTATTGCAGAAGTTTGATGTGGAGCTGAAAGGCTCATCAGAATCTGTGGAGTTGGTTACGGGTGCAACAATTCATACCAAGGATGGACTGTGGTGTAAATTGAGGAAGAGATCTGATGTCCATTGACATACCATCATTAAACTGAATGGGTTGACGTCAAAATGGCTTCTTATACCAATAGCAAACTATCATGTCCGAGGCTCTTAACGCTGGCATACAATTTTCTGTGATGGGCAACAAGTGATCAACATCAAATACCAACTGTACAATGACGCATGTATCATTATTGAGCTTGACTATAGCATACACCCACATTTAATTAAATTAGTGGGGGGGGGGGGGAGTAGATATATGTTATTTAAGTTAATTAATGGAATTTTTATTTTAAAAAGGAAGGCTTAATTACTAAAAAAAATTATGTACTTTGGATTTTTATTATATACTTTTAATTTTTTATAATTTTAATTTGAAACTATAATATTAATTAGTTATGATCAAATTAAATTAAAATTTTTAATTTAAATAAATGATGTGACATTAAAAAAACATTTGATAATCTGTTTTTCTAACAAGTTAAAGAGTATTTGTTTTTCTTTTTATGAGCTTTTTTTTTTACCTAATTGTTTGATAACTATTGGTGGTAAAACCGAATATTTCAGGCTTATTGTTTTAAAAAATTTAGGGAAAAGGTACATTTAACCTCTTAATGTTAAATTTAAGTGGGCCTTTGAAAGTTTTTTTTTTTTTTTTAACTCCTAATGTCAACAAACTATTGTAAAATTACACAACCTAAGTGAGGAATATGACTGTTAAATTTGTCAACCTAAAAAACTCATCATCTACAACATCAACACACTTTCGATTCACATCGCAAACCCCTCTAGGTGACATATCCTGTAATCATGGCACTCCAAGAAACAGAATTCTTCTCAGGCATGTTTGTTAAACAGTTCATGCACAACCAAAGGTCATTAGATTTCACATACCTATTGATTAAAGCAGTCCAAGTAATCACATCTTAATTAGAACTCAAATCAAACACCTTGCAAGCTGAATCCATACTAGCACAAATTCTAAACAAATGAACTAGCCCATTTTGTATAAAGTCATAACACTCCCAACCCAATTTGGTAACTTTAGAATGACTTGACAGGCTAAATCCAAACACAAATCATTTAAATAAAAAACAAGTTTTGAAAAGGAAAGAGAAGGTGTAAGTAATTATTAGGAAGAAATTATTAGGAAGCACAAAAGGAGATATTTTAGCAGCAGCATTAGGCCTTTCAAAGTGCCTGAGTTTGTGAGATGGGATTGGATTTGTTTGATCTGAGATATTATAAGATGATGATCTAACAAGAAGATAGTTTTCTTGGTTGCTTTCATATATGTGGAAGATAATATAGATTTTGTAATTTTAGAACTGCTTCATGAGCTCTTTGAATCTATACGGTTGCAACCGTTAATGTACTTTAAATGAGCTCTTTAGCTTTCTTTGAATCTATATAGTTTAAATGATGAACTGTTGATGGAATGTAACACTGTTATAGTCTTCAGTTTAGGTTGTGTCATGTTGCTATAGTTTCCTAACATTAGGAGTTCATTTAGTCCAAAAAAACTTTCAAGAGCTTATTTGAACCTTGGCTCAAAGATTAAGGGCTTAAATACACCTTTTCATAAAAATTTAAACATTTAGAATATTTTATAATTTAACTATATTCTTTTAATTTCATTGTAAATGTCTTAATATAGTTAATGCTCGCATATTTAATATTTTAAATCAAAATTAAATTAAAAGGTTTCAAAGGAGAAAATTAGCCTTAAAATAGGTAGAGTTTTGGTTGTTGATTTGGGAAATGGTTTTTCGGGATATAAACAAGCTTGAGTCCAAGTTCATGTTGATATTAGGAAACCTCTTCCTCAAGGTGTTGTGGTGCTGAAAAATGAAGGCAATATAATTTGAGTTACTTTTAAATATGAACGTCTTGCCAAATTTTGCTATCTTTGTGGATTATCATCTCACATAAAAAATGTTTGTCCAAAATGCACTGGCAGTCCTTTCAAAGGAGAAAAGTCATATGGTCCTACTTTTGTAGCATCTCCATCCTCGAATTGTTTCTTGGGATGTCATTTAATTCAATCTACTGAAAAGTGGCACCTTTAGCGATCTTCACTCGAGTTTTTATTTTTCATGTGTTATTGATTTGTTGTTAAGTTATACCTTGTTAATTGTACTCTATTTACTCATTGACAAATACTCACTACTCTTTCTTATTTTCTCCAATGTGATTTTATGAGGTAATAAGTTGTGGCTTGTTATTGGCTATAAACTGGGCAAGAGACTTTTAAGGATGACACTCTTATGAAATTTGTGGTGTACCTTAAAGTAGATGTTGAATAATCAATGATATTATATGTGTATATTTTTAATTTTAAGAGTTGTATAAGAACCCATAAGAGGTGTAAATAGAGTTGGATATAAGTTTTAGTGTATACAAATGTTTGTATCTAGTACATGTTGTTAATGGATATTGTACATATTATGTTTATATATTAAGTATAACCTTTTAGTATTCCATCTTGCCATCTTTGCCCTAACATTATGGTTAGAATATGATTGATAAGGAAATGTAAACAATGGAATAAATTACATGAAAATAATAGTATGAATAATGTATAAAAATGAATAAACTAGATTATTGAGTTATTTTCTATAGGTTAAGTACTAATGCTCTAGCACATCTACGCACATACTAGATGGATTGAGGGGTCTTATACAAGTACAAGTGGGTTTGGGTGTCATAACTTATGGTATCATAGCATAGGTTAGATAGACGTTGTAGACTTGATTGGAGATAAACATTTTATAGATAATAGTAGTTAAGCTATATCTGATAATAAAAATCTATTGAAGGATCTTGGTATCTTGATCTTGTATTTTAAAGATGGCAAGAATTAAAAGAGGAAGATTAGCTACTCAGGGTAAAGGTGAAGGTAGATGTAGAGATTAAGGCACCCATGAAGGGAAAATTCATGATGTTATAGTGGCAAAGAATGCTAGTAGGAATTAAGCACAACCATAAAAGTCACCTCCATCATTAACTTTTATTGGTAATTAGAGGAATAAATCATGAGAAGACTAAATAGGTAGTGAGTGTAGAAGCTTAAGGTCTATAGCTCTATGCCATATATCGAAAATAATCTGAGAAGGGCACAAAATTAGTTGCCTCTTAGCCCTTAGTGCAAGTGAATATAGCAAATCAACCAGTTCCACCAATAATGCAAGTTCATATGATGACATTAGCATATAGATTGGTAACTATGTTAACTGAAAAAGATGGGCCTTTTATATCTAAAGATGTGATTGAGTATGCAAAGAAGTATATGACATACAACTTCTATGGCACATTGAACACTTGTAAGGCTAATCATATGGTGAAGATTGTGGAAAAGGCCTTTAACATTTTATAATTAAGTGATGAGGAGAAGATAAATAATGTATATTGATTTTATGTTTAGTAAGATAGATGATTGGCTTACCAAAGTCAAAAAACCATATAGTGAAGCCTTTATATGGCACGTCTTTAAAGATGAGTTAAATAAGGAATATTTAACAAAGAGCTAACTAAAAAAAAAGGTAGCATCATTTGTTTCCTTAGTACAAAGATTAATGGCAATAAGAGAGTATATAGATAAATTTGAGGATTTATATCATTAAGAATATATTGATGTGATATAAGGAAGATTTAAGATTAGTAAACTTTCATTCAAGTCAAGTTCAATTATTCATGTCTTGTGTAGCATGCTTTAGTATTTTGACCATAATGCACACTATAAATTTCAGATTAAGGTTATTCAAAGGCTATAAAAATATAAGGTAGATAACTACAATGTTAATAAAGAAAGTTATGGTTAGTTTGATTATCCTTATGGGCTAAATTCGTGAACAATCATCAAGTTATGTACAAAACTGGTAGACTAAACATACATCAGTAAATGGGTCATATCTTACTCAATATAGATCCAAATAGAGTAATTCAATATGCTGCTTAAAGTTAACATCTAAGACTACAACTTTTATGTTTTGAGCTTGAGTCATTTCGGCCTTTATACTAGTCAAAAGTGCATTACAATCTACTTATATATAAATCCAAATTTAAATAGGATTATATTTTCTTATTAAAGTAAGACTATATTTTCTCATTTAAGAAAAGATCATATTTTCTTGTTTAGTTAGGATATTAATTAGGTTTTGTTTATGTTTCTTATGATTATATCAGGTTTTATTGTATGTAACCTAAGGAGGTGTGCAACTATGGATGAATAGTAAAATTTAGAGAGGTTTCATGCATAGTGCGGTCCATTTTTGTTATTACGGGACATGATCAGTGTGATGTCGGGGCACACAAGCTAAGGCAACCATTTACTTGATGTTATTGATGTGGGAGGGTCTGCTTGAATAGAATTTATTAATTGGAGTTTCCATCTGACTTAGTTGGGAAATGGAAAATGAATGAGAACTCATTTTCCTAACAAGAGATTCTGGGTTCGGGGGATAAAAGTTCCCTATTTTGTTTTTTATAATATATTATTTAATTTACTCATATAATTTTGGTTTAATGATGCATTTACCACACTTGATTGTTTAGTTAATTTAAATTGCGTTAGATATTGAAACGTGGGATAATTGGATTTGGCACGCATGCATCATAAAATGAGCAAGTAAATATGCATTTACCAATCACAATTAATCAAGCAAGTAATGATGCAAACAAATAAGCAAGAATGAGGAAAAGGATTAAGGATTACAACTCTTGGAGAAAACCTATTCTAATAAATACATCAAATATAGAAAATAAAAAGGGAATTAGGATTAAAGATTATATTGCCTTAGAAATTTCCTATTCTATTAATTATATTAAAAATGAAAAAAAGGAATAAAAGAAAATCCCTATTCTAATAAACCTACAAAATAAATGTTAGTCTTCACAAACATCCAAGCAGACATCACTTATATGGCGATTTTATATATTTCATTCATAAAAGAAAGAAAAGCAATTGAAATAATGAACATTATTAAATAAATAAGTGAACAAGGATGCTAATGGAGATGTATAATGTAAGATTTTAAAATCTAGGTATTTTAATGCAAAGTTGCCATTTTTTATTATAAAAATAGAATTTTCTAATAAGGAAAGTGGAAGGAAATTGAAATAAAGGAATGAAAGTAGTAAAAAAATAAAAATGATTTCAAGTGCAACCTTGTGTAAATCAGGTAACGAGATGAAAGGAGTAGCCAAGACATGGGAATCAATTTCATTTTCAACACCATCAGTAAACCCTTTCAATTTAATAAAGGATGTAACCTTAAAACACCAACCTTTTGTAAGTCGTGTTGTTTTCTAACCAAGCTCTTAGTGTCATTAGGTGTTCTTGAAGCAAAACTACGAGCTCCCATAAAATATTTAAAACTTGATTTATGAAAAGAATGAACTTTTTATGGTGACACCCTTAAACGGGGACCATATGACTAATCATTAAGCTCCACCACCTTTGGTTTCGACTCAAAATCATCTTCCACAAGACCAATGATCCCACACCAACAGCAAAAATTAGCCAATTTCGTATAATAAAAATATATCCAAACCTTATCACCCTTCCCATTCAAAACCATAGTCCCTTGCTTCAATGGAACAATAACATTAACACTAATACAAACTCACACAAATTGGCCTTAAAAATTAATGTCTGTTGAATTAACCTCCACAACTTGACTGAGTTTGCTAGTAACTTTTTCAATATAATCTTTATCTCATCTGTTTAGAGGAAGATTTCCAATTTGAATAAAAAAATAAACAGTGGGATAAAACCAACTATGGTTGGTTGTTCATCTTCAGTAAGCTCTCCAAGCACAATAAATTATTTATTAAAGTGTTATGGACTTTCTCATATAATCCCCATTCGAAACTTATAGACAAACAAGTTTTGGTCTGTGTCCGTAATTAAGAAACTTTTGGCTAGTCTCCATGCATTGGTTAACACATTGGAAAGAGCTTTCAAATTAAAAGGTTTATCCATAAGTGTATGACCAACAAGATAATGTTTTTTTATTGAAGAATTGATTTGTCGTTCCCACTAAATCAACTTCTTCTTCTTCATTTTTCTTTCAAGAGAACCGTTGCCATATTACCTCTACATCATGTGTTATGACATCAAACTTTTACAAAGAAAACCAAGATCACCAATGAATCCAACAACCAGAAAAATAGAAAGAAAGAAAACGATAAAAAAGGCCAAGAAAATCATCAAAAAACTAAAAAAAAAAAAAAACCATAAAAAACCACTATGAGATAAAACCCTAACCCTAGTTAGAAAATCCTAGATCGGCAGAGAGAAAAGTTCCACTAGGGGACACCAATAGCCCTTTTGACTTTTTTTCACAAAATTATTTTATTTTAAAACAAAGTAATTATGAAATATCCCTACATATAATTATTATAAATATGAAATATATTTTAAAATTAATATGTATAGTTGAATATAATTAAAATATAAATAATTAAATAATATTAAATGTAAATTTTAAAAATTTAAATACCTTAATTAATATATATAATAGTCATTAAACGTAAAAACAGTAATAGCTATAAATGGTTATCGAACATTTAGAAGGCGTTTGGTTTAACTGATTGAGGTTTTTCCTCAATCAATTGCAATTTAAGTGTTTGATAAACTCCAAAATCAACAGCTGATAACTGATTTTATTTAAAAAGACTGCTGATTTAATAAGGTTTATTTTGGAATTATTTTTTCATCAGCTGATAGTTGATTTGTATTTCTTTTTAACTTAAACTATTTTACTCTTATTAAAAAATAACTAATAATAAATAACTTCATTTAAATTTAAATTAAATGTATATAATTAATTTTTTTATAGTTCATAATTAAATAAATATTATTGTAAATGATAATTAATAATTAAATAATTATTATATTTATACCTACAATTATTTTTAAAAATGTTATACAATAATATTTATATTTTAAAATAATATATATGTATAAGTAAATATTAAATTATATATTTGCAAATATAATTTTATATATTTCTTACAATATTTTTTAATTATATAAATTATTTATATATATATAAATAATTTGAATAATTAAAAAATATTATAAAAAGTATATAAAATTATATTTATAAATAAAATATACTCTTAATATTTACTTCACATACAAACTGCAATACTAATAAAGTTTTCCAAACACGGCTATCAGATATAAGGAGCTAAAAGTTAATGGGCCCTTAAAATTGATCCACTAACTCCTATCAGCAGCCCTTCCCCTGGATCCTCTAATACAAAATTATTCCAAAACCTCTATTTCCCGTTCAATTTTGGCGGACTTTCGCAGTTACCATCAAAACGTACGCAGCAGAAGCAGAATTATCTCAGCTTCTAACCATATCTCTTCATTTTCATTCGCAAAAACCCTAATGCCTCCCTTTCGAACCATTTACCCTCTTCGCTCCTTCTTCCAAGTACGCACGCTCTCCCTCTCGTTCTGTCTCTCATTGCATTATATATATTTGTTCTAACATTTCATGCTTCTTTTACAAACAGAGGACTAGTATTTGCTCTCGTAGCTACAGCACTGCCCACTCCTCAGAGGCAGCAACACTTTTAAAATTGGAAGAAGACGGTCAAAATCCGTTTCTTGATCGTGATGAGTTAGCCAAAATTCGCTCCGAGTTCGATGCAGCCAAACAGAGTTTTCTCAAGATTCCTGACGCACTTAAGGGAATGCTCAAAATGAATCCTGAAGGTTGCACTACAGTATTTTAATTTAATCTTCTTTTTAATATATGAAAAAAAATATTATTTAATGGATTTTGTATTGAAATTGCTGTTCTAATCTGATGAACTAGGGATTTATGTTAATAAGAATGTGAGATTAGATACCATACAAGTTTATGGATTTGATTACGACTACACTCTGGCACATTACTCTCCTAATTTGCAGAATTTGATATACGATCTAGCTAAGGAGCACATGGTTAATGAGGTTAGTTTAGGCTCTATGCTTGTTGTAGTTAATTAGTTTTAATGATTGTTATACCATGTGTTAAAACCACTGTTTTATGATTTTTGTTTTGTCCCCTCATAATTGTCTTTCTCTCAGTTAAGGTATCCAGAAATGTGCATGAATTTTAAATATGACCCGACTTTTCCAATTAGAGGTCTCTATTATGACAAGAAAAATGGGTGCCTTTTGAAATTGGATTTCTTTGGATCGATTGAGCTTGATGGATGTTACTATGGACGGCGAAAGGTATTCCTTCTACTTGTTGATTCCGATGCTTTCATATTGCAATATTTGCCATGTTTTCATTAGTTACTAATACAGGGAGGCCTTCATAGAAAAATTGATTTGACAATATTCACAATTTCATGCTATAATGAAGACATTTATAGATTTTCATTATATATTGAAAACACTGACAACAATGATAAAAAATGCATTGGCTTATCATTTATTTGAGGACTCTATTTGAGAGCAAATTTATAGATTTTCATTATTTACTTGGCTGTGTTTTGTAGGGGGTGGTTTTGTGCATCCTTTAGGACTGTCATATCTATAACAATTTGAATTCCTGTTGTAGAGCCCTTCCATGCTGAAGATAGAAAAGAAATCTTTAATTTGACATCTTCAGATTTGCGATTGTTTGTTTTGATCCTTTGTTTTTGGCGTATATTTTGCAATATTTTATGGAGGGTTGAGTGCCAAGGATTGAACTTCTAATCTAGGTTAGTATGCTAATGGTACATGTGAGGCGAGGCTTTGTTGGTATGAACAAGTCCTAAAACATATTAGTTTAAGTTGGTTCTCAATTTTGTTTGCTAAAATTTTCCTTTGATGTTTTGAAGATGATGACATCTTTCAATCACCTTTTACCCTTAATTTTTTTGAGTTATACTAACCTGAGACTCTAAAACGGTAAATGATGCTTTCTCAGATGTTCTACCAACTTTGTTGGAGCCATTTAATATAAATATAACACCGTGTTGTCTAGCTACTAATTTATGATTTTATTCTTCTTAGTGCAAATACCTTTGCTTATCATATTGTTCTTGCTACAGCTTAGTCTGAAGGAAATACAACAGATATATGGCACACGACATATTGGTCGTGACCAAGCACGTGGGCTTGTTGGCTTGATGGATTTCTTTTGTTTTAGTGAGGTTAGTTTCTCATTGCTTTTACTATGATCTGTGAAGAATAAATTGTAGTGGATCATTGATAGTGCCAACTGTCAGCATGTCTTGATCATGACTTCAATAAACTAGACTCCAATGTGAATTGTCATGTCTTAGTGATGTTGAAAGCATTTGACAAATGCTAACACCTATTTTTTGTAAACATAATGCATGTTTCCTTGCATCACATAATTGCCACACTACATGTTTGTGAGAGGGAGTAAGAGCTTGTGGCATGTCATAACTTCATGTAAGCTGCTAATCCTTCCCTCCTAGTCAGCTTTTTGTAGGCCTAGTGGCCAACAAAAGAAAAAAAAAACTCATGAACTCTTACATTTCTTTTTTCCCCTCCAATTTTTGAAATGTATCTACTAATTGAAGAAACTTTAGAATTTGTTACAATATTGTCTTGTAAGATCCAAAAGCTGTCTGATTTTAGACAATGCAAGAAGAGAATACCCTTTGGTTTTTTTTTTTTTTATTAGATTGGCTTTGCCTTAGGTTTCCGTTTTCATGGAGAATGCTTGATCAAAGAGCCAAGGGAGACTATTATTGAGGCAATTGAGGGAAACAGCTTCCTGGAAATGAGCATAGATGAGTTGTTTTGTATCATGAGCCCAGGACTTGTTTGGCCCTTGGCAAACAATAATGTTAGGAACATGACCTTGTCAGTGCAAGCATGCCCTCGAAAGATAAATGAAAAGGTAGGTATTGGGTGTTTACAAGATATCAAGAAACAGTTATGTAGGCCAAGAGTAGTCTTGTTAGTCTTGTTTTGCAGCTGAAGTTCAATTTCTTTAGCAATAAAAGAGTTGGTGAAAAAAAGGGACAGAAGGAAGAAGAGAATATGACACATATTTGGCTTGAAGGAAAATGGAGGAAATGGAGTGAAAAGTGAAGGGTTGTCAGAATCTTATTTTTTGACTGCCAGAACAGCATATTAGCTAATACCAAAGCCAAATAGAAGAAATGCCTGGTTGCACTGGGAACTTGTAACAAATTTTTGTTGTTACATTTGAAATATGTGTAAAAGTTCAAGAACATTTTGGTTGTTAACTCTTGTTTTTTTATTTTACAGTGATAGGAAATTATGCTTATACTTTACAAAGTCTCATGAGATTCTGTGAATATTCTTTGAATGTAAGAACAATCAAATCGGGCAATCAACCCTTTACTATCATGGAATATTTTCTGTACACTACCTAAAACATTGTGGGTTGTTAATTTCAATGTGGTGGATAAAGGTATATATCTGTTTGCACAAGGACTGTGTTGTGAAACTCTTAGGTTGTACAAGATGCACATGATCTTTTCCTGACTTTTCAAATCCATGAATAATATGCCCTTATCCTTATTTGCAGGCCTGTCTTATTGCAGATATCGTGCAACACTTTGTTGATGCTAAGCTTGAGTTTGATGCATCATACATTTATCAAGATGTAAATCGAGCAATCCAGCATGTTCATCGGAGTGGGTCAGTTCACAGAGGAATTCTTTCTGATCCTCATAAATATCTTGTAAAAAATGTATGTCCTAATTTCCCTAGTGCTAGTTATTTTCATACATGTTGCATGCTAGGGTTTTTCCCCCCAACTGGTGATTGTATTTATCTTTATGAAGTTTATCCATTAATTTCATATTTAATGAGGGAAATTATATGGTTCAAACATTTTTTTGGGATCTTTTGACTGCTGGTGCTGAAATTCATTTGATAGAAGTTGCAGCTCAGCTTGATGGCCAATAATTATTCAACTAGGAATAAATAGAAGCCATAATCTTGGCAAGTTTGTGTGAACTATATCCTTGATTAATACAATGAGCATGGAAAAGACGGTTTAGCCCCATAGTTAATTGATTTTATGAAGAAATGAATGAAAGAAAGCAATTGCCTAAGTTGTGCATATTCAAGTTAAATTACCCACAAATTATACAACATGCATAATTGAATATTGATCTAAGCATTATATTAATTCAAGAAATATTTAAGGTCAAACTGCAGAAAGCACAAAAGCAAGACAACGAAATTAGAAATTAGAAAAAAAAAAAACCTTAAAATATGGTGATGATGAATAAATTATTGGCATCATATATAGTAAAATGATTAGTAAACATTTGCAAATTAAGAAATTTTACCTTGTTCAAAGACAAAAAATCCAAGATAAGTAGAAATAAGGTTTTCTCAATCACAATGTCAAGGCAGTGGGAAGGGCAATAATTTTCTTATTTATTTTATATTTATTTTCCAAGTTGATAGAATCAACAGCTTTAGGTTCTTCACAATCAATAGACTCCACATTCCCAATGCAGCATGATTCCTATTGCATAAAAGATAGTATATAGTCCATGATCATCCGGTACGTATTGGAATGTCTTGATGTGTAAAGCTATGGACAACATTAAACATTGTGAGATTGTAATAATATTTTATCTTAAGGTATTTATTTTTTAGGTCTTGATATGGAAAGCATGGGGAATTAAGTTTACAATGGAAGAATGAAAACTTTAACAGCCAGGATGGAACTGAAACTTACTGCTAATTTACTGCTGTTTACAGTCTTGAAAACTTCCCATCATGAGTTGATTATTGATCTTTGGTATACTGTATTCTTTATTTTAGATAGGATTTTACATAAATAGCAATATGTTTGTTATGATTATATATTAATAGGGATTTTTTTTTGGAGTTGAGACTGTTGTTAAGCCATGTTCTTCTTCATCCATTATGTAAGTTACTCTTTAAATCATGTACATCTTTGTTTGTTTAAATGTTCCTCCTCATTGGTGCTGTTAAATACCGTACTGATTGTGGCTTTCAGTTGATTCACAGCTTTTATAGAATTGAGTTCAGTTGGTTTTTCTCCTTCTGTGTTCTAATCTATCTATTTTACGGATATTGCAGGGCCAGTTACTTCACTTTCTTAGGACATTGAGAGAGAAGGGGAAGAAGCTTTTTTTATTGACCAACTCTCCTTATTATTTTGTGGATGGAGGCATGCGTTTTCTTTTGGAGGTAAACATTTCAGGGGAATCCAATCATTTTCGCCTTCAGATTGTCTACACTATTCCAGTAGGACTGATGGCATATGATTGCCTTGGAATCAGTTTTTCTTTTAACATTTTTTGGATGTGCTTAATCATTCTTTGCTGTTTAAAGATCGAAAAGACCAAGTGCATGTGGATGTGATTTTATTTTGAGGGGGTTAACTGTAAAAATTTTCAGTGATTAGCTTGTCCTATGTTTTGTGTTAAACAAATTTTAACTTCATATTTTTGTAGGAAGGTAGTTATTGATCTAGGGAATATTGAAGAGGATCTTGCAAATATGCATTACACGGATATAAATGATTGAAGTTCTTAGATGGATAATTCTTGTAAATTGCTTCTTACATGCCCTGTAGAAGGTAGCGGACATTTGAATAGAAAGAGAAAGAGAATGGACTCTCTTTCCTTGGTGCCTTTTTCTCTATGCTTTTGTGCATTTGAATCCAACAGTCTGCATGAGGTGTTTCCTCGGCATCAATTTTAATTTGTATGTCCATCCATGGTTGCTTGAAAGTTTAATATTTCAGCTTTTGCATCTAGAGATATTTAGGGCTCTCTTGTTTTCTCAAGGGAAAAATTCCACATGAAGGAGCATTCCTTTAATTTACTCATCTAGAAGATTTGGAGGTGAACTTATGAGTTTCTTTAAAGATGATTTTATGCTCAAATGCATGAGGACGAAAGAAAAGAGAACTAAATTAAGATTATTTCATAATCTGTATAGAAGATGTTGAAGGGGAAATGCTCCAAACCAAATTTTAAATTCATATCTCTTCTTCTTTTAGAAATTTAGGAAGTTTGAAATTGTGCGGAAGCTCACTTAGAAACTGGTTAGACTTTTCTTGTTCAATTATCTACTAATTCATTATTAATTCATTGCAACTAATTATTATTTGCAGCATTGAAGATATCATTGCTGTCCTTGATGTAATATTCAGTAAATTGATGGTAAGTTTCTGCATTTTGCTTTGACTTGTTCTTTAGGATTCTCTGGGTTGCAGAGACTTGTGGAGGGAACTTTTTGATGTTGTTATTGCTAAAGCCAATAAACCAGATTTCTATACGTCTGAGCATCCGTTCCGGTTTGTATATTCAATCCTTGAAGCTCCTTTTTACATTATGGCTGTTAAGATCCAAACCAAATGTGGTGCTCCTTCTACACTTTTTTTTTTTGCTTTTCTGTTATATTATCTCAGGGCTTTATTTGATGGCCTACAATTGCATTGCAATGCGTTATATATCGCCCATTTTATACCAGAAAAAATGTTATCCTATATGTTATTTACTGATAAAGATACAGAGATTTAAGAGACGATAAACCGTGGCTGCATCAGATGCAGTGGCTGTCATGGTCCTTTCAGACCAATATTTTTGAAGACTAACAGCCGTTACTCCTATAAAAAAGAGAAATGATAGAAAAATCTGCTGTTTCAATGACCAAAATTTTGAATTCAACCGTTTCTTTCCCATAAAATTCCACTACAGCCGCAATCTTCCTTCTTTTTAGCTTCTATAACTTTCCTAACATGAAGGAACTCCACATATTAAGGAAAGAAATAAAATTTTTAGGCCAAACAAATATACAAGAAAATTTTTTTGTCATGATTTGTGCTTTAATCTTTTATTATTACCATTACTTGGTCATTAGGCATAAGTCTTGACCATTTGTAATTTATTAACTTATTAATCTAACAAAATTTAAGAGAAGTCTAATTTTCGTTTGTAGTTGTACTATATACCTATATTTTTGAAATATAAATGTTAACAACTAATTGATATTTTTTAATTTGATTTAATTTAATATTTTGATAAATATTCATAAATATATCTCTACGTTCAGATATAATTTAATAATAATTATGATATGAACTATATTTAATTAAATTATTAGTAATTCATTTACTTTGTTAATTTAAAGTAGTAGCTGAGATTATTATTCACTTGGGTCATGTTTCCAAGTGTTTTTAGAAATTAACAGTAGTAGCAACTATTATAGTTCAATACAGTCAGTTCAATTCAGTCTGATCCCTTGAACCGAATCCTGAAATAGTTCATAATACGTTATTCAAAACCCTGCTCGTGTGAATTTCCATCATGAGATATTACTTACTACTATGAATTGGGTAGTTTGCTGGAAGTTGGAAATGAAAAATTATACATGATTCTACTTCATGGATATTTATAACAAGATAACATCAGTCATGTTTTACTGTTGATTAATAAGTTGAGTGGCTCATAATTAGTGTCCATATTTTGGATTTGCTATAAAGGCTGCAAAGAATGGTTGGTGCTAACATTTGCTCATCTGGGCAATAACAAACAAAAAGGTGTGGATGTTGCCTATGATTTTCTAATTTTATCATAAGACAAGGCTATTCGAAATGCACCTTCAGCTACACAAGCTACTCTACTGACCTATTACTACTGCCTATTCACTTCTGGCCCAACATGCACCATTGTATCCTTTTTAAGCCTATGGATCAGTATTACTGTGCTAAATTTCAGTATGAAGTGATCTAGAAAATCAATTTTATTGGTTTAATCAAATGGAGGGCATCTAAATAGCTTAGAGGAATGAAAAGAAAGTTTGACTATTACTTGTTTGAAGCTATGCAGCATGGAAATGGAAACAAGGAAACTTGGAAACGGATAAAGATAGAAAAAATTTATTTATTGTTATCAATTAATAGTGTAATTATAAATTATTTTGTTTAGTTATTAAAAATATAATTTTTTTTTTCAATTTATCTTCTTTCTTGTTTAAAAAAACTAAAGAAATATATTTCCCAAGTTGGAAATTTGTTTCTTAATTTTTCAAATTTACATAAATGGCCCCGAACGTTTCCAAGAAGTTTCCCTAAGTTTCTGATACGGAAACGTTTCCCAAACATGGAAATGTCTACTGGTTGTAGTTTTTGTGCATCATAGGTTTGAAGCGGTGGGCCTGCACATGTTGGAGTAGTTCGGCACATTTGGACATTGTCTATTATTGATTTCAGATTGTTGAGAATTTCAATTCTGTAAGAGTTTTTGTGTTTGCCATGAAAAGCAATTGTACTCCTGTTGTGTGGTTTTATTAAATGTATTGATCATGTTGATAAGTGCACCATGAAGTCAATCAACTTTAGTGAGAAATTCAGCAATGTATTAGTAGCTAATTACTTATTTTGGTTTGTTTAATGATGGCATAGAGATTCAAGTAAATGATAGTTCTATAGGTGCTGCACTGCAGCTTCTGGAAGTGTAGCTGAGCAGACAAACGTATGCGCAAAAGATTGAGCAAAATTTATGGCTTTAAAATTAAAGTTTGATAGCCTTAGGTACAAAATATTGTGAAGAATGATCTTTCTGCTTCTTTTGTTTCTATGTCTTCTTGTCTTTCTTGCAATTGATTTCTGTGCTGCTTTACAAGTGATTTATGTTTTATACTAACAAGTAGTTTGGTGATTCATCTTCTGGAAGCTGTTATGACACACAGAAGGACACCTTAGCTTTTACAAAGGTGGATGAATTTCTTCCAAATAAAATTTATTACCATGGGTGCCTCAAATCCTTTCTCCAAATTACTAAGTGGAATGGTCCAGAGGTATGAAAATGTTGTTTTGATTATATGTTGTTTTCCCAGTTTGGGATAAGCGTACATATTTATTTCCATATATAAATTAGTAGGTTTTTTTCCTTTGGTTGGCCTTTACAGTATGCAGGTACAATAGAGGTCTTTACCTGATTGATCTTTTTAACTGAAACTAGCTACCTTTCAAGCTCTCTGTTCTTTTTCCTTTTGGCTCTTTTTTTTTGATAAGCAGTGTTTTGTCTGTGATGATTTTTGTTTGTCTGAGAACGTACAAGTGGAACTTGGATGATGCAAAAACAAACCTTCAGGGTTTTTATTTTTTATTTTCTTACATATTAGAATTTAATAGATAAAGGTTTCCTGCAGCTTTGGGTGAAAAATAAAATGTCATTTGGCTTATAGTATATATTTTTTTCAATTTCTCTCTTACAAATTAGAATTTAATAGATAAAGTTTTTCTGCAGCTTTGGGTAAAAAAAAAAAAATGAAATGTTCATTTAGCTTAAAATATTTTTTTTAATTTTTTTTTACAAATAAAAATTTAATAGATAAAGGTTTCCTGCAGCTTTGGGTGAAAAATAAAATTTTCATTTGGGTTATAGTATGTGGTTTCTTTTATTGTCCGGCTATCTTTAGTATTATGCATTTAAACCATTTTACTATAAAATAAAAAATATAAAAAGGTGAATTGTTTTTTTTTTCCGTTTTTCAATAATATAGAATATGATATAAACAATTTGTTTTTAGAAAATATCTGTTGTAAAAGATTTGAGAAGCACTTATTTGATCTAATAAAAATAATGCACAATGCATTGATAGAAAGGTAAGATGCTTTGGTGTGCTACAACATTTTTTTTTTATTTATTTTTATGTTCAATGTCTATATTATATTTTAATTTCTATGTGGTGGTTGATAATAGTAACTTCTTCATTGTCTTAAAACATTTTGTTCTGTGGGGAACATGCCTTCTTGTTTTTGTGAACACATGGTTCTTTTCATTTGCAGGTGATATACTTTGGTGATCACCTATTTAGTGATCTGAGGGGGCCTTCAAAGGCTGGTTGGCGCACTGCTGCTATCATCCATGAATTAGAAGTATGTTCTATGATACTGTTTTAGCCCGTGTCTAAAATGCTTTTGGCAATCACTAGGCACCCTGAGAAGTTTTTCTCAATTGATACTTCCTGAGCTTTTAATACAATTGAGAAGCTCCTTTTTATGGAAAAAGGTGGACTTCAAACAATTTTATCTTGTGTTCTATGATTGTTTACTACAATGTTTTAATATGCTATGGAAATTCCATATTGGTGAGGGATGGGCGTGGGTCTTGGGCTTATTACTGGGTTGGTTGCCCAATAGGCTTGCCTTTTGGGAGGCTACTAGCTTGTTACAAGTGGTATCTAAGTTGACCTTACTCTTGACGTTCCTAGGGTGTTAATGAGAAAACCAGGATTAAGATCTGACTCTGATTGTTTCCCTTCTTCCATGGGTACAGTGCTAGTGTTTTGAGGGTATTGCACAATCTTGTGAGAGATAAGGTTAATCAATCATATATTGTTAAGGGATGTGTTGGGTCTTGGGCTTACTAATATGTGACCTTTTCCCAATAGTTTAGTTTTGGAACTTTTTCACTTTTGCTATTTTTATGTTTAAACAATCAGGTGTCTGGATTTGTAAAAAATTTCTAAAATGATGTCTCTAGCAAGTTTTATATGTTAAAATGTTTATGTGTCTTATTTGATACAATAAATTGACTTAAATGCCTTTTTTTTTAATATATATATATGTTAGATTCATTTTTTTAAAATTTTTTAATTAAAAAAATTTATTTTTTCACTTATATATATTAAATTTGAAAGAAAAATATACTGAATATTATTAAAATAAAATAATTAAACTATTATTATTGAAAAATAAAATTGTCAAATTTATTTTTAAATTTACCTAAAAGAGTGAAAAGAAAAATACAATTTAAATAAAATAAAAATGCAAGTAAAAGTTTATTTCTTATATTAAACAATAAAAATAAAATAAATTTTTAATGAATAAAAATTTTGTTTGACTAAAATCATGAATAAAAAATTAAATTCAACCACTATAATTAATAAAATAAAAAGAAAAAGAAAATTTTTTAATTTTTTCAGTTTAATATGATAAATAAAAAATAGTTATTTGATTTCTAATAATTTTTTGATTCAAAAAATTAGAATAATAAAGAAAATAAAATTTAATATAAAAGAAGGTTTAAGTCAATTTGCAATTTGAAATAAGACATATAAGCTCTATCCTGTTATTCACTTAGCATAAAACCAAATTCATTCTGAAATATTGTTGTGATATTTTTCTGATCTGAATTTCATTACTCACCAGAGAACTTCATCTATGACTAATGAGTTCATTACCACTTAATTTGAACAATTATGGACATTTCTTTATTCTCTAACACTAACTTCATGTGTTGTTTCTTCAGGCATTTTATGTCTATTTCGATTCATAACACGAGATGTCACAAAGTTTTGTACTGGTTGTTAACTACTGTAGTAATGGCTTCCAATGGGCTATCCAAGATCTAATGGAAGCCGCTTATACCCTAGATGAATTCCAGATAACCTGAATATGTAGGAAATTAAAATTAAGCGTATTTCCTATCCTTGTCACAGTTCCTCTGAGAAATGGTGTTCTGTGGAAGTAACATGGAAAAATAAGTTCGTAGGAATATAAATGGAATTCTATGAGGCTTTTAAGATTTACATTTCCATTGTCCAACCAATGGATGTACTAGGCAAGTTTCTGCTGAAAAATGTACGGGGAGTAATATTATTATTCACTAGAGTTAATACTCGTTGCATTTTGTTAACAAGGTTTTGGATGAGCATGTGTCTTATATGCCCTTTCTCTTGAAGCATGATTTTTTTAATTTCCCCTCTCCACCAAGCCCCGCCTATGTAAAACAATTAAAATTTAAGCTTATTTAATGTGTTCTTATTCTGGAGCATATACTTTCTGCAGAGTGAAATTCATATACAAAATGATGACAGTTATCGTTTTGAGCAGGTATGTCGTTTTATTGAGCTTTCTTTGCAGTAGTAGTTGGCAATGTTTTTTTTTTCTTTTAAATTTTTATATGATTTTAACACATGGATTCATCTATTCAGCATATATTATCTAAATCAAAGCTTTATTAGGTAGAGAGTGCGATTTAGAGTGCTTTGACTTCTTTTCTTCCAATTCCAGCATATGGTCTGTCAAATCATGACAGATACAGTAAGAAACAAAAAGTAATAGATAGAAGTTTGGGAGAAAACAGACACAATCTTAGGACATGGAGGAAGGATAAGCAATAAATTGAGCAAACAAGCTCCTCAAGGACTTGATTTCATGAGCATGAACTTGTTCTTGAGGTTGTTTTCAACCTGATATATAGTACAAAGACAAAATCAGAAATAACTGAACCTAATTGTTGTTGACGATAGTCTCCATGCTGGTATTAAAAAATCAAACATCTCTTTGAAATGATATGGGCCATACTTCAGTGTGACTTGAAGGTTTTGAAGTATCATTGTCCTGTTAATTGTGAAGGGTAAGACTTTTCTCCTACTTTTATTTCTCAGATGTTTTTCTCCTCGTTCCACTCTTGTCCTGGTGCAGGCAAAATTTCACATTATACAAGAATTGCTCGGAAAATTGCATTCAACTGTAGCTGATGGTAAGAGAAGTGAATTATACCGCTTGCTTTTTAAGGAGCTAAATGAGGAGAGGCAGAAGGCACGACAGGCTATGAAGAAAATGTTTAACAAGTCTTTTGGAGCCACATTCCTCACCGATATGGGTCAAGAATCTGCTTTTTCCTATCACATCCACCAATATGCTGATGTCTATACCAGCAAGCCTGAGAACTTTTTGCTCTACCCTCCTGAAGCATGGCTTCATGTGCCCTTTGATATCAAGATCATGCCACATCATGTAAAGGTATGTCCATCTTTTCCAATTCAAAATCCTCTTTTTTTTTTTTTTTTCTTAATGGTAGTTTGTCTTAACAAACTTTTCTAGATGTTCCAAACTTTTCTAGATGGAGCTCCTCATAGTTAACCGGGGCTGCATATTTAAAACTTTGCTTGTCAAATATTTTGCAGAAGCTTTTGATCATCATATAATTATTCCTTTTTATTTATTTATTAATGTTATGTTGGAGTTAATAAATCAAATTGGTTTTCTTTTTCCGATTAAGTTAGATCTGTTGGTGTACCATATGTACTTGAGAATTTGTTACACTGAGAATCTTGTTAAACCAAAAAATCAAACATAAAAGCAATTTTATAGGGAATATTCTGCATGTGATGATGCTGATGTCTGAGGACTTGGATTTTGTGTTGCCCTCTTCATAGATAATACAATTCCTCCTCATAATAGAACTTGGGAGCGTTTGATTCGTGCTCCGGAATTAGAATAGGAATAGGAATGTGAATGGGAAAGAATGGAAAAGAAAATAAAAACTTGGAAAATGTGTTTGGTTTCACTAATAAATGATAATGAGAATAAGAATTAAATATGTGATGATGCTGATGTCTAAGGACTTGGATTTTGTGTTGCCGTCTTCATAGATAATACAATTCCTCCTCATAATAGAACTTACGAGACGTTTGATTCGTGCTCCGGAATCTGAATTGGAATAGGAATGCAAATGGGAAGGAATGAAAAATGGAATGAAAATTTGGAAAATGTGTTGGTTTTACTAAGAAATGGTAATGAGAATAAAAATTAAATATCATTTTAACAACTAAAATTTCATTTATGAAAAAATATTTTTATATTATTTTTTGTATATAAAAATTAACATTATAATTATTTTTATATATTAAAAATTAATAATCAAGTATTATAAAATATTTATTTATAAAACTGTTATTATAATTTTTTTAAAAATATATAAAAATTATTTACTTTTAATAAATTTCTTAATTCAAACATTTAATGTATATTTTTATTAATTTATATATTTCATTTATAAATTTTAAAGATAAATGTTAATATTTAAATATTGGATCAATTTATAATTGATTTGACTTGATTCTCATTTGAAAAAAAAATTATTCTTTAAAAACAAGAAGAGAATGATGATTTCCATTGATGGAGAAATTACATTCCTATTTCAATATTAATTTTAGTCAATCAAATATTAGAAATCAAAATCGTTCACATCCTTATTTTTTTACCAAACAAAAGCCCTCCTGGAGGAATCTTACGTCCAGTGTGGGATTGGCATTGTGATTAATGTTCAAATTGTCAAATGAGCCTTAAATTTGAGTACAGGTATCTTCTGTTTTGAAGGACATGATTGCATCATCGTATATAGCCACCATGAAATAAATGATAATAGTTTTACTTCTAGACTTCAGGCTTTTTATAATTCTTTATATTTTCTCTCTGTAAAATATTATCCTTAAATTTTCTTCTGCTATTATGAATTTTTTTTTTCCCTTCTTTCAGGTCCCATCAAGCTTGTTCAAGAATCAATAAATTTTATAAACTTCATTTCCATTTTTTCTGGCCAGCACCAATCTCATTTTATAATGTTTAAACTGAGAGTTGCTCACTCAATGACGTTTCAGCTATAATGAAAAGAATGCCTCATATGCTTTTGATTACTTGAGTGTGGACTAGGCATTAGAAACAGTTTTTTCTTCATTTTATAATGGTTTATTTGTTCTTTTGCTGTGCTTCGATGCTTCAGAGCACGTTCTTGTTGATAAGAGAAATATTAGTTATACAAAGTAAAATTCGTCTCTGCAATTATGAAAATGAAGTAATGAATTCTTATCTCTGGGTCTTATTGTATCATAATTCTGGTCATTTGAATTTTGTATCATCGGAATTTTACCTTGAATTGCATTGTTTTACATTATGATTTATTAATTTCCAAAGGACATCTAAAAGTTCTGCCTTTTGTAATTTGAAGTCTCTGGTCATTGCAGTGATAGTTCTATCGTTCTTTTTGTGCTTCAAATTGCAATTCTGCTTTACAGTGCAATGATTTTGTCTTCAGGAGAAGTGATAGAGCTCAAAATGTTAATTAATAAGCTATGCCATGCATGGAATCAGCCAAGGTGAGCTATCATGTATGGAAAGGTTAGCTATAATGTCACTCCCGTGGAAGGTCATATGATTATGCCTATCGTTTAGACCTCTTCGATCATATAGTGCTTTTTTTTTTTCCTTGAAAAATTCGAAGGAAGAACCTATCGTGAGGTTTCCTCATATCTAAATTTAGGATTTGAATTATCTTCGTGGTGACATTATACTGCAATCTAATCTTTTTATTTGGTTTAATTCTACTAAAAATTTCATTTCAAATGAAAATTTATTTGCAAATAAATTTTTATTAATAAAATGTGTTTGGTTTAAATAATATTTTATAAAATAAATTCATTTAAAAATTCTAAAAATTTAGTTAAATTGAGAAATTGAAATTGGAATGATTTAACGAAATTTTCATTTAAATCTTTCATTGGAATTTACAAATAAATGTTATAAAATTTATTCATATCAAACACATATTAGGGTTTAATATTTATCAAATTGAAGTTGTAATTTGTTAGCTTGGTTGATGAATACAAGATTTTGCATTAGTTCAGAATTTAAATGTTAGGATTAAATAATGTCAAATGCTTGCATACCACCATCAACAATTAGAAGGCCAACATAGCAATTATATGTTAAATGTGCTCCCAATTTGCTCCCACTTTGTTGGATATCTAGATTAATGTTGAGAAGCATTTAGTAAAAGGATTTGTCAATATGATCATGCAAGCATATTTTTAACTCTTTTTAAGGGAAAAGAGGAAAAGAAAAGGGAAAAGAATCGGGTATAGGTGCAATTTTACCCCAATGCTTTTAGCAAAGCTCGGGTGAGCAATCACTTGATCCTCGCATTGCTGCAGATCTTGATTTACTGTGTAACGGCTATGGAATCTTGCTGGATTCTTATTCTTTTGTTGCTTATGTATACAAGGAGTTGCCTGTAGCATGGCCGTGAAATCTTGCAGAGTTTTTTTTTTTTTAGGCATGGCATGGAAACCGAATTAGCCTCAATGAGGGACATAAAAATTTTAACAGTAACATTTACTGTACATCAAACTAATATAATACCCTCTCGAAAACCTAAACCATGGTTTTAAAAAAAACAAAAGGAAAAAGAAGATAACGAGTGCAAATTCAAATGGGAGCAGTCTTTCAGTTCCGACCTGCAAAATATCTAAAACGCTTGGCAGCGTGAAACGAAGCTTATAGCACCATGCAACATTTGACAACAATACTCTGAATCTTTTTAAGTCTCCTGAACTCATTTCACCTTGAATTCACACCCTCTAGAAGAGGCCTGATTTGGCTTGAATCCAGAGCTGAACCTTTGCCAGCATTTATAGTACTTGAGGGAAACTTGCTGGTTATGGAAATCTCTTGGATGGTAGAGGGTTTTAAACACTTGGGTTACAATTACACACCCTCGAGAAGCAAACTCATCCTTATCGACCCTCCTTGCCATTCTAAACTGGATTCTTTTAGTTTTCTCTCTCTCCGTAACTGGATTCTTTTACTCCCAAGAACAATCGATTTCATAAAGACAAAATGTACCCATTTATCAACTGTGTGGATCTCTACGATCATATTGAACAGTTCGTGCTCTTGTAGTAGGTCAAGTGAGAATCAAAGTAGCATGGATGCACTTCGAACGGTCATGCAAAAGGAAAGAATCATTCCAATGTGATTAAAAAAAATCACTTGTTGACTTTGTCATCAGTTGTAATATTTCATATGCCCAACAATATACTATGTGAAAGTTTAAAGAGAATGTGCAAAATTATTGATTTCATAATCTTTACACCCCTTTCACTAACAAGCCAGAGGTGCTTTTTAGGTTACAGTGCCCCGATAACGGAGGGCTGCCTAGCACAATGATCGCCACAAAGCACCATTCTATGGCTACAGCTCGTACTGTTTGACATGAAATGTAAATCCCATTAATCTAGCCCATATATCTCATTAATATAGCCTCTTATAACCGCTACTCTAATAGGATGAGTACACTATTTGGCTAGGTAGCACGGACATGAACATGAGGACATGAGAAATGGGGACATGAACACGGGGACACAGCTTCTAATTGGAGTGTCTATGTAGTACAGATAAGGGAAACGGGTACACATACAGAAAAACTCCTACTAGTTGAAATGCCCATGCATCATGGCTGTAAGCACAAAGGTTCGCTCCATCTCATATTTAGAATAAACAAAAAAAATAATAAAAAAATAAAAAAGAGAAGAAGGGCCATGCCATATTGCTGGAAAATTTTGTTTACACAATATTCTCTTCTTTTTTTCCAATTTTTTTCTCTATTGGAAAATGTCCTACTTTACTAGCAAATAACAACTATGCTGTACAAAATTTTCTCCATTTTATGTAAAGCATCCATTGTGTTGGAAAATAAAATAAAATAATTTAAGGGGGTTAAAGACAATTGTTCTATCTATTCTCATACCTTAAAATGCCAAGAGGTATCAACGTTTGTTTTAATGTGAAAGGCGCTTATCATGCAGATGCTTGCCAGCATACTGGGTGGAGCCAACCTGTTCCTGCAGCTGTCAATTGTGAAAATAGTAAAGGGACATACAAATATTTAAACAAATAACATATAGTTGTGTTAAATGCCATACCACATCTTGCAAATTACTATGGATGTCAAAATAGCCTTGTACCGTTGGTGTTTTAAAACCTAGTTGGCCCTGCTATAACCAAAAGCCCAAACCATAATGCATTACCGCCTTATTGTAAGCAAAATCAAACAGCTCAATTAAACAGGAACCAAACAGCAATCTTTATGATCCAATACCAGTGCTTGGAAGCTTTGTTGGCCTCCAAAGGAACTAACACATGTTGATATTGAATGTAACTGCCCCTTGACATGAAAGAAATCAGAGTGTCAGAATAACATCATGATATTATTAGTTTGCTGCTAAAATTTTGTTTAAAACACTAGGCCAATATATTGGCAGGCAGCATACCAAGCTTGATGCAGCTTGTTGATTTCTGTAATAGCTGTCTCGGATTGGAGACATCGAGTTCAATTGTCCCTGAGATTAATAGATAAGAATGCAAACAGATCTAGCTATTAAGAAACACTGAGCCTTGTACATGCAGCATAAAAAGCTCAGCCTGCTTTACATACATGGGGATATGAAGTTCAATAAAAATTTAAAACAAGTTAAACGACAAGTATTACTAGCATGACTATATGTGGTATCAGCCTGCTTTACATACATGGGGATATGAAGTTCAATAAGAATTTAAAACAACTTAAATGGCAAATATTACTAGCATGACTCTGTGTGGTATTATATATATATATATATATATATATAGATTGCCAATAAATTGAAAAGAAAAAACACGATTAGATTTTATAATTTCACCTTTTTCTATTACATTTTACAATATGTAAGAGCACCTAGCCATCTAGCCCTAGAAATTGGGTAAAAGAAAATAGAAGAGTAAATTAACAAAGAAACTATTCTTTTGGTTGTAAAGATTTCTAAATGTCGAAGCATTTCAAGCAAATAGTGCAAAATAAGGTTTCATGATAACTACAACACAGTCATTATTCATACCACTCCTTGCATGTTATGCTGAGAGCCAAAAAAGCCATCATTAGTTGGTGGTCTAAAGCCCAATTCCTACAAAAAGTAAAGAAAATCAAAGGAGAAACAGTAAAACCAAAGCAATATTGGAGTCGATGTATCAAAACCCTATTTCTTTGCACACTATATTGTGGATACACATCAGATTTTTCATACCATGTCTTGCATATCCTGTTGAGGAACATAGCAATTCTCAGCGGTTTGTGCTCTGGAGTTTATCTGCTCCTGCGTATTTCAAATCCATAATGAAAAACATACTTACAATTAATGAAATCATCTAGAAAACCACTTGGAGATAATCAGGTTTAAATATGACAGACCAATTGCTGGTAACTGTCTTGCAAACTCATGGTCATCCTGTCTGGTTCAGAAAGTACCTACAACATGAAATGAGATTCACTTCAAAGACCATACATTTTCCAGCAGCAACACAGCCAATAGCATCTTCTGCTGAACCAAAAAACCTTTTCTTACCTTCTTTTTCTTATATTTTTTCTTTTTCTTGGATGACTTAGCCATACTGTTGACACGGGTTTCTTCTTCAATGTCAAGAAAACCACGAGCACCCAATATGCTAACAGAGTTGATACCTACACAATTTTCTAATACTTCTTCTAATGCCTGGAGTGCAATATGATAAGCTTCTTGACATAAAGACCCTGCTTCTCCCAGTTTGATTGCTAGTTTACATAAATCATTGAAACGCTGCACCCTGTAAGGAAGTTTGTTTGATACTTCAGATACAGTTTGAGTGATTTTTGCATCTTTTGTCCATCTTTTCAATACATAGAGGGATGGAATCTCAGAAACACCAGACATTTGAAGAACAAGGATAGCATGTCTACAAAGAAAACCTCTGTACTCAAATGAACGGCATAAACAATGAATATCTGATGCCAGCTCATTCCAAGCCACAAGAAAGTTCTGCCGTTCTTCAAAGTCATCAACTCGAAAGTTAAGGGTATCCCCTTCTTCACTTTCTTTCTGAAGCTGACACGAAACTACACCCAGAACCTCAACCTGAAATTTCTTGAATATTGCATTTGTGTAGACTCTTGACATTTGTTTCTCACAAGGTGAATGAGATCTTAATGCAAGTTGTTTGTTTTGAGTTTCAAAATCAGATTTAGCTTCCATGGTAAATCTATCTTGCAAAAATAATTTATACTGTTCTATAAACTCCTTGAATGTAGCTTCCTTGTGAATATACTTGTCAAAGAAAGAAGTTATACTTCCATATCGCTCAGCTGTAGATAATCCGGCCAAGAATATGTCTTGCATATATGTTGGCACCCACCTTTTACGATCTTCATACAATGAGCAAAACCACTCATCCTCTCTCAGTTCAAATTTATCAACCATTTTCCACCATCTCTTTTCAAATTGCTCTTCTGTCCAAGACCTACAAATGCATTTATTGAATTTTGCGATAAAAGTTTCACCTTGAGTTATAGCACGAGACAAATTCTCAGGCATCTTACTCAGCACATGCCATAAGCAAAAACAGTGGCGTGCATGAGGAAATACATCTGCAACAGCCTCATTTAAGCATTTCTCTTGCTCAGTAATAATTACTTTAGGAGCTTGGCCACCCACTGCTTTACACCATGTCTGCATTAACCAAACAAAAGAAGATGTGGTCTGTTCTCCAATCAATGCACATCCAAGTAACATGAATTGGAAATGATTATTCACTCCAATGATCGAAGCATAAGGAACCTTATAATTGCTTCTAATATAGAAGGTATCAAAGAAGACAACATCGGAGAAAAAACCGTAATCATGCCTGCTTTTTGCATCAACCCATAATACATTTCTCAACCGTTTTTCACGGTCCAGATCTAGTGAATAAAAGAAATTAGGATTATGTGCTTGTATGCACATGAAATACTGAAGCATGACTTGGATGTCATCATAATCTAGGGCCAACTGAAGCCCTTTCTTTTGACATGAAACTACACCAGATTGTTTGTTCCGTCCTTGGACAGAATTGTAAAAATCATCTGGACAAATCTCATGGTTATGCTCCTTTATAAAATTATATATAACCCACTTCTCATTCTGTGTCCTTTTCATATGCATTCCCGCTTTACAATCTGTCTTTATACATGATCGCGGATTGACAGTTGCATTTGACTCACGCTTACTTCCAAACCTAGAACATGCGACCTTTACATCAATAAATTTTCCAGACTTTTTTGAACGACGACTAGCCTTTATTGTGATGCCAAATCCAACAGATCGCGCATATTCTCTGTAGAAAGAATATGCTGCTTCCTTTGTCTCGAATTCTAAACCATTCTGGGGCTCACAGATCACACCTTTGTTAACAACAACATCACCTCCAACAGCATTCCCTTCCAGAAGATCGCCACTTGTACAACATTGGTTTCCACTTGGCCTGCAAGCTTCTGCAACATGCTCGTCTGTAGGACAATATATATCATCTTCATTAACAGGTAATCCATCTGCACTCATGGCGTCAACAGTCGAATTTGTATTTGTTCCAGTATCTAGTTTCTCATGCTCATAAGAAGGCAGCTCAAGATCTATCTCCATGAAAAAAAATCTATTGGAAAGAGGTGGTCATGCAATCCGACACCTGAAAAGAATTAAAAAAACCAAGTCTATGGATGCAAGAAATCACAAGCAAAGTTAATATAATATAGCAGAACATTCATTCATAACTTTCACCATAGAACAAAACCCTTCAATATTATTCAGTTGCAGGGACAAGCATTACTAGGTGACAATTAAAGCCAATCTTGGAAAATCCCAAAATGCTAAAACTTATCAAATCGCCAAGTAATGACATAAATTGAGAAATATGGTTAATCAATTAAAGCAAACATTTTGAAAGCACAATCTACAATAACATTCGTTACCTCTGAATAGAATGAAAACGAAAAAGAAGGCAAATTGAAACGGAAACTGTACAACATAGAACGAACGAAATTACCTCTGAAAGAAAAGAAAGACGGAAGAAGAAAGGAATGGTTAAAAATCGATCACAACACAAAACGCAAACCAGAAACAGTTTACGGAATCTGCTGGAAGTCCGGGAAGGGAGTGAGAGTTTATTGATAAAATCATGATAATAAAAAATAATAGTTCCTTTTATATATGATAGTAAAAATAGAAAATGTAAAATAATAGAATATATAAATTCTGAGCTCAAAAATATTATATCAAATTTATGATATTTGAGTTCCCTTTTGCGGTATAATAACTAAAACGGTAAAGCGAGATTATAAGTTTAATTTTTTTTTTTTTTTTCAACTTACAATTAGTAAGAAAAATTTATGATAGTTGATAAATTAAAAGAAAATGACCTCATTCTTTATAACTTACAAAAATATTAAAATTACAAAAGAATTAAATTTCATATCTTAAAATTTTATTTTTAATTTATAATTTGTACTATACTAAAATTATTTAATTAGTATATTTGAATTATTTTAGTTTATTTATGTTTCAAACTAACTAAACAACATATATATTAAATTGCATCCTGCACGGTCATGATTAGTTATATATATATATATATATATGTGTGTGTGTGTGTGTGTGTGTGAGAGAGAGAGAGAGAGAGAGAGAGAGAGAGAGAGAGAGAGAGAGAGAGAGAGAGTTGTTCAATAGGCTTAAAAATAAAGAAAAAAAGGTGAATATTATTTTAGAGCAGCGGGAGATATTCTGGAAGTAGCGATCGAAACAGCTCTGAGAGGAAGATTCCAATTCCTGCTTCTTCCTTTCTAAACGCAACAAAATGAATTCTGTCACCAGCATGTATGATGATCATGGCAAATGTCTTTCTTAGGAAAATGGTCTTCCGGATTTGGTGGTTCAATATTTTCACAACCTGTGTGTTGAGGAGAATGATTTATTTTAATGTGTTGATAGAAAGGTTAATGAGGAACAAAACGATTTCTTATTAAGGCCATTCATAGCTGCTAAAGTCAAAGATGCAGTGTTCTCAATGCATCCCACTAAGTCTCCTCGGGTCGATGGCATGAACCCCTGTTTTTATCAACAGTCCTGGCACATAGTGGGCGCATAGATTAATACTTCTTGCTTGTCTTTTTGGTAGTCTTGTTCTCTTCCCAGAGGCTTGAATGACACTGCAATTGTGCTTGTTCTTAAGAAGAAAAATTCATACTTTGTGGATGATCTACATCCAATATCTTTTCGTAACATGTTATACAAGGTTGTTTCTAAAGTTTTGGCTAATAGACTGCAGCAAAATTTGCTTGATATAATCTTTGAGGAATAAAGTGCTTTTGTTCCTAGTTGAATGATATCGGATAATGTCTTGGTAGCTTTTGAGGTGATGCATTTTTTGAAACGGAAATCTCGGGGGAAAAAGGTTTTGCAGCCTTAAAAGTTGATATGAGCAAGTCTTGTGACCATGTGGACTGGTTGTTTCTTTGTAAAATATTGCATTGCCTGGATTTTAGTCATCGGTGGGTTGAGCTTATTGCTATGTGTGTGGAAATGGCTTCTTATTAGATTGTGCATAATGGGACTGAGTTAGGCCCTATAGTACCTCAAAGGGGTCTTCATCAAGGCTGTCTACTATTGCCTTACTAATTTATCCTGTGTTGAGGGATTATCAGCCCTTATCAGGAAGAAGCTTTCTGTTGGTCAGTTACAGGGCTGTCAGATAGCAAGATTAGCTTCTCCAGTCTCTCATCTTTTCTTTGCCAATGATAATTTCTTCTTCTTTGGGGCAAATGCGAATGAGGCTGGTGTTATTAGGTTCGTTTTTTATTTGTATAGTCGTGTTTCTGGTCAACTTATTAATTTTAACAAATCTTCACTCATTTTGAGTTCCAATGTTATGGCTAAAATAAGAGATTATGGGGGTTGGTCATTTGTGAAAGTCAAGGCTCTTACTTGGGTTTGACTTCTTTTGTAGGGCGGAGTAAAAGTTCTGATAGTTTGGTCGAAAAATGGTCCCCTCCCCCAAATGACTTTTTTAAGGTCAATTTTGATGTGGCTCGCTTCCCAAACAAAGCTGGTTTTGCTCGTGATTTCTGAGGGGCTTTTGTGCAGACTGATCTTCAATCAATGTCTGGTTAGTTTTCTCTAAAGCTTGCTGAAGATTTGGCCATCCGAGAACCGCTCAGTTGGCTAAAAGAACTATGAATGGACAGTGTCTTAGTGGAAACAGGTGCTTTAACTATAGTTCAAGATATATGCAATAATCATCATGAATTAACTCATGTCGGGTTGGTTTCTAGTGACTATACGCATCTGTTGTCTCTTTTTCAAAATATTCAGTTATTGTTTGTTAAATAATCAGCCAATCATGTTGCTCATAGATTAGCTAAAGTATCTGTTGCTGATTGTTGTGTTTGGAGGGATAGGCCTCCCCTCTTTTTGTTTGATGTTCTGATTCATGATTCGCATTAATGAAGTCTTTCCCTTTTATGTTAAAAAAAAAAAAAAGATGAATTACTATTTGCCCTTATGGTTTGCTACATTTACTACTTGGTTCATAACGTTTAAAATTAATATTATCTCACCTTCTATTTTACAAAATTATTTATTCATTCCGTCAAATTTTTCATCACAATTACCATTAATTGACATGACAATTATTGTCACGATCCAAAATCGGGAATCATGATCGGCATTAGAAAACGAGAATTCTTTTGAATCCGAAATCTGTAGCAAGTCTTAAAAATAAAAAGCATGCAATAAATAGATAAAAATATGTCATAATTAAAATTTAATTTGATATAAAATAAATATTCAAATGTCTTTTCATAAAATAAAAATATATTCATACAATATTCAGAGATAGATCTTTTACTAATTCAAAAAAAATTATTAAAATATTAAAAAATACCCATAATTCAAAATAATTCAAAAAATATACAAAAATTATATTTAGGAAGATTAAGCTATACTAATCAACATTATCAAAGCAAGAATCCATAAATCAAACAATATCCAACTCAAAAAAAATCAAAACCCTAAATACACATAAACAAAAATTGAAGATAACTCACAAAAGAGAGGATTCAAGCTTAAACCGAGCTTAGAACTCGCTTCACCGGAGCAAAAGCATTCAAACAAGACTGAAATGAAGACCTCTAGTGGCTGGACGCTTCACCAAAAACAATGGAGCTCTCTTGGCTGTAGTTGCTGTTTCTAGTGCTCCAACATTGATTAGGCGAGTTGAAGGGGGCGAGGAGGTGGAGGGAAGGAGGGGAGGTGATGGTGGTGGCTGCTGGCGGTCTAGCGGGGTGATGGGTGGTCTGCAAGTGGTTATGGCGTGAGGAAGGAGAAGAACAAAAAAAAGAATAGGGTGAGGGAGGGTTGACCCAGTTTGATTATTATTATTATTATTATATATATATATATATATATACACACACATTAACTTAATTAAAAACATACACACACACACATAGACACACACATGCACATATAATAAGAATCATAACAAGTAATAATAATAATAATAATAATAATAATAATAATAATAATAATAATAATAATAATAATAGAACAAATAATAATATTAATAATAACAATAATAATAATAATATCAATAAAAATAATAACACTAATACTATTAAAAATAATAGTAATGATAACAACTTTAATGTTTTAAATAATAACACTCCCAAAATAAATTATTTTATGTAAATAAAACTTTTAGAATAAAATAAATAAATAGTATTCACAAATAATGAATATATATAAATAAAATTTAAAATTTTATTAATATTGCATATCTCAAAATATCTCAAAATAATTTTATATTATTTAAAATATCGGGTCATTACAATCTTCCCTTCTTATAAGAATTCATCCTCAAATTCAAAGAAAAGATCAGAAACAAAAATTTATCAAGGAAAAAGGTAGGGATAAGCAACTTGCATCTCGACTTCTGTCTCCCAAGTGTGCTCCTCCATGTTGTTGCTTCGCCACAACACCTTTACCATCGGGATCTGTTTCGAACGCAACTGTTGAACTTAATGGTCAACTATCGCGACTGGTTCCTCCTCGTATGTTAGGTCTTCATTCATTTCCACACTATCAGGCTGCAACACGTGTGAAGGGTCTGAAATATACTTCCTCATCATCGAGATAGGGAACACTAGATGCACTTAAGATAAATTTGGAGGCAAAGCCAACTGATATGCTACCATGCCCACTCTCTCCAGAATCTTGAACGGTCTAATACATCTCGGTGCTAACTTCCCTTTCTTACCAAATCTCATCACACCCTTAATCAGAGACACTTTCAGGAGCACATATTCTCCAACCTGAAACTCCACGTCTCTACGTCTTAGATTCGCATAGCTCTTTTGTCTACTAACTGCAGTCTCTAATCTCCTTCTGATCACAATAACTTTTTTAATGACATCTTGAACCATCTCAGGTCCAGTCAATACTCTCTCTCCAATCTTATCCCAACTCAAAGGGGATCTACATTTCCTTCTGTACAAAACCTCATACAATGGCATCCTAATACTGCTATGATAGTTATTATTATATGCAAACTCCACAAGTGACAAATGATCATCCCAGCTACCTCCAAGATCTAATACACACATCCTCAACATATCTTCAAGTGTCTAGATCGTCCTCTTATACTAACCATCCATCTGAGGGTGAAAGGTAGTATTGAAATCAAGCCTGTGCCTATTATTGACCCTAGAGTAAGGCCTGCAGTAGGCATCCCAATAAAAGCAAAACCCAGACTAGTAAAATAAGTTATGATATAAAAATACTGGTCTCGCATCATATCCTCTGCATATCTGCCAAGTCGGAGAAACTCTCTGGTGCAGTCCTTGACAGATCTATCACCTTTAGTGATGTTAGTCAATCTGAGTCTGTAGCTCATCTGCAATGGCTCTAGACAGAATCTCCTCATAAACCTCTCTCTGAACTGAGCCTAGGTCATCATCATCATGTACGACTAAATCACTTGGACGAGCCAATCCAAGACTGGTCCCTCTATAAATAACTCGACTATCATAATCCGCTGGTACTCGGTGTGAGCAATCCAAGTCCTCGTCTTAATAGTGTGCAAAAAGTCTAACAGATCTAACGTCCCATCAAAGGCTATCCTACCAACTTTGGCATAGAACAGTGCTACCTTAGGGTTAGACATACCCTACTGATAAGCAGGTTATAATGGCGGTGCAACTGGAGGTATCTCAACTTCCTCGTACTCTAGCTCTATAAGTTCCTCATCCTGTAGCTCTCTCTATCTATAGTGACCTGCCGCTCCTTGAGGTGTACCTCTGCCTCTACACCTCGCTGGCGGCTCAGGAGGTAAAACCTCATCTTGAAAGGACTCATCATCCTCAACCTCAATGATTGGTGAAGCAACACGTGCTCACCTCCTCATTCTAAAAAGATAAAAACCAATAAGATTCAGACAATAGACAGACAACAAACAAATGATCTAACAGTTACATGGAATACTAAATCAAGAAAAACTTATTAAAGACATGATTGAACCTAATTTACTGCAGTAGTTTTAAAGGAAACACAACTTTGAAAACCTAGGTTTGCAACACTAATAACCTAGGTCTTTGATACCAACTTTGTCACGACCCCAAAACATGAGTCATGACTGGCACTAGGGAATAGGAATCTTTCGAATTCGGAACCCGTAATAAGCCTTAAAAATAAAAAGCATACAATAAATAGATAAAAATATACTAGAATTAAAATTTAAATCGATATAAAATAAAAATTTAAATGTCTTTTCGTAAAATAAAAATATATTCATACAATATTTAGAGATAGGTCTCTTACTAAAATAACATTCTACTGATACAATACACTACTACTGTAATTTTCTAGAATACAATTAAAGTTCAAATAAATAAATTATATAATCTAGCCGAGGCTGAAGAAGTCCAGTGTAGAGGTCTAAAACTGAGGTCTGACCACGAGGAATATCCTGAAAAAATATTGAGGGGAATTAGACCTCACTGAGTTAACTATTATAATATATATATATGCAATCTAAATCATATACAGTCAAACATCAGTATATATATAAATATATACAGGTATTTCACACCGATGTTAAAATCCATTTATATATATATAATAAATGCATAAAACATTTATTTAAATGAAGGATCAAATAGAACCCTAATATTCGTAACCTCAATCAAAATATCACACTAGCCATATAGGCTCACTTAATTCCAAAGTAATTCTCTTATCCCATTTTAAACAGTAGACTAGCCCTAAGACACTAAATCAACCGAGCTCCTGCAGTCTCACTGTTAATGTGATTGGCCTTGAGACACTAGGTCAACGGAACTCCCGCAATCACACTACTCATTACATCAAATTTCAATAATTGATAAATCGAATGTCACCTTAAGTGATTTAATAACTCAACTCTAAAATCTATTACACCGGTATGTACGCGGTCCTAGTGCAGCCCACTAAGTAGCACATTCTATCGATATCTTTCAATAAAATCATATATTTATGGAAAATAATAAAATGCACAATTAAAATAAAATGGCATACAATATAGAAGAATATACCAAAAATATATCAAACATATACTAAAAATATACCAAAATATATGCCACATATATAACAAAATAAACTATAAATATACCAAATAAATATGCTGAGTATATATCAAATATACTGAATTTATACCAATAAATACTAACATACATATGTCACATATATACAAAAGATTATACCAAAATATACCTAGCATACATGTCTAATATATAGCAAATATATCAAAAATAAACCAAAAGTATACCAAATCATTTAATAAAATAAATCATATTGAATAATAAATATATTAAAAAATCATTAAATTCCACAAATATCCATAAAATACCAAAATATAATATATTTAAACATCAAAACACTAAATATAATTATTTTCACAATAATTAAATAAGAATCTCAAATAATTTATATAATATTAATAAAAATATGATTTTTCAATTATTCAACATAAAATGGTCAAATTCACATTTAATTACTCAAATAGTTTAAATATATAATAAAAATAGTTACAAACCCATTTAATAACCAAAATAGTAAATAATTTATTATTTAAATATAATTTTTGAAAATTAGTATTAATTAGTTAAAAATAGTAAATAATTTGTAAACATTATTTTAATACCCTATAAAATTCTAAAATCGTTTAAAACATATTATTTAATTATAATTTCAATAAAAATACACATTTAACGTATATATCCAAAATTTACATAATATAAAAATATTCTCAAACATTATACAAAATTACCAAAAATTATTTTCTAAATTCTAAAATTAATAACTTTGATTAATAACACTAATTTAACCAAATTTCCATTCAAAATACTTAATTAACATAATTATCAAAAATTCAATTTAAATTATGAAAATATTCAAAAATACCTATAATTCAAAATAATTCAAAAAAATATACACAAACTCTCTGGATTGACCCTGTTGTACCTTAAACATAATTCTCTATAGCTGTGGGTCCCTTCTTTGATCTGCCTTAACTCTGTCAAAGTACACTAACCATACTTTGACTTAAGCTACAAGGCATTTCTTAGTCACTTTCTACTACAAACCTTAATCAATCAGGTCATGCAACTTCTGAATAATTGGCCTCCTTTCAGTACCAATATGGGTAAGACTACCCACTGATTTTTTGCTCAATGCATCAGCTACCACGTTTGCTTTGCTTGGGTGGTAAAGAATTAAACAATCGTAGTCTTTTAGAAGTTCCATCCATCTTCTCTGCCTTAGGTTCAAATCCCTCTACTTAAAGATATACTTTAAGCTCTTGTGGTCGGTGGATATATCACAAGTGACACCGTACAGTTAATGCCTCTAAATCTTCAGTGCAAAAATAACTGCTACCATCTCCAAATCATGAGTGGGATAATTCTGCTTGTGCTTCTTCAACTGCCTTAAAGCATAAGTAACCATTATGCCATTATGTATTAGCACACAGCCTAATCCTACCCCTAGAGCTGAAGTCAATAAATCCTTAAGCAACTGGAAATGCTCCTCACATCTATCAGTCCACACAAATCTAACATTTTTCTGGGTTAGTCTGGTTAAAGGTGCGGCAATCTTGGAGAAATCCTTCACAAATCTGCTGTAATAGTCCGCTAAACCTAGAAAACTTCTCACTTTAGTAATCGTTATGGGTCTTGGCCACTCAGTGATCACCTCTATCTTCCTAGGATCCACCTAAATGCCATCTTTAGATACCACATGGCCTAAATCGATCATAAATCAGTCCAAGAATGGCCTAAACACCCTGTTCATCAAGTCTATAAAGGCTGCTGGGGCATTAGTCAACCCAAAGGACATCACTAAGAACTCATAGTGGCCATACCTAGTCCGAAATACTGACTTGGGCACATCCTCACTTTTAATCCTCAGCTAATGATACCCAGATCTCAAATCATTCTTAGAGAAATACCGAGCTCCTTGCAACTGATAAAACAAATCATCAATCCTGGGAGTGGATACTTATTCTTAATGGTAACCTTATTCATTTGTCTATAGTCAATACAGAGTTGAAGACCATTATCCTTCTTCTTCACAAAAAGAACCGAAGCACCCCAAGGAGATGTGGTAGCCCGAATAAACCCCTTATCCAACAATTCCTGCAATTGTTGTTTTAGCTCCTTTAGCTCTGTAGGTGCCATCCTATAAGGTAGCATAAAGATAGGATCTGTACCAGGCATAACATCAATACAAAATTCTATCTCTATATCCGGTGGCAATCCAGGTAACTCCTCTAGAAAAACATATGAGAATTCACGTACCACTGGTACCCTTTTCACTAATCCCATTTCTGCTTGAACATCTCTAACTACAACTAGATAGCCTTGACACCCTCTACTAAGCATCTTCCTAGTTGTAATAGCAAAAATAAGATTATAAGGCACGAAACTCTCACTACCTCTGAATTTGAATTCCTCTTCACCTAGAATTCTAAAAATTACTTCTTTCACTTAACAATCCATAAAAGTATAAAATAGGGATAACCAATCCATTCCCAGAATCACATTAAACTCAATGACATATATAAGGACCAAGTCTGCCAACAACTCTCTGCCTTTAACCAACACAAGATAAGATGGAAATAAGATGTCCATCTCTAACTCATCACTAGGTAGAGTCAAAACAGACAAAGCAAAACTCATATTGGAAGGAAGATAAACTACTTTTAAAGCAAACAAAGGAGATACAAAAGAATAAATAGCACCCAGATCAAATAGGACTCTGGCCTCAGAGCAATACATGGGAATAATACCTGCTACCATAGCAGTGGATGCTTGTGCATCTTGAGGATTCAAAGTGAAGACCCTAGCCTGTCCACGTCCTGGCTGCTATGAGGTAAATGGCTGAGTCTATCCTTTTCCTCGGCCCTACTGACTTGCAAATTGAATCGATCGCTGCTGAGGGTACATGGGTGCCTGATACTGCTGAGGCACCTATTGCAAAGGCTGGATAATAAAAGGTGAAGATCCCTAAGCCAAGGATGGTTGGAATTTATAGTTTGGACAAGCTTTAGCAAAGTGTCCAAACTAACCACATCTGAAACATGCTCTTGGTATCAAATGATAAGGACCCTGGTGCACTCGCCCACATATGGCACATGCACTAGCTCTAGACCTAGAACTGCCATGTCTAGAGCTCTATCCATTGCTGCTACTAGCATTACCACTAAATCTTACAGCTCTACTAATCCTGCAATCCTGAGTAAGGCGGTGCCTACCAGTTCGATGTGCTATGAACTGTTCGCTCTACTGAGAAGGACCTGCTGACTGAGCACTCATGCTACCTATCTGAAACACTAGCTGATGTACCCTCTGAACAGGTATGACAATGCCACTATCATAAGGGTCAGGTATGGTGCCATGTTGGATATGCCTCCGCTCTAGCTGTCTTGCCTCCTCCATAACACTCTCTAAACTACGACCCTCTAGTCGAATGTCGATATAAGTTGGGCCTAACCTAGTCACATACAGCTCAACTGCTCTGGCAACATCCTGCCTCACATCCTTAGCATGTCTTATAAACCTGTAAAACTCCTGAGTGTAGTCCTCAACTGATTGATCTCTCCTATCTATATTAAGTAGTTGCCATCTATAGTTCTCTCATATAGACAAAGGACAAAAGAATCTTATAAACTGATCCTTAAATCCCAACCAAGTTATTATAGTCATGAAGGGCTGAATGGACTGTATAAACCAGTTTTGAGTTGCCATTGAGATGGATAACTCCACTATCATAATCCTTTAATAATCAGAATACCTAGATCTGGTCTTGGACTCAATGGTGTTAATGAAATCCAATGCATCTCTAGTACCATCAAAATAATCTCGCTCCACTCTAGAATATAATAATGCCGCATCTGCATTAGACATCCCCTAATTTTATCGCTGAAGCATCTGCTGCACTATGGGCATCACCTGATTAAGAGCTGCCAAGCCCTGATTAATACCCACCATACCAGCTACAAACGTTGCAGGATCCTCTATTGAAATTTGAGGCTCTACCTAAGGCTGATCCTGCCTTTGAGTTGTTGCTACTCTAGCTCTGCCCCTACCTCTATCTATACCCCTACCTCTAGGTTGAGGGGCAGGAGGGAGAATCTCATCTTGAAATGACTGCTCACCATCATCAAGGTCTGTATCAGCAGTAAGGGTATTCTGAGCATAACTCATTTTGAAAAGACAAGAAAATCCAAATTCAAAACCAAACAAGAACACAGACACAAACGTAGAATCCTAGGGATAAGAAATCAATAAGTGATAGTTAATAACCTAAATACCGCAGTAATATGAGAAAAGATAAATATTGACAGTCAAAAGCATGAAAAATGAGTTAAAGCTCTGATACCAACTTTGTCATGATCTGAACCCAGGGGCACGTGACAGACACTAGGGAATGGGAAAGCATAAAGCTACCAAAACCTGTAGTAAGCCTTAAAAGAAAAACGTAGAATACTTCACTTTAAAACCTCAAAATTAAATAATTAAATCATAATGCACATTATCAAATTGATTTTTCTTAATTTAACTAAACCATAACATTCTGGTGCATAAAATAAACATCATCAGTTATATAAATAGTATCTCAGTACATAAATCTTAATACATAATATTCAACTTTAAAATATGCAGATATACAGTTCTCTACTACGGTACACAGATACTAATACACATACAACTATATAGACCTACATAAGATAGTCGGTGAAGAAGCTACTTGGCATAAAGAGGTAGGCCTAATAGAAGACTCCCAAACTCCTAAAAAAATAAATTGAGGGGAGTCAGACCTCACTGAGTAAGCTAATAAGAAATGAATGTGGTTTGAAAATCTATTTTAAAATAAGTTTTTTATGAAAATATAATATATTTATAATTTTATTCAAATCCTTTAATATATATATATATATATATATATATATATATATATATATATAGAAAATCCATTTTTCAAAAGGAAAGAAATAAATATTTAAATGCTTTTTAAAACATTTCAGTATAAAAACTAGGTAGAACCTGAGTTCTCAATTTTTAACAATCATTCGACTCACTTATATCAAAAACTGTCAGATCTTGAGAGCAAAACATCACCAGGATGCATGGCCGCAATCATATCACTTAATCCAAAATCACTGGCGGTGTCCAAGAGCAAAGCATCACCAGACCATTGGCCCTAGTGATTTAATAAATATTAATCCAACTATACTGGCGATGTCTGAGAGTAAAGCATCACTAGACCTTCGGCCCCAGTATTTATTAAATAATTAAATATTATATTACTAGTGGTGTCCGAGAGCAAAGCATCACCAGACCATCGACCCTAGTAATATAATCAAATATTTTACCGATGCGCACACGGTCCTGATGATACCCATCAAGTAGCCCGTTCTACCGTAGTTTATTTAAAATAAATAAAGATAAATAAAATAAGGAAAATTGCAATAATTGAAAATAAAGTAAACCAACTATAATTTAAATCATGCATCATTATTTAAAAGTACCGACTAGAATCTCACAAATATATAATTCATCAAAATTTATTATGATTTAAATTGAAAGACTCAACACTCAAATAAAATATTAACTTATAAGATGAAGGCGCTCCTCTAATATGTCGTGTCTGACCTCGACTGGTAGACGCGACTGGACGGGTGGTTAAAAGAAAAAAATAAAACGACAATTAGAAAATAGAAACCCTAACTTCTAGAATTTCTAAGGAAGACTTAACTCAGAATTTAAAAATTAGAATTGACCCGATGTCACATTTTACAAAAAATCTATCGAAAATTCGGTAGAGTCTCCTCTCTAAAATGGACGTCCCTCTACTGAAGTAGAGTCAATCCTGCAAGCAAACACACTTCTAAACTTCACACAAGCTCAATATCTCGGGTTGGGATCCCGAATTACTCAAATCCCCAATCGAGGTTCACAATCCACCAAAAATAAATAATTTAATAATAAATATTTAAAATCATTAAAAATCCATAAAACACCCAAAATGCCACAATTTAATTTATTTAAATAATAAAGCATTAAAACTAATTTTTTTCCAAATTAGATAATAAAATCCCAATAATTTATATCATACTAATAAAATCCAATTTTTTTAACAAATATTCAATATAAAATAGTCAAATTCACATTTAATTATTTAAATAGTTTAAATATATTATAAAATTAATTAAAAACCCATTTAATCACAAAATAATAATTAATTTAATATTTGAATATAATTTTCAAAAGTTAGAATTAATTAATTAAAAATAGTAATTAATTTATAAAAATTATTCTAATACTCTATAAAATTCTAAAACCATTTAAAAATATAACTTAACTATATTTTCAACCAAATTACATAATTACCCCAAAATTCTAATATTCACATAAACATAATAATTCCTCAAAAATAATATAAATTTACTAAAAATAATTTTATTAACATAAAAATTACTAGCTTAATATACTAACACTAATTACTCAAAATTTCAACCAAAAATAATAAATTAACATAATTAACAAAAATTACAATTTATATTATTAAAATATTAAAAAATACTCATAATTAAAATTAACTAAAATAATTTAAAATCAACTAAGTACATATGTAGATCAACTTAAAAATTAAAAATAAATTCTAATAAATTAAGCAAAAATTATATTAATTAACTAAAAATTAACATAAAGACAATAACTAACAAACAACTAATAAATAACTAACAAACAATAAAAAAAAACACAAAATCAACCTAACAAAATCAACTAAACTAACTTAGAACTCACATAATGCATAACTCTAAGATAGTGGAGGGCTGCTGCTGCTGTTATTGTTGTTACTGTCGCTTCTGTTGTTGTTGTTGTTGTTGTTGTTTTTGTTGCTGCTGTTACTGTCTCTGTTGTTATTGTTGAGACAACAAGAAGAAGAAAGAAACAAGCAGTGGTATTGCTAGAAAATGAAAGAAGACAACAAGAGAGGGCAGAAAGAAATAGGATAGTAGGAAGAAAAAGAAAGGGAATGACGTGGGATGGGAAGAAAAGGGGAAGTGGTGAGATTGGTGTGTTTTAATATATATTATAGGCGGCGGGGTTTAGCGCGCGCCCAAGTATTTGACGACCACGGTACTGTGTTCGAAAACAATATAGATCTTGGGCCTATTTGGAGATGGAGTCGCCACCTGGATAAAAATTAGGACACACTGTACATCAATTGGATCCCACGGAGGTTCCTAGAATCCGTTATCAGAGATTGAGTTCGAAAACTGGGTATGAGCTTTTGAATGCTCACCCAACCTTGTGGTTGGCCTCTGTTTTGCATTTTATTACCATTTAGTTATTTAATTATTTCCTTACTTACCTTTAAAATTGCACTTGCCTTCATTTACTTTGAAAATTTTATAATTAAGTCCAAGTTTGCACATTAGTCCAGTTTCATGCTTTTGAGTCCCAACATTCAGCAAAAATAAAATGAATAATAATTTACAACCATAAATTCAAAATCAAAAGGGGAAAGGGATTAAGGATTACAATGCTTTTAGGCTAAATAAAAGAATAATATGCAGAAAATAAACTAAACATATACTAAAAATAAATTGTAAAATAACATAAATGCAATAGTATAATAGGAATAACTAATAATGATGACTACTCAATGATGGAAATCATCAAGTAATTCCTGCAAATAACACATAATTAGTCCTTCCTTTCAAAAAAATGAAATCACATATAACGATACTTACAGAGAGACTCTATAAAAAGGGATTGTCATATTATGAATTAAAGAAACCATCAAACAATCAAGATTGAGCATCATCATGCAATGAAATAGACATGTTTAAGGTCGAAAAAAAAATACATATCAAAGCGGACATTATGACAAACGTCGATAAAAAAAGAAACTAAAAGCAGGCCAAACTTGTCAATGTGGCGATCGCCTTAACAACAGGGATCCCTAATATCTCTAAGTCAAAAAAAAGCATATATCACATATAAACAAAAGGAAGACTTCCTAGAGGCCTACCAATTGGGCGATCGCCTCATTGACAAGAGGCGTCACTTGATCAACAGGCCAGTCCCGATTATCAAACGTTTAGACTTCTACTTTAAGTAACAATATATGCACATACACACTCTACAAGCATCAAAACTGCAACTACATGCAAAAGTATTCAAAGATCACAACAGTAAAATGGGATTTTAAAGCAAGATAAACTAGAAATATACTCAAAATATACTAATAACTTAGTTACACACAAGCAAGACACACATAATGAAGAACATGTTAAGTTTGAGTGCAAGTTTTTTACCAAAATGAGAGACCCTTAGAGATTTTTTTAATTGTGATCCTTGCTAGGATGTGATCTCTACTTTTGACATAAGCTTCTTCCTTCTTCTCTTAGGAAAAAGTGGACTTCTTTGCTTCAATCTCTCCCCCTTTCTTGAGGACGTTTTTTTGCTTTGCTTTCCTCTATTTTTTTTTCTTCAGAGCTCCTCTCTCAATTTTTTTTTCAATAATGGCCTCCTCTTCTTTTTTCCCTCTTCTTTCTCTTTCTCTTTTATTCCCTAGCTTCCCCATGCCCTTAAGCCCTTTAGCTCATCATGAGCCTCCATAGCCTTTTTCTCTTCCCCAAATATCTCTTTCTCATGCAAAAATTAGGTCTGGAGGCTGGGGCCCACACCATTTGGCCACTATGGTTGCAGCTGCATTTAATGCAGCTATAAGTGGGTTGTCATAGAGGCGGTGCCTCTTCGATGAGGTGATCGCCTCATTGGCAGCTGCCAAAGAGGCAATCGCCTCATTGCACTGAGGCGATGCCCCTTTGGCCCAAGCCTGCACTGGGCCAAGTGGGCTTGGGCCAAATTTGGATAGTCGGGCTAGGTTTTGAGCTTTCTAGTTTTTATGTTTTCAAGTCCACTTTCCATTAGAGATTCAGGTTTCACTCTCATGTCCAGGTTTCACTCTCATAGCAGGCCGATCAAAATGAGTATCCTTAATTCGTCCCTTAACACTGGCTGACCGAATCGGGTGTCTACAGTTTGCCCCCTGATTTTTTGAAAAATCAAATGCATGCAATGACCATTTTTTAAAAAGTCACATGCATAGCAAAATAAACAAACAACAAGATAAGCAACGTACCTGGCTCTCAGGTCTCACCTGAGAGATGAATCCTTTAGTTCTGAAACGTGACCATGATCCTTGGGGTTTCCTGGCCTGATCAACCACTCATTAATATTTGATAAAGATATTTGAAGACTGTTGACCTCAGGTTTTCCTGGCCCGATCCTCATAACATTGAAATTTGATTCTCGAGTTTTTCTGGCCCGATCCTCACAACACTGAAATTCGATTCTCAGGTTTTCCTGGCCCGATTGTCGTCTTATTGAGGACATAGACTTATGGGTTTTTCTGGCCCAACCATTCGTCACTTGAGACATGATTCTTGGGTCTTCCTAGCCCAATCATCACCACACCTTAAACATGATTCACAGGTTTTCCTGGCTAGATCCTTACAATATTAAAACTTGATTCTCGAATTTTCTTGGCCTGATCCTTACAACACTGAAACTTGATTCTCGGGTTTTCCTGGCCCGATCCTTATAACACTGAAACTTGATTCTCGGGTTTTCCTGGCCCGATCCTCATAACACTGAAACTTGATTCTTGAGTTTTCCTGGCCTGATCATCACTGGGGATATGGTTTTCAGATTTTCCTGGTCCAATTATCACTTCTCTGGGGATAGATACTTTTAGGTTTTCTTGGCCTTATTGTCCTTCACTTTTGACTTTAGGGATACTACCCGAATAGTCATTTCGATCTTTGAGCTTCGGGGATTCAAACCTAAACAGCCTTGTCCTTGAGCTTCGAGGATTCAAACCCGAACAACCCTGTCCTTAAGCTTTGGGGATTCAAACCCGAACAACGCTGTCTTTGAGCTTCGGGGATTCAAACCCAAACAACCCTATCTTTGAGCTTCGGGGATTTAAAATCGAACAGCCCTGTCTTTGAGCTTCGAGGATTCAAACCCAAACAACCCTGTCTTTGAGCTTTGGGGATTCAAACTCGAACAACCTTGTCTTTTAACGATGTGGGTTTTCCTGGCCCACTCTTCCTGAAACTTTACTTTGGAGATCTTTACCTCTGAATTCCACCTTCTTAGTATACGATAATAATCATCATTTTCCATTCATCATCATTTTTTGGGAACCCTACACCTTTGCCCATTATAAAAATAACTTTTTCCTTATCTCCATTCCCTTTCACTTTTGCCACCTTTTTTTCTCTTTCCTCCTCCTGCACTTCCTGTACTCTCTGCACCTTTTCTCTTTTTACAGTCAATGGAGAATGAGAGAACACCCCATGTGCCTGAGTGGGATCATATCCCACCTTTTGTTAGTGCTTCTAGGAGTTTGGGATCTACCCGAGGAGACTCGATTCCCTTTCTGACAGACATAGGGTCCCACATCTGCTCGTATGCATCTGGAGAGGTTAGTATCCCAAAATTTCCTATAAAATCATGTTGGGTCAGTGATTAATCTTGCATAATTATCGTTCTAGGGCATTATTTAATTAAATAAACATGAAATTTGTGTTTTAATTGCTAAAAATTGAAAATCATCCCCATCCCTATCCGCGCTTCGCAGAGGCGATCGTTTCATTAATGAGGTGATCACCTCATGAATAAGAAAATAAGCTTCTGTGAAGAGGCAATTGCCTATCGCCCTTTCAATGAGGCGATCACCTCTTCAATGAGGCGATCGCCTCTGTGATAAGGCAATTGCCTCTATGATAAGGCAATCGCTTCATTAACAAGATGAACTGCGCTATTTACATGTCCGTTCATTCTGAATTTCTTTCTAAAACTATAAAATGTGTAAATTTCACTTCCTTATCTCTTTGTTTGCAACATGATGCTCAGACATTCAAGGGTGTCAGGAATTTCCATAGAGCCCATGTTTTCTATAGTGAATTGACTGATGAGCAGAAGGATCAGATTCAAGAGACGGGGTTCGAGGACTTTGTGCTCTCGCTTCCTTTCGAGCATGGGCGCATGGACTATTAGCCACTACACGCTCTGATGGAGAGGTGGTTTGACATGACTCACACTTTCCACCTCTCATTCAGTGAGCTTACTTTGGACCCTATGTCGTTTGCCACCATCATGGGGATTGCCTATGCCAGGGACCTCGTCCCTTTTGATGTGAGTCTACACCAGCTGTCTTTGGATAAGGCTACATACATCGAGTGACTTTTGGGGATGACTCCTGACATGAAGGGGACTCATACCCTTAAATTGGACTCGATCAGGAGTTTCTACACCTGAGAGCATGCTGTGGCGATGATTACTCCCTGTGAGGTTGACCAGGTGGTGAGGGCCTTCTTGCTTTATCTGCTCGGTACCACCTTCTTTACTGACATCGCCAGCTCCATCGACCTGATGTTCCTGTCGGATCTTCGGGATCTTGACTAGGTTCCAGTATTCGATTAGGGTAGCTGCGCTCTGACGTACTTGTATCAGAGTATGGATGAGGTGGTCTGAGGGGTTAGGAGATTCTACGGCTTCTAGCACGCTGTTTTGGTACATCACGATCCTCTCTTTCCTTATCTTGTTCTGACCCCCATTATTTACATCAGTTTTTTCAACTTCTACTATTTTATTTTTCCAGGTCTGGGCTCTGGAGCTAGAGCTACTTGTGGGTGTTACACGAGTGGGGGACCACTTCCCAGCCCTTGACAGGTGGGGTGCCAGCCGCTTCGTGAAGAGGCACCTTGCGTGAGTTCACATCCACATACAACACTTGAACTCTTTGACATAGGATGCGGTACCTACAAAGCACAACCTTTCTTATTAGTAAATTATGCATATTCAATTCACTTATGTATTGACATCTCCTTTTTCGCAGATCCGGAACGACTTGTAAGGGCTTGAGGTTACTTGGACCATTAAGATAACTCGCTCCAAGCCTTTATCCTAGAAGAGGTACTCCTTTATGGCCCTAGATATTGATCTTGGTATTTGGGTGAGCGAGTCTTGAACTAGAGGAGAGGTGCCAGAGCGAGACAGGTTCTGAGGTCTCCTCATGACAGTATGCTTTGGACTCATGAGCTGGAGGGCGATGACCTCATTCAGGTTATTGTAGGCTCACCAGCTGTGGATCACATAATTCGTATGAAGAGTCAGTATGTGGAGTTTGTTCACACCCACCTTCTGCTGACGGTCCCTTTCTAAGCCTCTTCTACCTCTCAAGTATGTCCCTGTTAGCTTTCCTTTTCTTATGAATTGCTTGCATTCTTAGCATGTTTCTCTTGTATTTGTCTTCAGGTTGCACCTGCTAGACCTGTGGCCCTGGTTAGGTCCCCAATATAGGAGAGAGAGCCCTTGAGGCATCGACTGGATCCGGGCAAGGAAGAGACTTCTACGGCTGGCGAGCAAGTCAGGCCGACTACTGCCCCCAATTTTGAGTTCTTCCTAGGCATCTTTATTCATGTCCCCAACCCTTTAGCCTGATGTTGGGTTCCTCCTGGAGAATTATTGCATCAATTCTTGACCTTAGACGAGGACCTGAGCCCTGCATGCATCGTTGGTGGTGCTACTCGTGTAAGCTCTTTTTTCTGACCCACTTTCATTATGATTCTCAAACCAAACATTAGTTTTAACATTTATTTCAAGAATGTATATTCCTCTAGAGCAAGGCCTATATATGTGTCGCATGATAGAAGCCTAGAGAGACTACATGCTGGAGATCACCCAGCAGTGGAGGGTAAGAACATCTTTATTTTCTACATGTATGCATGTTTGCATGGCTTACTAACCTACAATTTGTCTGAATAGGATCGAGATGAGGCTAGCAGGGTGAGGATCGCCACTCTCGAGCGTCAGATTGACGTGTTCTAGATTGATGAGAATGAAGACAAGAGTGGCAACGACACTGGAGGAGAGGCTGACCCTGAGGGTACCAGATCGGATGCCTGATGTACCGAGGTTAAAACTTGTAGTCTTTGGATAGTGAACATAAAATTTTGGTTATTGATTTATAGACTGAATGTTTATAGAATTCATCATTCTCCTCGATTAAATTCATTTGTTTTGTTTTTTCATTTTTCACATATGAGCTAATTTCATTGATTACATATGTATCTACCCCATTATATTCTGACTTGCACTTGTTTAGAAGGTGCAACTCGAAGAAGTGTAACAGCCTACACTATTGATGAGGTGATCGCCTCATTGAACTCTGGTAAAGAGGTGACCGCCTCTTACTGCTGGGGCGGCACCTTATTGATGAGGCGATCGGCTCATTGATGAGGTGATCACCTCAGTAGCAGGTGGTTCTGCCCCCTTAAAAACCCACATTCTTATGTTTAGCCCACTTCTTGAGTTCCCTTCGTCTCTAACCTCCCATTTCTCTCTCCAAGCACCTCTGAAAGTTACAACCATGTCTGAACAGAGTCTGAGGCTGCTAGAATCGATCTTGAAGGGTCTAGACAATAAGTTAGACTAGGTTAGAACCATTTCACCTTCCAGTCTTCAAATCACTCCACACTAGGAGAATCAGCTTCCCTTTTCTCCATGTCATAGTTCAATTTTAGGATCCCCATAAACACGTTTTCCAGTTCAACACAATAGAAATATGTCCTCTGCTAGAGGAATTCAAGGCAATTCTCGACCATCATATAGACTCTACTTGCCAACTTGCGATTCCTGACCTTAAAAATTCAGATTCTCACTCCATTCAGCACCAAATGGCGCGTATATTCAACCTTCCACCCCGGTCTTCTCTTCACTGTATCTCTGATTCAGAAATCAAAGTAGAGTCTTTTCTCAAGGTCACCATGAATGTGGACAAAGAAGAAACTTATTGCCCCTGCACGATAGCCCTTTGTTTCTATGCTTAATTTCTACTAGTTTCTTCCTTAGGACATTGTGATTCGAAGATCCTTTCCATCCTTGATTAAGTGGAGTCAGGGTTTAATCCTTTCCCTCTCATCTTAGCAGAAACTATCATCGGATTGGATGACTTCATAAAGACACAACAATTCTCAGGAAGTCCTGTTGGGTGTCCATCAATTGTCCCGTGGCGGAGGCAAGTGGGCCAAGTCACAATTGAATGCCGTGGGCGCTTGTGTGTGTTGAATGCACTATAAGGCTAGGGTATGCGCCTTTCCTAACACCAATTGGTTTTGGGAGAGTTGGTAGCGCCTGAGGTCCTAAAAGTGGTATCAGAGCCAAGGTCACGGGTTCGATTCCCAGTGGGAGCAATTGCTGAGGGGGAGATTGTTGGGTGGGTGTCCATCAATTGTCCCGTGGCGGAGGCAAGTGGGCCGAGTCACAATCGAATGTCGTGGGCGCTTGTGTCTTGAGTTGACCATTTGCATGATCAAACTCCTAATTTTGGACTTTGACAAACAATTTTTATACTAATAATTTCAATTAAGTGTGTAGGGAATTATATACCAAACATATACCAAGCATATACACTTTTGGATGTATAGTGACTTTTCGGGCTCATTGAACCTCTGAGATTGAAGAAGGCTTTTGACATATTTAGAGCTCTTAAATGAGAAAATGGGCTTCTTAACATTTGAAGCAGACATCTTAAGCTTTATGAATTGGGCTTTTTTGAGAAAATCCAAGTTCATTTGGTTATGCAAATTTTGAGTTGAAATTCACGTGTACGTCTACCATCTCAGACTGCACATCTCTTAGTATTTTGGACATATCTTGAGTTACAGAAGTCCAATTGAGGTGATTCAAAATGGTATGAAAATATAAGTCAAATATCTACAACTTTCATGAAGAAAATATAGGCAAATTAGAATCTATTCAGGCGCAGATCACGGCTTCAACTTGTATATAGCTGTCTGACAGTATTCTGCATTTCAGATTGCACAATCCTCAGTAATTTGGACATATCCCGAGCTACAGAAGTCAAATTTAGGTGATTCAAAATTTAATGGAAAGCTAATTCAAATATCTACAGCTTTCATGAAGAAAGTATGAGCAAATTCAAATTTCTTCAGGATCAAATCACGGCTTCAATTTGGGTATAGCTGTCTGACCGTAGTCTGCATTACAGATTGCACAACCCTTAGTATTTTGGACATATCTTAAGCTACAGAAGTCCAATTTAGGTGATTCAAATTGATATGGAAATATAATTCAAATATCTACAGCTTTTATGAAGAAAGTATGGGCAAATTCAAACTTCCTGAGGAGCCAATTACGGTTTCAATCCATGAATAGCTGTCTGACAGCATCAGTCTCAATAATTCAAAATATACACGTTGGACACATCATTTGCACCTCCAACAGCTATATTTTTTAGTATAAATACCTCTAGAGCTGAATGGAAGTAAAGCAACTTGTTTTATCATTTTATTATCTCTTAAGCTTTCATTGAGCTCTCAAATTCTCTTAAATAATTCTTTGTTTGTATAACTCTTGTGAGAGTTGGGTGTGTGTTAGAAATAGAATTTCTCTTCATCTTAAATCTTGGGTTAGATTAGAAGGGAAGTGAGATTTATTTCTAAAGGAATTGGTTTAAGTGTTATCCATTGAAACACTTGGGTTTTGGTTTTTTGAGTGAGCCTTGAAAACTCATGTTGTGAGGTTATAAGAGTGAGCCATAAAACTCTTATATAATCTTAATCCTGTGAATAAGATTGTGGGTGATTGAAAATCCTAACTTGGGGATAAGTTAGGTGGAGACGTAGGATTGTTGTTGAATCCGAACTCCTTAAATCTTTATGTTCTTCATTCTTCCTTCTCTACTTCTATTTAATTCTTGCAAAGAATTCATTTAATTTCTCATTTTTATTTCATAGTCCTATTCACCCCCCCTCTAGGACTCTTTTCATTTGGTATCAGAGCTTGAATTCTAGGTACTTTATTGCTAGAATACAAGATCATGTGGAGTGAATCACAAAACATCTCTTCTCTTAGACCATTCTTTGATGGTAGTGACTATCCACATTGGAAATTCAAAATGGAATTATATCTTGATTGTGATTCCATCAAACTTTGGGATATTGTCCTAAGAGGTTGGGAACCACCTACAACTATCATTGATGGTGTGGTAACTACACTTGCAAGAAGCCAATGGAGTGTTGATCAAAAGGAAGAAAATCACAAAAATAAAAAGGCTATGATTACTCTAGTCTCCTCCATGACAAGAGAAGAAGGAGGCAAGCTTCAACATTGCATTTCAGCTAAAGAAATGTGGGAGACCTTGGAGAATCACTATGAAGGCAACATTCAAGTGAGAAGCAAGAAGGTTCAACTTCATATGTATGAATATGAACTCTTCAAAATGAAGCCTCAAGAATCAATCACGGAGATGACAAACCGTCTCAATGCTCTCCTTACAACCCTCAAGAAACTTGGAAAACATTTCTCCAAGGAAGAAGTAAACAACAAGATTCTAAGAATCCTACCTAAGAAGGATTGGGAATCTCGTGTTACCTCAATTGAGGAAGCTCAAGACCTCTCCACTCTATCAACCGATGTGCTCATTGGTAAGCTTTTGACACATGAGCTCACCATCAAGCAAAGAGGTGAAGAACAAGAAGAGAAAGAAGAAAAGAAAAAGAGCATTGCTCTAAAAGCTCTTCAAGAAGATAGTGAAGAGGAAAGCATTAAAGATTCTAGTGATGAAGATGGTGACATTGCCATGCTCACTAGGAACTTCAAGAAGTTCTTAAGAAAGAAAAATTTCTCAAGAACAAGGGACTTCAACAGGAAGTTCGAAGGAGATGGGAGGAAGAAAATAAAAGAGGTTACTTGCTATGAATGCAAGAAACTGGGACACATTAGAAATGAATGTCCCAAACTCAAATTCAAGAGTAAGGGAGCAAAAGATAAGAAGAAGGCATTCAAAGCTACTTGGGATGATTCCTCCGAATCCGAAGAGGAAGAGGAACAACAAGAAGTTGCCAATCTTTGCTTCATGGCCATTGAAAACGAAAATGAGGTACCATCCACTTCTTACTCCTCTTTTGATGATTGTGATGAATATTGTGATGATGATAATGATGATGATGAGAGCTCTATTGTGAGCAAATTGCTTGCTAAATGCAAAAGTTTGTTATCTAAGAAGAAAAAATATAAACATGAGTTAACTAGCTTAAATAAGGATTTTAAATGTTTGAAAATTGATTTTGCTAAACTTGTTGTATCAAATGAAAAACTTGTAAGTGATGCTAAATCTTGTAATTCTTTGGAAGACCAACTTAAGAAAGCAAATGATGAACATCATAAGCTTTCTAAGGAAGTCTTAGAATTAAAAAATTCCATTGCTAAATTTAAGAGAGGAAAAGAAACTTTAGATAGTCTTCTTGACTCTCAAAAATTTCATGGAGATACCCATGGAATTGGATATAAAAATGGAATGTCTTCATCATCCTCATCACATATTACTTTTGTTAAAGCTTCACATGATTCTACTCCTTCAACCTCAAATGAGATTCAAGCGAAAAAATCTCATGTGTTAAATAGCAAGGCAAAATCTCATAAGATTAACCCTTCATTAACACAAAGAGGTAAGTTTCAAACTAGAGCACCTCAACCTAAGCATGCTTATATGTACACTAGACATAATTGTAATAGGCATGTTGCACAACACAATGCACATAAACATATTGCACAAACTTATCAAAATGCTCATCACCATTGCCAATGTATGTCTCACTTAATGTCACAAAATAATAACAAAAGATACACACAACACCAAAGGCATGCTGCACACACTAGGAAAGCATTTCATTCTAGGAGAAATAAATTTAAAAATATTATATGTTCATATTGCATGATTAAAGGACATACCAATAATGTGTGTTTTTATAGAAAACTGCATATGAATTTACTTCCTACGGATTATCTTAAAACTAACCAACCTAGACCAAAAAAGGTTTGGGTCCAAAAGAACACTTAAATTGTATCGTGTAGATGTGCTTGAAATCCACAAGAACAAAAAGCAAATGGTATCTCGATAGTGGATGTTCAAGGCATATGACAGGAGACAAACATCAATTCAACAAACTTGATGCTAAGGATGGAGGACATGTTACTTTCGGAGATAATGCAAAAGGAAAAATTATTGGCATTGGAGAAATAGGTAATCCGCAATCCTTATCTATACATCATGTGTTGTTTGTTGATGGTCTTAAACATAATCTGCTTAGTATAAGTCAATTATGTGACATGGGAAATAAAGTAACTTTTTATCCTAAAAATTGCTTTGTTAGTAGTCTTGATGAAAATAAAATTATTTTTAGTGGTGAAAGAGTAGACAATGTTTATGTCATTGATTTGAATAAAATTGATAACAAAGACATAAAATGCTTAGTGTCTATCTCCCATGACACATGGACATGGCATAGAAGATTAGGACATGCAAATTTTGAGCTTTTAAATGATCTTTGTAAACATGAACTTGTACTTGGTTTACCTAAGCTTGAATTCACTAAAGATAAACCTTGTGATGCTTGTCAAAAGGGAAAACAATCCAAGTCCTCATTTAAGCTAAAAAATGTAGTGTCCACCTCTAGGCCACTTGAACTTATACATATGGATTTATTTGGACCAACTAGAGTTGCTAGTCTTGGTGGAATGCACTATGCTTATGTATTGGTTGATGACTACTCTAGATACACTTGGGTATGTTTTCTTGCTCATAAGAATGATGCATTTAAAGCTTTTGAAAATTTTTCAAAACGAGTTCAAAAAGAAAAAGGATTTTGTATTTCATCCATTAGAAGTGATCATGGAACCGAATTTGAAAATGAATTTTTTAAAAACTATTGTAATGAAAATGGTATTTCTCATACATTTTCATCTCCTAGAACCCCTCAACAAAATGGGGTAGTTGAAAGGAAAAATAGAACTCTTGTGGAAATGGCTAGAACAATGCTTCATGAGTATAATTTGCCTTTATACTTTTGGGCGGAAGCTGTTAACACATCTTGTTATATTTCAAACCGAGTTTTCAAAAGACCAATTTTAAATAAAACGTCTTATGAGCTATGGAATAATAGAAAACCCAAAATCTCATATCTAAGAGTATTTGGATGCAAGTGCTTTATATTGAACACCAAGGATAATCTTGGAAAATTTGATTCTAAAGCCGATGAAGGAATTTTCCTAGGCTATTCAATCTCTAGCAAGGCATATAGGGTCTTTAATAAGAGAACTCTAGTAGTTGAAGAGTCAATGCATGTGGTATTTGATGAATCAAACTCACTTGATCCTAGAAAGGATGTTTGTAGTGTTGATGATCTTGTAGGTGACAATGAGATTATGGAAACACAAGAAGAAAATGCTAGTAAGCCTTTGGAACTTGAAGAGCCAAGCAAGAAGGAAAATGAGGAGACATCTCAACCTACCTTAAAGGATGAACTTCCAAAGGATTGGCAATTCAAGAAAGCTCACCCTCAAGACCTCATTATAGGTGACACTACAAAAGGGGTAACTACTAGATCTCAATTAAAATCTACTGTTAATTTAGCCTTCATTTCTCAAATTGAACCCAAAAATATTGATGATGCTTTGTGTGATGAATTTTGGGTCCTTGCTATGCAAGAAGAGTTAAATCAATTTGAGAGAAACAAGGTTTGGACCTTGGTTCCTAGACCTAAACATCATCCTATTATAGGTACCAAATGGGTGTTTAGAAATAAGATGAATGAACAAGGTGTCATAACTAGGAACAAAGCTAGACTAGTAGCTAAAGGTTATAATCAAGAGGAAGGAATTGATTATGATGAAACCTTTGCCCCCGTTGCAAGGTTAGAAGCTATTAGGATGCTACTTGCATTTGCATCATACATGAATTTTAAACTTTTTCAAATGGATGTTAAAAGTGCATTTTTAAATGGTTTTATTGAAGAGGAGGTATATGTTGAACAACCTCCAGGTTTTGAAAATTTTAACTCTCCAAATCATGTTTTTAAATTGTCAAAAGCATTGTATGGATTGAAACAAGCTCCAAGAGCTTGGTATGAAAGATTGAGTAACTTTTTACTAGAGAAAGGTTTCTCTAAAGGAAAAGTTGACACAACTCTCTTCATAAAGAAATCTAAGCATAATTTATTAATTGTTCAAATTTATGTTGATGATATTATTTTTGGTGCTACTGACCATTGCTTGTGTGAGGAATTTTCTAAGCTAATGCAAGGAGAATTTGAGATGAGTATGATGGGAGAACTCAAGTTCTTTCTTGGACTTCAAATCAAGCAATATGAAAATGGGATTTTCATTAATCAAACCAAATATACAAGGGACATTCTCAAGAAGTTTGGAATGGATGAAGCTAAATCAAGCAAAACTCCAATGAGCACAACAACCAAACTAAATAAGGATGAGAATGGTAAACCAATTGATGAAAAGCGATTTAGAGGTATGATTGGATCCCTTCTTTATTTAACTGCTAGTAGACCCGATATTATGTTTGCTACTTGCTTGTGTGCTAGATTTCAATCAAGTCCTAGAGAGTCTCATTTGAATGCTATTAAAAGAATTTTCAAATATCTTTGTGGTACAATGCATTTAGGACTTTGGTATCCTAGGAGTTCTTCCTTTGAACTGATTAGTTATTCTGATGCTGATTTTGCTGGTAGCTTACTAGATAGAAAAAGCACTTCTGGAACTTGTCAAATTTTAGGAAATTGCTTAGTTTCTTGGTTTAGTAAGAAACAAGTTTCAGTTGCCTTATCCACCGCTGAAGCAGAATATGTGGCGGCTAGTTGTTGTTGCACCCAAGTTCTATGGCAAAAACAACAACTTTTGGACTATGGCATTGATATTAATCACATTCCAATTAAGTGTGATAATACAAGTGCTATAAACCTTAGTAAGAATCCCATTCAACATTCTAGAACTAAGCATATTGATATTAGACATCATTTCTTACGTGATCATGTGCAAAATGGTGATATTTTTCTTGATTTTGTTGATACTAATAATCAATTAGCAGACATCTTTACCAAACCTCTTTGTGAGGAAAGATTGAATTTTATTAAGCATGAACTTGGTATGATTGATGGCTCAAGCTTGTCTTGATCACTTGTTAAATTGATGAATTGATGTTTGGATTCTTATGTGATTTTATTATTTTCAGCGTCATGTATATATTTTGTTTTAAAGGTATTTGCTTTAGCAAATTTAGTTCATATACATGATATATTGTATTTCCCATTTGCATGATCTTTGTATCAATTTTAATTGGATTTGTGTGGATTCATTCATTTTTTTTAATCCCTCCTATTTTGCAAATTAATAATTAATTATTGAGCTAAATTCAATTAATTAATTATTTTAAATAGCATAAATATTCCTCCTCCTTAACAAAATTTTTTATTTTAGGTTTATTTTTGGTATACTTTCTGTATCTAAGTTTTGAGCTGTTAAATGTGTTTTATAACTATTTTTCGTTAGTTTATGTTCGGTTTATTTTTTGAATATTTTTTGGATATAAAACATGAGCTGTTAGTTTTATATCTTGATTACAATTGGTATTTTAATATCATTGTATTTTTTTTAATGCAATTTTATTTGCATTTTGACGAAAGGTAATATAGGTTGGGTATGACCTATAAAAGTTTTCAATTGGTATCAGGATAAAAAAAAAAAAAAAAAAAAATTTGAGTTTGTTTAATTTTTGTGTTTTCTAAGAAATTATTTTTATCTTTGATAATGCATGGATATTTTTAAGATTTGGTCTATCTTTGCATTTTGACAAAGGAGGAAAAATAATTGAGTTTGCATGTGTACCTAGTTAATTTCTTTTAAGGGAAATTTTTTTTTCAAAGATGTGTTTATGTAAGTGACATAACTATGTGATAGTGTGTCCTTAATATCAATATTTTTTAATTCCATTGAAATAGGGGGAGAAAATTATTTGAATTTATTTCACATAATTCTTTTTCTCATGCATAATAACAATGTAAGCATGACTAGTTTTGTCCTTATGATAAATAGCCTTGTTTTGCTTACTTTATTTTTATATTACATGAATTTTTTTTTGCATGACTATTAATTGAGCTTATTCATGCAACATTCATGTATACATTTTTTTTAAATGGCTTTTATCTTTTAAAATGACATGAATTTCATAAAGATTTTGAATATCTTTGCTTGCATTGTTTTGGTTCTTAATCTTTTATTCCCTTTAGTATTTTTGGCTCCCTTAGGTCTATTTCCCCTTATATCTCTCTCTTTTCTTTTTGTCTTTGACAAAGGGGGAGAAGAAACTAAAGAAGCTATGTGCTTAGGGGATAGATAATTGTGTTTAAGATATGCTAAGTACCACATGATTATGTATGATTGAATAGCTAAACTCTATATGATCATGTGATGTTTTGATATAGCATACATGTTATTTTGTGATGCATTACATGTTTGAAATTATTTCCTTCATATTATTTAATAACTTGTTATCTTTATTTTTGATAAGAAGGATGATGAAATTTATTTATATTTCTTATCATGTCCAAAAAGGAGGAGAAATAAAGAAATATATTTTTGATTAAGGAATATATTTGTTAAACCCTTATATATGCTATGATAAATCATTTATTTATATGCTCTAATACATGATAAATATTGAATTTATGCACATGTTAAGGGGGAGCAAAATTATTTCTTATTTTGCATCTGTTTAATTTGTAAGGGGGAGCTATTTTTATTTAATATGCTTATATATGTTATTTATTTTTTACACACACACACATATTATTTATCATCTTTTCAAATTGGTTGTCAAAGCCAAAAAGGGGGAGATTGTTGACCATTTGCATGATCAAACTCCTAATTTTGGACTTTGACAAACAATTTTTATACTAATAATTTCAATTAAGTGTGTAGGGAATTATATACCAAACATATACCAAGCATATACACTTTTGGATGTATAGTGACTTTTCGGGCTCATTGAACCTCTGAGATTGAAGAAGGCTTTTGACATATTTAGAGCTCTTAAATGAGAAAATGGGCTTCTTAACATTTGAAGCAGACATCTTAAGCTTTATGAATTGGGCTTTTTTGAGAAAATCCAAGTTCATTTGGTTATGCAAATTTTGAGTTGAAATTCACGTGTACGTCTACCATCTCAGACTGCACATCTCTTAGTATTTTGGACATATCTTGAGTTACAGAAGTCCAATTGAGGTGATTCAAAATGGTATGAAAATATAAGTCAAATATCTACAACTTTCATGAAGAAAATATAGGCAAATTAGAATCTATTCAGGCGCAGATCACGGCTTCAACTTGTATATAGCTGTCTGACAGTATTCTGCATTTCAGATTGCACAATCCTCAGTAATTTGGACATATCCCGAGCTACAGAAGTCAAATTTAGGTGATTCAAAATTTAATGGAAAGCTAATTCAAATATCTACAGCTTTCATGAAGAAAGTATGAGCAAATTCAAATTTCTTCAGGATCAAATCACGGCTTCAATTTGGGTATAGCTGTCTGACCGTAGTCTGCATTACAGATTGCACAACCCTTAGTATTTTGGACATATCTTAAGCTACAGAAGTCCAATTTAGGTGATTCAAATTGATATGGAAATATAATTCAAATATCTACAGCTTTTATGAAGAAAGTATGGGCAAATTCAAACTTCCTGAGGAGCCAATTACGGTTTCAATCCATGAATAGCTGTCTGACAGCATCAGTCTCAATAATTCAAAATATACACGTTGGACACATCATTTGCACCTCCAACAGCTATATTTTTTAGTATAAATACCTCTAGAGCTGAATGGAAGTAAAGCAACTTGTTTTATCATTTTATTATCTCTTAAGCTTTCATTGAGCTCTCAAATTCTCTTAAATAATTCTTTGTTTGTATAACTCTTGTGAGAGTTGGGTGTGTGTTAGAAATAGAATTTCTCTTCATCTTAAATCTTGGGTTAGATTAGAAGGGAAGTGAGATTTATTTCTAAAGGAATTGGTTTAAGTGTTATCCATTGAAACACTTGGGTTTTGGTTTTTTGAGTGAGCCTTGAAAACTCATGTTGTGAGGTTATAAGAGTGAGCCATAAAACTCTTATATAATCTTAATCCTGTGAATAAGATTGTGGGTGATTGAAAATCCTAACTTGGGGATAAGTTAGGTGGAGACGTAGGATTGTTGTTGAATCCGAACTCCTTAAATCTTTATGTTCTTCATTCTTCCTTCTCTACTTCTATTTAATTCTTGCAAAGAATTCATTTAATTTCTCATTTTTATTTCATAGTCCTATTCACCCCCCCTCTAGGACTCTTTTCAAGTCCATTCCTGTTGGAGGTAGCTTCCCAGATGTGACCCTAAAAACACACTTCTTTGGGTTCAGTCTGAGATTGTACTTTTATGCCCTAGCCAGAAACTTGTCTATTGCTTTAAAATGCCCTTCCCTAATTGCAGACTTCACCATCATATCATCCACATACACTTCTACCTCTTTATGGATCATGTCATGCAACAAGGTGGTTGCCATCCTTTGATAAGTGGCTCCTGTATTCTTCAACCCGAAAGGCATCACTCGATAACAGTACACACCCTATTTGGTGATGAAAGATATCTTCAATTTATCTATTATTGCCATCATAATCTGATTGTACCCTAAAAATCCATCATCCATGAAAGAGTACATTACATTGGAAGCTGCACTATCAATTAACATATCGATATGTGGTAGTGGAAAGTCATCCTTGGGGCAGGCTTTATTCAAATCTCGGTAGTCTACACACACTCTGACCCTCCCATCCTTCTTAGGAACATGAACTATATTTTTCCAACCACTGAGTGTCCTCTACCACTTCTAGGAACTTTACTTCAGCTGCTTTTCGACCTCTTCCTTAACCAAGAGAGCCCATTCCGGCCTTAATCTCCTTTGCTTTTGCTTTATTGGCACTATGTGAGGGTATGTGGGGATCCTATGTTCTGAGATCTCCCTGTCGATTCCAGGCATGTCTTCATAACCCTAAGCAAATACATTCTGTCTCTTTTTTAAGATTTCTTTCATTTTTTCTCTCTTACCATGAGTTAAACCAGAAGCAAGCAATATATTTTTAGGATTATTGTTTATGCCTAAATTAAATGACTCAGTTGGCATGGAATTAATGTCAAACATATGCATGAAATGATCATCACAAACAGAATAACCATTAGGAAACACATCACACAAATATGCAAACTCAGACTTCATTGCATTCACTTTTGAAAAGAAAAGATCGTCAGTCTTAAATAGAGAAGCAAAAGAAACATCAAAGTCATTATAAGAGGTATCTATGATGGAGTTGAGGACGTAGGTTTCAAAGTCAAGGTCTTTGCTTTGATCATCAATACCTTTCTACTCCGAGGTAGCTTTATCCTCTTTGAACTCCTCTTCATCTAGTACTAGCTCCTCAATAGGGGCTTTTTCAATAGCGACTCCCTCAGCTTTGTTCATAAATTCAGCAAAAATCTCGAACCCCGAGATAAATCTCCTAGCCATCAGGATTGGTTCTGGAGTCCCACTGTATGGGTGCCCAGTGCCTTCCTTTACAAAGGTTTCCCACAGGATTTTCTTTCCAGCTATGATCTCCTTCTCCTTTTCTTTAGACTGACCCCATACACTTATCTCTTCCCCAGCTCCATCAGCCTCTTTGAATCCTAACCCGTACTTCAAAACAGGTACTTTGTTTCCCATAAACTCTGAAGGTCCGCTTTGATTTTTCCCCAATCCCATGCCGGGCAAAAATTTCATATTGCACATCATTCTTAAAACCTTTTCATCCATTTCATCCTCATAGATTACACAGACTTCAAAACTAGGGCTAAGGGAAATCTCCTTAGGGATTAACTTTAGTGTAGCTACGGCGACTTCAGTTTCAGCTGAGATGGTGACAACCCTTCCTTCATGTGGAAATTTAATCTTTTAATGAACAGTGGATGGAATGCCACCTAGAGGGTGAAACCACGGCCTCCCCAATAAAATGGCAAATGTTACCAAGATATCAATCACATGTAAGTCAACCCAGACTTCTATAGGTCCCGTTTTAACCAATGCCCTGAAAGTTCCTTCCACAGACCTTTTGGTGTCATCATAAGCCTTGATAACTACCTCATAAGGCTTTAAGTCAGCCACCGTCAACCCTAGCTTTGGTGGAATCTTTAATGGACATACATTGATGGCAGAACTATTATCGACCATCACACAGCAGGTCATCTTCCCTTTTACCTCAACTTTGATAAATAGAGCTTTGCGGTGATCCCTCCCTTCTAGAGGCATATCATCATTAGAAAATGCTATCATTCCTTGAGGGGTTTTCATTAGTGACTGAACCATCTGCTCTGGAGTAGAATTAGTGGAAATCTTTTTCTGATCTAGTGCCAGGACCAAGGCTTCCCTATGATCCCTAGAATGTATGAGTAATTCCCAAACACTGGCAATGGTTTCATTACTTTGTTCTATCTCCTTTCCCTTCTCTGCACCTTTTGCCTTTTTGGGCCCAGACTTGAAAGCCTTTGTTTCCTCTTTCTTTTCTTTGACCTTCCCCATAGACTGACTTGGCTCACACCCCTCATTATCCCACAGGTCAACTTGTGCTTTGCTCTCATCATTAGAACTCCATATGTCCAAGACGTGCACCTGCAAATTCATGGGTTGCTTGTTTAGTTTCAGGTTTTTAGGTTTGGTTTTTAGAGAATTATGAGAGACATCAATGAAGGAGTTTAGGACTTGCTTGTAATATCCCGTGTTTTTAAAATAATTTTTACACTGTACCGGGATATGCAGTGTCAATAATTTTGAATATATATGTGATATTTTTACGAGTTGATATGTATTTTAGACCTATTTTAATTACTTTGTTTTATATACAGTGTTTTACGTAAAATTTTCCCGGGACTTTTATTTTCGGGGAAATTTTCACGTAAACAATGTATTATTAATTATTTTAAATGTATTTACGGACTTGCATGAACTCATACATATTTTTAAACTATTAAATAAAGTCGGTGTGTGTATATTTATTTAATTAGGGTTTATTAATTCCCTAATATTTTATTAAGTATTTAATTGTTTTAATTGTTATTTAATTAATTTATTTGGTATAAATTATTAAAATATTAATATTTTTATGTGTGTGGTGTATATTTGATGTGTGTAATTTAATATTATTTTAATATTTAGTATAAAGTATATATATATACATATATTTGTTAAAAATTACAAAAGTTTGCAAAATTACATTTTGGCCCCCAACTTCTTCTTCTCCTCCGACCGATTCCCCATCGCCGTTCCGCCGCCTGTCACGTCGTTCCTTCACCATGGGTGTGCCGTCCGGTGTGCCACCATCTTCCCCGACCAGTTTCGCCGCCTGTGGAGGCCGTTTCCGACGTCGGGAGAACGATTTTGGCCGGAGAAGCCGAAAATCAACCCACCGTCGATCACGTCGATTCCGGCAACCGTTTTCGACACCGCCGGTCTCTTTCTTCTCCTTGAGCTCCGGTGAGTGTTATTCTAGCTTTGGTTTGAGCTAAAATGGTCTAGAATTGCTTAGTTTTCGATTTGTCAAATTCGGCCTATTAGGGTTTTCGATTTTTTTCGAATTGTTCTTGATTGATTCATGCTTAATTCCTTCACAAATGTTGTTCCTAGTATCTTAATCTACATGTATGAATTTTTGTAGAATTTTTGGAGATTTTTTGGATTTTTGGGTATTTTTGAATATTTTAATATTATTTTCTAATTTTCGGAAATTAATTATTTAAATTATGAAATTGGAGTTTATGGTTGAATTAGGTGTTGAAATGAATTATAGGAATTTATTTGGAATTTTTATGAATTTCTAAGTATTTATTTTTAATTATTGAAGTTTAGGTGATTTTGGAAAATTAGGTTAATTGTGTTTTTATTTGAATTTAATTGGTTAATTGGGTTTAATTATTAATATTATTGATAAATATGTTGAGAAAATTAATTTTGGGTAATTGTATGATTTTTGGTGAATTTTTGAAGTAATTTAAGTATATTTATATATATAGGGGTATTTTGGTAATTTTACCCTAAATTGTCTAAAAATGTAATTTAATTGGTTTTAATAATTATTTAAGGTATAAAAATGATTTCTATAAATTATTTAGTATTTTTAATTAATTAAAACTATTTTTCGTGAATTATTTTCAATTATAAATATAATATACGATTTTTCTAATAAAATGAGTTTTAATCGGTTTTTATAGTGTTTCAAGGTCAATTATGTAATTTTTACCTATAAAATGTATTTCTGTGATTTAAGGATATTTTCGGTATATCTGGAATCATTCTGTGTTTGTGGACCCCGGTCGGTGGATTGTAGTTTGGAGTCCGACCGTGGGATTTTGATTGTGTTGAGCTTGTATTTCGAAGTGTGTTTCTTTGTAGGGTCGGCTCTACTCTTTTGAGTAGAGAGATGTCCGTTTTACAGGGGAGGTTCTGCCGGATTTTCGGTAGAATTCTCGTAAAACGTGATATCCAGTCGAACCCTAATTTTCGATTCTGTGTTTAATACTCTAGATTGAATTCTAGGATTTCTGTTAGGTTTATTCTGATGTCGATTATTTATTGCTTGTTTAGTTGCGCTGAGACCGAGGGCTAGTGGACCAGGCCCGTCGGACCTGTCTCGTGGAGCGCATTAGGTGAGTTACTATATTATATATATATGCTTAGGATGCATGATTTAGAAAATGCATGTTTTATTTTGACTGAATATGCATAAATAATGTGATTTATATTCAAGTATATTTTTGGTATATTTTTGGTATATAATAAATTATATACATGTTTTGTTAATAAAATATATTTAAAATGTTTTTAAATATATTTTTAGTTTAATTCATGATTTGATTAGATTTATTTGACATATATATACTCAAAATATACCTGGTTTATGTTTGGTATATTTCCAGTATATATATGGTTTATATTGTTGATTTATTTAAATTCATGCATCATGTATTTGTGAATGAATGTTTTATTATTTATTAATGAAGGATATCAATAGAACGTGCTACCTAGTGGGCAGCACTAGGACCGAGTACGTACCGGTACGCCTATAGTTTTAGGCTATATACTAACTATTTGTGGATATTGATTTGATTATGATTATTTGATATGTGTGAGATGTGATTTGGGTGTGATTGCTGGAGCTCGGTTGACCAAGTGTCTCGGGGCCAATCACACTGGCAGTCAGACTGCTGGAGCTCGGTTGACTTAGTGTCTCGGGGCCAGTCTACTGTCCATATGGATTAAGTGGAAATATTTGGTATAAGTGAGCCTGTATGGCCAGAGTGTTGTTTAACACTATTTTCTGAGGTTGCGATATTCTAGGGTTCTATGTGATCCTTCATAAATTGGGATTTTTCAGTAAAATATATAAAAATGATTTTCTGCATTTGTGTGTATTTGCCTGTATATATATTAGATATATATATACTGTTGACTGTATGCATTATCACTTAGTGTGTATGTATATATATTATAGTAATTCACTCAGTGAGGTCTGACTCCCCTCCGTTGACTATTTTTCAGGAGAGTCAACTTCCTCAGACCTCAGTAGCAGGTCGATACGCCGGATTTCTTCCGCCCCGGCTTCTTTATGTAAATTGTCTACTTGAGTCTTATTTATTTTATCTAGACACTGCAGTAGTTGTGAATTACAGTATTGGATTTCATGTACTTTATTTTAAAGGAGATGTATTATGTTAAAACTGGATTTGTATTAAATATTATATATATATGATGAGATGAGTTTTGAAGTAAATCCAGTTGGTATGGATGATATTATGATTTTTATTTTTCCCTGCATTTATTATATGATTATTGTTGTTGTGGCGTGATTTATTTTATTTTTAGGCTTGCTACGGGTTCCGGATTCGAAAGAATTCCCGTTCCCTAGCGCCGGTCATGGCCCCTGTTTTGGGTCGTGACAAAGTTGGTATCAGAGCGAAGTTCGTATCAGAGTGGAGTTCTGTGTCAGGGCTTAGTTATGTGAGTTATGGCCCTAGTTTTAAAGTTGTGTTTTCTGTTGGACTACTGCAGTGTATTAGGTTCGAGTATGTCTTGATGAGTATTCCTTGCTGTAGTTTTCAGCGTTATTCCTCCGTTGTCTGTTTTGTCTGAATCTTTCCGTTTGTCTTTTCAGAATGAGGAGGCGAGCGCGTGTCGCTCCACCGGTCGTTGAGGCCGAGGATGATGAGTCTTTTCAGGATGAGGTTTTACCTCCTGAGCCGCCAGTTAGACGTAGAGGTCGTGGCAGAGGTAGACCTCGAGGAGCGGCAGGTCGCCGTAGGCAGAGAGAGTTGCAGGACGAGGAGCCTGTTGAGCCTGAGTTTGATATTCCTGTTCCTCCTGTTGTTCAGCCTGTTCAGCCTGCCTATCAGCAGGGTATGTCTGACCCTGAGGCAGCTTTGTTCTATGCCAGAGTTGGCAGGATTGCTTTTGATGGTACTTCTGATCCTTTAGATTTTCTGCATGCGATTGAGACTAGGACTCGGACTGCTCATACCGAGTACCAGAGGATCATGATTGTTGAGTTGTCTGTCGAGGGACCAGCCTTGGATTGGTTTATTCAGATGATCCAGCCTTATATGATGACGATGACATGGGCTCAGTTTCGAGAGCGATTCATGAGGAGATTTTATCCAGAGCCTCTTCGTTTGAGCTATCGTCTTCGATTGACCAGTATTTCGTGTGGAGATCGATTTGTAGAGGAGTATACCCGAGAGTTTCTTCGTCTGGGTAGATATGCTGAGGATCTGATGCGAGATCAGTATTTCGCTGTTACTACCTATGTTACTGGTTTGGGTTCAGCTTTTGCTGGTATGCCTACAGCAGGTCTTACTCTGGAGTCTGTGATTGAGCTAGCTAAGGAGATCGAGCTGAGGTTAGTTAGGCAGGGAGCGATGCCTGATTATTACCAGTTGGGAGTTCAGTCGAGTGGATTGCAGGCTACTCCATATTCGAGTTTTCATGTTGGTTCGAGTAGTCAGCAACGAGGTTCGACTCAGCAGAGTCAGGGACAGCAGCAGCGAGTGCATCGGAGCAGTAGACATGGCCGTGGAGGTCAGCGTAGATCGTTCAGATTTGGATCAGGTGCTTCGAGCAGCAGCAGTGGTCGTAGTTCTGGATCAGCGGCCAGTGTTTGTCAGACGTGTGGTAGAGTCCATCAGGGACCGTGTTATCTGACACCACTGACATGTTTCAGATGTGGGCAGACAGGACATTTTGCCAGATCGTGTCCTTATTCCGGGTATCAGCAGCAGCAGATTCCGCGATTCCCACAGCAGTCGATTGCTAGTGCAGCGCCCGTGCCATTTCAGTTGCCACCAGCCCAGCATCAGAGTTCTACTCAGTTTGTTCCACAGCAGAGTCGTGGTAGAGGTACTAGAGGAGGTGCCAGAGGTGTTGGCCAGGCTTCTACCAGTCAGCAGGGAGGTCGAGGCCAGGCGAGAGTCTTCCATCTGACTCAGCAGGATGCTCAGGCATCTAATGCAGTCGTGGCAGGTATTCTTTCTGTTTGGTACATGGATGCTTTGGTTTTGTTTGATCCGGGTGCCACGCATTCGTTTGTTTCTCCTATTTTTGCTTCTAAATCTTGTTGGCAAGCTTCGAGGATGGTTTTTCCTTTGTCTGTTGCCACTCCTCTGAGTGATTCCTTGGACGCCGATATTGTTCTTTCTGGTTGTCCAGTTCTCGTGGGAGATAGAGAATTACCCGCTGATTTGATTTTGTTGGATGTGATGGAGTTTGATGTTATTTTGGGAATGGATTGGTTGTCTCAGCACTTTGCCGTGGTAGATTGCAGGAATAAGGAGGTGATTTTTAGAATTCCTAGTGAAGTAGAATTTAAGTTTGTTGGTGATAGGAGTTCAGCACCTCAGAATCTTATTTCGGCTATTGCAGCTAGGAAGTTGTTGAGGAAAGGTTGTCAGGGGTATTTGGCATTGGTCAGGGATACGTCAGTGGAGAAGTTGTCACTCACAGATGTTCCTGTTGCTTGTGAGTTTCCTGATGTTTTTCCCGAGGAGTTGCCAGGTTTACCACCTCATAGAGAGATTGAGTTCTGTATTGATGTGGTTCCCGGTACTACTCCTATATCTATGCCACCCTATCGTATGGCTCCTGCAGAGTTGAGAGAGTTAAAGGAGCAATTGCAAGAGTTGTTGGATAAAGGTTTTATCAGACCTAGTGTTTCCCCTTGGGGTGCACCAGTCTTGTTTGTGAAGAAGAAGGATGGTACCCTGAGACTGTGCATTGACTATAGAGAGCTGAATAAGGTGACAATGAAGAACAAGTATCCTCTCCCGAGGATAGATGATTTATTTGATCAGTTACAGGGTGCACAGTTCTTTTCTAAGGTTGACTTGAGGTCGGGTTATCATCAGCTGCGGATCAGTGAATCCGATATTCCTAAGACAGCGTTCCGCACTCGATATGGTCATTATGAGTTTCTGGTGATGTCTTTTGGTTTGACTAATGCACCAGCAGCTTTTATGGACCTGATGAACAGAGTATTCAGACCGTATGTGGATCAGTTTGTAGTAGTCTTCATTGATGATATACTGGTATATTCGAGGAGTATGGAAGAGCACGTATATCACTTGAGGATTATACTACAGACACTGAGAGATCATCAGCTTTATGCTAAATTCTCGAAGTGTGATTTCTGGATGGAGAGTGTTTCTTTTCTTGGACACGTAGTGTCTAAAGAAGGTATTCAGGTTGATCCACAGAAGATTGAAGCAGTATCTGAGTGGCCTAGACCTACTTCAGTTACTGAGATTCGGAGTTTTCTGGGTTTAGCAGGGTATTATAGGCGGTTTGTGCAGGATTTTTTCAGGATTGCAGCCCCTATGACTCGCTTGACTCAGAAGAATGTTAGATTTGAGTGGTCAGAAGCTTGTGAGAATAGTTTTCAGTTGTTGAAGGAGAAGTTGACCACAGCGCCAGTATTAGCTTTGCCTAATGGTGTGGATAAGTTCACAGTTTACTGTGATGCCTCTAGAATTGGTCTTGGTTGTGTGTTGATGCAGAATGGAAGGGTGATAGCCTATGCTTCGAGGCAGTTGAAGAAGCATGAGCAGAACTATCCCACACATGATCTGAAGATGGCTGCAGTGATCTTTGCTTTAATGATTTGGAGACATTATCTGTACGGGGTGACTTGTGAGATATTTACTGATCACAAGAGCCTTAAGTACATTTTCCAGCAGCGAGATTTGAATCTGAGGCAGAGAAGATGGTTGGAACTGTTGAAGGACTATGATTACGAGATTCTTTACCATCCGGGTAAAGCTAATGTGGTAGCATATGCCTTGAGTAGGAAGTCTTCAGGTAGTCTTGCTCACATCAGTGTTGAGAGGAGACCATTGATCCAGGAATTGCATCTGATGGTGGATCAAGGTCTGATGATGAAGATCAGTAGATCAGGTGGACTGTTAGCTCAGTTTAAAGTACGATCTGTACTGAGGGATAGGATTAAAGCAGCTCAGAGCCGAGATCCTATTCTAGAAGAGCTTGCAGAGAATGTCAGAGCAGGGAAGTTCACTGATTTCACACTCGATGATGATGGTGTGTTGTGGATCAGTGGTAGATTGTGTGTTCCTGATGTGGATGATTTGAGAGAAGAGATCTTAGAGGAAGCACATTCTACAGCCTACAGCGTTCATCCAGGTGTTACTAAGATGTACCACAGTATCAGAGATTTATACTAGTGGGATGGATTGAAGAAGGATGTTGCTGATTATGTTGCTAAGTGCTTGACGTGTCAGCAAGTGAAAGCCGAACATCAGAAGCCTTCTGGGAAGCTTCAGCCTCTTCCTATTCCCGAGTGGAAGTGGGAAAGGATAGCTATGGATTTTGTGGTCGGTTTACCTCGTTCGAAGGATGGATACGATTCCATCTGGGTGATTGTAGACAGGTTGACGAAGTCTGCACATTTCTTGCCTGTGAAAGCTACATATTCAGTTGCTAGATTGGCGAAGTTGTATGTGAACCATATTGTGTGCCTTCATGGAGTACCTGTGTCCATTGTGTCAGATAGAGGTTCGGTGTTTACTTCTCGTTTTTGGCAGAAGTTGCAGGAAGCGATGGGCACTAGGTTGGATTTCAGTACTGCTTTTCATCCTCAGACAGATGGTCAGTCTGAGAGAACGATCCAGACACTGGAAGATATGTTGAGGATGTGTGTCTTGGATTTGGGAGGTAGCTGGGATGATCATTTGGCACTTGTTGAGTTTGCATATAATAACAGCTACCATAGCAGTATTGGCATGGCACCATATGAGGCGTTGTATGGAAGGAAGTGTAGATCCCCGTTGAGTTGGGATGAGATTGGTGAGAGAGCTTTGACTGGACCAGAGATGGTTCAGGATGCTGCAGAGAAAGTCGCCGTGATCAAGCGTAGATTAGAGACCGCAGTTAGTAGACAGAAGAGTTATGCGGATCCTAGGCGCAGAGATGTGGAGTTTCAGGTTGGAGATTACGTTTTTCTGAAAGTATCTCCGATGAAGGGTGTGATGAGATTTGGCAGGAAGGGTAAGTTAACACCGAGATATATTGGACCGTTTGAGATTCTGGAGAGAGTTGGCACTGTTGCATATCGGTTGGATTTGCCTCCGAGTATGTCACATGTGCATCCAGTATTTCATATCTCGATGTTGAGGAAGTATATCTCAGATCCTTCACACGTGTTGCAGCCCGACAGTGTAGAAGTGAGTGAAAATTTGACGTTTGTGGAAGAACCTGTGGCGATCGTTGATTATCAAGTTCGATAGTTGCGATCGAAGCAGATTCCGATGGTCAAGGTTCTGTGGCGTAGCGACAGAGTTGAAGAGCATACGTGGGAGACTGAAGCTGAGATGCGAGCTTCTTACCCGTATCTCTTTCCTTCTTGATCTTTTCTTTTTAGAATTCGGGGACGAATTCCTGTAAGGGGGGAAGACTGTAATATCCCGTGTTTTTAAAATAATTTTTACACTGTACCGGGATATGCAGTGTCAATAATTTTGAATATATATGTGATATTTTTATGAGTTGATATGTATTTTAGACCTATTTTAATTACTGTGTTTTATATACAGTGTTTTACGTAAAATTTTCCCGGGACTTTTATTTTCGGGGAAATTTTCACGTAAACAATGTATTATTAATTATTTTAAATGTATTTACGGACTTGCATGAACTCATACATATTTTTAAACTATTAAATAAAGTCGGTGTGTGTATATTTATTTAATTAGGGTTTATTAATTCCCTAATATTTTATTAAGTATTTAATTGTTTTAATTGTTATTTAATTAATTTATTTGGTATAAATTATTAAAATATTAATATTTTTATGTGTGTGGTGTATATTTGATGTGTGTAATTTAATATTATTTTAATATATAGTATAAAGTATATATATATACATATATTTGTTAAAAATTACAAAAGTTTGCAAAATTACATTTTGGCCCCCGACTTCTTCTTCTCCTCCGACCGATTCCCCATCGCCGTTCCGCCGCCTGTCACGCCGTTCCGCCGCCTGTCACGCCGTTCCTTCACCGTGGGTGTGCCGTCCGGTGTGCCACCATCTTCCCCGACCAGTTTCGCCGCCTGTGGAGGCCGTTTCCGACGTCGGGAGAACGATTTTGGTCGGAGAAGCCGAAAATCAACCCACCGTCGATCACGCCGATTTCGGCCACCGTTTTCGACACCGCCGGTCTCTTTCTTCTCCTTGAGCTCCGGTGAGTGTTATTCTAGCTTTGGTTTGAGCTAAAATGGTCTAGAATTGCTTAGTTTTCGATTTGTCAAATTCGGCCTATTAGGGTTTTCGATTTTTTTCGAATTGTTCTTGATTGATTCATGCTTAATTCCTTCACAAATGTTGTTCCTAGTAGCTTAATCTACATGTATGAATTTTTGTAGAATTTTTGGAGATTGTTTGGATTTTTGGGTATTTTTGAATATTTTAATATTATTTTCTAATTTTCGGAAATTAATTATTTAAATTATGAAATTGGAGTTTATGGTTGAATTAGGTGTTGAAATGAATTATAGGAATTTATTTGGAATTTTTATGAATTTCTAAGTATTTATTTTTAATTATTGAAGTTTAGGTGATTTTGGAAAATTAGGTTAATTGTGTTTTTATTTGAATTTAATTGGTTAATTGGGTTTAATTATTAATATTATTGATAAATATGTTGAGAAAATTAATTTTGGGTAATTGTATGATTTTTGGTGAATTTTTGAAGTAATTTAAGTATATTTATATATATAGGGGTATTTTGGTAATTTTACCCTAAATTGTCTAAAAATGTAATTTAATTGGTTTTAATAATTATTTAAGGTATAAAAATGATTTCTATAAATTATTTAGTATTTTTAATTAATTAAAACTATTTTTCGTGAATTATTTTCAATTATAAATATAATATACGATTTTTCTAATAAAATGAGTTTTAATCGGTTTTTATAGTGTTTCAAGGTCAATTATGTAATTTTTACCTATAAAATGTATTTCTGTGATTTAAGGATATTTTCGGTATATCTGGAATCATTCTGTGTTTGTGGACCCCGGTCGGTGGACTGTAGTTTGGAGTCCGACCGTGGGATTTTGATTGTGTTGAGCTTGTATTTCGAAGTGTGTTTCTTTGAAGGGTCGGCTCTACTCTTTTGAGTAGAGAGATGTCCGTTTTACAGGGGAGGTTCTGTCGGATTTTCGGTAGAATTCTCGTAAAACGTGATATCCAGTCGAACCCTAATTTTCGATTCTGTGTTTAATACTCTAGATTGAATTCTAGGATTTCTGTTAGGTTTATTCTGATATCGATTATTTATTGCTTGTTTAGTTGCGCCGAGACCGAGGGCTAGTGGACCAGGCCCGTCGGACCTGTCTCGTGGAGCGCATTAGGTGAGTTACTATATTATATATATATGCTTAGGATGCATGATTTAGAAAATGCATGTTTTATTTTGACTGAATATGCATAAATAATGTGATTTATATTCAAGTATATTTTTGGTATATAATAAATTATATACATGTTTTGTTAATAAAATATATTTAAAATGTTTTTAAATATATTTTTAGTTTAATTCATGATTTGATTGGATTTATTTGACATATATATACTCAAAATATACCTGGTTTATGTTTGGTATATTTCCAGTATATATATGGTTTATATTGTTGATTTATTTAAATTCATGCATCATGTATTTGTGAATGAATGTTTTATTATTTATTAATGAAGGATATCAATAGAACGTGCTACCTAGTGGGCAGCACTAGGACCGAGTACGTACCGGTACGCCTATAGTTTTAGGCTATATACTAACTATTTGTGGATATTGATTTGATTATGATTATTTGATATGTGTGAGATGTGATTTGGGTGTGATTGCTGGAGCTCGGTTGACCAAGTGTCTCGGGGCCAATCACATTGGCAGTCAGACTGCTGGAGCTCGGTTGACTTAGTGTCTCAGGGCCAGTCTACTGTCCATATGGATTAAGTGGAAATATTTGGTATAAGTGAGCCTGTATGGCCAGAGTGTTGTTTAACACTATTTTCTGAGGTTGCGATATTCTAGGGTTCTATGTGATCCTTCATAAATTGGGATTTTTCAGTAAAATATATAAAAATGATTTTCTGCATTTATGTGTATTTGCTTGTATATATATTAGATATATATATACTGTTGACTGTATGCATTATCACTTAGTGTGTATGTATATATATTATAGTAATTCACTCAGTGAGGTCTGACTCCCCTCCGTTGACTATTTTTCAGGAGAGTCAACTTCCTCAGACCTCAGTAGCAGGTCGATACGCCGGATTTCTTCCGCCCCGGCTTCTTTATGTAAATTGTCTACTTGAGTCTTATTTATTTTATCTAGACACTGCAGTAGTTGTGAATTACAGTATTGGATTTCATGTACTTTATTTTAAAGGAGATGTATTATGTTAAAACTGGATTTGTATTAAATATTATATATATGTGATGAGATGAGTTTTGAAGTAAATCCAGTTGGTATGGATGATATTATGATTTTTATTTTTCCCTGCATTTATTATATGATTATTGTTGTTGTGGCGTGATTTATTTTATTTTTAGGCTTGCTACGGGTTCCGGATTCGAAAGAATTCCCGTTCCCTAGCGTCGGTCATGGCCCCTGTTTTGGGTCGTGACATTGCTCTTCTATTAGGCCAGAGTTGACTATCAGAATGGGTGTATTTGGTGGCGGTACATTTCAGTAGTTGGGTAATGGGTTGGTTTATGTGTTTGGTTTTCTATTTTCTGGGTTAGTAATTTTGCCTGAGTCTATTAAGTCTTGGATTTTACATTTTAACTAGGCACAGTTGTTTGTGTCATGTCTGATGGTCTGATGGAATTTACAGAAAAGCTTTGGGTTGGCTCTAGGCAAGGGTTGTTGTGAAGGTAAAGGACATAGTAGGTTTTTTCAATAAGTTTATCAAGGACCTTGGACATAGGGCGTCCCATATTTGAAAATCTTTGAGGCTGTCTAACTGCACTGACTTGTACATTATTGCTTGGTGGTCGAATGGCATGAATCTGAACATTACCGCTTGAGCTGGCCCCCTCTTTTCCCCCAGATCCTCTTCCAATGAATTTCTTCTCTTGAGCCAAACCTGACTCTTTTTGGACCCCAAATCTGTACAATTCTTCAAAGTTTCTGATTCCTAGATTCCTCAATTTCCTAGACAATGCTGGAACACATCCTTTTATTGCCAGGACTAACTGGTCCAACTCAGCAGGCCTATGCCTCATTAAGGATAACTTTCCCCTCCAATGAATCAGGTAGTCAGCAAAAGGCTCGTTAAAGTTCTGTTTGGTATACTGCAGATCTCTCAAGGACACCTCTAGTTGAACATTAAAACCATATTGTTTGACAAAAGCGGCACACAATTCCTTCCAATCTGACTAAACATGTGGTTCCAAGGTGTAATACCAATAGATTGGCACTCCCTCTAATGAAATAGGGAACTGCTTGATAATTTGGCTCTCAGTTAGCTTGGTAGCCTTCATGTAAGTCACATACTACTTCAAATGCAAATGGGGATACTCAACACCAATATACTTCTTCATGTTTGGGAATTTAAACTTACGTGGTGGCAGTTCATCACCCTTTTCCAGATTCAAATCATAATCTAAAGGAGTGACCATACCCTTCTCCTTCATTATTACCTGCATCTGGTTCATCATCTTGGTCATGTTCTTAGCCCACTCAGTCTGACCCACATCCTCAGCTGGGATGACATTTCTTTGATTCACCGGATTGGCCAACACTGTCACATCATCTTCTTCCTTTCCTCTAATCGGTATTCCTTCATTGAGATCCACCGGATTGATTGGCGGTGCATTAGGTGGCTGTGCTGGCTGACTCTCTCTGATGAGCTTAGTAATTTCCCCCATCGTTTCTCTCATCATAGTCTGAGTTTTTGCCATTACTTCTTCATTCGACTGTGCCCCAAATGCTTCTGGATCGAACCCTCCTACCATTCCTATTTTTGAATTCCTGACCAGGTAACTTGAACTAGCTCGGACCCACCTTGCTCAGCTTAAAGGATCTATAGTGTTGCAAAATAGTTGGTTAGAATGATGCATGACGTGTATGCATGATATGCAAGTCCATTTTATTTTAAAAATTTGAGAAACAAAAGGTCACACCCAAAAAGATATATAAGATCAAAACATGAAACCTAAATGTGCAAACTTCCACCCTTATTTCTCCCACATACATATTCAATGGCGAGTATCTTATCCTAGGATTTTTGGCCTGGGTTTTAATTATCAACTGGGGATAATAAAACTGGCGTATGTAAGAAAACTCTTAAAATGATTCAGACAAGTAATGGTTCCTTTAAATAAAGCTCGAGTCCATTTCCTATGAGCAAAAATCCTTAGCAACATAAACTCACTTGTCAAGGCCCACTTGAAATGGGTCACGAATAGGCATGAGAGGCCCTTGTTGACTAGCTTGTTTATAATGGGCTTTGGTTGGACATGAGGGCCCATTTCACTTTGGACTATTTATTGATGGGCTCAAGATTTATTTTAAGGGTCCATTATATGGCATAATACACATGCATGTGGGAAAATTCCTAAAGATAGTTGTTAGGTCATTATATGGGCTTGAGTCGTTGGTAAAAAGGCTTCGGCTCCCTCAATGATATACATCTATTTACGTCTCCCCACTCAAAGATCAAACAACACGTATTAGTATGTGTCATGAGTGACAATAATCAAATATTCCACCACCAAGTTTGAGTGAAACGTAGGTAGTGAAGTACTGACTATTGTTGGGTTAATTAAGGATTAAAGTGCTCATTGTGTGCAAAATGTGTAATGAATGCATAAATGTAGGAAGAAATAAGAAAATAATTAAAGATGATAAAACGCAAAACACTGGAATCAGTTTCTCTATCCCCAGTGGAGTCACTACTGTAGGCAGTGGGGTTTAGCGTACGCCCAAGTGTTTGGCGACCACTAGAAAATACGATATAGGTCTTGGGCCTATTTGGAGATGGAGTCACTACTTGGATAAAAGCCAGAACACACTGTACAACAACTGGATCCCACGGAGGTTCCCAGAAGCCGTCATCAGTGATTGGGTTCGGAAACTGGATATGAGCATTTGAATGCTCACCCAACCTTGCGGTTGGCCTTTGTTTGTGTTTTGCATTTTATTACCATTTGATTATTTAATTATTTCCTCATTTACATTCAAAATTGCACTTGCCTTCATTTACTTTCCAAATTTTATAATTAAGTCAAAGTTTGCACATTAGTCCAGTTTCATGCTTTTGAGTCCTAAACATTCAATAAAAATAAAAAGAATAACAATTTACAACCATACATTCAAAATCAAATGGGGAAAGGGATTAAGGATTACAATGCTTTTAGGCTAAATAAAAGAATAATATAAGAAAATAAACTAAACATATACCAAAAAAAAAATGACATAAATGCAATAGTATAAAAGGAATAACTAACAATGATGACTACTCAATGATGGAAATCATTAAGTAACTCCTGCAAATAACACATAATTAGTCTTTCCTTTCGAAAAAATGAAATCATATATAACGATAGTTATAGAGAGACTCTATAAAAAGGGGTTCTCATATTATGAATTAAAGAAACCATCAAAAAATAAAGATTGAACATCATCATACAATGAAACAGACATGTTTAAGGTAAAAAAAAAATACATATCAAAGTGGACATTACGACAAATGTCGATAAAAAAAGAAACTAAAAGTAGGCCAAACCTGTCAATGTGAGGTGATCGCCTCATCAACAGGGATCCCTAATATCTCTAAGTAAAAAAAAAGCATATATTACACATAAACAAAAGGAAGACTTCCTAGAGGCCTGCTAATGGGGCGATCGCCTCATTGATAAGGTGATTGCCTCATTGACAAGAGGTAACGCCTCTATAAAGAGGTGTCGCCTGATCAACAGGCCAGTCCCGACTCTCAAACGTTCAGACTTCTACTTTAAGTAACAATATATGCACATACACACTCTACAAGCATCAAAACTGCAACTACATGCAAAAGTATTCAAAGATCACATCAGTAAAATGGGATTTTAAAGCAAGATAAACTAGAAATATACTCAAAATATACTAATGACTTAGTTACACACAAGCAAGAACACACATAATGAAGAACATGTTAAGTTTGAGTGCAAGTTTTCTACCAAAATGAGAGACCCTCAAAGATTTTTTTTCATTGTGATCCTTGCTAGGATGTGATCTCTACTTTTGACACAAGCTTCTTCCTTCTTCTCTTAGGAGAAAGTGAACTTCCTTGCTTCAATCTCTCCCCCTTTCTTGAGGATATTTTTTTGCTTTGCTTTTTTCTATTTTTTTTCTTCAGAGCTCTTCACTTTATTTTTTTTCAATAATGGCCTCCTCCTCTTTTTTCCCTCTTTTTTCTCTTTCTCTTTTATTCCCTAGCTTCCCTATTCCCCTAAGCCCCCTAGCTCATCATGAGCCTCTATAGCCTTTTCCTCTTCCCAAAAAATCTCTTTCTCACGCAAGAATCAGGTCTGGAGGCTGGGCCCCACACCAATTGGCCACCATGGTTGCAACTGCAAATGGGCTATCATAGAGGCGGTGCCTCTTCAATGAGGCGATCACCTCGTTGCACTGAGGTGACGTCCCTTTGGCCCGGGCTTGAGCTGGGCCAAGCGGGCTTAGGCCAAATTTGGATAGTCGGGCCAAGTTTTGAGCTTTCTAGTTTTTGGGTTTTCAAGTCCACTTTCCATTAAAGATTCAGGTTTCACTCTCATATCCAAGTTTTACATTCTTATAATTGGGCTTGACAATGGGCCAGTTAAATTGAGTATCCCTAATTCGTCTCCTAACACTAGCCGAACGAATCGGGTAACTACATATACATATATATATATATATATATATATATATATATATATATATATATATATATATATATAATACTAATCAATAATGATAATGCTACGTAAATAAAAAAAATGAGATGGAAATAATAAATATATTAATAGTTTCCAAATAGAATTTTAAATTTAGTAATTAAATATAGCAATTTAATGTAATAATAATAACAACATATGATAAAAATTATTAATAATGTTGCAAATCTCGATATTTAATTATATAAAATAATTTAAAAAAATTTCGGGTTATTAAATTCACAAATAATGAATATATATAATTAAAATTTATAATTTTATTTACACTACATATCTCAAAATAATTTTATATTATTTAAAATATCGGGTCATTACAATTATCAAGTAGATACAATTTACCCCATCTCTATTTGTATATATTATACTATCTTTCCTTAATATTTAGAATTTTTATTTTTATTATCAAACTAATTTACTTCGAATTTAACTATAAAATGATAATTATATCATTTACATAAAATTATAAAATGCTTAATTTTAATTTTAATTTTATATAATTAAAATTTTAATTAAATGCCAATTAATTTGGATCTCTTGATTTCTTGTTCTCTATTTTATTTATTTTTATTTTTATTTTTATTTTTATTTTTTGTTGTTCTATTCTAGTTTTTGAAATTCATTACATTTTATGTGTTTATTCTACATGATTGAAAGAAGTAGAGATGGCTAAATTTTCTACTACAATTGGTAATAGAAAAAGTGTTTCTCATTGGAGAAAGAGTATAGAGAAAGGAGTTTTAAAGAATAGTGTATCTCCTTCTCCTTCTCCTTTGGTTGGTGTTGGGAAGGAGAAGGTTGATAAAATTAGTAAGAAGAGGAAAGTGATGTTCGATGAAGACATTTTTTAAAAAGTGCATTATCCATTGTTGTAAATGGAAGAATAGAGTTACATTATCTTGTATTTTTAAAAGTGGATAACCATATCTTACTTTATATTGTATGATCATGATCTTTTATTATGTATTGATTTGAAGTTGATTTGATAATATTTTCAACATTTCCTAAAAGTTATAGTTTGTTTCAATAGAAATTCCAATCTCTTTAAAGTTAAAATAATCCATTGCTTTATTCCATTTTCTTGATGGATGAATACTGGTATGATTTCCATTATACGTGTAAGGAAAGAAATAAGAGAAATACTTTAGGCATGTTTAACAAATTTTTATTTTATAAATGCTATATAATAAATATTTGGTATATAATTTAAACTATTTGTTTGTAACTTTTATTTCTTGCTGTTTTTTGTTGTTTTAAATTGTATATATATATATATATATATATATATATATTTATTTATATTTATATTTTTGTAAGCTTCTTTTTTTTTTAATTGTTGTTTTTTGTTGTTTTGTATTGATAATTGGTTTCCGAAACTCTTAGGCGTGGTATCCTATAATCCATGAACAGAAGGCAAGGTGAGAGGTAGGGAGAGTCCCCACGAACACTCCGATGCTTAAGTTAGAGAACAGAAGTAGGGAGAATATAAGATAACTAGAATATGTTAGAATGAGATGCCCTTTTGTGAGGGATATAGGATTCTATATATAGCAATACTCAAACCTGGGAGGAGTCAGATTCCATGTGGGATAGTGAATCATAATCTTGGTAGGAGAGTGTTCCTTCTGTGCTTAGGACTCCACTTTGGGGTAGTCCCCGTTCCGGATAAATCTGTCTTCTTGCTAATCCAAGTGTCCCTATTTAGGGGATAAGGAGCCCCTAACTAGGCGGGAACATACTAGACGGTATCAAGAGTCCCCCCTAGGTGTATTCAGATATTTATATCCATTGTGTCCGGGTAGGATGCTAATGCTTTCTCATAAGGGGTATAATACGGTAATAGAGGCGAGTGAGCTGAGGTGGTCGGCCTAGTCATAGTGAGAGTAGAGCTCGACGCCGAGTCTCAGGATGGTCGTTGCTAAAATACAATCTATAGAGCTTGGATATACGCCAAATGCATATGAGCACAATAATAGATTAACCCATCAGTTTGGAAATGATATGACAAAACCAGTCGTCACTGGATTTTTTATGCTCGGTGCATTGACACGAGGCTTCATAAGCTCGGAACCTCAATACTACAGAAGCAACCTAAGGGTGCCAACTTTAGTCATTAGACTTAGATGCTCGAGGCTTACATGCTCAGTTCATGGATGCGAGGCTTACATGCTCGGAACCTCAGTACTACAGAAGCGACCTAAGGGTGCCAACTTTAGTCACTGGAAATAGATGTATGAGGCTTACATGCTCGGTTCATGGACACGAGGCTTACATGCTCGGAACCTCAGTACTATGGAAGTGACCTGAGGGTGCCAGCTTCAGTCACTGGACTTAGATGCATGAGGCTTACATGCTCGGTTCATGGATGTGAGGCTTACATTCTTGGAACCTTAGTACTATGGAAGTGACATGAAGGTGCCGGCTTCAGTTACTGGACTTAGATGTGCGAGGCTTACATGCTCGGTTCATGGACGCGAGGCCTACATGCTCGAAACCTCAATCCTATGGAAGCAACTTGAGGGTGCCAGCTTCAGTCACTAGACTTAGATGCGTGAGGCTTACATGCTTGGATACTCGGAATGGGCTGAAAATGTTGCTTGGATGTATTCTGAGTAGCTTGATGAAGCGGCCCAATCGAAATGTGGGTGGGCCGACACGTGGTGGCATCGCTTCAACTCCTAGGGATTCATAGTTGAAATCGCATGAGTTATGTATCGTTTCGTATGTCAGTAAACAAAGTGTTTCTGCTGCCATTGTCGCGACTCCGCATCTAATGGGCTTTTTTTATCCCCAAAAGGCCCCTGATGGCCTAGGGAGGAACACAACAATAATGCGGGCAATTAATGGCATGCTTCCAAATCCTTCCATGTCTTTATAAGTACTGCGGCGCTTGTCAACTGGCATATTTTGCTTCTTTGTCTTTTCGTTGTTCTTGCCTTCGTAACATTGGTATTGCCTCTACTGTTTTCATTTCTGCCTACCGTGATTCTTGTTTATGGCAACCAGGTGATCTTTTTGTTTTTTTTTTCTTCTTCTTTTTCCTCATTTTTGTTGTTATGTATTTCCCTTCTTCACTATGGTCCCAAGGGAAGAAGTTAGTTCTGACCTTTTTATCTCAAATGTAGATAGCGAGTTACTAGGGTGGTATCGGAGGCGGTTCTATATCCCTGCCGATTACACCCTTCACACTGTAAATAGAAGGTTTAGGGCCTATACCCCCTTGTTAGGGCTAAGTAAATTAGTAGTGTATTTTAACCAGCTAGAGAGGGGTTTGAAATTTCCTCTAAATCCCTTTGTAAAGGAATTTCTAAATAGGAATAACATAGCGCCTGGTCAGCTTCACCCGAATAACTATAGGATACTGACCGGGTTCATCCAAATGATGTATGAAGAGGGGAAAGAACTCGATTTAGATTTTTTCCGATACCTGTACAGGCTGACTAGAAAGAAGGGATAGTTGATGTTCTCCTTGTCGGCTGTACCTAACCATACCCTATTCGTAAAGCTTTCGTATCTCTACATAAAGTGGAGACACCATTTTTTTATTGTAGAGCATCAGTCAGGCTTCTTGGATGTCCAGAGGATGTGGTTTGATGAGTGTCATAAAGTGACCCGACCTATGAAACTTTCCAACCATGATACGGAGATGGTTTTGTGGCTACATCTCGATGGGCTTGCCGAAGCTCAATCGGTGGAGGATGTGTCCATGAGGTACCTATGGAGAGTCTGTCTTAGTCGCGTTCACTCCCCTGGTATGTTTGTTTTACTTTGAGCTATATTTCTAACTTTATTTATTTTTTGCAACTGTAGATGGTTGACTTTTTTGATTTTGTGAGCGGGATTTCATTAGTTGATGAGTCGGCTGCTCCGGAGGAGGTTTAGGCCTCTCCTTCCCCGAAACCCGAAGCTCTTGCAGCACCTGAAGCGGTTCCTACTGACCCTAAGGGCAGAGCGGTTCTAGAAATTGCACAGCTGGAATGGGTGAGTCGAAGAAAGAGGCAGTTGATTGATCCGGAGTTGGATGTGGAGGGGCTAGATAAAGAGATTTACGTTCAACGCCCATGGTTATCTGGGTGTTTAGATATGAGGGGCTGGATATTGAAGCGGATGAAGCCCCTGAGTATCTTTAACAGCCAAGTGCGGGATCAGTACGCCGAATCACTAAGGCTGCTCGATGATATGCAACGTTGGTCCGATGAGGGCCCGGAGGGGTTGCTCGACTCCATGATTGGCCAGTCAGTAGAAGTAAGTTAGCTTCTGCCACTGATGTTGTTATTGTATATGCTTCTTGTTGATGCTAACTGTGTTGTTATTGATAGATGACTCAGGCCTTACTGTTGGCGAAGGATCAATATTTCTACCTGAAGAGCCAGTACAACCTAAAGGAAACTGAGGTGGGAACCGTAGCCATCGATTTCGAGAAGAAGTTAGATGGTGCGAAGGCAGCCCTAGAGCAGTGCCAAACAAAATATGTTGAGGCTAAGTCCGATGTTGAGGTGAATCATAAGAAAGTTTCTGAGTTGGAACATAGCCAAGCCTAGTTGACAAGGAGGATCGAAGAGTAGGACCTTCGAATCGCTGAGCTCTAGGGAAGGCTAGCGGAGCTTAAGAAATCCCGAGCGAATGATAAGAAGTCGTACCAAGGCATGGTAGGAGGGTTTCTCAAAGCTTATCGGGCTGAGTGTAAGAGGATCCTGCTTACTCTAGACTCAAGACTAGATCTGGGGGCATTGGATCAAATAACACCAGCAGACCTTGCCAAACTCGCTGCGGAGGAGGACGCCAGTCAAAAGGCTATGAGGGAGACTATAGAGGCTGCTATTGCTACTGGGTTTGTAGTGCATCCAGAAATTATTGATGAGGTTTCCCCCTCTATTTCCGAGCCTAGGGGTCCGGGTTTACATATAGTAGAGTAGATATGCATATGTTTTTTTTTGTTTTTTTAATCGATTACATGTAAGAGCATTTTATTAATGAAGAGAGACTTTATTAAAACATGTGTTGAATACAATCTTATTGATAGTATTTTCTGAGAGAGTCTGAGTTCCAAAATTGTGGTAGTTCTTTGCCTCCTCTTTCTCTTAGTTTGTATGCTCCCTTGGTTGTGCTTGCTGAGATTTGGTACGGACCTTCCCAGTTTGGACCTAACTTGCCAGTTCCTGAGCTGCCTTTACCAATATCTGCTCTTCTCAGTACCCAATCTCCCAACTTGAATTGTTTTGGGTGATGCCATTGGCGGTGGTACCATGTCACCTTTTGTCGATGTGCTTCAGCTGTGGCTGCAGCTTGTTCTCTCTGTTCCTCTAGTAGGTTTAGACATATCCGGGCGTCAATGTTGTTGATGGTGTGATCGAGATTCTGGCTTACCCGGTAACTTGGTGAACTAATTTCCACTAGTATTACTGCATCCATGCCATAAGTCAACTTGAATGGTGTCTCACCAGTGTATGATCGAGGTGTGGTTATGTAGGCCCATATTACATTGTTGAGTTTTTCAACCCAATTTCCCTTTTCCTCGTCGAGTCTCTTTTTTAATCCTTGTATGAGAATTCTGTTGGTGACTTTCATTTGTCCGTTTATCTGTGGGTGGGCTACTGAGGTGAAGTGAAGCTTTATACCGAGGTCTGAGCAGAAAACTCTGCAAATGATCTCCTTTCAGAAGAACTGCTGTATCCGAGTTTCTGTAATGGTTGGGACTGCCTCTACTTCTACCCACTTAGTGAAATGGTCAATAGCCATAATTAAAAACTTTTTCTACGAGGTAAAGGGAGGGAAAGGACCAAGGATGTCCATCCCCCACATAGCGAATGGCCAAGGGCTGCTGATGGGATGTAGGGGCGGGAAGACTTGTGATTTAGTCGAGCATAGTGCTAGCACTAGGGACATGCTTGCGTTACCTGCTGGGCATTGTTGGACATGGTGGGCCAGTAATACCCTTGGAATAGTGCCTTTTGAGTGAGAAAATAGTGGGATTCATGCGCTCCATAAATTCCTTCTTAGATTTCTCGGAGTATGTAATTCCCTTCCTCTGGTGAAATGCACTTGGACCATGGGTGTGAAAGGGATTTTCGGTATAGCTCCCCTTGATGGATGGAATAGTGGGCTGCTTTGGTTATGAGCTTTCGAGCCTGCAGTTTGTCTTCTGGGAGTGTTCCGTGCTCCAGGTATTGGATTATTGGTCGCATTCATTCCGAGACTACTTGTGTCTCCAAAACTTCGGGGTCTTCTGTGTTGAGACTGGTTAGCGACTCGATGAAATTCATATCCCGGAATGCTTGACTATTTTCAACTACGAATTTGGCTAGGTAGTCGGCCTCACTATTTTCTTCCCTAGGAATCTAGATGATGTTCCATCGGCCTCCATCTCATTCGATGTATTGCAAGAGCTACCTGGCCTTATCTACGTACTTGGCAATGCAAGTGTCTTTGACTTAGAATGTTCCACTGACTTGGTTGACTACTAGTTGGGAGTTTGAGTATATGATGAGGTGTTCAACCCTAACTTCGGTGGCCAACTTCAAACCTGTAATGAGTGCTTCATACTCGGCTACATTGTTGGTGGCATTGTACTCGATACGGACTGTGTATCGGATGTGAACCTTGTGTGGTCCTCTGAGGATTATTTCAGCACTAGAACCTTAAGCTGAGGATGCTCCATCAACATAGAGCTTCCATTCCGGTGCTTTGGTTAAGGCTATGTCTTCTAGAGCCATTTCTTGCATGAAATTTGCTAATGCTTGGGCTTTCATTTGCTGCTAGGGCTCATAGTGAATATCGAATTCACCGAGTAATACCGACCACTGTACTAGCCTGCTCGAGGTCTCTAATCTTTGTAAGATTTTCTACAGCGGGAAACAGGATCGGACAATGATATGGTGAGCCTGGAAGTAATTTCAAAGCTTTCGAGAGGCATGGACCACAACCATAGCTAACTTGTCCAACATGGGATACTGAATTTTTGGTCCTCGTAGCATCTTACTAACGTAATAGACAAGGCTTTGCTGGCTTCCTTCTTCTCTTACCAGTACTGAAGCGATGCATTCTCATCCAATAGAAAGGCACAAATACAAGGTCTCATCTAGGACGGGTTGGTTGAGTAGGGGTGGTGAGGATAAGAATCTTTTAATGTCTTCAAATACCGCCTGATAGTTAGTGGACCACTGAAACTTCCCAGAATTTTTGAGAGCTCGGAACAATGGTAGACACTGCCTAACCGAGCAAGAAATGAAATGCCCTAATACGATGATTCTGCCATTTAACTTTTGTACCTTATGGATGTTCTTCAGTGCTTCCATTTTGAGTATGGCTTCCATCTTTTCTGGATTGGCTTCAATGTCCCGGTGAGATATCATGAATCCTAGGAATTTGCCTACTTGGACTCCGAAGATGCATTTTTCAGGATTCAACTTGATCCTGGATTTGCTCAGTAGCTAGAGAACCTAATCTACATCTGCTGGGTGCTGTTCCAGATGTTTGCTTTTGATGATGATGTCATCCACGTATACCTCTACGCTTGTTCCAATCTGGTCTTGGAGGACTTGGTTCATCATTCTTTGATACGTGGCCCTAACATTTTTCAATCTGAAAGGCATCACCTTGTAATAGTACAATCCTTCATGAGTGATGAAGGACGTTTTCTCTTGATCCTCTTCCTTCATCAGAATCTGGTGATAATGTCGTATTGACGAAGCTATATAATCTGTGACCAGTGGTGGAGTCGATGAGCTGGTCAATCGTGGGCAACAGGTAGCTGTCCTTAGGGCCTACTCGATTGAGGTTAGTGTAGCCTACACACATTATGTACTTCCCGTTTGCTTTTCTGACGAGTACCATGTTGGCTACCCATTCTGGATGAGTAACTTCTTTAATAAACCCAACTACTAACAGCTTCGTTATTTCTTTAGCAATTATTCTTTGCCTTTTGTAGGCAAAGGTTCTTTTTTTCTGTGCTACTGGCTTGGCTCCCAGTTTGATGTTTAGGTAGTGACAGGCAACTTGTGGGTCCACGCCAATGATCTCAGATGCTTGTGAAGCAAAATCCTCTGAGTGTCTGGTAAGGACTTCCCTTATTTCTTCTCTGATATTCCGGTTCAGTGCATTGCCAATTTTTATGGTCTTTCCTTTCGTGATTTGTAAGGTCTCCATGTCTTTTACTGGTTGTGGGTCGGTGCCTTACTTCTTAACTTCCCATGCCTCTAAAGGAAAAGCCTCTGAATGAGGCTTCATGGCCATATGGTAACACTGTTTAGCCATATGCTGATCTCCCTGAATGGTAAGGGTTCCATTATTAACTGGAACTTTCATGGTTAAGCGTCGGATGTTGGTGACTGCATCTGCCTCATAGAGTGCCGCTCATCCTATAATCCCATTATAGGCCAGTGGTATATCCACCACGTTAAATACAACCCGGATGACTTTTGTCTCCTCATCATCTTGGTTTCCAAATTCTAGGTTCAGTTCGACAATCCCCATTAGTTGCACGGTTCCACTACAAAAACTCGAGATGGGGTTCTGGATGGCTTTCAGGTTGGTGACGGAGCCGCCCATTGCTTTGTACGCATTCCAGGATAATATGTTGATAGCACTTCCATTATCCACCAGTAGCCTTTTTACCCGATACTTATTTATGCATGCAATTATTACCAGAGCATCACAATGGGGGTGGTGTATATGCGAATCATCTTTTGAATTGAACACAATATCGCTTCTCCTAGGTGTTGATTTTTCTCCTCTACTATGCTTTAATCTCTTCTCAGTGTTTTCTCCTCCTATGATCATATTGATCGTTCCAATCAGCTCCCTTCGGGTTTTCTTTACTTCCGGCCTTTCCTACTTCTGGTTTTCAGAGATTCCACTTCTCCTCGATGCATCTGTGAAATTATTGAGTTTTCTCCTCTGCACTAGTCTTTCTATGGCATTCTTCAACTCTCTGTAGCCCTCCGTGTCATGCCCGTATTCTTAGTGGTACTCACAATATTGTCCTCTATCCCGGGTAAATCTCCAGCTTGGGCTGATTCTCTTGGCTGGGGTGATCCCAACTCCATTTTGTCTGACCCACATGAGGATTTTGGATCGAGAGGTGTTCAAGGGTGTATATTTGTCTGCTTCCCTGTCAAATCTCTCTGCCAGATTTCTGAAATTCATTTTTAGGAACTTGCTTGTCTATGTTTTGGTCATTCATCCTTAATTGATGGTTTATCTTCCTCTCGTCGCATCCTTCTATCTTCATCCATTTTTATCATCCGGACCGCCATCGCCATTACTTCTGTAAAGGTACTCGGTTCTTTAGTCATTATTTTGTCTTTAAGCTTGTCGAGTTTAGTGCCATTTTTCAAAGCTTCTATGGCGACTTCATCAACAAGATGCTCATTTTGCATGGCTATTTTATTGAAACAGTTAAGGTAACTTCGTAAAGATTCATCAACTTCCTGCCAACACATCCGAAGATCGTTGATGTTTTTGGCTGGGGTAATATTAATGATGAATCTAATATGAAACTGTTCCGCCAGATCCTCAAAAGTAGTGACGAAATTCTCCGGGAATCGATGAAACCACTTTTGAGCATTCTTTACGAGTGTGCTTGGAAAGACTCTGCACATGATTCCATCATTTACATTCTAGAGCAACATTTTTATTCGGAATGCTGATATATGACTGATGGGGTCTCCCATCCCATTGTACCGATCAAGCGGCGGGATTCTGAAATAAGTAGGGATCTCCGTCTGAATTATTCTGCTGACAAATGAAGTTTTATTGTCCATAACACATTCTTCTTCCTTTCTAGGTTTGGTCTGGGCTTTGCATATTGCTTCTTCAACCTTCTGAGCTATTTTTGAATCATCAAGAGCTGGAATGGTTGAACTGCACTCCCTTTCTAGCGCTTTACCCTTCCCTCTGCTCATCCTCGGGGCCTGCCGAGGTGTTGTGTTATCATCGTTTTGAGCTGGCTTAGAGCGCCCACTCTATATTATACCATTTAGCTGTTGTTGCATCAAAGCTATTTGCGCATGAATATTTTTTATCATGGCTTCCCTACTAGTTTGATCGAGGCTGAGTGTTTGGTTTACAATGTTTAAATTTGGAGTGGTTATTACTGGTGTTTCTGGTAGGCTCGAAAAGGGTATAGAAGGTATTGATTGATGGTGTTGTAGCGGAGCATAATACGGGAGGTCTGTGCCCAAGGACGGGAATCTCAGAGAATTGTCAGGGAGTGAAGGTATATATCTGGATGAGGCTCCAGTATGTTTTAAGGTGGGTGGAAACACTATTACTAGGAGAGGGTTTGAGAGGTCTGTCGAAAGGATAGGTGCGGAAGGGTTGGTGCCTGCTTTAGGAGTCAGGGCTGGTGGTGGGCTAGAAGTCATAGTGAAGATGTATTTAGCTTAGTAAGTAAATGAATGGCTTTTCCTAAGGAGTTCCCACAGACGACGCCACTTGATAATTGGTTTTCGAAACTCTTGGGCTTGGTATCCTGCAATCCACGAACAAAAGGAAAGGTGAGAGGTTGGGAGAGTCCCCACAAACACTCCGATGCCTAAGTTAGAGAACAGAAGTAGGGAGAATACAAGATAGCCAGAATATGTGAGAATGAGATGCCCTTTTGTGAGGGATATAGGGTTCTATATATAGCAATACTTAAACCTGGGAGGAGTCAGATTCCATGTGGGATAGTGAATCATAATCTTGGTAGGAGAGTGTTCCTTCTATGCTTAGGACTCCACTTTGGGGTAGTCCCTATTTCAGACGGATATGCCTTTTTGCTAATCCAAGTGTCCCTATTTAGGGGATAAGGAGCCCCTAACTAGGCGGGAACATACTAGACGGTATCATCTATTTATGTTTGTTGTTGTATTTCTATGCTTTATTTCTTATTATGTTTTGTTGTTTTTTATTGATGTTTGTTGTTGTTATTTCTATACTTTATTTATTGTTCTATTTTGTTATTTATTGTAATTTGTTGTTTGCATTATTTATAGGTTATAGTTGAATGAGAAATGTCAAGTTGTTGTGTATAACTTTTGAAAACCGTATTGATTTTATTTAAATTAAGCATAAACAATTTTAGAATTATATAATATTGTCTTGTTAATGAAAATGTGATTTTAGAACTATTTATTATTGTCGATTTATGTAAAACTGTATGAAATATTTAGATGCTTGTTAACATAAAAAGGTAGAGATGATTTTTGAGTTTGATCTTTGACATTGCAGTGAATGTTGTTGGAAATGTTGATCTCTATGGTTTTCTAGAGAAATTTATTGTAAATATGGTTGTTGATTGTTCTAGATGAAGAATTTAAGGTTAAGCTTGAGAGATTTTGATCGATTGAAGAAGAGATTTTGATTGATTGGAGAAGAAGAATGTGGATTTTATTTAAGAAGATTTTTGTTTAGTAAACTTTTGTTTTAAGCTAAAAAAATGGAAAAAAAAAATGATAAGATCAAGAATTGAAAGAATATTAGTTTGTAAAAATTAGTTATGAAATAATAAAAAGTCAACATTATTTTTTATATGTTTTTTTTTTTAGTTTTTGGGTTAATTGTGATAACTTCCCAAAGATATAAGGATCTTTATAAAAATACCCTAAAAATTTTGCTTAACAACTAAAAACCTTACTTTTAATTTATTACTCACGTGTTCCGAAAAGGTGAAAATAATTACACTTTTACCCTTCTTCCTTTACATTGAAACATAAAAAAAAAACTTCAATCTCACTAATGTCTTTCCCCTACAGCTTTATTGTTCTCTCAACCCTCCCTCGTCTCCTTTTAATTTGTATGTTTTTTATGATGAAGCTTGGGAAATAATTGAGAAGCAAACCCACTAATCTAAGCTTTGCATCATAACTTTTTCATCCTAAATCAAAAATTCAATTTGGGTTTTTTTTTTTGAAAAAAATGGGTAGTTTTAGAGCAATTTTAAGACACCCTAAGATGATTTTTACCCATTATTGAAGTTGAAAATGGTAACTAGACATGCAGTGAATTAGATTCTATCGGAACCTCATTAGGGTTTTTGTTATCCTATTTTGTTACTAAAACTTTTCTTTTTGTATCTGTAAATGGAGATTTGCATATTCATATTTAAAATGTAATTATTTTTTTAATTTAATATCTTAGGATAGCTTGTATATAGTGGTGTTCTTTTTCCTTTTTGATGTGTTTTACTTATTATTTTCCTTACCATGCACCAAACACTATCATAAAAATGGTCATCTTAAAGATTATTACTTCATTTTTCTTCAAATGATTCTGAGGGTAAAGATCAAGAGACTCCAAAAAAGGTATTAGTTATATTTGGTTACGGTGATATGTAGCATTGTAGTGGTTAATTTGTTTGCTGGAAGTAGTTGATTTATGTTATTATGTTACATTCTAAGGCTGATAAAGGTAAGAAGAGGCAAAAGGATTTCTATAAAGACACCAATGCCGTCGAAGAAGGCAAAAGCAACCACTCCTCAAAAGTAGGGAGTTGGTTCTTTGATTGTGCATTTGCTTTATTTATTCTTAGAATAGAATAAACAAAAAATATTCACAAATAACTAGCAGTTAACTGCTGCAGAAACTATTGTGGCTAAAAACTAGAATATGGGCACGATCTGGCGAAATGTCCTATTTTTCTGCATCTAATGCATGTCAGTGGCACCATATTACAGGGTCCCTGATGCACTCTACCATAAGTCTGACAGGTGCTAACTGCTGATCCTGTGCTGCCATATCCTGAACTCTGACCACTACTGCTGTTGGAAGCATAAGAACCAAATATGATAAGCCTACGCTATCCCCCACGGCCATGCCTCCTACTACTATGATATCTCGGCTGTTACCTTTGACTCTGATGTACTGAGCCTCTTTGCTGACTACTATAACCAATCTGGAAAGTCAAATATGGAGTAGTATGAAATCCTCCTGACTGAATACCTAATTGATAATAATCAGGCATAGCTCCTTGCCTGACTAATCTTAACTCTATCTCCTTGGCCAACTCTATCATTGACTTCAGAGTAAGGCCCGCAGTAGACATCCCAGCAAATGCAGAACCCAGACCAGTGATGTAAATTGAGATAGCAAAATACTGGTATCGCATTAGATCCTCTGCATATCTGCCAAGTTGGAGAAACTCTTTAGTGTAGTCCTCGATAGATCTATCACCTCTGGTGATGTTCATCAGCCGAAGTCTATAACTCATCCGGAGTGGCTCTGAATAAAATCTCCTCATAAATCTCTTTCTGAACTGCGCCTAAGTCATCATAGTCATGTACGACTGAATCACTTGGATAAACGAATCCAAGGCTGGTCCTTCTATAAATAACTCGATGATCATAATCCACTGGTACTTAGTGTGAGCAGTCCGAGCCCTCATTTTAATCACGTGTAGAAAGTCTAATGGATCTGACATCCCATCAAAGGCTATCCTGCCAACTCTGGCATAGAACAAAGCTGCCTTAAGCTCGGACATACCTTGCTGATAGGTAAGTTGCATCGGCAGTGCAACTAGAGGTATCATAGCTTCCTCGTACTCTATCTCTACAGGTTCCTCATCCTATAGATCTCGCTATCTACGGTGACTTATCGCTTCTCGAGGTTTACCTCTACTTCGACCTCTGCGCTTAGTTGGCGGCTCAGGAGGTAAAACCTTATCCTAAAAGGACTTATCATCCTCTGCCTTAATGACCGGTGGAGCGATATGCGCTCACCTCCTCATTCTGAAAAAAATAAAACCAAAGAGATTTAGACAAAATAAACAATCTAAGGATTACGGGGAATACTAAATAAAAAAAACTTATCAAAGACATACTCAAACCTAAATAATTGCAGTAGTTTTAAAGAAAACACAACTTTGAAAACCTAGGTCCACAACACTAATAACCTAGAGCTTTGATACCAACTTTGTCACGTCCCAAACCGAGGAGTCATGATCGGTGATAGGGAACGAGAATTCTTTCGAATCTAGAACTCGTAATAAGCTTTAAAAATAAAAGTATGCAATAAGTAAATAAAAAAACACCAGAATTTAAAACTTAAGTCGATATAAAAGAAAAAACTTAATGTCATATCATAAAATAAAAATATTTCCATACAATATTCAGAGAAAGGTCTCTTACTAAAACAACATTCTACAGATACAAAACACTACTACTATAGTATTCTAAAATACAACAAAAGTCAGATAAATAATTTACATAATTTAGCTGGGGCTGAAGAAGTCCTATGTAGGGGTTTACTATTGAGTTCTGAAGATGAGGAATCTCTTGAAAAAAATATTAAGGGAAGTCAAAACTCACTGAGTGAATTATTATAATATATATACATATACATAAACACATACATTTCACACAGATGCTAAAATTCATTTTACATAAATAATAGATGTGTGAAATTATTTTAATCGAAGGACTGGAGCAGAAAGAAAAAATAAAAATAAAAAAGATTATATTTCAGCATAAAATATCAAAAAAATTATGAAATAAAATTTTAGAAAAACAATTTGGCTAATGCTCCACTAATAAAAAAAGATTGAGAAAATAAGAAAAAAAAGAGAAAATAAAAATTTTGAAAAAAAGGAAAAGGAAAAAAGGATAGAAATAAAAAAAAAAAAAAAAAAAAGAAAAAAGAAAGGAAAGAGGAAAAATAAAAAAAGAAAAAAGGAAGAAAAAAACTTAAAAAAAGAGAAAAATGAAAAAAGAAGAAGAAGAAAATAAAGAGAATGAAAATTAAAAAAAAGAAAAAAAAGAAAGTAAAAGAGAGAAAGGTGCACCCATATAATTAAAAGGGATATAAATGTAAATAAATTAGATAATTTTAATAATTAATGAAAAATAGAGAGATTTTAGTTGATAACATTTAAAAAGTTAATTTTGTTTTTTTGAAAAAAAAAAAAAATCCCAAAGATATATATATCCTATGCATTGGACCATAATTCAAGTGTAGGCCTTGTAGCCATTTTGATATGGGCTGCGACATTTCTTGCTCATAGGCTAAACTCAAATCCAACGCCAAGTTACTGTTTAAATTTAAGCATCACCTACATCAAGTTTGGTAGCTTAGAAATTCTCCTAAGAATGCACAGGGACAGGGTGATTTGCAAGGCATGTTATCAAACCTTTCACTTCAAGTGCATATTTCTATTCATATTTATACTATAATACTCCTACTTGTTAAAAATACAAATATCTATCGTACTCTTGCGCAAAATTTTGAGCAGCTTACTTAATTATGAGTCTCAGAAGCATTTCTCTCACTCTGCTCCTTGCTATTTTAGCAGTGCTCGCATCAACAGCTATCGTTGATCCGAACCCTTCAGCATTTCTCAATCGAGCAGTGATTGAACTTGGCTATTCCGTCTTTTCATCACCTATTATTGCGTCCATATTCTCATGCAACATTCAACGTCGACAGCACCGCAATAAACACCCCGACAAAGGCAAGCTAGTGAATATTTGTGACGATTTTCCTCCTGATATTCCTCCCCCGGACACCAACACAACCTCTACTCTCTGTGTGGATCCCAACGGATGCTGCAATTTCACAACAGTGCAATCAGCTGTAGATGCTGTGGCAAATTTTAGCCAGAAAAGAACCATTATATGGATAAATTCTGGCATTTACTAGTAAGTCATTGTTGTTTGCTAGTAAAACTTTATCAAATATAGAACTTGCAAAACTTTTACAATCTGTTTCAATCTTTTTTCCAATTTCTTAAACTTTACAAAAGAAAAAAAAAAGTTCTTATATGAATAATTATTTATAATTTTAGCACAATTAGCATTTTAACAAAACTGATAAAAAAAACTTGGTATGTGTAAATAATTTTTATTGTTATAAATAATTGATTAAATTGGAAAATTATTATTAAATTTTAAAAATAAAAATAAATTGATAACAAATCACAAAGTTTAATTTTTAGTACAATTAGCCATTTCTAAAGCATATATATGTAAAACTTGCATGACTCTAATGTTTCCAATTTATTAATTGTTTTAGCGAGAAAGTCTTTGTTCCAAGAATCAAACAGAACATTACTTTTCAAGGACAAGGCTACACATCCACTGCTATTGTATGGAACGACACCGCAAATTCTTCAGGTGGGACATTTTATAGCGGTTCTGTACAGGTCTTCTCCAACAACTTTATTGCCAAGAACATCAGCTTCATGGTGAGATCAACATTTGTACATATTATATAGAACTAGATTTGTACAAGACTTGAAAGCTATATTTAGTTAGAGACCTCTTGATTATGATCACTTGTGCAATTATAACGTAAATTGTATTCATTTTCATGCATGCATGAACGGTACTATGGTAGAATGTTGCACCAATTCCACGGCCTGGGGATGTCGGAGCCCAAGCAGTGGCAATGAGAATATCAGGAGATGAAGCTGCCTTCTGGGGTTGTGGATTCTTTGGAGCACAAGACACTCTTCATGATGACAGGGGCCGCCATTACTTCAAGGACTGTTATATCCAAGGTTCCATTGATTTCATCTTTGGCGATGCAAGGTCCTTTTATGAGGTGTGCTTCTTTATTTCACCTTTGAAACAAAAAATGTCATCCATATAAATGAATTTTATAGAATTTATTTCAAAATCTAAGTTTAGTGTTTTTGGTTTAAATAAAATTTTGTGAAATTTTCTCTAAAAAGATTTACAAAATTTATTTGCAATTCTAGCTTTTTAAATTTATACAATTGCTCATAACTAAATTAAATCCTAACAAAACAGTAGAATTTTCAAATAAAAGATTTTATGATTTTAAGTATACCTTTTTTTTAAGACTAAAATGTTCCTTTTATCATTTTTATTTTGTAAAATGTTTCTATCGTTCAATATTAGCTTTAAAGGGTATTTTTATTAAAAAAAAAATATTATTTTAAATTTCAAATTTATACAAAATATAATATAATAAAATAAAATATAAAATTCACTTGAGATAAATTTTATAAAGTATTCATTTAGACTAAAAATATCATATCAATAAATTAATATTTATTTGTAAATAAATTCTATTTTTTTAATCAACTCTATTTAAAATGTATTTGAACATCAAATAATTTCTTTTAATACTGTTAAATCAAACAATGAGTTTTTATATGTCAAACCTTTGATCTCCCGATCTATACATTCAAATCAATTAATCCAATTAATTTCTTTGGTCAAAAACTGAAACTAAAAATTCTAGGGATATAACTCCCTTCTAATTAAGAACCCTTTTAGATCATAAAGCAAATCCGACATAATATTGCTAACTAGATTCATTATGATTAGCAAAGGAAGAAAAAAAAAAAAAACTAAAATTAGGCTAAGAAGCCATTTGGCTTGTAAAAAATAAAAGTGAAACTATCAATGATGATGTAAGTGGTTTGACGCTTTTATCTCTTAAGTAATGTCAGGGGTTCGAACCCCGTTAATATATGAAGTACCATAATAGCCAGTATTTTACCATTTCGTAAGCCAATTTGGTACGAGTGAGAATTAGTCTGGATATGATACGAATTTAAAGATATTTTTCACATTTGAAATCCACCCAAGACATCTCGTGTCCAAATACAAATAATAATAATAATAATAATAATAATAATAATAAAAAGTGATAATCAAAATCAGAATGATTTAGTTAGTTAAAATTTACTCGAAGTGAAAATTTGATTCCTCCAATAATTGAAATTATCCATTCCTTTTATGTCCTCAAGGAAAGAGTTTTTTCCCATAAAAATCAAGTCAAGCTAACTTTAAATTGATTAAATATTTAATTATTAGCACGTATTATTTTAAATTTATAAATAAAATAATAAAAACTAGTAAAAATAATTTATTATAGTATTTGAATAAAAATATTTATTAAATAATAAATAATTTTTATAATAAACTTTGAAAAATTAAAATAATATTTTATTAAAATAAATGAGTAATCTTAAAATATTTTTCTATATTAATAATTTTAATTTTAATATATAAAATATAATTGTAAAATATTGTAACAGCTAAATAAATATTAATGCTAATTTTCATTTTATAGTAAACCAAAAAATTTGTTAAAACTATCAATTTTATTTTTTTATTCCTTTCTACACTTGTTCTCATTCCAATTCCACTTCGAAATCAATAAATCCAATAAATAACAACAGTATTGCCTAATTAAATTGATATCATATCCTAAAGAGATCTAAATAATATTTCACTCAAGTGATATTAATTTTCCAATTAGCAAAAAAAAAAAAAAAAAAAAGAAAAGAAAAGAAAAGAAAAGAATATATAACTAAATCTTTTAAGGAATAAAAAGAAAATTAAATGGTACTTGAAGTGTTAAAATTGTATAATAGGAAAAGAAAGATGCATGCATGCAGTATTAATGAACACTATAAAACTATGTACTGTAGAGTTGCCAGTTAATTTCAATGGCAAACCCAGTAGCCCCTGGACAAAAGGTGATAAATGGAGCAGTCACTGCTCATGGTAGGACTTCAAAGGATGAGAACACTGGCTTTGCGTTTGTCAACTGCACCTTAGGTGGGACAGGGAGAATATGGCTAGGTCGAGCATGGAGACCATTTTCTCGTGTTATTTTCGCCTTCACATCTATGACTGATATCATCGCAGCTGAAGGTTGGAATGATTTCAATGATCCCACAAGAGACCAGTATGCACCCGGGCTAACCTAGCTCAAGATTTTTTTTTTCCCTAATTTTATTATTTATCAAAATACAATAAATTAAACAGTAATTCTTTACTTGCTAATTGGTTTGGTTTTTGGACGACATGGATATCATGCAGGACTATTTTCTATGGAGAATACAATTGCTCTGGGCCAGGATCCAATATGACACTGAGAGCACCTTATATTCAAAGGCTAAATGACACTCAGGCTTCTACCTTTCTTAATTTGCCTTTTATTGATGGCGATCAATGGTTGCAACCTTATAATAATTAATGCCTAACGTTTCTCTGAATGTGTTTTTAACGTTGTTATCGATTATGACCTGTCAGTTATTGTATAGCTAATTGTAGATACTTATCTACTTATCCTTATACAATATAATATGTTAATACGATTGTGTATATGAACATTGTCTCATAGTGATTTTTTTTTTTTAATGCAAACTCTAGTTGAGCCATTCTTTTGGCAAACAATTTCAATTCCCTTGCCGATTCAGGTTTAGTCATGTCAACTGTCTTAGTAGGTAGTTGTAATGGTGCAATTCTAAAAGCATGGTAATATTCATTATCATCATCAATCTAAACTGGAGTATGCAGAATGTTCTGTCCCTTGTCCACGTTCAAAATGTCGGTAATGTGGTTTCCATCTAGAGAATTGCAAGCTTGATTGTTGGTGGCTTTGATTTGGGCTTGGAGGATTTCAGCCATAGTGCCATTAGTGAGCAATCTCTAAATCCCCTCTTTCAGCCTATCCTCAAACTTCTAACGTGAACTACCATCTGGTTCACCCATGTTGGAATTGTTGTTGTAGCTTATGCATCTCACTAGTCTATTTCAGGTGGTGTCCCTTTTCCACCTTTTGTTGAAAGGTTTATGCAGAGCTATGATTCTGCACACTAGAGAGAAAAATAAGTATGAGGTAAATGTGTATGCATGGCATGACCTTGCAAAAGAATAGGGTGAGCATGTGCGCATGATGTGCTCATGGAAGACTCCTATTGATTATTATACACAAAAGAATATGAGTTAGCATATGTTCTCTATATTTATGTCATGTATACATGATTAAGAGAACTTAAGAAAATTGGTTAGCATTTCCTGCATAGGAAACAAACTAAACACAGGCAATCGCACTCTTCGAACCTTATTTCTCCATGAGGTCAATCGATTTCTCTCCTAGGTAGTTTCAACCCATAGTTAACAGGGGACTATAGTTCTGCACTTAGACCAGGCTCTTTCGATTTATTAAGGCAAGATGCAAAAGATAAACCAAAAGATGTTTTCAATATGAATCCAAGGTAAATGTATAATTTTGGCATAAGAAACATGCTGCAATATCATAAATGATGTCCATAGTTCTTGTGCAACTGTTTGCACATGAACTATGGTCAGCATAAGGGATGGTGACCTTATGCATACTAGGTTACATTTGATACGTTAACTAAAGGCCATAAAGAATTCATCAAAAGGTTTATCATTTGTTTCTTTTCAAAGCAAATGCCCACAATTTAATCACTTGACTAATTTTGCTAAATTTAAAAAGGATAAATAAATGGTATTTTGTAGGTTCTATCATCAAGATATATCACTCAAAAATCTTTATGGACCATTTAGGCTAAGGTGCATGACTACACCATGCCTTATGTTTACAGAGGGTTAATGAGAATCATACAGTCCTTAGGATGCATAAGTCCATAAAAATTACAAAATCACATCAGATGGTGATAGGAACTATAAAATGCCATAGCATTTATAAATGTTAGGTCAAGTAAACATCATCAAGATAGGGTAATCATGCAAATGGTAAGTGGGATCCTAGGAGAAATTTCTATTAGTTTATTTGCATGGGCTTAATCGAAGGTGAAAGACTAAAGGTTCTGATATGAATCCACTAGACGACTTGCTCTAGGAACTTGTTCAACATGAACCCAAACCCATGCTCTTAAGTAAAGTTCAAATCAAGTTCCAATTCAAACATAGAGAACCTTCACCTTATGTTTAGTTAGTCCAAACAACCAAAGCTATATCAAAACTTTAACCTTTTGAATAATAACAAACAAGCAACAAAGGTTATTAAAAAGACGCCACAATCTACTATCTGAAAGATAGATTGATAAGTCACAAAGGTTGTCACATGGTTAACCACCAAGTAACCAAAGAGAATCCTCTCTAAATTTATTAATCATCCATGATTGCACACCCTCTAGGTTACATAAAATAAGGCCTTTATATAGGCTTAAAGAAACTCTAAATAAAACCTAATTAATATCCTAACTAAACAAGAAAACAAAATCCTTCTTAAATAAGAAAATAATTCTACTTAAATAAGAAAATATAATCCTAGTTAAATTTGGATTTACTTATGTAGCACATTGTAGCACAATTTTCAAGATGATTATAGACGAATTAACTTAATCCCAAGTATAAAATTTGTAGCCCTTGTTGTTATCTTTTAGCAGCATCTTGAAACACTTCATTTGGATCTATATTGAGTGAGATACAAGCTATTTATTGATGTATATTCAGTATGCCCAATTTTATTCACGATTTGATAATATTTCATAATTTTAGCTCAGATATAAGGACAAATTAACTCTAGATATCTTCACCAAAGTTGTAAATCTCTTTCTTAGCTTTCAATAGCCTCTTGAATCATCTCAATCTGAATTTTTTAGAGTAATTTATGGCCAAAATACTAAAGTATGCTACACAAAATACGAATTTATGCGAATTGCTCTTTTCTTGAATGAACGTTGCCTTATTAGCATGAACAAATCTTGAAATCTTCCTCTTTGGAGCTAGCATCACATAAGGTTCCTTTAGTGAAACTACCCCATGACTAGAGTTAATGGACTCTAGTCAATGAGTCCAACATCTTTTGATAGTGCGTAGAATGAGTCTATGCTAAAGGTGATGAATCCGATCGATCACCCCATGACTCGAGTGGTATAATAGTGGATCACTTGTCATTATTATCAGCTAATTGGGATCTGTAGCTCATATGTGATGTGTTGTGCAATATGTAGTAGTTAAGGGCTCCACATGATCAAGTATTATGCAATGAGAAACAAACATTTTCGAATTAACCTCTCGAATTAGTATCCTTAGCGGATTCACAACTGTGAGCGACTTGAAGAATTTTTTTTATTTTTTTTTGTTTGGTCTATTATCTTCGTAATTTAGTTTATGGTTTTTAAGTTTTTATTTTGTAAGACTCTTGTTAAAGGAATAATGAAACCACTTTTCCATTTTCAAGATAGGGTCATGTTTAGTCATGGGAGGACATCAGGCTTTTATATTTGTTATGGAGTTACCGCTTGATTACTCAGGAAAATAAGGGACAACATTGAGTCAACCAACAAGTGTCATCCCCAATAGAGATTCTAGATCTGGAAAGTCACATATACTTTTTGCCTATTTCTCATTATACAATATTAATCACGTGGCTACTGCATCACTTTAGTTTCAAAATGATAGTTTATATACACATACACACACTATATGATGAATGGAAAGTAAAGAAATTAATTAAAATTATTACATCACTTTTGTAGTAAATACATCAAAAGAGAAAATTGTAGAAAAATAAATCTAGCTCTAAAACTAATAAACACTTGCAAGACAGGGGGGTTAACATAGGTGTATATTCTTTATTCATCCACAGTCACACGAATTTAGCAGGAAATAATAAGCACAACTTAGAATGAAAATATCATGTGGAAAAGGCATAGAATAATGAGATTCATAATAAGATGATGGAGTTAATATGTATTATTTTGTTAGCATTGGACTGTAAGATGAGGTTCCAGCTGAGAATTGTGATTTTTATGATGAAAATGCATATTTTGAATGCATATTTGATGATTTTGGATTTTGATCCCTTATTGACTATGTTCTAAAATTTATAGTGATCACAAGATTTTGAAAATGACAAATTTCTCATAATCACTATAAATTCATAATGGAGTTAGAAAAACAAGCAAATTTGATGCAAAAATGGTTGCAAAATTTAAAAAAAAAATGCAAAATGATGTTTTGATGATGAAAATAATGAAAATTTGGAATGAAAGTGATGAAATTGAGAACTACATCAAAATTTATAGAATTATTAACAAAATCACATTTTTAGCTTTTATTTGAATCAGATTACATTGAAAATGCTATTTTTGAAAAAAATATGCAGAAATGTGAATTCGATAAGAAAAATGCAAAATTTACATTTAATTATGCAAAAAGTGACATCAATATGATTAAAATGAAAATTTGATGAAAATCACATTATTTAATGAAAATGATGTAAAATGCACACAGAATACTAAAAAATACATATTTTGTTAAAAAAACTATTTTGATATGAACCCTACCTATAACAGAGATAGAACGCGCATCCAACTTTGAAATCGTTGCCCAAGATTGTCAAGATAAGGTTGTGAAGATGGAGCTAAACCCCTTGCTTATTAAATTGAAGCAAGATACTTAACTATTAAAAGATGAACAATCACACAATTCTAAGTTTAATCTAACCTAGTAATTGTAATGAAAGGTAGAAGTGAAACAATTCAAGTAAACTTGGAAAGTTTCAAAAGACCAAAGTTAAGGAAAAACCTCACTTAATTGATTATAATTGTCAAAAATACATCCTAATTCATCCTACATAAGTCTAGCCCTTATATAGGCATGTAAACAACCTAATCCTTGAAAGAAAAGGTTTTATTCCTTATTCCTAAAGATACTTATAAAGGAAAATCATTTGTGGTACAATTGCAACTTATATTTTCTTTGAATGATGTAATTTCACTTGCTTTGGATAGAGAAATTTTGAGTAATAAAGTTAGTGATCAAAGTGGTGCTAATATTAAAGTGATGTTAAATGATCATGAGAAGAAGCATGAGGATCAATTATGTGATCAAATTAATAAAGTGGAGGATAGCATTATTCATGAAGAGAAGTGTGCAAAAGAAGTGGTTGTGTATGAGGAGATCAAAATAGAGTGTGAATCCAAGAATAATGGTTTTGTTGAAGTCATTGAAGATGGAGTTAAACCCCTTGCTTATTAAATTGAAGCAAGATGACAACTAATGACAACTCATCTTTGAAAAGTCAAAATTGACAACTCATTACAATTTATGACAATTAAGCAAAATGAAAAATCATGACAACTAAGTAATAAAGCATGCCATGTCACATGTTGACCATTAAACCTTGACTTTGACTTGTTGACTATTTAACCTTGACTTGTTGACTTTGACTTGGAATATTCTTGAATCTTCTCACATCTTCTAGAATCTTCTTGAATCTTCCTTATTGACTCCAAAATAGGAAAATAACTCAAAATTTGTCCATATCAAGCTAATTAATTTTAGAATAGGAAATTAAGCTAATTAGCTTGAATTCTTCATATTCAGGCACTTTGGATCCCTTTTAGGGTTCATATTATATTTTATCTAGAAAATCATATTCTTAGTGTAAAGAAAATGAAACTGATAAACAATTATTCATATAGCATGCAATGTGGCCAGCCTCACCATGCAAGCACAGTCTTTTATAATTTGCTGGCAACATGAAAATAAAAAAGCAAATTAGAGAAAAAGAGAAGAAAATGCAAATTTGATAGAAATTCAATATGAAAAATTAATTATTTTGGTCCTTAGAGGGTCAATTGAGCATGGATAAATGTAAATTTGATAGAAATTTAACATGAAAAATTAATTATTTTGGTCCTTAGAAATTGAAAGCATTTGCTTCGTATGTGTGATTTATAAGTTGTCCATGTCGAGATGTTAAAATGATATGAATAATGAAAATTTGTATACCTTTGAAGTGTGTATTGATAAAGATAAGTTTTAGTTTGTGTCAGACTTCAAATTTGACTGTCTTTAAAAAGGTCCAATGATGAAATGAATCTTTAAACATGACTAAAGTTTGCTTGTTCGTAACACCTCTGACGTGTGCAACCCTGAAACCTTAATCAATTCCACCGATGTGCAAAATTGATCACCACACCATTAAGTTGTGTTATGATCTTACAAAATATGAACTATCAGAACTTTAAGAGGCTTATTTTAAGTAATCTTCTCTCAAAATGCATAACTTGTTAAGTAGGTGTTCATTTTATCAAACTAGGACCTAACTTCGTGAAAAAATAGAAATCAATTTTGACAAAATGAACTTAAAAAACATGTCTGGAAGTCTCCAAAACCTCCATAAGTGGTCCTATGATAGTCCAAAATAACCCGAGGATTAGTGCATGTCACTTGAAAGTGCACGCATAGCCATAAACACCCATAACTGTCACGTGTTAAAATTGAGGCCAAATTAGACAAAATAAAATTTGAAAATGTGTCTAGAAGGCCAAAAAACCCTAGAAACTAACCTCAAAAAGCCCTAGAAAAGCCTCAAATCATATGTACATCACACGAAAGTAGGCATAACCATGCGTGAGTTGACGTGGCCACACACCAAGCATGCAGCCATGTACACTTTGTATGGCACTCACACACCCATTCCTCAACCTTTGTACTATAAATTAGGGTCTCTACAGCTCATTTTGACAACAATAACACATAATAATAAATAACACACTAAAAAATCTATCCATTTGAAGATGCTGGAAACCATTTCCACACACGTTTGGCTCTCCTACTATATTTTTCTTAGGTTATTAGACCTTCTTTCCACTAAACCTAGCCTCACCTTTGTCAAAGCATGCTTTAAAAGGTATACAAATTTGCATCATTCTATACGTCATTTTGAACCTCTCAATGAGGAAAGCTTGATAACCACTCGAAGCTAAATCTTTAAAACTCACACAAGCTCAGTAGAATCTAAGGACCATATAATCATTTTAGCACTTTTATTTTATCGCACTGTATTTTACTTTATTGTCACCATCATTTATGAAATTTATTGTGTTTGTATATTGAGATTAGCAATTTGCATGCTATATGAATAACTTATGCTTTGTTTTGTTCATTTCATATCATCATTTTGCATCCTCTAGTTTCGAAACATGAAATCATATAGTACATATCAATAACGTGAAAAGTTCACATTCTAGACCAGGGTCATCATATTCTCGGTCCAATGATGTCATCATTTATCCCTTATATCGTCATCGCACATTATCATAGCATAATAATCATTGCAAACAAGCATGATTATATACATTTTGCTTGCTCTTTCAAGTGATTGAGTGTTCATTATTTTGTCGTTATTCTCACGATTAAGTAAGCTACTTGTATAATTGTGCTAATCTTATAGATTCATTATATTTAAGCTTGATTTATATTTTAGCAATCTCTTGTCCTTTTATATGTATTTTTTAAGAAAGGAATGTAATAATGATATTTTAGCTTTATTATCTTTTATTATTTGATGTATTGTATGGATGCTCTATATAAACTATCGTTATAAAAAATTAGGGTGTTGGGATGGCTATACATCAAATATTGTATAATGAGAAATATTTATAAGGTAAATACGATCCCTCGAATCTAGAAATCTCTGTTGGGGGCAATACTCGTTGAGTGACCAGATGCTGCCCTTTTCTTTTCCTAATTTTCTACAAATTGGGTGGCCATTCTATAAAATCAAAAGCATCTCATTCCTCCTTAGACTAATCATTTATCCCTATTCAGTAAAGTTGCCACATCCCTTAAAAATAAAACACAAAATCAAAATGAGACTCGAGGTTGCTCACCATGGTGACTCCACTGGGACTTCCAAGTAAGAGAGATCAACTCAAAAAATGACTATTGCTCTTATGCAATACTCAATCGTATAGAGCCCCTTACCATTGCATTTGCACTACACATTACATGTGCACCACTAGTCCTTATCAGTTGACAATGATAAAAAGTGATCCATTAGAGTTCCATTCGAGCATGGGATGATCGATTTAAAATTATTACCTTTGGCCTTTGCTCGTTGTATTGCTGAGCTCATTTGACTAGAGTTTGTAACCCAAATCTAAAAGGGGGCGACCAAAGTTATTAAAAGAATGTTAGACTTATTAACGAGAGTCTGTAACCCTAGTTATATTGGGGCATTCTTGCTAAAGGACCACTTAGACTTTTACCCCGACTCAGCCCATGTAAATAAACCAGTAGTAACTTCCATTAGGATTCTACCAAGCTTTACACGCTATCCTTGTCCTAATGCTGTCCGTTTGACCTAATACTTACAAATGACATGACTCTCTTAGTGTCTATCATTGAATAATATTGTAATGTCAATTTTCATTGACTATCCATGCTTAGGTCTATGCGATTCTTATCTACTTCGTATGCGCCTGAAGCATGAGGAATGATAAAAATCATGTACCTTAGCCTGAATAGTCTATGTAAACTAACAAATAATGACATCTCTCAATGACAGAACCTATGAGACGTCGTCCATTTGTTCTTATCATATTAAATGAATGGGTTAGGAATTTAATGAGATTGTGGAACTTTATGTTAACAGAATCAAATTGTAAACTATTGAATGATACTTTCATGACTCCCAGTAAACATATCAAATATTGATATGGGGGCAAGAACTCGGACCCCTTGTGATTAACCTTGGCCCTATGCTTATCAGTGCATTCAGCTCTAGATATCATTTGATGCTCGATAATTGACCCTCATATTGATATTATTTGATTACCTTAAATACATTTGAGTATCGTTCCTCAGTTTATCTTTTGGTTCTAATCAACATAAATCAAAATAGCCTAGTTTCAAGAGTGGAACCATAGTCCCTTGATGACTATAGGTTCAAAACCCACTTAGGAAAGACACTAAATAACCTTATGGAGTAATAAGGTTGGAAGTAAGAGCCTACTTGTGATTGGTTTGTTCATTGTGCAGGAAATACTAACCAGCTTTTAAGACTAATCATGCATACATAACATATATGTAGATAGCATGTACTAACCATTATTTCTTACAGTAATAACCACCTTTCATTATAGGATTCTGCATTCACCCCATGCATAAAATGCTCACCCTTCTCTTTTATAGGCTCATACCATGCATCACTTATCATTTACTTATCTAACATTAATAAATGTACAAGAAATACTGACTGATTTTCTTGAAATCCTTTTTGTCCTTTGTAGCCATCCTGCATCTTTGCATAAACACATCACATATATATTCTCACCCTGTCCTTTTCCATAGGCACATTATGAACACACAATAATCACTTTTTCAACCTATAACATGACAAACGTTCATGATCCTTTATTTTAGCTCATCTTTTTTTTATTTACTAACCTTTTCTCTTTTGTTATGTTTCCTTCTTATGTACATAGAGCAAGCACATCATATGCACTTCCAATAAGATATTGTGTAACATATGCATAATATGCATCCGTTACGTCTTCATACTTATCTCGCATCCTTTTATATAACATTACATACATGTATTTCATAACAATTGTACCAAAGCATAAGTCTTATAATTATTATACTTGTGCATACACTTTATACATGCATTTCATAATAATCACCCTAATCTTATAATTTCTACAGCTTTAAAACCTCAAAGCAACCCTAAAAGGAGAGTCAACAACTGTTAGAATTTGAAATGGCTGAGCAATTTGGGATTCAAAGTCTAGATAACCTACTTAAAGAGCACATAAAGAAATTTATAGTTGATGGTGGCTTAACTAACATCCTTCGAGTTGAAATCAAGACTATTGTTTAGACTAAAATTGAGAACATCCTCAATCAGACTCCAGGCCCTAAGGATAAGATAATCCTTTTAATTGGCATTCCTAATGAAAAAGGGTCACCCAATACCCCTAATCTTGAGTTGAGTGAGGGGAATGAAGTCATGAGTATACCCAAAGATATTGAAGATGACTATAAATTTTACCAAGAAGTATGTCTACAATCCTCTTTCAAGGTTATGAGTGCAACCGAATCTTAATCGATAATGGAAATTCGAGAACTACACTACAAGACTGCTCATCTTAAGATTCAAATGAAAGAAAACACTAATACCTTGATCAAAGGCTTTAATTAGCTTTTTATGCTTATGAACGAGTTTTTACAAGATCATTCTAAGTAGCGCTACTGTTATGAGCTTAATGAAGCTAAAGGACTAAGAAGGAGTAACCAGAGTATGATGTGTTATGATCCATTACATCTAGAGTTCCTAGAATCACTTAAAGTTTATCTTCCTTTGACTTATAGAAAATATTCAAAGTTTAACCAACCTCTCTCTAAGATCTTCAAAATGCTTCAACAAAGAAACCTTGTGAAACCTCGTAAACTAAAAACACTACTAAATCCAATACCACCTTAAATAGACTTAAACCTATACTGTCATTATCACCAAATGCTAGGACACACCATTAATGAATGTTAGAACATATAGTTTAAGATATGATTGACTCTAGGAAGCTTAAAGACTTGGAAGAGAGCCCCAATGCCAAAACTAGCCCTTTTGCACCCCACACAAAAAACAAATCACTCCCTAGCTATCCAAAAACCACCCTCATAAATAGACATTACCTCTTTTGGGCTATATAAATCTCATGGAAGTGATAAGGCACTTGCTTCATAAATCCCACCCGTCCTCTAAAAACACACATCTGATCATCATGAGAGGGAAAAGTAAAGGAGAACCATGGGAGCCTATCCTCTATGAATGACATGAGCAAGCTAGACTGAAGCAACTAGATTGAAGAAGACTAATAAACCCCTTTTGGATGTAATAGCTAGATTAGAATAGTGACCTCTTGCTTTTATTATTTTGCTAGTGCTGGATGTTTATGTGGTTATTAAACATCTTAATGGAATGCTAAGTTCTTTTTCATAACCCTATAATCAATTGATCATCTTTATTTGCTTTTAAACTTTATTAAAACTGCAAATGTTCAATTCTCACTATAGCCTCATTAAAAAAAGGGGTCTAGTTAGGTGTGTGAAGCCATCTAGACAAAAGGGGATAGATGAGATAAAAATATGAGGCATGTGCTTGAATAAATACTTGCTATGATCCACTCTTTGATTCATCACTGGATTATAAGTAGACAAGTAGCCAAACTTGCATTTTGTCTAACATGCTTTTGGTATAAGTCAAGGCAATAAGAGTGTCAACCATATACTAGTTCAAACCTAAAAGACTCAAAGTCTTGCACATATGTTTAAGATGCTCGATAACTTGATATGTTGGATATACTTTTGCCTCACTGAATCTCGATGCTCTTTAAGGCATATTAAAACTCACAGGTGCAAACTAAGGATCTACTAGCCACTACTGATGGTCATTTAAAAATCCCAAAAGACTTATTTTTTCCTACTAAGAAACATGCCTGCCTAAAGCCACCTAAAACTAAAGCTTGAAACCTTCTTTTTAAATAAAGCCTAAACCGTTTGTCAACCCAATCTTATTCGAAGCAATCTACCTTTCTTAAAAAAAGATTTGAACCAATTTCCCTGATGTAACTCTTACTTTTATTGCTCTAAAGAACCACCTATATGATAAACAAACCACCACACTCTTATAAAAAAAAAATCTAAACCTTTTAAATGGCCATCAACTCAGTACACTATCATTAAGATCTCTAGTTTTGCCCCTAAATTAGTTGGTCCTCTTGCTATCAACATTATTCCTAATATCTTTAGCCAAGAATCACTAATTGTCTAACTCTCCTCAAAGGGTCCTAGCCTAATCTTTCAAATAAACTCCTCTTACCTTAGCATAAGAAAGGCATAAAATAAAAATATTTAAAGCCTAACGCTCACCTTTGTGATATAATATACTTATTTACATGATAAGAAAATATGCACCTCATATTTATTCTTTACAAATGCAAGTAAATGTTACTCTCCTCTGCATAGCAATTCCATCATCATTCCATGTATACATGCATTATGCAAGTGACTCCAACACAAATGAAGTCCAGTGTCATCTTGCATTAAGATGAGCTATTATTTTATCTTTATAAAGCATAATCATTCAAGTGTATACATACATGTGTCTTAGAATGATAAGAAATTTCATTTTAGCATACATCACAATCATTGACACCATATGCATACATGCACAGGTATATATGCATCGAAAAATGAATAATTGTCCTCTTTGACATATGATATCACTATTACATTTTCGTAAATATTGCATGCATATGCACACTTGAGCATGTGCACTTGCATTGGTATTTCAAAAAAAATCATTAATCTTTTATGCAACAACATGACCATCCTTATTATACACTCTCACACACCACACAAATGCTTAGGGAATCCAACATACATTATATTCCTATAAGATATAATCATGCATTACATTCTTTTGCATTTAAAGACATGCCAATTTATCCTTCACCTCAAAGAATAATCACTAGCCATTTATACATGTTACCCTGTGCATATGCATATATGTCTTAGAGAAATAAGCTACTCTTCATTTATCATGCATACAAGCATTCATATAGCACAATAATCATGCATACAAGCATTCGTATAGCACAATCATCATGTATAAAAGCATTCATATATCATAATCATCATGCATACAAGCATTCATATAGCATAACCATCGTGCATACATGCATTCACACAACACAATTTTCATTCATACATGCATTCACTCACATACCATAAAGAATAGCATAATATCCTCTCATTTTGAAAAAATATATACTCAGTACTTTATAAGTCACATATCCTTTTGTCTTGCAATTTGATCATTCATATTCCATGTATACAATAATTTTCTAATACAAAAGACCTAAATCTCAACTAATGGTAAAGACTACTAGCATTTTATACATGCATGGAAAAGCACTTGCATATCTGCCTACATGCACACATGCATCCACGCTGGCATTTCCTCTTTCTCTTCTGTATAATCACTTACACATATCATTGTCTTAAATGACGTTAAAGGACAACTCTCTTCTTTTAACATAATATATAATCATTAACATTTCATGCATCATGCATATTGTAAAGTGTGATCATTCCTCCTTAAAAAATAAAACCATCTTTTGCATCATGCAATACAATCATCAACACTTCATATATCATGTAAAGATAAGCAGTCTTTCTTATTAAATAGCATTATATAGCATGGTCATTTACATCATATGCACATCCACATATATACCTTAGAAAAATTAAATAATTACCTTTATCCATCACTAGCATCTCATTGGCATTAGCATACATGCATATATCATTATAAGGTACAACTATTAGCATCACTAAAATGCATACAAGAGTGCATTTGCATATACCATCCCTCGGTGGAATCAACGATTGACCATGAATGCTCATAAAAGTCCCGTTATAGCTTAATAGAAAGTCATAGTCAAGTATTAGAGCATAGAGTTACAAAGAGCTCTAGGCTTCTCTAACATTCATTAACTGTCCCTCAAAAAACTCTTTTACCTTTTAAGGGCTAGTCTCAATCATGGTTTTAGCGCAATCCCCAAGTAAAGAATAAGACCAGCAAGCTTGAAACCCAAAAATTCAAAACCTACGAACCTTGCCTAAAAGCCACCATAAGATTAGCTCAAACACTATAGAAACACCTTAGAACCTTGTAAACTCTCCAAAGCTATGTAAATAAAAATAAAATAAAATAAAAAGTTATCCTATTGAACTCAATGCATTAATCATCCATCAAAGAATTCTCACTCCCTCACTTGATAAATAGTTTGGATGAGTACTCCATATGGGAAAAGGAAATTCAGACCAGACAAAGAAAGTGAAAGGAACCCTAAGGTCAATAACCAAAGCTCCAATGCCCTTTTGGTTACTCTTGACACCTAAGTCACACTTCAGTTCTGCCTAAAGACTTTCTCCTTTTTTCCAGTAAACAAATATTAATCTTCAAATACCCTAACTTTACTTAAATGATCAACCTCTCTCCCCCCACTATCAATGAGAAATCTCAGAATGGTCTCCCTTTGCATCATAAGCATTATATGCATAAATATTAGAAAAATGCTCTGTAAGCATTGCATGCACAAGCATAAGAAATATGCATTATAAGCAATTACATACAAATAAGCATGTGTGCACAAGCATGACAAACATGCATCATAAGCATTTACATACAAATAAGCATCATATGTATAAACATGGGAAACATGCATCACAAGCATTTACATATAAATGATCATTGCATGCAAAAACATGAGAAACATGCATCACAAGCATTTACATACAAATGATCATTGTGTGCACAAACATAAAAAACATGCATCATAAGCAGGAACCTAATGAAAAGGCAATGCACTAAGAAGCTATAAACCTAAACATTCTAAGGTTAGAATGCTCAAGGAAGTTAAAATTACACCAGCAGAGGTCCTGAGGCATTGACATTAAGATGAGGACCACTAAAAGATGCCATTAGCCTATATAAGTAGTCTTAGGGGGCAAGCATCTACATGAGTAGTAAATAAACTTGAGTAAGGCAAGATTTGTACCTGATGACACACAAATGCCAACTTCAAAAGCCTAGCCTCCTTAGATCTAAGAAAAAAGATCAAGTAGACTGACATTATAGTAAGAGCTATAGGCACTATAGCTAGAGCTATAGGCATTATAGATAGAGCTACATATAGTATAATAAGAGTTATAGTCAGTATAATAAGAGCTATAGTTAGCATAATAAATGTTACAGTCACCACAGTAAAAGCTATAGTCATCATAATAAGACTTATATACACTATAGTAAGAGCTATAGACACTATAGTAACAGCTATAGACATTATAGTAAGAGCTATAAACACTATAACAAATGCTATAGTTACCATAGCAAGAGCTACAATTATTATAGCGTGAGCTACAAACACTACAGTGTGAGCTATAGACACTACATCAAATGCTATAGTCACCATAATAAGAGCTACAGTTATTATAGCAAGAGATATATACACTATAGCGAGAGCTATATACACTACAAAAAATGCAACAGTTACTATAATAAGAGCTATAGTCATCATAGTGAGAGCTATAGACACTACAGTAAGAGCTATAGACACCATAATAAGAGCTACAAACAACATAACTAGAGCTATAGTTAGTACATCTAGAATTATAGACTTTGTAACAAGTGCCATGCCCCAACAAAACCACTAAGAAAGGAAGAGCAATTGCATCAATAACAAGGAGCAAGAAGCATCAAATTAGTGGGAGCAAGGGGGAAGTCATAATGTTCCTTGGCTTAGAATTATAGTCTAAAAACATAACCAATACTAATTACAATTCTTTTGTTTTATTTTGTAGGCTAATGAAAATGTGCAAGTTAAAGCAAATCCAACCACATAAAAGTAATAATTGCTTATAAAGCAACATAACAAGGGTTACGTAACAAAGCAAGAGCTATAACCATAAGAATATAATAATGGCTGTAGTTTTAAAGCATACAATGTGCAGCAATGGCAACATCAACAACCAATAACAAGGAAAAAAATCAGACATAACAAATCAACAAATGCTACCTTCATCATAACCTCTACACGGGGAGTGCCCTCTTTTTTCTTTCTTCTAATACATACATATGCATTTGCATACATACATTGAAAAAATATATATAATGGTTCTTTTCTTACATTGTCACAAACTTTATTTGGGCTATAAGTGGTACATATTAGAGCTAAGTGAGCTTGTTTTAATTGTCATAATCTTCCTTGAATGCTTATTTCATAATTTCCAAGCATGATTAATGGCTCAAAGTCAGGACTTTCTAAAATTTAATCAATCTAATGCTCACCTACCACTTGGATGGATAAAGAGCTTGCAAGACAAAACTCATAGAGGATGTTGATGAAAAAATGAATTTTAATTATCGAGACATCTTTCAAATGAGCATGTAATCTCAAGACCATACTTACCTACTCTAATGCTCAAAATGAGTAAGTGTATCCAAAAAGACCCTCATGTAGTATTCACACTAAGTAATGCGAGAAAGGTAGGGAATACTAAAAGAGGGAACATTTGTAAAAAATACAGGAAAAGCAAAGAAACAAAATTAAAACTAAAGTTTTATGCATTATGATGCTTCAAAAGTGGAGTATGAGTATCCTAAAGGACCTTTCAGTAGTATCCATGTTAAGTAATATGAGAAGTGCATGTGATACCAAAGAAAGGAGATCCCTGCAGAAAAAATAAATAATGTATGGTCAACTATCACTTCCTTGCTAAAAAACCTCTTAATAATTGAAACTTATTCTATTCATCTACACTTTTTATAAGTTTCATCTTTCTACATTATTTAGAAATTCACTTGAGAAGCTTGCACTCCACTTGGTAATACAAAAAGCCTTAGCCACGAGCTATGAATCATGTTTTTGAATTGATGAAATTCGCATTAAATTAAGATTGCCACAATTATGATAGCTCAAACCCTCTAATACATGCAACTCTTAGCATCCATGAATCAATTGTAAGAATTCAAGAACAAAAGCACTCGACTAACAATGACTAGTTCAATGCATAAACTCTTTGAATATACTTTATGAATAAACTAGAAATGCATACTTTTTATATGTACATCTATGCTCCTAAAGAATTTAAGTCGTAACTAGTCAATTAATAAGAATTCAAAAGTCAGCATTGATCAGGATCAAGAAGCATCTATAAGAGAAGGAACTTGAGCTACAACCAACCAATAAATCTAAAAGTGATCACTACATCATTATTGCATTATCACTCACTTTCACTACTTAGTAGCATTTCCATATTGCTTAGGAGCATTCACATTGCTTAAGAGCACTTTCACTACTTAGTAGCATTTCTATATTGCTTCAAAGCATTCATATTGCTTAAGAGCACATTCATTACTTAATAGGATTTCCACATTGCTTAGGAGCATTTGCATTGCTTAGTAGTATTTTCACATTTCTTAGGAGCACTTTCAGTACTTAGTAGCATTCTCACATTGCTTAGTAGCATCCTCATATTGCTTAGGAGTACTTTTACTGCTCAGTAGCATTTCCATATTGCTTAGTAGCATCCCCAAGCTTTGTAGCATCGCCAAGCTTAGTAGCATCTTTATTTATTTATGTGACACCTAAAAAGGTTATAGTCATAATCTTCACTTGTATGACACTAAAAGGGTTATAGTCGCACCTTCACATTACTTAGTAGCATCTTCATTTGTGTGACACTTAAAGAGGTTATAGTTGCATCTTTATTTTGCTTAGTAGCATCTCCATTAGCATGACACCTAAAGAGGTTATAATCACATTTTTATTTTGCTTAGTAGCATCTCCATTTGTGTGACACCTAAGATGGTTATAGTCGCATCTTCATTTTGCTTAGTAGCATCTCCATTTGTGTGACATCTAAAAAGTTTATAATCACATTCTCATTTTGCTTAGTAGCATCTTTATTTGCATGGCACCTAAGAAGATTATAGTCGTATCTTTATTTTACTTAGTAGTATCTCCATTTGCATGACATCTAAGAAGATTATAGTCATATCTTCATTTTGCTTAATAGCATATCCATTTGCATGAAACCTAAAGAGGTTATAATCATATTATTTTTTTTAGTAGCACATTCATTTGTGTGACACCTAAAGAGGTTATAGTCATATTTGCATTTTGCTTAGTAGCATCTTCATTTGCATGACACCTAAAGAGGTTATAGTCATATCTTCACTTTGCTTAATAGCATAATAATTTGTGTGACACTAAAAGATGTTATAGTCACATCTACATTTTACTTATTAGCATCTTCATTTACGTGACACCTAAAGAGGTTATAGTCGCATCTGCATTTTGCTTAGTAGCATCCTCGTCTATGTGACACCTAAGAAGGTTATGGTCACATATCCATTTTACTTAGTAGCATCTCCCATTGTTTAGTAGCATCTCCCATTGTATGACACCTAAGAAGGTTATAGTCACATCTCCATTTTGCTTAGTGGCATCCCCATTTGCGTGACACTTAAGAATGTTATAGTCATATCTCCATTTTGCTTAGTAGCATCCCTATTCGTGTATCACCTAATAAGGTTATAGTCGCATCTTCATTTTGATTAGTAGCATCTCCATTTGCATGACACCTAAGAAGTTTATATTTACATCTCCATTTTTCTTAGTATCCCCATTTGCATGACATCTAAAGAGGTTATAATTGCATTCTCATTTTGCTTAGTAGCATCTTCATTTACATGACATCTAAAGATGTTAAAGTTGCATTTTCATCTTCATAACACCTAAGGGGGTGGGTAGTGGCATTCCTTATTCGACTAACACTTAAAAAAGTCATAACGACGTCACTTACCTAACTTTAAAGAATGTTAAAACTCCTAACACGACTAAAGAGTATTAAGCACGATACCTTTAGGGGTAGTCATTAAATTTCATGTGCATACTTGCATATCATATGTTTGATTGCATATCATTAACACATACTTGTCTCACTTGCTTGAAGCATTCACGTAAAAAAATTGCATCATTTTGTGTGCATCTTGCAATTGCATCATTTTGTGTCTATCCCTTATTGCATCAATTTTTGTGGATCTAAAAATGCATCACTACCACATTCATGTGAAAGTTATATTCATCTCAAAATCACACCATGCATCTCATATATGTCTAAAACTACATTGCACATTTCATATTTTACGTCATTCTACATGAATCTTGATGCATCTTGCATGGATTCTGAAATTACATTCTTGTATGAAATTACATCTTGCATGATGACTGAATCAACAACAATAATGATTTGTTAACAACACGGTGATGACAATAGAATCTTAATAAGACATTTAAAGATGACCGATAGGTAAGTACCTCTCTCCTTACAAAATGATTTTTTTCATCCTTGTATTTGTTTTGCATGTATTAACAATGGTGTTAGGTGGCTATACAACACCCATAAAGCATGGGGCAACTGTCATACCTTAAATTTGATTATCACTAAAATGGTCTAATGATGAAATGAATCTTCAAACATGACTAGAGTCTGCTCATTCGTAACACCTCTGAAGTGTGCAACCTTAAAACCTTAATCGATTCCACTAGTGTACAAAATCAATCATCGAGCCATTAAGTTATGCTTTGATCTTATGAAATATGAACAATTAGAATAATAAGAGGCTTATTTCAAGTAATCTTCTCTTAGAAATTACAGCTTGTTGAGCTGGTGTTCATTTCATTAGAATAAGACCTAACTTCATGAAAAAATGAAAAATTATTTTGATAAAATGGACTTTGGAAACACTCTGAAGGTTCTAAAACCCTTAAAAGTGGTCCTAGAATAGTCCAAAATAACTCGAGGATTAGCGAACGTTGCTTATAAGTACGTGTATTTCCATGAACACCTTTAGGTGTTGCATGCTACAATAGAGGTTGAATTAGACAATATGGACTTTAGAAACATCCAGAAGGCCCAAAATCTTTAGAAACCAACTTTAAAAAGCCTCAAAATGCATGCGCATTACATAAAAATGCACGCGACCATGTGCGAGTGTGCATGGCCATGCACCAAGCACATAGCAATGGGCACTTCGTATGGTCGAAAGCTCTATTCTAGGAATGCACATGTGACCATGCACTCACACACCCTTCCTTAACCTTTGCACTATAAATAGGGATCTCTACACCTCATTTTGACAATAACAACACATAATAACAACCTACACACTCAAAAATTTATTCATTTGAAGATGCTAGAAACCCATTTCCATGTACTTTTAGCTCACCCACTATATTTTTCTTAGGTTATTAGACCTCCTTTCCACCAAACCTAGCCTTACCTTTATCAAAGCACACTATAAAGGTATATGAATTTGCATCATTATACACGTCATTTTGATCCTCTCGATGAGAAAAGGCTGATAACCCCTTGAAGCTAAAGCTTCAAAACTGACATAAGCTCAGTCGAATATAAGGACCACACAATCATTCTAATACTTTGCTTTATTATTGCCAGCATTTGTGAAATTTATTATGTTTACATGTTGAGAATAACAATTTTCATGCTATATGAATAACTTATGTTTTGTTTTGCTCATTTCATATCATCATTTTGCATCCTTTAGTTTTAAAATGTGAAATCACACAGTACATATCAATAACAACAAAAGTTCACATTTCGGACTAACGTCATCATGTTCTCGGTCCAATGATGTCATCATGCATCCTTTATATCATCATCACACATTATCATAACATAATAATCACTACAAATATGCATGATTATCTATATTTTGCTCACTCTTTCAAATGATTAAGTGTTCATTATTTATTTCATTATTCGTATGATCAAGCAAGTTATGTGTATAACTGTGCTAATCTTGTAGATTCATTATATTTAAGCTTGATTTATATTTTTGCAATCTCTTTTCCTTTTATATGTATTTTGTTAAGAAAGCAATGTAAAATGATATTTTAGCTTTATTATCTTTCATTATCTGATGTATTATGTGGATGCTATATAAACTATCATTATTGAAACTAGGGTGTTGTGGTGGTTATACATTAAATATTGTATAATGAGAAATAGTCATAAAGTAGATGCGACCCCTCGAACTTAAAAGTCTTTGTTAGGAGCAATACTCATTGAGTGACCTAATGTTGCCCTTTTCTTTTCTTGATTTTCTAAAAATTGGGTGGCTATCCACAAAATAAAAAAGTGTCTCGTTACCAATCATCTTTCCATATTCGGTAAAGTTGTCATGTCCCTTAAAAATAAAACACAAGATCAAATGAGACTCGAGGTCGCTCATAGTTTGCTTTTAAATTAGATATAAAAATCTTAAGAAAATAAAAGGAACAGCTGAATAATCTTAAAATTTAAGAGTCTTGAGTCTTCAATTTGATAGAGTAATGGTATAGTGTTTAAAAAGTCCATACAAACTATGAAATAAGATCCAATATTTATGGACTCTAATTTTACATGTGGATGCATGGAAAGCATGTGTACATGTGTATACATAAAAAGACTGCATGAGTATGTGTATAAGCATAGGAGTTTGTGTGTCTATATGAGACACATGGTGCACATGTTGTTTTTAAAGTTTTTTTGGGTCCTTTCTAGTTTTATAACAATGTTTCAAACTTCTATTTTGATAAATCGACTTCTGATTTCACTTCTAGTTTTGATTCATCCAAGTAAGCATCGGTTCATCAAAACTTAGCTATATGATTTGATGATTAGTTTATCATCTCATAAGCCTAGTTTGGATGTTTTAGTTTTTTAGACTTTTTGCTCACTTTAAAAGTAGTACAAATAAGAAAACACTTATCATGTTTGAATGTTATTTCATCATCAAACCATTGTCGGGGATAGTTAGATTAGAGGTATGACAGGTATAAGCATGGATGATTAATAACATTTAGAGAGAATTCTCTTTAGTTACTTCTTTAACTATATGTTCTTATTAAATATTATGTTTATGGTGAACAAACTTTTTGACTTATCAATATATGTTTCAGACAATAGGTTGTGACGTCTTCTTTATAATTAGAGTTCTTAATTATTTAATAATTAAGGGTTCTAATTCTTTATCATTCTTATTTCATGACATTCCAATGTGTGGGTATTAATAGATTGATTTTTTTTGATAAACTTAGTTCACATTAGTTTGGTAGCAAATGATAGTTGCTTGTTTATTGTTGATTCAAAAGGTTAAAGTTTTAATATAGCTTTGGTTGTTTAGACAACTGAACATGAGGTGAAGGTTTCCTATGTCTAATTTAAAACTTAATTTGAATGTTCCTTAAGAGTGTGGGTTTGGGTTCATATTGATTTGGTTCCTAGCGCATGTCATCTAGTGGGTTTGTCATCATATATATTATATGCAAATTGTGTGTGTGTGTAATTTATTCATATTTTTTAAGTTGAATTTTAATGAGTTTTATGAGAATATTAGGTTAGTAGTAATATTTATCTTTAAAGAATTCAGGTTTAATTAAAAATAATTTTTACTTTAGAATTTTAATTAAGATTTTAACATTCTAGTGAGTACTTTTAGTTTTAAATATTTTTCCTCTTTTTGTATGTAATATAATAAAGAATTTCTCAAAATAAAGGCATAAATTGAGCATAGCCATGACATGGGCATGTCATAGCCCGTTTCGTTAACTGGACATTTTGAGATTAAAAATACACCATACAGCATGGGCATGTTGTAGCCTATGTTCCTCTCAGCTTGATTTGAAGAATTGAAAAAGTTTTGACATGGATTGAAGTGTGTTGTGTGCCTCTTTGGATAAAATCTTAAATTGAAGCTTAGTCATGTTCTAGATTGTGTTAGATGGATCAAATTAAAGCACGATTGGAAGCACGACTATGTCATATGTTGTGCTCGATAAGAAAACTTCTCCTAATAGATTTAGATTAAGAAATTCATAAGTGATTGAGACTTTATCATGCAATGCCTATATAAAGGGAATATTAGGAGTATTAGTGATATATGAAACAATTTGAAGATTGCAAAAAAGAGCCTAACAAGAATATTAGAGTTGAGAATCAGGAGTGTTCATTCAAAAGAGTTTTTTTATTTTATTTTATTTTTTTATTTTATGCTTCTTCTTCATTCTCTTGTTACTTTCATGTTTATAATTTTTATTTGTGCAATTAAAGCCAAGTGCAACTAAGTTTCTCCCAGGGTTTGAAATTGGAATAGCTTTTTAGTTATTTAATTTTTAATTAATTTTATAAGTTGTGATTTATTTTCTTGCTTTCATATTGGATTTGTTTAATTGCATGTTTATGGGTAGATTAACCAATAAGAGTTAAGTAAATTTATTAGCTTAAAACTCATAGGATTTAGACCACTTGATCACGGAAGTAGGCGAGCTCTTCGGGGATAGAAATAATTGTTAAGGAACTTAATGAATTTTAATTAATATTTTTCCATAGAAGTAGGTTAGATTTCAATCTTAATATTCTTAACTAAACTCGGTAGAGTCATTAAGTAATTCAGAACAATAACCCTTAATTGGGATCAAGGAAAATAATAACTAAAGTTGTTCATGATTGATCTATAATAGTGAAACAATCTCCAAGCTTTATGTTTTAATTAATTGGTTTTCTTAGAGTATAGTTGTTTTAAATTTCATTATTAGTTTCCTCATAAATCATCCATTTAATTTTATTTGTTAGTTGGTAATATAAGTAAGAATGTTAGTAGTCAATATTTAATTTTCGTGGGAATGATATCTTTTTATACTGCAATTCACATAATAAATTTTCTAAATTTTTTTCTAAAATTCATGAGTTTAAAACCTATATATTCCTTGTTTTAAGAATTCCCAATATATAAAAGTGTGTTTGGATGCAAGCATTTGATTTAAAATTTTAGATTTCAAATAGCATATAGTTACATGTCATTTTAAATTCTTATTAAATGAGCTTTTGAATTTATTGTGGATTTAATTCAAATTCTCATTGATACAAGTTTATATAATTTTCAAATAAAAGAATTAATTGAAATCAAAATTTATATTCAAATCCTTTGTATCAAAACATAGTATAATTATTTTCAATTTTTATTAAAAATAAAATATTTTGTACTCAATTTTTTATACATTTCATACATAGTTTTAAAAACTTTTTCATCTCTTTTCTTTCATTATTTTAAAATCATATGTTTCATATAATGAATGGCCATGAATCTCAGTTCTCATAGACAATAGGGGTGGAGATGTTTGTAAAAGTGTCTTCCATTTTAACCTTCCTTTTTTTTTTTTTTCCCAGGTTAGCAGTCATTGTGCCATAATTGTCAGGACATGTAGAATTAATAATGCTATGTTTGCATGCTAGTGAAGAATAACTAAGAATGTTCCATGTCTACATGTTCATGCATTATTGTATTATATTTATCATGAATGTCATATTTACATGTTCATGGCTGTATTACCCTTATCATGTCCATGCATCAAACACACATATACACAGCTCTAAAATCAGTTATTCTAATTTTTGATAAGTCCTACTTTATTATTTAATATTCATTCCTAAAATTTGTTGTGTAAAAATATTAAAAATTCTAAATTTTTTCTTAAATTCAAAATATTAACATAAATAACAAAACTTTTATAAATGTAAAATTTTAATTCGAATAGAATTCATTAAATAAAAAAAATATTAACATAAATAATAAAACTTCTAACAAATGTAAATTCTGATTTAAATAGAGTTCTTTAAAAATATAAGAAGGTATTTTGGGTTAAACGACTAAAATTATTTTTAAATTATTAAAGACAGCAACCTTGCAATTGATTTTAGGTAAGGGATAATGGCCCACAAGTCTTATAATTTTTTAAATAACCATTTTTTAAATTAAATCCTGCTAGTTTTTAAATACTTATTCCTTAGTCCAACAATATTAAATCAAACATAATTTATTTATGTGTAATTTGAGACACATATATAACTAACTGTTCTATGGTATCATCCCTAACTTCTTCCTCTATTTTTTCTCTTTTTTTATTTTAAACATAGGGCCCTAAAAATTAACTTGTTGTAGTCCAAGGTAATTTAAAGAAAGAAATCAACCATTTTGAATACATAGTCACATAGATCCACTGGAAACAAGGTGAAATTATAATGAGCAATAACTACTAAACTTAGCCATTTTGATTTCCAAAAGTTCAAACACATACCAATTAGTATAGCATATTCTATGCATATGCGAAACTTGAACTTCAAATCAATTAACAGATTCCACCAATTTTATCTTAAGCCATGCATATAAATATGGTAAAAATTTTCATATGAGAAGAATTCAAAGCATTCAAATGATAAGAGAGGAGACAACAACTAAAACACTCAAATAAACTTTGTATATGATCTAAAATGTAGTCAATATGTATAAATTTCTCAAATTTTTCTTTAGTTAATTGTTGGTTTATTTGTGAGTTGTTTTTTAATATATATATACTATGGTTTCTATTATAACAATTCTTGTCCAATAAGGAGAAGCACAATAACTACTACTTTTATAATAAATATGGAATATTGCATATTCTATGAAATATGTCTTTTTTATATAAGAAAAAGTCCAAATGCATAGTTTTATCTCTGAACTTTACTCAATTAACCTGTAATACTTCTAAACATTTACTGTATTCTATTTAATCTTTAAACTTTTATTTTGAACATATCTAACTCTTATAATACTTAAATTTGAAATATTTTATAAATTATTATTGATATTGATACAAGAAAAACTTATATAAACTAAAACAATATTTAATGAAAGAGAAAATATAATTAAAAACAAAATTTTTCTAAACTCTTTTATATTAATTTTTTATTCTATTTATATTATTTTGAAGTTAACTTTAGTATTTATATGTTTAAAATCATATGAAATTGATTTTCTAATGGATATTGTATAAGTTAAATAGAATAAAAAATACAAACTTAAAGGTGAAAAAGGTTTAAAATAAAAGTTTAAAAATTGAATATAAACTAATAAAAGTTGAGGAGTATTGGGTGTTAATCTAATAAAGTTTAGAGTTGAACTATGTATTTGGCCTGAGAAAAATGTATGTTTTAATGTTTATTACAAAAATAATATATTTTGCTGTATTAAAAATATTTTCTTTATTTTATTCAATGATAAATATTGAAAGAAAAAATGCTCTTTTCATTATTCTTGCGTCCCTCATTTTCTTATCATTCACATTATTGTTTTGGTGAAATATCAATGAACTTGTGATTAATTACCATTTGGGCAATGCTCCTAGAAATTAATAGACATATTCGCTTTATTAAGTAATTTCAATCATGCATCTTCATCAACGTCAGTTATTCATTTGTTTACTTTGGTTTTTCTTTCCATTTTAATTTATTTTGTTTTATTTTTGCTAATTTCCATATGAATGAATAATAATGGAGTTTAATATATATAATTGTTATCTTGTTGCAAATGGATGAAATACATGCTTGTGAGCTTATATGTGCTGACTTTTGTTTGCTGGGATTATTAGAATTGGATTAAATTTTCTTTTTTCTTTTTCCATTTTAATATACTTACTAGGATATTAAAAGTATTGTAATTTTTAATCTCTTTTTCTATTATTATTATTATTATTATTATTATTATTATTATTATTATTATTATTATTAATTTTCTCACTTTGATGTATTTATTAAAAAAAGTATTGTAATCTTTAATCACCTTTTTCATTTTCTTTATTTTTTTTATTTTTGCTTTACTTGATTATTTTAGAAGTTTTGTGTGTTATATGCTTAGTTGCTTACTTACTTTGTTTGATTAAAATGATATTTTATTTGCTTTTATCCAATTTGTTTTGCTTTACGTGTTTTATTTGCTATATTTTTTGCTTTAATTATTTTATTTGTAACATTATTTTGTTCCAATTACTCAATACACCAATTACCAATAATGGTCATAATGAATAAAATATTGATTTTGTTCAAGTGACTAATAGTTAATTTCCAAATGCATCATGAAAACGGAAACTAGGGTGATGAGACAAGCAAGTTAGGTCATGTATATCAATATACAGTCAAGTAGAATCAACTTCCTGAATCTAAAATCTGTAACTAGGGAAACATGTTTTATGTACCGTATAAAATCCATTTTCCATTTTCAGACTATGGTCGAGTGGTAACATCAAAATTGTGAGGCTCCTATGAGTTCCTATAAGGTTCTTGCACTCATTCAAAGAGGGATGACATTCATTCTCCAGTGTTGGAGTCCTTGTCCCTCCAATAATAATAATAACATTTGGAATTCAACATCCTGTCACATACCAAGTGTGCATTCCCTAAATATATATATATATATATATATATATATATATATATATAGCAACTATCCAGACTTTAAAGTAAAAGGTCAAAATTGAAATTGTAGCAAAACTGTGAGAACCATAGTAGAAATTTTCCAAACACTTCTCTACTTATATAGATGGTTACTGTAGCATTTTCAAAATGGTCCATATACTCTTCCATCTAACATTATACACTTGTTGTCTTCTCCCTCTCTAATTACTGACTAAATGATGTCCAATCATTTAACCATAATTTCTTCTCAACATCCTTAGGAAGTTGAAAGATATTGTTTCATTAAAAATGTCCTAGATTTGATTAGTATAAGGTCCAAAGTTTTAGCCAATGCTATCAGCATATAACCATCAATTCTAGCGACGACTAGCTGTTGCCATCACCTTTCTTTTCCTTGAAAATAAATATAGGTTATATATGTTGCTAGGAGTGTGCTAGTGAAATAAGCATGATTTATATAAGACATATAATTTAATTATTTAATTATTGATAGTATTTCAAGGAAATTTTTTTAGCTCAATTTAACTTAATTTTATTGATGATATAAATGTTTTGCAAAAAATAGTAGAATGGGCTACTTGATGTATGTCACTAAGACTATTGCACACTAGCTTGATCTTAACTCAAGTATGTATAAATGATTAGGCTCGATGGAGCTTTTTCCCTCAGGATGGTTAAACTCGGTTGAACTTGTTCTCTTAGGCAGAATTTGAGATGGACCTTGGTTAAACTTGTTTTCTTAAAGGATCATTATTGGAATATATGACTTGAATATAGTTGTAACTTTATTAAGTATGGTTTCCTAGTACAATAATCATTTGGATTTAAGAGGGTTAAAAGGCTAGTAGATTTAAGGTTTAGGATTCTACCACTCTTTTTCCATAAAAGTGTTGGTGCTGGATGAGTCCATCTTTGTGAAGATCATAATAATAAATCCATCATGTTTTTTACGTTAAATGGGAGGATGGATAAATAATATTAACAATGAAAGCAATATCAATTTAATGAACATGTGGAATAGGAGGTTATAGATCACAAGGTTTAGCGTGCGCCTAAGATTTTAGCAACCGCGACACTATTTGAGCTCAGGGCTCTAAAGAACACACTAACCATTGTCACAAAGACATAGTGTGGAGATGAGGAGTTGCCACGCCGGGTAATAACTAGGACAAATCGAAAAATGATGGTACTCAATTCTCTAAAAGAAAGCCAACACCACAACCAGGAGATTCTGGGTACGGAATACTAACTTCTTTCAGTCTTGTGTTCTTTTAGAATTACTTAATGAATTACTAGCTTACTCTCTATTTAAATACAATTTCATATAAACCCTTATTAAAATAATCAACTCTAGGCAAACTGGTCATGAAAAATACATATAAACAATGCACTCATTTGAAGTTCCCTAAATTAGTCTAATATGTATTAATTTTAATTAAATGGGCTAAATCCAAATGTTTTAATTTATAAGGGAACCTAAGTCTATTTATTTTAATTCTAAAGGATGGACCTAATTCTTATTCAATTTTAATTAAGTGAACCTAAGTCTATTTATTTTAATTCTAAAGAATGGGCCTAAATCTACAAATTATGAAGTATTTAAATTAGTGGGCCTAATTCTACATGTTTTAATTTTAAGGTGATCTTAAATCTACAAATTATAGAAAAGGGCTTAAATTAAATGGGCTAAGTCTAAATTAATTAAATTAAGTGGGCTTGAGTCTAAATTAACTAAGTGGGTCTAAGTTATCTCTATCCTAAATCTAATTAATTATGGGACTAAAGAGGCATTTTTATTAATTAAACCTAAAAAAATCTAAATTTATTTAAATGAGTTAAAGCCTAAGTGGGCTTAGGGCCCAAAATACATAAAAAAACAAGTCTAAAAACAATAAAAATATCAAAACAATCAAATAAAAGATCAAATAATTAATCAAACTTATTCTAAAAATCCTAATTTAATTAAAGTGAATTTAAACAAAAATGAAATAAAATAAAATAAAACAATTAACAAGCAAGCCTAATTCTATCCATTTAAATCTAATTCAATTTTAATTAAATAACCTAATGATTTCTATAGCCATTAATTTTAATTAATTACCTAATTAAAACACTAATTTTACTAATCGATTAATTAAAATAAAACACAAGCACACACAAAGGATTTCATTATTCCCATTATTGGGCCTATTACAATGACCTATTGCAAATTAAAAATAAAATTAAATACAACCTAAAAAGTCAAATAAATAAAAATGCAAAATAAAATAATCAATAAAATAAAAATAAATAAATAAATAAAGTACTCAGAAACCTTAAAAACTATGTTCAACTACAAAATTTAATCCATGACATTCCATGAATTTTCACGATTCTCCATAGGTTTTGTTTTCCATAGTGAATTCATGTCACCCCCATCCATCAAGAGAATAAAAATAGAAAAATAAAGAATTAATCAATGAATGATTAAAAAAAAAATAATAATAATAAAAAAAATTAAATATAAAAATAAAATCAAAATCAAAATAAAAGAAGAAGGAGAAGAAGATTTGAGAATGAGATGTAATATTGATTTCCCAAAAAAGGATGATCATCATTGATGAAAGTCTATAGTTTTTGTTATGTTTGTTTGTGGTTTTTCTTTATTTGATCTTATTTTTTTGGCAAAGAACTCTAAAGAAAAGCATACAAAATTCAAGTGGATGTATTGTGGCTCCCCTAAGAAATAGAGAAAGTAGATGAAAAAAAATCCCTAGTGGATTTGCCCTTCTCTGTTTTAAATAACATCATAAAAATCCAAATAAAAATAGAACTAAATTTCGTCCTAACAAATTGACAACTGTAGTTCATTAGGAATTATCACAAAATTAAAAAAAAACTAAATAAAAAAAGAAATAAACAAAGTAAAAAAAAGAAATCGGTGTCAATTGCAGTGGAATGGCCACTATACAACTAAATAGCCATTGACCATATTTTGGCCCACTTAGTCTTTTGGCCCTTTTTTTTTATTCTCCTTTTGTTTAAAATTTATTCATTTATTTTTCCTTTTTTTTATTTTTAAATTCTCTAATTTTTGTTTCTTTTATAATTTTTTAAATTTATTTAAAAAAAATTAAAATAAAAGGAAAGGTCCTTTGGATTCTTATACTTTTACAGAGCATTGGAGTAAATAGAGCAATTTTTAGCATGATCCTCTTTTAGTATTTCCCTGCTTTTCTTATATTGCTTAGCATGGATACCCTTAGAAGTTTCATGTTGACACTCTTACTCATTTATGAGCATTGGAGTAAATTATGCTTGCTTTTTTCAATTCTCCTCTTAGTATTCCCCCGCCTTTCTCGTATTACTCAGTGTGGATATTGTTAAGGGATTTTGTACTCATGCTCATTTTTTAGCATTGAAGTAGATTATATGCACATTTATTATTCAAAAGACTGAAAAGATACTATAAAATTCAAGCAATTTATACTATAAGTTTGCAGATTTTATCTTTGCATTTTTCCCCTTATTTAGGTGCAAAGCAAGCATTAGATTGATTAGAGTTTATAAAATCTCTACATAAAGTTGTTAACTACTTATATGAATTCTGCAAGGTTTATAAAAGAAAGCCATTATGATCAAAGGTCATGAGATAGGCTTTTCACATATGATTTTATGAAGTGGATGAATTTACTTTTAATTTATGGGTTTTATTATTGAGATTGTACTTTTATTTTAGAATCTAAAGAAATAAGGTTTTGTTACTTCCCTTGATTATTTTGATGAGTGTTTGGCAAGTCATTTATTACGCAAGGTGATACTCTAATGAATAATTAGCATTTGCAATCTTGCTAAATCTTACTGATGTATCAGTTCTTTTCCCCTCTTCATTCTCTTTTGTTTTTCCCTATACAAAATACCATAAGTTAGCATGGTATATTTGCAAGTGAAGAAATTTTGTCAAAATGCAATGTCATTCTTTTGCATTCTTCCCTTTTAATTATGGTGATGATGTCTTTGATCACAAAGGTCATGATACTCCACCATCAGAGTTATGGATTTTTGGCTACATTTGTATTTTCACTATTCCACTAATGCTATGGTAGAAGGCTTTGTTTCTCTTTTTGACATCTCTTCTAAAAAAGGTTTAGGTGTTGTAGATCTTCTTTTATGATCAAATAGTTTTTTCTAGAGTGCATTCACTTTAAGTTTTAAGTGCATTCTTCCTTCTTATAAGGCTAACAAATGTATTACTAACACGTTGGACCTTCTCATCACCATATTCCATACCTTACACTAGTCTAACTGTTATGGAGAGATATTCCAAATGATGCTCTAGATGAGGCTATAAAGATAAATGTTGAATATGAGGAGCTGAAACATCCTATCTAGCCTCTTGAGGTCACCAAGATGATACTTTTACAAGTGTCACTATCAGTGATATTCCCTTATTTGATGGGCTCATTTTTTTGGGCTCCCGAAGTCTAAGGTCTTATTAAGTGTCAAGTTCACCTTAATAGTGTTACCTTTTTCCTTTAGATGGTAACATTATGACTACCTTTATGCACTTTTACAACACTAATTTTGAATGTTAGTAGCAAATTATTTGCACAATCTCGCCTAACCTCAAAGACTTTATTATGCAAAGCAAGTATTTCATAACAAAAGTATGCAAGTGTATGCATGCATGATCCTAATAGCTCTTCTGTTTGGAACAACGCTATGTTTGTAGCTTGGACTGTGAGAATGAGGTGCCTTATTAATAGCTTATAGCTTTGAGCATTGAATGGTTTGTTGTTGGTACTTCAATGTTAGAGTTTTTGATACAGTTTGTCAGATAGATAACTATGCTAGTAAGTAGGGTCTATGGCTCAACATTAGAGCTTGTGATTGATTGATGCACTATTGAAATTTTTTCTTTTTTCTATTACTTTTGTTGTATGATATTTGATGTATTTGTATGCTTGTTTCTGCCTCAAGATCTCTTATACTGGCTCTTATACTTCGGTGTCCATCTTCGCTCTTTGAATGTAGACTTACTATTCTATAATTTGTCTCCATAATTGCATTTTCCCCTAGTTTCATTCTAGATTCATTCACACTATTCTAGCAGTCTTTTGTGTGCAGGAGACACAATTCGTTCACTATTATTTTTAATCCTTTGAATTACTAACCCTATTAGTTGCAATCTTATGCATTAAAGATGTAGAGGAGTGGGTGAACTAACTGAAGAGAATTCTTGATACTGAAACCAACTGAACTTGCTCTTATTGTAAGTTAAAGTATGTAATCATTAACTTTGTGTAATCACTTTATTCTGGTTATATGCTTTAACTTTCTTTTTTCTCTCCATCACATCTCTACCATTAGTATGGTCATCTCTAATTCATCATCACTGTTACTACTAATTTCAAGGGTTGCCCCTTAAGGTAGGATTTTCTAGACAATATGAAAAGATTCTCGAACAAAACATAAGGCTAGATGTTAATGCCATAATTGATGATAGTTACAAGACAAGACTTGCAATGCAAGTTATTAAGCCACCTAAATTGTTTATGTCAAAGAGGAGACTATATTTACAAAAACAATCACAAAGGGGTGTAAAAAAGAAAACATAACTAAAATAATAATCTAATTAATCTAATTTTGCTTTCATTATGCATTGTCTTTCCATTTAGATACTTATGTAGTATGATAAAGATGAATATGCAATATTTGAACAAAAAATTAAAATTCAATTTTACTCATTCATTAGGGCAAAAATGAGAACATTCATTACATCACATAATGCAACTCCTATTATCAGCCAATCCTAAAATATTATTCTCTCTAATTTTTACCTTACTATTCTTTTTTTTCTCTTTTTTTTCTATTTGTTTCCACTTTTCCTTTCCCTTAAATTTCGTATCCTCTGAAGTTACATCACAATATATGAATGTTCTTTGAATTTGCATTTGTGCCTTTATTGAATGAATCTAATTAAATTGAATTTATGTCAAATATGTAGATGTGATCAATATCATAATGCACAGTACTATTAGGATGTACATTACATAAGTAAGCATGATAATAAATCATATCATTGATCATTAAAATAAAAAAAGTTCTAAAGAAATTAAAATTTTATTCTAAGAAGACAATAAAAAAATTTATTTCCTATTCTAGATGCTAGGGATGTTGAGTCTCATGGTGGCTGTCCTTCAGGTGGCTGATATAGTAGTTATTCTTGTATCTTCTCACTAACTATTTCTATGACTTCATCTTTCTATACCTTAACTGTGCATTTTTCTTTCTTGTCTAGTAGCTTCTTATCATCAAACTCACCAACCCATCTTGTAGGCATAATCGACTCAAAGGGTATATCAAAAGAAGGTGGTTTAGTGTAAAACACCTTATAGTCAAACTTGCTTAAAGGTTGACCCAATAAATCTTCTACTCTTTCCACATCTTTAGAGGCATTAGAAGATTTCTCATTGGTTTTAAGGTTTAGGTTCTTAAAGGAGTTTAACCTTTCTTTCTCACTAACTCTTGAGTTGATCATCATAGTGGCTGGGGGTGGTACATTTCTGTAGTTTAAAAAAAATTATTTATGGTGCTTGGGTTTTCAGGGTCTGTGATCTTTCTAAAGTCCATAAGGTTTTGGATTTCATGTTTGAGGTAAATGCAGTTATCCATAGAGTGTTGGAGGATTTAATAAAATTGGTAGTGCTTGTTTGGGTTATAGCTTGGGGTGTTTAGGTTTGGTGGGTTTGGATTAGGTAAAGGTTGAAGTAAGCCCTTTTGCATTAAGTGCTCTAGGACTTTTGACAAAGGTTGGATAAAATTGGAGAATCTCCTTGGTTATTGAACAATATGCACTTCCATAATTCGACTAGTGATTCTTTACTGTATACTCATAGTTGGATAGTTTCTTGCTCTAGTGCTTCTAGAAATCCTCTTTTTCTCACTTTTAATCTCTTTAACTTGCAAACCATCATCGTAAAGGTCTACAAATATCTTAGGGTTCATCATTTGTAACCTCTTAACCAGATTAGGCAACAAATTTTAGACTATTATCCTAACTTGATCCTTCTCGGCTAGTTTATTCTTCATTAATCCTGCCTTATCAATGAATCTAGTTAGAAAATCCAAAAATGATTCATTAGGATTCTGCTTGGTCAATTCTAAATCCCTGATAAACACTTTAAGCCTGGTATTATGGTCATATTATTTTAGAAAAGTAGTGCACAACTCTCTCTAGTTTGATCAGATAGATTTCTCTAACCTATGATACTAATTAATAGCCATAGCCTCCAAGGATAGTATAAATAACTTGGTAACTATGAGCAAAGAACCCTTAGTAGTGCTTATAGTAGTTATATATTGACTAAGGTGGATTCTTGAGTCTTTAATACCATTAAACTTCTGCAGTTGTGGCATCTTGAACTTATCAGGCAGCTTATCTTCCTCAAATTGCATCATATCATTAAAGTCAAATGAATATCCAATGATTTGTCCTCTCATCAATTCTTCCATTTTGGGCATCTTCTGAGTTGGTGCTTTCATCTGCTTGGATTCTAGCTCTTGAACCAGCTCAAGTGATTCTTTCTTGGCTTTCTCTACTAAAAGGTTCTCCACATCCTTATATTTCATTTGCCCAGTAGGCACATTCCTTACAACATTCAATGGTTGCCCCCCAGCAAGTGGATCTTTTATAACAACAGTAAGTGGAATTGTAGCAATGGGTGCAGGTGCAACTGGTGGCATTAACCTAGCTAAGGCTTGTCTTAGTTCATCTTGCATCACTATTCTCATGTCATCCATCAAAGCTCCCTCAATGTCTTCTAAGGTCTAGTTTCCTCCTTGTTGTTGTTCCATCTCTTATGTTTAAGTCAGTGTAGCTTTTAGGTAAAATGGGTTGATAGGGCTTTTTTCTAAATTATGAAGGATCTCTTTAGCTGTTGATTTTGGACATAAATTACTTCTCACTAATTTGACACTACTCCAATTCCAAACATAGGAAGAGTTGAATGAATCTATGATGGCTATGAAAGAAAGTGTTAGTATGATGCATGCATGATGCATGTGCTATATAATAAGTAACAAGTAATAATCAAGTTTATAATATTCTTCCAACTTTATTCCTCCCACAAACACATTCAATGGCGAGTCTCTTTTCCTAGGATTTTTAGTCTTGGCCTTAATATTAATAGGGAATATCAAGAACCGATGTGCATGCCAAATCTCTCAAAGTAATAGAAATAACATTTCTAGGTATAAAAGATTAGCCTAATCTTTATTAGCCCAAATAGGGTACTAAAGTTTGAGCTTGGGCTTTTATAGATAGAAATACCTCATTGCAACATTCACAAGCAATTTGGGTAATCCTAAGGGAAGTTACTAAGCCACTGCATAAGCTGAGTCTAGTAAAAATGCCAAGGTTCCCTTAGTAAGATGCCCTCCTTTAAGACTTGAGTTACATGCCAAGGTCAGAGGGGCCTGACATCCTTTGCAAACTCGAGAGAAGACTACCCCCCTTTGGACTTGGGTTATAGACTTTGGTTAGATGAGTTTGGCAATTTCTCTTAAACTGAGTTCTTGTCTAAGAGTGATGGTTAGCCAATTTACAATCCCATGAAGCTAGTGGAATAATGGAACCATAAACCAATGCCATCAGTTAATAGGGACATGTAGAATGAATGTAAGAATAAAATAATAATTAATAAAATAACTCTAAAGAATATAAGTAGAATAAGTATCTCTTATCCTTAGTGGAGTCACCGCTGTAGATGGCGAGGTTTAGCACGCGCCCAAGATTTTAGCAACCGTGATACTATTTGAGCTCAGGGCTCTAGAAAACACACTAACCACTGTCATAAAGACATGTCATGGAGATAAGGAGTTGCCACCCAGGGTAATAATTGGGTCAAATCAAAAAATGGTGGTACTCGATTCCTTAAAAGAAAGCTAAGACCACAACCGAGAGATTCTAGGTACGGAATACTAACTTCTTGAAGTCTTGTGTTCTTTTAAAATTACTTTATGAATTACTATCTTACTCTCTATTTACATGCAATTTCATATAAACCTTTATTAAAACAATAAACTCTAGTCAAACTAATAATGAAAAATACATCTAAACAATGCACTTGTTTAAAAATCCCTAAGTTAGTCTAATCTACATTGATTTTAATTAAATGGACTAAATCTACATGTTTTAATTTACAAGTGAACCTAAGTCTATTTATTTTAATTCTAAAGGATGGGCCTAATTCTTATTCAGTTTTAAATAAGTGAACTTAACTCTATTTATTTTAATTCTAAAGGATGGGCCTAAATCCATAAATTATGAAGCATTTAAATTAGTGGGCCTAATTCTACATGTTTTAATTATAATGTGATATTAAATCTACATTTTATGGAAAAGGGAATAAATTAAATGGGTTAAGTCTATATTAATTAAATTAGGTAGGCCTATGTCTAAATTAACTAAGTGAGCCTAAGTTATCTTTACCCTAAATCTAATTAATTATGGGCCTAAAGAGGTATTTTATTAATTGAACCTAAAAAAACCTAAATTTATTTAAATGGGTTAAAGCCTAATGTGGACTTAGGGCCCGAAACACATAAGAAATGAACAAACAAGCCCAAAAATAATAAAAATATTAAAACAATCAAATAAAAGATCAAACAATTATCAAACTTATTCTAAAAGACCTAATTTAATTAAAGTGACTTTAAATAAAAATAAAATAAAATAAAATAAAATAATTAACAAGCAACCCTAATTTTATCCACTTAAATCTAATTCAATTTTAATTAAACAACCTAATGATTTCTATAACCATTAATTTCAATTAATTACCTAATTAAAACCCTATTTTTACTAACCAATTAATTAAAATAAAACACAAGCACACACAAAATATTTCATTATTCCCACTATTGGGCCTATTACAATGATCTACTGCAAATTAAAAATAAAAGGAATTACAACCTAAAAAGTCAAATAAATAAAAATGCAAAATAAAATAATCAATAAAATATAAATAAAATACTCAGAAACCCTAAAAACTATGTTCAACTACAAAATTTAATCCATGGCATTCTATGAATCTTCACAGGTTCTCTATAGTGAATTCATGTCATCCCATCCATCAAGAGAGTAAAAATAAAAAAATAAAGAATTAATCAATGAATGATTAAATAATAATAATAATAATAATAATAATATGATGATGATGATGATGATGATGATGATGATGATGATGATGATGATGATGATAATAATAATAATAATAATAATAATAATAATAATAATAATAATAAGAAAAATCAAAATAAAAGAAGAAGGAGAAGAAGATTTGAGAATGAGATGCAATATTGATTTCCCAAAAAAGGATGATCACCGTTGATGAAAGGCTATGGCTTTTGTTGTGTTTGTATGTGGTTTTTCTTTATTTGATTTAATTTTTTTAGCAAAGAACTAAAGAAAAGCATATAAATTTCAAGTAGGTGTATTGTGGCTCCTCTAAGAAGTAGAGAAAGGAGATAAAAAAAATTCCTAGTGGAGTCGCCCTTCTCTATTTTAAATAAGATCATAAAAATCCAAATTAAAATAGAACTAAATTTTCTCCTAACAAATTGATAACTGTAGTTTATTAGGAATTATCACAAAATTAAACAACTAAATAAAAAAATAAATAAAGAAACAAAATGATAGCACATACTTATCTTTATCTTCAACTTCTTATAATATTTCATCAAGGCTTTTGGTATTATTTTGTTCTAAATGCTCCATAATTTCTTTATTAACTTTATCCTCTCTAAGTTCAATATAATTTTAATACTTTTTTTATTTTTCAAAACATGAATGTAGTCATCCTTTTTAATAACATGATCATGTACTTTAATACATAATTGCTCTTTATATTTCTTTTCCTCAGAGTAGTTTTGATAATCAAACACAAAGTCTACTTTCTTTTCCCATGCTAAATATGCTTTGGGATCACTTCTACCATGGAAAGTAGGTATCTTCATCTTTATGCTCCTAAGGTCATTATATTGCTTATTATGCCATTTAATGCTTTTATAAATGGACTCATAAGCATCATGTCGTCTCTCTATACTGAGTTATATTAGTGCAGTTTGATTTGTGAAGGCAATTGTGTTTTGACTTTGCTTTATCTTCCCTATTCACTCTTGAACCTCTTGATGGTTGTTCATTAATTGACTCATGTGTTCTTGTATCACCTTTATAAAAGAGCTTCCATTTAGGATCTTTTTTTACCTCTTTCAAATCTATCATATTAGAAAGACAAAATAATTAACACCTCATAATAACACTCCCTCATGTGTTTACACTTAACAAATGTCACTCAATGCTTGTGTTTCACTTAATTATACTTCTACCCTCTTATTTGCTCATCACTCACCTTTTATCTCTTAAATTCCTTTTTATAGTCTTTATGAAACTTAAGTGACTAATGATCAAATTAAGCTCAATAAAAAATAAAAAAAAGTAAAGTTAAACTTAAATTTGATTATAAGAGCCAAAGAAAACATAATAAACAAGGACAATATCCAAATAAAATAAAAAGCAAGAAAAATTGGAATAAGCTTAAAATGAAACTTAAGAAGAATAGAAGAATATTCAAAATAAAATAAGGTAAAGGTATTAAATTTAGAATCAAAACAGCAAATAGGAGAAGTTTTTAAGTTGAATTGAAGTTAACTTTGATCAATCAACTTTTAATCACAATTCAAAACTCTCTTTTTTTATTTTTTTTTACTTTTTATGCTTTTACATAACAGATGTTAAAATGAAAAAATTTAAATTGATATGTATTTGCGATAAATAAAAATTTTAAGATGCAAAAAAATAAAAATAAATAACAAAGAAATGAATTTGATATTATTTTTTTGCTTAAAGGTTTGAAATAACTTGAAAGATGAAGAAAATGATGAAATTGACTCAAGATAATAAAGAAAAATGAATTTGAACACTATTATGATAAAAATATTTGACCAAGTCTTTAAATATGTGTAGCCACTATTCTCCATCACTTATAGGGTTTTATTTTCATGGAGTACTTTTGAACAATTCTTGGTATCTTGTAGATTCTCTAAGCATCTTCTAGAATCTTTAAAAGTGCATTGTATGTATTTTGAGCATAAATGCTCCACTTGAAGGATTTGACATAAATTCTTCATTTTGAATGTCCAAATATAATAATGAGGTACAAATTTTTTTTGCCCTTTTGTCAAACTTTCTCCAAATTCACTTAATTAAACTCCATTTGCACTTATGCTTTGATTCTCTATCCCAAACTTGATCTTTTCCTTCTAAACACTCCCAATGCATCCTTAAACTTTTTAATGCATGTTTTGATCATTAGATCATCATAATTGAGTGGAGCATCATATTGATCAACATATTTGGTGCTTACTTGGTTCCTTTAATTTCTTTGGCTCTTCATTTCTTTATTATAAAGTTTGATGAAAGAAACTCTGAATATATGGTCTTGGTTATTCATATGCTACCCAATAAATGTGAATAGAAATTTGGACAATGTTTTTGTTAAAATAGAGAAGGAGATGATAAAAATAAACATTAAAAGGAGAAAAAGAGTGGATATTTGTTGTTCTTTACTTCCTTTTATTGAATCCTTCTTAGTAGGTTGATACACTCTTCTACTCTTTGTTACATGGTTCACTGATATTTCTTTATTGGAATCATACTATATTAATCCCTATCATATATAGTATATTTTTTAGCTAGATTATGACCATTTTGTCTTCTTTATCAAACTCTTCTCCCCATCTAGAGGGCATAATGTCTTCACTTTTGAGGGTAGCTAAAGGAGGTGCCATATATTTCACCTTATAGTCCAACTTCCTATAAGGTTGCCCTATCCCAAACTTCTTTCTTTTTCATTGGTTCTTCTTTCTCATCTTTAGATTCAGTTAGCCCACTAATGCCTATAACCTTGCTAACTCTTTATGCTACTATTTGTCTTAATCTCCTTTATATCATCATATAAGGCATGAAAATAGGAGGATCAGATATGTACTCATAGGCAGAACAGTCCATTTCATCATCACTTGAGTTGCAGATGAGATTCAAAAAGTCTACTTCAAGTATTGCTAGGAGTTCTCTTTCTTCTCTTTCTATCCTCTCTGTTTCACTTTTAAGGATGTCTTGAATTGAGCTTTCCATAAAAGAGTCGGGTAACCCTGAGGAAATGACATCAGATGCTTATGACGGCATGTATTGGTAGTCGGGTAAAGGGTTGGTCTTGACATTAGGTTACTTTTCTAGGTCTTCTATCTTGCCAAAATCTATTAGTTCTTAGATTATATCTTTTAGGATAAAGTAGTTATTACTTATGCGGCCAGGCATTTAGTGGAAGTGGTAGTAAAGGTTTAGGTTGATGTGTATTGAAAAAGTTGGGTATAAGTCTTGGTTTAAGAGGTTTGAGTAGGCCTCTTTGTTTGAATCTTTGGAAAACTTTGGATTGGGGTAAGTAGAAATTTGAGTATTTTTTTATTTCTTAAGGAATTAATAGTCAAATTTGATTCAATGGGATGAGTGTTGTGGTTAGGTTGGGTTGGTTTTTGGTAAGGGTTTTTTTTTTGTTGAGAGGCTTCTTCATCTTTAAAGTGGATGCCTACTTGATAAAGAGCTTTGAAAGTGGGATAATGGATGAATAACATTTATTTTTGGAAGTGGGGTCAAGGATTCAAATAATGGTAATGGCTGCAATTGCAGTCGTGTGTAACAGTAATAGTAATAGACATATCACAATGATAAGTAACCATAATGGCCTGTTGAATAGAAAATTCTTTTTTGAAAAACTATGAAATGTTTGGAATTAATATATTTCATGAAAACATTATAAATATATTAACTAATACATTGTTTCACATAATAATTATACACACAATACCATACAGTTCATAAAAGTTACAAAATAAATGAAACTTTGAAAAGATAACATATATAAAATAATATCTCTTCTTTTAGTACTTACATTAAGGGTGTTCATGGTTCAATTTGGTCAGTTTAAAGCACAAATTTCTAACCGAACTAATAAAGTCAGTTTTCAAACATAAGAACTCTTAACCAAACCAAATGCCATATCAGTTCAGTTCATTAGATTTTATTTTTCTAAACCATAACCAAACCAAAAATTTGATTTAAAATAATTTTCAAACCATAACGAATTAATTTTTGGTTTAGATCAATTTGGTTTGGTTAGTTTGGTTAATTTTTATGCACTCCTAACCATTACTTCATGGTTTATCATAGTAGGTAATGACCATGACTGATAAATAATGGTCGTTACGTGTACATTTTTTACAACAGTTAAATAATAATAAATAACATCACAACACAATAAAAAACCTAGATATAATGGTTGTTATGTAATGTAAAAACTATTTTTAGAAACCATGAGTGGGGTAGTGCACCTTTAATTACCATTTCTATCTGTTCATCATCTATAGGTTTGTCCCTCATCAGAGCAGCTTTTCCTTTCCACCTAGCAATATACTCTAAAAAGCTTTCATCATTCCTCTGCTTAATAGTTTCTAGGTCACATTTTGTGACGTCCAATTGTGTGTTATATATTACTTGATAAACTTTTAAGTAAAGAGCATCATGTCATTCTTAATCTTGTCTTCCAAATAAAAAAACCATGCTCTTAGTCCCTCTTCAAGTGAAGTAAAGAAAAACTTCATAATTTATGACTCAGTCAACTTAGTAGAGGCCATAAAAGTCATGTCTTGTCTTAGGTGAACTCGGCAATCCCCAATACCATTGAACTTAGTAAAGTTTAGGAACTTGAAGTCTTTGGGTAGAGGTTCATCGTTGAACAGCGAGAGGTCAATGTAATCCTAACTCATAACATTCATTTTTTAAGAGAAAATTAAATTTGGGCCATCCTACTAGCTAGTATCCTAACCTCATAGATTGATTGATTTGGCAGGTGGTAGTGGAACTACTCCTTTTATAACTTGGTAGTACTCATCCTCTTTAATAAATAGATCCAGAGTGTGCACTATGACTTTCCTCTATTCCATTATGACTTTCATCTCATTCTTTAGGAAATCAAATAACAACCCATCACTCATAATCTTTTTTAGGGCATCCCTTAATCTATCTTCAGGATTTTAAGCCATCTCTTGAGTTGATTCGAACATACAAATAATAGGACTAAAGCTTATAAACTTGGTAACCTTAAGCTTACAAGACTTTTGAGGATCTATTTTTCTACACAAATATAAAGGTTAAGGTGGAAAAGAGATGATCCATGAGTGCATGATATGTTATGATACATAAGTGCATGATATGTTATGTTGTGCAAAACAAGTAGGTTAGCTTGTATGAACGTGATAATATATCTTTTCTAGTGATGATACGAGAAATGGCTGTAAAGAAATTATGGGGTAGTTTATAATGAAATACCCTTATATGTATGTCTATATGTATGCATGGGAAAAGAAAATAAAAATAAAAATAAAAAAAGTTAGCATAAAAACCTGTAAAATGAAAAAACGATATATAGGCAATCGTAACTTCCAACCGTGTTGCTTTATAAAATAAAGATGTCTATCCTAGGTGGGGGTCGAAACATAGTTATTAGAGGACTATGGTTTCTCTCTCATACTAGCCTATTTTGATTCATATTGATTAAATTAAGAGGTATGCTAGGGAATAATACTTAAATGCACTCGAGATAAACACACAATGTCAATGAGAGGTCTAATTATCGGGTCATAAATGGCGTCTACAGCCCATGCATGCCTACGAGTATAAAGACTATAGTCAATATGAGGGATCCAAGTTCATGTCCCTTTCATCGACATTCGATATGTTTACCAAGGGGCATGAGGCTTCATTTAGTAATTTTTAATTTGATTTTTTTAATATAAATTTCCACAATCTAGCCAAATTATTTTATTCATTTATTTGATATAACAAGGACAAATGGATGACATTTCTTAGGTTAAATCCTTAAAAGATGCCACTATTCATCAATACTTATGGACTATCCAAACTAAGATGTATGATTCTTGTCATTCTTGATACATTTTAGCTTGCATGAGGTAGACAAGGATCATATGAGTCTAAGCATGGACAGTCCATGAGAGTTGACATAATGATAATAATTGGTGACAAAAACTAAAAAGATCATAGCATTTATAAATACCAGGTTAAATGGATAATATCAGGACATGATTATCATGTTATAGCTAGGTGGGACCCTAGGGGTAGTTTATATTAGTTTATTTATATGGGATGAGTCAGGCTTATGGATAAGATTTCCTTTAGTGAGAATGCCCCCATATGACTAGGGATACAGACTCTGGTTAGTGAGTTTAGCATTCTTTTACCTATTTGAGAGAAAATTGCACCCCCTTTTAGACTTGGAACCTGGGTCGCATCACTTTAAACCCTACAACTAACTCTCTTGATTAAGTAAAGGCTAAAGGTAATAATGCCAATTTTGTCACCCCATAACTCGAATAGAATCATGGTAGTAATGTTATCCAATATTATTGAGGGATAAGGGACCAAGGGTGCATGTAGTGAGTGTTGTGAAATGCAAGTATGCCATTTACGAAGTTAAGTAAAATAAGTTATGTATAATAAGGAATAGCCTTTCAATCCTACCTTTTGAACTAGAAATTATCCCCAGTGGAGTCGCCAAAAACCCATACATTCATGTGCAGTCTAGTTTTTCATTATGGGATGTTGGGGCACACAGGCCAAGGCGACCATCTACTAGAGGTTATTGATATGGAAGGGTATACCTGAATAGGGTTTGTAAATTGAAGTCGTCACTCGACTTTTGTTAGAAAAAGTGAATTAGAAACTCACTTTGCTAACCAGAGATTCTAGGTTTGAGTTAAGGAGTTACTTTTCCTGTTTCTTATTACATATTACTCATTCCTTCACCCTAATTTTGGTTTAATGATACATTTACCACATTTGATTATTAGTCAATTTAAATTTCATTGGAAATGGAAATTGAAATGTGGTATGATTAAATAAAGCATGCACACATCACAAGATAAACAAGTGAGCAAATATCCATCAATTATGATTAATCATTAAAGTAATAATGTAAATAGACAAGCATGTAGCAAATATCACACAAGTATACAAGAAATAATATAACAAAATAAATACAGAAATAAGAAAAATAAAAAAGAAACGGGGAAAAAGATTACGGATTACAATCTTTGATGGAATCATATTCTAATAAATACATCCAAAATAGAAAAAAAGAGGAATCAGTATTAAAGATTACATTGCCTTGGAAATTTCCTATTCTGTTAATTACATCAAAATAAAAAGAAATAAAAGGAAAATCCCTTTTCTAAACAACTTAAAAAAAAGGGTCAGTCTTCATATACATGCAAGCACACATCACATTTGGAGCAATTTTATATATTTCATTCATTCATGCTAAGAGAAAGAAGAGCAATTAAAATAACAAAGGTAATTAAACAAATAAACAAACAAGGATACTAATGAAATTCCAGATGCAAAATTTTGAAATTTAAGTATTTTGGTGTAAAGTTATCTTTTTTATCATGAAAATAGAATTTTATTACAAGGAAAGCATGAGGGAATTAAAATAGAGGAATAAAATAATGAAAATAGTAAAGTATTAAAAAAACAAGAACAATAAAAATGCCATCTTTATTGTAAAAATAGAGAATTTATGATAAAAATGCAAAGGAATTAAAACAAAAAGAGTAAAAATGACAAGAGTAGTGAAAATAATAAAAATGCAAGTGAAATAATAAAAATGATGAAAATGCAATTAAAGATAATAAAAATAATGAAATACAATCAAAATAATAAAAGTGATAAAAATGCCATTCTCACCATAAAAATGTAAAATATTTTTTTATATAAATAGCAAATTTATAAAAAAATAAAAAATAAAATAAAGAAAATAAAAATAGCAAAAGTGCAAATAGAATAATAGGAATGATAAAAATGTCGTTTTTACCATAACAATGTGAATTTTTTGATAAAAATAAAAAATTTATAAAAAAGGTAAATGAAAATAATAAAAATAACAAAATGCAAATAAAATAATAAAAAGAATAAAAATTTCTATTTTTACAATAAAAATGTGAACTTTATGATAAAAGTAATAAATTTATCAAAAAAAGGAAATAAAAATAATAAAAATAACAAAAATGAATATAAAATAATAAAAATGATAAAAATACAATTTTTACTATAAAAATGTTAACTTTATGATAAAATAACAAATCCATAAAAAAAAGGTAAATGAAAATAATAAAAATTATAAAAATGCTATTTTTACCTTAAAAATGTGAACTTTATGATAAAAATAACAAATCTATCAAAAAGGAAAATGAAAATAGTAAAAATAAAAAAAGCACATAGAATAATAAAAGTGATAAAAATGCTATTTTTACATAACATTGTGAACTTTATGATAAAAATGGTAAATTTATAAAAAAAAGGAAATATAGAAAATAAAAATATTAAAAATGATAAAAATGCAATTTTACCATAAAAATGTGAACTTTATGTAAATTCACCGAAAGAAGAAATAAAAATAATAAAAAGCATAAAAATGATAAAAATGTGAGCTTTATGATAAAATTAACAAATTTATCAAAACGGAAAATGGAAATCATAAAAATAACAAAAATGCATATAAAATAATAAAAATGATAAAAATGTCATTTTCACCATAAAATGTGAACTTTATGATAAAAAAAAACAAATTTACCAAAACAGGAAATAAATATAATAAAAATGATAAAAATATCATTTTTACCATAAAAATATGTGAACTTTATGATGAAAATAGCAAATTTACTAAAAAGCAAATAAAATGCAAACTTTAGCACCAAAAATACCTATTTTACATTAAAAAAAAAGAGAAAATGATGCAAGAATGATAAAAATCAATAATGAATGCAACAATAATGCAAACACCCCTGGACTCACCCAAACCACTCACTCCTTTAACATATCTTATTCTAAACTTCAAAAATCACCACAAGATAGTAGTAATGAATATAAAAATGAAATAAAATGCAAGAAAAATGCTAAAAATAAAAGAGAGAGGTTGAAGAAGATGCACAATGCAAAATTTTATCAAAAATAGTTAGGAGATCCTTAAAGGATTGGAATTTTACCCTAGAAGCACACTTTTACAATGATGACATTTGGTTTGGTTATAAAGTGATGCTAAAAGTCCTAAAAGTGAACAAAAAAAGGCTAAAAAAGTGTTTGGAAATGGGTCTTCACTTGCAAAATAGAGGTTTAAGAAGAATAGTAGTCCTTTCTCTCTTTATTTTTTTTAAATTCCCTAAAAAAAGTCCCTTAGAAATCAAAATTCTAGATTTTTATAAGGTTAAGGCTTGACCTACATGTGTTGGTCATCGACCCACACTCATTGGTCAAGTCGACCCATAGGTTTCTAACCCTCGTTTTCATCCATTTTGACTATTTTAGTCCATTTTGAGTGTTTTGGAGGTTCATATGTGTGTTTTTAGGTGTTTTTGGGTGCATTTTTAGGGTTTTCACTTTGTCGGAGCGCCCTCGGGATGGATTAAAAAAAATCTTCATCTTATATAGTCAACAGGGTCTTTTATCATCAAATTTTTGGGGAATAGCTGAAATTTAGGTTTCAACAATCATCATCCCCATCTTCTTCCTCCTTTCGCCTCTAGTTTTTTCTATTTCAAACGTAGAGCCCTAAAAAACAACTTATGGTAGTCCAAGATAATTTCAAGAAATAAATCAACCATTTTGAATATATAGGCATGTAGATCCATCAGAAATAAGGTGAAATTATAATGAACAACAACTACTAAACTTAGCCATCCTGAATTCAAAAATATCAAACACATGCTAATTAGTATAGTATATTCTATCCATATGCGAAGCTTAACCTTTAAATCAATAAATAAATTTATTCAATTTTATCTTAGGCCATGCGTATAAATATTGTAAAGATTTTCATGTGGGAAGAATTCAAACCATCTAAATAATAAAAGAAGAGACAAAAAACACAAACAAATGAAAAAAAGAAATGAAAACTATATAACTATAATACACCCTTATACAATTTCATGATGCAAGATCTTGTAGCTCATAATCAACATAAATCATCACACTAAACAATTATATCCATGAATAACAAACAAAACTCATCATATAACCAACTTTAAGGCAAATAAAAGAAAATTGGATCAACCCAATAAATAGAGAATACATTTTAAAGAAAAATTGTTGGTACCCAAATCCACAAAGAATTAAAGAAATAATAAAAAATTAAAGAAAAAACAAAAAGAAAGACCAAGACAAAATCTTTACCTAGATTAAAAGGCACCTAAAATAAAACTTTGATTTTTTAATTTTTGAACAAAAATTATTGGTGGATGGTGACCAATCTATATTATAATTTTTTTCTTATTCTTTTTTCTCACACTCTATCTCTACCCACTCTTTATGCAATTTTAGGTTCCTCAAATAACAAAAGGAAATCAAATAAAATGGGTAAATCATAAGTATAAATATTTAACTACCTATTGAATTATTAAAAGTGATTATATAGATTATAAGTTAAAAGAAACATAAAAAATCAAGCATAAGAATAATAAGTGGTTTTTGATTGTTGTTGGAGATATCCGAAGCTTACTTATAAGATGATTATGATGGTAGTAAAAGGGAGGAGTTGAATTTAGCTGGGTGGTTGGGTTAATGGGTTTTAAGTGTAATAGAATTAAGAAGAATAAGGAAGAAGACTTTGTTTTTGTATTTTTAGTGGAGTGCTTATATGTTCAACCTTCATGTTATTTGATTTAATATATGGCAAAGGTTGAATAACAAAAATTGCACTCGTTAGTCCATTTGGTTTGACATAACGGAAATGGACTAACATGATAACATTTAAAAGCTTTTAGAACTCATTAAAAAATATTTTTAGGACTTGATTGTAATTTTTAAAAGCTTATAGGACTTGTGGGGTTATTATCCTTCTAGGTAATGATGAAGGTAGCCAATTTCAAGGGCTTTCAAACCACCCAATGCTACAACATAAAGAAAAAAACTTAACCATTTTGAAAAGAAAGGTAATCTAGTATACCTGTATACTATATTCAAACCCAATGTACAAAAACTCCTTAGATATCCAGGCCAAAGTGGAAATAAAAATGGTACCATTAAAGCTATTGAATAAAGAAAAAGGAATAAACATGGTTCCTTTAAACAACATGGTTCCCTTAAAGGCTACAATGTTATAGGCTTTATATAGGCATGTAAACATTATAGTCCTTGAAGAAAAAGGCATTTCTTACTTATTATAAAGGAAAATCCTTAACTAAAGAGGATTCCTTCAAAAATATGACAAATAAGCATTGAAAAGTCAAAGTACCTACAACTAATGACAATTAAGAAAATTGCCAACTCATGATAACTAAACAAAAAGACAACTTATGATAAATAAGAAAAGATTTAACCAAGTCTTTAAACATGTGTAACCACCATTCTCTATAATTTATGGGTTTTTATTTTCATAAATCTTCTTGGAAGATTCTTAGTATTATGTAGGTTCTCTTAGCATCTTCTAAAATCTTCAAATTGCACTTTATGTATTTTAAATGCAAATTACTCATCTTGAAGCATTTGGCATGAATTCTTCATTTTGAATGTCCAAATATGATAATGAGATGCAAAAATAATGATTTTCCCCTTTTGTCAAACTTTCTCTAAATTCACTGAATTGAAATCCATTTGTACTTGTGCTTTAATTCATTATCCTAAGCCTGATCTTTTTCTTCCAAACACTCCTAATGCATCCTAAAACTTCTTCATGCATATTCTAGTCATTAGACTATCATACGTGAGTGGATCATCATGTTAGTCAACATGTTTAGTGTTTGCTTGTTTCACATCATTCTCTCATTCCTTGTGAAAATTTGCCCTTGAATCTGACCTATCTTCTAAATTTGATATATTCATGTGTCCTCCAGGATTAAATATAAACTCCTTGGTAGAAAACTTCTCCTTTGAAGTAATGATGCACATAAATAATTTTAAAATAACTTGTACTTGAGGACTTACTTAAAACACAACACTTGTATTCATAAACTTATAAAAATTACTTCCTTCTAAACTTGAAATATGAATATCTTAAGTTCTTATTTCTATGAATAAAGACTCCATAGACTCCTTTAAAAGAAGTGAAGTATTACAACTCTTTCTTATATAATAAATGTAAATATTTCTTATACTTTAGGCTAGAAATGAAATAGTCAAAAACATTTTTGACCTTGTAAGTATAAGGTACCTTAACAACATACTCAAATGGATCTTTATATGGCTTAAAAGTCTATAAAACAACTTTTAAAACACAAGAAAAAGAAACATTAAAATTATTAGTATGATCATGATGAATACTCATCTCCTTATCCTTTATGACATTCTCAGTCTCTAACTTCTTTTTTTGTGCATAAACTTCTAGTTTTTTTCTCTTCATGGTGCATATACTCTTCATAATCATAAGTTACACTCTTAGCAATGCCTTGACTAGTTAATCCTTACACAAGTTCATTAGATTTCTTAAAAAATTGTAAACATTTCATATTAGCTTCAATGACAAGAAAAATTTCCTTAAAATCTCTTAAAAAAATCTACACTTTCTCATTAATTTCTTTGCTAGGTTATATATACTTGTCTTTATCTTCAATTTCTTACGATATTTCATCAAGGCTTTTGGCATTATTTTTCTACTACACCTTCATGATTTCTTTATCAACTTTATCCTCTATAAGATCAATGTAATCTTTAACACTTTTTTCATTTTCCAAAACATGAATATTGTCATCCTTTTTAATAACATGATAATCTACTTCATTGTATAATTGCTCTTCATATTTCTCACCTTGCTCACTCAACCCATTTTTAACACTTAACTCACTTAACTTAATTTTAACATTCAACTCAATCTTTTCTTTTATTTTCTTTCATTTTCATAGGTTTCCCTTTCCAAAGTTTTCCCACATAAGGATTGAAAATTTTTATTTTATTGATTAATGCACAAGTCTTTAAAAATTATCTTTGGATATAAGGTTTCAAGTTGGTACTCTTCCCCTCCATTCTTCTCTTTAACTTATCCCTTAAACACTTCAATGACTTTAACACTCTTTAGACCTTATTTATGCCCTTAAAAGTGATTGTGCAAATCCTTATAATAATAATTTGGAAAAAAATATCTTTCTTATAATAGTCTTTATCTCATGCTATGTAGATATAGTTCTTCTTCATAATGCCTCCTTGAAACTAATGGTTAATTCCACCAAGCTAAAGAATAACCCATCAATGCAGTGGTTGCAAGCTTGAATTTCTTTTCCTTAGAGTAGTTATGTCAAAGTCTACTTTATTTTCTTATGCTAAATATTCTTTTGGATTACTTCTACTATATAAAGTATGTATCTTCATTGTTATGCTTCCAAGGTTGTTATCTTGCTTATTATGCCCTTGAATGCTTTTATAAATGGACTTATCACCATCATCATGCCATCTCCCTATATATACTTGTATTGGTCCAGTTTGATTTGTGGTGGCAGTTGTGTTTTGACTTTGCTCAATCCTCCTTATTCGCTCTCTAACCTATTGATGGTTTTCCATTAATTAAATAGTTTATTCTTGTATTACCTTCATAAAGAGCTTTCATTCGAGATTTTTTGATCTATTTTAAACCTAGCATATTAGAAAGAAAGAATAAGGAACACCTCATAATAACCCACCCTCATATGTTTACACTCAAAGAAAGTCATTTAATGCTTATGTTTCCCTCAATTAGGCTTTTACCCTCTTATGAGTTCATCGCTTGCCTTTTACCACTCAAATTCCTTTTTTTTTATAATTCTTTTAGAACTTAAGTTACTAATTATTAAATTAACCATAATACTAAAAAAGAAAAGCAAACTTAAACTCAAATTAGACTATAAAAGCCAAATAAAATGCAACAAACAATAATGATATCCGAATAAAAGAAAAATAAGAAAATTTGGAATAAGTATTTAAACTACCCAAAATGAAAATTAAAAAGATGAGTAGAATATTGAGAATTGAAATAGGGCAAGGGTATTGAATTTGGAATAAAAAAAAATGGAGTAGTTTTTAAGCCAATTCATCTCAATTTTGATCAATCAACTTTTGATCGAAATTCAAAACTCCTTTTTTTTTTTCTTTTTCTTCTTGTTTTTTTTATTATATAATAGATGCTAAAGTGGTCAAATTCAAATTAATATGTATTTGTGATAAACAAGATTTTTAAGATGCAAAACAAAAGTATATAACAAAGAAATGAATTTGATATATATTTTTTTGTTTAGAGACTTGGAATAACTTGGAAGATGAAGAAAAGAATGAAATTGACTTAAGATAACAAACAAAATTGAATTTGAACACTGTGATCATAAAGAAAATGAATTGATATCATAAGAATGAAAGAAATAAGAATTAATGAATTTTTTAAAATTTTTTATGATTAAATGTAAACAATAAAGAAAAATAAAGATACATACTTGATAAATGAGCCAAAGCTTACAAAATGATACGAATGTAGCTAACTTGTATCAAACCCATATTCAATCTTAATAACTTTGCTAAGGATTATGTTAGTGACATGCCCTAGACCAATTATGTAATGACCATACTTTGACTTGGTCATATATCTAATTTATTAATAAAGAGACATTTTTATTATTATTGGCTAATTCTAATTCTATCCTTGATTACTTAATTCTACCTAAGGTTATTAAGCATATGACTTGATACTAAAACTCTTAGGTGATACTTGAATTCTACTCTAAATATCCCCAATCGATTATAGTTATGGGAACAACAATGAATAAAGACTAGTACGAGGTTAATTGATGATTATGTTTTACTAATTATATATATAAGATATTAAGTCAAACTCATAAGTACATATGTAGAGAAATGATGCATTGGATTGACCCACTATAAGAATACTACATGGATAATTTTCATAAGTAATTTTCACCACAGTTGTACTATTTGAGTCCTCTAACCTAAAATCACCATAGTTTCCTACATGATGAGTTTTGTATTTTGACACATCTCTGCATCATTTTTAACCGGATGGTAAAGTAGGTTATAATTGTATATAGAATGAGTTATGTGAGTGAATAAGATGGAAATTTTCCCTCATTAATTATGAGAAGATATCTATGGGCCTCTTGGTGAGAGAGATTAAGAAAATTCATTGCTATGCTAGAATGAGTTGATAAAGAGTTATCAATGTTAGATAAAGAGTAGTCAATATTAATCTACTTAGGATTGACAAACAATATGATTGAACTATACAAGGATGATATAAACCATGCCTTATGTTCAATTAAGATATTGCGTGATAAAAGGACTATAATACACATTGTGGATTAGGTTATATTAGATTATTAACCTTTACACAACTTTGATACTCATAATGTTTTGTTAGAGATCAATTATGACTTATAGGCTAAAATGGGAATATATATATATATATATACATACATATTTATATTTATTTATTTCCTTAATCATTTAAGGTAATAGTTATCTTAATTAAATAAAAAATATTTCTAATTGTGTAATTAGAATAAAAAATAAAAGAAGAAGTTTAATTTTACCAAAAACTATTTGGTAAGTAGAGGCTTATAAAACCCTAGGAAGGATGTCTATAAATACATCTCATTCTTTAGGTTTAGGTTAAGTGATTATTATTTTCCTTCTTCCTCCACTTCTTTGTGAAAGAAACAAATAGATAGAGAGATAAAATTAAGAAGAGTCTTAGAAAGAAAAAGGTGCTAGCACACCTACACTATTTTGGATTCCTTATTCGTGTGGATACTAGTAGAAGACATGGCTTTAATCGGATAATACCTATATGAAAAGCTCGAGGCAGGATGTCACTGGAGTGAATCCCCTCTCTTCATTCTAATTATCTTGCCATAAGATTTTCTTGGTGAGTGTTTGGAATCTCTTTTAATCAATTTACTCGAATTACATGGATTTGGGATTAGGGTTTTTATGAATTAATTTTTATTTTCCACTACGTTTGCATCATGAAACCCAAATAGTGGTATCAAAGCCAATTGCATTTTGATTAGATTGATTTTATGATATATATGATATATACGTGAAATATGAAAACAAGTTTTGAAATATACGTGATATATTTGATTTTGGAAATTATTTTCAAAGCTTCAATTGAACATTTTTATGTGATAATTTGATTAATCAATATAAAAAATAGTTACATACATTAATGTGATTAATGTTCGTGATTATTTAATCTGATTAAACAAAGATTTTATTGAAAATACTATTTCTAAGAAAGGTAAAATTGGGTGTACAAGGGCGCACAACTATACAGCTAAAAGCACACAGCTGTGCCTGCTTTGAAGTATGCATAGTAAGTGTCAGACATGGTTTTGTGCACCCTATCACATAGTTATGCCTATGAGCACTTTTTGAAGGATACAATATACATGGTCATGCACATCTTGGCACACAACCGTGCCTAAATGCAAAGGCTAATGGTGTTCTTATTCAAATGTTGAATAAAATTAACATGTTTTGAACATATTTTTGAAATGTAATATGATTACAATGGTTTTAGGTAGGGTGTCAATGGATGCCACCAAAGGCGCGCTACCTCTAATGGATTTGTCACATAAATTATTCTCATCATGATACTTAATTTTAATGAAAATTAAACTATTATGCTCTATATGTTTAGTGTAAAAATGCATGGTGCATAGTATGACCCTTAAGACCAATGTTTGGATTTATTTCATTCTTTTATGGATTGTAATTATTAAATACAGTTTATGAGTCATTTTTCATTTATTGTACTTTTATTTTATTAAGTAGAAATAGAATAGTATAGATTATAACTTGTAATATGACCCAACATAGAGATCCAAAAGGAGGCCAAGGGTGGAGATCTAAGGTGGAAACTCAAAGTAGAGATCTAAAGTGAAAGCCTCAAGATAAAGGATGTCTTGTTACCTAGGATTGACCTTTGATCTTTATATTGGCTCAACATAGATTTAGGCCATGCTATATTAGGTTTACTTTATTATTATTATGTTATGTATGTGATGCTATGCATGAGATGCCATGTATGTATAGAACTTAATATTAACCAAAAAACCTAAAGAGGAATCCTCATTCAATATTAACTAATTATAATGCCTCCCATAAATTCAACACTTGTAAATGCTTAGATTAGTATATATGGGCCTACCAAAATAAGGTGTATTAAGTCATTTGAGGAAGGCAAGTTAGATAATAGTGCTATTAGAATGTATGATATAGTTTGATATAGCTAGGTTATCAAAATGGTTTTGGACCTAGGGCATTAGATGAGATTTTAGCTAGGACATATGATGTCACATCCTATACCTTTCTAAAAGTTACATGAGATGTAATTAGTAAGAGTTACCTACCTAAATAACCATATTTTAGGCGATGAGCCAAAGCTCACTTAAAATATAGTGAAATATGGATCTTAGCCCACTAAAATTTATAAATTAACTGTAAGGGCTATCAATTTGAATGAATTTTTATGGAATTTACAATTATGCCTCATTAAAATAATTTCATAAAATACAAAATATACTATACATACATACATACATACGTGTATATATATATATATATATATGCCACTATAATCGATCCTTAAGAAAGATAAGCTTAATGGGACTAACTTCCTTGAATGGTATAAAAGCTTAAGAATTGTTCTTAAGGAAAAGAGAAAGGAATATATCCTTGATCAACCTATCTTAGATGAACTAGATACTAATGCTCTTAGAGCTCAAAAGATGCTTTTAGTAAGCATGTTAATGACTATGTTGATGTCACTTGCCTCATGCTTGGATGCATAGAATCAAATATTCAAAAGCAACAAATGGAGATAGATGGTTATACAATAATTGGCCATCTTAAGGAAATGTTGTAAGAGAAAGCTAGAATTAAAAGGTTTAGCAACATAAAGGTATTGCTTTCTTACAAGTTGATTGTTGATAGCTTAGTGGCTCCTCATATTCTTAAGATGAAAGGTCATCTTGAAGATCTGGAAAGGCTTAGTCTTAAGATCAAGTAAGAATTTTCCATTGATATTATTCTCTAGTCTTTGCCAAAAACCTATAATGGGTTCATTATAAACTATAACATGCATGGCATGAACAAAACTATTTTTGAACTACATAGGATGCTTAAGACTACTGAAAAGAACATCAAGACCTCTAGGGATATTCTGATGGTTAATAAAGGGAAAGGTATGAAAAGGATGGGAAAAGGTAAAAGCAAGATTAAGGCTTATAAAGACTTTTAAAAGCTTAAGCCTAAGCCTAAACCTACACTATAAGAAAAACCACCAAAGGAGGGAATAAGCTTTTTTTTTTTTTTTTTTTGCAATGAGTCAAGCCATTAGAAAAGAAATCGCAAAATTTATATAGATGATCTAAAGAAAAAGGGTAGTATGACTACCTCTTCAAGTATTCATATTATAGATTTCAATTTATCTACTTTTGATTTTGGGTATTAGATACTATTCTAGATCTTACATTTGTACTAATGTGCAGGGTCTAAAAAGGAGTAGAATCTTGGCCAAAGACAAAGTGGACCTATGAGGTGAAAATGGAGCAAGAGTTACTACTTTAGTTGTAGGAACTTATGATATAATTTTGCCTAGTAGACTTGTTTTAAGTTTGGAAAACTATTATTTTGTACCTACTATGAGTAGGAATATCATTTCTGTTTCTTATTTAGGCAAGAATGGTTTTAAGTTTATTATTAGGAATAATAAATGCTCTATTTATCATTATGATGTTTTCTATGGATAAGCTCCATGAACTTATGGTCTTTATTTTTAGTTATTAAAGACACTATTGAAAAGTCCATCTATAACATTAATATAAAGAAATTTAAATCTAATGATTTAAACACAACCTATCTTTAGCATTGTTGTTTAGGCCATATAAATGAGAAATAAATTTTAAAGCACTATTAACATGGACTTTTGAACTTTTTAATTTTGAATCATTTGAAACGTGTGAATCTTGTTTATTTGGAAAGATGTCTAGGACACCTTTCATTGGACATGGTGAGAGGGCTAATGACTTATTGGGCCTTATACATTCTGATGTATGTGGACCATTAAGTTCCACTACTAAAGGAGGTTATTAGTACTTAATTACTTTCATTGATGGTTTTAGTAGATATGTCTATGTCTATCAAGTAAAAAATAAATCTAAATCTTTTGAAATGTTCAAAAATTTTTAGAATAAAGTATGAAATCAACTTGGTAAGAATATTAAAGCACTAAGATCCGATCAACATGGTGAATATTTAAGTCAAGAATTTATTGATCGTCTTAGAGATTATGGAATAATTTCATAGTTAACTCCATTAGGAACACTACAATGGAATGGTGTGTTTAAAAAAAGAAATCAAACTTTATTACATATGGTTTGATCCATGATGAGTCAATAAGATCTTCCAATCTTATTTTAGGTATATGCTTTAGAAACTGCTGCATTCCTTTTGAATAGAATTCCATCAAATGTAGTTGAAAAGACATTATATGAGATATTGGCTAGAAAATCTCCTAATTTATCTTTTCCTAAAATTTGGGGATGTGAGGCTAATATGAAGTATTAAATTTTATATAAATTAGCACCCAAATCAAAAAAATGCCTTTTTATGGGATATCCTAAAGAAACTAAAGGATATTACTTTCATAATGCTTATGAAAACAAAGTCTTTATTATTAAAAATAGTGTCTTTTTTAAAAAAGAATACATTTCCAAAGGAACTAGCGGGAGTAAGGTACAACGTGAAGAAATTCAAAAACCATAAAATAGCATTCTACCATATATGGAATCTCAACTGGATCAATAAGTAAATGTTGAATCTACACAAGTACCATAAAGTCCTAGAAGGTCTGGTAGGACACATCATAATCTTAAGAGATATGGATTTTTAATAATAGATAATAATGATGTGATGATTGTGGATTAAAGTGTGCCCACAACCTACTAAGAGACCATGGACAATCCATACTTTGAGAAATGGTTAGAAGCCATGAAATCATAAATGCAATCCATGTATGATAATTAAGTATGGACTTTGATTGATCTACCTAAAGGTTTATTAAAAACTATTGGGTGTAAATAGGTTTTCAAAATGAAAACTAACGTGGATGGCAATGTGCATATCTTTAAAATAATGCTAGTAGTAAAGGGTTTCAAACAAACACATGGTATAGACTGTGATGAAACCTTTTCACCAGTTGCTATGCTTAAATCCATTTAAATTCTCCTTATCATAGCTGCATACTATGATTATGAGATATGACAAATGGATGTCAAAATATCATTTCTTAATGGAAATCTAATTAAGGATGTGTATGTGACATAACCAAAGGGGTTTTATTAATCCTAAGAATTCTAGAAAGGTTTATAGGCTTCAAAGATCCATTTATGGGTTGAAGCAAGCTTCTCAGAGTTGGAATCTTCATTTTAATGAAGTAATCAAAGAGTTTGGATTCATTAAACTAAAGATGAACCTTGTGTTTACAAGAAGGTTAGTGGGAGGGGAATAGTTTTTTTACTGCTATATGTTAATGTCATATTACTTATTATAAATGATATTCCTATTATACAAAATGTTAAGTCATAGTTAGGGAATTATTTCTAAATGAAAGACTTAGTTGAAGCTGTCTATATTTTAGGTATCAAGATTTATATAGATAGATCTAAAATACTTATTAGCCTAAGTTAGAGCACTTACATTGATAAAGTACTGAATAGGTTCAATATAAAGAATTGTAAAAGAAGATTCTTGCTAATGTCCCATGGAATTAATCTTAGCAAGACCCAGTGACTAATGACATAGTATAAGTAAGACTGCATAAGTAAAATTCCATATGCTTTTGCTATTGGATCCATCATGTATGCCATGTTATGCACTCAACTAGATGTCTTATATGCCTTGAGCATTATGAGTAGATACCAGTCAGACCAAGTTGAAAGTCACTGGATAATAATTAATAATATCCTTAAGTACTTAAGATGGACTAAGGATGCATTTTTACTGTATAGTGGGTAGGACGATGAACTAGTTATAAATGGTTACACAGATGCCAGCTTCCAATATGATAAGGATGATTTTTCATCACAGTCAAGTTATGAGTTTTATTTAAATAGAGGTGTAGTGAGTTGGAGAAGTTCAGAGTAAGACACTGTTGCCAATTCTACAATAGAATTTGAGTACATATCTATAAGCTCCTAATTTTGGGCAGTAATTGTGCACATGTGCGACGAAAGCCCTTATGATGAAAAATCTAATAGAGAATTGATCTTTGGTGTCGAGTTTCATGATTTAAATGACTAAATTGCTAGTTTTTGTGGATTTAATTAAAAAATTATTTTTTTAGGGATTTGATTGTAAAAATTATAAACTCCTGAGGATCTTTTTTGTAATTTTTTTAAAAAATAAAAATATGGTTGACCAGCATTTAATGCCGACCGACATTATGTAATACTGATCGGTATTACATAATGCTAATTGGCATTATATAATGTCAATCAACATTACATAATGCCAATCAACATTAAGCAATGCTAGTCGACATTACAAAAGTTGGATGACATATTAGAGTGTTGATTTTTGCTTAAAAGTGATTTTTTACTCTAAAAATTGATTTTTTCATAATTTTTCAATTTTTTTCATTGGTCCAAGACACCACACATCCCTGCATGTCCGAGTCTTTGATTTTTTCAAAACTCTATCTCTTGATTTTGAAAGTTCAAAAATTAAAATCTAATGCAACTTCCCTACATGATCACAGGGTTAGAGGTTGCTAGGTCTGGCTTTAAAAGCCAAAAGCGGGAGGCTACAGAAACCTTAGAGAAGGGCTAGAGAGGCAGAATCTATACAAAAACCTAGAAAAGCAAAGGCGCTGCGAAAAAACCAAAGAGAGGAAAGAAAAAAAAATCCTAGTTATTTTCTTCTCTATGCAGAAAGCCACATAACTAAGCTCTTCATTTTTTTGTCATTTTTAAAACCTTCAAGAAATTAAAAAAATATGTTCTTTGTTTTTAAAAGTCTAGAAAGTCAAGGAAAAAAATAATAGAGTCTGTAAGCACCCAATTTCGGGATGATAAAGTGTGAATGCAATAAAGGACTCCAATGATGAAAACATCATAAATAGATCTTCAATACTTAAAGTTTGAAACCTCAATAGTCTAAAGGCGTTCTTCAAAGAAAGGGTTTAATGTTTTTCAAGGATTGAATTGTAATACTTTTTAAGGACTTAATTAAAAATTTTAAATTCTTTCAGGGGTCTTTTTGTAATTAAATGTTAAAAATTATTATAAATAAAAAATCTACAATTCCTTGATCAGAATTGTATTATTTCGATAGACTCTCGCACTATTTTTTTAATTTTCAATTATTTTAATTTTTGAAAATATATTTCCTGAATTTTAATTAGCTAAAAATTTTTTTAAATTTATTTTAAAGATTTTCAAGAAATAAAGTCCATTTAAAACTAGAATTCTAAAGTACATAGGATTAGGGTTTTTTTTTTGCTCTTTTCCTATATAAGGATAGTTTAGGCTCTTGAAAAGGGGGGCTTTGTGGAGGACTGTCTCTTTTAGCTTAAAAAAGTTCTCTTTATATTTTTTTTTGAAGCATTACGTAAAATATTTTTCTTTAGACTTTCTTTATTTTTTAGAGTAAGAGCAATAGATTTTTGAAGAGGAGGGCATCAGGTTTTGAAGATCCATTAAAAGCAACGGTGATTGATAATACTCTAAGGAGCTAATCAATACTGCATCCATTCAATCATCCCCTCTTCTACTATTTTCTTTTATTTTTATTTGATTATTTAGTTTGATTTTAATTTAATTTAATTTTATTTAAGCTCTAATCATTATTTATTTTGTTTTTGTGTTCATAATTATGGTGGAAGTAACCTAGGTTGTGGAGTAGCATGTGATTGAATAAGAACAAAACTCATGAAGATCCATGGAATGCCTTGTATTAAATTTTGTATTTGAATGTAGTTTTTTTTAGAAGTTTTTTTTATTTTGTATTATTTTGTTTGTTATTTTGTTTTGTGTTTTTTTAGGTCGTATTAGTTTTTTATTCCTATTTGTAGTAGATCATTGTAATAGCTCCAATAGTGGGAATAATAAAATTTGGTGTGTGTGCTTGTGTGTTTTTTTGTTTTAATTTAATCGATTAGTAAAATTAGGGTTTTCATTAGGTAATTAATTAAAATTAATGGTTTTAGGAATCCTTAGGTTTTTTTTAATTAAATTAAAGTTAAGTTGGTAAAATTGGTTTTGCTTGATTAATTCTTTTGTTTTATAGTTTATGGTCACTTTAATTAAATTAAGGTTTTTACATAAGTTAAATTAATTATTTGATCTTTTTATTTGTTTAGCTTGATATTTATTATTATCTTTGGGCTTGTTTATTTGTGTTTATGTGTTTTGGGCCTAGGCCCACATTAGGCTTTAACCCACTTAAATTTAGGTTTTTTTAGGTTTAATTAATTAAAATGCATTTTAGGCCCATAATTAATTCGATTTAGGGTAGAGATAACTTAGACCATTTAGTAAATTAGCCATAGGCCCACCTAATTTAATTAATTTAGACTTAGCTCACTTAATTTAAGCCATTTTCATAACTTGTAGATTTAAGATCATTTCATTATTAAAATATGTAGAATTAGGCCCACTAATTTAAATACCTCCATAATTTGTAGATTTAGGCTTTTTTTTTAGAATTAAAATAAATAGACTTAGGCTCACTCATTTAAAATTAAATAAGAATTAAGCCCTTTAGGCTCACTTGTAAATTAAAACATGTAGATTTAGTTCATTTAATTAAAATCAATATAGATTAGGCTAACTTAGGGATTGTATTAAATGCATTATTTACTTGTATTTTTCATGACTAGTTTGCCTTGGAGTTAATTGCTATAATAAGGGTTTATATAAAATTACATGTAAATAGAGGATAATATGACAATTCATAAAATAATTCTAAATGAACATGAGACTGAAAGAAGTTGATATTCCATATCCAGAATCTCCTAGTTATGGTGCTAGCTTTCTTTTAGGGAATTGAGTACCACCTTTTCAATTTGTCTCAGTTATTACCCTAGGTGGCGACTCCTTATCTCCATGCCATGTCTTTGTGATGGTGGTTAGTGTGTTCTCTAAAGCCTTGAGCTCAAATAGTGTCGTGGTTGCTAATGTCTTGGACGTGCGCTAAACCCTGCCGTCTATAAAGTTAATCTTAGAATGGTGACAATATCAATCTGAGGGGCATTCAAATAGCATTTGCACAACATCTTCTACCTTTTTTTTTATTTTGATTTGATTTTTTAGTTTTATTTCTTAATTGATTTATTACTGATTAATTTTTTTTTGTTTTGATTGGTGTCCTGTGGTGCTCTGGATGTGAAGTTGGTGATGTGAGATTTTGGCAGTATTGAAGAATCCATAGGATGCCATGGACCAAATTTTGTGAAATCCCTATAGAATTTGGGGTTTATTATTTTTTATGGCATTTTATTCATTGCTTTTACTAGGTTGTAATTAATTTGTTCTAATTTCCTGCATTGTAGTTTGTAATAGCCCTAAAAGAGGGAAATTAGTGGAATTTTAATTCTCTGCATTAAAAATTGATTAGTAATCTAAACTCAATTTGGTAAATTTCAATTAAAATCAATGATGACAGTAGATTAAATTAGGTTGCATGTAATTAAAATTAGGTTAGAAATCATTGAATTTATTTTTTATTCATTATTTGCTTTAATTTGTTGTTTGGGCTTGTTTGCATGTTTTATTCCCTTTTGACCCTAGTCCCACATTAGGTTCTAATCCATTTAATTAATAGGCTTTTAATTGCTTAATATTAATTTAGGCCTAATTAGATTAATTTAGACTTAGACCCATTTTTTAATTAAAAATAATTTAGATTTAACTCAGCCCATTAATTTCATTTCTTTTAAAATAAATACACTTAGGCTCCATTTTTATTTAAGTTAAAATTAAGTTAGACTTAGGCTCACTTAATAATCCAATTTCTTCTTTAACAATTTTTAAGCAATAGGTGCATTTCCTTAGTTAATTAAAATAAGTAGATTTAGGATCACTAATTCAATTAAAATGTAGGCCTATCTTTAGTTCATTTTACTTGTAAATAAAATATGTAGAATTAGCTAACTTTAATTAATAAAATTAATCTAGTTTAGACATAAGGACATTGCCTTTTGTATGCATTTTTATATGTAATTTTATGATTTGTTGCCTTTGGGTTAAATGGGTGTTTTGTTAGGGTTTAAATAAAATTGTATGTAATTAGAGAATAAGGTAGTAATTCATAAAGTAATTCTAAACGAACATAAGATTGAAAGAAGTTAGTATTCCATTTCTAGAATCTCTTGGTTATGGTGCTAGCTTTCTTTTAGGGAATTAAGTACCACCAAAATGATTTATCCTAGTCATTACCCTAGGTGGTGACTCATAATCTCTATGCCATGTCTTTATGACAATGGTTAGTGTGTTCCCTAGGGCCGTGAGCCCAAACAGTGTCACGGCTACTAAAATCTTAGGCACATGCTAAATCCCACCGTTTACAGTGGTGACTCCATTGGGGATAAGAGATACTGACACTTGTGTTCTTTAAAATTATTTTATTCATGCATTCATTCTGCATGTTCCTATTAATCGATGGCATTGGTTTATGATTCCATGATTCCACTAGCTTCATAAAGTCGTAAATCGACTAACCATCACTCTTAGCCTTAACTCGGTATAAAAGAAATTATCGGGCTCATCTGACCAAAGTCTGTAACCCAAGTCTTGAAGGGGGGTAATCTTCTCTTGAGTTTGCAAAAGATGTTGGGCCCCTCTGACCTTGGCCTATAACTCAAGTCTTAAAGGAGAGTATCTTGCTAAGGGAACCTTAACCACATATAATGGCTTAGTAACTTCCCTTAGGATTTACCCAAATTACTTGTGTATGTTGCCACGAGGTATTTCCATCTATAAAAGCCTAAGCCCATACTTCAAAGAGCCCATCTAAGCTCATAAAGATTGGGCTAGACCTTTATACCTAGAAATACTGTTTCCATGCTTTTATTACTTTAAGAGAGATTTAGCATGTGCATCGATTCTTAATATCCCCTGATGATATTAGGGCCAAGATAAAAAATCCTAAGAAACGAGACTCACCATTGAACACATGTGTAGGAGGAATAAGGTTAGAAGGATGAATGTTGTACACTTGATTGATACTTGCTATTTGCTACTTGTTGCATAGCATGTGCATCATGCATACATGTATACATGCATTTCATCCATTACACTAAAACTTTGTTTTGTAGCCATAATAGATTCATCTTGGTCTTCTTATGTTTGTAGATGGACAAATGGCAGACTAAAAAGAACAAATTTAACTCCTAAAGCCATGATAAAAGAAATCCTACACAGACTAGAGAAGAGTCCTATCAATCTGCTTTACTTAGAAGCTGAATCAACTACACTTGAACCGATAGAGATGGAATAACAATAAGGAGGGAACTGGACCTTAGAAGATATCAAGGGAGCTTTAATGGATGACATGAGGACTATGATGCAAGATGAACTAAGATAAGCATTATCTGGACTAATGCAACCTACTGCTATTGTTATACCACCACCTGTAATTGAGCAACCACCTGTGACTACAACTATCCTACTTACTTTAGATGCTCCACCTGCTACCAATAATGCTGGGGGGTAACCTATTGTTAGAAATCTACCTACTATTGATGTAAAGTTAGAGGATGTTGAGAACTACATGGTAAAAAAAGCAAAGAAAGAGTCACTTGAACTGGTGCAAGACTATGAGTCCAAGCTGATGTGAGCACTAACCCAGAAGATGTCCAAGATGAAGGAGTTAATTAGGGGATAAGGCATGGGATATTCATTTGACTTTGATGACATGTTGCAAATAGAAGATGATAGGCTACCTAATAAGTTGAAAATGTCATAGCTACAAAAATTTGATGGAAGAGGAGACCTAAGGATTCATCTCAATTAGTACACAATCGCTATGAGTACTACTAACACCCTATTAGTAATAATCACTAGGTTTTTTGTGTTGTCTTTAGAGGGGATGGCTATAAACTAGTATACTGGGCTAGAAAAATATGTCAAGGTTGATTGGAAAGAATTATACACTGCCTTTTTAAAACAGTATAATTATAACACTAAATTGGAAGTGTCCATTAGAGATTTAGAATTAACAAAGTATAAATCAAATGAATCCTTCTCTGATTTTCTTACTAGGTTTATGAACAAAGCAGGATTGATGAAGAATAAGTTAACTGAGAAAGATCAGGTTAGGATGATAATCCATAACGTATCATCTAATATAGTTGAGAGATTGCAGATGATGAACCCTAAAATATTCACAGACCTATATGATGATAGTGTACAACCTGAAGAGATTGAGAATGAAAATAAGAAAAGCTCTAGAGGCACCAAAACCATAAACTACTTAACTGGGGGCACACAGTAAGGAAGCATTAGCTGAGCTATGGAGGTGAGCACGGTTCAGTCTCCTAGGATAGTCTCCAACTTCTATCAACCACGCTCAAACGTCCTACATCGATTAATCTAGAAAAGCCTACTTCTACCCTTAACGTTTACTAAACCACCTAACCTAAATGTCCCAGGATATAACCTTAATAGCTATTATAAGTTTCACTGAGTAGCTGGTCATTCCATAGATACCTGTATCCACCTAAAACACGAAATCCAAGACTTGATAGACTTAAAAAAAATCACAAACCCTTAAAAATCTAATCCTAACCCAAACATTAGAAATAATCCTTTCCCAGACTACCGAAATGTCCCACTACCAGCCACTATAATGACCAATTTAGGAATTAGTAAAGAGAAAGTTCTAGACTCCTTTGAAAACCTAAACCCCATAAATAGGAAGGATCTCCTAATGCCTCTAGTGGAGTTAAGGATTTGCTGGGACAACCCTCATGCAAATTTGATTACAAAGTGTTCTACTCTAAGCCACCCTCTGCTAATATTCCTTTAAATCAATTGTGCCCTCAGTATAGGGTGATGAGTTTGAAGAGGAGAATAAAGGTCCTTAACTCCTTAATAAAAGATCAAAAAGCTATAGAGTGAGCATCTAAAAAAGTTTAATATGGAGGGAAAAAATGTGTATAATGGAAGTGTGGAAAAATAGAAAAGGGATAGATTATTGGGGTTGTAGACATTTAGTATGACTCTAATAAGAAAAGTCTCGCTGGTATTGACATATGGGGTGATAACCCCAAAGTCAATCATGTCACTAAGAGTAGGAGGAATTACAAAGCAGTAGAAAATAAAATTAAGAGAGTTATAGAAAGAGAACAAGTAGAGGATGTAGAAATAGAAGGAAGAGAAAAAGAAGACCTAATTTTGGAACAGGTAAAAAAGGCTAAGGCAAATGTCAGCATTTGGGAACTACTGATGCATTCAGGCAATCTTAGAAGAGCTCTTATCAAAGCCTTATCAAACATGAACATTGAAACAACAGCTACACCTAAGGCTATGGTAGCAAAGGTTATAGAAAAGAAACATTGATTGATAACATTATCAGATGATTATTTACCTTTGGAAGGAAGAAATCATAATAAAGGATTGTTTATCCTAGTTAAAGTAAAGGAGGGGAAGCGAACTAACTTTGCAATGGTTAATGATGGTTTTGTTATTAATTTATATCCGTTAAAGATCCTACTTAATTTGGGTTTGAAATCCGATAACTTAACAGGTTCAAACCTGATAATCAGAGACTATGATGACAACATTAGGAATGTGGAGGGAACATTCCAAGCTCTAGTTAAAATAAGACATGTGGAATCCACCATTGAGTTCATGATGCTAGATATCCTTGTCACCTATGCTTATTACTGGGAAGGCCATGGTTCCATTCTCTAGGAGGGGTTCCTTTAACTATGCACCATAAGATAAAATTCCCTCATGAAGGAGAGGTTGTGACTATAGAAGTAGGAACCAATGCAGCTGTGGCCATCAAATTGGAGAAAAAAAAGCAAGTGTGCATTCCTTATAGTTTCCAAGTTGCTGGGATATTTAATGGAGCTAAATTGGACCTAAGGGTTGCAAAGATGATGGAGAGTATGAATTATCAACCTAGACAAGGGCTAAGAAAGAATGAGCAAGAAGCCCTAAACCCCTGGAATTCAGAAGTCAGGCAATACCAAGGGATTAAGGTACATTGAGATAGAACCTGCTATCCAAGAAGGAAGGAAGAAGGGAAAGGCCAAGATAAATAAGCCCTTAGGGGCAATTAGGCTGATGAGTGAGAATTTTATCAAGCTAGGGGAAGGCAAGTACTATCTAGGTGCTAAAAAATATGTCAATGTTACTAAAAAAGACATTCCTAGATTTGAAATCTTCAAGGAGCAGATTATGGAGAACTTGGTAGAGGATAACAAAGAGGAAGTGATGAAGCAAGTAGCTGAGATGATAGGTGATATTGATGTCGAAGAGTTGCTATATCTGCCACCTGAAGAGGAGCCACCCCAGGATTTAGTTGCTATTATTAGTAATATTTTTAGTGATGTTTTTTATGAGGAAATTGATGTAATAATGTCTGGTCTTTATGAGGATAAAAACTCTATTTTTTCCATGGTTAATGATATGAATGCTGGTTTTGCTTATTTATGTGATGTGCATCTTGACAGTTTTGTGCATTGTAATTTTGATCATTCATGTATGTTTAATATTAATTCAATTCAATTTGATTCATTTAACATGGGCATGAATGATAATCCAAAGAATATTTCTATATCATATGATGTAACTCTTAAAGAGGGAAAATTTTAAGAGAATATTAACAAAAAGGAAGGTAGTATTTGCTTGGACTTATGATGATATGCCAGATTTAGATAGGGAAATTGAAAAACATCATATTCGAACTCATCCAAAAATAAAACCAGTTAAATAAAAATTACGCAAGTTAAGACTAGAATGGATTGAGAAAATAAGAGAGGAGATTGCTAAACAAATTTAGGCTAACTTCTTGGAAATAATATATTACCCCTAATGGCTAGGAAATATAGTCTTGGTACCCAAGAAAGATGGTAAGGTGTGTATATGTGTCGATTTTAGAGATTTAAATAAAGCATGTTCAAAAGATGACTTTCCTTTACCCCACATTGATGTCATAGTGGATAGTGCGACGTCAAGTGCAATGCATTCTTTCATGGATCAGATCTCTGGATATAATTAGATAATGATGGCAGTTATGGATAAGAACAAGATAGCTTTCATTATGGAATGGGGGACCTAATGTTATAAGGTTATGCCTTTTGGGTTAAAAAATGCAGGTGTAATTTACCAAAGGGCAACTATCACTCTTTTCCATGACATGATGCATAAGGAAGTTAAGGTGTATGTATATGACATGATAGTTAAGTTAGAAAAAAATGGACACTTTGAAGCACTGGACAAGTTTTTGGCATTCATTAAGAGGTATAATTTGATAATCAACCTAAAGAAATGCATTTTTAGAGTTACTTCAGGGAAGCTGCTGGGGCATATAGTTAGTAGTAGAGGAATCAAAGTAGATACAGATAAAGTGAAAGCTATTTAGGAAATTCCAGTACCAAAGATAGAGAAAGATGTGAGAGGGTTTATTAGCAAGTTATAGTATATTAGTAGGTTCATTGTAAAGCTCACTAATATTTATAACCCAATCTTTAAGCTGTTAAGAAAAGATCAACCTGTAGAGTGGAATGGTGATTGTCAGAAGGCCTTTGATAAGATAAAATAATATCTCACCATTCCCTATGTACTGAGACCACCGAGGCAAGGTAAACTGTTAATCTTTTATTTGGCTCTAGAGGAAAAGGTAATGGGGGTAATGTTAGCTCAAGAAGGACTAAATGGGATAGAGCACAGAGTGAATTACCTCAATAAAAAATTCTTGCCATAGGAAGAAAAGTATGATTTGGTGGAAAAGACATGTTTGATAATGATCTAGGCAACAAGAAAATCGAGGCATTACTTTCAGTCTTATAGGGTTCAGGCTATTTCAAGGATAGATCCTCTAAGAGACTTACTACAGACACTTGCTTTGACTAGAAGGATGTCTCAATGGCTCATACTCCTAACTGAATTTAATATAGAGTACATTACCATAAAGGTTATAAAAGGAAGGGTAATAGTAAAATTCCTAGCACAGAATGCAGTAGAAGGTGATGAACCGTGGAACCCGGAATTTCCAAATGAGAATTTAGTAATTGTAGAGCATCAAGAATGGAAGCTTTATTTTGATGGGGCTGTAAACAACAAAGAAATTGGATTCTTATTATGCCAAAAGGAGAAACCATATCAATGGCTAAGAAATTGGACTCCAAAGTAACTAATAATATGGCTGAGTATAAGGCATGCATTCATGGATTGGAAGCAGCAATGGCAGCTAGAGCAAAGTAGTTATTAGTATATGGGGATTCGATGTTTGTTATTAGTCAGGCTAATAAAGAATGGGAAGTACAGGAGGAAAAGCTAAAACCCTATGTTTGCTATTTGAGGACTTTAATAAAGAACTTCACTAAATGTCTTTTTATCCATCTATTAAGAGATGATAATCAAATGGTAAATGCTCTAGCAATGCTCTCTTTAATGTGGGACAGTGTAACTGGATTGACTATGAAGCTGATAGTGATCATGAAATCAAGAGCTTCATGTTATGGGGGTGAGCAGATTATGGGAATTCAAGTAGGGCCCTAAAGAGAAGCCATGGTTTTATGATGTTCAAAGGGTAGCTTAGGCAAAAGTTAGGGCCAGCCTACTGAGTTGAAAACCCAAAATGGAAACTTAGGCAAAAGTTAAGATAAATAAAAGAGAAAGAAAACAATAAAGGATTCTATGTGCTCAAAGAATATGGATAAGATGAGGTGATGGAATCTAAAAGAGCATTAGCCATTATTAGAAGGATTACCCAAAAGCAACTACCAGTTCAAGTAATACATAATAGTACTCAGAATAATGCAGAATCTAGAAAGTAATAATACTACAGAAATAGTCAAATGCAAGCATGCTGAGAATGAAAAATGAAATAGTCCTAATAAGTCATTATAAGCTCCTGTATAGGGCTAAAGCCTCCACCCTCTAGTTGGATCATCTTGCTAATAAGTATCTAAAGGCCTAGCAAATAAAGTCCCAGCATTATGAGGATTAATGCCTAAGTCTACAAGCTACCGACGAAGCATCTCATTCTCCCGCTTTAAATTACTGGAATAACTCAACACATATGGGAAATGTTATATCGTATGCATTTCAAGCATAACATGCATACACTTTGCATTTTTCAGTGTGTATACTTACTCACCAACTATTTTATGACATGCATAGTAAATAACCTTTGAGATGAGGCAAGACCGTATAAATACCCTGGCTGTGTCCGGGGAACCTATATTATAAAATTTTCTATTAACATCCTTGTCAAGTGTATAGATCATGCAAAAAAATAAGTCAGATAGATCTGCCAGAAAAAGGAAGGAAGCTGAGCATCACTAAAGTGCATATACTGCTTAACTGGAGTCTGAACAGCAGGAGCCCAATAAAGCATGGACCGGTCCAAAAGAGAGACATTGCCAAGGATAGCATCAACAAGAACCCCCCCTCGAGGATAACATCAACAAGAACCCCCCCCCCCTCACAACTAGTCCCAATATGCTAAGTATAGTGTGTATGACTAGGTCTGGGCTTAGATCTTTTAGTATCAGGAGAAGTCTCAATCCTCTGAGCAATCTTTGTCTCTTCCCACATAACCTCAATGGTAAGGGAACTACTCTCCTCAAACTATGAAAAAGAATGAGTAAGAGAAAGAGAAATGATTAAAAGTTACCTTAGCCTGGTTAATAGGAAAGTGCTGCAAGAGGTTCTCATGGATGAACTATCGGTAATGGTGAGATCACTCAAGAAAAATTATGGCATCATATCCCTATAATGCCTCTCTCAACTCTAAATCCCTTAGATGTGAACTATATAACATCGAGAGAGGAACATTAAAGGGAATACGATGTTAGGAAGGTCCAAAATGCCACCGATACACCCACTCTCCTAGATACCACATTTGGCAGCCATAGCCAGGGAGGAGAATCCTTATGTCCTTGAGTTGTACTGTAGCAACTATGAAATCGTACCTCTAAACATCATCTGATCCCTCCAGCTCATTATATTTAATTTACAAAATCATGTTATTAAGTTTAACTTACATTAAATCATGAAAAACTAATGATTTTGTTTTCTTACCAGGTGCCACTTGATAGTGTTCAGCTAATTATGATAAGTCTGCAGAGTGTTCCTAATACTAGACAGATGGGAAGAACCATATCTCTGTATCAGAAGGAGACTCCTATCAGAGCTGATAGCCTTAAAACCTTGAATAAACTTGATATCTATACTAAAAATCTAAAAAAGAAAAAAATAAATTAGTGGAAAAAAAGAGATAGAGAAGAAGGACGTACATACAAGATATGCCAAAAGCCATTCATCATGACAACACCTCTACAGATGATATCTATAGTAAAGATAGGCTAATATAGTAGATCCCCAATAAAGATAGGCTAACATAGTAGATCCCCAATCAAGGGTAGCAACTCAATCTAAATCACAAATAGGGCAGAGTAAAGCAATGTTGACCTCGTGACTAGTCTCGCAGAAAAGAGTAATGCTTAGTAGTATGAATAGGAGACACCTCATCTTATGGGAACTCTAGTGAGGAGTGGTGGTAGGAAGACGTATGAATCCTTTGATTAATGATAAAAGAAGAACATTCTTTTGATTTTCCACATCAAAGCGAAATCGATCAAATCTCGTACATACTGATTTTGCACATGCTCAAGGAGGCTGCAATAGTTAATATCGAAGAAAATGGGAGTCCCTCTGAAGGCAATCCCAGTGATCACAGAAAAATTCATAGGTAAAATAGTCAACTCGCCTACATGAGTATGGAATGCATGGGTGGTGTCCATCCACTGCTTAATCAATAAGAATAAAGAATGATGATTAGACCTCCCTTGAGCTATCAAAAGCCCAATAATAAATCATCTAAACCTAGAGGCCCATACTAGTTATGCCACATTCTGTGACAGCCCATGAAATAATTCACGAGCTATGTGAAAATAGCTCGTGAATTTCATCGGTCACTAGGAGAATTTTAAGGGAGAAATAATAATTAATTGATTAAAAAAATTTAAAATATTTAAAATATTTTTTAGATCGGTAAAGTAGAATGCCAATTGACATTGTACAATGCCAATTGGCATTGCATAAATACCGACTAACTCTTGGACTTCCGATATGAATTTTTAGACATTCGATCGGCCATTCAACTAAAATCCTATGTTCTTGGGTTAAGTTTAAAATTTTCATTCATTTTGAGTGATTTTTAATCTAATTTCAACAATATATATACTAATTTGCATTCTAAAATTAATTCTAATTACTAACTGTATGAATAAATTTTTGCAGAGATAAACAGAAATGAGAAAGTGTTACCTTATTGCCCATATTTGTACACCTATTAAGGTAAAGGCAAGTCAAAGGAAGCACAGTAGAACCCTCTCGATGTCCAAGGTTGTGATGAGGAAAATTTACAGGCACAATTACTGGGTCGACTAGAATCTCTACTCCTCTATGTAGCCTGTGTTGTGGGTCAACCATAGGATCTGACAGATAGTGAATCAGACTTTGGATGAGCAAGACATCAAAAGAAGAAAATCAAAGAAAAAAGAGAGAAGAAATGGAGGGGGAAATGAAAGAATAGCATCAAAAAATAAGGAGGGAAGCTTCTTATAAATGGAAAATATCCATTTTGGTCTCTTGACTATGCACGCATTTAAAATCAAGTTTTTTCTTTGCAATTTCATCCATAATTGCATCTTGATAAGGATTTAATTCCTAATTAATTCATTTAACTCATGTAATCTATTAATGAATTATTATTTGAGTCTGTATTAAAATTTTGGATCTTCTATTAAGTACAAAATATAGAATATTATTACAAAATTTAATTTTTGCATTTTACATGCATCATCATTTTTGTTAAGGATTTTATATGTTTTGTTACATGTTACACAGTAGTTGTAATAAAAATTATAGATTATTTCAATATACACTGCCCAGTTGTCATAACATGAATTTCAAATTTAATATATTATATGCTACAAAGCAGTTATAACATGAATTTTCAAATCTTTTGATCCACCAGACACTACATAGTAGTTATGGTATTATTGCTAAAAGTTACACAAGAACTATAGCACATTTCTTGAATCATAAATTGCTAAATGTCCCACAGGGAATATAGCAAGAATCATTATATTTATTTCATTAAATGTCTCATAGTGAATATAACAAAACCTATTGTCATTAGATGTCCCAAAGGGAATATAGTGCAGTTTGTTAGACACTACATAGTAGTTACGATATTATTGCTAAATGTTCCACATCAACTATAACATGCTTGGAAATCATGAGTTGCTAGACATCCCACGGGGAATATAGTGAAATGCATTAAATTCATTAGAGGTTCCATAGGAAATATAGTTAAACATATTAAATATAGCATCTTGCTTAAAATTGCTTAGTAATTTAAGCACCAACATGTCAATTAGGATACAATGAAGTACCCTAATTCTTTCTTTTAAAATTGTTTGCTACTATTACTTTACCACAATTTATCAAGCAAACAACAATAAAGGGGAGCAACTACAAGCACCCAATTTTGGGATGTAATTGTGCACACATACGATGAAAGCCCCTATGATGAAAATCTAATCGAGAATTGATCTCTGGTGTCGAGTTTTGCAATTTAAAGGACTAAATTGCTACATTTATGTGGATTTAATTATAATTTTTTTTAGGGATTTGATTGTAAAAATTAGAAACTCTCAAGGATCTTTTTTATAATTTTTTTAAAAAATAAAAATGTGGTTGACCAACATTTGATGCTGACCGATGTTGTGTAATGATGATCGACATTATGTAATGCCGACCGACATTACATAATGCCAGTTGACATTAAGCAATACCAATCGGTATTACAAACGTCGATCGACATTTCAAAGTGTTAATTTTCATTAAAAAGTGATATTTTACTTTGAAATTTGATTTTTTTCATAATTTTTCAAATTTTTTATTGATCCAAGATACTCTGTGTCCCTGCATGTGCAAGTCTTTGATTTTTTCAAAACTCTATCTCTTTATTTTGAAAGTTCAAAAATTAAAATCTAATTCAAGTTCCTTGCGTGATCGCAGGGTTGGAGGTTGCTAGGTCTGGCTTTAAAAGCCAGAAGGGGGATGCTGTGAAAACCCTAAAGAAGGGCTAGCGAGATAGAGAGCTAGAGTTTGTAAAAAACCTAGAGAAGCAAAGGGGCTGTAAAAAAAAAAGAGAGGAAAGAAAAAAAACCCTAGTTATTTTCTTTACTGTGCAAAAAATAACTGAGCTCTTCATTTTTTTTTTCATTTTGAAAACCTTTGGGAAATCAATAAAATACGTTCTTTATTTTTAAAAGTCTAGAAAGTCATTGAAAAAAAAATAATAGAGTTAATCTCAAAACGGTAACAATCCCAATCTAAGGGGCATTCAGAAAGCATTTGCATAACATCTTTTACCTTTTTTTTATTTTTTATTTTCATTTGATTTCTTAGTTTTATTTCTTGATTGATTTGTTACTAATTAATTCTTTTTGGTTTTGTTTTTGTTTTGATTGGTGTCATGTGGTGTTTTGGATGTGAGGTTGGTGATGTGAGATTTTGACAGTATTGAAGAATCCATAGGATGTCGTGGACTGAATTTTATGAAATCCCTGTAGAATTTAAGCTTTATTATTTTCTGTGGCATTTTGTTAATTGCTTTTACTAGGTTGTAATTAATTTGCTTTAATTTCCTGCATTGTAGTTTGTAATAGCCCCAATAGAGGTAAATAAGTGGAATTTTAATTCTATGCACTAAAAATTGATTAGTAATCTAGGCTCAATTTGGTAAATTTTAATTAAAATCAATGAGGACAGTAGATTAAATTAGGTTGCATGTAATTAAAATTAGGTTAGAAATCACTGAATGTATGTTTTTGATTCATTATTTGTTTTAATTTATTGTTTGGGCTTGTTTGCATGTTTTATTCTCTTTTGGCCCTAGGCCCACGTTAGGTTCCAACCCATTTAATTAATAGGCTTTTAATTGGTTTTTTTAGGTTTAATTAATTTTAAAATTAATTTAGGCCCAATTTGATTAATTTAGAGTTAGGCCCATTTTTTAATTAAAATTAATTTAGATTTAGCTCAACCCATTAATTTCATTTCTTTTAAAATACATAGACTTAGGCTCCATTTTTATTTGAGTTAAAATTAAGTTGGACTTAGGCTCACTTAATAATCCAATCTCTTCTTTAAAAATTTATAGATAATAGGCTCATTTCCTTAGTTAATTAAAACAAGTAGATTTAGGATCACTAATTCAATTAAAATGTAGGCCCATCTTTAGTCCATTTTACTTGTAAATAAAATATGTAGAATTAGCTAACTTTAATTAATAAAATTAATCTAGTTTAGACATAGGGACGCTGCCTTTTGTATGCATTTTTACATGTAATTTTGTGACATGTTGCCTTTGGGTTAAATGGATGTTTTATTAGAGTTTAAATAAAATTGCATGTAATTAGAGAATAAGGTAGTAATTCATAAAATAATTCTAAATGAACATAAGATTGAAAGAAGTTAGTATTCCATTTCCAGAGTATCCTAGTTGTGGTGCTAGCTTTCTTTTAGGGAATCGAGTACCATTAAAATGATTTGTCCCAGTTATTACCTTGGGTGGTGACTCCTTATCTTCACGCCATGTCTTTATGACAATGGTTAGTGTGTTCCTTAGGTCACTAAGTCTAAATAGTGTCACAGTTGTTAAAATCTTGGGTGTGCGCTAAACCTTACTGTCTATAACATCTGCCTCATAAGTAGCCAAGGAAGCTATTTGGATCAAGAAGTTCATAAATGGATTAGGAGTTGTTCCTAGTATATAAGATCTAGTGGACTCATATTGTGATTATAATGGAGCTAAAGCATAGGCTACAAAATCTAGATCATATCAACGTTCCAAATATATACTCAGGCTTTATTATCTTATTAGAGAAACATTAAGATAGGAGATGTGAAGATATGCAGAGTACTAACAAATGACAATGTTGCTGATCCACTAACTAAGCCTCTTCTATAGGCTAAGCATAAGAGTAATACTATGTCAATGAAAATGAGATACAATGTCAATTGGGCCTAGTGCAAGTAGAAGATTGATAGTCATATGCCTTTAGGTCAATTATGTAATGGTCATACTTTGACTTTGTCATATATAAAAGGAATCGGTTAGACAACTTAGACATTAAATTCTAAGTATAGTTAATTTAAAAAATTAGCTTAAATATAACCCTAAATCTCATCTAGAATTCCAAACCACCCTAGGATCTAATTTTTAATTAACACATAACTAATATCCAAATCAACGCAAAAACAACCTAGGAAATCATAAGTTATAGAATACCTACTAATTTCCAAGTGCTTGATGTAAACCACATTTAATCTACTACAATGGTTAGCCTCCATTGATTCAACTCTTGAATCAATCTCTTCAAGCCTCCCACATGTGAGGCCTATAAGTTAAGACACCAAGCTCCACGATATCTCCATTTTTCCTTAATCAAGCAGTGGTAAGCATCCCCTCTTAATTGACCTCATAAGCTTGCACTAACTTGATCCCTTTTTATAGGAACTCTAGATTTTATATATATATTGTGTTTCTTTTTGTTTTTCCTTTTCTTGCCTTTCTTTTCTCTCTCCCACGTTTTTCTTCTCTACCATTTACTTTTCTTTTTCTCATCAATTAATATCAACTAACTCTTAGAGATACATATGATAAGAAATGATTATAGAGATTGATGACATCACCATCCATCTTTACCCTTAGAATACTTCTAAGGATATTTATTCGTGTAGAGAAAAAAGGCTCCTTGGCACATGACCCATTAGATCACATGCATCTAGCTGGCATACATATATGCATTAATGTAGGATGATGACAAATTGCATTAAGAATTATATAGAAAGTATATCCTATATAATTCTCTACATCCATTCTCATAATGTCCATGTGATCTCATCTTTAATGCAGTCAAATCAATAAAGTCAAACAAAACAAATTTGACTACATCTATTTAATAGACTTGGGCTTAGTGATTAGGCCAACTCTTAGTTCTAGCCCAATCTATTAATCAAATGGGTATAAACAAGATGTCTGGGCTTTCAATTAATCTTTAGTCCAAAACTCTTTTAGGCTTAGGTCCATACAACATGGGTCATTAATCCAAATCCAATAAAAACAACATATACTTATTATTAATTTAATACTTTAATTAATATCTCATATTAATTAAGCACAAATTAATAATTAAACCTTCTTTTGAAATTAGATTTCATGATATGCTAGAATCATTGCTATATAAATCCAATTTCATTAATTTTAATTAATTGATCAAACTCTTTACTCAATAATTATAGAGATATAGTAAAACCATTTAGGTAGGACTTGCTAGGTTCATGTCTAATTAGCAATGAGAAGATAATATCAACACTTGATATTATTTGAAACTCTTACAAGTCTAAATGTGAAAATCCTAATTATTCACATTTAGTTCTCATAAGTTATGAGTGATCCCTAGCATAAATATCACAACTATCTAATTAGAAATGAATGTATATATTAATTCACACAAAACCTTTGGTCATAATTGCCATGCACTCAAATCCCTTCATTAAAAGATCTTAATATAGCCTAGGGTCAAGGTTTAATCAAACTCTAATAGCTATATCATATGACGTAATATGAAGTTCTATTTTTGATAAAACATAACAAATTCTAGAAATAATTTCTAGCATTGAAACTCTTTTAGCTTGTGTTATGTTTTTCCTGGCCAGGAACTTATTCATCAAGAACAAACTTAGATAGCTCAGGATCTCATCTCGGTTCACTCTAGGCAATTAATCTTATCTTGATCGAATACTCATCCCTACATTTAACTTACTAGAGCCACCACACGCCATATACCCATGTGTGATTACACAATTATATAAGTGGTAACAAACTCTAATCATTTAAATGTGGATGACCATGTCACCTCAGGTTAAAGGACTATATGCACCATTATGAACTAAACTGTGATCGTTAACTATAAGTGAATATCATTGCAATCACAAATCTAACATCACGTTCGACCCACCCATCACATGAGTATCCACATGTCTATTCTGATATCTCATATCAAGTAGCATGAGACTCACTACCTCCTACTATTAGTATCACATACTAATCAAGAAAAATAAACAAAGGTGATAGTCTAATTAATATTACTCAAATATTAATTATTCGACTATGAACTATTAATAACTCTTGATAATAAATTTATTTCATATAATGTTAAAGGGTAAATACTTAAATAAAAAAAACTCTTTATTTAAAAAAATATTATATTGCCATAGGGATAATTAACAATGTCATTATTAAATACAAGAATTGCCCTAGGGCACATCTATGCTAAGAATATATCTATTTTATTAATAAATAGGAGTTTTTATTATTATTGGCTAATTCTAATGTTATCCTTGATTAGTTAATTCTACCTAAAGTCATTAAGTATGTGACTTCATAGTAAAACTCCTAAGTGATACTTGAATTCTAATCTAAATATCCATACTCGATCATAGTTATGGGAATAATAATAAATAAAGACTAGTATGAGGTTAACTGATGATTACATTTTACTAATCATATATATGAGATATTAAGTTAAACTCATATGTACATATTTAGAGAAATGATGTACTGTATCGACCCATTATAAGAATACTATAAGAATAATTATCATAAGTAATTCTCATCATAGTAGTATTACTTGAGTCCTTTGACCTTGAATCACCATGGTTTCCTGCATGATGAGTTCTGTATTTTGACATATCCCTACATCATCTTTAACCGGATAGTAAAACAGGTTTTAATTGGATATAGAATGAGTTATATGAGGAGTGTGAGTGATTAAGATGAAATTTATTCCTTATTAATTATAAAAAGATATTCGTAGGCCCCTCGATGAGTAAGATTAAGAAAATGCATGGTCATGCTAGAATGAGTTGATAAAGAGTTATCAATGTTAAATAAAGAGTTATCAGTATCAGTCTACTTGGGATTGAGAAACAATATGATTGAACTATATAAGGATGACATAAATCATGTCTTATGTTCAATTAACATATTGCATGACAAAAGGACTATAATGGACGTTGTGGACTAGGTTATGTCAGATTATTAACCTTCACATAATTCCTTATTTTTGTGGATACTAGTAGAGGGCGTGGCTTAATTGGTGGTGATTTTATCCAACAATACCTACACGAAAAACTCGAGATAAGGTGTCACAAAAATGAACCCCTCTCTTCCTACAAATGATCTTACCATAATATCGTCTTGGTGAGTGTTTGGAATCTCTCTTAGTCAATTTACTTAAATTACATGGATTCGAGTTTAGAGTTTTCATGAATTAATTTTTATTTTTTATTGCATTTTACATCATGAAACCCAACAAATCATTCATAAATCAAGCAAAGAGAAATTTAATTTCCAACAAAACCCTTAAGTTACTTGTCCTTAAGAACCTTAATTATAAAGAATTAAAGGTTGTTTAATAAAAATTCTAAACTTAACTAAGTCAGTTTTAAATCTAAATTAAACTAGATTTGAATGTACCAAGCTTTCAATTAGTAAATTCACTAATTTCTTTTAAAAACAAAAGACAAGGAATAATCCTCACAAGAAATTAAAATCCTATTGAAAATGACTTGTTCAATTTGTGCTATAATGCTTTATGCTTTATATAGGCATGTAAACATCATAATTCTTGTTTCTTACTTATTCCTAAGGATACTTATAAAAGAAAATCCATAACTAAAGAAGATTCATTCAAAAATATGATAACTAAGCAAATTGACAATTCATGACAACTAAGAAAATATTTGACCAAGTCTTTAAACATGTGTGGCCACCATTCTCCATCACTTTCAGGGTTTTACTTTCACTAAATATTTTTGGATGATTCTTGGTATCTTATAGATTCTTTTAACATCTTCTAAAACCTTTAAAATTGCATTTTATATATTTTGAATGCAAATTGCTCCACTTGGAAAGATTGACATGAATTCTTTATTTTGAATGTTCAAATATGATAATGAGGTGCAAAAATGATGATTTTGCCCTTTTGTCAAATTTTCTCCAAATTCACTCAACTAAACTCCATTTGCATTTATGGTTCGATTCTCCATCCAAACCTTGATATTTTTCTTTTGATCAATGCATCCTTAAACTTCTTCATGCGTGTTTTAGTCATTAGACCATTATACTAAAGTGGATCATCATGTTGGTCAACATGTTTAGTTCTTGCTTGGTTCACATCAATTTCTCTGGCTCTTCCATTCTTTGATGCAAAGTTTGACGAAAGCAAATATATATATATATATATATATATGGTCTTGGTTGTTGGTATGCTACCTAATATTATTATTTTTTTTTTTTGTTAAGAGAGAGAAGAAAATGATGGAGATGAACTTTAAGAGAAGGAGAAAGGGAGCTGATGTTGTTGTTGTTCTTCATTGCATATTCAGATGTCATTTTTTTGCCCTAATTCCATATTTTTTTTAAAACAGAATCAATCAGGACTATTTTAGATAAAATAAATGTTTTGCATATGTGGCATGTAATGTGTCAATTTACACAGAAAGAAGTAGATCTCATTGATATTTACTTAGCACTCAAATCACTGAACCACTAAAAAGAAATAAAAATAATAAATTTAAATATCTAATTTTTTTTAAAAAAAATTAACAACTAAAATAGTAAAACTTGAAAATTTCATACATTGATTGTGCATAATCGACGACAAATCAATCAACGTATCCCCCAAAAATTTTAATCACCAAAGCGACACCGAGAGAAAATTTTCAGATGGGGCTACCATATCTCTAGCCAGCGAAGCCATGACGCAAGTTTGCTTGGGCTCCAAGACACTATTTATTTTTTTAACCGAGCCAGTACTTATTTTCTACTCCTGCTCACGTACGCTTGTAACCTTTTGTATCCAATAACTAATTAATGAAGAATCTAGAGCTTGTGTTCCTCCCCTGCCCAGGAGTCGGTCATTTTTCATCAATGGCAGAGGCCGCAAAGCTTCTCGTTGACCAACATGCCTGTCTTTCTATCACTATCCTTATCATGAAGAAAGCTTCCGACACTAAGATCGCCAATCGCATGGATTCTCTTGCTGCATCCGATCGTCTCCATTTCATAAGCCTCCCCGTTGAAGAGTCTGACTCGACGATCCTCACTCTTATCGAGAAATATAATCCTCATATCAAAGAAGCTGTCTCGAAGAAGCTCACTTCTCCGGACAACAAGTCATCCCTTGCTGGATTTGTTCTTGATATGTTCTGCACCCCTGTTATGGATGTGGCCAATGAATTTGGCGTTCCATCTTATATTTTCTTTACTTCAAGTGCTGCTTTTCTTGCTTGCTGGCTTCACCTTCAGCTTCTCCAGGATGAGCACGGGGTTGACCTCGCTCAATTTAAGGATTCGGACACGGAGTTAGCACTGCCGAGTTTCGCTAAGCTACTTCCAGCTAGGCTTTTGCCTACTCCGGTATTTCAGAAAGAGTGGTCGGCTTTCTTTATTGGCATCTCAAGAAGGTTGAGAGAAGCTAAGGGTATTATTGTGAATACGTTCATGGAGTTAGAATCTCATGCTCTTATCTCCTTTTCTGATGGGAAAATTAAATCTCCTCCTGTCTATCCTGTGGGACCCATACTCAATCTGAAGGGTAGCGATGAAGGAAGTTCCGATAGAAGCAAAGAAATCATGGATTGGCTTGATGATCAGCCTCCATCATCCGTAGTGTTCTTGTGCTTCGGGAGCATGGGAGGTTTCCCTGAGGATCAGACGCAAGAGATTGCACATGCACTTGAGCACAGTGGGCACAGATTCGTGTGGTCCCTCCGGCAGCCTTTGCAAGCGGGAAAGGTCACAACCCCAGATGATTATCAGAATGTGGCGAGTGTTTTACCATCTGGGTTTTTAGATCGAACAGCTGAAATTGGAAAGATCATGGGGTGGGCTCCGCAAGCGGCTATCTTGGCCCACCCAGCCACTGGAGGCTTTGTGTCGCATTGCGGCTGGAATTCTATACTGGAGAGCATATGCTGCGGTGTTCCGATTGCCACGTGGCCGATGTACGCAGAGCAACAGTTGAACGCGTTTCAGATGGTCAGAGACTTGGGATTGGCAGTGGAAATTAAGTTGGATTATAGGAAGGATTGTGAAGCAATTGTGAAAGCAGAGGATATAGAGAGAGGAATAAGGTGTGTGATGGAACATGATAGTGAAGTGAGAATGAAGGCCAAAGAAATGAGTGAAAAGAGCAGGAAAGCCCTGAAGGATGGTGGATCTTCTTTCTCTTCGTTAAACCGTTTCATTCAAGATGTGATAGACATATCGCATCAAAAAGTTGCCTTAGACCTTAGTTGATGGACTATTGTCTTTTCCTTTGTTTTTGTTTTTGTTTTTTTAATAAATAACTAAGCTTTATCATATGCTTTCATGATTGGATAAAAATAACGTGCAAAATAGAAAAAATGTACGTAAATTTTGTGTCAATTAGTAGGATACGGATATATTTATTTCAAAAATAATTTTTTAAAATAATTTTTCTATTTCAAATATATTATATTTAATAATTAAATTTATAATATGTTGATACGAAACCTCCAAGAATAAGTTTAAGAATCTCTTTATGTATTCGAACTTCCAAAAGTATTAATTTGAAAACCTTAATATTCAATTCAATAACAACCCCAAAGAATGGTTAGAAATCATATTACTTAGATAACCAAAGAATTAGAATAAAGAAATCTTGTTTCTAAATTCCAATCCTTTGAACTTGGTAAGTTGGCTACTCCATAACACATGTGAATTGTATTTTTAATAAAATTCAAAATATTTAAAATTCACAATAAATAATAATCATTGATTTTTTTAAATTTGTAAAGAGGAGAATTTTTGTCTCTTTTTCTGAACAACTGGAAGGTCAAAAGAGGAGTGGTGGATCAAATTTATGACCTTATCTTATAATGTTCTTCACTTGAGTTACTAGACTGTAAAGGGAGAACGAATTTGTGTCCTTAATCCATGCATTGCTATAGGAATCCTATTTCAAATAGATAATTAAAATTTGTCAATTTTCATGTATTTTAAATTTGTCTTAAATAGTTCCCTTTTAAAATTTTTTAATTTTACTGAATTGTGAGATTTTAGATAACAAAATTCTATTTATTTTAGATTTTTCTATTTTTATGCACGTATTTTTTTTTTATAGATTTTCTCTTAGATACGTATTTGTTTTTAGAGTTTTTTGGTTTTTGTTGTTGTAATTTTCTAACTCCTCTATTCCCTAATGAAACTACCATATTACAATATGTTTGATTGAAAAAAGAAAAAAAAATCAAACCAACATAAAACAAATCAAAACTTTTATTTAGTTCAATTTTATTAACAAATTCATTTCACATGAAAATGAATTCTATTATTTACTATGGGAGAGTCGGCGATGCCATAAAAGGGAATGGAATGAAAATTTCTTATAAGGAAATAGGAAATCGTTGTACAAACTTTCGAGAACAAATATTGGACCAATAAAAAAACAAGGGAAAAAATTAAAGTGTAAGCACATATGGCACGAAAAGCAAATCCGATTTCGCTCATACTTGATCAGAATTGTAGTTCAGATTCAAGTTAATATTCCAATTCTTCCATGTGTTCACAGTAACATCTTGTTTCATGTCCAAAATATGGAAGAAACAGATGTTTCCACGACTCCACGACTCTACCACCTAGTCCACAGGAAACATTTGCATATGCCACCATGAATCAGACCATATCAAAAACATTTAGTTGTCGATGGAGAATTCTTATTAATGAAGTGTGTTTGATGTGAATGAATATTTTTTAGAAGTCACTTTAAATAAATTTCATATTTCAATATATTGTATTTGATGTAAATTTATAATTCAATTTATTTTTTTACTTAGTAAAGAATACTCTTTCAAATATGTAATAACTTTTATTTATTTTTTTATTTTATATTACATCATTAAAAGTGTGATTATTTAAGATTTAAATTTAATTTATTCTTTTTTATTCTTTTTTTTTTACTTTCTTCAGTCCTCTCTCGTCTTTTCATTTTTTTTCTATTAAAATTATTAAAAAAAAACTATTCTATCTATTTTTCATTTTTGTTTTTACTTTTATTTGATCCTCCCTCATTTTCTTCTTGCCTTGGCCAATTGTTGATACTACTCCCTTGCCCATGTTAGGTTAAACTAGAGATGTGTCTAATTTCTCATATGTTTTTAAGTTGAATTTTAACGAATTTTGAATAAATAATTATATAAGTGGGTAGAACTATAGTTTAAATTGGATTTCTTTTGATTTAGAACTTTAATTGAGTTTTTGTTGTTTTGATTTTATTTTGATCAAATTAGGAGTTTTATTTAAATATCAATAATGTTTCCCTCTTTTGTAGAAAAGTTCCAAATTAATCAAGGAATGTTGTAACATGGCTATGACATAAAACAAGTAATAGACAAAGCCTATTTAGCTTATTTAAGTCCACTTATTTGATAGAATGGGCTTTAGGTCAAGAGATGGCCCAATGGTTATGCCCAACTCTATTAAGATATATGTTTGATTTTATATAGATATTAATTGACATGTGTAAGTCCTAGATGATGTAGAGAATTCATAAAAGTTGTAATCTCTACATCCTCCATTGTTGGACATTAGTGACTTATTAAGTTGTTAATTAATTATGATAAGTGGCATATAGGTGATGTCAGTAATCTCTACTTTAATCTTTAGCCAAGTATATTTAAAAGAAAAAAGTATATATTAATTTGTGGTAGATGAGAATAAAAAGTGTAGAGGCATAATAAATAAAGTAGATATACAAAAACTAAGAGAGCTCTTGCAATGATGATCTAATGCAAGTTACTAAGGGTAATTGAGAGAGGATATGTGCTTCCATTTAATTAAGGTAAGAAGGAGATTTGGTAAAGCTTGGTGTTTCAAGCTAGAGGTCTCACACTTGGGAGACTTAAAGTTAATTCAAGAGTTGAATCAAAGGAGGTTAAACCATTTTAGTAGAATATTTGTGGCCTTCTTCAAACATAGGAGATTGTGAGTTCTCTTGAAACATATAATTTCTAGGTTATTGATTACTTGCATTTGTGTTTCCTAGTATGCTAGCTATGTGTTAATTGCAAATTGGATCCTAGGGATTGGAATTCTTGATAGATCAAGGGTTATGATAAGCAAATGTTTGAAATTTTCCCTACGTAGCATTTGATGTCTAAGTAGTATAATTGATTCCTAACATAATGTTGTTTAAGTGTTATTATAAGCATAGGTACAATATTAATCTCAATGAAAGCCAAGTCATAATTTAGCTCAGTAGAGGGCTGCAACTGAAGCAAGGCTACCATCATGATAAAAAGTTTATAATTCAACTCAGTAAAGGGTTGCGACTGAAACAAAGCTACCATAGTGATAGAAAGCCAAGTCATAATTTAGCTCAGTAGAGGGCTACAATTGAAGCCTTCATTCCATACTAACATCAAGCTTCATAAAAATCTAACAGAAATATTTTTGAAATTATTAAAGAAAAGAGATGTTGGAGATATAATCACTAGCTCCAATAACCATATCTTTTAAGCTTAATCTATATATATACGGTCTAGAGTTGTGATAACATATAACACACATTACATTACTCTTTGATTATTAAAAACTCTTTAAGCCTTCATTAAGCTTTATTTTTTTTCTTTGTATCGATATTCTTTGTATTGATTAAATCTTGTGAGAGTTGGTTGTGTGATAGACATAGGACTTAATCTTCATCTATTTCTTAGGATAGATTAAAAGGGAAGTGAGGCATATTTTTAAAGGAATTGGTTTAAGTTTTAGCAATTAAAGCGCTTGGAAATTGGTTAAAGAATTAACACCCTATAGATCACGACTATTAATTCTTAATGTTAGCAAGGAGGTATTATCCTAAGTAAGGGTGTGGGACCCACAAATATGGATCCCACATATGGAATTAACCAAGGCTAATCCTTAGTATTGCCATGGTTTGAATCTAAAACCTTAAGATCCCAGGGCCTCACTCTAGACCATCTGGTCTAGGTATCATTGGGATATTATCAAAATATCCTTTACTTTTAAAGGTAATGTATTTATATGAGTATTCTTTGTACCTTAAAAATATATTGGATCTTCCATTTTCCACATACCACTGTACTTAATACAAGTGCGCTAAAAATCTTTTTCCATAGTTTAAACTTTAATTGTTCATATTTTCACATGGGATCGGAATACATGTCACAACCTGTAACATGAAAAGTGTATCGCGAGTCTGCTAAATGACAAAAAAAATTAAAATGCCTTTTTTTGCCTCAAAATACATGGGACTATCAACTAGGGGTTATTTACACTTATAGTCTCTAACTTATTACCCATTTCCCACTATCGTCCCAAAGAATTAATTGGACATACAAAAATCTCTGACTTTTAATTTTAGTAATAGTAAACTCTTATTCGTCAATTTCTGAAGAAATTACCACTGAAATGTTAATATGGATAAATAAGGGAATAATGATGTGAAAAAATTATTTTTAATAATGAACTAGAGGCCATTCCATGTGGAGTTTTTTCATTTATATGGAAATACTAACATGGGCAAATAAGGGAATGATGGTGTTGATTTCATCAGAAATTGACAAATGAAGGATCACCATTGTTAAAATTAAAAGTCAAAAATTTGTGTGTCCAATTGATTTTTGGGATGACAGTAAGAAAAAGATAATAAATTAGAGGTTGTGGATGTAAATAACACTTCACCAAGAGAGGTGATGTAGCGGAAGGGTGGAATAGTAACAATTGACAATTGTTGAATTACGCACGACTATCAATTATCAATTTTCTATGGTTAAACTAAACTATAGGCATCAAAATTTTCATAAAAATTTTAAAAATCATAAAAGAATTCAATTATCATTAAAAGCTCCGTCCAATAATAAAACAAAGGGTTTAAATAGTAAACCCTAAAACAAACCTAAACGAAATAGGAAAATCAAACTATAAAAAAGCAAAAACACAAAATTGTTTGTTTGAGAACCTAAACAAATGAATTTGCCTGAAAGTGACGGACTTCACAAGAAAAAATTTATGACTTTGAATCGTTAGCCCATTTCCAAATAAAATAAACTTTTGAATTACCCAAATCTGATACTTAAAACTTGCAAAAAATTATGAAAATGCCACTACTATAAATTGTCAAAATTTTCCATAAATTAAAGGATTTGCTAGGCATTTGAGAAAATTGACCCCATGATATATAGTAAGTACCCCTTCTTAATGTTATTGCAGTAACTTATATTGAGATTTGGAACCAAAGTATATCGGTCACCACACTCAATTAATGACAAATCAATCAATTTATCCATAAAATTTTTTATCACCAAAGCAACAGCAAGAAGAAAGTTTTTAGATGCGGTTGCCATATCTCTATCCAGCGAAGCCATGACGTATTTTTTTGCTTGAGCTCCAAGGCCACTAATTATTTATTTTAGAAGAGCCACTGCTTAATTTTGACTCTTCCTGTTCACATACGTTAGTAACCTTTTGTATCCAATAACTAATTAATGAAGAATCCAGAGCTTGTGTTCATGCCCTCCCTAGGGGTCGATCATCTTTTATCAATGGCAGAGGCCGCAAAGCTTCTCCTTGATCGAGATGCCTATCTTTCTATTGCTATCGTTATCGTGAAGAGAGCTTCTGACACTAAGATCGCTAATTGCATTGATTCTCTTGCTGTATCTGATCATCTCCATTTCATTAGCCTCCCCGTTGAAGAGTCTGACTCGACGATCCTCACTCTTATTGAGAAATATAATCCTTATATCAAAGAAGCTGTCTCGAAGAAGCTCACTTCTTCGGACAACAAGTCATCCCTTGCTGGATTTGTTCTTAATATGTTCTACACCCCTGTTATGGATGTGGCCAATGAATTTGGCATTCCATCTTATATTTTCTTTACTTCAAGTGCTGCTTTTCTTACTTGCTGGCTTCACCTTCAGCTTCTCCATGATGAGCATGGCGTGGACCTCACTCAATTCACTTCAACGCATTTCAGATGGTCAGAGAGTTGGGATTGGCTGTGGAAATTACATTGGATTATAGGAAGGATGGTGAAGCAATTGTGAAAGCGGAGGATATAAAGAGAGGAATAAGGTGTGTGATGGAACATGACAATGAAGTGAGAATGAAGATCAAAGAAATGAGTGAAAAGAGCAGGAAAGCCCTAATAGATGGTGGATCTTCTTTCTCTTCGTTAAACTGTTTCATTCAAGATGTGATGGATAGGATCGCATGAAACGAGTTGCCTTAGGACTTAGTTGATGGACTATTGTCATTTTTTTAAAATAAATAATTAAGCTTTATCATATGCTTTCATGATTGGATAAAAATAACGTCCAAACCAATATTATTAATGTAAAATAGAAAAATGTAATGTCAATTTTATGTCAATTATTAGGATACGGATATATTTATTTCAAATATAATTTTATAAATTTTTTTACTCTTTTAAATATATTATATTGAATAATTAAATCTATAATATGTGAATTATATTTTTAATAAAATTCAAAATATTTAAAAATTCATAATAAATAATAATCATTGATTTTTTAAAATTTACAAAGAGGAGAATTTTTGTCTTTTTTTAACAACTGGAATGTCAAAGGAGAAGTAGAGAATTGAACCTATGATCTTACCTTATAATGTCTATCACTTGAGTTACTAAACTCTAAAGGGAGGACAAATTTTTGTCCTTATTCCATGCATTGCTACAGGTATCCCATTTCAAATAGATAATTAAATTTTTTCAATTTTCATATATTTTAAATTCGTCTTAAATAGTTCCCTTTTTAAATTTTTTTAATTATACTGTATTATGAGATTTTAGATTAAAAATTCTATGTATTTTAGATTTTTCTAGTTTTATGCACACACACACACACACACACACACACACACACACACACACACACACACATATATATATATATATATATTAGATTTTTATTGATTTTGTCTTTGGTACGTATTTGTTTTTAGAGTTTTTTGGTTTTTGTTGTTGTAATGTTTCTAACTCCTCTATTCCCTAATGAAAATTGCCACATTATAGTATGTTTGATTGAAAAAAGAAAAAAAAATCAAACCAACACAAAATAAATCAAGACTTTTATTTATTTCAATTTTATTAACAAATTCATTTCATTGAAAATGAATTCTATTGCTTAGTAAGGGAGAGTCAGCGATGCCATAAAAGGGAATGGAACGGAAACTTCTTATAGGGAAATAGTAAATTATTGTTACATGAACATTTAAGAATAGATATTGGACTGGGAAAAAAACAAGGTAAAAAAGTAAAGTCTAAGCACATGTGGCTTGAAAAGGAAATCCAATTTCTCTTTTACTTGATCTGAATCGTAGTTCATATTCAAGTTAATATTCCAATTCCTCCATGTTTCCATAATAACATCTTGTTTCATGTCCAAAATATGGAAGAAACATATGTTTCCACATCTCCACCACCTAGTCCACAGGAAACGTTTGCATATGCCACCATGAATCAAACTAAATCAAAACATTCAGCTATCGACGAAGAATTCTTATTAATGAAGTGTGTTTGATTTGAATGAATATTTTTTAGAAGTCATTTTAAATAAATTTTATATTTCAATATATTGTATTTGGTGTAAATTTATAATTCAATTTATTTTTTTACTTAGTCAAAAATACTCTTTCAAATATATTATAACTTTTATTTATTTTTTCAATTTTATATTACATCATTAAAAGTGTGATTATTTAAGACTTAAATTTAATTTATTCTATTATATTTCATTTTTTTTACTTTCTTCAATCCTCTCTTGACTTTACAATTTTTTCTATTAAAATTATTAAAAAATCTATTTTATCTATCTTTCATTTTTGTTTTTACTTTTATTCGATCCTCTCTCCTTTTTTTTTCTGCCTTGGCCAATTGCTAATACTACTTCCTTGCCTAAATTTTAAGTTGAACTAGTGATGTGTGTAATTTCTCATATGTTTTTAAGTTAAATTTTAATGAATTTTAAATAAATAATTATATAATTGGGTAGAACTTATGTTTAAATTGGATTTCTTTTGATTTAGAACTTTAATTGAGTTTTTGTTGTTCTGATTTAGCTTTGATCAAATTAGGAGTTTTTATTTAAATATTAATAAAAATTTCCCTTTTTTATAGAAAAGTTCCATATTAATCAAGGAATGTTGTAACATGGCCTTGACATGGGCATGCTTGTGCCTATGCCATGCATTAAAAGAAGATTCAAGAAGCATGGCTTTAGACACAAACATGTTGTAAGCCATGTCAACCATTGGATTGTAAGGAATTTAAGACAAAACAATCAAACACATTTATGTTATAGACTATGCCCTCTTCTGTGCGAATTGAAGAATCTACAAAGGGCCAACATAGCTTTAGCACGGGCACACGTGAAGTCGTGTTAGCTACTAATGGGAATTATAAACTTCAGCACTGCACGAACATGTTTAAAGCCATGCCATAAAGTAAAGGACGTGACATGGTCGTGTCTAGGCCTTGTCGAGCAAGAGAAAACTTCATTTTTAGTAGAAGCCTTAGAATTCAAGCGCAAGTAGGATTCCAATGAACTTTTCATATAAAGAGGGATTCAAGGGTGCTATTAAGGGGCATTCAGAGACACTTTTTTAAGACATAAACAAGTAATAAGGAAGGATTGAAGAAGGATTATGAAAGATTCAAGATATTCAACCATTAATTAATTATTTTTCATATTTAATTATCTCTATTATATTTGTGTCTATTGCCACAACCATGTGTGGCAAAACTCTCCTTAGGGTTTGGATATATGTAGTTAGTCTACTACTTGTTTGGATCTTTGTTTCCATTCAATGAATTAATTTTCAATCAATTTTTAAGTTGCTTTTAATTGTTCTTATGTTTGATTTTAGGCCTGATTAAATACATGTTTTTAGGTAAATTAGAGATAATGAAAGTTTTATGATTTATCAGGTCATATACTTATGAAACTTAGGACCTTAATCATGAAAGTAGGCGAATCCTTTGGCGAATAATAAATTGCTAAAAAAACTTAATGAGCCTTAGTTAATTGCCATGACAATTGACATGACCATGAAAATATATTGTAATTAACTTTGGTATTCTTGAATGATCTCAAAAGAGACTTTATGTGATTTATCCTTGATTGTGTTAATGGATTGAATTGTCAAAAGATCTTATTATTCAAGTAGTAGCTAGTGAAGTAAATCCAAACTCTAGTTTTTAATTATTGAATTTTAAAAGAAATATTTTAGATTTATTTTTTTTTTCTAATTTTGCTAGTTGATTTATTATGTCATTTCAATTATTTTACTTTGTTAGCTTGTGGAAATACAATTAAGGTTGGTACTTGGCATCAATCTCCTCATGGGAATGATACTCATACTTGAATCTTTACTACTTGTCACAAACCATGCACTTGCAGAATTTGACTAACAACTAGCACATTTTAAAAAGGATACTACTAATCAATTACTGTCATTTTTCATAAATTATTATCATCATTAGACTTGTGAATAATACCAAAATTACCTAAAAGTGAAATTCATTGCAAACTTGGACTTAGTTGTAAAATTTAAAAATTCTTTAGAGACAATTACAATTTACATGTTAATACTATTTTATTATTGGATATAAAAATGACATATTTATTGCTTTTTTAGTATTATTTTAATTTATATATTCTAATTTTATTTTTTATTAACTTTACAATTTTTTTCATGGGGAACAATCAAGAATTATTCAAAATTAAAGATTGTTTGTGGAACAATTTATATAACATTTAATATTAATTATAATCTTATTATATTGATAAAAGTAAGAATTTATATAATTTGTGATAGATTTACGATAGAAACTCTATCACTAAATTAGTCCATCACTATTATAATAAAGAACTATTTGTCACTAACTTGTCATTAATTTTGTAATGGATTGAACAATCCATCACTTATCCGTCGCTAAAATTAATGGCAAATTAAAACATTTGTCACTATAATTAGTGGCGATCAAAATATTGATGACAAAATATCTGCTACTAATTTATCACTAATATGTTTATTAACAATTATTAATAGATTTTTCCATCACTAAACAATGAATTTCTATAGTGAATGATCCTCAATGAAAGTACCTTCAGTCATATAGTGAGAGTATGAATACTACTTTAAATACATTTTAGTGCTAAAGGTTCTCTTCATACATAATTTCTCTAGCTCAAACCATAATGAAGCAATAGTCTTCTTTTTCAAAACATCTTTGTGTTGACTTTCTTCCATCATCCAGTATGAGGGCATGTGATTAATCCCTAAAATAGCATTAACCAAATTTATCTATATGAGGAGAACATGCATTTTAACTTGCCATAGCAAAAATCTCATGCTATAATCTAAGAGAGGAATATTGTACTTCATTAAAGCCATCATTCAAAAATAAAAAATACCAAGATCAAAAGAATTTAAAAAAAGCTTAACTTTGATATTAGTTATTTATGAAAACATGTGGCAAAGCAAATATAAAATTGAATAATGAAAAGTAAAGAGTAAAAATAATACATATTTTACATGAAAAATCCCAATGTGGAGAAAAACCATAGGTAAATGAGGAGAGAATTTGCTATTATTGAAAAGAGTGTACAAGAGTATTAGGACGACTACTGAATGTAACTTTAACACACTATAATTTGGTACAATTATATATATAACCAAAAGTGAAGAAAAAATAGCCCAACTACAAAACACATTTATTAAGCATTACATAGTCGTATTTCAACCCATGTGCTAGTCTGCATATAGAACATGATTATGTGGTCATCCCATGTTCTCTCTAGATTGAAACCTACAATTAGCATGAAAGAGTATCAAGGTGAACACAGTTGGAGACACAAGCGTATCTTGGATCGTGTTTATCATTAGACAAATCTTCACCAGATTGGTTAAACTCCTATATGGCCATATAAGGTTGGACATGGTCATGTTGCCTTTCAAACTAAATTTTCATTAATAGTAAAGTTCCATACCATTGGTTGTCTAATCTTTCTTGTTGGCTAATTATTGTTTTGACAATAAGTACTATTTTTGAGATGATGAAATTTTGTTTCTTTTAGTTTTTGGCTTCTAACTACTTTTATATATATAAAAAAAAATGACATGTTGGTCTAAAAACTTCAAACCTTTATCACTATAAGAAAAAGTCTATTTTGTAACAGATATTTGTAATAAATTATTTCTGTTACTAAATTGTAATGGATTTATAACAGATTTGTAATGAAATAATAAATTAGTAATAAAATTTTTGCAACAGTAGAAGATTCGTTACAAAATAAAAATTGTAACGGATTTGTAATCATATTTGTAATGGATCTTTAGTAACAAAAAATTTTCGTTACGAAATTTGATATAAAAAAGGCGCTAATTTGGCGCCAAATATTTGTAACAAATTTGTAACGAATATACACTGTTAAAAATTTGTAACAGATTTCTAATCCGTTACAAAATATGTTAGGCTTTAAAAAAAATATTTGGCCTTGCAAATTTGTAACGGATTAGACATCAATTACAAGTTTGTAACGAATTGTTAATCCGTTACAAAATATTTTAGGCTTTTAAAAAAATATTTGGCTTTTAATAGAGTTTTATTTTTTTTTTCAATTTAAAAAGCACTAACATTTTTTAATTAAAAATTTATTTTATTTTATTTTATTTATCATTTTCACTTTTATTTTATGATGTTTTTAAAAGAGTTTTTATAAAATTTATTTTTCCTTCAATTTAAAAATAATAAAAATGATATTTTTTTACAATATATTAAAATCAAATTAACAAATTTATCATTAATTTTATATTTTATATATACTCAAATTTAAATTTTTAATTAATTAATTAGAGACATTTTATTCAAATATGTCTCTAATATTTGACCTTCAAAATTTGTAACGAAATGTAATCCGTTACAAACTAATGCTAGGCTCTTAAAAAAAATTGGCCTTGCGAATTTGTAATGGATTGTACATCCGTTACAAAATATATTAGACTTTAAAAAAAATTTTTGGCCTTGCAAATTTGTAATGAATCAGACATCCGTTACAAAATATGTTAGACTTTTAAAAAAATATTTGGCTTTTAATAGACTTTTATTTTATTTTTTTTCAATTTAAAAAGCTCTAAAATTTTTGAATTACAAATTTATTTTATTTATCAATTTCACCTTTATTTTATGATATTTTTAAAATTATTTCTATAAATTTTAATTTTTCTTTAATTTAAAAATAATAAAAATGATAATTTTTACAATTTATTAAAATCAACTTAACAAATTTATCATTAATTTTATATTTTAAATATATTCAAATTTAAAATTTTAATTAATTAATTAGTGACATTATATTCAAATATGTCTATAATATTTGGCCTTTCAAATTTATAACGGATTGTAATCCGTTACAAAATAATGTTAGGCGTTAAAAAAAATTTGACCTTGCAAATTTGGAACGGAAATTTGTAACGGTTCTGTTACAAACAATCCGTTACAAAATATGTTAAGCTTTCAAAAAAAATTGACCTTGTAAATTTGTAACGGATCATATTAGACATCCGTTACAAATTTGTAAGGGATTAAACATCCGTTACAAATTTGTAATGGATTGCTAATCCGTTACAAAATATGTTAGGCTTTTAAAAAAATCATTTAACTTTTAATAGACTTTTTTTTTTCAATTTAAAAAGCTCTGACATTTTTTAATTAAAAATTTATTTTATTTTATTTATCATTTTCATATGATATTTTCAAAATTGTTTCTATAAAATTTATTTTTTCTTTAATATAAAAATAACAAAAATGATATTTTTTACAATATATTAAAATCAGCTTAACAAATTTATCATTAATTTTATATTTTAAATATATTCAAATTTAAAATTTTAATTACTTAATTAGAGATATTTTATTCAACTATGTCTATAATGTTTGGCCTTTCAAATTTGTAATGGGCCGTAATCCATTACAAAATAATGCTAAGCTTTAAAAAAAAATTGGACTTGCAAATTTGTAACGGATTGCTAATCCATTACAAAATATGTTAAATTTTTTTTAAAAAAATAAAATTTGGCCTTGCAAAATTGTAACAGATTAGACATCTGTTTTAAATTTGTAACGAATTGCTAATCTGTTACAAAATATCTTAGGCTTTTAAAAAAAATATTTGGCTTTTAATAGACTTTTATTTTTATTTTTTTCAATTTAAAAAGCTCTAACATTTTTTAATTAAAAGTTTATGTTAATTTATTTATCATTTTCACTTTTATTTTATGATATTTTTAAAATTGGTTCTATAAAATTTATTTTTTCTTCAATTTAAAAATAATAAAAATGATCAAGAAAGTAAGTTACAAATAATCATTTTCCCTTCTCAGCATTTTTTTTTATTCCCTTCCTTCGGTTCCCCTAATTTGCTCCCATCATCTCCACAATAATCAAGAAAGTAAGTTCAACAATTCTCCTCTCTTTTAGATCTCACAACAATCTCCAGTCTTTGATTCTTCTTCACCACTCACCGCAATATTACTCGATCACAACAATCCTGTTAAGGTCTGTCTCTTTTTTCTTCTGTCACTCTTTTTATATTTTTCATTTCTTTGCATTAGTTGTACAATATATTTCATTCATTATGCATTGCATTTACATACTATATATTGATTTAACGTATGTATAAGTTATATATATTAATATATATAGATATAGTTATAGAGGAAAGGACTCACTTGAAACAATTGAAAACTTGAGGATCTCATTAAGGATTAAAATGAGTATTTTACATTTTATTTAAGTAATATTGTTGGATATCCATCGGGAGCAGCCATAGAATAAAAAAATCAAAGAAAGAAAGAAAGAAGGGGAAAAAAAAAGAAAAGAGAGAATAAAAGGGCTGATTCAATTATTGGTGTATAAGTTGATTTTTTAAGTGAAATTTGAAGATCCAAGACTCCTTTAAGGCCGTAATTTCATTCCTAAAGTCTTTATTGATTGATTTTTAAGTAATTTTAAGTGTTTTAATTGATTTAAGTTAGGGTTTACATGTTGGAGTTCTCGGGTCTGAATTTCCTGGTTTTTTAGTCTTATTGTTTTGATCATATCTTGAGCAATAGAGCTCAAAATTGAGTGATATTTAATGATATGAAAATTTTAAAGAATTATCTAAAATTTGTTCTCATTTAGCTTGATCTGATTCAGTATCTATGATAGTGAAATTAGAGGAAACATTTTATTGCTCAGTCTCTTATGTAAATTAAGCTAGTTGTGTTCAAAGGCTTATATCTCGCTCTACAGTTGTCCAATTGGTATAAAATTATTATGTCATATTCTAGACATATATATCTATGATTTATTAAAATTTTAGGTCAAAATTCCTTTTCTATAAGTCCCAATAATTTTTCAAAGTCAGCTTTGAAAGCAGTGATTTTGATTATATGGACCAGGTTTAAAGAGTTCATAAGTTAAAACTAGTCTAGATACTTTTTTTATATTTTGAGATAAAAAAATCCAAATTGAGTTTATTTTAATTCTAAGGAAACTTAAAATAATTCTTTAGAACTTTTTAGTTTTGATCCATAGCTAATTATGACTGAATAGTGATCTAACAGACCTGTACTCAATCTATTTGAGCAATTGAGCTACTTGCAATATGACCTTTATAATTATATTTGTGGTTATTGGATAGAAGTGAAATTTTTATTGAAGGTACTAGACACAAATACCTAAGTCTAGTTAAAATTTGAGGTTAAAATTTCTTTTCTACTGGTCAAAATGAATTTTCTAATTTAGACTTGATAAACCAAAAGAGGACGTTATTGATATTGATGCAGTAGATGGCAATAATGATTTGGCTGGTGTATAATAGGTTAAGGACATCTACAAGTTTTATAAGCTAGTTGAGGTATAATAATTAAGTTCATTTTCCTCAATTTCTTTACTATGTCATATGCACCTTGCATGTTGTTTGGTAGTGGAAAACAATTGAGCACATCTTTGCATTTTTCAAAGGAATTCACTGCATAATTATTCTTTATTTTCTTTTAATTGCATAGGAATTCACTGTATAAAAGAAAAAATGTCAGTTCATGGTGGGTTCAAAAGTAAGGTTCTTTACTTTGGAACAAAAAAAAAAGAAGCCTACGCTATATACAAATCAGAATGATTATTTTTCAAATCTATAGAGTATATTATAGCCTCTATCTTCTACAACATATCTCTAAAGTCAGCAACATATGTAATATCCCATGTTTTTTTTAATATTTTAATACTGCATCGAGATATGCAGTGTTAATAATTTTCGTATATAATGTTAATATTTTATGAGTTTGTTATTTAATTAAAGCTAATTTTAATTTTTTATATTATTTTAAGTACTTTACGTAAAAAATTTCCCGGGACTTACATTTTCGGGAAAATCAACACGTAAATTATTTATTATTAATTATTTTAAACAATTTTACGCATTTTCATGAGCTTATATATATTTTTTCAAAGTACTAAATAAAGTATATATGTGCATTTATTTATTTAACTAGGGTTTAATTAATTACCCTAATATTTTTATTATTTATTAATTATTAATTAGTTTTAATATTATTTAATTATTTAATTATTTTTTTTAGTGTATAAATTATTAAAATATTAAATTATATGTGTGTGGTGTATATTTAATGTGTGTGATTTTATATTATTTTAATATGTAGTGTAAATGTATATATATATGCATATATATTTAATATTAAACAAAAAAAAATAAAGTTTGAGTTATTTACGGTTGTGCCATCGTCTACTCCTCCTTCTTCCCTGATCGATTTCAGCCCTCACCACTGCCTGTCATCTCATTTTCTCACCGTCGGTGTGCCTCCCGGCATGCCACCTCCTTCCTCCAGCTGTTCCGCTGCCAGCAGAGCCCATTTCCAGCGTCGGGAAGCTCGTTTTGGCCGGAGAAGCCGAAACTCTTCTCACCATCGTTCACAGCGTTTTCGATCACCGTTTTTGACACCACTGGTATGTTTCTTCTCCTTGAGCTCTGATGAGTGTGTTTCCAAGCTTTATTTCACTTAAAATGGTCTAAATTTGCTTAGGTTTCGATTTTTGCAATTCGGCCATTTTAGGGTTCTTGATTTTTTTGAACTTTAAATTGATTGATTCATGAAAAATTACTTCACAAATGTTGTTCCCCTTAGCTTAATCTACATGTGTGAATTTTTTTAGAATTTTTTGAAATTATTTTGATTTTTTGGTATTTTTGAATATTTTATTATTATTTTCTAATTTTCGAAAATTAATTATTTAAATTATGAAATTGTGTTTTATGATAAATTTAGGTGTTTAAATGAATTATAGAAATTTATTTGGAATTTTTTGAATTTCTATGTATTTATTTTGAATCTATTTAGTTTATGTAATTTTGAGAAAATAGGGTTAATTATGTTTTTAATTGGAATTAATTAGTTAATTGAGTTTATTTATTGATATTATTGAAATATATGTTGAGAAAATTAATTTTTGTGCAATTATATTATTTTTGGTGAATTTTTGGATTAATTTTGGTATATTTATATATATAGGGGTATTTTGGTAATTTTACCCTAAATTGGCTAAAAATGTAATTAAATTGGTTTTAATAGTTATTTAGGGTATAAAAATGATTTCTACAAATTATTTAGTATTTTTAACTAATTAAAACTATTTTTCGTAAACTATTTTCAATTATATATATAATATACTGTTTTTCTAATAAAATGAGTTTTATCGGTTTTTTTTATTGTGTTTTAGGGTTAATTAAGTAATTTCTACTTATAAAATGTATTTTATGTTATAAGGGTATTTTCGGTCTTTCTATATTATTCTATGAATTGTGGACCCTCGTCGGTGAACTGTAGTTTGGAGTCCGACCGAGGGATTTTGGTTGTGTTTTGTGTCTATTTTCAAAGTGTGTTTCTTTGCAGGGCTAGCTCTACTCTTTGAGTAGAGAGATGTCCATTTTATAAGGCAGGTTCTGCCAAATTTTTGGTAGAATTCTCGTAAAACGTAATGTCCGGTCGAACCCTAATTCTGATTTTCAATTCTGTGTCTAATATTCTAGATTGAGTTTCTAGAATTTTTGTTAGGTTTATTCTGTTTTTCTATTATCATTTGTTTGTTTAGTTGCACTAAGACAGAGGCCTAGTGGACCAGGCCCGTCGGACCCATCTCGAGGAACGCACTAAGTGTGAGTTACTATTTTATATATATATGCTTAAGGTGCATGATTTAGAAATGTATGTTTTATTTTGACTAAAAATGCATAATGGTATTAATTAGTATTTAAGTTTATTTTTAGTTTATATTCAGTATATTTTGGTATATTTTCAAATTATATGCATGTTTTATTAATAAATTATTCTTAAAATGTTTTTATGTATATCCTTGGTATATTCTTAGTTTATTTTGTAATTATATTGAATTTATTTGACGTATATATGCTCGAAATATACCTGGTTTATTTTTGGTATATTTCTAGTATATATATGGTTTATGTTGCAATTTTATTCAATTCATGCATCATTTACTTTTATGAATGTATGCTTTATATTTTTACGAAGGATATCAATAGAACGTGCTACCTAGTGGGCAGCACTAGGACCGAGTACGTACTGGTACACTGATAGCATTTAGGCTATAATACTAACCTAATTGTGGATGTTGATTATATTGATTCGATTTGGTATCTGATGTGAGATATGATTTGGGAGTGTGATTGCTGGAGCTCGATTGACTAAGTGTCTTGGGGCCAATCACACTGACAGTCAGACTGCTGTAGCTCAGTTGACTTAGTATCTCGAGGCCAGTCTACTGTCTAAATGGAATAAGTGAATATATTTGGAATAAGTGAGCCTGTATGGCTAGAGAGTTTTCTAACACTATTTTGAGGTTGCGATATTCTAGAGTTCTATTTGATCCTTCATAAATAGTGATTTTCAATAAAATATATAAAATGATTTTATTGCATCTGTGTGTATTTGCTTGTATATATACATATTAGATATATACTGTTGACTGTATTCATTGCCATTTAGTATGCATGTATATATATTATAGTAATTCATTCAGTGAGGTCTGACTCCCCTCCGTTGACTATTTTTAAGGATAATCATCGTTTTCAGACCTCAGTAGTAGGCCTGTACGCCAGATTTCTTCTGCCCCGGCTTCTTTATGTAAACTACTCACTTGATTTTTATTTTATGATCTAGACATTGCAGTAGTTATGGTCAATTGTGAGATTGTTGTATTGTATTTATATGAGATATGTACTTTAAATATTTGAACTGAAACTTGTATTAAAGGATTTATTTATATATGAGATGAGGATTATTATTTTGACATTTATGATTTTATTCCGCTGCATAATATTTTACTTAGTTATGTTATTATTATTATTGCATGTTTTATTTTATTTTTAGGCTTGCTACGGGTTCCAGATTCGAAAGAATTCCCGTTCCCTAGTGCCGGTCATGGCCCCTGTTTTGGGTCGTGACAACATATCTCTGCAATGTATCTCTAAAACCTACAACATATCCCTAAAGTCAGCCAGCCTGTAACCAACGTAGCTTCTTTATCTCATTCAGTAGCTGCCTCCCACTCCTCCCACCCCTACTTCATCCTCTGCCATGTGATGGGTTATCATTTAAAGGCTCCTTAAAAGAAAAAGAAAAAGAAAAAGAAAAAGAAAATTTTCAAGCTCATTTACAACCAACAATTAATGCGAAACAAAGGGGAGGATGGAGGAGAATACATATGTGAAGTCTAGGTTCAAAAGGGTTTGTGTCTTTTGTAGTAGTATCACTGGCAAGAAAGATTATTATAGAGATGCTGCTTTTGATCTTGGCCAAGAACTGGTATGGTTCTTTCAAGTCTCTCTCTCTCTCTCTCTCTGTGTTTTTTTTCTTTGATACCTTTCTGGTTTAGAAGCTCAAAGAAGCTCAAAATCATATATTTTCTTTGGTACATGTTAAGATTTCAAGGAGATTAAATCTAGTTTATGGAGGAGGAAGCGTTGGGTTGATAGGCTTAGTATCTCAAGAAGTTCATCATGGTGGAGGACATGTAATAGGGTACGTATGCATATATGTACGGTATATATATATATATATGCATGTCTACTCATCAAGACTAATTCATTAATTATTGATTATATTTCTTCTCTATTTTTTTTTAAAATCATCTTGAAAACTCTGATGAATAAAGAGGTAATTAAATTACACATAATTTTGTATTTTTGAAGTGGGTAGGTACTGGATTAATTAGTTTTCTTGAGCTATTGCTATATCATCTCATATAGCTGAAGTATATATGAATAATATTATTCTAAAAATGATAGTATTTTGTTGATGGCATTGCTTTCTTTTTTTACAAGTTAAACATAGATGTGTACTTAACTATAATTATTTTGCTTGCTTTTATTAAGCAGATAACTGGAGAAACAATTGGGGAGGTCAGGCCAGTAGTCAACATGCACCAAAGGAAAGTTGAGATGGCTCACCATTCTGACTGTTTTGTTACCTTGCCAGGTCTTTCTCTCACTCTCCCTTTCTTTTCTATAATATTAATATTAATAATAACAATGTAATATAGTTTTTATTATCTGATAGTGATCATGTTTGCACATGTATAAATAATCATAGGTGGATATGGAACAATGGAGGAGCTATTGGAAGTCATTACATGGGCCCAACTAGGCATCCACGATAAGCTTGTAAATCAACTTTCATGTCCTTAATAAGATTGGATTGGATTTAAATTTTATGAAAGCTAGTTTTATTCAATGTTTCATAGCAATTAATAATAAATTGTCAACTCTTGAATCTGTTCATAATTATAATTAATAATTTTAATAGGTAGGCTTGCTTAATGTGGATGGCTACTACAATCTTATGCTTACTTTCATCGACAAGGTTGTGGATGATGAATTCATCATGCATTCTCAACGTAGCATTATTATTTCTACTCTAAATGCCAAAGAGCTCATTCAGAAACTTGAGGTGGGTTATCAATATTTTCCTCTATAAGCACATTAATTCTTTATTTTATCCTTTTTTCCTCTGCTTCTTCTATTTATTGTTATTATATATTTTTTGAAACAAAAAAATCTTATTAAGAATATGTGCCCATGCATGATGGTGTTGTTGCAAAGGTTAAGTGGGAGGTTGAGCAAGTGGATGTGAGTATTGCTACAACTTATAATATTTCATGTGACTATAAGAAATTATAAACTAAAAAAATCTTTTGAATTTCAACTTTTGAAATCTTTGAATATCCTTTGGATCAGAGCAGTGGAGATGTAGCAGATGATTTGACAAGCCAATGAAGGGAAGGAAAATCAATTGGATAAAGGTTGGAATTTTGAAATTAGATAGGGTTTTGACTGTGAGCCCATACTACCTACAGGAACTTTGTAATCTGTTTATTTTTTATATCACTAAAATACTATTGTATGACAATTATATTTTTATATTTTAATATTATGTGATTTTTCTATTTGTTCAAATAATAATAATAATAATAATAATAATAATTTTTATATATGTTTTTGTAATGAATTTTTTATAATTTTGTAACAAATATTATGTTACAACTCTTTTGAAGGTAGTAACAAATTAAAAATCTATTACAAATTTGCAACGGATTTGTCACGACTCTTAAGTTACAAATTTTTAACGGTTATAATCTGTTGCAAATTATAACAAATTTATAGCAAAAAATTTGTTACAAATTTGTAACAAATGTGTAACAAATTCAATCTGTCAAAAATTTATAACGGAAAATTATATTACTAATTTTGCAATAGATGTTATCTGTTACAAATCCGTTATAAATTTGTTACTGACTTCTCCACTTAGCTACTAAGCAATTTGTAACAGATTATAATTTTGTTATAAATTAGTAATAGAATATCTGTTATAAAGTGGTTACAAAATTTGTAACGGAATTTTTATTTCTGTTACAAAAAATTTGTAACCATCAAATTTTTAACAAAATATTTCCATTACAAATCCATTACAAATGCTCATTTTTAATAGACTTGTAACAGATTTTGCCGTTATAAAACATTTTTTTTTTGTAGTGTATGACTTTATGGAATTTTAGCCCACTTTTAAAATCATGGCATATATGTACTAATTTGCTAAATTAGGAGCAATTTTAGCCCAAAATTGGATTTAGTCAAAATTAAGACTAAAAACTATGACGTGACATCTAACTCAACATGAGTACAATAGGACTTATTGCCATATGTGATGTTTGAAAAAAAAATACTACCTTATAATTATTGCTTATGTTCAGTTGGTTAGTCATTAATTTTTAGTATAATTACTGCTCTTAATCATATTGTAAACTATAGTTCTGATTATTAAGGCTAGTATATAGTTAACCAAGTATAATTAAACTTTTTAATTTGGGGATTGAAATGGATCGAGCAAAGAAGCCTAACACATTGATTTCAAATAGAAATTGCAAGATTTATTTGGATCTAAAAGATATTGTTAGAGAGAATGCACCTTATTTTCTTCCTGCTAAATCACTTTGTCGAAGCACTATTACTTATCATAAATGGAGGATTCTTAGCTCAACTCCATTTTTCCCCACAACCAATTGAATTCTTTTCATAATGTATCAGGCTTCTTTTATCAATCTCATAAATCCTTGCCATCATTTATTTCCCTTAATCCGAGGGCATATGGAGTTTCAGACCCATCTTTGAACATGAAGAATAATATTGTTGAACATTTACATGATCAAGTGTTATCCATTCCTATTTTGACTTTAACAAACATCTTTAAATCACTAATGTTCTTTATTTAAGTGTAATTATAAGCATAGGTACAATATTACTCTCAATGAAAGTCAAGTCATAATTCAACTTAGTAGAGGGCTGCAACTAAAGCAAGCTGCCATAATAATAGAAAGCTTGCAATTTAGCTCAGCAGAGGGCTGCGATTAAAGTCTTGCTTCCATAGTGACATCAAACTTCATAAAAATCCAATGAACATATTTTGTGAAATTATTAAAGGAAAGAGACGTTAGAGACATAATCATTGGCTCCAACAACCATATTTTTTAAGCTTAATCTATATATATGGTCTAGAGTTGTGATAACATATAACACATATTACATTACTCTTTGATTATCAAAAACTCTCAAAGAATTCATTAAGCTTCATTTTTTCTTTATATCAATATTCTTTGTATTGATTAACTCTTATGAGAGTTATTTGTGTGATAGAAATAGGAATTCATCTTTATAGAAATAGGAATTCATCTTTATCTAATTCTTGGGATAAATTAGAATGGAAGTAAGGTATATTTCTAGAGGAATTGGTTTAAGTGTTTAGCCATTAAAACACGTAGGAATTGGTTAAAGAGTTAGCCTTAAAACTCTTATTTGTGTAAGGTTGAAGAGTGAGCCTCAAACTCTTTATAATATCAATCTTGTGAATAAGATTATGGATATTGAAAAATCCTTACTTGGGAATATATTAAGTGGAGATATAGGATTGTTGGGAATCCAAACTCCTTAGATTTTTGTGTTCATTGTTCTTCCTACTTTATTCTTTGTCAATTTTTGTTCATTCCTTAAATTTGTTTTAATTTTTATAAAATCCTTCATTAGCCTTATTCACCCCCGCTCTAAGGCAGTTTCTGTTAGTGATATGCACTAGGTTAATCATGTATGACCATGTTCTGACTTTATCATTTTATTAATAAAGAGGCATTTCATTATCATTTTATGTTATGATAATTACTTGAATAGTCAATTCTTCCTAAGGTCATCAAGTATGTGACTTGATAGTAAAACCCTTAGATTAAATATGAGTTCTATTCAAATTATCCATAGTCATAATAATGTATTAAGGTTAGTATGATATTGACTAATGATTATGTTTTACTAATTATGAATACATGATATTAAGTCAACTCATAGGTACTTATTTGAGAACTAATGTATTGGATTAACCCATAATAAGAATACTACATAGATAATTATCATAAGTAAATCTCATCACAGTAATATTGATTTAGTCCTCTGAACTTGAAATCACTATGGATTTCTACATAAATGTTTTGTATTTTGACACAATATAACATTGTCTTTAATAGGATGATAAAATTGATTGTTATTGGATATAAAATGAGTTATGTGAGGAATGTTAGTGATTGAGAAGGAATTTGTCCCTCATTTAATTTAAGTAAAATATCTATGGGCCCCTTGATAAGATAGACTAAGGAAAATGCATGGCCATGCTAAAGTGAATTAATAAAGAGTTATCATTCTCAATCTACTTGGAATAAAAAATAATAATATAATTGAATTGTATAAGGATGACAGAAACTATGTTTTATACTTAATCAAGAAAACATGTGACAAAGAGACTACAACATTCACTATAAATCACATTATGTCGGATTATCGACCTTCACAAGACTTGGGTAGTCATAATGTCTTGCTAAAGGCTATTTATGACTTATTGGGCTAAATAGGGATTTCAGCCCCATTGCCAATGTCATGTGAACCTACAGGGTCACACACTTAAAACAGACCTAAAATGAATATAGGTTTTCCAAACTCAATAAAGTTATGTGAAAATAAATAAATAACTATATATATGTACTTATATATGTGTGTGTGTGTGTGTGTGTGTGTGCGTGTGCATGCATATACCTATATATATATATATATATATAATGGTCATCTTAAATAAATAAGATAAGAGACTATTTTTGATTTGGTATTTGAATAAAATCATAGTTGGAATAAGTGGAATATACCAAAAACGTTTTGGTAAGTGATAAATTACCAAAATTCATTTTTGTAAGTGAAACCCTAATTGAGAGGTCCATAAATATAACATATTTTCTAAGGTTTCACTCACTAATCATTCTACCATGTACATATGTGTGTGTGTGTGTGTGTGTGTGTGTGTAGGTAATGGTTATTTTAAATAAATAGGAGACTATTTTTGATTTGGTATTCAAATAAAACTAGAGTTGGAATAAGTGGAATATACCAAAAACATTTTGGTAAGTGAGAAATTACTAAAATTCATTTTAATAAGTGAAACCCTAATTAAGAGTTCTATAAATATAATATATTTTCTAAGGTTTCACTCACTTATCATTCTACCACCTAAATTTCATGATCTCTACTTTAAGAAACTGAAACACAAAGTTTTTTAGTTATTGAGTTGTGAAATAATCAAGAAAAGGGTGCTAACACACATTCATTTTGATACAAGGGCTATTTGTATGGATACTTGTGGAGGACGTATTCATTTGGAGACATTTTAATTCGACTTAGAAAACTAAAAGCTCTTGAATTACATGGATTGTGGTTCAAATTCATGATTAAATTTTTAAATTTCCACTGTGTTTTGTATTACGTAACCCAACACTTTTAATTGTTATTAGAGTTTAAATCTAAGAACTTCATTGCTAGAATGCAAGATCGTGGGGAATGAATTTCAAAATATTTCTTCATTTAGACTAGTTTTTTTATGGAAGTGATTACCCACATTAGAAGTTCAAAATGGAGATATATTTAGATTATGATTCCATTAAACTTTAGGAAGTTTTTCTCAAAGGTTGGGAACCACCTAAATCTATTATTGATGGTGTACAAATAACTCTTTCAAGAAGTTAATGGAATAATGAATAAAAGGAAGAAAACTATAAAAAAAAAAAGGAAAGCTATTATCACTCTAGTCTCTTCCATGTCAAGAGAAGAAGGAGACAAACTTCAACATTGCATTTCAGCTAAGGAAATATAGGAGACCTTGGAGAACCATTATAAAGGCAATGTACATATAAGAAGCAAGAAGATTCAATTTCACATGTATGAATATGAACTCTTTAAGATGAAGCCTCATAAGTCAATCATGAAGATGATTAATTAACTCAATACTCTTCTTATAACCCTTAAGAAACTTAGAAATCATTTCTCTAAGGAAGAGGTGAATAATAAGATTCTAAGAATCCTACCTAAGAAGGATTAGGAATCTCGGGTCACTTTAATTTAGGAAGCTTAAAACATCTCTACCTTGTCAACCGATGTGCTCATTGGAAAGCTCCTAACACATGAGCTTATAATTAAGCAAAGAGGTGAATAGAAGAAAGAGAAGAAAAAGAACATTACCTTATAAGCTTTGCAAGAAGATAGTGAAGAAGAAAAAATTAAAGATTCTAGTGATGAAGATGGTAACATGGCCATGCTTACTAGGAACTTTAAAAATTTCTTAAGAAAGAAAAATGCCTTAAAAACAAAAGACTTCAATAAGAAGTATGAAGGAGAAGGTAAAAAGAAAACTAAAGAGGTTACTTACTATGAATGCAAGAAACCATGTTACATTTGAAGTGAATGGCCCAAACTAAAATTCAAGAGCAAAGGAGTTATTGACCTTAGCAAGTTATCAATATTTATTTTAATCTTAACAAACTTAATTTTGAGCAACTAATATGTTTGCTTCAAGTGCGTATAAGTTAGGAGTAATTTAGAAGTCAAAATAATGATGAACTTTCAAAGAAAAATCATTCTGAAAAGTCATCTTAAGTACTATCTCGATTGAACTCATCATAGGAACTAAATTGCACAAAAAAGTGCAAATTTTGTCATAGTCCTGATCTGGACCAAGGAAGACCAATTCTTGTGTAAAACTCATTTTTTAGTAAAACCAATCTCAATCTAATGTCCCGATCAGAACATTGCTTGGGACATGGTAGTCCCGATTGGGACTAAAGCATAAATTCAAATACGATGACTCATAATGGCTATTTAATGCTCGTAAATTGACAAAATGTAGCTCAAAACTCCAAATTTCATTCAATTGGACTTTATTTTTATTAGGAACAAAATTATTACTTCCAACAACTATAATTGAATTGCTCAAGTATAAATATGACCTTGAAGATTATTTTGGTGTTAAGAAACTTGTCTATTCATTCTATTCTTTCAAGCATTCAATTAAGATCTCTAAACTCTTTCAAAATTCATTTTATTATTGAATACTTTTATGAGAGTTAGTGAGTGTTAGAATAGAAATTCTTATTCTTCTACTTTATGGGGTTAAGAAAATGGGAAGTGAGATTCTATTATAAAGGAATTAGTTTAAGTGTTTAACTATTAAAATACTTGGGAATTTGGTTTTAGTGAAACCTATGAAAATACTTGTGAATTATTTTTTGAGTGAGTCTTGAAAACTTAAGTTGTAAGGTTTGAGTTGAGCCTACAACATAAGTTTTAAAAATCAATGTAGGGAAATACATTGTGGTGATTGAAAATCCTAACTTAGGATAAGTTAGACGGAGGGATTATTAAAAATCCGAACTCCTTGAATTCTTGTGTTCTTCAGTCTTCCTTCTCAAATCTTTTTAATATCTTATTATTGTTTGATAGTGCTATTCACCCCCTTTAGGACTCTTTCAATTGTTATCAAAGCTTGAATGCTAGGAACTTCATTGCTAGAATACAAGATCATAGGGAGTAAATCTCAAAATATGTCTTCACTTAGACTATTTTTTTATGGTAGTGATTATCCTCATTCAAAGTTCAAAATGGAACTATATCTAGATTGTGATTCTATTAGACTTTGGGAAGTTGTTCTTAATCATTAGTAGCCACCAAAAATTATCATTAAAGGTGTAGAAACTACACTTTGAAGAAGTAATTGGAGCAATGAACAAAAGGAATAAAACTACAAAATAAGAAAGCTATGACTACTCTACTCTCTTCCATGATAAGAGAAGAAGGAGGCAAGATTCAATATTGCATCTCAGCCAAGGAAATGTGGGAGACCTTGGAGAACCATTATGAAGGCAATGTACAAGTAAGAAGCAAAAAGGTTCAACTTCATATGTATAAATGTGAAATCTTTAAAATGAAGCCTTAAGAATCAATCATAAAGATATCAAATAGTCTCAATGCTCTCCTCACGACCCTTAAGAAACTTGGAAATTATTTCTCTAAGGAAGAAGTAAATAATAAGATTCTAAGAATCCTACCTAAGAAGGATTGGAAATCTCGAGTCACTTCAATTGAGGAACTTCAAGACCTTTTTAACCTCTCAATCGATGTGCTTATTTGTAAGATTTTAACATATGAGCTCACGATCAAGCAAATAGGTGAAGAACAAAAATAAAAAAAGTGCATAGCATTAAAGGTCTCATAAGAAGAAAGTAAAGATGAAAATGTTGAAGATTCTAGTGAAAAAGATGGTGATATTTCCATGCTCACTAGGAACTACAAGAAGTCTTTGAGAAATAAAATTTTTTGAAGAAGAAGGGACTTCAACAAGAAGTTCAAAGGAGATAGCAAGAAGAAAACCAAAGAAGTTACTTGTTATAAATGCAAGAAATTGGGACACATCCAAAGCGAGTGCCCCAACTCAAATTCAAGAATAATGAAGCAAAAGATAGTGAGAAGGCCTTTAAAGCTACTTGGGATGACTCCTTTGAATTCAAAGAGGAAAAGGAACAATAATAAGTGGTCAATCTTTGCTTCGTGGCTCTTGAAAATGAAAAAGAGGTACCATATACTTCTAACTCTTCTTATGATGAATATTATGTTTATGATGAATATGATGATGATGATGATGATGATGATGGTGATGATGATGATGATAAGAGTTCTATTATGAACAAACTCTTATTTAAATGCAAAAGATTACTTTGTAGAAAGAAGCATTATAAGCATAAGTTAAATAACTTAACCAAGGAATTTAAGAAGTTGAAAATTCAATTCTCTAGTCTTGTTAAATCAAATGATAAACTTGCTAATGATTTAAAATCTTATAATTCCTTGGAAGAGTAACTCAAGAAAGCTAGTGATGAAAATCATAAACTTTCTAATGAGGTAGTTGAGCTAAAAAATTCCATATCAAAATTTCAAAGAGGAAAAAAGATTTTTGATAATTTACTTGACTCTCAAAAATTTTATGGAAATACTCATAGAATTGGATATATTAATGGAATGACCTTATCTTCATCATCATCATATATTAAATTAAAGCATCATGTAATTCCATTCCCTCTACTTCAAAATTGATTGAGACTCAAGCTTTCAAAGCTAATAACTCTCATATGTCAAATATTAAAGGAAAGTCTCATAAAACTTAATCTTATATGACATAAAAAGGTAAGGCTCAAAATAGAGCACCTCAACCCAAGCATGCTTACATATATAGTAGATATAACACTCATAAGCATGTTGCACAACATAATGCACTTAAATATGTTTCACAAACCTATCAAAATACACATTGCCATTGCCAATGTATGTCTCACACTTAAAATAATAGAAGACACACATCATCATAACACAAAAGGAATGATTTACACACTAGGAAGGCATATCATTCTAAGAGAAACAAATTTGAAAATGTTATATATTCATATTGCATGGTCAAAGGACATACCAACAATGTGTGCTTTTACAAAAGACTATATACGAATTTTCTTCCTATAGATTATCTTAAGACTAACCAACTTAGACCAATAAAGGTTTGGGTTTAAAAGAACACTTAAATTATCTTGTGTAAGTGTGCTTGAAATCCATAAAAATGAAAAGAAAATGGTATCTTAATAGTAGATGTTCAAGGCACATGATGGGAGATAAGGAGCAATTTAACAAGCTTGATGCTAAAGATGGAGGACATGTCACATTCAAAGACAGTGCAAAAGGAAAGATTATTAGCATTGGAGAAATAGGTAATCCCCAATCCTCACCTATACATCATGCACTATTTTTTGATGATCTTAAACATAATTTTCTTAGTATAATTCAATTATGTGACATAGAAAATAAGATGACTTTTTATCCTAGAAATTGCTTTGTTAGTAATCTTGATGAAAACAGAGTAATTTTTAGTGATGAAAGAGTAGATAATGTTTATGTTATTAATTTAAATAAGATTGATAACAAAGACATCAAATGCTTAATGTCTATTTCCCATAACACATAGAAGGTTAGGACATGCAAATTTTAAGCTTTTGAATGATTTTTATAAACATGAACTTGTGATTAGATTAACTAAGCTTGAATTCACCAAGGATAAACCTTGTGATTCTTATCAAAAGGGAAAACAATCTAAGTCTTCATTTAAGCTAAAAATGTAGTATCCACCTCTAGACCACTTGAACTTATACATATGGATTTATTTAGACCAACTAAAGTTACTAGTCTTGATGGAATGCACTATGTAGATGTATTGGTTGATGACTACTCTAGATTTATTTAGGTGTGTTTTCTTGCTTATAAGAATGATGCATTTAAAAATTTTAAAAATTTTGCAAAAAGAGTTCAAAAAGAAAAAAGTTTTTGCATTGCTTCTATTATAAGTGATTATGGAACTGAATTTAGAAAAGAATTTTTCAAAACCTATTGCAATGAAAAAGGTATTTCATATATGTTTTCTTCTCCTAGAACTCCTCAAAAAAATGTGGTAGTCAAAAGGAAAAATAGAACTCTTGTGGAAATAACTAGAACAATGCTTTATAAGTATAACTTGCCTCTATACTTTTAGACAGAAGCCATTAACACATCTTGTTTTATTTTAAACTGAGTTTTCAAAGGACCAATTTTGAACAAAACATCTTATGAGCTATGGAATAATAGAAAACCCAAAATCTCATATCTAAGAGTATTTAGATGCAAGTGCTTTATATTAAACACCAAGGATAATCTTGGGAAATTTGATTCTAAAGCCGATAAAGGAATTTTCGTAAGCTATTCTATTTCTAGTAAATCATATAGAGTTTTTAATAATAGAACTCCAATAGTTGAAGAGTCAATGCATGTTGTATTCAATGAATCAAACTCACTTGGTCCTAAAAAGAATGCTTATAGTGTTAATGATCTTGTAAGTGACCATGAGATTTTGGAAACTCATAAAGAAAATGTTAGTAAGCCTTTAGAATTTAAAGGTCCAAGTAAGGAGGATAATGAGGAGAGATCTCAACCTACCTTGAAGGATGAACTTCCAAAGGATTAGAAATTCAAGAAAGCTCATCCTTAAGATCTCATCATAAGTGACATTACAAAAGGGGTAACTACTATATCTAAATTAAAGTATATTGTTAATTTAGCCTTTATTTCTTAAATTAAGCCTAAAAATGTTGATAATGCATTAAGTAATGAATTTTATGTCCTTGTTATGCAAGAAAAATTAAATCAATTTGAGAGAAATAAGGTTTGGACCTTGGTTTCTAGACCTAAATATCATCCTATTATAGGCACCAAATGGGGTGTTTAGAAATAAGATGAATGAACAAGGTGTTATAACTAGGAACAAATCTAAACTAGCAGCTAAAGGTTATAATCAAGAAGAAGGCATTAATTATAATAAAACTTTTGGCCCCATTGCAAGGTTAGAAGCTATTAAAATGCTACTTGCATTTGCATCATTCATGGATTTTAAACTTTATCAAATGGATGTTAAAAGTGCATTTCTAAATGGTTTCATTGAAGAGGAGGTATATGTTGAGCAACCTTCAAGTTTTGAAAATTTTGATTCTCCAAATCATGTTTTTAAATTGTCAAAAGCATTATATGGATTGAAACAAGCTCCAAGTGCTTAGTGTGAAAGATTGAGCAACTTCTTACTAGAGAAAGGGTTCTCTAAAGGAAAAGTTGACATAACTCTTTTCATAAAGAAATCCAAGCATGATTTATTAGTTGTTCAAATATATGTTGATGACATTATTTTTGGTGCTACTAACCATTGCTTGTGTGAGGAATTTTCTAAGCTAATGCAAGGAGAATTCAAGATGAGTATGATGGGAGAACTAAAATTCTTTCTTGAATTACAAATTAAGTAATGCAAAGATGGGATTTTCATCAATTAAACCAAATATGCAAGAGACATTCTTAGAAAGTTTGGCATGGATGGTGCTAAGACAAGCAAAACTCGAATGAGCACCACAACCAAACTTAATAAGGATGAGAATGGCAAACCCGTTGATGAAAGTAATTTAAAGGTATGATTAGATCCCTTCTTTATTTAACTGGTAGTAGACCTGATATTATGTTTGCTACTTTCTTATTTACTATATTTCAATTAAATCCTAAAGAGTCTCATTTGAATGCTATTAAAAGAATTTTCAAATATCTTTGTGGTACAATGCATTTAGGACTTTGGTATCCTAGGAGTTCTTCCTTTGAATTAATTAGTTATTCTGATACAGACTTTGCAAGCAGCTTACTACATAAAAAGAGCACTTCCAAAATTTATTAATTTTTAAGATAGTGTTTAGTTTCTTGGTTTAGCAAGAAACAAGTTTCAATTGTCTTGTCCACTGCTGAAACTAAATATATTGCAACAAGTCTTTGTTGCTCACAATTCTTATGGAAAAAATAAAAATTGTTGGACTATGGTATAAAACTTGATCACATTCCAATTAAATGTGACAATACAAGTGCTATAAACCTTAGCAAGAATCCCATTCAACATTTTAGAACTAAGCATATAGATATTCTACATGATTTTTTGCATGATCATGTTCAAATTAGTGATATCTCACTTGATTTTATTGATACAAATAATCAATTTGCTTATATGTTCACCAAACCTCTCAATGAAGAGAGATTGAATTTCATTAAACATGAACTTGGCATAATTAATGGTTCTACTCTATCTTAATTTTGATGGTCCTTTGAGTTTTCTTTATGATTATTTTGTATATGATACTTGTTCACAAGATATTTTTTAAAATCTTAATTGTCTTATAAAAACATATGGTGTTTACTTTAATTTTTATGATCTTCATAAATTTGATTTTTTTCTTAAATATTTGTTTTGTATGAAAAATTTCTTTTAATTCTTCCTATTTTGAAAAATTAACAGTTAATTAATGAAATATTCATTAAATTAATTATTTTAATTTTAGCAAAATATATCCTTCCTTAAATGAATTCTTTTTAAATACTTATTTAATTCTTCTAAAAATCCTCAATTAATTCAAAATAAAAGCAATTAAATTCACAAGGACTTAATTGTATGGTATTTTGGACTTAATTGTAAATAATTCGCAAACTTCTCTTAATGAGAAATTGGTCCCTCCCGGGACTATATCATGTCCCGATTGGGACATGATTTGCCAATTCTATGTTCTTACACATAACTGATCCTGAAGTGATATCCTAATTGGGATATCACTTGGGACATTATGTCCCAATCGGGATAGGAGCATATCCTGACCAGGACATTGCTCTTGATAGCATTAGGATTTCAAAATCCTTTTAACCTTTTGACTCTTTAATCAAAATTAGGAATTATTTTTTAGGTTCCTATTTAATTCAAATTTTAACTATTTCAAACCCTAATCTCTTACCTATAAATACCATTTTATTCCTACTAGATTTTTAATCTCAATAAAAATTTTCTTTTCTCTGTAAATTCTTCATCTATTCTTCTCTTCTCTTCCAATGGTTCCTAAAAAACTAAGTAAGGTTTCTTCATCTTCTCAAGATTCTTCCTCTAAAAAAGATAAATGCAAGAGAACACACTCTTTATTTTCCTATTCTACTCAAGATATCAAAAAAATAATGTCTCAATTTCAAAAAAGAGCTTTCATTCCCTCAAGATTCATGGATGAACCTACTCTTAAAGCAATTGGTTGCTAGGATAAATTCAAAGATCTTCCTCTCAAAGGTAAGATATATGATTTTGCTTTTTCACCTTTTCTATCTTATCCTTCCCTCATTATTGAGTTTATTTCTTCATACACTCTTCATTCTATCAAATTTGATCATATTAATCCCTACTTCTCCATGAGAATTAAATTAGGAGGGAGAGATCATTTTTTAACTTATCAAGAGTTTGATACTATTTTTTGGTTTTTCTCAAGAAGGACACATTCAAGTTAACCCTCATTAGATTACTTATTCATTTTAGGATGAAATCAAAGCTCCTAATGCTCCTTAATTTTCTATCAGACATACTAAAGCATCACACATAAAATCCAAAGCACTTTGGTATGTTCATCATTTCATTACCTACTCCATTAATGGTAGAGCTCTTTCTAATAAAGCTATCTCTTTTGATGATCTTTTTATTCTTTATAATCTTCATCATGATGTAAAGATTACTTTAGGAAGATTTTTACAATGGAGAATTTATCAAATTAGTGATGGTAACACCGATACAATTTTTTTTAGTGAATTATCATAAAGTTAGTTAAATTCTTCAATATTAATCTTGACTCTCTACAATCTACTAAACCCATGCTTCTTAATGAGTCCTTCATTAGAAATTCCAAACAATTCACCTCTATTAATGGAGTTTGGATTTAGAAACATGAACTTGGAGCTAGTTAAAATATTGAAGCTATGTTTCAAGAATTGGATAAGTAAGAAGGTCAAGACCTTGGGGAAGAATAATAAGAACCTCAACCTCATATTGCTCCTTTAAGGAAAATAACAATAAGTGAAGGTACAATAACTCAAGGTGCTCAAGCTAAAGATGATGAGCCTCCTTAGGTAGGAAAAATCTTTGAATGCATGTCCTTAATGGAATCCAACCTCAATTCTCACTTTGATGAAGTTGAATCCAATTTTAATATGCGTTTCAGTCAAATCGATGGCAATATTGTTCATCTTCAACATGATGTCCATCATATTTATGAGCAATAAGGCTACACTTGCACCTTTCCTCCTCCTCAGATATTTTATGTGCATTTCTTTTTTTTATTTTCAATATATGTTTGGTTTATTTTTTGTATATGCTCTAGCTGCTAGTTTATTTTGAAGGCTCAATTTATGCTTGTTTATGTTCAGTTTATTTTGAATTTATTTTTAGTATTTTATCTTTGTACTGGATGCATTTTTCTTACTAATGAAATTTTCCATTCTTTAAAATATATATGTCTCTAGTATTCGTTCTTTTTTATTTTTGTCAAAGTGGGAGAAATATTTGAGTTTGCATTAAAATTACAAGGAATTTTTAATTATTTTAACCTATATGATAGTGTGTTCTTAATATCAATTTTTTTTCTATTTTATTATTTATTATATGGGGAGAGAAAATTAATTGAATATTATTTTTATATGCCATATAGTTTCATAAAGATTTGGTGCATCTTTATTTTTCATTGTTTTGGTTTGTGCTCTTTTATTTCCTCTATTTTTAGCCTTTAACATAGGGAGAGAAGAAGTTATGTCATATTTGTGCTTAGTATTTATATTTATAATATGTTAAGTGCCACATTATCAATTAGCTAGCTTAGCTCTATATGATCACTGAGATCTTCCTATATGTACTATTTTTGTGGTGCATTATATGCATATATATTTGAAATTATTTCCTTTATATTATCAAACATTCTTTTTAAGTTTTTAACACATTTAAGTTTTATGGTAGAAACAACAATTGTTGGACTATGGCATTGAGCTTGATCATATTCTAATTAAATGTGACAATACAAGTGCTATTAACCTTAGAAAAAATCTCATTCAACATTCAAGAACTAAGCATATATACATTAGACATCATTTCTTATGTGATCATGTTCAAAATGGTGATATCTCACTTGAATTTGTTGATACAAATAATCAACTTGTATCTTCACCAAACCTCTCAATGAAAAGAGATTGAATTTCATTAAGTGTGAACTTAGCATGATTGATGGTTCTAATTTGTCTTGATTTTATGCTTAATTGATGTTGCATAACATTATTTCCTCTTTCCTCCTACTTAACAAGAATATTTATTTTTTTATATTTTTTATGTGTTTTTTGTCAGTTTCTATTTGGTTTATTTTTAGTATATTTTCAATTTCTAAGCTTTGAGTTATTAGTTTTTGTTTAAGTTTATATTATGTCAGTTTATGTTTAGTTTACTTTCTATTTCCTTTCAGTTAATAAGCTATTAGTTGTTAGTTTTGTGTCTTGTTTTATGTTTACAATTGGTAGTTTAATAACATTGTAACTCTACCCTTTTATTAATGCAATTTTTATTTTTTAAAATTTCCTTTTGCATTTTAACAAAAGGGGGGAGAAATATTTGAGTTTGAATTAAAATTTTTATGTGTAGTTATTTGAATTTATTTTACATAATTTTGTTTATACATGCATGATAACATTGTAAGTGTGGCTAGTTTTGTCATATTTTTTTATGTGTGATAAAAACCCTTGTTTTTCTTATTTTGTTTATATTTGCATATGTGTGATACTTTGTCTAGATTAATATAATTTTTTTTAGATATGGTCTATCTTTGTTTTCATTATTTTGATTCTTGGTCTTTATTTCCTTTGTGAAAGATCATGCTTTGATTAGCTAAGCTCTACATGATCACATGATAGTTAAGTTTGATAAGCTTCAACATAAGTGCTATATGTTTGTGATGTGTTAAGTAGTACTACATGCATTATAAGTGCTACTAGTTTTTATATATGTTTGAAATTATTTCCCTTCATGTTGCCTAGCACTACTATAATGATCATGTTATCATGTTTTAATACATTTATTATATGTTAGGCCATGTTTCTCTTTCCCTTATGTTAAATTTTTTTTTTTTACTAAGGGAACAATTTTTAAATTTATATTTCTTATCATGACCAAAACGGGGAGAAATAAAAAAATATATATATTAGATATTTTAATTGGTATTTTTTAAAAAGAAATTTTTTTGAAATTGTTCAATTGATTTTTTTTATGATTATTTTTTTCAATCCTTATATATATGTTGTGATAATTCATTTTTTTTATTATGCTATGATACATAATAAAATAAGTTATACTTTTTGTATTAATATCATTCATATACTACATTTCCTATGTTAATTAAAATTTTCATCTTCTCTAGTTATTTTAAGTTTTATATTTTTTTTCTTTGACAAAAGGGGGAGAAGAATGAGATTTTGAATTAATTAATGTGCACTCTTAAATATTTTTTATGTACATTATAATATTTGGATACTTGATGGTTAAATTTATGATTTGTTGAATTAAAATCATATGTCTATATCTCTAAATGCTCTTTTTTTTTAAAAAAAACATCCAAGCATATATTGAGGGGAAGTATATTAAAAATTCTTAAAATCCTTAATATATGTTGAGGAGGAGCCATTGAGCAAAGTTACACATACTTTCACTTATGATTTATTCTCTATCATTCAAAATTGTTTGTCAAAGTCAAATAGGAGGAGATCATTGAATAGTTGCATTATTAAATGTTAATCCATTCCTATTTTGACTTTAACAAACATTTTTGGATCACTAATGTGTTAGCATATATGTGCCTTATTGCCATTCTAGTAATGTATAATGACATTGTAAATTATCCCAAATAGTAATATAATATTCATTTAAATAAAGTGTTTGTTTATTTTAGTATTTACCCTTTAGCATCATGTTAAATAAATATATTATCAAGAGTTGATAATATGAGTTACAAACTTATTTAGTACACATGCTATAAAATGTTCATAGTCATATAATTCAAATTTGGGTAATATTAATTAGACCATCACCTCTGTCTATTTTTCTTGATTAGTATGTGATACTAATAGTGGGAGGTAGTGAATCTCATGCTACTTGATATGAGATATCAAAATAGAAATAAGGATACTCATATGATGGGTGGATCGAACAATGACGCTAAATATGTGATCACATAGATATTCATTTTTTGTCAACAATCATAATCTTCGTCATAACGATGCATATAGCCCTTTAACTTGAGGTGACACAATCATCCACATTTGAGTGGTTAGAGTTTGTTACCGCTTACATACTTGTGTTATTCACACACGAGTATATGGTATGTGGTGGATCTAGTTAGTAAAATTTAGGGATGAGTATTTGACCAAGATGGGATTCATTACCTGGAGTGAACTGAGATAAAATCATGTGCTATCTAAGTATTTTCTTAATGAAAGAATTCCTGGCCATGACAAATATAACAGTCTGAAAGAGTTTCAGTGCTATAAAAAGTTTCTAATAGTTATTGAACTTTAATTAAGAGATAAGACTTAAGATGAGGTCATATGATATAGCTATTAAAGTTTGACTAATCCTTGACTCTAGGCTATATTGGGATTTTCTAATGAAGGGATTTTAATGCATGGTAATTATAACCAAAAGGTTCGTGTGAATTAATAAAAATATTCATTTATAATTAGGTAATTGTGATGTCAATGCTAGGGATCACTTATAACTTATGAGAACTAAATGCAATAATTAAGATTTTCATATTTAGACTTGAAAGGAATTTCAAATAAAATCAAGTGTTGATATTATCTTCTCATTGCCAATTAGACATGAACCTAGCATATCATGAAATCTAATTTCAATGAAAGGTTTAATTATTAATTTATAGTTAATTAATATGAGATATTAATTAAGATATTAAATTAATAATGGGTATATGTTCTTTCTTATTTACTTAAATTATTGGCCTAAGTATTATGGACCTAGACCCAAATGATTTTTGGTAAACCAAGTAATAGACAAAGCTCATTTAGTTTATTTTTAAGTCCACTTGTTTGATGGAATGGGCTTTAGGTCAAGAGTTGGCCCAATGGTTAAGCCCAACTCCATTTAGAGATATGTTTGATTTTATAAAGATATTAATTGACATGTGGAAGTCCTAAGTGATGTAGAGAATTTACAAAATTTATAATCTCTACATCCTCCATTGTTGGATATTAGTGACTTATTAAGTTGTTAATTAATTATGACAAATGGCATATGGGTGATGTCATTAATCTCTACTTTAATCTCTAGCCAAGTATATCTAAAAGCAAAAAGTAGATATTAATTGGTGGTATATGAGAATAAAAAGTGTAGAGGCATAAGAAACAAAGTAGATATACAAAAACTAAGAGAGCTCTTGTAAGGATGATCTAGTGCAAGTTACTAAGGGTAATTGAGAGAGGATACTTGCTTCTATTTGATCAAGGTAAGAAGGAGATTTGGTAAAGCTTTGTGTTTCAAGCTAGAGGTCTCACACTTGGGAGACTTAAAGTTGATTTAAGAGTTGAATCAAAGGAGGTCAAACCATTTTAGTATAATACTTGTGGCCTTCTTCAAACTTGGGAGATTATGAGTTCTCTTGAAACTTAGAATTCCTAGGTTGTTGATGACTTGTATTTATGTTGCCTTATATATTAGTTATGTGTTAATTGCAAATTGAATCCTAGGGATTGGAATTCTTGATAAGATCAAGGGTTATAATAAGAAAACTTTTGAAATTTTCCCTACTTATCATTTGATGTCTAAGTAGCATAATTGATTCCTAACATAAAGTTCTTTGTTTAAGTGTTATTATAACCATAGGTACAATATTAATCTCAATGAAAGCCAAGTCATAATTCAACTCAGTAGAGGACTGTAACTGAAGCAAGGTTACCATGGTGATAAAAAGCTTACAATTCAACTTAGTAGAGGGTTGCGACTGAAATAAAGCTACCATAGCGATAGAAAGCCAAGTCAAAATTTAGCTCAATAGAGGGCTACAATTGAAGCCTTACTTCCATGCTGACATCAAACTTCATAAAAATTTAAAGCAAATATTTTTGAAATTATTGGAGAAAAGAGATGTTGGAGACATAATCACTAACTCTAACAACCATATTTTTTAAGCTTAATCTATATATATACTGTCTAGAGTTATGATAACTTATAACACACATTACATTACTTTTTGATTATCAAAATCTCTCTAAGCATTCATTAAACTTCTTTTTTTTTTCTTTGTATCAATATTCTTTGTATTGATTAACTCTTGTGAGAGTTAGTTGTGTGATAGACATAGGACTTCATCTTCATCTAAGTTTTGGAATAGATTAGAAAGGAAGAGAGGTATATTTTTAAAGGAATTGCTTTAAGTGTTTAGTAATTAAAACACTTGGAAATTAGTTGAAGAGTTAGCCTTCAAACTCTTGTTTATGTAAGGTTGAAGAGTGAGTCTCAAACTTTTGTAATCTCAAACTTATGAATAAAATTATAGGTATTGAAAAATCTTAACTTAAGGATAAGTTAGGTGGAAACATAAAATTTTTGAAAATCTGAACTTCTTAAATTACTATGTTCATTGTTCTTCATACTCTATTCTCTTTCAATTCTTCTTCATTCCTTAACTTCATTTTAATTTTTCTACACTCCTACTTCTAAGACACTTTCAGATGGTTTTTTTAGTTTTTTCTTTTTTTGAATGAAGACGAAGAGCATGAAAGGAAAACAAGGAAGATGAAAAAAGAATTAGGGATTTTAATTCTTATTTGCAATATAACAATGTAGTTATGCTTAGTGGAACTTATTCTCTTAGGCTGGATTTGAGATGGACCTTGGTTGAAGTTATTTTCTCAAGGTATCACTATTGGAATAAAGTTACTTAACTATGATAATGAAGAGGAAGATAAAGAGTAGGAGAAAGAAATTGATGTTGCCATTTTTCTTCATTCTATGCCCAGATTTTTTTTTTCCCTAATTCCTTTTTTTGGAAGAGAATGAATTAGGGCTATTTTAGACAAAGTAAATGTCTTGTACATATGGCATGTGATGTATCCATTTATACAAAAGAAGTGGATCTCATTAATACGTAGTCAGCACTGAAGTCACCACTTAAGAATGAAAACCACTGAAACGAAGTAAAAATAATAAATTTAAACACAGAATTTTCTGCTTGGGCTCCAAGACCACGATTTGTGTTTGTTTAACTGAGCCGCCACTTATTTTTTACTCCTTCTCGCGTACGTCTGTAACCTTTTGTATTCAATAACTAATTAGTCTGTATCTTTTGTATCCAATAACAAATTATGAAGAATCTAGAGCTTGTGTTCGTCCCCTGCCTAGGAGTCGGTCATTTTTCACCAATGGCAGAGGCCGCAAAGCTTCTCGTTGACCGACATGCCTGTCTTTCTATCACTATCCTTATCATAAAGAGAGCTTCCGACCCTAAGATCGCCAATCGCATCGATTCTCTTGCTGCATACGATCGACTCCATTTCATAAGCCTCCCCGTTGAAGAGTCTGAGTCCACGATCCTCGCTCTTATCGAGAAATATAATCCTCATATCAAAGAAGCTGTCTCGAAGAAGCTGGCTTCTGCGGACAACAAGTCATCCCTTGCTGGATTTGTCCTTGATATGTTCTGCACCCCTGCTGTGGATGTGGCTAATGAATTTGGCGTTCCATCTTATATTTTCTTTACTTCAGGTGCTGCTTTTCTTGCTTGCTGGCTTCTCCTTCAGCTTCTCCATGATGAGCACGGGGGTGGACCTCACTCAATTCAAGGATTCCGACACTGGGTTAGCGCTACCGAGTACCGTTAACCCACTTCCAGCTAGGCTTTTGCCTACTGTATTGTATGAGAAAGAGTGGTCCCCTGTCTACATTGGCATCGCAAAAAGGCTGAGAGAAGCTAAGGGTATTATTGTGAATACGTTCTTGGAGTTAGAATCTCATGCTCTGAACTCATTTTCTGATGGGAAAATTAAATCTCCTCCTGTCTATCCTGTGGGACCCCTTCTTAATCTGAAGGGTAGCGATGAAGAGGGTTCCGACAGAAGGAAAGAAATCATGAAGTGGCTTGATGATCAGCCTCCATCATCCGTAGTGTTCTTGTGCTTCTGGAGCATGGGAGGTTTCCCTGACGATCAGGCGAAAGAGATTGCACATGCACTTGAGCACAGTGGGCACAGATTCGTGTGGTCCCTGCGGCAGCCTTCGCAAGCGGAAAAGATCACAACCCCAGATGATTATCAGAATGTGGAGAGTGTTTTACCATCTGGGTTTTTAGATCGAACAGCTGAAATTGGAAAGATCGTTGGGTGGGCTCCGCAAGTGGCTATCTTGGGCCACCCAGCCACTGGAGGCTTTGTGTCGCACTGCGGCTGGAATTCTACACTGGAAAGTATATGGTGTGGTGTTCCAATTGCCACGTGGCCGATGTACGCAGAGCAACAGTTCAACGCGTTTCAGATGGTTAGAGAGTTGGGATTGGCTGTGGAAATTACGTTGGATTATAGGAAGGATGGTGAAGCAATTGTGAAAGCGGAGGATATAGAGAGAGGAATAAGGTGTGTGATGGAAGATGACAGTGAAGTGAGAATGAAGATCAAAGAAATGAGTGAAAAGAGCCGGAAAGCCCTAACGGATGGTGGATCTTCTTTCTCTTCATTAAACCGTTTCATTCAAGATGTGATGGACAATATCGCATGAAACAAGTTGCCTTAGGCCTTAGTTGATGGACTATTATCATTTTTTTTTTTAATAAATAATTAAGCTTTATCATATGCTTTCAAGATTGGATAAAAATAACGTGCAAACCGATATTATTATTGTAAAATAGAAAAATCTAATGTAAATTTTGTGTCAATTATTAGGATACGGATATATTTATTTCAAAAATAATTTTACAAATTTTTTTTTTACTCTTTCAAATATATTATATTTAATAATTAAATCTATCATACGTGAATTGTAGTTTTAATAAAATTCAAAATATTTAAAAATTCATAATAAATAATAATCATTGATTTTTTAAAATTTGAAAAGAAGAGAATTTTTGTCTTTTTTTTTTAACAACTAGAATGTTAAAGGAGGAGTGATGAATCGAACTCATGACTTCATTTTATAATATCTATCATTTAAGTTACTAAACTCTAAATGGAGGATGAATTTGTGTCCTTAATCCATGCATTGCCACAGATATCCCATTTCAAATAGATAATTAAAATTTGTCAACTTTCATATATTTTAAATTTGTCTTAAATAGTTCCCTTTTAAAATTTTTTTAATTATACTGAATTATGAGATTTTAGATAATAAAATTCTATGTGTTTTGGATTTTTCTTTTTTTATGCACATATTTTTTTTTTATAGATTTTGTCTTAGGTACGTATATGTTTTTAGAGTTTTTTGGTTTTTGTTGTTGTAATTTTTCTAACTCCTCTATTCCCTAATGAAAATTGCCACATTACAGTATGTTTAATTGAAAAAAGAAAAAAAAACAAACCAACACAAAACAAATCAAAACTTTTATTTAGTTCAATTTTATTAACAAATTCATTTCATTGAAAATGAATTCTATTGTTTACTAAGGGAGAGAAATAGGAAATTGTTGTTACAAGAACTTTCAAGAACAAATATTCAACCAGGAAAAAAAAACAAAGGGAAAAAGTAAAGTCTAAACGCATATGGCACGAAAAGGAAATTCGATTTTGCTCTTACTTGATCTGAATCATAGTTCAAATTCAAGTTAATATTCTAATTCTTCTATGTTTCCACAATAACATCTTGTTTCATGTCCAAAATATAGAAGAAACATATGTTTCCACGACTCTACCACCCCGCCCAGGGGAAACGTTTGCATATGCCACCATGAATCAAACCAAATTGAAACATTCAGCTATCGACGGAGAATTCTTATTAATGAAGTGTGTTTGATTTGAATAAATATTTTTTAAAAGTCATTTTAAATAAATTTCATATTTCAATATATTGTATTTGGTGTAAATTTATAATTCAATTTATTTTTTTACTTAGTAAAAAATACTCTTTCAAATAATTATAACTTTTATTTATTTTTTCAGTTTTATATTACATCATTAAAATTGTGATTATTTAAGACTTAAATTTAATTTATTCTATTATATTTCTTTTTTTTTTTACTTTCTTCAGTCCTCTCTTGACTTTACAATTTTTTCTATTAAAATTATTAAAAAATCAATTCTATCTATCTTTCATTTTTGTTTTTACTTGTATTCGATCCTCCCTCTTCTGCCTTGGCCAATTGCTAATACTACTTCCTTGCCCAAATGTTAGGTTGAACTAGTGATGTGTGTAATTTCTCATACGTTTTTAGGTTGAATTTTAATGAATTCTGAATAAATAATTATATAATTGGGTAGAACTTTGGTTTAAATTGGATTTCTTTTGATTTAGAACTTTAATTGAGTTTTTGTTGTTTTGATTTAGTTTTGATCAAATTAGGAGTTTTTATTTAAATATTAATAAATGTTTCACTTTTTTATAGAAAAGTTCCAAATTAATTAAGGAATGCTGTAACATGGCCTTGACGTGGCCATGCTTATGCCCATGCTATACATTAAAGGAAGATTCAAGGAGCATGGCTTTAGACATGACCATGCTGGAAGTTATGTCTGCCATTGGATTGCAAGGAATTTGAGATACAATAATCAAACACAGTTATGTTATAGACGGTGCCCTCTTTTGTGCAAATTGAAGAATCTATAAAGGGCCAGCATGGCTTTGGCACAGGCATGCGCCAAGTCGTGTTAGCTACTAATGGGAATTACGAACTTCAACACTATATAGCCATGCTTAAAGTCGTGCCATAAAGTAAAGGATGTGGCATGGCTATGTCTAGGCTATGTCGAGCAAGAGAAAACTTCCTTTTTAGTAGAAGCCCTGGAATTCAAGTGCAAGTAGGATTCCATTGAACTTTTCATATAAAAAGGGATTCAAGGGTGCTATTGGGGGGCATTCAGAGACACTTTTTGAAGACACAAACAAGTAATCAGGAAGAGATTGAAGAAGAATTATGAAAGATTTAAAAGATTCAACTATTAATTAATTCTTTTTCATCTTCAATTCTCTCTATTAGGTTTGTGTCTATTTCCACAACCATGTGTGGCTAAACTCTCCTTAGGGTTTGGATATGTGTAGCTAGTCTACTACTTGTTTGGATCTTTGTTTCCATTCAATGAATTAATTTTCAATCAATTTTACAAGTTGCTTTTACTTGTTCTTATATTTGATTTTAAGCCTGATTAAATACATGTTTTTGGGTAAATTAAAGACAATGAAAGTTGCATGATTTATCAGCTCATAGACTTGTGAAACTTAGGAACCTTAATCACGAAAGTAGATGAATCTTTCGGTGAATAATAAATTGCTAAGAAACTTAATGAGCCTTAGTTAATTGACATGACAATTAACATAACCATGAAAATAAGCTATAATTAACTTTGGTATACTTGAATGATCTCGAAAGAGACTTTAAGTGATTTGAGTGATTTATCCTTGATTGTGTTAATGAATTGAATTGCCAAAAGATCCTATAATTCAAGTAGTAGCTAGTGAAGCAAATCCAAACTCTAATTTTTAATTATTGAATTTTAAAAGAATTATTTTAGATTTAGGTTTTCTAATTTTGCTAGTTGATTTATTATTACATTTCAATTATTCTACTTTGTTAGCTTGTAGAAGTACAATTAAGGTTGGTACTTGGTATCAATCTCCTCATGGGAATGATACTCATACTTGGATATTTACTACTTGTCGTGAACTGTGCGCTTGCAAAATTTGCCTAACAACTAGCACATTTTAAAAAGGGTACTACTAATCAATTACTATCATTTTTCATAAATTATTATCATCATTGGACTTGTGAATCATACCAAAATTACCTGAAAGTGAAATTTATTGCAAACTTGGACTTGTAAAATTTAAATTCTTTAGAGACAATTACAATTTGCATGTTAATACTATTTTATTATTGGGTATAAAAATAACATATTTTAAGTATTTTAAGTTGTACTATTTTGATTTATATATTCTAATTTTATTTTTATTAACTTTATAATTTTTTTCATGGGGAACAATCAAGAATTATTCGAAGTTAAAGATTTTTCATAAAACAATTTATATAACATTTAATATTAATTATAATCTTAGTATATTGATAAAAGTAAAAATTTATATAATTTGTGATAGATCTACAATAGAAACTCTATCACTAAATCAGTCCATCACTATTGTAATAAAGAACTATCTGTCACTAACTTGTCACTAATTTTGTAATGGATCGAATAACCCATCACTAATCTGTTGCTAAAATTAATGGCAAATTGAAAATTTTGTCACTATAATTAGTGACGATTAAAACACTGACGACAAAATATTTGTTACTAATTTGTCACTAAATTATTTACTAACAATTATTGATAGATTTTTCCATCACTAAACAATGAATTTCTATTGTGAATGATCCTTAATGAAGGTACATTCAATCATATAGTGAAAGTATGAATAGTACTTCAAATGCATTTTAGTGCTACAGGTTTTCTTCATGCATAATTTTTCTAGCTCAATCCACAATGATGCAATAGTCTTCTCTTTCAAAACATCTTACAAAATTGCATTGGGCAAATACATATATGTATTTGAGTTTGAGTCATATGATCTTTGTGTTGACTTTTTGAGTCATATGATCTTTATGTTGACTTTCTTCCATCATCCAAGATGAGGGCATGTGATTAATCCTTAAAATAGCATCAACCAAATTTATCTATACAAAGATCTCATGCTATAATCTAAGAGAGGAATATTGTACTTTATTAAAGCCATCATTTAAAAACAAAAAAAAATGCCAAGATCAAAAGAATTAAAAAAAAAGCTCAACTTTGATATTAGTTATTACAAAAACATATGGCAAAACAAATATAAAATTGAATAATGAAAAGTAAAAAGTAAAAATAATACAGATTTTACATGAAAAACCATAAGTAAATGAGGAGAGAATTTGCTATTATTGAAAAGAGTGTACAAGAGTATTAGGACGACTACTGAATGTAACTTTAACACACTATAATTTGGTACAATTATATATATAACCAAAAGTGAAAAAAAATAGCCCAACTACAAAACACATTTATTAAGCATTACAGAGTCGTATTTCAACCTATGTGCTAGTCTGTGTATAGAACATGATTATATGGTCATCCCATGTTCTCTCTAGATTGAAACCTATAACTAGCCCCAAAGAGTATCAAGGTGAACACATTTGGAGACACAGGCGTATCTTTGACCATGTTCATCAGTAGACAAATCTTCACTAGTTGCTTAAACTCCTATATGGCCATATAAGGTTGGACATGGTCGTGCTGCCTTTCAAATTAAATTTTCATTAACAGTAAAGTTCCATACCATAGGTTGTCTAATCTTTCTTGTTGGCTAATTATTATTTTGACAATAAGTTCTATTTTGAGATGATAAAATTTTATTTCTTTTAGTTTTTGGCTTGTAGCTACTTTTATATATACAAAAAAATGGCATGTCAGTCTAAAAACTTCAAACCTTTATGGAATTTTAGCCCACTTTTAAAATCATGGCATATATGTACTAATTTGCTAAATTAGTACAACTTGCTAATTTTAGCCCAAAATTGGATTTAGTCAAAATTAAGATTAAAAACTACGACGTGGCATCTAACTCAACATGACTACAGTGGGACCTATTGCCACATGTGTTGTTTAAAAATTAAAAAAAAATTACTACTTTATAATTATTACTTTTTTTTATTGGTTGGTCATTAATTTTTAGTATAATTACTGCTCTTAATCATATTGTAAACTATAGTTCTGATTATTAAGGCTAGTACATAGTTAATTAAGCAGAATTAAACTTTTTTATTTGGGGATTGAAATGGATCGAGCAAAGAAGTCCAACACATTGATTTTAAATAAAAATTACAAGATTTATTTGGATCTTAAAGATATTATTAAAGAGAATGCACCTTATTTTACTCCTACTAAATCACTTTGTCAAAGCACTATTGTTTGTCATGATTGGAGGATTCTTAGCTCAATTCCATTTTTTTCCCACAACCAGTTGAATTCTTTTCATAATGTATCAGGCTTCTTTTATCAATCTCATCAATCCTTGTCATCATTTGTTTCCCTTGATTTGAGGGCATATGGAGTTCCAGACCCATCTTTGAACATGAAGAATGATGGTGTTGAACATTTGCATAATCAAGTGTTCATCCATTCCTATGTTGACTTTAACAAACATCTTTAAATCACTAATGTTCTTTGTTTAAGTGTAATTATAAGCATAGGTACAATATTACTCTCAATGAAAGTCATGTCATAATTCAACTCAGTAGAGGGCTGCAACTAAAGCAAGCTACCATGGTGATAGAAAGCTTGTAGTTTAGCTTAGCAGAAGGCTATGAGTGAAGCCTTGCTTCCATGGTGACATCAAACTTCATAAAAATCCAACGAACATATTTTATGAAATTATTAAAGGAAAAAGATGTTAAACATATAATCATTGGTTCCAACAGCCATATGTTTTAAGCTTAATCTATATATATGTGGTCTAGAGTTATGATAACATATAACACACCTTACATTACTCTTTGATTATCAAAAACTCTCTAAGAATTCATTAAGCTTCATTTTTTTCTTTATATCAATATTCTTTGTATTGATTAACTCTTATGAGAGTTAGTTGTGTGATAGAAATAGGAATTCATTTTCATCTAATTCTTGGGATAGATTAGAATGGAAGTGAGGTATATTTCTAGAGGAATTAGTTTAAGTGTTTAGCCATTAAAACTCTTAGGAATTGGTTGAAGAGTTAGCTTTAAAACTCTTATTTGTGTAAGGTTGAAAAGTGACCCTCAAACTCTTGTAATATCAATCTTGTGAATAAGATTATGGGTATTGAAAAATCCTAACTTGGAAATATATTAGGTGGAGATATAGGATTATTAGGAATCCAACCTCCTTAGATTTTTTAATTCATTGTTCTTCCTACTTTATTCTCTATCAATTTTTGTTCATTCCTTAAATTCATTTTAATTTTTCTAAAATCCTTCATTAGCCTTATTCACCCCCCCCCCCTCTAAGGCACTTTTCATTAGTGATATGCACTAGGTCAATCATGTATGACCATGTTTTGACTTTATTATTTTATTAATAAAGAGGCATTTTCATTATTATTTTATGTTATGATAATTACTTGAATAGTCAATTCTTCCTAAAGTCATCAAGTATGTGACTTGATAGTAAAACCTTTAGATTAAATATGAGTTCTATTCAAATTATCCCTAGTCATAATAATGTACTAAGGCTAGTATGATGTTGACTGATGATTATGTTTTACTAATCATGAATACATTATATTAAGTCAACCTATAGTTACTTATTTGAGAAATAATATACTGGATTGACCCCTCATGAGGATACAACATAGATAATAGTCATAAGTAATTCTCACCATAGTAATATTGATTTAGTCCTCTAACCTTGAAATCACTATGGATTTCTATATAACTAATTTGTATTTTAACACAATATAACATTGTCTTTAATAGGATGATAAAATTGACTGTTGTTGGATATAAAATGAGTTATGTGAGGAATATGAGTGATTGAGAGGGAATTTGTCCCTTATTTAATTTGAGTACAATATCTATGGGCCCCTTGATAAGATAGATTAAGGAAAATGCTTGGTCATGCTAAAGTGAATTGATAAAGAGTTATCATTCTCAATTTACTTGGAATCAAAAAATAATATGATTGAATTGTATAAAGATGATAGAAACTATGTCTTATATTCAATCAAGATATCATGTGACAAAAAGATTACAATATTCATTGTAAATCACATTATGTCGAATTATCAACCTTCACATGACTTGGGTAGTCATAATGTCTTTCTAAAAGCTACTTATAATTTGTAGGCCTAAATAGGGATTTCAGCCCCATTGCCAACGTCATGTGAACCTACAAGGTCACACAGTTAGAATAAGTCTAAAACGAATATGAGTTTTCCAAGCTCAATAAAGTTCTGTGAAAATAAATTAATAAATAAATAAATAAATATATATATATATATATATATATATATATATATATATATATATATATATATATATATATATATATATATATATATATATATATATATATATACACACACCAAAATTCATTTTGGTAAGTAAAACCCTAATTCAGAGAGGTTTATAAATATAACATATTTTCTAAGGTTTCACTCACTTATTATTTAGCCACCTAAATTTTGTTTTCTCTCCTCTAAGAAAACGGAACACAGAGTTCTTACATATATATATGTATGTAAAAATGTACTTTTATATATATACATATATATATAATGGTTATCTTAAATAAGTAAAAGATTATTTCTGATTTGGTATTTGAATAAAATCAGATTTGGAATAAGTGGAATATACCAAAAATGTTTTGGTAAGTGAGAAATTACCAAAATTCATTTTGGTAAGTGAAACTTTAATTGAGAGGTCTATAAATATAACATATTTTATAAGGTTTCACTCACTTATCATTTTTCCATGTACATATATATATATATATATATATATATATATATATATATATATATATATATATATATATATATATATATATATATATATATATATATATATATATACATACATTTATTTATATTTATATATGTGTGTGTGTGTGTGTACATATATATACACGCGCACACACACACACAGAGATATATATGTATGTATGTATAGGTAATGGTTATCTTAAATAAATAGGAGACTATTTTTTATTTGGTATTTAATTAAAATCACACACACACACACACACATATATATATATAGGTAATGGTTATCTTAAATAAATAGGAGACTTTTTCTGATTTGGTATTTAAATAAAATCAGAGTTGGAATAAGTGGAATATACCAAAAACATTTTAGTAAGTGAGAAATTACCAAAATTCATTTTGGCAAGTGAAACCTATTTAAGAGTTCTATAAATATAATATATTTTATAAGGTTTCACTCACTTATCATTCTACCACTTAAATTTTATGATTTCTCCTTTAAGAAATCAAAACATAGAGTTTTTATTTATTGAGTTGTGAGACAATCAAGAAAAAGGGTGCTAGCACACATTCATTTTGATTCAAGAGTTGTTTGTGTGGATACTTATGGAGGATGTATTCATTTGGAGACATCTTAATCCGACTTAGAAAACCAAAAGTTTTAGGTAAGGTGTCACTAGAGTAAACCCCCTCTCATCCTTCCATCATTTTTGCCCATTCTTTACATATGTGGTAAGGTTTTAGAAACCCTAAATCAATCAGTTAATTGAATTACATGAATTGTGGTTCAAGTTTATGATTAAATTTTAAAATTTCCATTGTGTTTTGCAGTACATAACCCAACACTTTCAATTGGTATTAGTGCTTGAATTCTAAGAATTTTATTGCTAGAATACATGATCGTGGGGAGTGAATTTCAAAATATTTCTTCACTTAGACCAACTTTTTATGGAAGTGATTACCAACGTTAGAAGTTCAAAATGGAGCTATATTTAGATTTTTCTCAAAGGTTAGGACCACCTAAATCTACCATTGATGGTGTATAAACAACTCTTTCAAGAAGTTAATGGAATAATGAACAAAAGGAAGAAAACTACAAAAAAAATTAAAGCTATGATCACTCTAGTCTCTTCCATGTCAAGAGAAGAAGGTGGCAAACTTTAACATTGCATTTCAGCTAAGGAAATGTAGGAGACCTTGGAGAACCATTATGAAGGCAATGTACAAGTAAGAAGGAAGAAGATTCAACTTCACATGTATGAATATGAACTATTTAAATTAAAGCTTCATGAGTCAATCATGAAGATGATTAATTGACTCAATACTCTTCTCACAACTCTTAAGAAACTTATAAAGCATTTCTCCAAGGAAGAGGTGAATAATAAGATTCTAAGAATCTTAATTAAGAAGGATTGAGAATCTTAGGTCACTTTAATTGAGGAAGCTTAAGACATCTCATCCTTATTAACTAATGTGCTCATTAGAAAGCTCTTAACACATAAGCTTATAATTAAGCAAAGAGGTGAAAATAAGAAAAAGAAGAAAAAGAGCATTGCCTTAAAAGCTTTATAAGAAGATAGTGAAGAGGAAAAAAATTAAAGATTCTAGTGATGGATATGGTGACATTGCCATGCTCACTAGGAATTTTAAGAAGTTCTTAAGAAAGAAAAATGCCTTAAGAACAAAAGACTTCAGCAAGAAGTATGAAGGAGAAGGTAAGAAGAAAACTAAAGAAGTTACTTGCTATGAATGCAAGAAACTAGGTCACATTTGAAGTGAGTGACCCAAACTAAAATTCAAGAGCAAAGGAGCTGTTGACCTCAACAAGTTATCAATATTGATTTTGATTTTAACTATATTAATTTTGAGCAACTAATTGTTTACTTCAATTGTGTATAAGTTAGGAGTAATTTAGAAGTCAAAATAATGATGAACTTTCAAAGAAAAATCATTCCAAAAAGTCATGTCAAGTACTATCTCGATCAGACTCATCATAGGGACTAAAATGTACAAAAAAGTGCAAATTTTGTCATAGTCCCGATTGGGACCAAGGAAGACCAATTCTTCTATAAAACTCAATTTTTTGCAGAAATGATCTCAATCCAATGTCCCGATCGAAACACTGCTCGAGATATGGTAGTCCCAATCGGGACTAGAGCAGAAATTGAAATACAATGGCTACTAATGGCTATTCAATGCTCGTCCCAACTGGGACATGACAAAATGCAACTTAAAAGTCAAAATTTCATTCAAATGGACTTTGTTTTTGTTAGGAATGAAATTATTTCTTCCAACAGCTATAATTGAATTGATCAAGTATAAATATGACCTTGAAGATTATTTTGGTGTTAAGATACATGTCTATTCATTCTATACTTTCAAGAATTCAATTAAGCTCTTTAAACTCTTTTAAAATTCATTTTATTATTGTATACTCTTGTGAGAGTTGGTGAGTGTTAGAATAGAAATTCTTATTCTTATATTTTCTAAGGTTAAGAAAATGGAAAGTGAGATTCTATTCTAAAGGAATTGGTTTAAGTGTTTAGCCATTAAAACACTTAGGAATTTGGTTTTAGTGAAACCCTTGAAAACACTTATGACTTAGTTTTTTAGTGAGTCTTGAAAACTCAAGTAGTAACGTTTGAGTTGAGCCTAAAATACAAGTTTTAAAAATTGATCTAGGGAAATAGATTATGGTGATTCAAAATCCTAACTTAGGATAAGTTAGGTGGAGGGATTATTGAGAATTCGAACACCTTGAATTCTTGTGTTAATTATTTTTCCTTCTCAAAATTCTTTTTAATTCTTATTCAAATATTTTTAACATCTTATTATTATTCGATAGTCCTATTCACCCCTCTTTAGGACTCTTTCAATTGGTATCAAAGCTTGAATTCTAGGAACTTCATTATTAGAATACAAGATCATGGGGAGTGAATCTCAAAATATGTCTTCACTTAGACCATTTTTTGATGGTAGTGATTATCCTCATTGGAAGTTCAAAATGGAACTATATCTAGATTGTGATTCCATTAGACTTTAGGAAGTTGTTCTCAATGGCTAGCAACCACCAAAAATTATCATTGAGGGTGTACAAACTACACTTTCAAGAAGTGATTGAAGAAATGATCAAAAGGAATAAAACTATAAAAATAAGAAAGCTATGATTACTCTACCCTCTTCCATTATAAGAGAAGGAAGCAAGATTCAACATTGCATCTCGACCAAAGGTATGTGGGAGACCTTGGAGAACCATTATGAAGGCAATGTACAAGTAAGTAGCTAAAAGGTTCAACTTTATATGTATGAATATAAACTCTTCAAAATGAAGCCTTAAGAATCAATCATGGAGATGAAAAATAGTCTCAATACTCTTCTCATAACCCTTAAGAAACTTGGAAAATATTTCTCCAAAGAAGAAGTAAATAATAAGATTCTAAGAATCCTACCTAAGAAGGATTAGGAATTTTGAGTCACTTTAATTGAGGAAGTTCAAGACCTCTCTACCCTCTTAAATGATGTGCTTATTAGTAAGCTTTTAACACATGAGCTCATAATCAAGCAAAGAGGGGAAGAGCAAGAAGAAAAAAATGAAAAAGGGCATAGCATTGAAGGTCTCACAAGAAGAAAGTGAAATGAAAATGTTAAAGATTCTAGTGATAAAGATGGTGATATTGCCATGCTCACTAGGAACTTTAAGAAGTTTTTTAGAAAGAAAAATTTCTCAAGAATAAGGGACTTCAACAAGAAGTTCAAAGGAGATAGTAAGAAGAAAACCAAAGAAGTTACTTGCTATAAATGCAAGAAATCATGACACATCCGAAGTGAGTGCCCCAACTCAAATTCAAGAATAATGGAGCAAAAGATAAGAAGAAGGCCTTCAAAGCTACTTAGGATGACTCCTTTGAATCTGAAGAAGAAGAGGAACAATAAGAAATGGCCAATCTTTGCTTCATGGCTCTTAAAAATGAAAAAGAGGTACCATCTACTTCTAACTCTTCTTATGATGAATATTGTGCTTATAATGAATATGATGATGATGATGATGTTGAGAGTTCTATTATGAACAAACTCCTATTTAAATGCAAAAGATTACTTTGTAGAAAGAAGCATTATAAGCATGAGTTAAATAGCTTAACTAAGGAATTTGAGAAGTTGAAAATTGAATTTTCTAGCCTTGTTTAATCAAATGATAAACTTGCTAATGGTTTAAAATCTTATAATTCCTTGGAAGAGCAACTCAAGGAAGGTAGTGATGAAAATCATAAGCTTTCTAATGAGGTAGTTGAGCTAAAAAATTCCATATCAAAATTTCAAAGAGGAAAAGAGAGTTTAGATAATTTGCTTGACTCTCAAAAATTTCATGGAAATACTCATGTAATTGGATATATTAATGGAATGACCTCATCTTTATCATGATCATATATTAAATTAAAGCATCATGTAATTCCATTCCCTCTACTTCAAAATTGATTGAGACTCAAGCTTTCAAAGCTAATAAGTCTCTTATGTCAAATAGAAAAGGAAAGTCTCATAAGACTCAATCCTATATGACACAAAGAGGTAAGTCTCAAATAGAGCACCTCAACCCCAGCATGCTTACATGTACACAAGATAAAACGCTTATAAGCATAATGCACTTAAATACATTGCAAAATACACTCAAAATACACATTGCCATTGCCAATGTATGTCTCACACTCATAATAATAGGAGACACACACCATCATAACATAAAAGGAATGTTTCACACACTGGGAAAGCATATCATTCTAAGAGAAACAAATTTGAAAATGTTATATGTTCATATTGCATGATCAAAGGACATACCAACAATGTGTGCTTTTATAAAAGACTATACATGAATTTTCTTCCTATGGATTATCTTGAGACTAACCAACCTAGACCAAGAAAGGTTTGGGTTCAAAAGAACACTTCAATTATCTTGTGTAGGTGTGCTTGAAATCAACAAAAATGAAAAGCAAATGGTATCTTGGTATTGGATGTTCAAGGCACATGATGGGAGATACAGAGTAATTTAAAAAGCTTGATGCTGAGGATGGAGGACATGTCACATTCAAAGACAATGCAAAAGGAAAATTATCGGCATTAAAGAAATAGGTAATCCTCAATCCTTATCTATACATCATGTACTATTTGTTGATGATCTTAAACATAATTTGCTTAGTATAAGTCAATTATGTGACATGGGAAATAAGGTGACTTTTTATCCTAGAAATTGCTTTGTTAGTAGTCTTAATGAAAACAAAGTAATTTTTAGTGGTTAAAGAGTAGATAATGTTTATGTTATTGATTTAAATAATATTAATAACAAATACATCAAATGCTTAATGTCTATTTCCCATAACACATGGACATGGCATAGAAGGTTAGGACATGCAAATTTTGAGCTTTTGAATTGTCTTTGTAAACATGAACATGTGATTGGATTACCCAAGCTAAAATTCACCAAGGATAAACCTTGTGATGATTATCAAAAGGAAAAACAATCCAAGTCTTCATTTAAACTCAAAAATGTAGTATCCGCCTATAGACCACTTGAACTTATACATATGGATTTATTTGGACTAACTATAGTTGCTAGTCTTGATGGAATGCACTATCCATATATATTGGTTGATGACTACTCTAGATTTATTTGGGTGTTTTTTCTTGTTTATAAGAATGATGCATTTAAAACTTTTGCAAAAAGAGTTATTTTTAAAAAGAAAAAAGTTTTTGCATTGCTTCTATTAGAAGTGATTATGGAACCGAATTTGAAAATGAATTTTTCAAAACCTATTACAATGAAAAAGGTATTTCATATATGTTTTCTTCTCTTAGAACTCCTCAATAAAATGGGGTAGTCAAAAGGAAAAATATAGCTCTTATGGAAATGGCTAGAACAATGTTTCATGAGTATAACTTACCTCTATACTTTTGGGCAGAAGTCGTTAACACATCTTGTTTCATTTCAAACTGAGTTTTCAAAAGACCAATTTTGAACAAAACATCTTATAAGCTATGGAACAATGGAAAACCCATAATCTTATATCTAAGAGTATATAGATACAAGTGCTTTATATTAAACACTAAGGATAATCTTAGAAAATTTGATTCCAAAGCTAATGAAGGAATTTTCCTAGGCTATTCTATTTCTAGTAAAGCATATAGAGTTTTTAATAAGAGAACTCCAATAGTTGAAGAGTCAATGCATATTGTATTCAATGAATCAAACTCACTTGATCCTAAAAAGAATGCTTATAGTGTTGTTGATCTTGTAGGTGACCATGAAATTATGGAAACTCAAAAAGAAAATGCTAGTAAGCCTTTGGAATTTAAAGGTCCAAGTAATGAGGATAATGAGGAGAGATCTCAACCTACTTTGAAGGATGAACTTCCAAAGCATTGGCAATTCAAGAAAGTTCATCTTTAAGATCTTATCATAGGTGACACTACAAAAGGGGTAACTATAAGATCTAAATTAAAGTATATTTTTAATTTAGCCTTTATTTCTCAAATTGAGCCAAAAAATGTTGATAATGCATTGAGTGATGAATTTTGGGTCCTTGCTATGCAAGAAGAGTTAAATCAATTTAAGAGAAATAACGTTTGGACCTTGGTTTCTAGATCTAAACATCATCCTTTTATCGGCACCAAATGGGTGTTTAGAAATAAGATGAATGAACAAAGTGTCATAATTAGGAACAAAGCTAAACTAGTAGTAAAAGGTTATAATCAAGCAAAAGGCATTGATTATAATGAAAATTTTGGCCTCGTTACAAGGTTAGAATATATTAGAATGCTACTTGCATTTGCATCATTTATGGATTTTAAACTTTATCAAATAGATGTTAAAAGTGCATTTCTAAATGGTTTCACTGAAGAGGAGGTATATGTTAAGGAACCTCTAGGTTTTGAAATTTTTGATTCTCTAGATCATGATTTTAAATTGTTAAAAGCATTATATGGATTGAAACAAGATCCAAGTGCTTGGTATGAAAGATTGAGTAACTTCTTACTAGAGAAAGGGTTCTCTAAAGGAAAAGTTGACACAACTCTTCATAAAGAAATCCAAGCATGATTTATTAATTAATCAAATATATGTTGATAATATTATTTTTAATGCTACTAACAATTGCTTATGTAAGGAATTTTCTAAACTAATGCAAAGAGAATTCGAGATGAGTATAATGGGAGAACTAAAATTCTTTCTCGAATTACAAATTAAGTAATGCAAAGATGGGATTTTCATCAATCAAACCAAATATGCAAGAGACGTTCTCAGAAAGTTTGGTATGGATGAAGCTAAGACAAGAAAAACTCTAATGAGCACCATAACCAAACACAAAATGGATGAGAATGGCAAACCGATTGATGAAAAGTGATTTAGAGGTATGTTGGATCCCTTCTTTATTTAACTGCTAGTAGACCTAATATTATGTTTGCTACTTACTTATTTACTAGATTTCAATCAAGTCCTAGCTCATTTGAATGCTATCAAAAGAATTTTCAAATATCTTTATGGTACAATGCATTTAGGACTTTGGTATCCTAGGAGTTCTTTCTTTGAATTAATTAGTTATTCGGATGTAGACTTTGCCGGTAGCTTACTAGATAGAAATAGCACTTTTGGAACTTGTCAATTTTTAAGACAGTGTTTAGTTTCTTGGTTTAGCAAGAAACAAGTTTCAATTGTCTTATCCACTGCTAAAGATAAATATATTATAGCAAGTCTTTGTTTCTCCCAATTCTTATGGTAAAAACAATAATTGTTGGACTATGGTATAAAACTTGATCACATTCCAATCAAATTTGACAATACAAGTGCTATAAACCTTAGCAAGAATCCCATTCAACATTCTAGAACTAAGCATATAGACATTCAACATAATTTTTTACATAATCATGTTCAAATTGGTGATATCTCACTTAATTTTGTTGACACAAATAATCAATTTGCTTACATCTTCACCAAACCTCGCAATGAAGAGAGATTGAATTTCATTAAACATGAACTTGGCATAATTGATGGTTCTAGTCTATCTTAATTTTGATGGTCCTTTGAGTTTTCTTTATGATTATTTTTGATATATAATACTTGTTCACTAGATATTTTTTACATATAGTGTTTATTTAAATTACTTTAATCTTCTTAAATTTCATTTTTTTTCTTAAATATTTATTTTGTATGAAAAATTTCTTTTAATTCTTCCTATTTTGCAAAATTAATAATTAATTAATAAAACATTCATTAAATTAATTATTTTAATTTTAGCAAAATATATCCTTCCTTAAATGAATTACTCATTTAATTCTTCTAAAAATCCTCAATTAATTCAAAATAAAAGCAATTAAATTTGCAAGGACTTAATTTTAAGGTATTTTGGACTTAATTGGAAATAATTTGCAAACTTCTCTTGATAGGAACTTGGTCCCGCCTAGGACTAGATCATGTCCCTATTGGGACATGATTTGCCAATTCTATGTTTCTACACAGAATTGATCCCGAATGGATATCCCGATCAAGATATCACTCAGGACATCATGTCCCTATCGGTATGGAAGCATATCCTGACCAAGACATTGCTCTTGATAGCATTAGGATTTCAAAATCCTTTTAACCTTTTAACTCTTTAATCAAAATCAGAATTGATTTTTAAGGTTCCTATTTAATTCAAATTCAAATTTTAAAATATTTCAAACCCTAATCTCTTACTTATAAATACCATTCTATTCCTACTAGATTTTTCATCTTAATCAAAATTTTCTTTTCTCTATAAATTCTTCATCTATTCTTCTTTTCTCTTTCAATGGCTCCTAAAAAACCAAGCAAGGTTCCTTCATCTTCTCAAGATCCTTCCTCTAAAAAAGGATAAACGTAAGAGAACACACTCTCCATTTTCCTATTCTACTCAAGATATTAAGAAAAGAATGTCTCAATTTTAGAAAAGAGCTTTCATTCCCTCAAAATTCATGGATGAACCTACTCTTAAAGCAATTGGTTACTATAATGAATTCAAAGATCTTCTTCTCAAAGGTAGGATATATGATTTTTCTTTTTCACCTTTTCTATCTTATCCTTCTCTCATTATTGAGTTTATTTCTTCATACACTCTTTGTTCTACCAAATTTGATAATGTTAATCCCTACTTCTCCATATAATTCAAACTAGGAGGGAGAGATTGTTTCATGACTTAGCAAGAGTTTGATACTCTTTTTGACTTTTCTCAAAAGGGACACATTCAAGTTAACCCTCATTAAATTGCTTCTTCATTTTGGGATGAAATCAAAGCTCCTAATGCCCTCAATTTTCTGTCAGACATTCTAAAGCATCACACATCAAATCCAAAGCACTTTGGTATGTTCATCATTTCATTACCTACTCTATTAATGGTAGATCTCTTTCTAATAAAGCTATCTCTCTTGATGATCTTTTCATTCTTTATTATCTTCATCATGATGAAAAATTGCTTTAGGAAGATTTTTATAATGAAGAATTTTTTTAAATAGTGATGGTAACACTAGTGCAATTTTTGTTGGTGGAATTATCACAAAGTTAGTTAAATTCTACAATTTTAATCTTAACTCTCTACCCTCTACCAAACCCATGCTTCTTGATGAGTCCTTCATTAGAATTCCAAACAATTCACCTCTATTAATGGAGTTTGGATTTAGAAACATGACCTTAGAGCTAGTGAAAATATTGAAGCTATGTTTTAAGAATTGGATGAGCAAGAAGGTCAAGACCTTAGGGAAGAAGAATAAGAACCTCAGCCTTATGTTACTCCTCTAAGGAAAAGAACAAGAAGTGAAAGTATAGCAACTCAAGGTGCTCAAGCTAAAGATGATGAGCCTCCTTGGGTAGGACTAGGACAAATCTTTGAATGCATGTCCTTAATGGAATCCAACTTCAATTCTCACTTTGATGAAGTTGAATCCAATTTCAATGTTCTTTTCATTTAAATAGATGGCAATATTGCTCAACTTCAACATGATGTCCATTATATTTATGAGCAATAAGGCTACACTTGCACCTTTCCTCCTCCTCCTTCATCCCCTCCTCTAGAATAGATATTTTCTATACATTTCTTTTTTTATTTTCAGTATATGTTTGGTTTATTTTTTGTATATGAGCCTTTAGCTGCTAGTTTATTTTTAAGGCTCAATTTATGCTTGATTATGTTTAATTGAATTTATTTTCAGTATTTTATCTTTATACTGGATGCATTTTTCTTATTAATGAAAGTTTCCTTTTTTAAAATATATATTTCTCTAATATTAATTCTTTTTTAATTTTGTCAAAGTGGGAGAAATATTTGAGTTTGCATTAAAATTACAAGGAATTTTTAATTATTTTAATCTATATAATAGTGTGTCCTAAATATCAATTTTTTATTTTTTTTATTTATTATGTAGGGAGAGAAAATTAATTGAATATTATTTTTATATGCTATATAATTTTATAAAGATTTGATGTATCTTTATTTTTCATTGTTTTGGTTCGTGGTCTTTTATTTCCTCTATTTTAGCCTTTAACATAAGAGGAGGAGAAGCTATATGATATTTGTGCTTAGCATTTATGTTTGTAATATGCTAAGTGCCACATAATCAATTAGCTAGCTAAGCTCTATATGATCATGTGAGGTCATCCTATATGTACTATTTTTGTCGTGCATTATATGTATATATGTTTGAAATTATTTCCTTTATATTTTCAAACATTCTTTTCATATTTTTAACACATTCATTATGTATGGCCATAATTTTCTCATGATATACTTTATATTTTTTTGTCATTGAGAATAAATTGTAAATTTATATTTATTATCATGTCCATATTCATAGGGGGAGAAATAAATAAATAAAATTGATTTTAATTAATATAATCATTATTATCACAATTGTTATCCATCACACACTTAACCTTGTATTTTTTTTATCAAACTCAAAATAAGTTTGTCAAAATTAAAAAAAGGGAGATTGTTGACTTTAGTAAGTTATCAATCTTGATTTTGATCTTAACAAACTTAATTTTAAGCAACTAATGTGTTTGCTTCAAGTGTGTATAAGTTAGAAGTAATTTGGAAGTCAAAATAAAGATGAACTTTAAAAGAAAAATCATTTCGGAAAGTCATCTCAAGTACTATCTCGATCAAACTCATCACAGAAACTAAATTGCATAAAAAAGTGCAAAATCTGTCATAATCCCGACCAGGACCAAGGAAGTCCAATTTTTGCATAAAACTTAAATTTTGGTAGAACCAATCCTGATATAATGTCACGATCGGGACATTGCTCGGGACATGGTAGTACTGACTAGGACATTGATATCTCGATCAGGACTAGAGTAGAAATTCAAATACAATGGCTCATAATGGCTATTCAATGCTTTTCCTAACCAAGACTAATTATAACCCAACTAGGACTTTACAAAATGCAGTTCAAAAGTCCAAATTTCATTCAAATGGACTTTTTTTTTAAGAATGAAATTATTGCTTTCAACAGCTATAATTGAATTGCTCAAGTATAAATATGACCTCTGAAGATTATTTTAGTGTTAAGAAACTTGTTTATTCATTATATACTTTCAAGCATTCATTTAAGCTCTCTAAACTCTTTCAAAATTCATTTTATTATTGTATACTCTTATGAGATTTAGTGAGTATTAGAATAGAAATTCTTATTCTTCTATTTTCTAGGGTTAAGAAAATGCGAAGTGAGATTATATTCTAAAGGAATTGGTTTAAGTGTTTAGCCATTAAAACACTTAGGAATTTGGTTTTAGTGTAAGCCTTGAAAACACTTGTGCATGGTTTTTGAGTGAGCCTTGAAAACTTAAGTTGTAAGGTTTGAGTTGAGCCTCAAACTCACGTTGTAAAAATCAATCTAAGGAAATAGACTATGGTGATTCAAAATCCTAACTTAGGATAAGTTAAGTGGAGACGTAGGATTTTTTAGAATCCGAACTCCTTAAATTTTTGTGTTCATCATTCTTCCTTCTCAACATTCTCTTTAATTCTTTTTCAAATATTTTTAATTTCTTATCATGTGCTATTTGTTGATGGTCTTAAACATAATTTTCATAGTATAAGTCAATTATATGAAATGGGAAATAAAGTGACTTTCTATCCTAGAAATTGCTTTATTAGTGGTCTTCAAAAAGACAAAGTAATTTTTAGTGGTGAAAGAGTATATAATGTTTATGTTATTAATTTGAATAAAATTGATAACAAAGACATAAAATGCTTAATGTTTATCTCCTATGACACATGGATATGGCATAGAATGTTAGGACATGAAAATTTTGAGCTTTTGAATAATTTTTGTAAACACAAACTTATTATTAGTTTACCTAAGATTGAATTCATTAAGGATAAACCTTGTGATGCTTGCCAAAAGGGAAAACAATCCAAGTCCTCATTTAAGCTAAAAAATACAGTGTCCACCTCTAGAACACTTGAATTTATACATATGGATTTGATTAGACCAACTAGAATTGTTAGTTTCGGTGGAATGTACTATGCATATATATTGGTTGATGATTACTCTATATTTACTTGGGTGTGTGTAGACGGCGGGTTTAGCGCGCGTCTAAGATTTTAGCAACTGTGACACTAGTTGGGCTTAAGGCCTTAGAGAACACACTAACCATTGTCACAAAGACATGGCGTGGAGATGAGGAGTCGCCACCCAGGGTAATAACTGGGATAAATCAAAAGGTGGTACTTGATTCTCTAAAAGAAAGCTAGCACCACAAACAGGAGATTCTAGGAATAGAATACTAACTTCTTTTAGTCTCATGTTCATTTAGAATTACTTTATAAATTATTACTTAATTCTCTAATTACATGCAATTTTATTAAACCCTATTTGAACATCCACCTAACCCTAAGGCATCCAGTCAATAAATCACACAAAAAAAATGCATTCAAGCGCATCGTCCCTAAGTCTAAACTAGGTTAATTTTATTGAAAGTTAGCTAGATTTACAATTTTATTTACAAATGAAAATGAACTAAAGGTGGACCTACATTATTATTAGTTAGTGAGCTTAAGTCTATTGATTTTAATTATCTAAAAGTGGGCCTAAATCTATAAGTTTTAAAGAAATTAGATTTTATAAATGCGTCTAGTCTAACTTGATTTTATTTTAAGTGAAATATGGGCCTAAGTCTATTTATTTTAAAGGAAATGAAATTAAATGGGCTGAGCTAAGTCTAAATTAATTTTAGTTAAAAAAATGAGCCTAAGTCTAAATTAACCTAATGGACCTAAATTAATTTTAATTAATTAACATAAACCATTTTTTAAGCCTATTTTTTAAGTGGGTTTAGACATAATGTGGGCTTGGGGCCCAAAAGAATAGAAACATAACAAACAAGCCCAAAACAAATAAAACACAAACAATATATCAAACATACATTTTAATGATTTTCTAAAAGCCTAAATCAATTTACATGCAACCCTAAATTAATCTCCAACCATCATTGATTTTAATTGATTTTTACCTAGTGAAACCCTAATTACTAATCCATTCTAAAAGCAAAAAAGTAAAATTTTACTATTCCCACTATTGGAGTTATTACAATATTCTACGTACTGGAAATTAAAATTAATTACAAACCGAAATTAAATAATAAATGCAGAAACATCAAACCTTAAATCTAATCACAGTTTAGAATCCATGGATCTTCTATTTGATTTTCTGGATATCTGGCAGTGACCTTATCAATCTCCAATTGGATTCCAAAAGGAAAACATAAAAAAAAAACACACATTAGCTAAATGAGTAAAATAACAAAATAAAAATTAAAGGAAATTAAATTAAAAAGGAAATCAAATAATAATTAAAGCAAATTAAATTAAAAAGAAAATCAAAAGATAGGAGAAAATGGAAATGAGATGTTATGCATATGCTCTTGCATGGCCCTTTAGATTTAGATTGTCACCATTTTGACAATTAACTCTGTGTTTATTGATTTTTGGACTATTGAAAACAAAATAGCGTACTTTTTGTGCAGTGAAGAAAACTTTTTTTTTTGTGATTTTTAGGGTTTCTACACAATTAAGAGTCGATGGCCTCACTTACCCAGTCTCTGGCTTTATAAAGTAGAGATATGCAAACAGACTTCCTCCATTCCAGGAACTTATGCTATCTCTCAATTTTCAAAAATTTTTACGTGTTTTGAACATGTAAAACCACAATTATCTTTTAAGAAAATATTCAAAATTAATTTCAACCAATCAATGAACAAAAAAAATACTAAAAAAATGATCGAATATACTGAAAACTTGAAAATATTACGTAATGTCAATAGGCATTTTGCTAATGCCAATTCGAATTAAGTAAATGTCGGTCGGCATTCGCCTAATGCCGATCGGCATTCACCTAATGTCGATTGGCATTAGGCAAATGCTGGTCTATATTAACTAAATGTCGACTGGCATTTTGTTTATGTAGCCCGAAAAAGAAAAAATTTAAAAAAACACTTCTAAAATCACAATTTTGCAATTAGGTCCAAAAGAAATTATAATTTAGTCCTTGAAATCTCAAATGTCAATGCTAGAGATCAATTTCTTGATTAATTTTTCATCATAAAGGCTTTCATCGCATTATGCACAATTGCATCACAAAATTGGGTGCTTACAATTGCACCCCTTTGTCGCTGTTTGCTTGAAAAATTGCAGCAAAGTAGTAGAAGCACACAATTTTGAAGGAAAGAACTAGGATACCTAGTTGTATCCTAGTTGATAGGTTGATGCTTAAATTTCTTTGCAATTTTAAGCAAATGTAATTTTTATCAAGTCTCACTATATTTCCTGTGGAACACCTAGTGAACTTTATGCAAATGAGTTTCACTATATTCCCTGTGGGACGTTTAGCGATGATGAATTGAAAGTCTGCTATAGTTTCTGTGGAACATCTAGCAATGATGAATTTTGTTATATTCCCTGTGGGACATCTAACGATGCACACTATATTCCCTATGGGACGTCTAATGATAATGAGTTTCGTTATATTCCCTGTGGTACATCTAATAATGCACACTATATTCCCTGTGGGACATCTAGTGAGAATGAGTTTCGTTATATTCCCTGTGGGACGTCTAACGATGCACACTATATTCCTTATAGGACATCTAGTGAGAATGAGTTTCATTATATTCCCTGTGGGATGTCTAACGATGCACACTATATTCCCTGTGGGACATCTAGTGAGATTGAGTTTTATTATATTCCCTATAGGATGTCTAACACAATGTATAAAATAAAACTTGCCATATTCCCTGTGGGACGTCTAGCAAAAATAATGAAAAGAGTGCTATAGTTCCTATGGAATGTCTAGCAATTTAAAATATGTTGTATTATTCCTGTGGGATGTTTAGCGACATCACCATAACTATCGTGTAGTGTTTGGTGGTAAATGTCTAAAAAAAGGTCATGTTATAACCACTATTGAAGCATATAACATGTGGAATTTGAAATTCATGTTATGACTATTGTGCAGCACATAACATGATAATTTTAAAAATTTGTGTTTCAGCTACTATGTAACATGAAATGAATTTTGACATTTGATTGAAATGATGCATGTAGAAATGCAAAGTTAAATTCTGTAATTTTGCTCTGTATTCTGTACTTGACAAAAAAATTCAAAATCATAGACTGGTTATAGATTAATAATTTAGTGAATTATTAATTTGATGAAATGAATGTCATGATTTAATTTAGGAATGAATTCCTAACCAGAATGTAATTGTGGACCAAATTGCAATAAGAGAACTTGTATCTATATGCAAACAAAAGTAATAGACCAAAGTAGATATTTTCCACTTCATATATTCCTTCCTTTTTTGCATGTCTCATTTTATTCTCTCTTCTTCTTTATTTTCTTTCCTTTTCATTTCCTTTCTTTGCATTGATTTTTATTTTTTGATTTCTTCATCATATGACATTTGATTTGCAATCTGTTAAAATCCTATGGCCTCCTTGCAACACAAACAATATGGGAGAGCATAGATTTTAGAAAATTAGAGAATTCTGCCTCCTTGTTTTCCTTAGAATGATCTTGGACTTTGAGAGGGCTCAATTATTTTTTTTCTTTCACTCATTTACATACCCATAGGTGCAGAGATATGGGTAATAAGGTAACATTTTACTGCTTTTGTTTATTTCTGCAAAAAATATTACCTACACAATTAGTAATTAAAGTCAGTTTCAGAGTAGAATTTAACATGCATGTTAATTAGATTAAATGAGAAATTAACAAAAAATGCATCATAAAATTAAAATTAAATTTCAAAAATGTGAAATTCAGCCTTTGGGTAGCTTGTATGACTTATCGAATGTATAGAATTCCGATCGAAATTCCATTTTTTTCAATCGATTCGAATAATGCCAATCGGCTTAGTGGATTGTCGATTGGCAATCCAGAATGCCAATCGGCATTCTAGATTACCGGTCAACAATCTACTTTTTCGATTAGCATTTTTTATTTTTTTAAAATGATTAATTGATCAATAAATTAATGACTTCTTTTGATTCAAGCTTCTAATTAATTAATTATTATTTCAAAATTTAATTAGCGTCTGCTGAAATTCATGGGTTGTTTTAATCTAGCTTGAGAATTATTTCATGGACTACCGGAGCAGGTGACACATTTAATTTGGGCCTCTGGGTTTAGGCATTTCATTGTTGCACTTCCTACTGTTCAAGGTCGGTCTGATCGTTACTCTTTGTTTTCCTTGATCAAGCGATGGATGGATACTACCCACACATTTCATACTCATGAGGGTGTGCTGACCATTTCACCTATAAGCTTCTCTACTATCACTGGGATTGCCTTCGGAGGTACCTCAATTCCATTTGACTTCAGCTACTGCCATCTTTCTGAAGATGCATGGAGTTAATATGTGCATGACCTGATAGGGTCATTCTGATATGGAAGAATCAAAAGAATGTTCAGCTTTCATCCTTAGTTCAAGGGTTTAGATGTTTACCCACTACTACTCCTCATCAGATTACCCAGAAGGCGAGGTGTCTTCTTTTGATATTGTTGGGTATGACCCTCTTTTGTGAGATTGATCATGAGGTCAGTATTGCTCTACTCGGTCCTCTTCATGACTTGGATCGAGTTGCCACACTTGACTAGGGATCTGTTGCACTCACTTACCTTTACTACAGACTAGACACTATCTATAGAGGTAATGTCATGATCTGTGGCTTTTGGCACGTCTTGCACATACATTCTCCTTTCTTTAATCTTTATTGTCTTACTTTCCTTTACCTTTTACTGATATGCTCTCTTTCTTTCAGATCTAGAGCATATAGATTGGGTTGATTCGAGGCTTCAGTGCTATTAGCTCTGATAGGAACTTTCCTCTAATTATGAGATGGGGTTCTTCCCGCCTTGCCAGTGTCAGGAACACTCTTCGAACCTATCATGATCAGTTGAACACTATCAAGTGGTACCTGGTAAAAATCAAATTCATTAGTACTTCATCATTTAATGAAAATAAAAATTAATTAACATGATTTTGCAGATTAATTCTAATTGGTTGGTGGGAGCTGATAATGTCCACAAATATGAATTTATGGCTGGTGCAATACAGCTTGAGTCTATAAGGGTTCTACTTCCTGGATATGGTTATTTAATGTGGTATTTGGGGGAGCGAGTGTATTGTTGGTGTTCTAGGCCTTCTCAACACCACATTCCATCTGATATCCCTTCCTCTATGCTTTACAGCTCATGTCTGACAGGTACAGAGTTGAGGAATGCACTATAGGGATATGCTACCTCATATTTTCTTGAGCGTTCTCAAAATTACTAGCAGTTCATTCGTGAGAGCCTCTTGGAGCATATTCCCATTGACGATGTTGAGGTAATTTCTTATTATTTTAGCTTCTTTCTTTGGAACCCATGAATCACTCATTCTTTTTATAGTTTGAGGAGGTTCACTCTCCTACTGATGAGGTGATAGAGGAAGAGACTAAGATTGCTCTAGAGACTAAGATTGCTCTAGAGACTAAGGTTGTTCCCAATATTGAGAAGCCTGAGCCCAGACTTGGCACTACACGTCATACTCAGTATGTTGGGACTAATCACGATGGTGATTTTATAAGTGTTACCCTTGGTGATATCTCTCTTATGGATATGTCTATGTTCTACTGGGCTCCTACTATTCAGACTCCAGTTGAGTAGCAAATGCAATTTAATGATGCTCAACTTTCTATCTTTTCTTCAACAGATGCTTCTCGTATGAGTCTTTCTGACTTATTCCCTGCATGATCTATACACTTGACACTAATTTTAGTAAATTTACAAAATAGGTTCCTCAGACACAGGCAGAGTGCTTGCATGGACTCACCTCATCTCAGAGGTTATTCACTATTCAGGTCACAAATAGTTGGAGGGTAAGTATATACACTGGAAGTGCAAATGTATGCATGTTATGCATGAAATGCATGACATTATTATTTCCTATATATACAGAGCTACTCTAGTGATTTGGAATGCATGATTGAGATGCTTCATCGACAGCTTGCAGATTTAGGCATTGATCCTCATAGTGCTAGGACTTCATTTGTCAAACCTCCAGAAACCTTTCATCAAGATGATCCTACCAAAGGATGGAGCCCATGGCTAGATTTTGGAGCTTAGGATGACTGATGTAGGCTATCTTTGTTTCCAACTTCTATTTGTATTAGATTGTTTTTGTCTTACTGTTGTCTTTTGAATCCTGTACTATTTGTATGCACTGTGTTGAACTGATCTCATCCAAAGATGCAAGGTGATCATACCTCTTTTGTGCCATTCACTCTCGAGCATTCTAGCTTCCATAACTACTCTTAAGGATTTGATCTTTGTTTCTATTGGTAAGATTGCTTCACAACCATATACTAAGGAGAATGGAGTTTGGCCTATGGTTGTTCTAGTTGTAGTCCTATATGCCCATAAAGTGAAAGGAAAGACCAATATTTGTAAGTCTTAACTATTTTAGAGAGAATCTTCTTGATATTTTTGTTAGCTACTTCCACCACTCCATTGGCTTAAGGACAATACGGTGAAGACTTATGATCTCGTACTTCTATAACAATTCTACCATTTTTGCCTGAAATTAGGCACCATTATCTATCATAATATGATGTGGAACCGCATACCTACAAATAAGGCTTTTTTCAATAAACTGCATCATTTATTTTGCTTTCATAGCATTGAAGGATTCGGCCTCTACCCATATAGAGAAGTAATCTATTACCACGACTATGCACTTAGGACAATCCCTAAGGATTCGGCCCAATTGATGTTGCCAGCCTTATTTCTCCTATAATATCAATCCCCAAGGCTGCAAAGGGCTAAGGTGATGATAAACTATTTAGCACCATAGGAGGTAAATGGTTAAGATTCCCATAAATCTGACACTAATGACATTGCCTCACTTTTCTGATACAATCCTTTTCCATACTCATCCAATAATACCCTTGCCTGAGTATTTTGTTAGCTAGGATCATCCCATTCATATGAGAACCATAAGCTCCTGCATTAATCTCTTACATCACCTATTCAACTTCATCTTTCTTGAGACATCTGAGCTACATACCACTCAACATTCTCTTATATAATACTCCATCATAACTTACATAGTTATGTGCAAGAACACAAAGAGCATATCTCTCTTTTGAGGTTGCTTCATTAGGATACTTTCTTTCTTCGATAAACCTCTGAATATCATAAAACCACCATTTCTCTTCAAGCCCTATTTGAACACTTATAATCTACTCTCCCCTATAATATGGAGCTCTTCATTTCATAATTACCAAAGGCTTCATAGTTAATCCCGTCGCACTATCCCACATTGAAGAGAGTGTTGCCAATGCATCTGCCAGCTAATTGTCATCTCTTGATAAATAGATAAAGAGCCATTTATTGAAGTTCTTTACTAAAGCTTTCAAATTGTAGATGTAGGGTTTTATCTTTTCTTTTTTCACTTCCCATTCTTCATTAGCCTAGCTAACAACCAACATTAAATCCCCATAAACCAATAATATCTTTACCTTAGCTGCCAGAGCTACTTCAATTCTGTATATGCATGCTTCATACTCGACCATATTATTCATCACCTTAAAGTCTAATTTCTTGGCCATTGGTATGGTTTCTCCTTCTGGCATAATAAGAATTACTCCTAATCCAACTCCTTTGTTGTTTACAGCCCCATCAAAGTAGAGCTTTCACTCCCAATGCTCTATGACTATCAGGTTTTCATCCTGAAACTCTAAGTTCCACTGTTCATCACCCTCGACTGCATTTTGAGCTAGGAATTCTACTACTACCCTCCCCTTAATAACCATCATGGTGATGTACTCTATATCAAACTTAGTTAGAAGTACTATCCATTGAGACATCCTTCCAATCAAAGCAGGCACCTGAAATAAGTACATTAAAGGATCAATCTTTGAAATTGCTTGAACCTTGTAGGACTGAAAATAATGCCTCAATTTCCTTGTTGCCCAGATCATGATCAAACATGTCTTCTCTACCAAGTCATACTTTTCCTCATATGGTAGGAAATTCTTACTGAGATAATACACTGCATGTTCTATACCCTCTGGTCCTTCTTGTGCTAGCATTCCCCTATTGCATTGTCCTTTAAGGCCAAGTAAAGGATCAATGACTTACCTTGTCTCGGTGGCTTCAATATAGGCAGATTGGTGAGATATTCTTTAATAGTTTCAAATGCCTTCTAACAATCATCGTTCCACTTCACTGGCTGGTTTTTCTCAAGAGTTTGAAGATAGGATCACAAATATTAGTAAGCTTTATGATAAACTTACTAATATACTATAACCTACCAATGAATCCTCTCACTTCTTTCTTTGTCTTTGGTGCTGGCATTTCCTGAATAGCTTTCAATTTATCTGGATCCACTTCAATTCCTCGGCTACTAACTATATGCCCTAATAATTTTCATGAAATAACCCTAAAAATGCACTTCTTTAGGTTGAGCCTCAAATTGTACCTCTCAATTCAAGCTAAGAACTTATCCAGAGCTTCAAAGTGTCCCTTTCTTATTTCTAATTTAAATGTCATGTCATCCACATATACCTCTACTTCCTTATGCATCATGTCATGGAAAAGAGCAATGGCTGCCCTTTGATATATTGCACCTGCATTCTTCAACCAGAAAGGCATAACCTTGTAGCAATGTGTCCCCTATTTTATAATGAAAGGTGTCTTAATTTTATCCATAACTACCATCATTATCTGATTGTACCCAGAGAACCCATTTATGAAGGAGTACATTGGACTAGATGTTGTGTTGTCTACTATTACATCAATATGGGGTAAGGGGAAGTCATCCTTCGGACATGCTTTGTTTAGATCCCTAAAATCTACACACATACATACCTTACCATCTTTCTTAGGTACTAGCACTATGTTTGCTAACCATTGAGGATAAGCTACTACTTCTAGAAAGTTAGCCTTGATTTGTTTAGCAATTTCCTCCCTTGTCTTTTCAATCCACTCTGGTCTTAGCCTGCGTAGTTTCTGCTTGACAAGTTTAATTTCTAGATGAGTAGGAATATGATGCTCTATAATTTCCCTATCTAAATCTGGCATATCCTCATAAGTCCAAACAAATACTACCTTTCTTTTTGTCAATATTCTCTCAAAATTTTCTCCTTCTCTTCAAGAGTTACCTCATGTGATATATAAATGTTCTTAGGATTATCATTTGTGCCCATGTTAAATGAATCAAATTGAATTGAATTAATGTCAAACATGCATGAACGATCAAAGTTATAATGCACAGAAATATCAAGATGCACATCACATAAGTAAGCAAAACCAGCATTCATATCATTGACCATGGAAAAAATAGAGTTTTCATCCTTAAACAGACTAGATGTTATTACATCAATTTCATTATAAAAAAACATCAATAAAGCTATCACTAATGACAATGGATAAATCCTGGGGTGCCTCCTCTTCAGGTGGTAGACACATTAGCTCTTCAAGAGCAACATTGCCCATTCTCTCAACTACTAGTTTCATCACTTCCTCTTTGTTATTTTTCACTAGGTTCTCCACAATCTGCTCCTTGAAGATCTCAAACCCAAGAACATCTCCTCCAGCAATATTAATTGATTCTTTAGTTCCTAAATAGTATTTACCTTCCCCTAGCCTGATGAAATTTTCACTTCTTGGCCCAATTTTCTTTGAGAGCTTCCTTTGCTTGGCATTGAACCTCTTTCTGGCTCTCTTGCTTATCAGCTTCATTTCTTCAACATAATCCAAACCAGTTGTGTTGCCTTGGCTTTTGAAATCTAGGAGACTAGGGCTTCCTTGCTCATTCTTCCTCAACCCTTACCCAAGTCGGTAATTCATACTCTCCACCATTTTTGCTACTCTTAAATCCATTTAAGTTCCATCAAATATCCTAGCAATTTGGAAACTAGGGGTGCACAAATTGCTTTTGTTTGTCCAATATGGCTGCCACAATATCATTGGTCACAGCTCCTATAGTTACAATGTCTCCTTTATGAGGGAATTTTATCTTTTAATGCATAGTTAAGGGTACCCCTCCTAAAACAAGGAACCATGGCCTTCCTAACAACAAGGCATAAGTGATTGGAATATCCAGTATAGTAAACTCAATAGTTAATTCCACATGTCCTATTTTAACTAGAACTTGGAATGTCCCCTCCACATTCCTATTGCTATCATCGTAAGCTCTTATTATGAGGTTTGAACCTATTAAGTCTTCAGCTTTAAAACCTAAGTTAAGCAGGATTTTCAAAGGACACACATTAATAGTAAAACCATCATCAACCATAGCACAATTGGTTCTCTTTCCCCTCATCTCAGCTGGGATAAACAACGCCTTATTATGGTTTCTTCCTTCCAAAGACAGGTTATCATCTGAGAATGTTATCAACCCGTGTTTCTTTTATGTAACTTTCGCTACTATAGCCTTAAGTGTGGTTGCTATTTCAATGTTCATGTTTGATAGAGCTTTGATAAGAGCTCTTCTATGGCTGCCTGAATGCATCAGTAGTTCCCAAATGATGACATTTGCCTTAGCCTTCTTTAACTATTCTAGAATTAAATCCTCTTTCTGATCTTCCTCTATTTTTGTATCTTCTATTTCTCCCTTTTTGTGACTCTCTCGATTTTCTTTTCAGTTGCTTTGTAATTCTTCCCACTCCTAGTGACATGATTCACCATAGGATCATCACTTCACACATTAAGACCACTTGAGTTTTCTTTATCAAAGTCATACCAAATGTCAATAACTCCAATGACTTTATCTCTTTTCCCATCTTTTTGCGCTTCCATTGTGCATGTTTATTTCCCTTTCAGCTCTCCCATATTGAACTTGCTTAAGTGTTGGTTCAGAAGATCTTCAAATCCTTCTTAAAACTATTTAAGAGCTAAAGGTTCATCTTTAAACTCATCACCCCATCATGTAGGCATAATTTCTTTAATGGGTATATCAGCTGAAGCGGGCTTAGAGTAAAACACTCTGTATTCGAACTTGCCCAAAGGTTGTCCCAATAGATCTTCAACTCCTCTGGGTGGCTACTCAGGACTTTTTTCTTCTTTCATTTGCTTATCATCAAACTCATCACCCCAATGTGGGGGCTCAAATGATTCAATGGGGATATCAGCAGAGGGTAGTTTTAAGTAGAACACCTTGTAATCAAACTTGCCTAAGGGCTGGCCCAATAAATCCTCTACTCCTCTCTATGGTTGTCTAAGGGATTCTCCATTGGCTGTAGGGTTTAGGTTTTCAAAGGAGTTTAGCACTTATTCTTCGCTAACCCCTGAATTAATCATCATGGTGGCTGGTGGTGGAACATTTTGGTAGTCTAGGAAAGGGTTATTTATGGTATTTGGGTTAGAGTTGGACTTTTCAAAGTCTATGATTTTTCAGGAATCTATCAGGTTTTAGATATCATGTTTTAGGTGGATATAGTTCTCTGTGAAATGGCCAGCAGCTTAGTGGAATTTACAGTAACTGTTAGGGTTAAAACCAAGGACATTTGGGTTTGGTGGCTTGAAAAAAGTTAAGGGTCAAAGTAGGCCTTTCTATATTAGCCTTTCTAGGACTTTGGAGAACAATTGGTTAAAATTGGAGAATCTTCAGGGTTGCTGAACTGTGCGCACCTCTACAACTTAGTTGGTACTTCCCTGTTGTATGCCCCTAATTTGGTAAGTTCGAGTTTCGGTGCTTTTAGCATTTCTCTTTTTCTCACTCTCAATCTCTTCGGCTTGCAGACCATCATCATACAAGTCTATGAAAGTTTTAGGGTTCATCATCTGTAATCTCTCGACTAGATTAAGTGATATATTATTGATTATCATCCTAACTTGATCCTTCTCAGCCAGCTTGTTCTTCATTAGTCATGCCTTATTCATGAACCTGGTAAGGAAATCAGAGAAGGATTAATTAGGTTTCTGCTTTGTCAGTTCTAAGTCTCTGATAGACACTTCTGGTCTAGTGTTATAGTCATACTGTTTTAAAAAATCAGTACATAATTCTTTCCAATCAGTCTTACAGTCAATCCGTGATACCAGTTTACAGCCATTCCCTCTAAAGATAGTACAAAGAACCTAGTAATCACTTCTAATGGTGCTTTAGTAGTGGTCATGGTTATTGCGTACTGGCTAAGATGAATCCGCGAATCTCCTCTCCCATCAAATTTTTACAATTGAGGCATCTCAAATTTTTCAGGCAGCTTATCTCCCTCCATTTGCAGCATGTCATCAAAGTTGAATGAGTACCCTATTCCTTGTCCACTAATTAGCTCTTCCATCTTAGTCATTTTCTGAGTCAGTGCTTACATCTATTTGGACTCATGATCTTGGACCAATTCAAATGACTCCTTTGTCTTTTCAACCATGTAGTTCTCGATGTCCTCAAGTCTCACATCAGTAGCAGGTATGTTTCTAGTAATATGTTGCCCCCCAGCATTATTAACAATAGGTGGAGCCCCGACAATAGGTAGAGGAGCTGCAACAACAGGTGGAGCTCCTACAGTAGGTGTTTGTTCAATAGCAATAGTGGGTGGTTATTTAATAGTAGGTGGTGGTATGACAGCAGGTTGTACTAGTCCGACCAGAGCTTGCCTTAATTCATCTTGCATCATAGCTCTCATGTCATCTATCAAAGCTCCTTTAATTTCCTCTAGGGTCCACATCTCTAGTTGTTGTTCCATTTATGTCTGTTCAGTCTAAGTCAATTCAACTTCTAGGTAAAGTGGGTTGATAGGACTCTTCTCTAGTTCTTGAAGGATCTCTTGAGCTATTAACATAGGGCTTAGATCTATTCTTATTAATTTGCCACCTTTCCATCCTCATATACGAGAAGACCCAGATGAATCTATGATGGCTATAAAACAAGGTGTCAGTATGATGTGTGGAAGGCATGTATGCATGTATGCATAATGCACATGCTATGTAGCAAGTAGCAAATAGCACATAACAGGTATCAGGAAACAATCAACAAGCAACATGCAAGCATAAGCCTTCCAACCTTATTCCTCCCATACATGTGTTCAATGGTGAGTCTCTTGTCTTAGGATTTTTTGTCTTTATCTTAATATCAATGGGGGATATCAAGGACCGACATGCATGCTAGATCTCTCTTAAAGCAGTAAAGCATAAAAACAACATTTCTAGGTATAAAGGTCTAGCTCAATCTTCATTACCCCAAAGGGCTTCACAAGTATAGGCCTGGGCTTTTCTAAATAGACATACCTTATAGAAAAAATCATATAAGCAATTTGGCTAGATCCCAGGGGAAGTAACTAAGCCATTATATGTGGTTGGAGTCTAGTGAAAAGGTCAAGGTTCCCTTAGCAAAATGCCCTCCATTATGGATGTTGAGTTACAGGCCAAGGTCAGAGGGGCCCGGCATCCTTTACCAACTCGAGAGAAGATTACCCTCCCTTTAGGACTTAGGTTATAGATTTTGGTCAGATGAGCCCAGTAATCTCTCTTGAATTAAGTTAAGGCTAAGACAAATGTTTAGCCAATTTATAACTCCATTAAGCTAGTGGAATCATAGAATCATAAACTAACACCATCAGTTCAATATGGACATGCAAAATCACTTAAAAAATTAAATAATAATCAATAAAATAATTCTAAAGAACACAAGTAGAATCAGTATCTCTTATACTCAGTGGAGTCACCACTGTAGACGGTGGGGTTTAGCACTGTCTAAGATTTTAGCAATCGTAACACTTTTTAGGCTTAAGGCCTTAGAGAATACACTAACCATTATCATAAAGACATGGCATGGAGATGAGGAGTCGCCACCCAGGGTAATAATTGGGACCAATCGAAAGGTGGTACTTGATTCTCTAAAAGAAAGCTAGCACCACAACTATGAGATTCTTGGAACAGAATACTAACTTCTTTTAGTCTGGTGTTCATTTAGAATTACTTTATAAATATTACTTCATTCTCTAATTACATGCAATTTTATTAAACCCTATTTGAACATCCATCTAACCTTAAGGTATCTAGTCAATAAAATCACACATAAAAAATTCATTCAAGTGCATTGTCCCTAAGTCTAAACTAGGTTAATTTTATTAAAAGTTAGCTAGACTTACAATTTTTATTTACAAATTAAAATGAAATAAAGGTGGACCTACATTGTTATTAGTTAGTGAGCTTAAGTCTATTGATTTTGATTATCTAACGGTAGGCCTAATTCTATAAGTTTTAAAGAAATTGGATTTTATAAGTGGGCCTAGTCTGACTTGATTTTATTTTAAGTGAAGTGTGGGCCTAAGTCTATTTATTTTAAAGGAAATGAAATTAAATGAGTTGAGCTAAGTCTAAATTAATTTTAGTTAAAAAATGAGCCTAAGTCTAAATTAACCTAATGGGCCTAAACTGATTTTAATTAATAAACATAAACTATTTTTTAAGCCTATTTTCTAAGTGAGTTTAGACCTAATGTGGGCTTGGAGCCCAAAAGAATAGAAACATAAAAAATAAGCCCAAAATAATTAAAATACAAAAAATAGATCAAATATACATTTTAGTGATTTTCTAAAAGCCTAAATCGATTTACATACAACCCTAAATTAATCTACAACCATCATTGATTTTAATTAATTTTTACCCAGTGAAACCCTAATTACTAATCCATTCTAAAAGCCAAAAAGTAAAATTTTACCATTCCCACTACTGGGGTTATTACAATATTATACGTACTAGAAATTAAAATTAATTACAAATTCAAATTAATTAACACACAAAACACAGGAAAAATAATAAATGCAGAAACGTCAAACCCTAAATCTAATCATAGTTTAGAATCCATGGCATTCCATGGATCTTCTATTTGATTTCTGGCTATCTGGCAGTGACCTCATTAATCTCCAATTGGATTCCAAAAGGAAAACACAAAAAAAACACAGAAATCACATTAGCCAAATGAGTAAAATAACAAAATAACAATTAAAGGAGATTAAATTAAAAAGAAAAAATGATAATTAAAGCAAATTAAATTAAGAAGAAAATCAAAAGACATGAGAAAATGGAAATGAGATGCTATGCATATGCTCTTGGATGGCCCCTCAGATTGAGATTATCACCGTTTTGAGAATTAACTCTGCGTTTATTGATTTCTGGACTATTGAAACAAAAAAAGAGTGTAATTTTTTGTGCAATGAAGAAAACTTTTTTTGTGTGATTTTTAGGGTTTCTATGCAGTCATGAGTCGGGGGCCTCACTCACGTAGTCTCTAGCTTTTTAAAGTAAAGACCTATGAACAGACTTCCTCCATTCCAGGAACTGACGCTATCACTCAATTTTGTAAAAAATTTTATGCGTTTTGAACACATAAAACCACAATTATCTTTTAAGAAAATATTCAAATTTAATTTTCAACCAATCGATGAATATAAAAATACTAAAAAAATGACCAAATATACTGAAAATTAAAAATATTACGTAATGTTGATTGACATTTTGTTAATGCCAATCCGCATTAAGTAAATGTCGGTTGGCATTCACCTAATGCCAATTGGTATTAGGCAAATGTAGATCGTCATTTGGCTAATATTGATCTGCATTTGGCTAATGCCGATTGGCATTAGGCAACTGTTGATCGGTATTAGCTAAATGTTGACTAGCATTTTGCTTATGCTGCCCGAAAAGGAAAATTTAAAAAAAAAAAACACTTCTAAAATCACAATTTTGCAATTAGGTCCAAAAGACATTACAATATAGTCTCTAAAATCTTAAATTTCAATGCTAGAGATCAATTTTTTTATTAAATTTTCATCATAGAGGCTTTCATCGCACTATGCACAATTGCATCGTGAAATTAGGTGCTTACAATGTGTTTTCTTACTCATAAGAATGATACATTTAAAGCTTTTGAAAAATTTTTAAAAAGAGTTCAAAAAGAAAAAGGTTTTTTTGTATTTCTTCTATTAGAAGTGATCATAGAACTAAATTTGAAAATAAATTCTTCAAAACCTTTTGCAATGCAAACAGTATTTCACATACTTTTTCTACTCTTGGAATAATGGCTAGAACCATGCTTCATAAGTATAATTGACCTCTATACTTTTGGGTAGAAGCTGTTAACATGTCTTGCTACATTACAAATAGAGTATTTAAAAGACCAATTTTAAATAAAACTTCTTATAAGCTTTAGAATAATAGAAAATCCAAAAGTTTATATCTTAGAGCATTTAGATGCAGGTGCTTACCAAGGATAATCTTGGGAAATTTGATTCTAAAGCCTACAAAGGAATTTTCCTAGGCTATGCCACCACTAGTAAAGCATATAGAGTCTTAAATAAAAGAACTCTAGTAGTTAAAGAGTTAATGCTTATTGTATTTGATGAATTAAACTCACTTGATCCTAGAAAGGATGTTTGTAGTGTTGATGATTTTGTAGATGAGCATATGGATGTAAACACTCATTAAGAAAATGCTAACAAACCTTTGGAACTTGAGGATCCTAAAAAAGAAGAATATGAGGAGATGCCTCAACCTACCTTAAAGGATGATCTTCCAAAGGATTGGTAATTCAAGAAAGCACATCCTCAAGACCTCATCATCGGTGATACTACAAAAGGGCTAACTACTAGATCTTAACTTAAAATGATTGTTAATTTAGCCTTTATTTCTTAAATTGAACCCAAAAATGTTGATGATGCTTTGAATAATGACTTTTGGGTCCTTATTGTACAAGAAGAGTTAATCAATTTGAGAAAAATAAGGTTTGGACCTTGGTTCCTAGATTTAAATATCATCCTATTATAGGCACCAAATGGGTGCTTAGAAATAAGATGAATGAACAAGGTATCATAAATAGGAATAAAGCTAGGCTAGCAGTTAAAGGTTATAATCAAGAAGAAGGAATTGATTATGATGAAACCTTTTCCCCCGTTGCAAGGTTAGAAACTATTAGAATGCTATTTGCATCTGCATCATTCATGAATTTTAAAATTTTTCAAATGGATGTCAAAACTATTTTTTAAAATGGATTTATTAAAGCGGAGGTATATGTTGAACAACCTTCAAGTTTTGAAAGTTTTGATTTTCCTAGTCATGTATTTAAAACAAGCTCCTAGAGCTTGGTATGAAAGGTTGAGTAACTTTTTATTAAAGAAAGATTTCTCTAAAGGAAAAGTTGACACAACTCTATTCATAAAAAAGTACAAGCTTGATTTACTTATTGTGCAAATATATTTTGATGACATTATTTTTGCAGCTACTAACCATTACTTGTGTGAGGAATTTTCTAAGTTAATGCATAATGGGTGAGCTCAAATTCTTTCTTAGACTTTAAATTAAGCAATCCAAATATGGGATTTTCATCAATCAAACTAAATACGCTAAGGACATTCTTAAGAAGTTTAACATGGATGGAGAAAAATCAAGCAAGACTCCTATGAGTACCACCACCAAACTTAACAAAGACGAGAATGGTAAACTAGTTGATGAAATGCATTTTAGACGTATGATCAAATTCCTTCTTTATTTAACCGCTAGTAGACCTAACATTATATTTATACTTGCTTGTATACTAGGTTTCAATCTAGTCATAAAGAGTCTTATTTGAATGCAATTAAAAGAATTTTTAAATATTTAAGTGGACGTTTGTATTTTGGACTTTGGTATCCTAAGAGTTCTTCCTTTGACTTGACTAGTTATTCAAATGCAGATTTTGTCGGTAGTTTACTAGATAAAAAAAAGAACTTCTAGAACTTGTCAATTCTTAAGACAATGTTTAGTTTATTAGCTTACCAAAAAATAAGTTTCAGTTGTCTTGTCCATTGCTAAAGCTAAATATATTGCAGCAAGTCTTTGTTGTTCATAAGTTTTATGGCAAAAACAACAATTGTTGGACTATGGCATTGAGCTTGATCACATTCTAATTAAATGTGATAATACAAGTGCTGTTAACCTTAGCAAAAATCCCATTCAACATTCAAGAACAACCATATAGACACTAGACATCATTTCTTATGTGATCATGTTCAAAATGGTGATATCTCACTTGAATTTATTGATACAAATAATCAACTTGTAGATATCTTCACCAAACCTCTTAATAAAAAGAGATTGAATTTCATTAAGCATGAACTTAGCATGATTGATGGTTCTAGTTTGTCTTGATTTTATGCTTAATTGATGTTGTGCAAAATTATTTCCTCTTTCCTCCTACTCAACAAGACTAGTTATTTTTTTTTAAGTTTTTATGTGTTTTTTGTCAGTTTCTATTTGGTTTATTTTTAGTATATTTTAAGTTTCTAAGCTTTTAGTTATTAGTTTTTGTTTTAAGTTTATATTCTGTCAGTTTATGTTTAGTTTACTTTCTATTTCCTTTCAGTTTATAAGTTGTTAGTTGTTAGATTTGTGTCTTGTTTTATGTTTACAATTAGTATTTTAATAGCATTGTAACTCTACTTTTTTATTAATGCAATTTTTATTTTTTAAAATTTCCTTTTGCATTTTAACAAAGGGGGAGGAATATTTGAGTTTGAATTAAAATTTTTATGCATAGTTTTTTGAATTTATTTTACATAATTTTGTTTATGCATGCATGAAAACATTGTAAGTGTGGCTAGTTTTGTCATATTTTTTATATGTGATAAAAACCCTTGTTTTTCTTATTTTGTTTATATTTGTATATATGTGATACTTTGTGTAGATGAACGTAAATTTTTTTCTTTTAGATCTGGTCTATCTTTGTTTTCATTATTTTTATTCTTGGTCTTTTGTTTCCTTTATGAGAGATCATGTTTTGATTAGCTAAGCTCTACATGATCATGTGATAGTTAAGTTTGATAAACTTCAACATAAGTGTTATGTGTTTGTGATGTGTTAAGTAGTACTACGTGCATTATAAGTGCTACTAGTTTTTATATATGTTTGAAATTATTTGTCTATGTTATCATGTTTTTAACATATTTGTCATATGTTAGGCCATGTTTCTCTTTCCCTTATATTAAATGTTTTTTTTAATAAGGCACCAATTTTTAAATATATATTTCTTATCATGACTAAAAAGGGGAGAAATCAAGAAATATATTAAATATTTTAATTTGTATTTTTTAAAAAAGAAATTTTTTTGAAATTGTTCAAATGATTTTTTTATGATTATTTTTTTAATCCTTATAATAAGTTATACTTTTTGTATTAATATCATTCATAAACTACATTACCTATGTTAATTAAAAAATTCATCTTCTCTAGTTATTTTAATTTTTTTTTTTTTTTTTTTTGACAAAAAGGGAAGAAGAATTAGATTTTGAATGAATTAATGACTTGGATATCACATATTTGAATTAATGAGCTGATACGAACCCTACCTATAAAAGAGATAGAACGCGCATCCAACTTTGAATATTAGCCCAAGGATCATCAAGGATAGTTGTGTTGATGGAGCTAAACCCCTTGCTTATTAAATTGAAGCAAGATACTTAGCTATTATAAGATGAAAAATCACACAATTCTAAGTTTAATCTAACCTAGCAATTGTAATGAAAGGTAGAAGTGAAACAATTCAAGTAAACTTGCAAAGTTTCAAAAGAACAAAGTTTAAGGAAAAACCTTACTTTTAATATTTCAATCTTCTTAAATTCGTATGTCATAGGGTTAGCCCTTATATAGGCATGTAAACAACCTAATCCTTAAAGGAAAAGGTTTTATTCCTTATTCCCAAAGATACCTATATAGGAAAATCCTTAATTAAGGAGATTTCCTTTAAAATAGGACAACTAATGACAACTCATCTTGGAAAAGTCAAAATTGACAACTCATTACAATTCATGACAACTAAGCAAAATGACAACTCATGACAACTAAGCATTAAAGCATGCCATGTCACATGCCATGTCATATGTTGACTATTGACCATTGACTTTGACTTGTTGACTATTTGACTTTGACTTTGACTTGTTGACTTTGACTTGGAATATTCTTGAATCTTCTCACATCTTCTAGAATCTTCTTGAATCTTCCTTATTGACTCCAAAATAGGAAAATAAATCAAAATTCATCCAATCAAGCTAATTAATTTCAGAATAGGAAATTAAGCTAATTAGCTTGAATTCTTCATATTCAGGCATTGCTGATCCCTTTTAGGGTTCATATTATTCCCTCTCTCTTGAAGATGATTCGCCCTCGAATCATAGCCATCTTCTAGAGTTGATAAATTTGCAAATCCTCCAGGGTCAAACAGAAACTTCTTTATTGAAAACTTCTCTTTCAAAGTAATTCTCCACAAAAGCAGCTTCAATATAGCATGAATGTGATTGGACAAGTGGAACATAAAACTCTCATCCATGAACTTGTAAGGATTGTATTCTTGTTGCTTCCTTCTAAACTTGAAACATGAATATCTCAAGTACTTCTTGGTACAAGTGAAGACTCCATATATTGCATTGTGGACACAAGGAACTTCAATAATAGCAGCAAAGGAATCTTTGTATGGCATAGAAGTCTGTAAAAAAATTTTCAAAACACTAGAACAAGAAAGAATAAAGTTAGCATAATCATGATGAATAACCAGCTTGTTATCCTCCTTTTTCTTTCGTGCACAAACTTCTTGGTTTGACTCTTCATGAGTTAATCCTTGCACATCTTCACTAGAGTGATCAAAACTTTGCAAATAATCCTTATTATCTTCAATGACTTCAACAAAGTCACTATTCTTGGATTTGCACTCTATGTTGATCTCCTCATATACAACCACTTCTTTTTCACGCTTCTCTTCATGAATAATGATCTCCTCCACTTTATTAGCTTGATCACATAATTGATCCTCATGCTTCTTCTCATGATCATTTAACACCACTTCAGCATTAGCACTACTTTGATTATCAACCTTATTACTCCAACTCTCTCTATCTAAAGCAAGTGAAATTACATCATTCAAAGACAAATTAAGCTGCAATTGTACCACAAACATAAGATCTTGTTTAATTTCACTCTTAAGCCCATTTATGAATCTTGTAATTTTTTGTCCTTCAGATTCACCTAAATCACTTGCAATTACAAAAAACTTAAACTTTTTAGCATAATCATCAACAGTTAACACATCCCCTTGTTTAAGTCTTTCTAATTTAAGAGAAAATTTATTCCTAACATCATGAGGAATGAAAAATCTAGACATTAACCTTTTCATTAACTCCCAATTTCTAACCTTATTTACCATCAAATCTTCCCACCATATAGCTGCATGACCCACAAATTTATTAGAAGCAAGTCTGCACTTTTTAAAATCACTTATTTGAAGAGAATCAAATACCTCCTCCATTTGTTGCACCCATTTCAAATAAACATAAGGATCATCCCCACCAAGAAAATAAGGCACATCCATAATAACTATACACCAAGATAATTTAGAAAAAAATAGAAAAGAAACCCTCACAAAACACTCCCTTACGTGTTTACACTCAAGGATATGAATGCTCTCGTGTTTCACTAAAAAAAAAAAATTTTTTTTTTTTTCAATTTATGAAGAATTGAGAAGAAGAAAAGAATAGTTAATACATGAAAATTAAAGGATACGTAACCAAACCTTGAAGTTTGGCTCTGATACCAAACTGATACGAACCCTACCTATAAAAGAGATAGAACGCGCATCCAACTTTGAATATTAGCCCAAGGATCATCAAGGATAGTTGTGTTGATGGAGCTAAACCCCTTGCTTATTAAATTGAAGCAAGATACTTAGCTATTATAAGATGAAAAATCACACAATTCTAAGTTTAATCTAACCTAGCAATTGTAATGAAAGGTAGAAGTGAAACAATTCAAGTAAACTTGCAAAGTTTCAAAAGAACAAAGTTTAAGGAAAAACCTTACTTTTAATATTTCAATCTTCTTAAATTCGTATGTCATAGGGTTAGCCCTTATATAGGCATGTAAACAACCTAATCCTTAAAGGAAAAGGTTTTATTCCTTATTCCCAAAGATACCTATATAGGAAAATCCTTAATTAAGGAGATTTCCTTTAAAATAGGACAACTAATGACAACTAATGACAACTCATCTTGAAAAAGTCAAAATTGACAACTCATTACAATTCATGACAACTAAGCAAAATGACAACTCATGACAACTAAGCATTAAAGCATGCCATGTCACATGCCATGTCATATGTTGACCATTGACCATTGACTTTGACTTGTTGACTATTTGACTTTGACTTTGACTTGTTGACTTTGACTTGGAATATTCTTGAATCTTCTCACATCTTCTAGAATCTTCTTGAATCTTCCTTATTGACTCCAAAATAGGAAAATAAATCAAAATTCATCCAATCAAGCTAATTAATTTCAGAATAGGAAATTAAGCTAATTAGCTTGAATTCTTCATATTCAGGCATTGTTGATCCCTTTTAGGGTTCATATTATGAGCACTCTTAAATATTTTTATGCACATTAGAGTATTTGGATACTTGATGATTAAATTTATGCTTTGTTGAATTAAATTTATATGTCTATGCCTTTAAATGCTCTTTTTTTTTAAACATCCAAGCATATATTGAGGGGGGAGTATATTAAAGATTCTTAAAATCCTCAGTATATGTTCAGGAGGAGCCATTGAGCAAAGTTATACACACTTTCACTTATGATTTATTCTCTATCATTCAAAATTGTTTGTCAAAGTCAAAAAGGAGGAGATTATTTAACATTTGCATGATCAAATGTTAATCCATTCCTAGTTTGACTTTAACAAAAAATTTTGGATCACTATTGTGTTAGCATAAATATGCCCTAGTGCCATTCTAGTAATGCATAATGACATTATAAATAATCCTAAATGGCAATATAATATTCATTTAAATAAAGTGTTTATTTATTTAAGTATTTACCCTTTATTATCGTGTTAAATAAATTTATTATCAAGAGTTGATAATATGAGTTACAAATTTATTTAGTACACATGCTATAAAATGTTCATAGTCGTATAATTAATATTTGGGTAATATTAATTAGAACATCACCTCTGTCTATTTTCCTTGATTAGTATGTGATACTAATAGTGGGAGGTAGTGAATCTCATGCCACTTAATATGAGATAGTAGAATAGACATATGGATACTCATGTGATGGGTGGATCAAACAATGATGCTAGATATGTGATCACATGGATATTCATTTTTTATCAACAATCATAATCTTGGTCATAACAGTGCATATAGTCCTTTGACCTGAGGTGACACAGTCATTCACATTTGAGTGGTTAGAGTTTGTTACCACTTACATACTTATGTTATTCACACATAGGTATATGGCATATGGTAGCTCTAGTTAGTTAATGTAGGGATGAGTGTTAGACCATGATGGGATTCATTACCTGGAGTGAATCGAGATAAGATCCTATGCTATCTAAGTCTTTTCTTAATGAAAGAGTTCCTGGTCAAGAAAAATATAACAGTCTGAAAGAGTTTTAGTGTTAGAAAGAGTTTCCAGTAGTTATTGTATTTTAATTAAGAGATAAAACTTGAGATAAGGTCGTATGATATAGCTATTAGAGTTTGACTAATTATAAACTCTAGGCTATATCGGGATCTTCTAATGAAGGGATTTAGTGCATGGTTATTATTACCAAAGGGTTCATTTGAATTAATAAAAATATTCATTTCCAATTAGGTAATTGTGATATTGATGCTATGGATCACTCATAACTTATGAGAACTAAATGTGAATAATTGAGATTTTCATATTTAGACTTGAAAGGAGTTTCAAATAATATCAAGTGTTGATATTATCTTCTCATTGCCAATTAGACATGGACCTAGTAAGTCATACCTCAAAGGTTTTACCAAATCTCTATTTATTAATCTAATGATTGATTAAAGTGTTTAATCAATTAATTAAGATTAATGAAATTGGATTTTTGCTTATAGCAATGATTCTAGCATATCATGAAATCTAATTTTAATGAAAGGTTTAATTATTAATTTATAGTTAATTGATATGAGATATTAATTAAGATATTAAATTAATAATGGGTATATGTTGTTTCTTATTTACTTGGATTAATGGCCCAAGTATTATGGACCTAGACCTAAAAGAGTTTTAGATTAAAGATTAAACCAAGTAATAGGCAAAGCTCATTTAGCTTATTTAAGTCCACTTATTTAATGGAATGGGCTTTGGGTCAAGAGTTGGCCCAATGGTTATGCCTAACTCTATTAAGAGATATATTTGATTTTATATAGATATTAATTGACATGTGTAAGTCTTAGATGATGTAGAGAATTTTTAAAAGTTGTAATCTCTACATCGTCCATTGTTAAACATTAGTGACTTATTAAGTTAATTAATTATGATAAATGGCATATGGGTGATGTCATTAATCTCTACTTTAATCTCTAGTAAAGTATATATAAAAGCAAAAAGTAGATATTAATTGGTGGTAGATGAGAATAAAAAGTGTAGAGGCATAAGAAACAAAGTAGATATACAAAAATAAGATAGCTCTTGCAAGGATGATCTAATGCAAGTTACAAAGGGTAATTGAGAGAGGATACTTACTTCTATTTGATCAAGGTAAGAAGGAGATTTGGTAGAGCTTGGTGTTTCAAGCTAGAGGTCTCACACTTGGGAGACTTGAAGTTGATTCAAAAGTTGAATCATAGGAGGTCAAACCATTTTAGTATAATACTTTTGGTCTTCTTCAAACTTGAGAGATTGTGAGTTCTCTTGAAACTTAGAATTCCTAGGTTATTAATTACTTATATTTGTGTTTCCTTGTATGTTAGTTATGTGTTAATTGCAAATTGGATCCTAGGGATTGGAATTCTTAATAGATCAAGGGTTATGATAACCAAATTTTTGAAATTTTCCCTACTTAGCATTTGATGTCTAAGTAGCATAATTGATTCCTAACATAATGTTCTTTGTTTAAGTGTTATTATAAGCATAGGTACAATATTAATCTCAACAAAAGCCAAGTCATAATTCAGCTCAGTAGAGGGCTGCAACGGAAGTAAGGTTGCCATTGTAACAAAAAGCTTGTAATTCAACTCAGCAGAGGGTTGCGATTGAAACAAAGCTGCCACGGTGACAGAAAGCCAAGTCAAATTTTAGCTCAGTATAGGGTTTCAACTGAAGCCTTCATTCTATACTGACATTAAGCTTCATAAAAATCTAACATAAATATTTTTGAAATTATTAAAGAAAAGAGACGTTGGAGACATAATCACTGGCTCCAACAACCATATCTTTTAAGCTTAATCTATATATATGCAGTTTAGAGTTGTGATAACATATAACACACATTACATTACTCTTTGATTATCAAAAACTCTTTAAGCATTCATTAAGCTTCATTTTTTTTCTTTATATCAATATTCTTTGTATTGATTAAATCTTGTGAGAGTTGGTTTTGTGATAGACATAGGACTTCGTCTTCATCTAATTCTTGGGATAGATTATAAGGGAAGTGAGGTATATTTTTAAAGGACTTGATTTAAGTTTTTAACAATTAAAACACTTGGAAAATGGTTGAAGAGTTAGCCTTCAAACTCTTGTTTATGTAAGGTTGAAGAGTGAGCCTCAAAATTTTGTAATCTCAAAATTGTGAATAAGATTATGGCTATTGAAAAATCCTAACTTAGGGATAAGTTAGGTGGAGACGTAGAATTGTTAAGAATTCAAACTTCTTAAATTTATATGTTCATTGTTCTTCCTACTCTATTCTCTTTCAATTCTTGTTCATTATTTAAAGTCATTTTAATTTTTCTAAAATCCTTCATTAGCCTTATTTACCTCCCCCCCCCCCTTCTAAGACACTTTCAAATGGCTTTTTTAGTTTTTAAATGAAGATGAAGAGCATGAAGAGGAAAGAAAGAAGATGAAAAAAGAATTAGGGATTTTAATTCTTATTTGCAATATAACGATGTAGTTATGCTTAGTGGAACTTATTCTCTTAGGCAGGATTTGAGATGGACCTTGGTTGAAGTTATTTTCTCAAACCATCATTTTTGGAATAAAGTTACTTAACTATGGTTGTAACTTGGTTGAACATTACATCTCAAGACGGCGGTCATTTGGATTTAAAAGGGTTGAAAGACTATTAGATGTACGATTAGGGTTCTACCATTATTTTTCCACTAAAGTGTTTATGGTAGACGAATCCATCTTTGTAAAGATTATAAAAATAATTGGAAATGGTAGAGGATGGATGAATAGTATTAACAATGGAAGCAGCAACAATTTAATGAACAAGTGGAATGGGAGGCTATTTTCACAAAGGTATTATGAGATACCAGAGAAGGGAGACTTAGCCTCTTTAGCATAAAAAAAAACAAGAGTTCTTTTCAATTTTCAAGAAAAATAATGTTCTTATTCGTATTGGAGAGACTGGTAGTGGTAAAACCAATAAGCTTGATTTCTTTTTCAACCTTTTTTCTTTTTTATATGTGTTTATCAAAGTTTATTATCCAACCTATATTTATTTATTAATCTAATGTAGTCAATTTTCATAATTTTCATAATTTTCAAGATAAATTTGTAAATTTTTGTAATTTCTATTGTCATATTGTTTGTCTTGTTTGTTTTTAAAAGACATATAATAAAAACAAAAGCAAATTGTTATTAAATTTAACAATTGTAGGATATTTTTCAAACTCTTCCATTCTTAGATGCAAATTTTAATGAACATAACTCTAAAGATATGGTCTTGGTTGTTCGTATGCTACCTAATAAATCTAAATAGAATTTTAAACTTGAATTAAATGGGCATGGATTTTTTGTTGAGATAGAGAAGAAGATAATGAAGAGGAAGATAGAGAGTAGGACAAAGGAATTGATGTTGCCATTCTTCTTCATTGTATACCCAAATGTTTTTTTTTCCCCTAATTCCTTTTTTTTTTTTTGGAAGAGAATGAATTAGGGCTATTTTAGACAAAATAAATGTCTTGTACATATGGCATGTGATGTGTCCATTTATACAAAAGTGGATCTCATTAATACGTAGTCAGCACTAAAGTCGCCACATAAGAATGAAAACCACTGAAATGAAGTAAAAATAATAAATTTAAACACACAATTGTCAAAAGAAAATTTAACAATTAAAATAGCAAACATTAAAAAATTTAAACACTAACTATGCATATTTTCTTATGTTATTGCGGCAACTTACATTGAGATTTGGAATCAAAATATATCCCTACATATAATGCATTATTTTAGTATAGCTCCAAATATTATTATTGGGAAAAATAATATAATTAAATTGATTATTTATTATTTCTTTTATTTTTTTATATTTTAAAATTATATGGAATGAAAAATTAAATTGTATACTATAAAACGATGAATAAGTGAATTTATTATTTGTTATTTTTATCGCATAATAAATATAATAAATTATAAATTATAGAAAAATGAAAATTTTAAGAATAATGAAAACAAATCCTTTTTCAAATAAAAGTAAGAAAATTAAAAATACGAATTTGACAAAAACATTTTGTCTGATAGTAATTAGTGGACATGATTACAACAAATAATGATATTTAAAAAGATATAATAATAATAATAATAATTCATCATATTATCAAAATGTGTTTTTTTAAACAATGTCACTTGTTAATACCCTATAGATCACGACTATTAGTTCTTAATGTTAACAAATAAGGGGGTATTATTTTAAGTAAGGGTGTGAGACCCATAAATATGAATCTCACCCATAAAATCGACCAAGGTTAATCTTTAGTATTGTCATGGTTTGAACCTAAAACCTTAAGATCTCAAGGCCTCACTCTAGACCATCCAATCTAGTTATCATTGGCATATTATCAAAATATCCTTTACTTTTAAAGGAAATGTATTTATATGAGTATTTTTTGTACCTTAAAAATATATTGGATCTTCCATTTTCCACGTACCACTGTACTTGATGCAGGTGCGCTAAGAATCTTTTTTCAAAGTTTAAACTTTAATTGTTCATATTTTCACATGGGATCGAAATACATGTCACAACCCATGACATGAATAGTATATCATGAGTCCGCTAAATGATAAAAAAAAAATTAAAGTGCCTTTTTTGCCTCCAAATATAAGGGACTATCAATTAGGGGTTATTTACATTTATAGTCTCTAACTTATTACCCATTTCCCACCATCGTTCCAAAGAATCAATTGGACATAAAAGAATCTCTGACTTTTAATTTTAGAAATAGTAAACTTTTATTCGGCGATTTCTAAAGAAATTACCACTGAAATACTAATATGGACAAATAAGGGAATAATGATGTGATAAAATTATTTTTAATAATGAACAAGAGGTCATTACATGTGGAGTTTTTTTCATTTATATGGAAATACTAACATGGACAAATAAGGGAATGATGATGTTGATTTCATAAAAAATTGACAAATGAAGGATCACCATTATTAAAATTAAAAGTCAAAAATTTTTGTGTCCAATTGATTTTTTGGGACGATAGTATGAAAAGATAATAAATTAGAGGTTGTGAATGTAAATAACTCTTCACCACGAGAGGTGACGTAGCGGAAGAGTGGAATAGTAACAATTGACAATTGTTGAATCACGTACGACTATTAATTATCAATCTTTTATGGTCAAATTAGACTATAAGCATTAAAATTTTCATAAAAATTTTAAAAATCAGAAAAGAATTCAATTATCATTAAAAGTTTCGTCCAACAATGAAACAAAGGGTTTAAATAGTAAACTCTAAAATAAATTCAAACAAAATAGAAAAATCAAATTCTAAAATAGCAAAAACACAATTACCCAAAAAATGATGGACTTCACAAGAAAAGCTGATGACTTTGAATTATTAGTCCGTTTTCATATAAAATAAATTTTTAAATTACCTAAATTCGATATTTAAAATTTATCAAAAATTACATAAATGTCAATACCGTTGTTAAATTTTTTCATAAATTAAAGGATATACTGTTTTATCCTGCATCAAGACGCATTTGAGAAAATTGACCCCACGACACACAGTAAGTACCCCTTCCTAATGTTATTGCAGTAACTTACATTGAGATTTGGAACCAAAGTATATCCACCACCACACTCAATTAATGACAAATCAATCAATTTATCCCACAAAATTTTTTATCACCAAAGCAACACCGAAAAGAAAGTTTTTAGATGCGGCTGCCATATCTCTAGCCAGCGAAGCCATGACGTATTTTTTTGCTCGAGCTCCAAGACCACTAATTATTTGTTTTAGAAGAGCCACTGCTTAATATGTACTCTTCTTGTTCACGTTCGTGAGTAACCTTTTGTATCCAATAACTAATTAATGAATAATCCAGAGCTTGTGTTCGTGCCCTCCCCAGGGGTCGGTCATCTTTTATCAATGGCAGAGGCCGCAAAGCTTCTCCTTGACCGAGATGCCTGTCTTTCTATCACTATCGTCATCGTGAAGAGAGCTTCCGACACTAAGATCGCCAATTGCATCGATTCTCTTGCTGCATCCAATCGTCTCCATTTCATAAGCCTCCCCGATGAAGAGTCTGAGCCCATGACCATTAATTTTATCGAGAAATATAACCCTCGTATCAAAGAAGCTGTCTCGAAGAAGCTCGCTTCTCCGGACAACAAGTCATCCCTTGCTGGATTTGTTCTTGATATGTTCTGCACCACTGCTATGGACGTGGCCAATGAATTTGGCGTTCCATCTTATATTTTCTTTACTTCAAGTGCCGCTTTTCTTGCTTGCTGGCTTCACCTTCAGCTTCTTCATGATGAGCACGGGGTGGACCTCACTCAATTCAAGGATTCGGACACTGAGTTAGCGCTGCCGAGTTTCGTTAACCCATTTCCAGCTAGGCTTTTACCTACTACAGTATTTCAGAAAGAGTGGTCGCCTTTCTTTATTGGCATCTCAAGAAGGCTGAGAGAAGCTAAGGGTATTATTGTGAATGCATTCATGGAGTTAGAATCTCATGCTCTTAATTCATTTTCTGATGGGAAAATTAAATCTCCTCCTGTCTATCCTGTGGGACCCCTTCTTAATCTGAAGGGTAGCGATGAAGGGGGTTCCGATAGAAGCAAAGAAATCATGAAGTGGCTTGATGATCAGCCTCCATCATCCGTAGTGTTCTTGTGCTTTGGGAGCATGGGAGGTTTCCCTGACGATCAGGCGAAAGAGATTGCACATGCACTTGAGCACAGTGGGCACAGATTCGTGTGGTCCCTGCGGCAGCCTTCGCAAGCGGGAAAGATCACAACCCCATATGATTATCAGAATGTGGAGAGTGTTTTACCATCCGGGTTCCTAGATCGAACAGCTGAAATTGGAAAGATCATTGGGTGGGCTCCGCAAGTGGCTATCTTGGACCACCCAGCCACTGGAGGCTTTGTGTCGCATTGTGGCTGGAATTCTACACTGGAAAGCATATGGTGTGGTGTTCCAATTGCCACGTGGCCGATGTACGCAGAGCAACAGTTCAACGCGTTTCAGATGGTCAGAGAGTTGGGATTGGCTGTGGAAATTACGTTGGATTATAGGAAGGATGGTGAAGCAATTGTGAAAGCGGAGGATATAGAGAGAGGAATAAGGTGTGTGATGGAAGATGACAGTGAAGTGAGAATGAAGATGAAAGAAATGAGTGAAAAGAGCCGGAAAGCCCTGACGGATGGTGGATCTTCTTTCTCTTCGTTAAACCGTTTCATTCAAGATGTGATGGACAATATCGCATGAAACAAGTTGCCTTAGGCCTTAGTTGATGGAATATTGTCATTTTTTTTAATAAATAATTAAGCTTTATCATATGCTTTCATGATTGGATAAAAATAATGTGCAAACCAATATTATTAATGTAAAATAGAAAAATGTAATGTAAACTTTGTGTCAATTATTAGGATACGGATATATTTATTTCAAAAATAATTTTACAATTTTTTTACTCTTTCAAATATATTATATTTAATAATTAAATCTATAATATGCGAATTGTATTTTTAATAAAATTCAAAATATTTAAAAATTCACAATAAATAATAATCATTGATTTTTTAAAATTTACAAAGAAAAGTATTTGTCTTTTTTTTAACAACTGAAAGATCAAATGAAGAAAAAGAAATCGAACTCATGACCTCAACTTATAATATCTATTACTTGAGTTACTAAACTCTAAACTTTAAAGGGAGGACAAATTTGTGTCCTTGATCCATACATTGCTACAAGAATCCTATTTCAAATAAATAATTAAAATTTGTCAATTTTCATGTATTTTAAATTTGTCTTAAATAGTTTCCTTTTAAAATTTTTTAATTATACTGAATTTTGAAATTTTAGAAAACAAAATTCCATGTATTTTAGGTTTTTCTATTTTTTTGTACGTTTTTTTTTATATAAATTTGTTTTAGGTACGCATTTGTTTTTAGAGTATTTTGGTTTTTGTTGTTGTAATTTTTCTAACACCTCAATTCCCTAATGAAAACACAAATCAAACCTTTTATCCAGTTGAATTTCATTAACAAATTCATTTCACTTTAAAATGAATTCTATTGTTTACTAAGAGAGAGTCGGTGATGCCATAAAAAGGAATGGAATGGAAACTTCCTATAAGGAAATAGGAAATCGATGTTACACAGACTTTCGAGAACAAATATTGGACCATGAAAAAAAATAAATGGAAAAAGTAAAGTCTTAGCACATATGGCACAAAAAGGAAATTTGATTTCGGTCATGCTTGATCTGAATTGTAGTTCAAATTCAAGTTAAGATTTCAATTCTTTCATGTTTTCATAGTAACATCTTGTTCCATGTTCAAAATATGGAAGAAACATATGATTCTATGACTCTACCACCCAGCCCACGGGAAAACGTTTGCAAATGCGATCATGAATCAAATCATGCGATCATGAATCAAATCAAACCGAAACATTCAACTGTCAACAGAAAATTTTTATTAATAAAGTATGTTTAATTTAAATGAATATTTTTTAAAAGTCATTTTAAATAAATTCTTGTATTTCAATATATTATATTTGGTGTAAATTTATAATTCAATTTATTTTTTTGCTTAGTCAAAATTACTCTTTCAAATATATTATGACTTTTATTTATTGTTTCAATTTTATATTACATCATTAAAAGTGTGATTATTTAAGTTTAAATTTAATTTATTCTATCTATATTTCCTTTTTTTTTTTTTTTACTTTCTTTAGTACTCTCTTGACTTTACAATTTTTTCTATTAAAAATATTAAAAAAACTATTCTATCTTTCATTTTTGCTTTTACTTTTCTTCAATCCTCCCTCTTTTTCTTCCTGCCTTCGCCAATTGCTGATACTATTTCCTTGCCCAAATTTTAGGTTGAACTAGCACATTTCAAAAAGGATACTAATAAGCAATTACTGTCATTTTTCACAGATTATTATCACCATCATACCGTGATTGGAGACCACCAAATTTTGAGGTATGATACTTGAGCACATGTCAAATCCCACTGCCTATATTTTCTATTTCATTTTAAATATTCTTATGCATAAATAAATAATAAAATACAAGTTCATAAAATCTTTTTAATAATTTTTTTGTATTTTTGTAGTGTATTTGTGTGTAAAAGAATCATATTTATTGTTGGGTATAAAAATGACATATTTAATGTATTTTAAGTTGTACTCTTTTAGTTTATATATTCTAATTTTATTTTTATTAACTTCACAAAAATTTTCATGGTGAACAATTAAGAATTAAATGAAATTAAAGATTGTTCATGGAACAATTTATATAACATTCAATACTAATTATAATCTTATTATATTGATAAAAGTAAAAAATTATGTAATTTGTGGACAGATTTATGATAGAAAATTTGTCACTAAATTAGTCCATAAATCTATCACTAAATCAGTCCATCACAAATTTAATGAAGAACTATCTGTCACTAATTTTGTAATGGATCAAATAATCCATCGCTAAAATTTAGTATAACAAATTCGCTTTTCTATGGCATTTAAAATGGATTAAAAATATAGAAAAATTGCCACAAATAATTATTTGTGACAATTAAAATTGTCACAAAGTTGAAACTTAATTGTCACATAAAACGTCGTTGCAAATACTAATTGTAAATTGTGTCAATAAAACATTGTTACAAATAATTTTTTTTATGACAAAAAAATTTATTGTCACAAAAATTACTTTTGTGACAACATATATTGGAACAATTAAAATTAAAATTAAAATTGCCATGTATAATACCATATTGTCACAAATACAACAGTATATTTTGTGACAATCTAATCTTTTTATTTATTATTGTTATGCACCCAAAAGCAAAAAAAAAAAAAAAAAAAAACACTCGTGCTCCTTTTGCGGAAAACAAAAAAAAAAACTACAAAAAAAAAAAAAACAAATTCTCATCTCCTGGCTTTCTATGTCTTCTTCTTCTCTGAATGTATCACACCAGTTCTGGATGGTGGCTTTGATGGCCAAATTGGGTATTACAGTGGTGAAGTCAAGAACGGAGCTATTGCTGCTGTTGTCATCGTCGTCACCGTCGAGGGCGGGAATCAAATGCAAATCGTGACAAACTTGAACAAAAACATGCAAATAGGATGAGGGCTTGAAGAAATTGAGAACTTGGAAGAGGGCCAGCTCGAAAAGCCACCTAAACAGGATGGATGAGTATGTTTATGTTCAGTGGAAGTGAAATAGAGCATGAGGCTTTTCTCTTATTCTGGCTTGAAAGGTATGTTTTCCATGATTCTAAACGCATTCTTAAAGCCTGTGTGTTTCATATGGCTATTTGTTTAGCTAAAGGTGAAGTAGTTGCGATTGCTCCTGTTGTTCTTGCTAGAATTTATAGGGATTTGGGTTTGTTAAAAGCTATAATTTTATCTGCTACTGAGGTTGAAGCAAGTGAAGATTATGCTGATGTGTTAGCAGTCACTCTTTGGTCACCAATGCATTTGGTTCAGCTTTGGGCATGGGAAAGATTTTTAGCCTTTCGGCAAAAGCCTAATTTCATTAACAACAGCGAACCAAGATCAGCTCTACGAAATAATGTGAAACACACGAAAGTTGGTAATGTAAGGATAGCTTTGGATTCAGCAGCAGAAACTTTTTATTGGAGACCTTATGCAGGAGGATTATATAGTTCAAACTTGGCAATTGCAGGAAGTAGCGCTTTTACAACGAACTCGTTTCAGCTGTGCCAGCTTACTTGTGTTGTGTAGTGGGCTATATATATTTCCTGCGCTGTATCTTTCATCAACTAAATCATATAAATTCTACCACTTAACAACAAGAATTTGTTTTCATTTTTTTTAGGATAAACCCATTATGAAGTCCCTGAATTTTGACACTTTATTCCCTCAATTTTTATTATGTTTTATTAAGCCCTTAATCTTTTATATTCATATAGATTAAAAATAAATTATACTGAAATAATGAAATTGTGAAATAAATTTTATTTACTCTATCACAATTGTGATATCAGTGATAAATTTTAACAGTGAATGTGTTATTAGAATTATCAATTAAAGAAAATAATCTCCACAAGCATTTTTCCTTACGCATTACCCTCACTTTTTTTCTTTTATTCTTCACAAAACGTATTTTTAAACATTTTATAACAACATATTTAGCAATAACGAAACTGAATTGTTGCACAATTTTATTATTTCAGTCTAATTTGTCTTTCATCTATAAAAAAATAAAATATTAAGAGTTTAATAAAATATAATAAAAGTTAAGGAGCTCAATAAAATAAAGTATTAAAATTTAGGGGTTTGAGAATGGATTTATTTTTATTTTATTTTTTTAGTATTTGATAGTGAAACATGATAACCATTAAATTAATTTATTAATTAAGGTCATATGCATGCATGACTCATCAATCTCCCTTTTTTTTTTTTAATTTGTGGTCTTTTTTTTTTTTTTTTGGCACTGTACTTAAGGTGCTAAGTTGCTTCCAAGTTACGCGAATGTAGAAAACTACAATAATGCAAAAATGTCTAAAGATACTTTTGCATTGAAAAGTGAAAAAAAAAAAAAAAAAAACATTGAGATATTTGTCTCAATGCAAATATTAACTATTTAAGGATCTTTAATGTTTTTTTTATAATTAATTCCTTTAATTAAATGAGAGGCTTTGTCATTTTGTTGACAATATACCCTCCATATCTCTACCACAAACACAGGCATAAATATCCAGTGCAAGAATGTCGCACTTTGTTAACTAATTATTTAAATCATGGGCTAAATTAATAAATTGGGCAACACATGCATGTCTATTAAAAAAAACAACATGTATATAATTCAAATGCAACGATTAGTTAAATATTTAATATTTTATGATTATAAGAAAAAGAATTGAAAAAGAATGTTGTGATTAATTGGGGGAATTGTAAAAATAATATATTACAACTATAATTAATTATTGATCTACAATTATAAATAAATAAATAATATATTACAACTTGAAGAAAACTAAATTAATAAAAATAACATGTATATATTTTTGTTCTTTAACGTGAATATGTATTTTATAGAGCAATGTATGTAAGCCTTTTTTTTTTCTTGAAAATGTATTAGATTCATAAAATAAACGTATCAAAAATGTAAAATAAACATAAAGTATTCTATGTTGTATCTTGCCAGGTACTTCCATTGAGAGACTATAATTGTTTTGTCTGTGAGTATAAGTGTTTTATTTTCTTTTTTAATAATATTTTTTGTTATATTTCGATCAGCTGAATCTTCTAATGGACGTGAGAGACAAGCTTCTTCTTTAACCTAAATATGCTGGCAATGTGAAAGAGAAGATCCCACTTAAATCTTCTCTTGACCTTCGTCTATTTTCTTTGTATTTTTGTATATTTTTAGTTTAATAGAAAAAAATAAAAATTGTAAAATTGTAAATTAATTATATGTATATCTGTTTGGACAAAAAAAGTTACAACCTACTTTTCTATAAACTTTTTCTTTCCTCTCAACATTGATAGTATTGATGTGTTATTAATTTATGCTTGCCAATTGAATTTAACTTGATCAATTTATATGTGGATTTGAGCAATTGTCTGTTATATATTATGTAATAAATACACAATATTATAGGACAAAATCAAAATCTTATATACATGCTTCGAGACCAAAAAAAGTACAATTAAAAAATGAATCGAAAACCAAAAATAAATCCAAAGTATACAAAAAAAAATGAATTGAAAACCAAAAATAAAATAAAGGGACACAAAAAATGAATCAGAAATAATAAAAATAAACCAAAACATATCCGTATGAAAATCAAAATAATAAACCTACTTCAACTATGTAATATTTTGACATAAAATAAAGATTGCATAAATACAACATACAAAAAGAAACTCTATGATACAACTATATTACCATTAATAAAACAAAAATCATCATAAACCAAAAAATAAAAAACAAAATGATATAAATTAAAACAAAAAAAGTTAAAAATAAAATCCAAAATGATACTAAATTATAAACACAACATAAAATGACAACATTCTATTACGACTCAACAACATCAAAAAATTTAAAAACATATTCATTTTTTTGAAAAATTTTCTATTACAATAATTACAATTTGCTTAACTCCAAAGAAAATGTTTAGTTTTAACTTATAGTATATTTTTTGTATACTTTTGGTTATTTTCAGTTTCCAATACAATAACAAAATGATACTTTAAGATATAGACAAGTCTGTGATACCTCTTCTGTGGAGGACGACTGACAAAGTCATCTTCAAGATCTTGCTAATACAAAATTAAATCAAAAAGTAAAAAGCAACAAAACATAAATTACAAAAACTAATAACAATATACACCACATCAACACCCTTCATATTTTGTGCACCATGACCACCAAAATGAGTAAGAACAGAGACAGAATCACCATTTTCAACACCCTATTCAAAAAAAAATTACAAATAAACAAGAAATGAAAAAGTCTTTCATAGAGCAATGCATGCTAGCCTCTTTTAACAAAACCCAATAAAAATTTAATTTAATGATACTATGATATTTTTAACTATTTTATTTATAGGATTATAAAATTTATATTTATTTTGGTTTATTGGAATTTTAAAAAATACCATTTAGCAAATAATGGTAAATTTATTATTAAAAAATAAAGAGAAAATAAAAATAAAAAAGGGAAAAAATAAAAATAAAAATAAAAATAAAAAGATTGTATTTTAGTATAAAATGTCAAAAAATTTGTGAAACAAAATCTCAAAACATATATATTGTTTAATGCTCCACTAATATAAAAAGATGAAAAAAATAAGGAAAAAATGAGAAAATAAAAATTTTGAAACAAGATGAAAACGAAAAAAAGATATAAAAAAAAAAAGAACGGAAGGAGGAAAGAATAAAAATAATAAAGAAAAAGAAAAAATAAAAAATAAAAAAGAGAAAATAAAAAAGAGAGAAAAAATAAATATGAAAAAGGAAAAATAAAAAAATAAAAAAATTATTTTTTAAAAAAAAGAGAAAAATAAATAATAAACAAAAAATAAAGAGAATAAAAATAAATAAATAAATAAAAATAATAGGAAAAATAAAGTAAAAGGAAGAAGAGTGTATTTCTGTAAATAAAATGGACACTAATATAAATAAAAAAAATAAAATAAGTAAAAAATGAAAATTTAAAATATTTTTGGTTAATAAAATAAAAAATTGTATATTTGTGTAAAAATCTGTAATAAAAAAAATCCTTTTCGAAATAAAATTGAAAAATAAAAATTCGAATTTGGCAACAAAATTTTGTCTTTTAGTAATATAATTACAACAATTATTGGATATAATTACAACAATTATTGATCTTTGAAAGGATAAACAAAATAATTCATCATAATATCCTTTACTTTTAAAGGTAATGTATTTAATTTTCCGTTGTAAAAAAAATAATGTATTTATATCTACCATTTTTTGCATGCCACCGTACTTGATACAGGCGTGCCAAAAATCTTTTTTCAAAGTTTAAACTCTATCAAGATATATGTTGCGGTCCATGACATGAAAGTATATCACAAATCCATTAAATAAAAAAAAATTGAAATATCTTTTTTACCCCAAATACAAGAATTATTAATTGAAGAGGGGATATTTTGAAAAATTAACCCTCCTAACACATTGTTATTTGTCGCTATTGGCCACTCTTCCTAATGTTAGTACAGTAACTTACATTAAGATATTGAAGCAAAGTATATTTGCCACCACACTCAGTTAACGACAAATCAATAAACTCATCTCACAAAATTTTTTATCACCAAAAGAACACCGAGAAGAAAGTTTTTAGGCCCCATGCTTCTCGCATGGTGGTGAGGGCATTAAGGGTCCTACTGAATGTAGACGTTTAAACCCCCACTCCACCTCCCCCTTCCCCACTAATTTAACATCTAACAACTTTGGTAATATATATATATGTGTGTGTGTGTGTGTTTAGATGTGGCTCCCATATCTCTAGCCAACGAAGCTATAATGCATTGTTTTGCTTGACCTCCAAGACCACAATTTATTTTTTTTTAAAGAGCCACTACTTGTTATGTACTCTTCTTGCTCACGTATGTGCATAACCTTTTGTATCCAATTACTAATTAATAAAGAATCCAAAGCTTGTGTTCGTCCCCTTCCCACGAGTCAGTAATCTTTTATCAATGGCAGAGACCGCAAAGCTTCTCCTTGACCGAGATGCTTGTCTTTCTATCACTATCATTATCGTGAAGAGAGCTTCTGACATTAAGATCGCAAATTGCATCAATCCGCTTGTTGCATCCAATTGTCTCTATTTTATCGAGAAATATAACCCTCATATCAAAGAAGTTGTCTAGAAGAAGCTCACTTCTCTAGATAACAAGTCATCCCTTACAAGATTTGTTCTTGATATGTTATGCACCCCTGCTATGGATGTGGCTAATGAATTTGGCATTCCATCTTATATTTTCTTTACTTCAAGTGTTGTTTTTCTTGCTTGTTAGCTTCACCTTCAACTTCTCCAAGATGAGTATGGGGTGGACCTCACTCAATTCAAGGATTTAGACACTGAGTTAGCACTGCCAAGTTTCATTAACCCACTTCCAGCTAGGCTTTTGCCTTCTAAAATGTATGAGAAAGAGTGTTCACCTTTCTTTTTGGCATCTCAAGAAGGCTGAGAGAAGCTAAGGGTATTATTGTGAATGCATTCATGGAGTTAGAATCTCATGCTCTAAACTCCTTTTCTGATGGGAAAATTAAATCTCCTCCTATCTATCTTGTAGGACCCCTTCTGAATTTGAACGGTAGTGATGAAGGGGGTCTAATAGAGTCAAAGAAATCATGGAATGGCTTGATGATCAACCTCCATCGTCTGTAGTGTTCTTGTGCTTCAAGAGTATGGGAGGTTTCCCTGAGGATCAGGCGAAAGAGATTGCACATGCACTTGAGCACAGTGGGCACAAATTCGTGTGGTCCCTACGGTAGCCTTCGCAAGCAAGAAAGATCACAACCCCAGATGATTATTAGAATATGGAGAGTGTTTTACCATATGGGTTCCTAGATCAAACAACTGAAATTCGCAAATTATATCATGGATCCCTGTCCATGTTACAACATAAACTAAGGGTCCATTAGACAAGGGAAATTAAAATGCTCACGCTTTTTATTTTTTATATTAACGGCTGTTAACTTCTTCTTCTTTGATAGTTTTTCCCTTTTGAAACTCTCATTTTTTTTATATATTTTTGGAGACAATTTCTCTTCTTTTTTCTTCTTTTCTTTATGGATTTGCGTATGTTTTTCTTTTTTTGTCCATATTTTCATTTTTCTTCTTCTTCTTTCTTCTGTTAATCATGTTTCTTCTGTTAATCATATTTCTTCTTGTTTCTAGTTCATTAGTATTCTTAGATAGTAGCTCTCTTAATTATTACTCAGCTCCATTTTGACTCTCCTTTTCGAATCTGATCTCCAAGATTGTTGTTAAATGGATTATCAGATGTCAAATGTTAATGCTATTTATAAGAATTCAAGTAAGTTATGTTCTTCTTTTTATTGTTTTTAACGTTTATAAGCATGATAATGAACTTTTGTTATTTGAAATTATTTTAGAAGCTATTTTTTTTGTTTGATTGATTAGGTTTTACTTTTTGTGTTTGTACTTGTTTTTCTTTGTTAGAAGTAGAGTTTCATTAGTTTTTGTATGTAGGTTCATTCATTACAATGTAGAAATTTAATTTTTATACATTGCATGTTCATATGATTTTTAGCAAAGTAATTGGCCTATATGTTTTGTAATAAATATATTGGTCACTATTAATAAATATTCTAATAATTAATAATGAATTTATATAATGAATATGGTTTTAGAATGGGTTTTAGCATTAGAAAGAGTAAATAAAGATATAAACTCAGTAGCAAAATAGTGTTCATTATTTTTAAGCATAATAATAAACTTTGTTTGATTAATTAGGTTTTAGTTTTTGTGCTTGTGCTTGTTTTTCTTAGTTAGAAATAGAGTTTCATTATTTTTTGTATGTAAGTTCATTCATTACAATATAGAGATTCAATTTTTATGTATTACATGTTCATATGATTTTTAGCAAAGTAATTGGCCTGTATGTTTTTGTAATGAATATATTGGTCATTGTTAATGAATATGTTTGTAATTAATAATGAATTTATATAATGAATATGGTTTTAGAATGGGTTTTAGCATTAGAAAGAGTAAGCAAAGATATAAACTTAGTAGCAAAACAGTGTTCATTATTTTTAAGCATAATAATGAACTTTTTTTGATTGATTAGGTTTTAATTTTTGTGTTTATGCTTGCTTTTCTTAGTAAAAGTAGAGTTTCATTAGTTTTTTATGTAGGTTCATTCATTACAATGTAGAGATCCAATTTTTATACATTACAAGTTTATATGATTTTTAGCAAAGTAATTGGCATATATGTTTTTGTAATGAATATATTGGTCACTATTAATGAATATGTTCATAATTAATAATGAATTTATATAATGAATATGGTTTTAGAATGGGTTTTAGCATTAGAAAGAGTAAGCAAAGATATAAACTCAATAGCAAAATAGTGTTCATTATTTTTAAGCATAATAATGAACTTTGTTTGATTGATTAGATTTTAGTTTTTATGTTTGTGCTTGTTTTTCTTAGTTAGAAGTAGAGTTTCATTAGTTTTTATATGTAGGTTTATTCATTACAATATAGAGATCCAATTTTTATACATTGCATGTTCATATAATTTTTAGCAAAGTAATTGGACTGTATGCTTTTGTAATGAATTTATTGGTCACTATTAATAAATATGTTCATAATTAATAATGAATTTGGTGTCTACGTGTAATGTTTTTAATTATTTTTTAATTATATTTTTATATAGATAATGTTTCTAGTGATGATTTGTTAGGATTGACTATAAATTCTTATGAAGAGGCTTATGATTTATAAAATGAATATGCTTTTAGAATAGGTTTTAGCATTAGAAAGAGTAAGTAAAGATATAAAGTCAATAGCAAAATAGTGTTAATGAAGAGATTTTATTGCTCAAAGGCTGGACAAAAAGAAAAGGTTAGAAAAGAAAATAAATGTTATTCAAAGCTTGATGTTTGATCTAGTTGTGAAGCTTTCATACAATTTGATGTTGATGAAAATGGTGTTTGGACTGTAACAAGACATGAAAAGGAGCATAATCATGTGTTATGTGATTCCAATAAAACTCATCTTCTTCGTTTGCATAGAACATTTATAAAAAACTAGCTGATTTTTCTTGAGCACTTAAAAGAAAGTGGAATTGTTGTGTCTGATGGTATTAGATTGCTTTAAAAGCAATCAGGTGGTTCTGCATTTATTGGTTTTATTGCAAGGGATGCTTATAAACATTTGACTTTGGAAAATTTAAAGAAATTGGATGGCAGTGATTCTAATTCTTTAATTAAAACTTTTAGATGAAGGCAATCAAATGAAAAGGATTTCTTTTTTTATTTTAAGGTTGATAGTGATGCTAGATTGTGTAGCTTCTTTTGGAGAGATTCATTTATGAAACAAGATCATGAGCTTTTTGGAGATTTATTGGTTCATGATATAACATATCGCACTAATAGATATGATATGATTTGCAATCCATTTGTCGGTAAGAATCATCATTGTATGAATGTTATATTTGGATGTGGCTTATTGTTGAATAAGAGAATACATTCTTTTGTTTGGTTGTTCAGTATGTTATTTAGATATATAGAAGGTAGATATCCACAGACTATAATGATATATCAATCTGCTACTATTGCTCAAGTATTTCCAAATTCACGGTATAGGCTTTGTATATGGAATATTAGGGAGAATTCAAAGAAGAATATCAAATTCTTAAGAAGTCAAAATGGTATTAATAGATAACTTACCTTTGAAACAAGGTATTTCTATGGTGAGCAAATATAAAGGCTATGCAAAAACTTTGGTAAGGTTATCTTTTTAAGGTTCATTACTTAAAAATTCATTAGTTATCAACTGTAAATGCATGATTTTTATGCTTGAAGTTCATTATCTTTATGTGTTATTTTATAGGTTGATGCATTCATGGATCATTTTCTTACAGATTCATTAGTTTATCTTTTTAAGTTTCATTACTTACAGATTCATTAGTTATCAATTATAAATGCATGATTTTTATGCTTGAAGTTCATTATCTTTATGTGTTATTTTATAAGTTGATGCATTCATGGATTATTTGCTTATAGATTCATTAGTTTATCTCTTTAAGTTTCATTACTTACAAATTCATTAGTTATCAACTGTAAATGCATGATTTTTATGCTTGAAGTTCATTATCTTTATGTGTTATTTTATAAACTAATGCATTCATGGATAATTTGATTATAGATTCATTAGTTTATCTTTTTAAGTTTCATTACTTATAAATTCATTAGTTATCAATTGTAAATGCATAATTTTTATTGCTTGAAGTTCATTATCTTTATGTGTTATTTTATAAGATGACGTATTCATGGATTATTTGCTTACAAATTCATTAGTTTATCTTTTTAAGTTTCATTACTTACATATTGATTAGTTATCAACTGTAAATGCATGATTTTTATGCTTGAAGTTCATTATCTTTATGTGTTATTTTATATGCTTATGCATTCATGGATTATTTACTAAAGAATGGAATTCAGAAAGGGAGAAATTTAGCAAAATTTGTTGAAGTGTTGCTGAAAATGCCATGGTGATCAAGAAAAGAAAATATGGATTTTAATGTCTATTGCATGAGGCTCTTGGAAACATACATAGGAAAAAATATACAAAGGAGAAGGAGATGTTTAGGATAATGGTTTAAAGAGAGATTATGTAAGTTATTATTGTTATTAAGTTGTTTTGTTATTACTGTGTGCATTTTTTTAATATTTAAATTTTATTATTTTCAAGAAAATTTATTAAAGTCATTAAGGGCAAAATACTGTGCAAATATCTTGATAATGAAGGAAAATTTGCACAAGGATGTTGTACTTATAAAAGCTAGAATGAGATTTGTTGAATTGAAATTGTAGTGATGATAATGAATTTGTTTGAGATACAATTTAAATACAAATGTTTGACTATCTGTAGAAATTGGAATTGAAATCATATGAACATGCAATTTAGATACTGATGTGTGACTATGAATTGAAATCATATGAATTGAAATTTGTGAAGTATTCAATGACAGTGTTTTTAGTTGCTCATTAATTCAATGATAGTAGTGATAATGAAGTTCTATGTAATGATCTATGAACCTACAAGGTTTAAATCAATGAACATTTAGGCTAAATAAACTTGCAAATGATCTATGAATCTTAAGGGTTAAACCAATGAATCTTCAGGAAACGTTTAATGAAGCTATAAGTGAAGGTCAATGAATATACATGATTTTATGTAATTAAGTTGCATTTAAATATGAATCTGTTGCAATAATTAAGTTGCACTAGTCGATTAATAATAATTTGACAAATTATTATAAACTATTAATTAACTTCTACATGTTTATTTTCAATAGTTTTGTGACAATGAAGTTGTAGATAATGATCAATGAATTTACAAGATTAAAATAATGAAAATTTTGGTTTAAAGGTCAATCATAACCTACGGGCATAGTTTAATGAATATATAGGTGTAACTCATTCAACATGCATGTTTTATCCAACTAGCTGCTTGAAGAAAGAATCTATAGAATGATTTTTTATACCTGAATGAATTATTATAAAATATTAATGAACTATGCATTAAAAAAATTCTGCATTAAATAAAGTTCATACAATAAATAAAAGCATTTTAATCATAAACTATTATCACTACTAGATGAATCAGAGGAAAAATATTTCCCAATTGCTAATTTTCTTCTTTTCATTTATTGCACTATTTTTTCTAGTTTAGTCAGTTTTTCTTTCATCTTCTTTATTGTCTCTTCATCGTTGTTTTTTTGGGTAGTTGGTCTCCATTTGAGCATTGGAGTTAATAGGTAATCAGCCGGGCTATCTTCTATATTGAACCAGCATTTGGTTGCTTACTGAGCTAGGAAAGCTTTAATACTTGAAGGTAGATATTGAAGTTATGTGGTTTTTATTGTCATCAAATCTCTATATTGTTTTATAATGTGATCAAACATACTACAAAACCAACATATAAAAGGTAGTCTTTCATACTTAAAAGATGCCTAATCCTTCTCTACCCAATCTATATCTTCTCCAACATAGAAGCCACGTGGAAAAGGTTTAGACAAGTCCACTTTCACTTTCATTCTTATAATAGGTATTCCTATATCATCCATAAATGTAAAATTGTCAGTTGAAACAATTCCTTCAAAGAAATCGGTGGCAATATCAAGAGCAATTTCATTAGTGACTAGTTGAGTAGCCAAACCCCAAACTTGAACCCAAAAGTTCTCATATTTAAAAATTTGCTCAAGTGTTTTCCCTGGTTCCCAGGTTTTCAGTATGAATAAGGATTTACCTATTTCCTAAGGAGCACCATTCATTGCATAACGCATATCAGATTTTGAAGAAAACTCTATCTCAAATACATTTTGGATTTAAGTTGTTTTGAGAGTTATTAGGTTACTCTAATGCCATACCTCATGTAGCAAAGTCAATAGCATCGAGGTAATATAAGGTATGTAAGTGAATATTTTGCAAAACAGAAGTTCCTATTTTCCCTTTATTATCTGCTTTTGCTTTGGCTCAAAGGGTCCTGCTTCCATTGTTCTTAATGTTGATATAGCTGCTATAAGAGATACACAATGAATATTTAGTGATACATTAATGAAATTTTTATATGAATGTGAATGAATATGTAGGTAAATATGAATGAATCTTTAGATAATGAGTAATAAAGTTTTTATGTTAAAACTTGTTAACTGAATGAACATGAGAGTAAAGGTCTGTGAACCTTTATTATTTAATTGATGAGGCTATATAAATGAATATAGAAGTAAACAATAGAAAATATGTTTATCATAGAATCATATATGCATCGTTATTGATATTTTCATTATATTTTTTAATTAAAGTAAAAACATATTTTCAAGAACATTAAGGTAAAAGATTTATAAAACCTAAACATAACGTTGAAAGGTCAGTGAACTTGCTCATGAAAGTTAATGAACATGCAAGAAAAAGCTGATGAACTTCTTAGAATTTAATGATGAATCTAAATGCATAAGAATAGAAGTATATACGAAGAACAGAAAAGATGTTCATCACAATACGGTACAAAGATTCAAGTAAATTAAAATATTAAAAAGAAGTTGATCATGGTAGGAAGCAAAAGATCTGTGAAAAAAATAGAATTTTGTTTGTTTATAGTTGGAAAAATTAGATTTCAACTCGTACAGAAAAATTGATGATTCTTTAATCGACGAGATACTGAAGAGATGAATGTGAGAGCGAGACAACAAGATAGATGCAGAGGGTCAAAGGGTCGTGTGTTTCTTGGTGAAGTGATAGGTTATGGAGGATACAAAGGGATGTTGCATTAATTGTTGTTAATGTTACGTTCAAAAGAAAAGTGCAGTTTTTAACTTGGCATGTGTGATGGACTCTTGGTCCATGTTGCAACATGGACAGGGGTCCATGGTATAATAATTGGCTAAAATTGGCAAGATTATTGGGTGGGCTCCACAAGTGGTTATCTTGGCCCACTTAGCCACTGGAGGCTTTATGTCACATTATGGCTGGAATTCTTCTCTGGAGAGCATATGGTGTGGTGTTCCAATTGCCACGTCGCCGATGTACGCAGAGCAACAGGTCAACAGGTGACCTTAGTTGATGGACTATTGTCTTTTTCTTTTTTTAATATTTCATTATGTTGTATTTGGTGCAAATTTATAATTCAATTTATTTTTTACTTAGTAAAAAAATACTCTTTCAAATATATTATGACTTTTATTTATTTTTTCAATTTTATATTATATCATTAAAAGTGTGATTATTTCAGATTTAAATTAAATATTTTTTTCAAAAATATTTTATTTTTCAAAAAATCCTCTTATATATATATATATATATATATATATATATATATATATATATATATGTTAAGATTCAAAGTGCCCAAATTTTAACAATTGCTCCTTACCGTAACAAATTACTCGCCTCTAAATACTTATGTGTTGAATTTAAAAAATTCACAACATTTTCTATTCAAAATACTAAAAAAAGCTATCCTATCTATCTATATTTCTTTTCTTTTTTTCACTTTCTTCAATCCTCCCTCGAATTCACAATTTTGTAGTAAAAATATTTTAAAAAACTATTATATCTATATTTTGTTTTTATTTTTACTTTTCTTCGATCCTCCCTCCTTTTCTTCTTGCCTTCACCAATTGCTGCTACTACTTGCTTACCCAAATTTTAAGTTGAACTACCACAATTCAAAAAACATACTAATAAGTAATTATTGTCATTTTTCATAGATTATTATCATCATCAGACCATGTTTGAGGACCGTCATATTTTGAGGTATGATACATGGTTTATTTTGTTACCGTGAATGGATGCATGTTAATTTATGATAAATACTGTGACTTACACCAAAATTACCTGGAAAGTGAAATTGATTGTAAATTTGGACTTAATTGTAAACTTTAAAATTTGTTTATACGCCTTGATCGCACATAGTCCATGGTTGCCAAACGCTTAGGTGCACGTAAAATATTTCTACCTGCATTTTCTATTTCATTTTAAATATTCTTCTGTATAAATAAATAATAAAATACAATTTCACATACAATTTTTAATTTCTTTTTTTTTTTTGTATTTTTATAGTGTTTTTGTGTGTAAAAGAATCATATTTATTATTGGATATAAAATGAAATATTTAAAGTAATTTAATTTGTACTATTCTAATTTTATTTTATTAAATTTACAAATTTTTTCATGGGAACAATTATGAACTAAATGAAATTAAAGATTATTCATGGAACAATTTATATAACTTTTAATATTAATCATAATCTTATTATATTGATAAAAGTAAAAATTTGTATAATTTGTGATAGATTTATGATAGAAAATCTATCACTAAATCAGTCCATCGCTAATTTAATGAAGGATTTTATCTGTCATTAATTTTGTGATGGATCGAACAATCTATCACTAATCTATTGCTAGAATTAGTGGTAAATTGAAAATTTTGTCACTAAAATTAGTGACAATAAAAACACTTAAAACAAAATATTTGTTACTAATTTGTCTCTCATCTATTTAGTGACAATTATCGATGAATATTTCCATCACTAAACAATGATTTTATATATGAACAATCCTTAATGAAGGCACCTTCAATCATATAGTGAGAGTATAAACACTGCTTCAAATGCATTTTATTACTAAAGGTTCTCTTCATGCATAATTGCTCCAACTCAATCAATAATGAAGTAGTAGTCTCCTCTTTCAGAACATCTTACAAAATTGCGTTCAGCAAATACATATATGTATTTGAGTTTAAGTCATATGATCTTTATATTGTCTTTTTTCCATCATCCAAGATGAGGGCAAGTGATCAATCCTTGAAATAGCATTAACCAAATTTATCTATATGAGGACAACATGTTTTTTAACCTACCATAGCAAAAATTTCATGTTATAATCTCATAGAGGAATATCGTACTTCACTAAAGCCATCATTCAAAAATCAAAAATGCTAAGATCAAAGGAATTAAGAAAAGCTCAACTTTGAGACTATTTGTTACGAAAGGATGTGGAAAAACAAACATAAAATTGAATAATGAAAAGTAAAAAAGTAAAATAATTACGTGAAAAATCCCATTGTGTAGAAAAACCATAGGTAAATAAGGAGAGAATTCGCTATTATTGAAAAGAGTGAATAAGAGTGTTAGGAAAACTACTGAATGTAACTTTAACAAGCTATAATTTTGTACAATTATATATATAACCTAGAGTGGAGAAAAAATAGTCTAACCACAAAACACATTGACTAAGCATTACATAACCATATTTCAACCCATGTGCTAGTCCACATACAAAACATGATCGTGTGGTCATCCTATGTTCTCTTCTAGATTGAAAATATACAACTAACCCAAAAGAGATTAAGGTGAACATGATTGGAGACATAATTATATCTTGGATCATGTTCATCATTAGACAAGCTTCACCAGATTGCTCAAACTCCTATATGGCCATATAAGGTTAAACATGATCATGTTGCCTTTCAAACTAAATTTTCTTTAATGGTAAACTTCCATACCACAGGTTGTCCAATCTTTCTTTTTGGCTAATTATTGTTTTAATAACAAGTTCTATTTTAAAATGATAATTTTATTTCTTCTAGTTTTTGGCTTGTAACCAGTTTTATATATAAAAAAAATGGCATATTGGTCTAAAAAAATTCAAACCTTTACGACTTTGTGCAATTTTAGCCCACTTTTAAAATCTTGGCATATATGTCTAAATTTGCTAAATTAGGAGCAATTTTAGCCTAAAATTGAGTTTAGTAAAAATTAAGACTACAAAATATGACGTGATATCCAACTTAACATGACTACAATGGGACCCACTGCCATATATGCTATTTGAAAATTGAAAAAAAATATTACTTTGTAATTGCTACTTGTGTTTAGTTGGCTTGTCATTAATTTTTTTTCTACTTAATGCTCTTAATGATCATTATTTTATCCTTATTCATACAGAATAATAGATAATAACATCTCAATTATATATATGTTCATAGAATTGTGTTCCCCAGTTTTGACTTTCATGATTTTGGCTTTGAGAGAAATAAAGAAAGGTTAGATTTGATAATTTTTAATTTTGGATGATTGTTGTATTTGTAAACTACATTTTTTATTGTTGAGGCTTGTTTGCAGTTGATCAAGTAAAATTATTTTTTTATTTGGGGATTGAAATGGATTATGCAAAAAAGCCCAATATATTGTTTTCAAATAGAAATTGCAAGATTTACATGGATCATAAAAATATTATATTATTAGAGAGAATGCACTTCATTTTCTTCTTGCTAAATCACTTTGTCAAAGCACTATTGTTTGTCGTGATCAGAGGATTCTTATCTCAACTCCATTTTTTCCCCCATAACTAGTTAAATACTTTTCATAATGCATCAGGCTTCTTTTATCAATCTTATCATTCCTTGCCATCATTTGTTTCCCCTAAACTGAGGGCATATGAAGTTCTAGACCCATTTTTGAAGATAAACAATGAAGGTTTTTTAGGTTTTTTTTTCCTTAATGAATATGAAAAGCATGAAGGGGAAAGAAGGAAGATGAAAGAATTAAGGATTTTGATTCTTATTTGCAATATAACGATTTTTCTTTTTAGAATCCTACTTCCATTAAAGGAACAAACCAAAACCCTTAAAGGGAATAAAGATAAAACTACTAAAAGGTAATGCAAAATTATAGGATAATCAAACTATCCTTGGCATGGGGCTACTTTAACAATAACCATAAAAACCAGACTCTAAGTTTAAATAACAACTAACTTAAGAGATGGTGGCCAATACAAAACCACTTACAAAAGTTGAAATAAAAACTAAGGAGAAAGGAGTCACTAAAATTACTAATAACCAAAGAATTAAAATTAATATATGTGACTCCTAAAACAAAACAGCAAAATACCACCCTTACTCCACTTCTGCATTAAAGTGGAGGAGCTTTCTTTGTTAACTTCATGATTTTTCACCTGATGTGGAGCAGAACAAGCCAAGTCTTTCATTTAAAATTTTTAGACCTTCCTCAAATTGGCTCTAGCATTTCAATCTGTTGAACCTTGAGGGGTAAAATAGTTTTTTTTTTATGGTTACAATTAATTAAGTAAACTTATATTTAATCCTTGTGCTTAAGTGCTTATATTCAAGTTATTTAATAGTGCACAAGTCAAGTAATGAAAAGTCAAGTTGTTGAATTTCCAAGACAGCAGCTCTGTCCTAAGTTATGGTAAAGCCATCATAAGTGGTGATAGTGGCAAAATGGAAGATCAAATTTTTTGTCAAATTCCTAAAGTCAAATCTAGTTAACTATGATGGAAATCTTCATTACTATATATCTCAAGCTTATCCCAATCATTGGAAAAAAATTTTAGGCAAAATAACAAAAATCCAAGTCACAAAAAATTCAAGAATATATAAGGCTTTTCATGAGTGATGAAAAGTCTATCATGAGTGATGACGACCAAATCAAAAAAATTGGTAGAAAGTTTCATGACTAATGTCATCACCAGTTCACTAGTCAAGAAAATGCGCAATTTCATTGTTATGAGTGATGATGATTTGTCACGAGTCATAACAAGCATGGAGAGGCCTTTTTATTTGGTGGTTAAAATTTCTATATTTTGTTTAAATGCATCTCTAAGAACTCTTTTTCTCTTAGATTTTTAAATACAACTCATAATAGAGTTGGAAAAAAAAAAGGAAGTTAAGCAAACACATTTAGAGAAATTTTTTAGCATGTAGTCTTCAATTAATCATTCAACCACCCAAGCTTTCATCTTTAATTCTGGTAATTCTTATTTTTCTCAAGAGTGTTCTTGAGTGTGGGTTGGTGAGTGTTTAAAACCATTATTCAAAAGCTCAATAGTGAGATTGAGTGAGTTGGGTTAGGATTTTATTCACTTGTAAGCTAAAAAGATTATTTTTAGCAAGTGGATTTAAGTATGAGCCATTGCAAAACACTTGGTTTTGAGTATGAGTGTAAGCACCCAATTTCATGATAGTTAAGTGTGAATGCGATAGAGGACTCTAATAATGAAAATCTATTATAAATAGGTCTATCGATATTGATTTTTCAATCTCAAGACTTAATTGCAATCTTTTTAAAGGACTCAATTGTAATATTTTCTTTAGGAAGCTAATTGAAAATTTTTTAATTCTTTCAAGGGTTTTTTTGTAATTAAATGTTAAAAAAATTACCGATCCAAATTACAGATTTTTTATCAGAATTCCACAATTTTGATCAGAAATCTACAATTACGATTGGAATTGTACCATTTCGATCGGCATCCCTTTTCATATTTTTAATTAATTTTGATTTTTGAAAATAATTTTTCTTATTTTTCATTGGTTCAAAATAATAATAATAATAATAATAATAATAATAATAATAATAATAATAATAATAATAATAAATGGTTTTTATCCTGATAATCTTGTTATTAGGAGATTTTACATAAAATTTTAAAATTTTAAAAAATTCTCTCTTTATCTCCTGTGATTATCAATTCATATGAAGTTGATTTTTTTTAGGGGGTTTTATAAACCTACGGGTTTTAACTCAAAGGGCTCCTCTTTTTCAGTTGCTTCTTCGTTCCTAAAAAAGTCAATCAGAGTAAAAAGAAAAGGAGGCTTTTGTAAAAAGATAAAAAAAAAAGGTTCTTCTTCCTAGATTTTCTTTTGGGTTCTTTTAATAAAAAGGGGTTCTAAAAGAATGCAATAAAACCAGAGCAATCAAAATCAAATCTACAAACTCTAATTCTAAATGATGAATCAAAGACTCTGAGGAGCAAATCAATACAGCATCCATCTTTCTTTTTTCTTCTTTCTTTATTTTGTTTATTTTATTTCTTTATCATTAGTATTTTAATTCTTTTAATTGTTTTTTGTGTTTTCTCTATATTGGCAAATTGTGGTGGGAGTACATTGGAGTATGGAGCACGTGATTGAATTAAAATCAATCCATGAAGATCCATGGAATGCCATGGATATAAAACCATATTAAATCACGTAGATTTTAAGTTTTTATTTATTTTTTATTATTCTGTATGTTTTGTTTATTTATTTGGTTTATTGGCATGTATAATTAATTTGTACGTAGGAACTATAATAACCTTACTAGTGGGAATAGTGAAACTATTTTATTTTCTACACCCTAAAATTGACTAGTAAATTAGGTTTAATTTGTTAAAACCCAAATAAAATCAATGGTGGCAGTAGATAATTTAGATTGCATGTAAATAAAATTAGAGTTAGAAATCACAGTATGCATGTTTTAGATTCATTATTTGTTCATTTGGGCTTGTTTACGTTTTTTATTCATTTTGGGCCTAAACTCATGTTAGGCTCTAACCCATCTAATAATAGGCCTTTTAAAATTGGTTTTAGGTTTAATTAACATAAAAATTCATTTAGGCCCATTTAGGTTAATTTAGACTTAGGCCCACTTTAGTTTAATTAAAATTTGTTAGACTTAGCTCAACTCATCTAAGCATTGTCTTTTTAAAAATAATATAGATGTAGGATCACTTCATTCAATTTAAAATTAATTAGAATTAGGCCTACTAATCCATCTAATTCAATCCAAATCAACTAGTCATAAACTTAACAAACTTAAGCCCACTATTTAGAATTAAAACAAGTAGACTTAGACTCATTAATTAACTTAAAATGTAGGCTCACCTTTAGCTTTATTTCACTTGTAAATAAAATGTAGACTTAGCTCACTTAAATTAAAATCAATATAGATTAGACTAATTTAGGGACGTGACGTTACATGGATGGATTTTTTGTATACTCTTTCATTACTAGTTGCCTTGGAGTTAGATAGATGTTAAATAGGGTTTAAATGAAATTATATGTAAATAGGGAATAACTTAGTAATTAACAAAGTAATTCTCAAGGAACACAAGAATGAAAGAAGTTGGTATTCTATATCCAAAATCTCCTGGTTGTGGTGATAACTTTCTTTTAGAGAATCGAGTTACCACCACTCATCAATTGTCCTAGTTATTACCCTAGGTGATGACTCCTCATCTCCATGCTATGTCTTTATGATATAGTAGTGTGTTCTATGAAGCCCTAAGCTCAAACAATGTTACGGTTGCTAAAATCTTTGACACTCGTTAAACCCCGCTATATATAGTGAGCCATTAAAAACACGTAGGTTAGAGTATGAGCCATTGAAAACACGTAGGTTATAGTGTGAGCCATTGAAAACACTTGGGTTAGAGTGTAAGCCTTGTGAAAACACTTGGGGAGCTTTGATTTAAGCTTGTAAAGGTTTAATCTAAACTTTAAAGTATATTGATAGTGGATTGAAACTCTCAACTTATGATTGAGGAGAGAAGTAGGCCTTCAGGTCCAAACCTCTATAAATTCTTGGTCTTTTCCTTGCTCTTATCCTTTATGATGAGTGTAAAAATATCTTATTTTTAACACTCTATAATAATAATATTTAATTTGTTGGATGTTTATTTGATTTTTGGATTTTTCTAATTACTTTACATAAGTTTGTTTAGTTATTAGGATTTTTATTAATTTGGTTATTTTTAAGTTAATTACTTAATTTTTATTAAATTCATGATGCATTGGAAAAGATTTTGAAGGATTTGAGAGCTTTGAATAGGTGGAGATAAGATATAGGAGGGAATAATAATTAAATTTTAAAGTTAAAGATGAGATTTTAATTCAACCTATTTGCACGCAACCATGCCTAATTTCAAAGTACCCAGCACTAGCTGCGCACCCCATTGCATAGCCACACAAGACTCAGCATATTGTTCCTGCACACCCTACTACACAACCACGTGCTTAAGTGCGCACAGTTACATAAGTTGTTATAACAACTTTTAAAATTTGAATTTTGAGTTGCAAATTTGGGATAACTTAATAGTTTTGAATTTGTAAAAAATTCTAGAGTTTGTTGAGAGCCTATGCCTATAAAAGGAAGCATCCTAAAGAGCAAATAAAAAAGAAGAAGTTTTTTACAACAAGTTTTAGAATAGATCTTGGATCAAGCTTTTGTTACTATATGTTTCTTTTAGAATCAAGTATCTTTAATTCAAGTTCTTGTTTTCATACTGAGAGAGAGTTTAAGTTTTAAATGAATAATATCCTCCATCACACGCTTATTAAGTAAGAGAAAGGGGGTTTTCTTTATTAAACTCTTTTGTTATTATTTTCCTTTATATATTAATGGTTGGAATTTTCTTCTTTACTTCTTCTTCTTCTCTCCCTTTTAGCATGAGTAGCTAAGTATATTTTTAGGGTTCTAACTTCAATTTAGCTATGTTTATATTATGATTAATTCTAAGTCTTTAATTTTGATTTCTTGGTGTTGTTGAACTTAATGTCATCTTATGCTTGATCACCCTTAGATTGAATTTACACTTTAGAAATTGATTGAGAAATAGGTTCTGTTGGACTTAAATAATAACCCTTTAGTTGCTTACTTAGTTGAGAGATATTTAAGTGACTAATTTTGATTAAAAAGTTGGGCATAAAATTAAGTTTAAAAGACACTTAGTAAGTGAGAGCTATAAAACTTGGTGTTTATTTTACTTAATTAATTATAGATTTGTCTGAGAAGAAAATCTATGATTTTATAGATGCTTTCAAAGTGAATTAAGATTAGCATAGACTTAGAAGTTAATCTACCTTAAGAAAAAGTTAAATTGAAAGTAAGAACCCTAGCTTTTATTTGATTGATTTAATTTAATTTAATTTGTTTATTTTCATTTGCACTCAAACCAAAATTTGGTGTTTAAACAAATAAACACTTTTACTATTTTAGTATTTAATTTTGCAATCTCTGTGGAATTGATATTTTTACTACTTACATAACTCTATATGCTTACGGATTTCTCTTGTCAAGTTTTTGACGTCGTTGCCAGGGATTGCTAAAATTGATATTGCTAAGAAATTTATGTTGTTTAATTTAGACTTTATTTTTAATTTTGTTTTCAATTGTGGTTTTTATAGGAACTTGTGCTTTTGCATGCACACAATATGTAATGTAAGCAAGCAAGGTGTTTCGTTAATACCACTTAACTTAGAACTATAGAAGACAGTTCATCAAAGGACAAAGCAGCCTACAAATAGAATGAATGAAGGAGAAGAAGAAAGAAATTTGCCTCTAAGAAAACAAGTAGCTAACAATGGACAAAATAGGAAAAATGGGCAAAGGACCATACGAGATTTCATAAGTCCTAATGTTAAAGGTGACTAAACACCCATTATAAGATCTACAGTAGCAGCAAATAATTTTGAAATCAAGCCAGAAATGATCCAAATGATTCAAAACTCACAATTCAATGGATTGCCATATGAGAATCCAAGTGGTCATATAACCTAATTCTTAGAGTATTACTCAACTTTCAAGATGAATGGAGAACAACCTAAAGTAATTTAGTTAACTCTTTTTCCATTTTCTCTTATGGAGAGAGCCAAAAGGTGGTTTACAAGCTTACCACCTAACTCCATCAACACTTAGCAAGAGTTCTACATCACTTTCTTCAATAAATACTTCCTACTTATAAAGGTATTAAAGATAAGGAATAAGATCAATTCTTTCTTAATATGAACCCTAAAAGGGATCAAAAGTGCCTAAATGTTAAGAATTCAAGCTAATTAATTTCAAAATAGGAAATTAAACTAATTAATATGAACCCTAAAAGGGATCAAAAGTGCCTAAATGTTAAGAATTCAAGCTAATTAATTTAATTTCCTATTTTGAAATTAATTAGCTTGATATGGATGAATTTTGGAGTTATTCCTATTTTGGAGTCAATAAGGAAGATTCAAGAAGATTCTGGAAGATGTGAGAAGATTCAAGAATATTCCAAGTCAAAGTCAAAGTCAAATAGTCAACAAGTCAAAGTCAAGGGTCAATGGTCAACATGTGACATGGCATGCTTCAATGCTTAGTTGTCATGAGTTGTCATTTTGCTTAGTTGTCATGAATTGTAATGAGTTGTCAATTTTGACTTTTCAAAGATGAGTTATCATTAGTTGTCCTATTTTGAAGGAAATCTCTTTAATTAAAGATTTTCCTATATAGGTATCTTTGGGAATAAGGAATAGAACCTTTTCCTTTAAGGATTAGGTTGTTTACATGCCTATATAAGGGCTAACCCTATGACATACGAATTTAGAAGCACTGAAATATAAAAAGTAAGGTTTTTCCTTGAACTTTGTTCTTTTGAAACTTTGCAAGTTTACTTGAATTGTTTCACTTCTACCTTTCATTACAATTACTAAGTTAGATTAAAATTAGAATTGTGTGATTGTTCATCTTATAATAGCTAAGTATCTAGCTTCACTTTAATAAGCAAGGGGTTTAGCTCTATATTCACAACCTATCCTTGATGATCCTTGGGCAAGATTTCAAAGTTGGATGCGCATTCTATCTCTATTATAGGTAGGGTTCATATCATTTCTTCTAAAGGGAGGATGAAACATTCAACGAGTGCTGGGAAAGGTTTAAGGATCTTTAAAGACAATGCCCATCTCAATTAATTCCTTCATGGGACTTGGTGCAGTCATTTTACAAGGGTGTCAATCCCTCAGTTAGAGTAAACACAGATACGGCAGCTGAAGGGACTATTATGTCAAAAATGCCTAAAGATGCCCTTGATCTTTTTGATGAAATGGCTAATACAAAAAGCCTTTGGTCTAATGAGAGGGCCATTCCAAAGAAAGCAGGATCAATTAAAGTGGATCATTTAACCATGGTAAATGCAAAGTTGGATGCTTTATCTAAAAGAATGGACAAGTTGAGTATCAATACAATCTCTTTATTTGTATCATCTTCTTATGAAATATGCCAAGAAGGCCATCCTATAATGCAATGCCAAATAATGCAAGGATTGTCCATGGAAGATGTCAATTATGTGAGTAACTTTAAGGGGTAGCAAAACTAAGCATATGGCAACACCTACAATCCTAGCTGGAGAAATCATCCAAATTTCTCATAGAGCAATCAAGGAAACAACCAGTGGAGGCCATAACCACCACTAGGATTTGGAGGTCAAAATGCATAACAATCTCAACCTCATTTTCAATAGGATAAAGTAGCAACCTTTTATGAAAGTAAGATGGAAAAGTTCATTGATGTTATGTCAGCGAAGATGAACCAACAAGATGAACCTTAAAAGATTATGGAGCAATTGATTCGAAATCATTCTTCTTTTATTCATAATTTAGAGGTACAAATGGGGAAATTGGCTAATTCCTTATCAATGAGGAACCAAGGTGCATTTCCAAGCAACATAGAGAAAAATCCAAAAGATAGTCAAAGGCCATCACCTTGAGAAGTGGCACAAAGATTCAAACCTCTAAAGCAACATTAGAATATAAAGAAAAGAAGAATGAAGGAGAAACAGAGCAAGAAAATGAATTGGTTGAGGTAAAAAAGGAGCCAAAAGCTCAAAATGGAAAATAAGAGAAGCCAAACACACCACCAATTCAACCATATGACACCTCAACCTCGTATCCACAAAGGTAGAATAAACAAGAGCATGATCAGCCATTTGCAAGGTTCTTGGAAAGGTTCAAAGCACTCCATCAACATGCCTCTTGTGGAATGTCTTTCTCAAATGTCAAAGTATGTGAAGTTCTTGAAGGAGTTAATTTCCAATAAAAAGAAGTTATAGGAGTTTAAGACAGTCACACTCTCTAATAAACTTCCTTTAAAAGGAAGCATCCAGGGAGTCTCACTATTCCATGTTTTGTTGGAAATTTAAAATTTCAAAAAGCTTTTTGTGATTCAAGAGCTTCAATTAATCTTATGCCTTTGTCAATCTACAGGAAATGGGGATTAGGAGAGGCAAAACTCATAAGCATCCGCTTATAACTAGCTGATAAAATAATGAAAGAACCTAAGGGAATAGTGGAAGATGTGCTCATAAGGGCTGGAAATTTTATTTTTCCAGTTGACTTTATAATCCTTGACTTTGAGGAAGATGAAGATGTTTAACTAATCCTTGGTATGCCTTTTCTTTATACTATAAAAGCCATTATTGATGTTTATGATAGGACACTGACATTGAGAGTGGGAGAGGGAAAATGTAAGTTTGATGCCTATCAAGAGATGAAATATCCTTCTAACCATGACTTATGTTTAAGAGTTAATAATATGGATGAATGTATTAGTGAAGTCCAACGATAGAGATTAGCAAATTCTGTGGAAATAAAGAATATTGAGAAGTGTTTATAGGAACAAAAATCTTAAGATGAAGTAAACCTCAAACACCAACCACAGTTTTAACTAACCAATACTGAACCTACACCACCTTCAACCATAAAACCACCAAAACTAGACTTAAAACCTTTACCTTAATATTTGAGGTGCACTTTTCTTAGAGAAAACCAAACCTTATTTGTAATCATATCATATAAACTTACTCAAGAACAGGAGGATGTGCTTATGAAAGTGTTAAAAAAAGAGGCTAAAAGCGATTGGTTAGCAAATTTCTAATATGAGGGGGATAAATCCTTATTATTACATGCATAAGATCTTAATGGAGGAAGGACATAAACCAATCATTAAAAGGCAAAGGAGGCTTAATCCAAATATGCAAGAAGTAGTGAAAAAGGAAGTGGTCAAGCTATTAGATGCTGGAATCATTTACCCAATTTCAGTTAATTCATAGGTAAGTCTAATCTAATATGTGCCAAAAAGGGAGGCATGACCATTATGGAAAATGAAGAAGGATAAAATATTCCTATAAGGGTGGTGAGTGGATGGAGGGTGTGCATCCACTATGGGAAGTTGAACTCATGAACAAGAAAATATCACCATTCATTGACCAAATGTTAGAAAGAAACTCTTTATTTATAGAAACTCTTTTGAAGGATGTTTAGAAAACTTAGGGCAAGTTCTTACACATTGTGAAGAGACTAATTTGGTGCTAAATTAGGAAAAAAGCCATTTTATGGTGGATGAAGGAATTGTTCTTGGGCATAAAATTTCAGCCCAAAGGATTAAAGTTAATAAGGCAAAAGTGGAGACTATAGAAAAGTTGTAATATCCAATAAATGTTAAAGAAGTCAGGAGTTTCCTTGGCCGTGTAGGCTTCTATAGGTGCTTTATCAAGGATTTTTCAAAAATTTCAAAACCTCTTTGTAAGTTACTCAAAAACGAATCTCCATTTAATTTCACTAATGAGTGTAAATTGACTTTTGATAGGTTAAAAGAAGCACTTATTTCAGCTCATATAGTTATGGCACCAGATTGGAATCTTCCATTTGAGTTGATGTGTAATGCAAGTGACCACGCAATAGGAGCAGTTCTTGGATAAAAAAAGGAGAACAAACTTCACATGATTTACTATGCAAGCAGAACATTGACAAATGCACAAATCAATTATGCAACAACAGAGAAGGAAATGCTGGCAGTTATTTTTTCTTTTGATAAATTTAGATCTTATCTTCTTGGTTCTAAAGTTGTTATGTATATAGATCATGTAGCATTGAAGTACCTTATGAACAAGAAGGACTCAAAGCTAAGGCTTAATAAGTGGGTGCTTTTATTGCAAGAGTATGACACTGAGATCAAAGATAAAAAGGGATCCAAAAATGTTGTACCTGATCACGTTTTGAGATTGGAGTTGAATTAAGATAAAGAATATGAGGAACCTATCAAGGAGCTATTTCTAAATGAGATGCTTTTAGTAATTAAAAAATTTGATGCTCTTTAGTTTGTCGATGTAGCTAACTTCATCTCAATTGGGAAGTTTCTAGAAGAGTTCAACAAGCAATAAAAGAAAAAACTCATCTATGACTCTAAGTCTTATTTATGGGATGATCCCTTTTTATGGAAGAAGCAGAATGATGGAATGATAAGGAGGTGCATAGTAAATGATGAAGTAGAGTCAATATTGCAATATTGTCACAAGATGATCAATAGGGGCCATTTTGGTCCATAAAGAATAATTACTAAAGTTCTTGAAGTAGGATTCTATTAGCCTATAATCTTTCAAGATGCCCGAGAATGTGTACTTAGTTGTGATGCATGTCAAAGGAGTGGTAACATTTCAAAAAAAATGAAATGCTTCAATCAGGAATATTAGAAGTTAAATTCTTTAATATTTGGGGCATTGATTTCATGGGGCCATTTCCTATGTCAGAAGGAAATAAGTCTATACTTGTTTATGTGGACTATATGTCAAAATGGGTGGAAGCTCAAGCTTGTTCAATTAATAATACAAGAGTGGTTTATAAATTCTTAAAGAAGCTTCTCTTTCGATTTGGGATGCCTAGAGCTATTATAAGTTATGGGGGAACACACTTTTGCAATAAAAATATGGAAACTTTATTGACTCATTACGGAGTGAAGCATAAAATTGCAACACCATACCAGCCTTAAACAAGTGGGCAAGTTGAGGTTAGCAATCGAGAGTTAAAGAAGATCTTATAAAGAACGGTTAGCAAGTCATGAAAACAATAGGCAAATAAGCTTTATGATGCTTTATGGGCATGCCAAACAACTTATAAAACACTTATTGGAATGTCTCCATATAGGTTAGTTTATGGCAAAGCTTGTCATCTTCCCATTGAACTTGAACATAAGGCATACTAGGCAATCAAAGCATTGAATTTTGATTTTAAGAAAGCAGCTGAGAAAAGAATTTTGCAATTAAATGAGCTAGAAGAAATTAGAGAAATAGCATATGAGAACTCAAGAATTTATAAGGAATGCAAAAAGAAGTGGCATGATTCAAAAATCAAAATCAAGAGGTTCAAAAAATGAGATCAAGTGTTGCTATTCAATTCAAGGCTCAAGTTATTTCCTAAAAAAATAAAAAGTAGATGGTCAAGGCCATTCATGTAACTTATGCATATCCTTATAGATTTGTGGAATTATGCAACACTCAAAGAGAAAGATTCAAAGTAAATGGGCAAAGATTGAAGCTTTATCATGGAGACATATTGGAGAATTTTCACCAAGTTGCCTACTTGAAAAATCTGAGATAGTGATAAGCACTATGGTCTAGCTCATAGACCTTAAAGAGCACTTCTTGGGGGCTCAACCAAGCTTTTTTCATTTGATTTAGTTTGAATTTAAATTTAATTTCTTTTTAGAATTTATAAATTTTCTTATTTTAATATTTTCATTTTCAGGAATTAGAAGAAAGGAGGAGCTATATAAGATGTTTTGCAAGTTAATTTTTATGTGAAAAATAAGTGGTTAACATGAGGTGATGATTTATATAAAAAAATGATGAATGTTGATTGTATGGTCAAGTTGCGCACCCTGCTGCACAACCATCCAACCTGATGTGTGACTTGATTTTGTGTGCATTTGAGCACACAATCGTGTCAAAATAGGTGCAATTTTGAGCACATAACTATGTCAAAACATGTGCAATTTTATGTGAAAGATGCAATTCAAGCACAACCGTGCATGACAAGCACACGGCCGTACCTGAAACTATTAAGTTTCAAGGTGACCTAATGTGCATAGCCATGTGCAAAGTCGTGTGCACTACATAGCTAACATAAAAAAATTCATGATTTTTAGTGATGTCTTTTCCATTTCCAAATGTCTTTCCACTTTCCCATACCTGGGGTTCTTCAAATGTTGAGTACTTTTTTATTTTCCAATTCTTTGAACTCTTAAAATCATTGTCTTTTTTAATTCTTCTCTTTATATAAACACTCATCTTCTCCTCTCTTCATATAATTCTCTATAATTTCACTCTTTTCTTTCAAAGTTATATTCAAGAGTGCTCTCTACTCTTTTCATATTTTAATTTTCTTCTTTCAAAATTTTCATTAAATTCCTCTTCTCACCATAAAAGGAGAACATAAGAAGAAATCAATTGCTAACAAGAAGCATGGTCCATCATCTAAGAGGAAACGTGGTAGAAGCTCTTCCAACCTGAGTGGTGTGGATGAGGAAAGATTGGTAAAACCTTTTCCTAAACTTATTAATTTTAGGCATGAGGGGTAAATGAAGAAATTTAAGCAAATGATGTCTAGAAAGATTACCCTAAATAGATATATGAGTGTTTCGGCTTTAATGGAAGTAGGCTTGCTTGATGAAGTTACATTTATATGAGTAGGATGGGGTGAGAAGCTTTTGTGATGATGCAAGGTCCTACTTACGCAAGGCTAACTTATGAGTTTCTCTCAAGTTTTTACTTTGATGAACAAACTCTTATGCTTGAATTTTGATTAGGAAACGAAACATATAAAATTAGAGTGTTTGAGCTTAATGATGTCTTTCATTTTCCTAAGAATCAAGATGCTAATGTTGAGTTTGAGAGATGATTTTTAGAGAGAAATCGCAGGCTAAAAAGAAGTGTTTTATGAGGCTAGGTCTATGAAAGAGTCTCGAATTCGATCACAGGCATTGAAATATTTGAATAGGCTTATGTCTCATTCTTTGTTTGCAAGGAAAGAAGGAGATGTCTTAGTCTCTACTACTGAACTTAACATCCTTTATTGCATGTTACATAATAGGAAATTAGATATTTGTCATGCCATTACTATCAAGTTAAGGGATGTAGATTCCAAAATGATTGGGGCTATCAAAGTTGGTGGATTAATTACCACTATAGCTAATCACCTAGGCTTTAATGTTGAAAACATGCCCATTGATATGGTTAAAGGTTGATCTTTGATTGACGTATATATGATGGACACCTCATCTTATTCGTCCAAATGAACAACCAATACCCGTACAAGGAGAAGAGGAAGAACAAGAAGCTCAAAATGTGAATTTCAATAATGTGATGCAATGTTTGGATGATTTGGAACTCCAAGTTAGGGTCATTGACTCAAATTTTAGTGACTTAACTTCATTTGCCTAAAGAATGGATGATTCTATAATTGGCTTGAATCATAGGATGGACATGATCAATCATAATGTCATGGCATACTTTAGTGCTCAAAACTTTGTTCCACCTTTATTCCCACCATAAGATATGGAGCAAGAAGGAGAATCCTCATCCGAGGAAGAGGGAGATGAATGAAGGAGTTAAAGAAGATGTCTCTTTATATGTGTTTTTGTTTTTAAATTTCATATTTAAACTCATGTTTTCTTTAGTTCATATTTTCTTTTAGTTTATGTTTTTAAGTTTAATTTGTGCCTAGTTGAGTTTGATGTGAACTTGTTATGTTTATCTTTATATGGATTTTTATCTTGAACATGTTAAGTTATGAATATTATTTAAAGTTATTATTTTTATTTATATTTATATTTAATTTCTCTTTTATTTGTATTGCATTATGTTTCTAATGACTTAGAGATGGAGTTTCGGTTATAATTACATCAAAATGATGTAAAAATTTGACGCATGAAATCATGGCATAGCTAAGTGGCCTCAGTGCATAGCTATGCAAATGCAGGATTAAAAAACCAAGTTTAAGGTGCACCCGTGGGCCATTTGCACACGACTGTGTGACTTGAATTTTATATATATATATACAAAGGGGGCCAATTTATGCTAGATAATGCAATAGGGACATTGCAAGTTTTAAGAAATTAAATTTTCAATTTTTTTTATTTTTATTTTTTATTTTTTATTTTTTATTTAATTAGTAGGAATTTTAATTTTTGAATTTCCTTATCTTTGTAGGTTCGTAAATAAATAAATAAATAAATATAAAAATTTTCAAAATTTTGACATACAATTTTATCTTTTAAAATAATATTTAGGTTGTTTGAATAAATTTTTTCTCTTCCAAATTTTATCAAGATTCGGTTTTTCAATTTTCTTTAAACTTCTTTTTCTCTCTTATTTAAGTGTAGATCTTTTTCACTTCACCCTTATTTCTCTACATTCAATTCACTTTTGTTTTATTTTGTTCCTTACAATCTAACATGCTTTCTTTTAGTATGGCAAGAACTAAGAACCAGCAACCTAATGCTAAAGGAAAGAAGCCCATTAGAAGGAAAGGTGAGCCACATGACATTAAAGATGACTATGACACTTTCTTTTCCATTTATTCTAAAGAAGAAGGTAAGAGATTCTACTCTTTAGTTAAAAAAAAATTCAGTATGCCTAAATACTTTGATGATAAGGTGTTAAAAGGCATGGAGATGAAAGATTTTATAAACACATTGTGTGAAAGAATGGGTTGGCAGCAATTGAAATCAATTCAATCTGATGTGTTCTTTGAGCTAACAATTGAGTTTTACACTACACTGAAAATTGTAGATGAAAATCAAGGACTCTTTTCATGTAGATTTTTTAGGCAAGAATATAGTTTTGACTATGAACTAATTTCTGATATCTTTGGCTTTTCTTATGGAGGTATTTGTCAACCTCCACCTAAATTTAAAATGAATCAATTTTGGTCTGAAATCACTGGTAGGGACAAAATATGTGATGAAAAAGTTATGACTAGTGGTTTAATCCAAAGTCATGGATGTTTATTGATGCATAAATTCATGTCACACATAATTTTTGATAAAAAGGATAGCACAAAAGTCTTTCCTGATGAGTTGTTCTTAATATTGTGCATGCATACTAACATAAAGGTGAATAATGCTATTTTATTTTTCATTCCATATGGCATGTTGTGTAGGTAAGGAAAGCATTAATATCAATAGAGCACATTATCATGGGCCTAGCCATGTTCTTTGCACCTTTTGAAATTGCTAGGCATGAACTTGAGCCATTGGATCGTGAATTGCTTGATGAAGTGTACCTTATAAGAGCTTAAGTCATTACTGAATAGGGAGAGTTAGAGGATGATAATGCTAGAAGATACTTCTTGATTCGACAAAATAACTTGAAGCTTGGCAAAGTTCCTCTACCTAGAATTATAGAAGAATATAAAGATGTTAGTGAGGATCAAGAGGCTAGACTAAGAAAGAGGAAAAGAGCTTATGAAAGGGGTGAACAAATCATAAGAGAAATAAAAGAGATGATAAATCTTTCTAACCATAGAATTGGAAACCTAATTGTGGACCTATCAAATGAGATTGAGGGCTTTAAAAGGAGTGAAGCAAAGATGGAAAAGCTACAAGCCCAAATTGAAGAGCTTAAATAAAAAATCTCTTAAAGCAAGGTGATGGAAAGGCTAATTGAAACACCAATCGAGTTCATTTTCCCATTCAGCTCTCCTCCAAGTGCATCCAAATAAGGGAAGCACACCTTCCTTTTCCCTTTATTTTTCTTTTTGTTTTATCTGGTTTATTGTTTGCATGTTTAGTTGTTAAAATTTTCATGAATAAGGTACTTCTACTTGAGTTTTTTAGCCTATTCTTATGAAGAGTTATTGTCATTAGAGATGGTTTTCTTGAATAAGTGTGATAATCTTCCTTTAATGTTTTATTTAAATTTTTAAATTAGAAAAATAACTTATGGTTAGGGATTTTTTATTTTTAATGAACTTAATGCTTACTATTCCATTAAGTGATTGAACTTAGATGCTTATACTTGAAAAAAATGCTTGTAAGTGGGAATTTAGTTTCTTCTCTTAGAGTAATTTAGTTCATGCATACTTAAGCACCTATAAGCTTAATAATAAGAAGAAGAAAAAAGAGATAGAGCATAGAATGCACTGTGTTAGTCTACTCCAATGCTCTAAATTAGAGTAAGAGTATCCAAATGACCTTTTTAGAGGTATCCACACTGAGTAATATGAGAAAGGTGGAGGATGCTGAGATTGGGAAAACTTTGAACAAATAAATAAATAATTTAAGTTTCATAAGGTTGCTAATATATGTTGAATTAAGATTACCTGAGTGTTGAGATAAATTTCCATTTACTTTCATTTTTTTTAGTGTTAATTGTTTATTTTCATGAATTTAATGAGATAGTTTGCTCTTCACATAGTAAATGATATATCCTTGACCTCAAGTTATTGTTTTAATTTATAGTTTTTAAGCTTTATGTTAAGGGAAGATTAGAATGGTTAGTTAAGTCAAAACAAGCTAATGATTTTGATTCTTTATAAGAATAGGCTATTTTCTTATTTTGCTTGAGGACTAGCACAGGCTCAAGTATGGGGAAATTGATCAATATAAAAATATCTTATTTTTAACACTCTATAATAAAGATTTAATATTTAATTTGTTGCATGTTCTTTTTATTTTTGAATTTTTTTAGTTAATTTACATAAGTTTGTTTAATTAGGATTTTTGTTAATTTGATTATTTTTAAGTTAATTATTTAATTTTTATTTAAAAATTGAATTCAATATGCATTGGAAAAGATTTTGAATGATTTGAGAGCTTTGAATAGGTGGAGATAAGATTTGGGAAAGAATAACAATTTAAATTTTCAAGTTAAAGAGGAGATTTTAATTCAAACTATTCACACGTAGCCACACCTAATTTCAAAGTACCCAGCAAAGGCTGTGCACCCTACTGTGTAGCCACGCAAGACTCAGCATACTGTTTCTACACACCCTGTTGTGTAGTCACGTGCATAGGTATGCATAGCTACACAAGTTCTTATAATAACTTTCCAAATTTGAATTTTGAGCTATAGATTTAGGATAACTTCATAGTTTTGAATTTATAACAAATTCTAGAGTTTGCTGAGAGCCTATACCTATAAAAGGAAGCCTTCTAAAGAGCAAATAAAAAAGAGGAATTTTTAACATGAAGTTTTAGAATAGATCTTGGATCAAGCTTTTATTGCTTTTATTTTTCTTTTAGAATCAAGTAGTTTTTATTCAAGTTCTTGTTTTCATACTGAGAGAGAGAGTTTAAGTTTGAAGTTTTAAAGGAACAATATCTTGCATTGCAAGTTTGTTAAGCAAGAGAAAAGGGGTTTTCTTTATTAAACTCTTTTGTTATTATTTTCCTTTATATATTAATGGTTGGAATTTTCTTCTTTACTTCTTCTTCTTCTCTCCCTTTTAGAATGAGTAGTTAAGTAGATTTTTAGGGTTCTTGCTTCAATTTAACTATGTTTATATTGTGATTAATTCTAAGTCTTTAATTTTGATTCATTAGTTATTGTTGAACTTAATGTCATCTTAGGCTTAATCACCCTTAGATTGAATTTACACTTTAGAACTTGATTGAGAAATAGGTTATATCGAACTTAAACAATAACCCTTTAGTTGCTTACTTAGTTAAAAGACATTTAAGTGACTGATGTTGATTAAAAAGCTAGACATAAAATTAAGTTTAAAAGACACTTAATAAGTGAGAGCTGTAAAACTTGGTGTTTATTTTACTTAATTAATTGTAGATTTTTCTAAGAAGAAAATCTATGATTTTATCGATGCTTTCAAAGTGAATCAAGATTAGCATAGACTTAGAAGTTAATCTACATTAAGAAAAAGTTAAATTGAAAGTCAGAACCCTAGCTTTTATTTAATTGATTTAATTAAATTAAATTTGTTTATTTTTATTATCACTCAAACTATAATTCAGTGTTTAAACAAATAAACACTTTTATTATTTTAGTATTCAATTTGGGAATCTCCGTGGGATCAATATTTTTACTACTTGCATGACTCTGTACACTTATGAATTTCGCTTGTCACTTTATTTAATTCAGCTCTTACTCTATTTTTTATTGCTCTTGGGTGAAAAATGAAAATTCCCATATTTCTCAAAAAGCCAATTCAACCCCCCTCTTGGCACTTATGGAATTACATTTGGTATAAGATCTTTGATCACCATTTTAGAGAAAAGATTATGGCCTCTAGAAGTCAAGATATTGCCGCCCTTGATGTTCATGGTCCTAGCTACACAAGTCCTCCATTCTTTGATGGTACTGATTATATATATTGGAGAAATAACATGGACATGTTTTTGGATAGTGAAGGAGTCAATTTATGGGAAATTGTTGAAGAAGGTTAGAGTCCTCCAATAAAGAAAGACAAAAAAGGCAATGAGGTGGTCATTTCTCAGAAAGGAATGAAATGATGAGCAATCTAAAGCCAACTTGAAAAATAGAAAGCCAATTACTATTTTCTATTGTAGCTTGAGTAGAGAAGAATAAAATAGGATAGAGCATTTGAGGTTAGCTAAAGAAATTTGGGAATGTCTTAAGACCAAGCATGAAGGCACTAGTCAAGTTAAGAACAAGAAATTACAAATGCTTATAAAAGAATATGAATTGTTTGAGATGAAGCCTTATAAGAAAATTAGTGATATGTATAATAGGCTTATCACTCTTATTAACTCTATGAGGAAACTTAGTAAGAAATTTTCAAATGAGGATGTCAATAATAAAATTCTTATGAGTTTGCCTCAAAAGGTTTGGGAAGTTAATATGGCCTTAATTAAAGAAAAAAATGATCTTTTTATTCTACCTGTGAATGAACTACTTGGAAAACTTCTCACTCGCAAAATCAATATGAATCAAGTAGTAGAGGAAAAGATGGCGAAGAATGACAAAGGCATTGCTCTCAAGGAAAGTAAAGACACTAGTGATAGTGAATTAAGTGAAAATGAAGATGAGTATTCTATAATTTTAAGGAAGGTTAGAGATCTCATCATGAAGAAGAGATGAGGATTTAAGAAGCAAGACTCAAGCAAGAAGGATCAAATGATTTATTATGAATGCAATAAATCGGGTCATATTAAATCTAAATGCCCAAAGTTAAAGAAATCCTTCAAGAAAGATAGGAAGCATAAGAAGGAAAAGAAGCAAGCACTTAAAGTAACTTAGGATGATTTAAGAGAATCTAGTGATGATGAAACTGATGGAGAAGTTGCATGTCTTGCTTCATGGCTTTGGAGGAACCTTCAAGTGATGAGGTACTTTAGACTTTGAATACGATGATGAATTATTACTTGCTTATGAAAAATTGGTGTATAAATGTGATAAATACTTATCTAGAATTAATTCACTCAAAGAAATGGTAAAAACTCTAGAAGAAGAACTTGAGAAATTAAGGTCGTCTAATGAAGAGTTTACTAATTCAATGAATGAAAGTAATTCTAAAAGAATTGAGATTACTAATGAAAATGCAAAAATTATTGAACAAAATGTATTTTTAGAAAATGAAAATAGCAATCTCAAAAAGTCCATTTCTATATTTAACCAAGGAAAAGAAATACTTGATGGAATGATCTCTATGACTTCCACCCCTTTGAAATCTAAAAATGGAATTGGATTTGAAAATGCTCATGCTAGCTCTTTAAAAGGTGTAAGCCTAAGTATTCTAATTTCTAAGGGTTACCAAAAACCCAGTCTTAAAACTAATGGACCAAAAAAGTCTAATGGTTACAAGGCTAACAACTTTAGATCTAATAGCCTAAGAGGACCTAAGCCTAGGAAATATAATCATTCTCATTCTCATAATTTTCATAAAAATGAAAGAGCATGCACCAAATGTTATATGTCATTATTATGGTGTAATGGGACACAAGAATACTAGATGTTATATTAGACAGACTCATATGGGCTACTCAAATAATAGACCTTTCAAAGCTAACCCCCAAGGACCAAGTACATTTAGGTACCTAAAGTGCAATAAAGCATTTCATTATAAGTGTGGTTGAAATCCACAATGTGCAAAGAAAAGTGGTATATAAATAGTGGGTGTTCAAGGCATAAGACTAGGAAGGCCAACCTCTTTACTCATTTGGAGATGAAAAAGGAAGGCAAAGTTACATTTGTTAACAATGCCCAAGGTAAAATTATTGGCATTGGTCAAGTTGGTAAGAAAGACTCTACTCATATTGAAGATATTCTTTTGGTTGATGGCTTAAAGCACAATTTACTTAATGTTATTCAATTATGTGATAAAGTAATAAAGTGACTTTTAAGTTAAAGAAATGTTTTGTAACTCATGTGGAAGAGAACAAAGTCATTTTCAATGGTTAAAAAGTTAACAATATTTATATTATTGATTTATCCTCTTTGACTAACCAAGGAGTTGAGTGTTTTTATTGCTATTAAGGATGACACTTGGATGTGACATAAGAGATTTAGTCATGCTAGCATGGAGCTCATTGGAGATCTAAGCAAAGGTGATAGTGTTATTATCCTCCCCAAAGTGCAGTTCCAAAAGGACAAAGTGTATGGAGTTTGTCAAATGAGTATTCTTGAAGAGCTAAATCAAAATCAAGAAGTAATGGAGAATTATTAAGCTATTTACCTCCCAATTGAGTCATCTCAAAATGTTGGATGGTAACTCATTACAATATATGTTTGCTTGTGTCATTATAATTAATTGTTTGAACCTTAAGTGGTTAATTTGTTATATCCTTGAATTTTGATTGATTATGGTGCATTTTTAAATTAGTCCTTATTGTGCTTAAAATGATTCAACCCAAGTTCAAAGCTCAAATTTTTTAAAATTCTATTTTGAAAATCATTATCATAATTCATTATGTCAACAATCATTAATAAATGGGTCTTTAACAGTTGTAACAAAATATATTAAAAATTATTTTTCGTTAGTCATGACACCTCTTTCATCACCAGTGATGCAACTAGGGTTAATATTATAATATTTAGGACACTTTTTCTCTAACCTAATCTTCTTTTTCGTCTACCTAGAGCCGCCCACCACTTTCCCCTTTCTATCTTTGAACTAATTTTTTTTTAAGATTTCTTTTCCCTTTTTCATTGTTAATGTAATCTCATATCATTTTCACAATCATTTCATAATCATCATTCATCATCACATCATCTCTAAGTGCTAGTACCAAATTAATAATAAAACCCATTTATTTCTTAGTCTCCACTTGGATCTGTCTTTATAAGCTTCGATTTGTCACCTTGTCATCAACCATAAAGTTGATAAAGAAAGGAAAATAGCAGATAATTGTACAAACAAGGGGCCCATCTGATTCTTTGATGTCTTCACTCAACAAGAAAAAAAGGAAAGGTACAAAATTTTAAAATCTCGCCCAATTCATTCTATCTTTGATTGAGACTGTGTGACAGCATTGGGATATGAAGATTAGATGATTGAGTTGCTTGATAAACTGAAATTAAAGGAACTTGTAGAAAATTCAATATGAATGGTATTGTTTATTTGTGAGAAATAGATAAAAAGGGAAAAAGAATTTGGCATGACTGTGATTTCTTGGACTTTCAAAGGATGGCCGAAGGTGAAGCTCCCTCTATCTCCAAGAAACGCCATAAAATTGCAACCCCTGAAGATAATAAAGAAGTTTGAACCGAGCCACCAACTTTAATCCATGATAAATCAACTCCAAATTCACCTAGACAGTAAATTTAAAGCTATTCAAACCACCCTCTCAATTATGGTATCTTAGGTTGAAGCCATGGACCAAAAACTTGCCACCCTTGTTGTTGATGTAACCTTCTTGCCATTAAAACTGCATCATGCATCTCATTTTATAAATTTTTTGGGCTTTAACTTTGGTTTTCATATTTTTATTGAACTTGATGTTATTGTAGCCTTTTAATACTTGGGACATTTTTTTTTTGATTCGCTGTTATGTTGGACAATAGTTCCCCCCTTGCTTAATGGTTTTTTTATTGTACCTAAAAGGAGAAAAGTCTAAATTAAGCCTAGTTGTTTAGTCATCTTATGAAATTGACATGTATATTTGATGTTTATTAATATTTAGTATTTATTTGGTAATTATGGAAAAAAAAATTTTGTTAAACTGCAAGTGTGATTTGTTGGAATTGTTGGTTAATAATATTATGTGATTTGGTTGATAATATTTCTTTGAAAAGTTAAAATTGACAACTAATGACAATTCATTACAATTAAGCAAAATGACAACTCATAACAACTAAGCATTAAAGCATGCCATATTACATGTCATGTTGGATGTTGACCATTGACCGTTGACTTTGACCTATTAACTCTTTAACTTTGACTTGGACTTGGAATATCCTTGAATCTTCTTTCATCTTCTAAAATCTTCTTGAATCTTCCTTATTGACTTTAAAATATAAAAATAAATCAAAATTCGTTCATATTAAGCTAATTAATTTTGAAATATGAAATTAAACAAACTAGCTTGAATTCTTCATTATTTGACTCCATGCTTGCATTTTAATCCCTTTTAAGATTCATATTAGCCCGATTGTCAGGAGTGATGATGATTTGTCATGAGTCTTGACAAGCATGTAGAGGCCTTTCTATTTGGTGGTTTAAACGGCTCTATTTGGTTTAAATACATCTCGAACAGCTCTTTTTCTCTTAGAGGGTTTAAATAGAACTAGAAAAGAATAAGGAAGTTAAGCAAACACATTTAGAGAAATCTTTGAGCATTTAATATTTAATTAATCATTCAACCACTTAAGCTTTCATCTTTAATTCTTGTAATTCTTATTTATCTTAAGAGTGTTCTTAAGTGTGGGTTGGTAAGTGTTTAAAACTATTATTCAAAAGCTTAATAGTGAGATTGAGTGAGTTGAGTTAGGGTTTTATTCACTTGTATGCTAAGAGAATTATTCTTAGCAAGTGGGTTTGAGCTTGAGCTATTAAAAACACTTGGGTTTGAGCTTGAGCCATTAAAAACACTTGGGTTAGAGTGTGAGCCATTGAAACACTTAGGTTAGAGTGTGAGCTATTGAAAACACTTAGGTTAAAGTGTGAGCCTTGTGAAAACACTTAGGTTTAAGTGTGAGCCTTAGGAAAACACTTGGGTAGCTTTGATTTAAGCTTGTAAGGGTTTGATCTACACCTTAAAGTAGATTGATAATGGATTGAAACTCTCAACTTATGGTTGAGGGGAGGAGTAGGCTTTGAGGGTTGAGTCTCTATAAATTCTTGATGTTTTTCTTACTCTTATCCTTTTTTTGATTCAACTCATACTCTACTTTTGGTTGCTCTTGGGTCAAAAATGAAAATTCTTATATTTCTCAAAAAGCCAATTCACCCCCCCCCCCCTTTTGGCACTTGTGGAATTACACTATCTTTCTCAATAGATTTACTACTTGTACCCATTAACGCATCAATTGCAAGCATTGTTAGCTTTATCTTTTCCTACAAGCTCTTGGGTGGGCTAGGGTTGGGCTTTGGATTATCCTTGTTGTCAAGCATCTCATCTTATTTAAACAACTTGGGTTTAGGTTGGATTGGCTTATCTTTAACTTGGGTCTATGATTCTTCTTTATTAATTTCTCTCACTTCATCCTGCATCTTGCCTTAAGCCACACACTAGTTATGTTTTACCCTATCTTAGCAGTCCTTACTCTGACTAAAGTCAGAGCTCATAACAGTCTTTTAGGCATAGGGGTTAGGATAATAATTATCATCATCTGCTGTGAACTCTTCCCCTACAAGCAATTGCGTAATACCCAACGCATGCTTCTTTCCAAACTAGCCTAGTGGCAGTTTAAGTGCATGCTCTGCGAAGGAGCTTGGAGATAAGGAAAGACTGCCCAAATCTAAGGAATAGTGTTGCCGGATTCATCTTAGGACTTAAGCATTGACTGTCTCAGATAAAGGATGATTTTAATAGAGTGGCATGTATCTATAGACTATAATCAAGATTGTTATTAACTCAATAGTTTTTAGTCTTAATTTTGACTAAATCCAATTTTGGACTAAAATTGTTCCTAATTTAACAAATTAGGAAATATATGCCAAGATTTTAAAAGTGGACTAAAATTGCATCAAGTCATAAAGGTTTGAATTTTTTGCACCAATAGGCTAAAAAAAATAAACAAATATTAATATAATTAATTAATTAATACCAAATATGTTTAAATCACATTTTTAATATATTTAATTTATTAATTAAAAAATATACATTATAATTCATTAATTATGTAGTACAATAGAAATAGTGACTTTTATAAAATATTTATATATGAATCTTAAAATTATTTAATATTTATTTATTTATTTATTTAGATTTGATTATAAATATTGTAAAAATAATTTTTCAATTTTATCTAACTTTTAAATAAAAATTTTAAGTTCTAAAAATACAAACTAAAATTATTTTTGTCAATTTCAAAAAATTTTTAAAAAATTAAAATTAAAATTTTTTTTGTCAGCATATAAAAAGTATTTGTCCTTTTTGTATTCAAAAAAGTTTAACCCTCATTCATCCTTTTATATATAAATCCTTTTATATATAAAAGTTAGATAATATTGATAGTATAAATATAGATATAAAAGTATAAATAGTGTAGAATTATTGAATTATATTAATAATAAAAATATAAATTGTAACAAATTCTATATTTTATTTAGGTTTGATGATAACTATGGTACAGAATTATGTTATTTATTTAAATTATCTAATTTTTAAATTTAAAGCTGGATGTTTAATTTTTAATTTACAAAATAAAAATAGTTTTATCAATTTTATTAATGTTATTTTTGTCAATATATAAAAAACATATACACTTGTTTGTCCAAAAATATTTTAACCCTATATATATATATATATATATAGTGCAGGTATTATTGTGAATATAGATTATTAATTTTAATAGATGTCAATTTTTTTAACTTATTAAATAATCAAAATAATCATAATTCTTTTTTATTTTTGTCAATATATAAAAAATATATACCTTTTTTGTCCAAAAATATTTTAACCCTATTCATGCATATATATATATATATTAACTTATTAAATAATCAAAATAATTATAATTCTTTATTAAAAAATTAATAAGAAATTATCTGCGCAGAATATAACCAATAATAATAATAAGAAAACACATAATGGTGTCCACAGTTAAAAAGTAAAATTTGTAAAAAAATAATGATACATGTCGAAACTTACGACTTAAACAGTACATTGCGAGTTCTGCTACGAGATAAAAAATGTTTATTCCTTTTTGAAAATGGAGGTTTTGGTATTTTCGGAACACACGATAACATTGTTACTGTCGTGAGTTCCGACATAACTCATTTCCCTTTGTAGAAATTTGATAGAGCTTACTTGATTTCATGATTTCGCCTATAAAACTGAAACATTATTTTAGCTTGCAAGTTCTACAAGAACTTCAGTGATTCGAAACTAAAACCAGCAGTCTTTCATGCATCTTACCAGTGCACTAGGCAAGTCAGCATTTTAATATCTAACCATAATTATAATTAGAAAAGGATTGCCCTTGAATAATTGAATGAATGTGATGGCCAACTACCAAAGCAACACAAATATGAATCCAAAGGCAGCAGACAAAACATTCATCATTATCCAACATCGGCTAAGCTATATCATATAAGTCCAAAAGTAGGCAAGAAGTTACAAATAGCAACCATCATCTGCACGAACCATTTGGTCCAAGCAGGTTTTTCATACAACTGCATGCATGCGTATGTCAAAAACACATAGAGAGGCTCTTTGAATTCTGGAAACTTCATGACAGTTGCATAACGATCTCCTTCTTTAGATGAATATTCAGTATAAAATTGATCTTTGTTGCACAATCCAACCATGGTTCTTAATTGCTCAGACCTCAACTTGGTCAAAGGCTTTGTGAGGATATTAGCAATTTGCTCTTCAAACTTACAATGAACCAAGAACTTCTCTAGTTCCATCTCTGCCTCCCTGATCAAATGATACTTCATTTTGAAGTGTTTTTGTCCTCCCATGAAAGACTGGGTTCATTGCTATCGAAATGGCTGCTTTGTTGTCATACAAGATCTTCGTAGGACCTTTGAACATGACCAAGATCATTCAGTAGCTTTCTAAGCCAAATTGCACGATTCACAGCACTTGTGGCTGCAACATATTTTGCCTCTGCTGTAGATTGAGCTGCCAACTCTTGTTTCTTAGAACACCAAGCAAAAACACCGACTCCAAGAGTAAACATATACTCGTATGTACTCCTCATATCATCAATTGATCCAGCCCAGTCGCCGTCACAATAGCCGATCAAGTTCACAGAATTTTGATTTTCCATGAACAAGAAACCAACACCATAGAGTACCTCTGATGTACTTCAGGACTCTCTTTGCTGAGCTAAAGTGAAACTCACTTGGACAATGCATATACCTTGCAAGCGTATTGATTAAGAATATAATGTCAGGTCTTGTAGTTGATAAATACAAATTAAGAATATAATGTCAGGTCTTGTAGTTGATAAATACAACAAACATCCAACCAAGCATTTATACAAATTCCCATTTGCTGAGGCATCATGACAATCTTCTTTCGATAGCTTGACATGAGGCATCAATGGAGTGCTCACAGCTCTCCTCATTTTGTAGAGTATTTGCATCTTAAACCTGGTGCTCTTACACCTCAACATCTCTGACATGGTTATTCACTCCTCCTTTTTCCCAGTCCTATGCAGCACTCTCATCAATCTTCACATCTTTACTAATCAGAATTTGGTTATTCAGGGGGATTGTAGACCCTATAACCTTTTATAATGATGCTGTCCAATTAGGACACTAACTTCAGATCTTGCTTCAAGCTTTCCCATTTCGGCTTTAAGAATAAACACATGACAAATACTGCCAAAAATTCTGAGATGGTTGACGGAGGGTTTTAAGCCAAACCATGCTTCAAATGAAGTCATGCCTTCAAGTGCATTAGTGGGTAGTCGGTTTAGCAAGTACATTATTGCATTAACACCTTCTGCCCACAATTGATTTGGTAAGCCTTTCTCAAACAATAAACATACGGTCATCTTCATGATGAATCTGTGTTTTCTTTCACTAACTCCATATTTGCTGTGAATTGCTGTTGAATGCCTGCTTGCTCATAGAAATTTTGAAACTCACTTGACGTGTACCCAGTGCCGTTGTCAGATCTTAACATCTTTAACTTAGCACCACTTTCTTGATTTTCAACCCATGACTTGAACTTCCATAACACAGAAGCAACTTCATATTTATTTTTGAGAAAATAAACCCAACACATTCTAGTAAAATCATCAATGAGTGCAATATAATACAAACTAGCATTCAAAGATGGAGTTGGCATAGGACCACATAAGTCGGTGTGAACAAGCTGCAATTTTTCTGAGGCTCTCGAAGAACTAGATGGAAAAGGTTTCCTACTTTGTTTTCCTTTCTCACAAATTAAACACACACTATTGTGGTTTTGAACTATAGACATGTTACAGACAAGATTTTGACGAAAAAATAAGACTCCACCACTTAATAAAACTTAGCTTCGCCAAGGTGAGCAAGAACTGAGAGAATTAAGACTCTCTAATGTGTGGGGTGGAACTGGAAAAACTCAGGAAAAGAGGATGAATATTTCAGAATATGTGAAATGAGAACTAAGAACTCAACTTCATTTCTCATTAAAAATACAAGCTAACTAATGATTACAAATAAACCATCTACTGCAAAATACAACTAAAGATAATCACGTCAAGCTCCATGCATTGGCTGAACACAGAGGTGCATAAAACCTCTCAAAACTTGATAATAAAACACATTAATTACTTATTTTAAAAACCAAGTAACGTAGAAAATGAAGACAAATACACAGAGAGACTCTTCCAATTCTAGGAACTTCTATGACAGCTGCATATCAAAGGCTTCACATCAGGTCTCATCGTGAAGAAACACTCCAATATCATTCTCAAAAATAGATGACAAAGCTGATTCAAGAGTTTCTCCAATTCACTAATTGGGCAAAGCACACGCTGTCCATCATGTAGGTGTTGCGCCTAACACATCACATATTTCTGGGTCCAGGATCTAGCAGTAGTCTCATGTATTGCTCTGTCCATCTTGTACATGTGAATAATTTCAGGCACCACGTACCAATGGATCATCTGGGTTTGGATACATAAAAAAACATTCCTTACAACAAATGCAAGTCTAACACAACTGTCATACAGTTAACGACATTATAATGAAATTAAGTATAACAATTGCATCTTTTAGGCAAAGGCTACATCAAACATGTACTTGATTTAGATAGACTAAATTAATGAAATGAAAGAATACAACACCTTGCATACAGTAAGAGCTGGTTGAGGAATCCACTGTTCTTTGAGAATGTCAAGACATCTAGCTTCCCTTCCGTTGCTTTGATGTGGGGATGAAGACTTTGTAAAGAAGGAAACCTATCCAGATCATAATTCAATGTCAAATGGAAACAGAATTCAGAAAAACTTCAGAACAGATTATACTGAAAGACAAAAAAATAGATGAAGTTGGCAAGTTTTTTCTGCAAATCAACCAATTCATTTTTCAGGTAAACTGAATAACATACTCTCATCATTGAGCCCCGAGAGGTAGATGCTTATGTTAGCAGCTAATGATAAAATTAACAAATTATAAGAAGTTGAGTATTACTATATAAATATAATATTAAAATTTTTGCCCATTTATTACAGGACAGTAGCAAAAATTTCATTGAATATGTTTACTATATTATTTTATTAAAATTTATAAATAACAAGTTCAAACTTTTTAATTTTATTTTTTACAATAAGAAGTTCAAATTAAAATCCAATACATTTTGCACTTCAACTTGAAAATTTTCATAAATGAATCACACTGTTTGGGTAGAAAAGTTCATTCACAGTTCTCTCTGTCTCCTTCTCATTGACAAGAAGGCCAACTATTCATTAGTTTGTATTAATTTTAGATTAATTTTATAGATATGGAGCAGCTGAAGTAGTGTAAGACATAAGGAGAACAACATGATTGCATTGTTTATTTCTTCACCCGTTGTGCATATTGATCACTAGAATTTTGATATCAACCCTATGCTAATTTGTAAAAAGCATTATATTAACATTTTACTTCAGTGTGATCGCCTTACTCTTTTTAAAGTAAAAGCTCCAATAACAATAATATAGAAGGAAATTTGACAAAAAAGAATTTATCATATGTAAAAATTAAAGAAGCAACTGTCTATATTAGAGACAGTGAATAATAAGAAAAGTAGTACCAGCAGGAACTAGTTTATTCATGCTGAGACATCCTCTTCTAGAGAGTTTTTGAAGCTTTGCTCATGGGACATGTACTAGACCAGGGATTATGAAAGTTGTCTCTGCAATTCATAAACATCAAGAGAGATGGCTAATTATTGAATAAAGTCTAATTTTACCATGACAGAAAAATGTAGCCACTATGAGTTTAGGTAATAATTTATGTAGTACAGATGTAAAAGAATGATGTTTCGTTGCTTTGACTTACAAATATTGTGTTAAAATTAATAGACACCCTCAAATGTCAAATTTATGTATCTGAAACTAGAACATACAAAACTATGTAGAAAGTTCAAATATTAAACAAGGTAAATTAAAGACCTTGCAACTCATGCTAGTTTTATCATATTAGACCATAACTTTGTACTAGTTCATTTACTGAAAATATAATGCAATAATGCAAAAAAAGAATAAGTTTTGAGAACTAACCAATCTGCTTCAAATAAATTAGTCATATACTACAAAACTCTCAGTTAGTACTTAGTAATCAAGCAATTTCCAGCAATACCATTTTCCACAAGCAAACTGTTCTTGGTTTGTGAAACCTTACTGGTCTGCCAGCATCACAATGTCAAACAAATACCAGTCTATGATCCTTATCTTTCATCTCCATGGCTAATATTTCCAACATTTCATATATCTCGTCACATTGAGCATGATCCTTGTCTTTAGACACAAAACATACTGCACAACCTCCAATGTCAATCCAACTACATCCAACTTCCTTTCGCAACCCATTTTCTCTCATATCTTTCCTCAACTTATAAACACTTTTCCAGTTTGCTTCTTCAGCATACATATTGGAGAGCAAGACTTGATAGCCTGCCAAGCAGCCCACTGAGTTCATTTCACGTAACCTATTGGAAACCTCCTCTCCCAATTTAATATGTCCATAGAGTCTGCAAGCCCCAAGAAGTGATCCCCAAATTTCCATTACATTCCCCTCTTCACCTAGTTGTTTAACATACTCATAGGCTTCAATGACTCTCCCAGCTCTTCCCAACATATCTGTGACGCAACAATAATGTTGAGTTGAGGGCTGAATCTTAAAGTCTCTCTTCATTGACTCAAATATTTCAAGACCTTCATCAACCAAACCAGCATAACTGCAGGCCGACAACACTGCAACAAAAGTAATAGCATCAGGTTGGACACCAGATTTTGGCATTAAGCGAAACAGTGAGAGAGCTCTCTTTCCCATCCCATGTTGACCATAACCTGATATCATTGTTGTGTATGTAACAGAATTCTTCTCATAAGATTGGGTAAAAACACTTTCAGCATAGTTTATTGCACCTGATTTAGAGTACATGTCAACAAGGGCAGTTCTCACAAAGATATTCTTGTCCAATATATACCGAATGGAGACTCCATGAAGCTGCTTTCCAAAATCTATATTTCCCAATGAACTACAAGCTGGAAGAATGGATGCTAATGTCACAGCATTAGGCCTTAGATTTTGTGCAAGCATCTGTCTAAAGGTAACAAATGCTTCTTTAATCAGCCCATTCTGTGTGTAACCAGCAATCATTGAATTCCAGGTGGCATGATCTCTGTTTTGGATATTGTTCTTCTCAAAAATGCATTGTGATGTCCCAACCAAACCAGATTTAGCATACATGTCTATAAGATAGCTGTCCATTCCATCAAATTGTATGCCACACCTAACAAGATATGCGTGGGTCTGCTTTCCTATGTCTTGGTTTCTGAGATTGGACGCAGCAGAGAGTAGAGAAGTTACTGTCACAGAATCAATTGAAAATCCTTGCTTCTGCATTTCTTGCACAAGCATCAACCCTTCATCATCTAGTCCATTCTGTATGAAACCGGAAATCATGGTATTCCATGAGACAACATCTCTTTCTGGCATCTTTTCAAAGACTTCAAATGATGTTTGGATAGAGTTGCATCTTGAGTACATCACAATGACTGCATTAAGTAATGTCACAGGCAATACTTTCAGATTCTTAACAACAAAGGCATGCATCTGTTGACCCAAGTCCAAGCACTGCAATTGTGAAACTGCTGTTAAAGCTAAGAGATAGGTTACATCATCAAGAACAGTCTGCTCTGTTTCCAGAGCTTGAAGAAATAAATCAACTGCTTGAAAGAAACAATTGTTTTGTATATACCCACCAATCATAGTGTTCCAAACTTCTGTACTCTTCTCCAAGCAATGATCAAAAATCTTTCTAGAGATATCAAGGCAACCAAGCTCAGCATACATGGATATTGCTGAACTCACAACAAACAAGTCATTGAAATATTCATTTCCCAATTTGAGAAGCATCCCGTATAGCAGATTTGCGTTCTTATAATCACCGACACTTGAGATAGCAGGAAAAATATTCACAAAACTAACTGCACTTGGTTTAATCCCCCATTTCATCATTACTCTAAACTGCCTAGTTGCTTCTATAAATCTTCCTGTCTTGACATACCAAGCAACCACAGTATTCCAAGCAACAACATCTCTCTTACGCATTGTCTTAAAAACCTTACGTACTAAATCATATTTGGAGAAATTAATATCATTCGAGCAACCCATGTTACACAAACACGTCGAGTACATATTTAAAAGAGAATTATATACAATTCTACTTGGGTATGCTAAATCCCGAATAAAATGGCCATGAATAGCTTTACCTATCATTAAATTACCAGTTTCTGCACAAGCTTTTAGTGTAGATGAGTAAGTGTAGGAATCACATTTCGTTTGAGGGGATGCATTTTTAAGTTGAGAATAGAACAAAAGGGCCTCAAGGGGCATGTTGTTGCAAATGAAGCCAATAATAATTGTGTTCCACAAAACGGCTGTCGGGCGATGAATTGTGTCGAACAATTGGCGTGCGACATGGGGTTGGCCCTCCTGACAGAGTCTACTAAGGCGAGAGCGGATTGTAGGGGTTTTGAGAGTGGGATTTGGTGGTGGTGAAATGGTAAACAGAGAGGGCTTATGGGCGGTTGTGATGCTGGAGAGGAAAGGTTCTGTGATATGAGATGGTGTGGAGAGAGGGATAGGAAAAGCAGAAGATGTGGATGCCATAGGCACCTATTCTTAGGATAATGCTTTCTTCCACCTATCCTGTGCTCTTTTATGATAGCCAGCTTCTTTGGTAGTTTCTAAGGTTGTCGACTCAACAATATGTATCTTCTCAAATGTTAAATAATCGTCACACAACTTTGCAGTAATTTTATTTTTTATATTAAATTTTAATTAATTTTTAATAATTAAATTTTAATTTAAATATTATCGATATACTATTTAATGATATTTCGTTGATATAACAGTTGAACTTGAAATATTTAAAATTATTCATCATATCAATATATAAGCTAAACGTCAACTTAAATTGGTGACTAAAATAAAATGAATTAAAATTTAATATAAAAAATGAACTACGTTTGGTGATCACTAAAATCATTTTGATATCTTTATAAATAATTTTAATAATTATTTTGTTAATTTATACATTTTTATAATTTTAGATATAAAGCTTATTTACAGATATGGTATATTCTATCATTATTTTATATTTTATAAAGTAAAATATACTTTGTCAATAACTATTATTAGATGATAAAATATATTTTTATCCTATGGTGATAAAAAAAAAAGTAAAACAAAATTAACTAAAAAATCAAATAACCATAGAATTTCCATATAAAATATAATCTAGTCTGTCATATATTATTGATTGTATTTATCAAAGAAGTAAAAAAAAAAAAAAAAGGTGATCAATAAATAATTATTCGCTCAAATGATAGAAGAAAATGTTATTTATATTTTATTTATATTATTCATAACTTTATTAATATTAAAATATTTTAATTTTTGGAGATATAATTGTTATTTTGAATAAAGTATTTATTAAATTAAAATTTAAAATAATTATTACTATTATTATATTATTAACTTAATTAAGGTAGAAAGTACACAATTAAAATATTTTTATTTATAATAATTAATTTGAGTTCTAAATTTTTGATAAATTTTTTTAATATTCACTTATTTTAATTTAAATTTTAAAATAATTTATTTAGGTGTATAATTTTGAATAATATCAATTTCAAGTTAAATTTACAGAACCAATTTTTGTTGTATATTTAATTAGTAATTTTAAAATTTTAAAAATATTACAATTTGCAATGTAGAGTTCATAATATTATTTAACTTTATTATTTTCATAATCTATGTTTAAATTATTTTAATTTTTATTTTGAAATAATTACTTATTCATAAAATTGTACAATAATATTTTTATTATTTTTAAAAATTAAATATGAATTTTTTTAATATAGGTTAAATAAATATCTTGAAAAAATTAATTAATAGGTTAAATATATTAGTGGTCATTAAATTTTACATTTATTTCATTTTAGATACTACACTTCATTTTTTCTCATTTCAGTTACCAATCTGAGTTGGTATTTGATTTGTATGTTGATTTAGTAAATATTTTTTGTATATTTTAAGTTCAATTGTCACATCAATAAAACGTCATCAAATAACCTGTTAATGAAATTTAAATTAAAATTAAAATTTAGTTATAAAAAAAATCGATTAAAATTTAGTATACAAAATAAAATTAGTACAAAATTGAATGTTTACCAAAATATTTAACCCTCTTCTCAAATATTGTTTATAAATTTTCCATTCGTACTTGATGTTTTCTTCAATAAAACTTATAGCCATGAGAAGAAATATGTAAAATTCAATTTTAAACCCATCTCTAACCCTTCATCAAATTTTCACTTTAGAATTTTTAAAAGTTGATTAATTAAAGGGTACAACTCCTCCAAAGCATTAATAGATCAATCATTGCCTTCCACTCTCTAAGTTATATTAAAAAAAAAAAAAATCTCTTCAAAATTGTGTGATTACATTCAGCCGGCTTATGGATAGTTATGATTTTAGGCAAATTCTTTTACTTTTTACCATGTAAAATTATTAAATAGTTGTTTTTTAGATATTAACTATTTCTAAAGGTAAATAAGAAATTCTAAAATAATTTAATATTACCATGTAATAAATTTTTGTCATTTTTTTTAATTTTAAAAATAGAGAAAACCTGAAAGTTCAAAAAATAAATAATCTAGCAAATAATGTATTTGAAAAAAAAATTAAAACATAAAGAAATATAACTTTAAAAAATAAGAAAAATTGACATATGACATTTATGTTATTTCATAACAATAATTTTTATCTAAAATTAATGAATATAGTTAATGAAACTATATTAAGGTTTATACTAAATTTGTTTTTTCATTCCTTTATTCATATTTTCACTTATATCACTACAAAACAAAATTTTATTTCACATATTTGTAATTATTTGTAAAAAAAATAATAATAATTACTCCATGCTATTTTGACAAGTTCCATTGAAACATCAAATTTTCCATCCCACACCATTCTGAGAGTGGGTTGGAGATACCCTAACGACTTCCAATACAACTTATTTAAATATTGTAATTCATTCATCTTACTATTTATAAATTTTTACATATTATGCAATATATACTTCATCATAATTACTTTGATTAATATATATAGCACAATAAAACGTAAAATTTTCAATTAAAATTTATCAATTCGTGTTGATTTTATTATAGATGTAAAAGCCATAAATACAATTTAACATTTTTTCATATTATCACATTAATTATGAATGTTTCTGTTTCAGAAACCACCGTTAGGCATCCTTAATTTTAGGAATTTGGTTCCTAATTTTACAACCATATAGTAAGTTCTCCCAATTATAATAAGAATACTGCAATTGCCAGATGTTAAATTTTGATAGGCCCCCAACACGGTCCAATACTAATCAAACATGCATAAATAATATTTTCAAAATAACAGTCATTAAGTTCCAAGCAAACAACATAAATAAAATAAACTCGTAATGTGGATAGCACACTCGACAAAATTTGTGTTGAGGTTGATGTAAATTTGAAGGACTCTAAATAGGGCTAATTGAGATTTTTAAGAAATTGAAAGAGATTAAGAAACGAAGCAAAAATTAAAAAGGTATCACTGACACTGTTGCTGCTATTGTTGTTGTTGCTGATTATGTCTCTTAATCTACATCTTCTTGTGCCATTAGATTTCATCTTCTGTGTATATGTTTTGTTACCTTTGGTGTTATATTATCTATGTGTTGATTTCATTTACATCTTCTTGTCCCATTAGATTTAAATCTTCTAAATTGGGCATTGAAATTTGTAGGTTTTGGATATTGAAATTATGGTGCTTACCACGTCGCATAAGGCAAAAGAAATTTGTAACCTTTTTTTTTTTTTTGAATAAAAGTAATTTGTAGGCTTTAAGTATTGAAATTTCGCCTCCACATTAAGCTTTTTTTTATTGATGACTGAGTGATTAAATTTATTTTTATGGACATAATCTTTGAAAATTAAGTGTTTTTTATATATATATATATATGGCTTTGAGTCTTTGGGTATTGAAATTGGCAGGTTTTTTTTTTTTGTTGCTAATTGTTTCTTGAATTACGGTTCTTTCATGATTGGAGAGGAGAGAGTGTGAGTGGGGTAAACCGAAAAAAAGTTAGTTTAAAATTTTTTTTGACACACGGCATTGACGTGTACATGAGGTGGCGCCACATTTTTGACTATTGACTAGATGATGGCATGAGTCCCTTACAAGCAAGTATCTAGATAGACACCACGTCATCATCGAAGTTTTTGGTATATAATTTCATATGACCATATTCAAATGCTAGAAGGTTTAAAAATTAGGTAATTTAATGGTGCAGTTAAAAAAAAAGGGAAAATACAATTTGGTATCCTATGGTTCAATTGTTTTGTAAAGTTGGTTTCGTGTTATTTTTACTAACAAAATTGGTTCAATAGATCTTTCCGTTAGCAACATTATGTCAAAGCCACTAACACTATTAGACAGGTTGACGTATTTTCTAAGGTGGCCTCTGACGTGAATCTCCTTTACACCTGTAAAAAAAAAAAAAAAATCAAAGCACCATCACCCCCTTTGCTTCTCATCAACTAAACCTTGCAAGATCATGTCACTTTCCTTATAGTTTCTCTTCATCTTTTTCCCTAGCCTTTGACAATCTATCCATGGAAAATTGGCAAGAAAATTCTACCATTCTCTTTTTTTATCGATTCTAACATCTTTTTCTACCATCCCCACCACCTTCACCATTGTTTCTGATTCACTTCCCTACAACCATTCTCATAATTATGGAATGAAGAATGCCAACTAGTGAGTTAGGAATTAGTTAACAACAAATTGCTGGTTATTATTTAATTAAAACTAAATTGTTTGGGCTTGAACATGTGCATCTTTGTTTTCTTCTTTTCTACAACAACTGCACCTCTGTTTGCCTTTGTTTTGCTTGCTACACCTCTGTTGATTGTTGTACTCTATTGTTGAATTCATGTTGCTTGCCTCTGTTTTGCTTGTTGCACCTTTCTCGGTCCCTCTTATTGTCTCTGTGTTAAGTTCATCAATACGAAGCTTGTTAAACTTGATTAAACTTGTGCTTGTTAAACTCAATTATTTTCTGTAACTCTCTTTTTTATGTTTGCAAGAAGTTCTAGGCGTGAATTATGCAATTACATGCTTCAAATGGAGGAGCATTAAGAGAGCTAAAATCATCTATAAATTCCATCAAGCCAAAAATTTCAAAATTTGTTAATGTTGATCTTTGTTAATTTGTTCGGGGAAACCAAGAATGTTATGGTTTTGCATTCCTTTATTTTTACTAACATAAAAAACATGTTATTGTTTAGTAAAAGGAAAAAAAATAAAAGGCAAAGCAAAATGAAAAAGAATAGTTTCAACTTTTTGATCTGGCTATTTCCATCACCCTTACTCTTTTCAGCATTTTGTCGAATACCTGGAGTGTCTTCTTTAACCCCTTATTCTCAATCCCATAAAAATGGCCTTTCTTCCAATTCCATTTCTCTCAATTACACATCCAACATTAAACAAACCAATCTCCAAAAAGAAAATTAAAGAAAAAGAAAAAGAGCTTAGACAATAACTGTGACTCATTTTTAGGAGTAAAGGATGCTGGAGTTAAAATTCCTCTAGTTTGCTGCTATTTTAGAAGAGTATGTTTAGAATTGCTCTAGCTTGCTGTTATTTTAGAAGAGTGTGTTTAGATAAAGAACCACCCATTCAGCCATTGAAAAAATAGCAAAAATATGAACCCAGAACAACACTGCGACAACATTTCTTCCACAACCTCTGAGATTGGTGACGACACCTGCAGATCAGTAAAGAAATAAGAATCCAAATACAAGCATTCTAAGAATTAGTATAGAAACAAAAGCACTATAAAGAAAAAAAGACAAAAAGAAAGTGTCACGACCCGAACCCGAGGGCACGTGACCGGCACTAGGGAATGGGTAGGCATAAGGCCCCCAAAACCCGTAGTAAGCTTAAAGGAAAAGAAAATAAAACCATTCATATTTTAAACTTTAATTAATAACAGAACATATTATCAAACTTATTTTCTCTCCAATTACACAAATTCAGCTGCTTAATAAAAATATGTTTCAACATCTCATATTATAAATTGAATTTAAATCTTATACATAAGCGTAGTTTACACAAATAATTACACAATTATATTTAAACCATATAAATCCTTAGTACAAATACTACTGCAGCAGTCTAGATTAACACACAGTACAGCTTACAATGACCTACATAAAATAGCCGGTGAAGAAGAAACCCGACGTGGAGGTAGTCTGAGGTCGAACTCCCAAGCTCTTGAAAAAAAAATTGAGGGGAATCAGACCTCACTGAGTAAGTCAATAAAAAGACTTGTACGGTTTGAAAACTATATATATATTTTTATAGTGAAAATAATAGATATGCCCCTGGTGGAAATTATAGTCCATGACTATTTGATCTTACACTTACTATGTTCCGATTGCTGGTCTTCATTTTGCCACGTTCTATAATCCTACCTATATTTGCCGTCAATATGGGCATAAACAACTGATCGTGGGGTTGGTACATGAGATTGAACCAGGATCCCGTCTCAAAACTTTCAAAGTAACTTAGTCACTACTTGGCCTCGTAGAATCATTCAGAGAAACATTGACTATAGTATATATAAGTATAGCTTTTGAAAAATCTCGGTAGAACCTTAAATCCAAAAATCTAAATGGTCAACCAGGCCCACTTATTCCAACTAGACTACCGGTCCTCGAGAGCAAGGGCATCAACCGAGGCACCAAGCCATAGTCATTCACTTAATCCAAATATATGGCACTGGTGGTCCCCGAGAGCAAAGGCATCGACCGAGACACCTATCTCAGTCCATTATCAACCTTACAATCACTGGCGGTTCCCGAGAGCAAAGGCTTCTATCGAGGCACCCGTCCCAGTTTAACATTCACCAATCATATATATATTATGGATCCATCTCTCAATCTCTACCATGTACTCATAGTCCTTGTGAAGCCCACCAGGAAGCCCGTTCTACCAAAATTTCTCAAAAATCGATTTTAAATAAATAAAATGCATTTAAATCTTAAATAACAGCATTAAATTAAATAAATCATATAATCAATATAATAAAGTACGAGCGCATGCATTCTTTAAATAAACACACGCACATATCGTTCTATTGACTTACAGGATGAATGCGAAGGTTGACGACCACGCGTCTGCCTCGGTCTCACAGCTTCTGCTCCGATATGCTCTAAAAGAAAATAATAATCGACTCTTAAAATATGACTATGGAATCGAAATCAACAGTCAACAAAACAATGAAATTTCAGGCTGACTCAAGGAAAATGGGCAAGACTCAATAGACAGGATAGCCTAACTAATAGTAGAAATTTTATGAATATCACGTTTTACGAGAAAATCTATCGAAATTTCGATAGAATCTCCTCTGTAAAACGGACATCTCTCTACCAAAGGTAGAGCCAGACCTGCATAGAAAATGCTCTTCTAATAATCATAACATCCACACTCGAGTCGGGCTCCCAAAACTACACTCAGCCTCGATCGAGATCACAACTCAACAGAATATCGAGAATTATTAACATTTTTCTCAAAACACATATTTCACATACACATATACTAAAAATAGATAAAAATATATAAAATCTCAATTATTCAAAAAAATTAAATGACTAAATTTTGTATTCCTTCGTCAAAGATAATTATAACCTAATTTTAAATCCATTAAAATGTATTATATATATATATATATATATATAATATTTGGGATTTAATATTCAAAATTAACCCCACTTAATTAAAAATATCAATTAATTTATATAAATTGTCTAAACCCCTTAAATATTAATAAAACTAATTAAAATATATATTTAACTATATATAGCGAAAAATTACATTTTTTACCCCTAAAATATATAAATTACATAATGTGCTATTAATACTAAAAAAAATTCCTTGAAATTATTTAATCATCTAAAACTTACTTTCTCAATGTTAAATTCTTAATATAATTAAAACATATAAATGACTTCTAATTTCTTCTAAAATATAATTTAACCTAATATTAATTTTTTTTTTGACATAAACTATAAAAATTCCTAAAATTTGAATAATATTCAAAAAAATTATTTTCTTTACTCTAAAATTAATATCAACTCATAATAACACCAAAAATACCAAAAATTATTATTATTTATTATTTTTATAATTAATTTATGAAAATTCCTCAAATAATATTAAAATATTCAAAATTTCACCAAAAATCAAAATAAATTCCAAAAATTATACAAAAATTCATAGAAGTATATTGAGCTACTAGGAATCACATTTGTAAAGGGAGTTTGCATGAATCAAGCTAGATCAGGCTAAAAAAAATTCCAAAACCCTAGAGCTCAAAACCAACAATCAACCAAAACTCAACCAAAACTCAACCAATTCATGACCAAAGCTTAAACTAAGCTTGGAATGAGTCTCACCGGTGCAAGAGGAGGGAATTGACATCGGAATGGAGTGAAACGGTGGCTGGACGGAGCTTGGCTGATTCTAGGAGCTACTCTCAGCTTCTCCCCATTTCAGAGATTCCGGCAGCTCTGCAGGCAACCGGAGGTGAGGGAGAAGGAGGAGGAGGCAGCAGGTGGTGGTCGGAGATGGAGGAGGTGCAGTGACGGTGGTGGTCGGGGATGTCGCACGGCGAGGAGGGGTTGAAGGAGATGGGGCTTCGGTTTCTTCTTCTTCTCTAATATACATATATATATATATATAAACTATATTATAAACTACTAATATATATATATATATATTAATATTTTATTGTACATATATGTGTGTCTAGGTAAGTATTAGTGTATATATATATATATACATACACTACATGAACTTATATTATATATATACATATTAATAACCATTAATATAATATATATATATATATATATATATATATATATATATATATATATATATATATATATATATATATATAGTTATGCATGTATGTATATAGATAAATATTAGTACATATGTATATTTATATACATATACTACATATACATACATATGCACACAAATTACTTTAATATACACATCTAAAGCAATATCTAACCTTAAATATAATATTAACATAAATAAAACATAATATAATGCAAAAGTAACTATTACTAATACTATTTGAGAAAAATATCCCTTTTTATTTAAATAAATATATATAGGGTATTACAAAAAGATTCTTTATAATGAAATATAAAAATCCACAGCAATCAAAGAAACAACTAGAACCCATCCAGAAAGAAAGAAACAAAATTAAACAAACAGTGGCGGTGGTGGACTTGGAACTTTATCGATGATCAACGATGTGAGTGGTCGTCCGCCATTGCTTTGGCTATATGATCGTTGTTCTAACGATGGTGGCTGCCATTTTGTGTAATTGTTGTTGCGCACGTTTTAGAAAAAAGAGAGGTCCACATTAGATGTGTCTATTTATGTATTTTTTTTAATACATATGTAAATGAAGTGTAAAGGGGGGGTCCACATTAGATGTGTCTGTTTATGTATTTTTTTTAATACATATGTAGTAAATGAAGTGTAAAAGAGGTCCACATTAGATGCCATCTTAGTAGACACGTTAGCCCGTTTAATGGCATTAGTGGCTTTAGCACAAAGTTGTTAACGGAAATAATCATAGAACCAATTTTGTCAGTAAAAATAACTAGAAACCAACTTTACAAAATGCTTAAATCACAAGGTATCAAATTGTACTTTTGTAAAAAAAAAAAAAGGTACTTTAGACATAGGAATCTTGAATTAATGATTCTTAAACATAATCATAGTCGACTTTAGATATGGGCCACTAAGGCCTAGAGCCTATGTCTAGAAGAAAAAAAATATTTTTAATATAATAAATTAAATATACACATGTTACCAAAAAAATTAATTAATTAAATATACTTACAATATTTTTAATTGAAATTTAAAAATTTTACCTTTTTAAGTTTGAATTCAATATTGATGCTAGTATCAATTATTTATTTATGTATTGATAATTTTAAAATCTAAAAAAAACTTATCATAGTCACAATTACTCTTGAGCTGGTTTTGTAAATAAACTAACGTAACATGTTAATTTTTTTTAAAAAAATTAATTAATATTTGTAATAATCATTGAATATATAAAAGTAATATAACCAATAGCTATTAATGAATAACTCTAATTATTAGCCAAACACATTCTATATATTCAATGATTATTGAATATGCATGTACGTTTCTCCCACCGATATTGATATTAATATGTTTGCCGCTTGCCGCTTGCCGCATATTTAACATTTCCAAAAAGCAAGTCTTAGAAAAAGGACTTTAAAATATATATGCGCATTCAATTTTCTCAGCTATCTCTTCTCCAAAAATGATGTAACTCAGTAATGTTTCTTCAAATCATTGCTATATTTTTAATATCGAAGAAAATTTTCTCATTTTCTATTATTTATCTAATTATTTTTTTTACATATTCATCCAATAAAAAATATTATTTAAAAACTTTATCGAAAATTAATAAATATTTAAAGCTAAAAAAGAAATAATTTTATATTTTATTATATATTTATTTTTACATTTAAAACAGAAAAAATTGTTAAAAATTTTTATTTGCAAACTCAAAACCCAGTTGGATTGAAGACACTCTTAAATATTTAAAGCTAAAAAAGAAATAATTTTATATTTTATTATATATTTATTTTTACATTTAAAACAGAAAAAATTGTTAAAATTTTTATTTGCAAACTCAAAACCCAGTTGGATTGAAGACACTCTTAACTCATATGAAATTGATTTCATAAAAATAATAAATAAAATTAAGATTGCATAAAATGCCATTACGCACCATACCAACTAAAATTTTTCTATATCAATTCAATAAATAAAAGATATGGTCTGCAAATATTATTTGAAAACAATTAACAGAAGAGGAACTGTGTACCATGTAGAATTTAAATTATAAATGTTACAACAATTACGAATGGTTCACTTTTTAAAATCAGTGAGATAGCTGGAGAGCTTCACATGGCCTGTAGAATTTTTCTTCTTCTTTTTCTTGAAATGTTTGGTTGCAGCTTTTAGCACCTTGATCCATCCCTGAAAATATGTGCAAAACCCAAATATAAACCTTGGTAAATACGTTTATAAACATTTATAGATTTCAAATGCTAATTTTGAAAAGCAAAATAATTTCTGAACAACAACAAAAATGTAGATACAGAGATGTACAAGAATTAGTTTACCTTGCTGGCAAATGGGACACATGCACCATTAATAGGAGTTGGAGAAAACTCAGAGGCTAACATCTTCTTCTTCTGCTTCTTCTTGCTGTTGCTGATAATTTTAAGTTTCTTCTTGATGGTGGAGGCAACTTTCTTGGAAGAAAAACTTGTATTCTTCTTGTTAATATCCAAATGTAACCCAAACCCAAAAGTGAGTTTTCTTGGTGTAACAAAATCAGATTCGAAATCCATTGGACTGTGAAGTCGAGGAACCAAAGGAGACCATATTGAACTCTGCGAGTAATCAAAGTCGAAAGCAGAGTTATCTGCAAACTTGAAGAGAAGATCTTTCGACATCAATGGACCCAAATACTCTATCACTTTACAACTACCTAAAATGAGCCCCGTCTTCTCTTCTTCTTCTTCTTCAGCTTCTTCTCCTTTCCTTCTCATATTTGAAGGGCTTTTGAGACCGTTGCTTAGCTAACTGTGCTCTGCTTTTTCTTTTCCTCCGTTATATGAAAAATAAAAAGTGACCGTTGCAAAATGGGTTGTCTGTTTTGGATGAGTTCCAAAAAAAAAAAAAATGCCATGTGTTTAGGGGCACTGTAATTTAAAGGCTTGTAGTTTTTTTAATTAGTTTGATTTTTTAATATTTTAATATCTTATTATTTTATAATAAAATTTTAATATAACCAATTAGATATTTTAAAAAATATTATAAATTTATTTTAAAAATTATTTTTATTTCTTGTAAAATTAAAAGTTCACCTTATTTTTATTTATTGTAAATTTTTTTCAATTAGTTGAATGCTATACTACTCAATAAATAATTTTACTATTAAAATTCATATTATTTTAAAATTACATCATATACTTTTAATAATATTATTAAGTTTAAAATTCAAGTAAAATTAAAACAGCAAACCCTTAAATATTATATAAAATACTACAATCTCTTAAATTAAAAAAAAAAATTAACTACAAGATATTTTATCGTAATTTTCTCTTTTTTAAAAGAAATTCTTCGATTATTTTTTTTATAAGGTATAAATTAGACTCTTAACTTAACTTTATCGTGAAATTTATATTTGATCTTAATATTTTTTTTTTCCAATTGGACCTTAATCTTTTAGAATTAGATTATATTGAATTGTTATGATTAAGTTCTAAAAAAAAATCAAAATTTAGTTTAACTTTAATGTTAATTGATAAAAATTGATGAAATTACTTTTAATATAAATATTTATGAAGTTTTAAAAATTTTTCAAGTTTATAGAAATATATTTTTAAATTTAAAAAAGTTAAAAATATTTTTTTGTAGATCTAAAAATTTTTAGAAATTTAAAAATTTTAAAATCAAGCAATATACATTTAAGAAAAACAATTAGAATTTTCTAAACACATAATAATTTTAAAATTTATAGAAAATTTTAAAATTTTTTAACAAATTATTGAGTTTATAAAAAAATTTTAATTCTTAAATGTATATGATTTGATTGTAAAATTTTAAAAAATATTTTAACCTATAAACACTATTTTAAATTTTCAAAAAATAATCTATAAAATTAAAAAATATTAAATAATTTTTTAAAATTTTCAAAAAATATTAAAATTGAATTTTTTATAAAATTAAAAATTTTTAAAATATTAAAAAAATTCATAAATGTATATTTTAAAAGTAATTGCATTAATTTTTATTGTTATTCAAATTAAATTTTATTAATTAATGTTACAATTAATTTTTAAATTTTAATTACAATAATTATTTAAATGAAAGTCTAATGCAATCCAATTTTTAAAAATTAAGATTCAATGGAAAAAAAAAATTAAGATCAAATATAAATTTTTGGAATAAAATTAAAGGTTAAATCTGTATCTTATTCCATTTTTTCTTTCATACCGTCTCTGGAAAACTTGTGTCATCACCGTTGGTTTACACGGAGTCATCCATCTAGGACTCAACGGTCTTCTTTTCCAATTTTTTTTTGGTCTGAAATGACAAATGAGATCTTTTAATTTAGACACATGACAAATGAGATCTGTTAAGTTAAAATGATTCTGAGTTGTATTTAGCAAATCCCAAAGAATTTTTTATTTTAACCAAATATGTTATACTTCTTCAGTAAATTTATGGCATGTGTTAGATTAGTTATAATGTTAAATAATTGTTTTCTTTTCAATAAATTGTCAAACATTTACCATAAATGTTTTTCACCCAATAAATAGGGATAAAGTTTAAATCATCTCCTAAATTTTATCCCAAAAATTTTGATAATATATCATAAAAAATTATATATATATATATATATTTGGTTCTAATTTTAGTTTTTTGATTTGTTACAATTCGAAATTATTTAGTTTGATTCTCGGTTCGGAATTTCCAAACCTGATTCAATAAGTTTTTTTAGATGGTGAGGTTTAGAAAAAGTTTGGTTCGATTTTTCAAGAAAATTCAGTTTTTCAGAACCTGTGAATAGTCCGAATTATAAAAACAAATTATCAACCTTGGTTAGACATTCTATAAAAAAATATTTTATATTATTAAGTGTAATTGTTTTTTATTAATATTTTTTAACAATTTTAAAGAGGTATAAAAAGAACTTGCATTAATAGATCAAAATTTCACAATAATTTATATGTAAATTTAAAATTTAAAATATTTATTAAATCTCAATTTACTAAATAATTATTTTAATACTTAAAGTACAAAATCATCTTAATGCTTATATAAATTTTAAAATATTACATTTAAATTTATTAGTAATTAATTATTTCAAATAAAATAAAAACATATAGCTCTAAATTTTATATTCAATTTCAGTAAAAAATAATTTTAATTATTGAAAATAAAAATATAAACATCTTTTCCTACAATAGATAGAATGCAAAAAATTTTACTCTTCTTCTAACAATATGCCAAAATATCAAGTTATATTACTAAAAGTACTACGATATTATTATAAATTATTGGTGAACAATAGATATTTTTTTTTATTTTTCTTTTAAAATATATAAAATATCCTATTGTGCTATAAAATATAATGATACGATCATAATATATCATGATATAGCATAAAATATCATTAAGAGATATTGTCTTATAGAATATTGTGAATGCTATGTTCTTTGCCACTAATAACATTTTAAATATATCATAAAAATTATAATATATCATTAAAATATCATATTATTATCACAAATTATCATATGACATATTACTCGCACGAAGACAAATTTTTAAACAATTACAATATTACCCTTAACATTAATTAAAATATATTTTTTAATTTATTTTTTTAAAAAATTATTTTTTTAACAATTTTAATAAATTGATGAAATTCAAAATTTAAAATGTACTGATCAATTCATTGTATCATGATTTAATACATATAATTTATAGATAATTTATTCATTTTTTATTTATGCAATTATAAAAAATATTAGGTATAATGATAAAATGTTGCCTCTCGAGACATTCGGAGGAGCAACATTCATCATTATCCATACATAAAATCTCTTCAAAATATCAATATACATATGCCACTCATTCCAATAAAAATTTGACAAATTTCATATGTTAGTCTTGAGATGTTATCTTATTTAAAAGAAAATTATTATTTATTTTAGATGTATATTTAGTGGTCAGATCTAATCAAATTAATCTGAACTCCTATCAATAATTACATTATAATTTAATTGCTCAATAAAAATAAAATTGAATAGCAGCAGTTGACTAATTTTATATTCCACGGTAAAAAAAATTAGTACATTCTCTTATATTAACATTAATTATTATCATTGTTGATACAAATAAAAAGAAGGAAAGAAATCAGTTAAAAAAAGCAAACAAATTAGTAAGAAGATGGTTCACTAATAGGGTTTGTGTATGATTTAAATATTAATGAATTGTATAATATAAGATAGTGATAAGATTTGAACCTACATTTTGAAATGTATTTAGAGAAAAGTTACTATTTGATTACTTTTTTACTGACCACTAATTATTTTTAAGAGTATTTTAAAATATATTTAATTTTTCATTATTAATTAATAAAATTAATTTTTATTTAATTGAAAAGAAAAAATTAATACATATTATTTACTTCATAATATTTAAGTCATTTAATATTTCTATTAATTAAAAAATAATTTATATTTTCTTTAATGTGTGAAATAATTTATACTTCCACTTTCAAAAAGTAATTTTTTTTTTTTATCAATTTTCATTTCTATGATACTTTTGTCTCTTGTTAAAATTAGGGTTGTGCATAGTATCTAGATAATTCAAATCCTCTTGAAAAACTGAACAAAAACTTTTAGAACAAAAATTTTGTTGATTATTTTATTTTTCTCCGAATTGAAGTGTCCCAAAAAATTTATTAGAGTGAATTTAGAGATTATGAGTTCTCCAAACTGAAAATCAAATTGAACCGTCCTAAATTGTATCAACCTAATTAAGAATTGAAAGCAAAACTGATAGGAGTGTGTATGTGTGTGCACATATATATATATATATATATAATTTCACTAATAATTATTGTTATTATTTTTTATGATATATTGTAAAATTAATAAGTAATGCATAAGAAGAATAGAAGCCTAGAATTTTTGTTACAAATAAAATTTAATACCATTTTAATAATAGTTTATATCTATATATATTAAATGTTAATTTTGGTATATAATATTTGACATTTTAAATAATAATTAATTAATTAAAATAAAATAAATACATTAATTAGTTGAATTTTTAATAATTAAATTTCAATATGATTATATCATAAAATAAAATTAAACTTTAAAAATAAAATCTGTAAAGTAAAATTTATAGTCATTTTATTTTATATGTTAAAAAATTATAACATTACTAAAATATAAATATTAAAATAAAACTTAAAAAAATTTATAAAAAGTACTATTATTAAAATATATTTGATATAATATAAAGATATATTTTTATTATAATGAATTTATTAAATATTAGTTTAAATATATAAACTAAAATTTTATATAAATTTTTAAATTTGAATTTTGCTATGAATTGATTTCAATTCTCCATTTGCTTTGAATTCTTTAATTTCAGGTCGGGTTAGAAAATTTGCATTTTGTGATCTATTTCAATCTGTGCATAATCCTAGTTAAATTTTTTCATTAGTATTTTGCTCATTTATTATAACATTACTAAAATATAAATATTAAAATAAAACTTAAAAAGAAAATTTATAAAAAGTACTATTATTAAAATATATTTGATATAATATAAATATATATATTTTTATTATAATGAATTTATTAAATATTAGATTAAATATATAAACTAAAATTTTATATAAATTTTTGAATTTTAATTTTTCTATGAATTGATTTATATTCTTCATTTGCTTTGAATTCTCTAACTTTCAGGTAGAAAATTTGCATTTTTTGAACTGTTTCGATCTGTGCATAAATTTAGTTAAAATTTTCCATTAGAATTTTATTCATTTTAATTTATAAAAATGAACAGTTTAATCCTTTACTTTTAAAAAGATCAAACAATTTAATTTTTTATTTTAAATACGATAAAAAAATTTTAATCTTTTTTTTTGTTATTTTTATTTTTTTTTTAAGTTTTAATGGTCAGTCGTCGAATATATGCACATAATTTCGTCAACATTTTATAATAAAAAATTAGGATATAATTTTGATAGATTTATTAATTATAATTGATTTCATTTTTATTGCTTAATGTCGTTCATTGCACTTCATTTTAAAGTTATTTCATATATTACTTCAATTTTAGCATAAAAAGTGCATATAAAATAAAAATAATGAAAATTCATGATTTTTTTTTTTAAAATTATTGACTTGGATTTTGTTTAATATAGAAATAGAAACGTATACAGGTATTGAAAGTTTAGTTAGTACTGCATTTTTAAATTTAAATAATTAAAAATTGATGGATTAAATTATTTTGTAGCACCAAAATAGATGAATTAAACTATTTTGTCTCATAAAATAAAGAGATTCAATTGTTAATTAATATAAAATGTTAATGAAGAAAATTTTATTAGAGGGATTAAAAATTTAACGAAATAAAATTTGAAAAATAAAAAAGAATTAAATTTTACATAAGAGAAGAAAAATATAAATTATGCAAGACAAAGTGTAATTTACTCTTTAAAAAAAACTTAAAGACAAGTAAGTGAGAGAGAGAAGAGAACACATCCGAAGGGAGAAAATAGCATTGAGTAGGAACAAAGCAAGCAAATTAAAAGCCAAGGAATCTGACTTTATTTATTTATTTATTTTTAATTACTCTACTGGCAAGCAAGCATTTATTCCTAAATCCAAACAGGTAAATCAGGAGAAAAGATAAAATGCCCCTAACAAGCTTCTCTAAATTAACCTCTCTATCTCAGAACTTTACTATCTTTTGTACATCGTTTGCTTATACATTCTTCACTTCTACAGATATAAAGTGAATAGCTTTTGCTTCATTCTCTTTTCTCCACCGTCAAACTTACTGGCAGCTTCTTGTCTCTATATATATACATATGTGTTTGCTCATTCCTGGAGCAGGGAAAAACAAACCACAATTCTCGTTAAGTTTCGACTTGATCAGTGCATGCGCAACTGCATTTCATCACCTTATGGAGCCAAGATTTTACCTGAGAGAACTGAGCATCGTTGTTATTATAAGCAATATCTTCGTTCTTAATGGTAAGAATTCAAAGTTTTTACAGGTTATACGTTGCTTTTATAAACTATGAAATGCTAAGAGGTACATTGTATTAAAATGAGCTATATGTATGCATATGTGCTCTCTTCACACTTCCTCTCTAAGACTGTTCTCTTCTTAATTTTCTGCAGATGCAAGGGTATTTCCTGAGCAAATATTAAAGAAACCAAAAGTTTCAGAATTAGCAGGATCATTGGAACCTACAAATGGTAAACCATATGGCCTGCCCTCTCCATTATTTTTGCCACCTTTAGAATCACCAGTACCACTTCCACCTTCACTGCAAAGTCCTCTCTCATGTGTAGGATCACCGTTGCCTCCACCACCTCACTCCACGGTGCCACCTACGCCACTGCCTTCTATTCCTCCTCCATCCCCCATTATTCCTATCAAAAGCCCACCACAATATGCTCTCAGCCCGCCACAAGTTATTTCTAGCCCACCTGTCCACCACCCACCGCCATCCATTCAGCCGCCGCCACCACACAAAAAGCCTCAATTTGCTGTTTGGTGTGTTGCAAAGCCGAGTGTTCCTGATTCAATGATTCAAGAAGCATTGGACTATGCATGTGGGTCAGGGGCGGATTGTAAGCCGATTCAGCCCAATGGGTCTTGCTTCCAGCCTGATACGCCCGTAGCACATGCTTCTTATGCTTTCAATAGTTATTGGCAGAGCAGAAAAGCAGCTGGTGGTACTTGTGATTTTGGTGGGACTGCCATGCTTGTTACCACTGATCCCAGTAAGTACACACCTCGTAAGGCAAAGCTGTTTTTCCTTTTAATTCGTTAGTTTTAACGAATCAACATTTTAAAACCAGACATAAAATGTGTAAGTGTAACCAAAATGGCAAAAATGTGAATATCCAGACGTAAAAAGCATAATCAGTATATACTAGTTTTTTACAAAATAATTTTTATTTTATAAATAATTATTAATAAAAAAATATAAATGAAATAATAAAATGATAATTTTAATAGAAAATGTATTTCTTAACATGATTTTATTAATTATATTCATTAACTTTAAAGAAAAAGTTCTTAATTAATTTTGTCAAAATATAATTATTATATATTTAAAATTTTCTTTCTTATTTTCTCTGTTGTATTTCCTTATTTTTCAATTTTTCAAATAAATTATCTGTCAGATAAATGTTTTAACTTTACAATTTTTTTTCTATCTTTTGAGTTCTAATAAAAAAATTTCACAAAAATTTATTATTTGTTAATATTAAATTATTTTCTAATTTGATGATTTTTAATATTATTTTATTTTAAAATAATTATATCTAAAAATAATTAAATTAATGGTTTGATATTTTAAAAAGAAAAAGTTTACCTAGGGCCATCATTAAGTTGGCTTTGAATAGAATCCGAACCCTTGTCCCTCTTATTCACCCTTATTATGGTGGAAAGTTAATCACTTCAATTAATTAAAAAAAATAGAAATAAAAAAATTCGTTTAATTAATAATGTAAAATATCACTTCCAATTTTAAAAGTGTTATGAATTATTCATTCTGTTCATTTTTAATTATCGTTTTAGATTGAATTTTTTGTTTCTATTTATTTGACATTTTCAATTACTAATACATTTTAATTATCTTTTTTTCTATCATACCCTCATTTATACATATACTATTTTTAGCATTTTACACATATGAATTTCATTTCTTAATTTATGTGCATAATTCTTAAACCACAATTAAAAAGGAATAGAGAGAGTAGTTTTTTATAATTAAGTTATTTTTAAAACAACTCTTCTACACATTACATACACACGGGCGCATACATATATATATATATATATTATTAAATGCGAAATTAGTATTTTTTACATTTTGGATCTAAAATTATAAAAAGCACAATAGTTTATGTTAATATTTAACATTTTTGAGATTTGGTCTAGTACGCTAGTAAATTCTTGTGTTTTCCATAAAGAATTTAAATGTTTTTGCGGTTTTATTTTGTGAAACTACTAGGACATACCATTTTATTTACCACAAATACAAAAGTTCTATTTAGTTTCTAAATTTATATTAAAATATTAAATTTGTCCACAATATTTTTGTGTTAAATTACAATATGTTTCTATTGACTCATTGAAACTTTTAGACGAATCAATGTTTTGAAACCACACATAAGAAAATTATTTTAATTAATAATGTAGTGTTGTTTTTTTTTAATTATGAATTAATATATATATAGAGACACACACATTTACTTGTTACATTTTATATCTAAAATTATAAAAAAGCGTTGCATTACAGTTTGGGTTAATACTTTAAAGGTTTGATGTTTGGTCCAGTACACTAGTAGATTCTTGTGTTTTTCCTTATGAATTTAAATGTTTTATGTGGTTTTGTTCTGTGAAACTGCCACGTCCTTGGCGTTCAATTTTTCACAAATAAATTAATTTAAGAAATATACAAGTTCTATTTAGTTTCTAAATTTTTGTTGTAATATTAAATTTTCAAAAAAAAAATATATATATATTTTAAATTTGGGTATATTTCTCTTGACTCATTGAGTTTTGTTAAGAATAAAAATAATAACAAGAAGTATTTTTATCTTTAAAATAAAAAAATATATTATAAAATTTTTTATATATCAATTTCTAAATATTTTTACCTTATTTTTAACACAAGAATTCTATTTTATTTGATTTTATAATATAGGTGGCCAATTAAAGTTAATTTTAATTAATTTTTTAATAAAAATTTTGAAATTATATGGTCATAAAAGTAAAAAGTTATACATATATCTTAAGTAAGAATAAAAATTATAATTTAAATAAAATGTTAAAATTATATTCATATATTTTTATGGTCTTAGGAATAAAAAGTACGTGTCTAGATGTGTATATAATAAAAGCTCAGTCAACATAATTAAAAAATAATAATAAAAAATTTTCTAATAAAATAATTAATAAATGTAATTAATTTTTAACACTATAAAAAAAATAAAAACTAATATTTTTGTGGATCACTATTAAGCTGATAATTGTATACTTTTGTCGTGGCAGGTTACAATGATTGCTATTTCATCGTGAATTGACCAGCGATTTGATGCACTGCTCCATGCCATTATACTTTCGGCAGATGGAGAGAATGTTTTGTTGATGATTTAGTGTTATTTAGCATTTTTGCATAGCCAATTTAAATTTAGTACTGCAGGGTTAATTATATTTACAGTACATTAAATTATTATAAATTTTTATTAAAATATTTAAATTTTATTTTGTTGTTTAAAATTTTTTAAATATTTATTTAAAGTTTATAAAAATATCTCTTAATATAAAATATATTTTAATTGAATTTATAAAATAATTTATAAAATTTACTAATCAAAAAATTAAATATATATGTTTTATTTATATTTTATAAGGTTAAAATATATATTTTATTTATATACACTTGTTAAGAAATACTTTTATAAAATTTAGATGAGCACTTAAAAACTTTTAAAAAATAAAATAAAATTTAAATTTTTTAATAAAAATTTGAAATAATGCTAGTACTGTAGTTGTAATTAACCCAAGGATTGAGTGGTTGTCCAGTTATGCACATCTTATCATTCCTACTGTGAACAGCCTGACGTGCTTTTTCGTTTTGCTTAGATAATACAGTGATCGGTAAGTTGATGTGATAGATTTATTATGCAATAAATATAAAGTTTTTATGTCCCTCTGTCTCGAGATACATATATATATATATATTGAGTTTTACAAATTTAAATATTCTAAAAACAGAAAAAAAAAAAAAGGGTGAGAGAGAAACAATGAAAAAAGAAAAAAAATCTAAATTAATGATACTTTTGCTGTAATAAATAAAACCTTAATTTTAAATTTAAATTCATTTAAAAATTTAATCAAATTTAATAGACTAGAATCTAATTATAATCCATTAATTTTATGAATTTAACAGAATGAAATTATAAATAAATTATCATTTATTCCAAATGTAATCGATTTTATATCAAATAAGTTGGACTAAAGTGATCACATCGTCATTAGATGAATCATCATTTACTATATAATATTCCAAAGTGTGCATTACCATGTTACAAATGTTATAATTTAATATGGGTAAAAATATTTGTTCTAATTCATTGAAAATAATAACTTGGTACAAAGATATTTGTACATGTAGATAAAACTAGAACTCAACCAAAACTTTGTTGTAAATATTTCAAAAACATTCCACTTCAAGAGAACGTTGCTAAGTTATAAACTAGTTTTATGGTTTCTTAACATAATGAAGTAATTAGACTTTTAAAAGGGTTAAAGATGTGAAGGAAGATTTACGGGCATAATAAATGAACTAAGAGTCCAATTGTGCGCGAAACCCAATTTTACTACTTTATTTTTATTTTTATTTTATAAATTTAAACCTTAATATTACAAATTTAAATTTTAAAAAAACCTTACTTGCATAATTCATTTTTCAATAACCTGTGTATTCAATATCTGTAGTCAACCATTTTAATTACATTACAACTGCATGTTTTTAATCTCAATAATTTTGATGGTTAATGGCTTTCTTTTCAAATTTTAAAATAGAAATGTTGATGAGTTAATTACAAAATAATGACGCTTAATTTTGCAAGATTCTATCACCCAGAATAAAAGACTATAGTTTGGAAGGGTATGTTTTGTCCTGGAGGATTTAGAGCTAAAATCCTTAAAATAGTGCTTCTTCTCTAGACAACTCAGACCACTGCTTTCTCTTCTTCTTAATTTTTTCTAATAACCTTAAGGATTTTATTCCTCTTCTGTTACAATTGACCCTTCTCTTTCTGCCTCAACTGGTTCTTTGCCTGCTGCCAATGGTGCTATTGCTTCTGCTACAAATAACACCTTTATTCCTTCTGCTTTCATTGTTGATTCCTTTGTCCTTGTTGTGTTTGCATCCAACTTCTCTACTGCTGTTCCATATGCCAAACCTTTCCTAAATGTCTCCAAAATTAAAATATTTAGAGGTGAACATTTCAAGAGGTGGTAGGAACATGTTCATTCAACCCTTGACATGCATGGGGTTTCATGGGCTCTCTTTGATGATAGGAATGACAACAATTATGAGCCATGGACCGATGCCGATAAGGTTTATTGTCATACTTTATTGCCTACACTATCTAATGAACTTTTTAATGTCTATTATGCTTACAAGGAAGCCAAAACTATATGAATGTCAATGATAACTAAGTACACTACCAAAGATATTGGAAAGTTAAAATTTATTATAGGTAACTACTAAAAATGGGAGATGGTGGAAAACAAGGACATAAAGTCACAAATCAATGAATGCCATAAACTTTTGGAGGACTTGAGGGTTGAAAACATTACCTTGCCTAAAGAATTTATTACAGGTGTACTCATTGAAAAACTACCTAATTCATGGAATGACTATAAACAACAACTCAAGCACAAACAAAAATAACTCTTTTTGACAGATCTGATCACTCGCATCATCATTGCGGACACAAATCAAAAGGAGGTGAAAAGTCTTAAGGCTAAGGAACTAACCTTCAAAGCAAAATTGGTGCAAGACAACAAGGCTATTAATAAAAAGGTACATAAAAAATAATTCCTTTGATTATAAATCTAAAATGACTAACCCTACTTTTAAAAAGAAAGGAAATTGCTTTGTTTGTGGAAAACCAAGACATCATGCACCACAATGTCGCAAGAGAGTAAAAAATGTAAATCCTCCTAAACCAAATGCAAACTTAGTGGAAGGAGATGAAATAATAGCTGTTGTGATCTCACAAGCTAACTTAATGGTTATTGTAAAAGAATGGGTGGTTGACTTAGGAGCGATAAGACATATTTGTGCAAATCGAGATGCCTTCATTTCTTACACACTTGTTGGAAATGGAGAAGAAGTGATTTATGTTAGTGATTCTAGCACTTCTCAAGTGATGGGAAAAGGCAAAGTTGTATTGAAGCTAACTTTTGTAAGGACTTTTTTTTTGAATGATGTCCTGTATGTTCTTACTATTAGAGCAAATTTGATTTCTATGGCTCTTTTAGGCAAAGTTAGGGTTAAAGTTTGATTTGAATCTGACCAAATTTTGATGATAAAAAATAATAAATTTGTGGGAAAGGGTTATTGTAATCAAGGATTATTTGTACTTGCATATTCTTTTTCTTATTTGATTGACTCTTATGATTTATGACATGCTTTATTAGGACATGTTCATTTTGGCAATATTAAGAAAATGCACCCTTTAGGATTGATAAATGGAATTAGTACAACATGTATAAATAAATATGAAATTTGTACTGAAGCTAAATTAAAAAAAAACTTGTATATCTATGACTAGAGAATCTGAATTATTAGGATTAATTCACATAGATTTAGGTGACTTAAAACATATTATGACTAGAGGTAGTAAAAAATTTTATGTGACTTTTATAGATGATTTTTCAATATATAGAAGAGTTTATTTGCTTAGACAAAAAGATAAGGTCTTCAATATGTTTATTATATATAAAAATGAAGTAGAAAGCCAATTAAATAAAAAGATTAAAATAATTAGATCAAATAAAAGTGGTGAATATATTTTACTTAATGACTTTTATGAAAAAAAAAAGGAATTATACATGAGACTACTCCCCCTTATTCACCTGAATCAAATGGATTAGTTAAAAGAAACAATAGGACACTTCAATAAATGATATGAAAAGACACCTTATGAATTATGGAAAGGTTATGTATCTCATTTAAAATATTTAAAATTGTGGGGCTATCTTGCTAAAGTTACGCTGCCAGAACCTCAGAAAAGAAAAATAGGCTAAAAAACTTTTGATTGCATGTTCATTGGTTATGCTGATCATAATGCTGCATATAGATTCCTTATTTTGGAAAGTGATGTTTTAGATTGTAACACTATTATTGAGATAAAGAATGTAGAATTCTTTGAACATATTTTTCCACTATTTGATAAGATTTCTCATGCACCAACTGTATAGAATAGTCCAAACATTGATAATTCAATAATATATAATTTTAGTGGTGTGATTTTGAGGAGTAAAAGACCTCGAAAAGAAAAAAGTATTGAAAATGATTTTTACACTTATCTTATAGATAATGATCCTCTTAACTTATTCAGAAGCAATTTCTTCTCATAATGCAATTTTTTTGGAAAGAAGCAATTAAAATTAAACTTAATTCTATTTTATAAAATTAAACTTGGGATTTAGAACAATATTTACCTTCAACAGCAAAAAAAATTATTTTAAAATGAATTTCTAAAAGAAAATATCATCCTGATGGTTCTATTGATAAATATAAAGCTAGGTTAGTAGCTAAAGGTTTTAGTCAAAAATAAAATATTGATTATTTTGACACATTTGCTCCTATAACTAGAATTGCATCAATTTGCATTTTAATTGCATTAGCTTCTATTTATAAACTTTTTATTCATCATGGATGTTAAAACTGTGTTTTTAAATAAAGACTTAGAAAAAGAAATATATATGGTGCAACCTGAGGGGTGCATAACACCTGAAAATGAAAATAAAGTTTAAAAATTGAAAAAGTCTTTATATGGTCTTAAACAAGCTCCTAAATAGTGGCATAAGAAATTTGATCATACTATAGTGAGTAATGGATTTTCATCTGTACAAGTGGATAAATGTGTATATATAAAAATGGTTGATGGTGAATGTGTAATCATAGCTCTTTATGTTGATAACATGCTTATATTTAGCACAAGCCTTGATTTGGTACATAGTACCAAGAGTTTTCTAACTTTATAATTTGATATGAAAGACATGAGTGAAGCTAATGTTATTTTAGGTGTTAAATTATAAGGAGACACAACAGTATAATATTGTCATAAAACCATCAAGTCAAGAAACTTCTTAAGAAGTTTGGTCATTTTGATGTAAAACCCGTAAGCACTCCTTTATAATGCTAATACTCAGTTAAAGAAAAATTGAGAAGACCTAGTTTCTTAATCTAAATATGCTCAAATAATTAGGCGTCTGATGCATTTAATAAAATTCACTAGAGCTAATATAGCATATACTGTGTGAGGATTAAGTAGATATACTCATAATCCCAATTGTGATAATTAGAATGCAATAGTTAGACTAATGAAATACTTAAAAAAAAGGTACCATAAACTATAGTATACAATATTGTGGATTTCCCCTTGTATAAGAAGGAGATAGTAATGCAAATTGGATCTTAAATTTATATGAGATAAATCCACTAGTGGATATGTATTCACTGTTGGTGGAGGGGTTATAGCTTAGAAATTAACAAAACAGACCATCATTGATAGATTTACCATGGAATAAGAGTTTGTAGCTCTAGAATCAACTAGTAGTGAAGTTGAGTAGATTAAGAATTTCCTGTCATAAATTTGATTGGGTATGAAACCAACACCTTCAGTGTCTATACATTATGATTGTCAAGCGACAATAACCATTACAAAGAACAAAGCTTTCAATGGTAAAAATAGACACATTAGATTTAGACATAAAATAGTTAAACAGTTAATGAAAGATATAATAATATCTATTGATTATGAGAAGTTAGAAGTGAATTTGGCTGATCCTCTGACTAAACCCCTAAAAAGAAAATTAATTTATGAAATATCGAAGGGAATAAAGCTTAAGTCAATTTATGAATAGTAGTAATGGTAATCCAACCTTTGTGATTGGAGATCCCATGAATGAGGTTTATATGGGTAATAATAAAGTCACTATTATTCTTGCTAGCACTAAAATAATAACCATTCCTATGATGTGAGAAAGTGCTAGTTTGCATTATTTGAGTGGATGAGTTAATGTTATTAATGGTTTTATATCTCTTAAAAGTGGAATATATCAATGCCAATATATACTTGATAAAATCACTTATATGAATGTGAGGTGGGATTGCTTTTATGAGATTATGACATAATCTCTAAAGCATTCATGAATAACCAGGCACACGTATGGCTTATTAGAGTAAAATAGTGTTAACTGCAAAATTGTGGGGGTGTAATATGAAAAATAATACCAATGTTTCAAATAGAATTTTTGATCCATAGATATTATAAGCTTCACCAACTATTTTGTAAAATATGTCTTATTTTTCTAGAATTGGTTCATAGTCCAAAAGACACCAATGTGAAATATATACACCTATAACTAAACTCAACAAACCATTTTCTAAAATATTTTGCAAAAAGTTTATTACTTTTGAAATATATGGGGGATTATTGTAAATATGTTAGAAGCATCCCACTTTAGGAGCATCCTACATTGTTAAGTTATAAACTAGTTTTATGGTTTATTAACATAATCAAGTAGTTAGTCTTGTAAAGGGCTAAAGATGATAGGATGTCTTACGCGCATGAGAAATGGGCCAAGAGTCTGTTTAAAATGTAAACGGTTGGATTTGCTCTTTTGCGTGCATGATATACGTGAAGCCCAATCCAAGACCAATTTTACCACTTCATTTTTATTTTTATTTTATAAATTTAAACCTTTTTATTGCATATTTAAATTTTGAAAAAACCTTACCTGCAAAACTCAATTTTCAGTTACTTGTGTATTGAATATCTGTCGTCAACCATTTTATTTACATTACAATTGCATGCTTTTAATCTCAATAATTTTGATGATTAATGGTTGTCTTTTAAAATTTTAAAACAAAAACATTATTGAGTTAATTACAAAATAATGACACTTAATTTTGCAAGATTCTATCACCTAGAATAAAAGACTATAGTTTGGAAGGGTACGTTCTATCATGGAGGATTCAGAGCTAAATCCTTAAAGGGAGTGCTTCTTCTCTACATAGCTCAAACCACTGCTTTCTCTTATTCTTAATTTTTTTTAAAAAACTTAGTATAGAAAATGGTATATTTTTGAAAAATTCTCCTTAAAATATAAAATAAATAAATAAATAAATTTTAAAAACATGAGCAAATTAATTTACTTTTCAAAGTAAATATAATACTTTACTAATGTTAATTATAATTTTGAATGAAAAAAAATACAAAAACATTAGCATCACTACTGAAATAAAATAGAAATGACATAATTTTCATGCCAAAGTTATTCATAAATTTTAGGATACGGACATGATCAATTGTTTACACCAAGTCATCAAGAAATCATTATAATCTCCAAAAGTGTCATCAATAACTACACCCATTATAAGAAAACAATAAAATCGTGATGAATTTTTTTGTCACTATTCTGTCATATATCAGGTTTACTAATAGATTAGTGACTAAAATTTTGTCATCACAATAGTAGCTGTAGCTATATTTAATGATGGATAAAGCATTTGTCAGAAATTTTTATGATGAATATGTGACAGAATCATAAAGTTATGACAAAAAATGTTCTCATCGCTAAAAATTCATTGTCAAGGAAAGGTGTTTTTGTTGCAATTTTGTGACAAGTTAGTGACACAAATTTATCATTAATTTTTCCATCACTAACCCATCATATAATATTTCATCACAATTTAGTCATTGTTAGGATTTTTTTTCTAAAACCTTGAAGGCTGATGATGAAAGCAAAAAAATATCTCACTAGTAGATGAGATTGATTAAGAATGATGATTGAAAAGTAGTTTTAAAGACAATTGAAACACTAAAACCATACCCAAGTGTAAAATTGAACCCTTTTGAAACCAAACCTAACCTTGAGAAAGAAGTTTTGATTATTGATTGAGAGAAAGTCTGTGTTGAGTTTTGTTTATTGAGTCACTTAGTAAATTCTTCAAAAGACTATTTTTATATTTGTAGTGTCTATTTTTCATACTGGTTTTCAGTCTGGGAGCTTCATTTTAAACTTAGGAAGCCTTGGGATGAAAAGTCAAACTTTGGTCAACAAACATTTTTGGAGGTCAAATCAAGCTCTCGAAGTTGAATTTTATTCTGAAATTATCTTTTAAAATTATAGTGTATTAGTGTGGACCACTTAACAAAAAGTCAAAATTTTAACCTTCAGTGGTCAAATCGAGTCTCACATGTCTAATAAAATAATGCACAATTCTCTAGGAGTAGTGACCAAGCAAAGAATATTCTTGAACAAGTGTCAAACTAGGATTGATTCTAGTATATACTTTTGTCTTTGAATGAATACTAATACTCATTTTAGTTATAAAAAATTTACGATAATGCCACAATGCCTTGGACTATAAATAGAAGGTTTAAGGAAACATTTTAGGGAGGGGAGCCTATAATAAGAGAGAAAAAATTCTTGTAGCAAGAAAATTAGTGAGAAAAATAAATAAAAAAGAGAGAAAATAAAAAAATAAGCCTAAACTATGCCAAAATAAACACCCTTTTTATCCACCCTCTTTCTCTTACCTTTCTCCAATAAATCCCTACACAATCTTTAGCCTAAACACTTCTTTAGCATTCTTCAATCCCTCCATAATCCAAAAACAACAATCAAATCAAACTAAAGCTCACAATATCCTCTAATAAACCAAAAATCAACCTAGAGCTCACTTTACTATATTTGCTTTCAATCTTAATTCTTCAATCTAATTCTTATTTTTGGTGAGTTTAATATCATATTCTAAGGCTAAAAAATTTCTAAAATTCATTTCTCTTCATTTTGGGTTCAAAGTTTTGGGTTTGCGGCCTTAATTTTTTCATTTCTAAAGTAACAAAATCAAGTTTGAACTTGTGTCTAGGGGGAATGATCGGAATTGGGCCATGAACAACTGGGTAGCTATCCATGGTCAAAATTCAGCCATCCATCATCAATTCTAGCTAAACAGAGGCTAAATTTGGCCATCTATCCCCGCAACCCCAATTCTTGACCTTTTTGCTTTGATGTGATTCCGATGATGGTCCTAATGACTCATATGTATTCTATAATGATCAAAAATCACTATAATGAGTCTAAAAGCTTCCATGATGAAAAAATTTCATAATTTTATAATTTATTTTCATTTTTAAAATACTTTTCTTTAATTCACATCTTTATTTTAAAGTTTGTGCATTTTCTTACTTGCTTTAGTTTTAATTGAGCTTTTTGAGTTAATGATCAACATTGTGATGGTTCTTGTGCATTCTTGATTATGATTTGGTGATTATAAATTGATTTTATGCTAATTTAATAACCTAATTTTGTGCATTTTAAGTCTTGAACTATGTGTGTATTGTTGTGTATGTGTACTGAGTGAAACTTTTATATTTATGTGGATTTTATGACTCTTGTTGTGATGCTTATTTGAATATATTTATTCTAATTATTTTTTTATTAGTTTATGTTAATTTGTGAGTCTAATATGTTATTATTGAAAGTTGTGTGTGTGTTGTGAATATATATATGCTTATTTGTGAATTTTGTGATCATAAAAGTGCTAATTGACCTTTTATGGATAATTTAGTACTACTATAAGGTTTCAATGTGATATATGTGATTTTCATTAAATATTGCCTTGTTTTATGGTAAATTTGTGATAATTATGAGTTAAATTTATGAATTTTAGGTCTTTATGTGTATATTTTGCATATTTGTAGCTTTGTGTTCAATTTGCACACTTAGAAACATTAATTGATCATTATTGGTTAAATTGGTGTATTCTAAGATATTATTAATTATTTTTATATTTCATTTTGATTTTTAATCAACTTTCTTTTGTTTTATCACTTGATTATTGTCTTTAAGTAATTTTCTCCTTTTATTGACTATTATTACTAACCAATTTCCTTATTTGTTGCATTTGTTGCATTTCATGAGCATAGAAAGTTGATTAAAGCCTTCGGTTAGGGTATTAGTATTTTCCTTTATTAGAATCTTAAGCTGAGTGATCCTACAGGCCAATTCTTAAATCTTTATTATCGACTCAAATTTGTTTGTACTTGCTATCTTAAATAGGGATTATGAAAACTTTTCTTGATAAAACTCATAGTCATCTTCAATATGCTTAGGCATGATCATAACTTCTTTCCCTTTGTTTAACTCAGAATTGGGAGTGTTAGGTGCCCCATTGTCATTACAAATGCTACTCAAGAGGATGATCTCATCCTTGGAGTTTAGAGTTTGGTTAAGGGTGTTCCTAATTTTAGTCTGAAGGATGGCCTTGATTTTAGCCTGAAGGATGTTGGTCAAGCCATTATTAGTTATAGATGTCTTCTTATGCCCTTTGAGTTGGTTAATAAGGCTTTAATTCTAAGATTGTTTGGCCATTTCAAATTCTAACCATTGTTGACTCTCTCCCTTTATGATTGTTTTAGGGATTTGTGATTGTAGAAATAAGGGGGTTAGTGCAATTGTTATGAAATGCATTTATGAGTACAATTGTCATGAAATGTAAGCACAAATGCAATTATTACAAGATGTATGCATGAATGCAATTATTATGAAATGTATGCATAAGTGCAATTTGTTATAAGATGTATGCATAAATGTGATAGTTACGGAATGTATGTGTAAGCGCCCAATTTCGAGATGACTTAAGTTTGGATGCGACAGAGGACCTAATGATGAAAATTGATTATGAAATTAGGTTTATTGGATATGATATATTGGTTTTGAATTAAAATGTAAATTATTTTTAGAATTTATTTTTAAATTTTATTTATTTATTATTATTATTATTTATTTATTTTCAAAAAAATAAAATAAAATAAAAAGAGAAAATTCAAAAACAATGTAAAAAGAAAAAAATTAAAAAAAAGGGAAAATTCACCAAAAGGGCCAAATAGGCCTAAAAAAACAAGTTAATTAACTAACAAAGGAGATGGGCCAATAGTCCAAATGGACAAAAATGAATTAATTCGGTAGTAAGAGTGGCGCCATTAGCCAATTTCACAATTTTTTTTCTTTCTTTATTTAGTTATTTGTTTATCTAGTTGTTTAATTTTATCATAATTCCTAATAATTCAAATTACTAGGATTATATTAGATTTTTACTTTTATTATCGTATTTTTTTTATCAATAAAGGGATTTTCTTTTCACAGGGGAGGAGGCTCTTAGGGTTTTATTCTTTTTTCTTTACCTTTTTGATTCTTAGCTGAAGCCAAAAAAAAAAAAACTCAATCTTTTCTCTCTTATTTTTTCACGTACTTTTCTTTAGTTCTTTGCCAAAAATCATATCAAATAAACTAAAACCATAGGCAAACACAAAAAAATCTAGAGGCTTTCATCAATGGTGATTATCTTTTTGAGGGAAATTAATATTGCATCTCATTCTTAAATCTTCTTCTCCTTCTTCTTTTATTTTGATTTTGATTTCATATTTAATTTTATTTATTATTATTATTTTTAATCGTTCACTAACTATTTTTTATTACTTTTTATTCTCTTGATAGATTGGGTGACATGAATATTGTGGAGAACAAAATCAATGAATAACTCATGAAGATCCATGGAATGCCATAGAAATGCTCACATATCATTTGAACATAGTTAGGGTTTTAATTTAATTTAATTTATTTTTATTATTTCTATGTTGTTTTTTTATTGGTTTATATTTTTATTATGGGCATGTATTTATTATTTTATTCATTTTTATAGTAGGTTGCAATAGCCCCAATAATGGAAACTAGTGAATATTATTTAATTTTCTATACTATTAAAATTAATTAGTAAATTAGGTTAATTTGGTAAACCTTAATTAAAATCAATGGAGGCAGTAGGTTAATTTAGGTTGCATGTTAATTAAAATTAAGGTTTTTTCAAGAAGAAATAATTTAATTGCTTGTTTGATCTTTTTTATTTGATTGTTTTTATATTTTTTTAATGTTTTTGGGTTTGTTTGTTTATTTTGTATGTTTTGGGCCCCAAACCCACGTTAGGTTCTAACTCATTTAATTAATAGGCTTAGGCCCATTTTTAGGCCCATTTGGTTAATTTAGATTTAGGCCTATTTTTATTTTAATTAAAATTTAACTTAGACTTTAGCTCTGCCCATTAATTCCATTTCTTTTAAAACAAATAAACTTAGACACATTTTTTCATTTAAATTAAAATCAGGTTAGAATTAGGCCCACTAATTAATTCCTTTCTTTAAAATTTGTAGACTACAGACCCATTTTTAGTTAAAATTAAAATGAATATACTTAAGCTCATTTATTAACATGTTGGTCCACCTTTAATCTATTTCATTTGAAAATAAAAAATGTAGAATTAGCTAACTTTAAAATAAAATAAACATAGTTTAGACCTAGGGATGATGCACTTCGTATACATTTTTTACATGCAATTTTATGACTAGTTTACTTTAGGGCTAGATGGATGTTTAATTAGGGTTTTATAAAATTGTATGTAAATAGAGACTAAGATAGTAATTCATAAAGTAATTTTAAATGAAGATGAGACTGAAAGAAGTTGGTATTCCATTCCCAAAATCTCCTGGTTATGGTGCCAACTTCTTTTAGAGAATTAATTACCACCAATCAAATTGTCCCAATTATTACCCCTGGGTGATGACTCCTCATCTTTACGCTATAATTTTGTGGCATAGTAGTGTGTTCTCTAAGGCCCTGAGCCTAAACACGTCGTGGTTGCTAAAATCTTGATCGCGCGCTAAACCCCACCATTTACAGTGGAAACTCCATTAGGGATAAGAGATACTAATTCTATTTGTGTTCTTTAAAATTATTTTATTGATTATTATTTCAGTCTTGCATTCATTCTACATGTCCCTATTAAACCGATGGCGTTGGTTTATGATTGCATGATTCCATTGGCTTTATGGAGTTATAAATTGGCTAACCATCACTCTTAGCCTTAACTTAGTTCAAGAGAGATTACCGAGCTCATCTGACTAGAGTCTGTAACTCAAGTCCTAAAGGGGGGTAATCTCCTCTCGAGTTGGTAAAGGATGCCGGGCCCCTCTGACTTTGGCTTGTGACCTAACATCCATAATGGAGGGCATCTTACTAAGGGAACCTTAACCTTTTCACTAGACTCCAACTACATATAATGGCTTAGTTACTTCCCCTAATGATGGGAATTATAGGTTTCATCAATGAACTCCCCAATAGCAAGAATACTATGATAAGTTGAATTAGAAGAAAACTAGAAATTACCAATTTAATCTACAAATTCGGATCGTTCAAAGATTGAAGTAAGAAGATAGATGCTACTTAACCCCTTTACCAACAAGGATAAAGATACTAAGATAGACTTTGAATTTCCTCTTATGCCACAAATAAGAAAGTTTGATAAATAACAAGAAAACAAAGATTTATATTTTGACACCACAAGCTAGAATAAAGCTTGATAAGTCACAAAGTTTATGCAAGAAATTAAAGATAAAATTCATCACAATAAAACTCAAACAAAGTTATAATTCATATATCAAATTCATTCATGCTCCAAAAGAAAGAAAAGGACTTGTTTATATAGAGTACAAGTCCATGCACACACTACTAAAATAGACTCACACACATAGGATTACTTTTACTATTAAATGGCCTTAATAACCACCACCCACATTAATAGCCATTACTTGGAATTAATTACCCCATTAACTCTTAATAACCACTACCCACATTAATAGCCATTACTTGGTATTAATTAACCCATTAACTTGTATATGGTGGCTACATGTAACCCTAATTGTTATTAACACAAAAACAAGTTAAATATTATTCCTTAGGCCTCCATGGATGCTTTATTGGGTTGAAATTCTTGGGCTTTCCAAATGTCCCTAATTAAACCCAATATGGCTTTTTGAAGCTTCTTGGATTTGGACCTTGTGATTGGGCCTTCTTGTACTATTAATGGATCTTGGATCTCTTTAGGCTTTGAACTTGGATTCACATCACATGGTCAGTGTGAATTATGAATTCCTTGTAACCAAGGTAATGCTGCCATGTCCTTAGAACCCTCACCAATGCATAGAACTCCTTGTCACATGTAGGGTAGTTTAGACTTGCTCCACTTAGCTTTTCACTAAAGAATGCTATGGGCTTGCCTTCTTGCATTAAAACTCCTCCAATACCTATGCCACTTGCATCGCACTCAATCTCAAAATATTTAGTAAAATTTGGCAAAGATAATAAGGGTGCAGAACTTAATTTGTCTTTTAGCAAGTTAAAAGCCTCATCTTGTTCAATTCCCCACTTAAAACCAACATTCTTTTTGATGCATTCAGTTAAAGGTGTAGCTATGGTAGAAAATTTTTTAATGAACCTTCTATAAAAGCTAGCTAAACCATGAAAGCTTCTTGCATCACTTACACTTGTGGGTATTGGCCATTCTCTAATTACTTTTACCTTTTCTTGATCAACTTGAATGCCCTTGTCATTGATAATATATCCAAGAAAAGTAATTTCATTAGTGCAAAAACAACATTTCTTTAGATTAGCATACAACTTCTCTTCTCTAAGCACATCAAAAACACAAGTCAAATTTTGTACATGCTCATCTAAATTTTTGCTATAAACCAAGATATCATCAAAATAGACAACAACAAATTTGCCTATGAATGCTCTTAAAACATGATTCATCAATCTCATGAAAGTGCTTGGTGCATTAGTTAAACCAAAAGGCATTACTAACCACTCATATAAACCATGTTTAGTTTTAAAAGTTATTTTTCCATTCATCACCTTCTCTCATTCTAATTTGATGATAACCAAATTTCAAATCAATTTTTGAAAACAAATATGAACCATGCAATTCATCCAACATGTCATCTAGCCTAGGAATGGAATGTCTATACTTCACCATGATTTTGTTGATGGCACGACAATCAACACACATCCTCTAAGTTCCATCTTTCTTATGCACTAACAAGATAGGTATGACACATGGACTCATGCTTTCACGAACATAACCCTTCTCCATAAGCTCACTCACTTGCTTTTGGATTTCCTTGGTCTCCTCCAGATTACATCAATATGCTGGTCTATTTGGAATGCTTGCTTCGGGTATGAAATCAATTTGGTGCTCAATGCCTCTTTTAGGCCTGCAAAAGATCAACAATAACACTAGGCAAACCATTGGTTATTTTGTTAAAAAAATCCAAAATCTCCTTGTACATAAGTACAAGCATGTGTTGCCTCAAAAGCATAGCTTCCTTCACATCACTCATTTTTGCATAAACACTCATTTTTCTTTCATTTGAACCTTCCTTGTTTTCTCTCACCATGTGTTTCCAATTTTGGTCAAGAGAATTGGAATTTTTAGGTTCACTCATCTCACCTTTTTCTTTACTCTCAAAGGTTTCCCTTCCCAAAGAATTTCCCAATGAAGAACCAATTTCTTAATATTGTTGCTTGATGCGCATTTAGTCTTCAAAAATCTTTTTTGGGGTTAATGGTCCAAGGTTAAACCTTTTTCCATCCATAGTCAAAGTATACATATTTTTGAATCCATCATGATTAGCCCTTCTATCATATTGCCAAGGTCTCCCCAACAACATATGTCCAGCCAACATTGGTAACACATCACACAACACCTCATCCTTATATCTACTAATTTGAAAAGAAATTAGAACTTGCTTATTTACCTTTACAACTCCACTTTCATTAAGCCATTGCAACTTGTATGGTCTTGGGTGCTTGGTAGTAGGCAACTTCAATTTCTCCACTAGCAAAGTGCTTGCTACATTAGTACAACTTCCACTATCCACAATCATGTTGCATAACTTGTTAGAAATCAAACAATGAGTATGAAATAAATTTTCCCTTTGCTCCCTATGGACATCATGTTTATTTTGCAAACTCAATGTTCTTTGAACAATAAGATTATCTCCCTTAGCACATTCAACATCACTACAATCTTCTAAAGAAGGCATATTATCATCACTATCCCCCTCACTCTCCGATTCAATATCACTATCCCTTAGAATCATAGCTTTCTTATTTGGACATTCCCTAGCAATGTGCCCATGACCCAAACACTTAAAACATTTGATTCCCCTAGTTTGGGCTGGTTGATTCTCACCCTTTCCCTTATTACCCAAGTCAATTTTAGGTTTAGTTTCATCTACTTTTGACTTATTAAAAGGTTTATCATCCTTTTTCCCCCAAGAAGTTTTCCAAGAAGAAGAAGAACCCACATTTGATTTAGAATCATACCTCTTTCCTTTCAATTGCCTTTCCACTTTCATGGCCAAATTCACGATATCTTCAATCTCCACATAATGTTGCAAATCAACAACATCAGCAATGTTTTTGTTTAGCCCTCTCAAGAACCTTGCCATGGTAGCTTCACGATCTTATACCACATTTGCTCTAATCATAGCCTTCTCCATTTCTTTATGATACTCCTCCACACTCATGGATCCTTGAATTAGAGTTTGTAACCTTTGATGAAGCTCTCTATAGTAGTGGCTTGGAACAAACCTCTTTCTCATGATTTGCTTCATTTCCCTCCAAGACTCCACGGGTCTTTCTCCATATCTACGTCTTTCCTTGCAAAATTGATCCCACCAAACAATTGCATAATCACTAAACTCAACAGCGGCAAGTTTTACCTTTTTCTCCTCTGAATAATTGTGACATTCGAAGATGAGTTCCACTTTCCTCTCCCATTCAAGGTACACATCTGGATCATTTCTTCCATGGAATGAAGGAATCTTCATTTTGATGCTTCCAAGGTTACGATCAACATCATCATTAGGACGTCCTCTCCTAGCTTGTCTCCTAGGATTGATTTGTTGTCCCACCAAGGTGACTTGATCATCATCCAATTCATCCTCTCCTTCATAGTCCTCTTGGTCAATTGGTGGACGTCTCCTTTGTCTAGGCTCTCCTTGTAATTGGTTAAGGATGCCATCATGCCTCTCCAATTTCTCATTGACTCCCGCCATCATGTTAAACATTCTTTCAAATTATTATTGCATAGCTTGAATCACATGATCATTTATAGAAGAAGAACTTGTGTCTTTTGACATGATTGTAAAACCTAAAATTTTAACAAAAGAAAATAGAAAGAAACAATCTCACAACACTCCCTCACGTGTTTCACTCAAAATTGATGTATACCACTCGTGTTTACACTCAATTTTGGCTTTTTCTCTAATGATCTCACACTCTTGCCTTTTACCTCTCAAATTTGCCTTTTGATTTCTTAGATGAACTAAGTTTCTCAATCAAACAAAATTCAAGAATGTAGTAATCAATGATTAAAAAAAATAAGGTAGGCTAACAAAAAAATAATAAGGTAGGCTTAAAGAAATGAACAATTTGTAACAAATAGGCTAATAGAAATGAAAAATAAAGATAGATCATCAAACAACACAAAGAGACAGAATTATAAAGATAGATCTCAATGGAATATGAAGAGTCAATTTTTTTTTAGTGTAAACTGAGATCTAACACAAGAATATCAAAGATAATATATTTTTTTTATGGATGAATTTCTTTTTTTTTTTTTTGATATATGCACGAATTGAAAGGTATCACAAAAATCTCAAAGATAATAACTTTTTTTTTTGGATATATGCAAACAAAATCTTGAGATAAGAAGAATAAAAAAAAATAACAAGAACAATAGATAACAAGAAAGGTGAAAAATATAAGATGAACACAAGATATTGAGAACTAAAAGATAATTTTGGATACGCAAACATCAATCTTGAGCCAATGCTCTGATACCACTAATGATGGGAATTGTAGGTTTCATCAATGAACTCCCCAATAGCAAGAATACTATGATAAGTTGAATTAGAAGAAAACTAGAAATTACCAATTTAATCCACAAATTCGGATCGTTCAAAGATTGAAGTAAGAAGATAAATGGTACTTAACCCCTTTACCAACAAGGATAAAGATACTAAGATAGACTTTGAATTTCCTCTTATGCCACAAATAAGAAAGTTTGATAAATAACAAGAAAACAAAGATTTAGATTTTGACACCATAAGCTAGAATAAAGCTTGATAAGTCACAAAGTTTATGTAAGAAATTAAAGACAAAATTCCTCAAAATAAAACTCAAACAAAGTTATAATTCATATATCAAATTCATTCATGCTCCAAAAGAAAGAAAAGGACTTGTTTATATAGAGTACAAGTCCATGCACACACTACTAAAATAGACTCACACACATAGGATTACTTTTACTCTTAAATGGCCTTAATAACCACCACCCACATTAATAGCCATTACTTGGAATTAATTACCCCATTAACTCTTAATAACCACTACCCACATTAATAGCTATTACTTGGTATTAATTACCCCATTAACTTGTATATGGTGGCTATATGTAACCCTAATTGTTATTAACACAAAAACAAGTTAAATATTATTCCTTGGGCCTCCATGGATGCTTTATTGGGTTGAAATTCTTGGGCTTTCCAAATGTCCCTAATTAAACCTAATATGGCTTCTTGAAGCTTCTTGGATTTGGACCTTGTGATTGGGCCTTCTTGTACTATTAATGGATCTTGGATCTCTTTAGGCTTTGAACTTGGATTCACATCACCTAAGATCTACCTAAATTGCTTATATGATTTTTGCTATGAGTATTTTTATCTATAAAAGCCCAGGCCTATACTTTTGAAGCCCCTTGTGGTAATGAAGATTGGGCTAGACCTTTATACTTAAAAATACTATTTTTATGCTTATTACCATGAGGTATTTCTATCTATAAAAGTCCAGGCCCATACTTTTAAAGCCCCTTGGGGTAATGAAGATTGGGCTTGACCTTTATACCTAGAAATGCTATGTCTATGCTTTACTGCTTTAAGAGAGATCTGGCATGTGCATTAGTCCTTGATATCCCTTGTTGATATTAAGACAAAAAAAGAATCCTAGGATAATTGACTCGCCATTGAACATGTGTGTGAGAGGAATAAGATTGGAAAGATGTATGTTGTACACTTAATTAATACTTGCTACTTGCTACTTGTTGCATAGTATGTGCATTATGCATACATGCACTTCATCCATTATACTAACACCTTCTTTTGCAGCCATCATATATTCACCAGGGTCTTCTCATATAAATGCTCCACTTATTGCCAATAATGTTAGGGGGCAACTTGTTACTAGAAACCTACCTGTTATCAAGGTGTAGCTTGAGGATGATGAGAACTACATGATAGAAAAGGCAAAGAAAGAATCACTTGAATTGGTACAAGACCATAAGTCTAAGCAAATGCGAGCACTGACCTAGAAGATGTCCAAGATGGAAAATCTAATCAGGGGATAAGGCATGGGGTATTTATTTAACTTCAATGACATGTTACAGATGGGAGACGATAGGCTACTTGACAAGTTCAAGATGCCATAACTATAAAAATTTGATAAGAGAGGAGATCCGAGGATTCATCTCAGCCGGTACACAATAGCCATGAGCACTACTAAAGCACTATTATAAGTTATCACTAGGTTATTTGAACTATCTTTAGAGGAAATGGCTGTAAACTGGTATCACGGGTTGGAAAAATCTATAAGAACTAATTGGAAAGAATTATGTGCTACTTTTTTGAAATAGTATGACTATAACACTAGATTGGAAGTGTCCATCAGAGATCTAGAACTGACAAAGCAGAAACCCAATGAATCCTTCTCTAATTTCCTTACCAGGTTCATGAACAAGGCAGGACTAATGAAGAACAAGCTACCTGAGAAGGATCAGGTTAGGATGATAGTTCGTATTGTGTCACCTAATTAGGTTGAGAGATTACAGATGATGAACCCTAAAAAATTCATAGACCTATTTAATGATGGTCTGTAAGTAGAAGAGATTGAGAGTGAGAAGAAGAGAAATGCTGGAAGCATCAAAACCTGAAATTACCTAACTGAGGGCACACAATAAGGAAGTACCAGCCGAGTTGTAGAGGTGCACACAGTTCATTAACCCCAAAGATTCTCTAACTTTAACCAACCACTCTCCAAAGTCCTAGAAAGGCTAATCTAGAAAGGCCTGCTTGGACCCTTAACCTTTTCTAAACCACTGAACCCAAATATCCCCAATTATGACCCTAACAGTTACTGCAAATTCTACCAAGTTATTGGCCATTCCACAGACAACTGTATTTGCCTAAAACATGAAATCCAAAACCTTATAAACTTCAAAAAAATCATAAACCCTAAAAAGTCTAATTCTAATCCAAACACCAGAACTAACCCTTTCCCAGACCAATAAAATGTCCTACCACTAGCCACTATGATGGTCAACTCAAGAGTTAGCGAAGAAGAACTTCTAAACTCCTTTGAAAGCCTAAACCCTACAACCAATGGAGAATTTCTTGATACCTTTAGAGGATTTATTAGGACAACCCTCAGGAAAATTTATTTACAAAGTTTCCTATTCCAAACCACCCTCTGCTGATATTCCAATTGAATCAATTGAGCCCTTAGGTTGGGGTGATAAGTTTGATGATGAGCCAATGAAGGTAGAAAAAGAACCTTAAAATCCTAAAAAACCACAGAGAGGAGATTTACTGGAAAAACCTTCGGGCAATTTTGATTATAGAGTATTCTACTCTAAGTTTGCTTTAACTGATATTCCAATCGAAGGGATTATGTCTATAGGATAGGGTGACGAGTTTGGAGATGATAAAATACCTTTAGCTCCTGAACAGTCTTGAGAAGGAGTTAAAGATCTACTAAATCATCACTTAGGCAAGCTCAATATGGAAGAGTTAAAAAAGAAAGAAACATGTACTATGGAAGTATGGAAAGATGGGAAAAGAGATCGAATCATTAGAGTTGTTGACATTTGGTATGACTCTAATGAAGAAAACTCGAGTGGTTTTGATGTGTGGACTGATGATCCTAAGGTGAATCATGTCACTAGGAGCAAAAAGAATTATAAAGCAGTTGAAAAGAAAATCGAGAGAGTCATAAAAAGAGAAGAAACAAAAGATACAGAAGTATAGGAAGAATAGAAAGAAGACCCGATTCTAGAAAAACTAAAGAAGGCTAAGGCAAATGTCAACATTTGGGAATTACTGATGCATTCAGGTAGTCAGAGAAGAGCTTTTATCAAAGCTTTGTCAAACATGAACATTGAAATAATAGCCACACCTGAGGCTATGGTGTCAAAGGTGATATAAAAGAAACACGAGCTGATAACATTCTTAGATGAAGACTTGCCTTTAGAAGGGAGAAACCATAATAAGGCATTGTTTATCCCAGCTAAGGTGAGGGGAAAGAGAACCAATTTTGCTATGGTTGATGATGGATATGCTATTAATGTATGTCACTTAAAAATCCTACCTAATTTAGGTTTGAAGGTTGATGACCTAACATATCAAACCTCATAATCAAAGCCTATGATGAAAGTACTAGGAATGTGGAGGGGACATTCCAAGCTCTGGTTAAAATAGGACCTATGGAATCAACTATTGAGTTCACCATACTGGATATACCTGTTACTTATGCCTTGTTGTTGGGAAGGCCATGGTTCTATACTTTAAGAAGGGTACCCTCAACTATGCACCAAAAGATAAAATTCCCTTATAAAGGAGAGGTTGTGACTATAGAAGCTGAGACTAATACTGTTGTGGCCGCTATCTTAGACAAACAAAAGTAAATATGTGCACCCCCTGGTTTTCAAATTTTTGGGATATTTAACAAAATTGAAATGGACCCGAGAGTAGCAAAAATGATGAACAGTATAGATTATAGGCTTGGACAAGGGCTGGGGAAGATTGAGCAAAGGAGCTCTAGTCTCCTAGAGTTTAAAAGCCAAGGCAACACAACTGGTTTAGGTTATGTTGAAGAAATAAAATTGATAAGCAGAAGAGCAAGGAAGAGGTTTAATGCTAAACAAAGGAAGCTCTCAAAGAAAATTGGGTCGATAAGCGAGAATTTCATCAGGCTAGGGGAAGGCAAATACTATTTGGGAGCTAAGGAATTGATCAATGTTACTGGAAGAGATGCTCTTAGGTTTGAGATCTTCAAGGAGCAGATTGTGGAGAACTTGGTAAAAAACAACAAAGAGGAAGTGATGAAACTGTCAATTGAGAGGATGAGCGATGCTACTATCGAGGAGCTGTTGTGTTTGCCACCTGAAGAGGAGCCACCCCAGGATTTAGCTAGTGTTATTAATTATAGCTTTATTGATGTTTTATATAAAGAAACTGATGTAATAATGTTCAGTCTGTTTGAGGATGAAAACTCTATTTTTTCCATGGTCAATGATATGAATGTTGGTTTTGCTTACTTGTGTGATGTGCATCTTAATAATTCTATGCATTATAATTTTGATCGTTCATGCATGTTTAAAATTAATCAATTCAATTAGATTCATTTAACATAGGCACAAATGATAATCCTAAGAACATTTATATATCATAAGAGATAACTTCTGAAGAGAGAAAAAATTTTGAGGGAATATTAATAAAAAGAAAGGTAGTATTTGCTTAGACCTATGAAGACATGCCAGGTTTAAATAAGGACATTATAGAGCATCATATTCCAACTCATCCAAAAATTAAACCAGTCAAACAAAAACTATGCAGGCTAAGACTAGAGTGGACTGAAAAGATAAGAGAGGAAATTACTAAACAAATCTAGGCTAACTTTTTAGAAGAAGTAGATTATCCTCAATGGTTAGCAAATATAGTACCAGTACCCAATAAAGATGGTAAGGTACATATGTGTATAGATTTTAGGGATTTAAATAAAGCATGTCTGAAAGATGATTTTCCTTTACCCCACATTAATGTAATAGTAGACAACGCAACATCTAGTGTAATGTATTCCTTCATGGATGGGTTCTCAGGGTATAATAAGATAATGATAACAGTTATGGATAAGTTCAAGACAACTTTCATCATGGAATGGGGGACATATTACTACAAGGGTATACCTTTTGGGTTGAAGAATGCAGATGCAACATATCAAAGGACAGCCACCACTCTTTTCCATGACATGATGCAAAAGGAGGTCGAGGTGTATGTGGATGATATGATGGTTAAGTCAGAAACAGGAGAGGGACACTTTGAATCTCTGGATAAGTTCTTGGCTCAAATTGAGAAGTACAATCTAAGGCTCAACCCGAAGAAATGCATTTTTGGGGTTACTTCAGGAAAACTGCTAGGGTAAATAGTTAGTGGTAGAGAAATTAAAGTAGATCTAGATAAAGTGAAAGCTATTTAGGAAATACCAACATCAAAGATAAAGAAAGAAGTGAGAGAATTCATTAGCAAGTTACCATATATTAGTAGATTTATTGCAAAACTTACTAATATTTATGAACCTATCTTTAAACTCCTGAGGAAAGACCAGCCTATCATAAGGCCTTTGACATGATTAAAGATTATCTCACCAATCCACCTGTATTAAAGCCACTGAGACAAGGTAAGACGTTGATCCTGTACTTGGCCTTAGAGGACAATGTTAGCACAAGAAGGACTAGAGGGGATAAAGCATACAGTGTATTATCTCAGTAAAAATTTCCTACCATATGTGGAAAATTATAACTTGGTTGAGAGGACGTGTTTAATCATAATATGGGCAATAAGAAAATTGAGGCACTACTTTAAGTCCTATAGGGTTCAAGCTATTTCAAAGATAGATCTTTTTAAGGTACTTATTTTAGGTTCCTGCATTGACTGGAAGAATTTGTTGATGGTTAGTACTTCTGACTGAGTTTGATATAGAATACATCAATATAAAAGTCATCAAGGGAAGGCCAGTAGCATAAGTCCTAGCTCAGAATGCAGCAAAGGGTGATGAACAGTGGAATTTAGAGTTTCTAGATGAGAGCTTGGCAGTCATATAGCATCGGGAGTGGAAGCTTTACTTTAATGGGGCTATAAACAACATAAGAGCTAGATTAGGAGTAATTCTTATTACACCAGAAGGAGAGACTGTACCAATGGACAAGAAATTAGACTTTAAGGTAATGAACAATATGGCTGAGTATGAGGCATGTATCTATGGAATTGAAGTAGTTTTAGTAGCTGGGGAAAAGGAATTGCTAGTTTATGGGGATTCAATGTTAGTAGTTAGCCAAGCTAATGAGGAATGGGAAGTGAAAGAGGAAAATCTAAAATCATATATCTAATATTTGAAAACTTTAATAAAGAACTTTAATAAATGTCTCTTTATCCATTTATCGAGAGACAATAATCAGATAATAGATGCATTGGTAATACTCTCTTCGATATGGGATAGTGTGACAGGATCAACTATGAAGCCCTTGGTAGTTATGAAATCAAGAGCTTTGTGTTATGGAGGAGAGCAAATTATGAGTGTTCAAATAGGGCCTAAAGAGAAGCTATAGTTTTATGATATTGAGAGGTTTATCAAAGAAAGAAAGTATCCTGATGAAGTGACCTCAAAAAAGAGATATGCTCTTTTTGTTCTTGCACATAACTATGCAAGTCTTGATGGAGTATTATATAAAAGAATGCTGAATGGAATGCAACTTAAATGTCTCAAGAAAGATGAATCTGAAGAGGTAATGAAAGAAATTAATGCAGGAGCTTATGGTTCTTATATGAACAAGATGATCTTAGCAAAGAAGGTACTCATGTAAGGGTTTTATTGGATGAGTATGGAAAATGATTACATCAGAAAAATGAGACAGTGTCATCAGTGCCAGATTCATGGAATTCTTAACCATCTACCTCCTACTGTGGTAAATATCTTATCATCATCTTGGCCCTTTGCAGCCTGGGGAATTGACATTATAGGAGAAATAAGGTTGATAGCATCGAATGGGCATAAGTACATAGTCATGGCAATAAATTACTTCTCTAGATGGGTAGAGGCTGAATCCTTTAATGCTATAAAAGCAAAATAGATGGTGCGGTTCATTGAGAAAAGTCTTATTTACAGGTATGGGGTTCCACATCATATTGTGATAGATAATGGTGTCTAGTTTTAGGCTAAAACAATGGAATTATTGTAGAAGTATAGGATTGAGCATCATAAATCTTCACCATATTGTCCTCAAGCTAATGGAGCAGTAGAAGTAGCTAATAAAAATGTCAAGAAAATCCTCTCTAAAATGGTCAAGACTTATAAAGATTGGTATGAGTTTCTTCCTTTTACTTTATGGGGATATAGGACTACAACTAGAATAGCCATAGGCCAAAATCTGTTCTCCTTAGTATATGGTTTTGAAGTAGTTTTGCCAATAGAAACAAAGATCAAATCCTTGAGAGTAATTTTGGCAGTTAGAACACTCGAGAGTGAATTTGCATAAAAGAGATATAATCACCTTGCATCTCTGGATGAGAAAAGGATGAATACTTTATTTCATACTCAAATATATCAGAGGATTATGTGATCCTAGCTCCAAAGAGGAAGATTTCAAGATTTGTTCATGCTAATAAGGCAACGTTCATTCAAGAAAAGAGCAATTAGCATAAATTCGTATTTTTTGTAGCATACTTCAGTATTTTAGCCATAAATCACTCTAAAAAACTCTGATTGAGATGATTTAAGAAGATGTTGAAAGCTAAGAAATATATCTACAACTTTGGTGAAGATATCCAGAGTTAATTCGGCCTTATACCTGAACTAAAATTATGAAATATTATCAGATCGTGAACAAAACTGAATATACATTAGTAAATGGGCTGTATCTCACTCAATATAAATCTAAATGAAGTGATTCAAGATGCTGATGAAAGATAACAACAAGGGATACAACTTTTATTTTTTGGGCTTAAGTTAATTCGGCCATTATCATATTGAAAAGTGTTCTGCATAAGTAAATCCGAATTTAACTAGGATTATATTTTCTTATTTAAGTAGAATTATATTTTCTTATTTAAGAAGGACTTTGTTTTCTTGTTTAGTTAGGATATTAATTATTTTTTATTTAGGGTTTATTTAAGCCTATATAAAGGCCTTATTTTATGTAACCTAGAGGGTGTGCAATCATAGATAATTAATAAAATTTAGAGAGGATGATTCTCTTTGGTTACTTGGTGGTTAACCATGTGACAAATTTTGTGACTTATCAATCTATCTTTCAGATAGTAGATTGTGACGTCTTTTTAATAACCTTTGTTGCTTGTTTGTTATTGTTCAAAAGGTTAAAGTTTTGATATAGCTTTGATTGTTTGGACTAACTAAACATAAGGTGAAGGTTCTCTATGTCTGAATTGGAACTTGATTTGAACTTTCCTTGAGAGCGTGGGTTTGGGTTCATGTTGAACGAGTTCCTAGAGTAGGTAATCTAGTGGGTTCGTATCACTTGGTATCAGAGCTTGGCTCAAATCAGGTTTTGTTCAATTCAATTCTACGTATCCTTAATTTACTTTTTAATTATTGTGGTTTTAAAATTTTTCTATTTGTGTCAAAAAAAATAAATATGTTTTTTTTATGATTTTTGATTTGGTTGGTATTAGATTGATTTAATTGAATGATTTGTAACAAAGGGTCTTAGGTTTGATATACCTAAGGTTTTAGTTGGTCGTATCAATTAGATTTTATACCTTAAGTTTGATTTGATCAATTTGTAACGAAGGGTCTTATGTTTGATATACCTAAGGTTTTAGTTGGTTGATACAAAAAGGGTTTAAGGTTACTAATCTTCTAACTTTCATTTTTTTATTTATCAATTTTTAGGATTTTAAATTTATTTTTTAATTTATAAGTTAAAAAATATATATATCTTGAAATTTTTTTAATCTATTTAAAATTTCTTTATTTTTTTTCTTGTATGGTGTTCTTGAGTCTTTCTTAAATAAAAAAAATTCAATTGCATGGAAGACAAAGATTTGAGGATAAATCTTTTTGAAGAAAGGGAGAATGATGTGATCCTAGCTCCAAAGAGGAAGATTTCAAGATTTGTTCATGCTAATAAGGCAACGTTCATTCAAGAAAAGAGCAATTAGCATAAATTCGTATTTTTTATAGCATACTTCAGTATTTTAGTCATAAATCACTCTACAAAACTCTGATTGAGATGATTCAAGAAGTGGTTGAAAGCTAAGAAAGAGATATACAACTTTGGTGAAGATATCCAGAGTTAATTCGGCCTTGTACCTGAGCTAAAATTATGAAATATTATCAGATCATGAATAAAACTGGGCAGACTGAATATACATCAGTAAATGGGCTGTATCTCACTCAATATAGATCTAAATGAAGTGATTAAAGATGATGATGAAAGATAACAACAAGGGCTACAACTTTTATGTTTTGGGCTTAAGTTAATTCAGCCATCATCATATTGAAAAGTGTGCTGCATAAGTAAATCCGAATTTAACTAGGATTATATTTTGTTATTTAAGTAGAATTATATTTTGTTATTTAAGAAGTACTTTGTTTTCTTGTTTAGTTAGGATATTAATTATGTTTTATTTAGGGTTTCTTGAAGCCTATATAAAGGCCTTATTTTATGTAACCTAGAGGGTGTGCAATTATGGATTATTAATAAAATTTAGAGAGGATTCTCTTTGGTTACTTGATGGTTAACCATGTGACAACCTTTGTGACTTATCAATCTATCTTTCAGATAGTAGATTATGGTGTCTTTTTAATAACCTTTGTTGCTTGTTTGTTATTGTTCAAAAGGTTAAAGTTTTGATATAGCTTTGGTTGTTTGGACTAACTAAACATGAGGTGAAGGTTCTCTATGTCTGAATTAGAACTTGATTTGAACTTTCCTTGAGAGCATGGGTTTGGGTTCATGTTGAACGAGTTCCTAGAGCAGGTCGTCTAGTGGGTTCATATCAGAGGAGGATAGCAAGATCATTCAAAAATAAAGTTAAGCTTAGAAAGATAAAAGTTGGGGACATGGTATTAAAAAATTTTAGGGTAGTGGTGTTTGATCTGAGAGGAAAGTTTATACCAAACTAGGAAGGACCATATTTAGTCAAATTGGTTCTGCTTAAAGGAGCTGCGAAGATATCAGACTTGGAAGGGAATGAATTCATGGAGCCTGTTAACCTGGATCGCCTCAAGAGATACTACATGTAGGAATAAGATAAAAGTAGTAAAAAGAAAATAAAGTTCATTGATTAGAAAACCTAAAAATGCTAGTCAGGAAAAAGTTAGAACATTCCTGTTATTCAAAAAACCCGTAAATGGCTGGCAGGCAAAAATTAAGGAATAAAAATAAAAGAAATGGTCCCGCTGGCTAGAAAACTCATAAAGGGCTAGTTAGGCAAAAATTAGGGTAAATATATGAGAGAGAAAAATAAGCAGCTAGAAAATCTGAAAGGATTAGTTAATAATAGGAATTATGTCATATGATGTAATAAATGTACTTATTTCGGCCCTAATTAATGAATCCTCTTGAAATTGAATTTTTGTTTTAGCATTACATGTTCTATCTTGTTTATAATGCATAGGTGCTAGAAAGGAGTATAGAACATAAAAGCTTAAAAATCAGCTCTATGAGACCATTTCCTAGTGATGTCTATGTTTCTTCTTTTGTGACTGATCATGCAAAGCTTGAAATCCTGGTGGCTCTATAGCTTAATTATCAAAAATAACAAGCAAGCTTAACTTCTCTTGTAACCAGATCTAGAAAATACAAAAATAAATAAAAGCCCGCTAAGTCAAAAAGCCAAGAGGGCAGCTTAGGCAAAAGTTAGGGCAAGCCTGCCAAGTTGAAAACTCGAGAGGGTGGCTTAGGCAAAAGTTAGGGTGAGCTTGCTAAGTCGAAAACTCAAGAGGACGGCTTAGGAAAAAGTTAAGGTAAAAAAAACCTTTACTCTACTTAAGTCCACGTATTTAAGTATGAGATTAGTTCAACATATTGCATACAAACAATACAGGATTCAGAACACAACAGTACGACAGAAATAATATGATACAAATAGAAGTAAAAAACAAAGATAGCCTAGATCAGTCATCCTGAGCTCTAGAATCCAGCTATGGGCTCCATGCTCTAGTAGGATTATCTTGATGAAAGGTGTCCAGAGGTCTGATAGATGAAGTCCAAGCACTATGAGGATTAATGCCTAAATCTATAAGCTGTTGGCGAAGCATCTCGATCTTGCATTCCAGATCACTAGAGTAGCTATGTACATATAGAAAATAATATGTCATATGCATTTCATACATAACATGCATACATTTGCACTTCCAGTGTATATATTTACCCTTAAACTATCTGTGACCTGTATAGTGAATAACCTCTGAGATGAGGCGAGTCTATACAAGTACTCTGCTTGTGTCCAAGGAACCTATTTTGTAAATTTACTAAAATTAGTGTCAAGTGTATAAATCATGAAGGGAATAAGTCAGAAAGACTCACATGAGAAGCATATACTAGAGAAAGGATAAAGGAGAAAAACACAAAAATAGTTCAAAAGCTATTTTGATACTTATAATTCGATTTGTTTGTGCTTAATTTCCATGAGTTTTTTTTAAGCAGATTCTCCTGAACTTAAGTGTGGAAGCAAGCTCTTCACTTGGAACAACAAGTCTCAAAAAAATAAACCTAATATATGGTATCGGCATTAGTGCCAATAAGTTAATCAAGGTCATCGAGTGATGAAGACGGTTGATCAAAGTCACAGTCGATCAACATAAAATCTTAAAATCCTAATAAGCATGAAATTCCAATGTGATGTTTGTATTTTACATACTTTGCACTTCATCTTAGTTATATACTACACAATAGCTATAACACAAATTTCATATTCACTTTGTTATATGCTACATAGTAGCTATAACATAATTTTTAGATCCACTTTGTTATATGGTACATAGTAGTTATAACAATCACAACTTGCTAGACATTACACAGTACTTATAGCATATTACCATTATCACCATTTGCTAGGCTCCACAGGATCTATAACATATTTATCTTCAGCTAGACATTACGTAGTTGTTATAGTATATTTTCACTAGATGTCCATAGGGAATATAATGAAAATCATAATTACTAGGCGACCCATAAAGAATATAGTGAAAATCACAATCATTAGACATCCTATAGGGAATATAGTGAAAATCACTATCACTAGACGTCCTACAATGAATATAGTGAAATCATAATCATTAGACGTCCTATAAGGAATATAGTGAAAATCACGATCACTAGACATCCCATAGGGAATATAGTGAAAATCACAATCGCTAAACGTTCCATAGGGAATATAGTGTCACATGCTAAACGTCCCACAGGGAATACAAGAAAATGCACTTAATGTAGTGTCAACCGTTATTCACTAAACATAGTGATAGCATTACCGCTATATGTTTCACTAGAACTATAGTCTATTTCAAAATGCATTGAACATAGTGTTATTGCTATTCACTGAACACAGTGACAACATCACAACTAGAAATTCCACAAGAATTCTAGTGTTTCTTAAATCACATTCAACACGACATAATGCCATGCATGGTCACGGTACACATGTAAGTGTTCTGACTCTTTGCCTTGAAATTGTGTGCTTATTTGCTTTGCCAGAATTTGTTAAGCAAACAACGATAAAGGGGGGCAACTGTAAGCACCCAATTTCAGGATGATTTGAGTTTGGATGCGACAGAGGACCTAATGATGAAAATTGACTGTGAAATTAGATTTATTGGATTTGATTTATTGGTTTTGAACTAAAATGTAAATTATTTTTAGAATTTATTTATTATTTTTATTATTATTATTTATTTTTAAAAAATAAAAAAAGAGAAAATTCAAAAAAATATAAAAAGAAAAAATTTAAAAAAAGGGAAAATTCACTAAAAGGCTAAATAAGCCTAAAAAAGTTAATTAGCAAAAGAAAGGAAATGGGCCAATGGCCCAACTAGACCAAAATGAGTTAATTTGGCAGTAAGAGTGGCGCCATTAGCCAATTTCACAATTTTTTTTCTTTCTTTGTTTAGTTATTTATTTATCTAGTTTTTTAATTTTATCATAATTCCTAATAATTCAAATTTTTAGGATTAGATTAGATTAGATTTTTACTTTTATTATCTTATTTTTTTTTATAAATAAAGGGATTTTCTTTTCATAGGGAAGGAGGCTCCTTGGGTTTTATTCTTTTTTCTTTACCTTTTTTATTTTTAGCCATAAGCCAAAAACAAACGCAGTCTTTTCTCTCTTATTTTTTCACGTACGTTTCTTTAGTTCTTTGACAAAAATTAGATAAAATAAACTAAAACCATAGACAAACACAACAAAAGATAGAGGCTTTCATCAACGGTGATTATCCTTTTGAGGGAAATTAATATTGCATCGCATTCTCAAATCTTCTTCTTCTTCTTCTTTTATTTTGATTTTGATTTCATATTTTATTTTGTTTATTATTATTATTTTTAATCATTCACTAACTATTTATTATTATTTTTTATCCTCTTGATTGATTGAGTGACATGAACACTGTGGAGAATAAAATCAATGGATAACCCATGAAATTCCATGGAATGTCATGGATATGCTCACATATCATTTGAACATAGATTAGGGGTTTTAATTTAATTTAATTTAATTTAATTTAATTTAATTTATTTTTATTATTTCTATGTTGTTTTTTTATTGGTTTATATTTTTATTATGGACATATATTTCTTATTTTATTAATTTTTATAGTAGGTTGTAATAGCTCCAATATTGGGAAATACTGAATATTCTTTAGTTTTCTGTACTATTAAAATTAATTAGTGAATTAGGTTAATTTAGTAAACCCTAATTAAAATCAATGGAGGCAGTAGGTTAATTTAGGTTGTATGTTAATTAAAATTAAGGTTTTTTTTAGAAGAAATAATTGAATTGCTTGTTTGATCTTTTAATTTGATTGTTTATATATATATATGTTTTTGGGCTTGTTTGTTTATTTTGTATGTTTTGGGCCTTAAGCCCATGTTAAACTCTAACCCATTTAATTAATAGGTTTTTTAAAATTGGATAAAAGTTTAATTAATTTTAAATTTAATTTAGGTCCATTTGGTTAATTTAGACTTAGATCCATTTTTAGTATAATTAAAATTTAACTTAGACTTTAGCTCAGCCCATTAATTCCATTTCTTTTAAAAGAAATAGACTTACGCCTTTCATTTAAATAAAAATTAGTTTAGAATTAGACCCACTAATTAATTATTTTCTTTAAAATTTGTAGATTATAGACCCATTTTTAATTAAAATTAAAATAAATACACTTAAGCTCATTTATTAACATGTAGGTCCACCTTTAATCCATTTTACTTGAAAATAAAAATGTAGAATTAGCTAACTTTAAAATAAAATAAACATAGTTTAGACCTAGGGACGATGCACTTCGTATGCATTTTTTATATGCAATTTTATGACTAGTTTGCTTTAGGGCTAGATGGATGTTTAATTAGGGTTTAATAAAATTGTATGTATATAAAGAATAAAATAGTAATTCATAAAGTAATTTTAAATGAACACGAGACTGAAAGAAGTTGGTATTCTATTTCCAAAATCTCCTAATTGTAGTGCTAACTTTCTTTTAGAGAATCGAGTACCACCAATGAAATTGTCTTAGTTATTACCCTGGGTGGCGACTTCTCATCTCCATGCTATGACTTTCTGGCATAGTAGTGTGTTCTCTAAGGCACTGAGCCTAAAAAATGTCGCGATTGCTAAAATCTTAGATGCACGCTAAACCCCACTGTCCATAGTATGTTGTGACATTATTCAAAAGGATGAGATTAGTATAAAGAACAAGGACATCATGAATGCACATCATGTTATAGGCTGCAAAAGAATCATCATGTGTGTATAATGTGTGCATGCAAAAGAATGGGATAAGAATGTTTGCATGGCATATTTATGCAAAAATGTGTGATGGCTGCAGAAGAATATGGTTAGCATGATAATAAAAGAATCTAAGAAAACTAGTTAGTGTTTCCTGCATAGAGAACAAACCAATCATAAGCAAGCTCTTATTTCTAACCTTATCACTCCACGTGGTTATTTAGTCTCTTTCCTAGGTGGGTTTTGACCCAATAGCCAATAGGGGACTATAGTTCCACTCCCAGACTAGGCTGTTTCAATTTGTATTGATCAGAATCAAAAGGTAAGCTAAGGAACAACACAAAAATTCATTCAAAGTAAACATATCATATCAATGTGAGGACCGATCATTGGGTCTCAAATGGTGTCCATAGTCTATGTATGCTTGCATGTGCAGGGACTACAATCAATAGAAGGGGTCTAAATTCATGTCCTCATATCAAAATTTGATATGTTTACTAAAAGGCATGAAAGTATTGATTGATAGTTTACAAATTGATTCTTTTAACATAAATGTCTTTAATCTAGTCGAATTCCTGACCCATTCGTTTAGTTTGATAAAAACAAATGGATGATACCTCATAGGTTTTATCATCAAAAGATGTCACTGTTCACCAGTTCTAATAGACTATCTAAACTGAGGCATATGATTCTTATCATTCCTTATGTATCTGGCTTACGTAAGGTAAACAAGGATCACATAAATCTAAGTGTGATTAGTTTATGAGAACTGATGTAATGATGTCAGTCGGTGATAGAAACTAGCGATTTCATAGCATTTATGAATGTTAGGTCCAATGAATAGCATCAGGACAAGGATAACATGCATAGCTTAGTAGGGTCCTAGTGGAAGTTTCTAATAGTCTATTTATAGGGATAATTATAATTTTGATCCTTGTGGTTTTGCCTTTTGACAAAACCAGTCATGTGTTATCTTTTTAGTTTTTAAGTACCATGTATTTCATATTGTTTTACACTTTAGTGCCCTTCTAACAACTATTGGTTAAAATATATTCTTTAATGTAAAAATAATATGCATTTTTAATGCTAAAATCATATAATGAATAATATATTATTCAACTAACTATAACAAACTCATAAAAACTCAAATTTAGATGTATTTTTCATTTAATTTTAGATAAAAAGAAATGATTTTTAGAATAAATTTACAATATTTTTAAAAATAACTAATTGCTTGGATTGATCATAAATCATATATAAAATAAATTTAACATTAAAAATTAATATTATATTAATTTTTTATCATAAAATAATGATGATATTAGTTAAAAGGATACTAAAGTGTGAAAAATGTGAAACACATGGTATTTAAAAATAAAAAAAATCACAAGACTGATTTTGCCAAAAGGTAAAACCACAGGGATTAAAATTATATGTATCCTTTATTTATATGGGCTAAGTCAAGGGTATAAGGCTAAGGGCTCCTTTAGTGAGAATGCCCCCTCATTATGACTCGTATGGAATCATAGTGGATCACTTTCTGTCATCATTGTTTGATAGGGACTAGTGGTGCATGTGTTATATATAGTGCAAATGCAATGGTGAAGGGCTCTATATGATTGAGTATTATGTAATGAGAAATTGCCATTTTCGAATTGATCTCTCTAATTAGCATCCCTAGTGGAGTCACCATTGGAAGTGACCTAACTATTTGATGGGAATCTTTTCTGATCAAGTAACAAATGAAAGGGACATGGAAACTTTACCAAAAGGGACATTTGTTCTGTTTATGAGCTAGGGATAAATGATTAGTCTCGATAGGATGTAAGACACTTTGTTTATGGAGTTGCTACCCAATTTTTAGAAAATTAGGAAAAAATGTAAGGGACGACATTGGGTCACTTAACGAGTATTGTCCCCAGTAGAGATTATAAGTTCGAGAGATCACATATACTTTATGGCTATTTCTCATTATACAATACTCGATATATGGCTACCATAACACCTTAGTTTTGGAATGATAGTTTATATATGCACGTTCATACAAGCACATAATAATAACAAAAAGTAAAGAAAGTGATTACAGTTATTACATCACTTTCCTAGTAAATATATTTTTAAAATAGAAAACATGCAAAAATGTAAATCTAGTCCTAATATAGAATACACCTCCAAAATAGAAGTTAGCACAATTATGCACAATTCCATCCATTTATCCACTCGAATAACAAATAAATAAAGAAATGCTCAATCAATGAATTATGAATAAGTAGATAGATCCATATAGTTGTGTGCACTTGTAGGGTTATTGAAATGAAAATGAAATGATTACTAAGATGATAAAACATTCCTAAATGATGAGGAAAACAACTAAAGATGCATGGTTGCATCATTGGACTATGAAATGAAGGCTCTAGCTCGAGAATGTGAACTTTCACATTATTAAATGCATTTTGATGCAAAATGAGAGAAAATACTTATTTTCATATTGAAGAGTAAATGAGATGCAGTTATGAAGCAAGGATGTAGTTGTAATGTAGTAAAACTGATTTTGAGCATGTCGAGTGACAGATGTATTTCAAATGATAAGAAAATACAATTATGATGCAAAATTGATGCTTTTGTTGAAAATGATATTTTTATTATTCATTGTATGCAAAATGCAAGCTTTATGTGAAAAATGATAATTTTTCACATAAGCTGTGTGAACAATGTGAAAGTGAGTGTTTTGACGTGATATTCATTGAAAAGATATGCAAAGGATATAAAAGAAGCAAAGATGCTGTAAAGGTGATAAATTATATATTTTTGGAGATAAAGATGCATGCTTTATTATAAAAATGTGTGTGTGTATATACACACACACACACACATTACACATTACAATGAATTATACCATATCAATACTCTAATATATTAATATTATAATAAAATAATATATTAATAAAATAATAAAATAATAAAATAATATAAATAAATATTAATTAAATAATATTAAATATATAAATTATAATATAAATAATATAATTAAATACTATATATATATATATATATATATATGATGTAGATATAATAAAAGTACTATTTTTCATGCAGTTTGAGTTAGAAGATGTAAAATGACAGTTTAATATGATCAAGCAAGGTAGAGATTATTTAATCAGCATGCAAATTGTCAATCTCAGCACAAAATCACAACAATTCCTCAACTGTTTTCAACAATCAAGTGAAAATGTAGTATAGAAAATTAAACATGCATGACAGTTTAATATGATCAAGCAAGGTAGAGATTATTTAATCAACATGCAAATTGCCAATCTCAGCACAAAATCACAATAATTCCTCAACTACTGTCAACAATAAAGTGAAAATGCAGTATAGAAAATTAAACAGTCAAAAATGATTGTTTGGTCCTCAGATTCGACTGAGCTTATTTTTGTGTTTTTAAAAGCATTAGCTTCATATAGAGATCAAGTTGTCTTCATTGAGAGGTTTAAAATGATGTGAGAATGTAGATTTGTACACATTTGAATCGTGCTTTGGCAAAGATGAGACTTAGTTTGGTTAGAATTGGTTTAAAAATCCTGAGGGAACGAGAAAGATAGGCTAGAGATGTGTAAAATGGGTTTCTAGAGTCTTTAATTCGATAGAGTTTCACTGTATTTTCAAAGCCCCTTTAACAATGAGGTGTAAGGTCCTATTTATAGGAAAAATTAGGTCATTTCATGCGCCGAGCACGTGTCTAGGGTGCCTGACACGCCTTAAGTGCATGTGCCATATGCTAGGGGTGTGTGCCCACACCTTACGGGAGTGTGTTGCACCCTTTTTGGGGCGCACCGACATGTTTTAACACGTTTTCAGTTTCCCTTGGGCAGATTTGACAAGGCCAAAGTCATTTTTGAGGTTCTTGGACCTTTCTAACGTGTTCGTGATGTCCATTTTGTCGAAATTAGCTTTTTTTTTTCATGGAATCAAGCCTCAATCTTATGAGACAAGCATGGGATTGACAAGTTACTCATTTTGAGCAATGATTGTTTTAAATGCGCAACTTATCATTTCGAGAGTTCATATTTCGTGAAATTAAAGTACGACTTAATAATTTGGTGATTAATTTCACACTTCGGAGGCTCGGTCTAGGAATTTTTAGGCTTTTTAGACTTTTACACACTTTAGAGGCGGTACAAATGAACAGACTCTTGTCATCTTCAAAAGGTTGCTTTCATCATCGAACCCTTTTGGAGACAGTAAAAAATTGATGTAGAAAGTTAGACCTAGTAAAATTCTGGAAGGGGATTTGGTTATAAAATAAGCTAGAGTTATGTCATTCGACCTGTAGAGAAAATTCAAACCAAGTTACAATAGACCTAATCCTTCCATAAAGGGTAGTCAAGTTATCGAACTTGGATGGCAATGAGTTTTCTAAACTAGTTAACCTTGACAAGATGAAGAAGTATTTCATTTAAAGTCTACAAGCAAAGTACTATAAAAATTAATAATAAATAAATAAGTCCCTATTAAGTCAAAAACCTAAAAAGGTGGCTTAGGAAAAAGTTATGCGGCTTAGGAAAAAATTAGGAAAAAATATAAAAAAAATGAGTAACCACTAAGTTGAAAACCCAAAAAAGATAGCTTAGGCAAAAAGTAGGGTAAAATATCTCATTAAATTGAAAAACTAAAAGGGTGGCTTGGACAACAATAAAGGATTTTAAGAGTTATGTTAGCTTGAAAACTCTAAAGAGCTAGTTGACCGTTGTTTGAAATTCCTTTTGCTAATTGATGATGCTTGAAGTGATTCTATATCATTTATCCCTTTTATAATTTAGTATGAATAGTCTTTATGTTGAATATGCTCCGGTGTATGCTTTTGTAACTCCAGCATGAGCATTGTAATAGTGTAAGAGAAATTATCATTTCAGACAATAAATAGTTTTTCTTCTGTCTATTCTTGATTAATGATTATATCTTTTGATATTCTATTCTTATTTATATCTCCATTGTTCTCAAAATAAATACATTTCATAATTAACTTTTTGTTATGTATTATTTCAAACCTTTACATTTGTTACTCATACCTTAATGTCGTTGAAATCTAGATTCATGCTCAAAAGGTAATATAATTAGTAAACTTAAACATATTTTTTTGATAATGGTTACATGCGGTACATTTATTTGATTATAAATCCCTCTAAGATTAATATAATCGAGTTTCTAAGCATAATAACGTGCCCATAAAGCACACAATAGATTAATACTTCAAGTTCAAAAGGTTCAGAGTATGATCATCAAAAGTATATCAAGTCAGAGAAAGAAAGAAATTGAGAATCGAAGTACGCTAACAGGTGCTCTGACTCCTTACAAGCTGCTGCCTCTACTTATGAATCTCCCAATTATATCTCTGATTCTGAGAAAAAAATCTTGTAAATGAGACACAATAGAGATTAACTATTAATTAGTAAATAAAATGTTAATTCATGCATTCACATATTCATTTACATACATTCATACACTTCATATATTTACACACACATTCATTCATCCATTCATATGTATTCATATACTTATGCATTTATATATTAATATTTATGCATTTATAATATGCATTCATGAATAATGCAGAAGTTCATTACTTATCAGAGCTTTTTTGTTGAATTTGGAAATGAGACTCTTAGCGTTGTACAGTTTGTGCATCAACTTCTCCACAGTAGACTTGCTAACCTTGTTCATATATAGATAATAATAAATACTTATTTGTTTGATGTTATGAATAAATTGATAAATTCTAAAGATGAAGTTTTAGGATTTCTTATATGAGTGGTAACGGTACTAGGAGGTGTAAAATCCATAGGCTAGTGAGTGAATTGGAGGGGCGGGGGAGCTCCTCATAAACCTCTGACTTATGCTCAAGATCGAGCATTGAAAACTCTAGGTCTATTCCCCAAGAAAACTCACCAGGGACAATGTCAATGCTATTGCAATGAATGGTAGGCTCGACCCAAAAATGCAACTCACTATGAGCTCTCTTATGGGCTTGCATAAATATTAAAGTGAGTACGATGAATCAAATAAAGGATAGTTAGATAAAGGAAAATAATAATACCTCAAAAGCAGTCGTGGGAGCAGCATCAGATGCTGTACTAGCCACAGTAGGATAAATATCATTTGGAATGTTCTGAAGAAGATGACTCCGAATGAAGTTAATATATGCAATCTCCTCAAAAGGCTCTATGAACATGTCACACAAAAAGCCTATGCGAGAAAGCTCCAGATCACAACTAGTGATGGACCGAGTAGTAGTCATGGTAGAAGGAGGGAGAGAAGAAACACGCTTGAGTGTGGGGACTCGTTCACCATTGCTATACACACTAACAAAGGAACCAACTATGATAGAAAGGTCCCTTGAATAACACGCGCCTCATCCTAAGGGCATTAACCAACCCAAAAGCCACAAAATATACACTAAAGGGCTCCACTGGAATCTGCAATAAAGGTAAAAATTAATCAATATTGTAAATGAAATACTAACTACATTGTACCTTTTATTTTGTAGGTCACTTACCAACCACGTCAGATCCTTGCGAGTGTTGGAATGAGCACTGAGATACCAAATATCCCTCGAAATCTCGGGAACCTTGTCATCATCATCGGACATTTGTGAAGCAGGGAAAATGTGATACTCGTAGTCCAAAATCTAAAATAAAATAGTAATATTAGAATTAAGTCCTTTTAGAAATACAGATAGAATAAAGAGATGTACATACCTCTAAAGCACACCAAAAATTGCTTCAATGGATGTGATTGTGCATGTCTTATCCATGCAGCCATTGAGTTAAGGCTGCACCACCCTAATTATTACTGTCGACAACATCCAAGTCTAGGAGGATAAGGATAATGCATAAGTTGATAGTGCTCTCGGTGTTACAAAAAATGGTTGAGCCAAGAAGAAATAATAAAAAACAAGCAGCAAGTTGGTCTATCTCTACGAGCGTAGTAGGAATCCAACCATCACAAGCAACATATAACTTAGACAACCGGATGGTGAGACCTCCCATATCATGAATGGAAGAAAGGGACGACCTAGCAACTGAGTAATATACCTCTTAGCCTAGTTGTCTAAATGAGGCAAGTAGAGGTGCACATTAAAGGGCACCAATATTTCACTAAAAAGAATCCAGTGATGAAATGAAAGTCCATTTGATCAAGAGTAATCTCCCTGAACTTTAAATGAAAGTATGACTGATATTCTGTCACCTCTCGAGGAGAGCTCTCAGTGCTATAAGGTTTTAGTCTGACAATTTTTAAGTGGAAAGATAGAAAGAAAATCACTGAAGCCGGTGATAGAGGGTCGAGACTGTACTGATCTCGGAAGGGAATCGAACCATATACGAGCCTGTCTGACGTTTCTAGAAAGCTAAAACACTAGAACACCAAAGAACTAATAAACATTGCCTTTGCTATCCAAAATCTTCATTTTCAGTGTGAAAAATGAAGAATAGCCAGATTTGGAAGATGAACAGCCGGTCTTTAGCTGTTCATTCCTTAAATTCGGCCATTCCTCTATGTTATGGCCTTCAAACCTCACCCAAAACTAGCCAAACACATCCCATCCAGTAACTGATAGAGAGTTCAGAGAGAAAAAGGAAATAATAAATTGCCAAAAGGAAGCAAATGATGTATATATGCAAAAAGAAGAAGAAAATGTAAAAATTACAAAAAGGTCGCTGGAGTTATAAGATTACAAAAAAGCTCGTACATAATAAATTTTACATGTAAGTATATTCCTCATTCTACTTGTATATTTTCATGTAATTTCTTCTTAAATAAACTCCCTAGTGGATTTTCTTTCAAAATTTAAGAAGTTTTTCATTTTATTTTTCTAGAAATCCCCAAAAATCAAAATTCCTAGTTTTTGTTGTGAAAAAATAAAATGTTAGATCATCAAATATAAACTTTAATAGGTTCATTTTTTAGCCTTGACTACATCATTTTCAATTTCAATTTCAAATGAAGGACTCCATGTTGACTGCTTCCCATTGAACGACCTTAGGTTAACTTGCTCAATTTCAATTTCAAATGAAGGAATCTAGGTTGGCTCCATCCCATTTTCAAATGAAGGACTTTAGCTTGACTTCTTCTAATTGAATGACTTCAGGTTGACTTATTCAATTTCAATTTCAAATGAACGACTCCAGGTTAACTCCTTCCCATTTTTAAATGAAGGACTTTAGGTTGACTCCTTCCTATTTTCAATTGAACGACTCTAAGTTAACCTGTTCAATTTCAATTTTCAAATGAAGGATTGCATGTTGACTCCTTCCTGTTGAATGACTCCAGGTTGAATCATCCAATTTTAATTTTAAATGAAGGACTTTAGGTTGACTCCTTCTTATTTTCAATTGAATGACTCCAGGTTGATTTATTAAATGAAGGACTTTAGGTTGACTCCTTTCCATTTTCAATTGAATGACTCCAAGTTGACTCGTTCAATTTCAATTTCAAATAAAGGACTCCGAGTTGACTGCTTTCCTTTGAATGACTCCAGGTTGACTTATTCAATTTCAATTTTAAATGAAGGACTCTAGGCTGACTGCTTCCCATTTTTGATTGAAGGACTCTAGGATGACTCGTTCAATTTTAATTTCAAACTTTGATCCCATTTTCAATTAAACGATGCTAGGATAACTCATTTAATTTTATTTTTAAACTTTGATCCTATTTTTAATTGAATGACGCTAGGTTGACTTGTTCAATTTCAATTTCAAACTTTGATCCCATTTTTGATTGAATGACTCCAGGTTGACTCGTTCAATTTCAAACTTAGACTCCATTTGCAAATAAAAGACTCTAGGTTGATTCTTTCCCATTTTCAATTCCACTTTCAAATGAACAAATCCAAGTTTACTTGTACACATTTTTATTTTCAATTTTAAAATCCAAATTCTAATTCTAGTTGGTATTTTAATTTCAATACTAACTTGTACTATCGAGTTTAAGTTCATAGGGAATTAAGGCAACTAGTAAGCTATGATAAACTCAGGTATAGATTCTCAACTCTTAAGTTTGTTTTATGCTTTTGTTAGAATTTGTGTGTTATGACCAATACATATAAATAAAAAGCTTCTTTTTAAATGTTTGGGTAAAAACACATAAATTCCTCTAAAGTAGGGGCAAACTGTTAGCGTTATTTTTCAAAACTCTGAAGGCTAGTGATGACGATAGAAAAATATCTCATCAGTATATGAGATTGATCAAGAATTATGATTGATAAGTAATTTTAGAACCATTTAAAATAATAAAACCCTACCTAAATACCAAACTGAACCTTATTGAACCAAACCTAACCTTGAATAAACCCTCAATAGATAATGTTTGGGCTAAGAAGAGGTTTTAATAATTAATAGAGAGAAAATCTGTGTTAAATTTTGTTTGTTGAGTCAGTAAGTAAAGTCCAAAAAAGTACTATTTTTATGTTTATTTATCTATTTTTCACATTGCTTTTCATTTTGAGAGCTTTGTTTTAACCTTAGGAAGCCTATGAATTAAAGGTCAAACTTTGGTAAACAACAGGCTTTTTTTGGAGGTCAAATCCAGCTCCCAAAATTGAATTTCAGTATGAACATGTCTTTTAAAATTACAGTGCATCTGTATGGACCATCTGACAAAAAGATAAAATTTTAACCTTTAGCAGTCAAATTAGGCCCCACAAGTGTATTAAAATAAAACACAATTCCCTAAAATTAGTGACCAAGTAAATAATATTCCATTTAGGAATATTCTGGGACATGTGTCACATTGGGATTGATATAAGTATATACTTTTGTCTTTTAGTTGCTAATAATACCCCTTTATGTTGTAACCTAGTTATAATAGTAACACTTAGATTTTATCTATAAATAGAAGCTTTGAAGAAGCATTTTAAAGAGGAAAGCTAATGATAAGAGAGAGAAACTTGTTGTAGCAAAGTTAACGATAGAAAAAATGAGTGAAAAATAGATGAAATAAGACAAAATTATGCCAAAATTGCTTCTCTCCTCATTTAGGTTTTTTTATCTCACCAATCTCTACTAAATTCTTAGCTTAAACACACTAAACACTCCTAAATCTCTTCAAAATCCCAACACAAAAATAAAATTTAAAATAACCTCACATTACCCTTAAATCAACCTTTAAATAACCAAAGTGTACACTTGACAATATTAGCTTTCTAATATGAACCCTAAAAGGGATAAAAAAGTGCCTAAATATGAAGAATTCAAGCTAATTAGCTTAATTTTCTATTTTAAAATTAATTAGCTTGATATGGATGAATTTTGGAGTTATTTCTATTTTGGAGTCAATAAGGAAGATTCAAGAAGATGTGAGAAGATTCAAGAATATTCTAAGTCAAAGTCAACAAGTCAAAGTCAAAGTCAAATGGTCAATAAATCAAAGTCAATGGTCAATAGTCAACATGTCACATGGCATGCTTCAATGCTTAGTTGTCATGAGTTGTCAATTTGCTTAGTTGTCATGAGTTGTCAATTTGCTTAGTTGTCATGAATTGTTAATTTTGACTTTTCAAAGATAAGTTGTCATTAGTTGTCCTATTTTGAAGGAAATCTCCTTATTTAAGGATTTTCTTATATAAGTATCTTTGGGAATAAGGAAGAAAACCTTTTCCTTCAAGGGTTAGGTTGTTTACATGCCTATATAAGGGCTACACATATTATGGACGAATGTAGGATGTATTTTTGTTAATTTTGATAAATTAAGTGAGGTTTTACCTTAGCTTTGTTCTTTTGAAACTTTACAAGTTTACTTGAATTGTTTCACATCTACCTTTCATTACAATTGCTAGGTTAGACTTAGAATTGTGTGATTGTTCATCTTTTAATAGCTAAATATCTTGCTTCAATTTAATAAGTAAGGGGTTTAGCTCCATCAACACAACCTATCCTTGATGATCCTTGGGCTAATATTCAAAGTTGGATGCGCGTTTTATTTGCGTTATAGGTAGGGTTCGTATCACTTTCAATCTCAAATTCTTTAATCAAACCCTTATTATTGGTGAGTTTTCTAAAACTCATTTCTCTTTATGTTGAGTTCAATTTCTTGGGATTGGGGCTTTTATTTTTTAATTTTTTGCAAGAAAAATTGAATTTTTACCCATTCCTAGAAGGGAATAGCCAAAATTACTTAATGAACAGCTGGTCAACTATTGATCTTGCAATTCTGGCTAGAGGCTTGGAAAAATAGCTAAAAACCTATCCCATACTAGCCAATAGAGACAGAAATCCAGTCAAACAAGCCTTTACTTTAGAAGTTGACTCTTTATGCTTCAAAATGATTCCAATGATGGTCTTAGTGACTCTTGTGCATCCATTGATGATTAAACATCATCAAAATGAGTCTTTAATGACCAAGGATGCTTAAATTTAATGGATTTCATGTTAATTTTTATTTTTAAAATCATATTTATAACGTAAATAACTTAAAATTTTAGACCTCTATTATATACACTTTCTTTTTTATTTTGATTTTGGTTGACGTTTAACATTGTATTCTTTGTTGTGCATTAATGATTGTAATTTTGTGTTGATAAGTTGATTGTGTGTTAATTTAGTGTCCTAATGTTGTGTTTGTGTCTTAAAACTATAAGAAGTGATGTTGTGTATTAATATTGTGTTGAATTTATGATTCTTATTATGATTCTTGTGTATATATCTTTGTTTTGGTCTTTGATGACCAATATGTGATAGTTTTTGAGTGTAATTTATAATTATTGTAATTTATGTGCATATTGAGTACATATATATGAATATTTATGACTTTATGTTCATTTTGTGTTCCTAGAAGTATTAATTGATCATTATTAGTTAAGTTGGTGTTTTTAAAAGGATTAATCATCATTTTATACTCCTTTTTTTTATCACGAATCAACATCACCTTATTTTACTATTAGGTTATTGTCACTAACCTTCTTTTCTTCTATTATTGATCTTATTACTAACTAAATTCTCTTGTTCTTTGTATTTCTTGCATTTGTGCATTATTATGAGCTTGATGAATACAATTTACCTTTTGCATATCACTACCATGTGTGTGAATCATTTTTAGATCTCATAGGAGCATTTTGCATTAACCTTAACATGCATCACTACCATTTTACTTGATTTTCATAATTGCATCATATTGTATACACCCCAACTTGCATCATGCATTGAATACACACACACACACACACACACACACACACACACACACACACACTCACGTACATTTAATGTCTAATTTACATTTTTATGTTCATTTGATTATTAATTTCCTTTAACTTTTCTTTAATTTTATTATTCACTTTATATTTCTTTATTATTATTATTATTATATTTGCAATATGAAAAGAATCCTAGAGGGGAGGGGTAGGTGAATAGGACTATTAAATAAAAATGATAATTTAAAGAAATTCTTTGCAAGAATTGAATAGAAGTTGAGAAGGAAGAATGAAGAACATAAAGATTTAAGGAGTTTGGATTCAATAATAATCCTATGTCTCCACCTAACTTATCCCTAAGTTAGGACTTTTTAATCACCCATAATCTTATTCACATGACTGAGATTACACAAGATTTTACCTTACAACTTGAGTTTTTAAGGCTTACTCAAAAACTAAATCCCAAGTGTTTCAATGGACAACACTTAAACCAATTCCTTTAGAAATAAATCTCACTTCCCTTCTAATCTATCCTTATATTTAATCAGATTTAAGATGAAGAGAAATTCTATTTCTAACATACAACCAACTCTCATAAAGAGTTTATACAAACAAAGAAATGTTTAAAGAGAATTTTGAGAGCTCAATTGAATGCTTAAGAGATAATGAATGATAAAACAAATTTCTTAACCTTTAAATTGAATTCTAAGGAGTGTTTATATATAAAAACACTTAAAAATATAGTTTTTAGATGTATCAATCATGTCTCCAACATTTATAATTGATTTTGAATCAATTCTTGGACTTTTGGCAGCTAAAGGGGTACTCACGATCATGAAGAAGCCATCCTGGCTTGTGAGGAGCAAAAATATATCTGTTGCATTCAAATATTTCCTTTGAATACTATCAGAGGTGTGCTCATGAGCAGCTCACGAGCACTCACGCTCGTGAGGAGTTCTGCCCATTTTTGCTAAAAACATGCTCAAAAGGCACTATTTAAGGGTAGCTTGTGACCTCCTCATAAGATGCTCATGAATGGGACTAAAGAAGATTGATTTAGCTAAAGATTTCTTTAAAAAAGTTGTAGATAATTGTCTTATATTTTTTTAAAACTTTGAATCACCTCAATTTGACATCTGTAGCTCAAGATATTACTAAAATACTAAGAGCTATGCAAACTAAAATGCAAGTTGCATATGCTGACTTCTATTGAAGATTTCCATACCCAAATGAGCTCAGATTTTAGCAAGAAAGATTAATTTGGAAATCTTAAGATGTATACTTCAAAAGTAAAGAAGATCATTTTCTCATTACAAAGCTCTAAAGATATCAAAAGTCTTCTTGAATCTCAGAGGTTCAATTAGCCAAAAAAATCACTATTCATCCAAAAATGTATATGCTTGGTATATAATTCCTTACACACTTAGTTGGAATTATTAGTATCAAAATTGTTTATCAAAGTCCAAAATTAGGTGTTTGATCATGCAAATGGTCAACAGTCTCCCCCTTTTGGCTTTGATAACAATTTGAAAAGATAATAAATAATATGTGTAAGTGTGACAAAATAAATAACATGAGTAGACATGTTAATTAAAATAGCTCACCCTTTCAAAATAAATAGATGCAAAATGAGAAAATATTTTGCTCCCCTTTAACATATGCATAACTTCAATATTTATCATCTATCAGAGCATATAAATAAATGAATTATCATAGCATGTATAAGGGTTGATGTAGCATGTAAAAATTAAATAATAATAAAGGAGATAACCAAATGAAATAAAAAAATTATTTCCTTTAACAAATATATTTCTTTATTTCTTATCCTTTTTGGACATGATAAGAAACATAAATTTATTTTATTACCCTTCTTGTCAAAAATAAAGACAACATAAAAATTTAACATGAGGAACAATGTCTATTAAGACAACGGTGTTAAAAAAAATATCATGATAACATGATTATAAAAAAAAATTATGCTAGACAACATGAAAGAAGTAATTTCAAACATATATGCATGTAGTGCTACTATAATGCATCACAAAATAGTATATATATGCTATATTCAAACATCACATGATCATGTAAAGTTTAGCTAGCCAATCAATCATGTGGCACTTAATATATCATAAATACAAACACAATTATTTATCCCTAAGCATATAGCTTCTTCTCCTCCTTTGTCAAAGACAAAAAGAAAAGAGAGAGATATAAGGAGAAAAGAACCTAGAGGAGTAAAAAAAAATACTAGAGGGAATAAAAGATCAAGAACCAAAAAAATGAAAACAAAGATACTCAAAATCTTTATAAAATTCATGTCATACATAAACAAAGTAAGCAAAACAAGACTTTTTTTTTTATCACAAGGACAATAATAGCCACACTTACATTATTACTATGCATGCATAAATTTTTTTTCCCCTTATTTCAAAGAGTTATATCACTAACACAAACACATATTTGAAAAAAAAATTCATTCCTAAAAAGAAATTAACTAAGTACACATGCAAACTTAATTATTTCTTCCCCTTTGTCAAAAGCAAAGGTAGACCAAATCTTAAAAATATTCATGCATTATCAAAGATAAAAATAATCCCTAAGAAGAATTTATACATGAATAAATTAAATATCAATTTTGCATGTATAAACACAATAAATAAAAATGCATAAACATAATAAATAATAAATTAATAAAATTCAAATATTTCTCCCCTTTTGTCAAAATACAAAAAAAAAAATGCATTAAAAAGGATAGAGTTACAATGATATTAAGATATCAATTGTAGACAAAACATAAAAACTAACAGCTCATGACTTATATCCAAAACATATCTAGAAGATAAACTGAACTGAAACTGGCATAAAATAACCATAAATCAAACTAACAGCTCATGGCTTATATCTAGAAAATATCCAAAAAATAAACTAAATAGAAACTTACACAAAATAAATTAAAAAATAGACTAACACCTCATGGTTTATATATAGAAAATATCCAAAAAATAAATCGAACCTAAACTAACAAAAAAAAATCATAAAATAAACTTAACAACTCAAAACTTAGATACGGAAAATATACTAAAATTAAACTAGAAATATATAATTCATGATTAATCATGAATTTAGAAAAAGGTATCACATACAAAAAATAAACAGAAACGAAGCATTAAAAAAAATTACACACGAATCTAATAATCAATTAAGCAAGTCAATAAGACAAGTTTGAACCATCAATAATACCATGTTCATGTTTGATAAAATTTAATCTTTCCTCACAAAGAGGCTTGGTAAAGATGTCTGTTAATAGATGATTAGTATCAACAAAATCAAGAAAAATATCACCATTTTGCACATGATCACGCAAGAAATGATATCTAATATCAATATGCTTCGTTTTAGAATATTGAATGTGATTCCTACTAAGGTTTATAGCACTTTTATTATCACATTTAATTGAAATATGATTAATATCAATGTCATAATCCACTAGTTATTGTTTTTGCCATAGAACTTGTGAGCAACAATAACTAGCCATCATATATTCTGCTTCAGCGGTGGATAAGACAACCGAAACTTGTTTCTTTATAAAACAAGAAACTAAGCAATTTCATAAAATTTGACAAGTTTCAAAAGTGATTTTTCTATGTAGTAAACTACCGACAAAGTCTGCATTTGAATAACTAATCAAGTCAAAGGAAGAACTCCTAGGATACCAAAGTCCTAAATGCATTGCACCACAAAGATATTTGAAAATTCTTTTGATAGGATTTAAATGAGATTCCCTAAGACTTGATTGAAATATGTCATACAAGCACATAGCAAACATATATTGGGTCTACTACTGGTTAAATAAAGAAGGGATCCGATCATACCTCTAAATCACTTTTCATCAACTGGTTTGCCATTCTCATCCTTACTGAGTTTGGTTATGGTGCTCATTAGAGTTTTGCTTGATTTAGCTCCATCCATTCCAAACTTCTTAAGAATGTCCCTTGCATATTTGGTTTGATTGATGAAAATCCCATGTTTACATTGCTTGATTTGAAGTCCAAGAAGGAATTTGAGTTCTCCTATCATAATCATCTCAAATTCTGCTTGCACTAATTTTGAGAATTCCTCATAAGCAATGGTTAGTAGCATCGAAAATAATATCATCAATATAAATTTGAACAATTAATAAATCATGCTTGGATTTTTTTATGAAAAGAGTTGTGTCAACTTTTCCTTTAGAGAAACCTTTCTCTAGTAAAAAGTTACTCAATCTTTCATACCAAGCTCTTAGAGCTTGTTTCAATCAATATAGTGCTTTTGAAAGTTTAAACACATGATTTGGAGAATCAAAATTTTCAAAACTTGGAGGTTGTTTAACATATATCTCCTCTTCAATAAAATCATTTAAAAATGCACTTTTAACATTCATTTGATAAATTTTAAAATTCATGAATGATGCAAATGCAAGTAGCATCCTAATAGCTTCTAACCTTGCAACGGGGGCAAAGGTTTCATTATAATCAATGCCTTCCTCTTGATTATAACTTTTAGCTACTAGTTTAGCTTCGTTCTTAGTTATGACACCTTGTTCATTCATTTTATTTCTAAACACCCATTTAGTGCCAATAATAGGATGATGTTTAGGTTTAGGAACTAAGGTCCAAACCTTGTTTCTCTCAAATTTGTTTAACTCTTCTTGTATAGCAAGGACCCAAAATTCATCACTTAAAGCATCATCAACATTTTTGGGTTTAATTTGAGAAATGAAAGCTAAATTAACAATAGACTTAAGTTTATATCTAGTAGTTACCCCTTTTGTAGTGTCACCTATGATGAGGTCTTGAGGATGTGCTTTCTAAAATTTCAATCCTTTGGAAGTTTATCCTTCAAGGTAGGTTGAGATGTCTCCTTATTTTCCTCCTTGTTTGTATCTTCAAGTTCCAAAGACTTACTAACATTCTCTTCTTGTGTTTCCATAATTTCATTTTCACCTACAAGATCATCAACACTACAAACATCCTTTCTAGGATCAAGTGAGTTTAATTCATCAAATACAACATGCATTGACTCTTTAACTACTAGATTTTTCTTATTAAAGACTCTATATGCTTTATTAGAAATAAAATAGCCTAGGAAAATTCCTTCATCAGCTTTGGAATCAAATTTCCTAAGATTATCCTTGGTGTTCAATATAAAGCACTTGCATCCAAATACTCTTAGATATGAGATTTTGGGTTTTCTATTGTTCCATAGCTCATAAGATTTTTTATTTAAAATTAGTCTTTTGAAAACTCAGTTTGAAATATAACAAGATGTGTTAATGACTTCTACGTAAAAGAAAAGTATAGAGGCAAATTATACTCATGAAGCATTATTCTAGCCATTTCTATAAGAGTTCTAAACTACCCTATTTTGTTGAGGAGTTCTAGGAGATGAAAATGTATGAGAAATACCATTTTCATTATAATAGTTTTTGAACAATTCATTTTCAAATTCGGTTTTATGACCACTTCTAATGGATAAAATACAAAATCCTTTTTCTTTTTGAACTCTTTTTGAAAAATTTTCAAAAGCTTTAAATGCATCATTCTTATGAGTAATAAAACATACCCAAATAAATTTAGAGTAATCATCAACCGATACATATGCATAGTATATTCCACTGAGACTAGCAACTCTAGTTGGTCTAAATAAATCCATATGTATAAGTTCAAGTGGCCTATAGGTGGACACTACATTTTTAAGCTTAAATGAAGACTTAGATTATTTTCCCTTTTGGCAAGCATCACAAGGTTTATCCTTAGGGAATTCCAGTTTAGGTAAACCAATCACAAGTTCATGTTTATAAAGATCATTTAAAATCTCAAAATTTGCATGTCCTAACCTTCTATTCCATGTCCATGTGTCATGGGAGATAGACATTAAGCATTTTATATCTTTGTTATCAATTTTATTCAAATCAATGACATAAACATTGTCTTCTTTTTTACCACTAAAAATAACTTTATTTTCATTAATACTACTAACAAAGCAATTTTTAGGATAGAAAGTTACCTTATTTTCCATATCACATAATTGATTTATACCAATAAACTTATATTTAAGACCATCAACAAATAACACATGATGCATAGATAAGGATTGATGATTACCTATTTCTCTAATGTCAATAATTTTTCCTTTTACATTATCTTCGAAATTAACGTGTTCTCCATCCTTAGCATCAAGTTCATTAAATTGCTCTTTGTCTCCCGTCATGTGCCTTGAACATCCACTATCGAGATACCCCTTACTTTTTATTTTTATGGATTTTAAGCACACCTACATAAAGTAATTTAAGTGTTCTTTTGAACCTAAACCTTTCTTGTTTTAGGTTGGTTAGTTTCAAGATAACCCAAAGAAAGTAAATTCATGTGTAGTCTTCTATCGAAGCACACATTGATAGTGTGTCCTTTGATCATGTAATATGAACATAAAATATTTTCAAATTTATTTCTTTTAGGATGGTATGCTTTCCTAGTATGTGAAACATGCCTTTAGTGTCATGTGTATCTCCTATTAATTTGTGTCATTGAGTGGACATGCATTAGCAATGGTGATGTGTATTTTAATAAGTTTGTGCAACATGTTTATGTGCATTGTGTTGTGTAGCATACCTATTATAATTATGTCTAGTGTACATATAAGCATGCTTGGGTTGAGGTGCTCTAGTTTGAGCCTTACCTCTTTATGTTAATGAAGGGTTAATCTTATGAGACTTTCCCTTGCTATTTAACACATGAGATCTTTTAACTTTGAAAGCTTGAATCTCTTTGGAGGTTGAAGGAGTAGAATCATGTGAAGCTTTAACAAAATTAATATGTGATGAAGATGATGAAGACATTCCATTCTTTTATCCAATTCCATAGGCATCTCCATGAAATTTTTAAGAGTTAAGAAGACTATCTAAAGTTTCTTTTCCTCTCTTAAATTTAGTAATGGAATTCTTTAATTTTAATACCTCCTTAGAAAGCTTATGATTTTCATCATTTGCTTTCTTAAGTTAATCTTACAAAGAACTAGAAGATTTAGCATTACCAACAAGTTTTTCATTTGATGCAACAAGTTTAGCAAAATCAATTTTTAAACATTCAAAATCCTTGTTTAAGCTAGCTAACTCCTATTTATATTATTTCTTCTTAGATAATAAACTTTTGCATTTAACAAGTAATTTGCCCACAATAGAGCTCTCATCATCATCATCAAAACAATATTCATCACAATCATTAAAGGAAGAATAAGAAGTGGATGGTACCTTATTTTCATTTTCAATGGCCATGAAGCAAAGATTGGCAACTTCTTGTTATTCCTCTTCCTCTTCGGATTCAGAGCAATCATCCCAAGTAGCTTTGAATGTCTTTTTCTTATCTTTTGCTCCCTTGCTCTTGAATTTGAGTTTGGCACATTCACTTTTAAAGTGTCCCAGTTTCTTATATTCATAGCAAGTAACCTCTTTTGTTTTCCTTCTTCCCATCTCTTTTGAACTTCTTACTGAAGTTCCTTGTTCTTGAGAGGTTTTTATTTCTTAAGAACTTCTTGAAGTTCCTAGTGAGCATGACAATGTCATCATCTTCATCACTAGAATCTGTAATGCTTTCCTCTTCACTATCTTCTTGAACAACTTTTAGAGCAATGCTCTTTTTCTTTTCTTTTTTTTTTCTTCTTATTCTTCACCTCTTTGCTTGATGGTGAGCTAATGTGTTAAGAGTTTACTAATGAGCACATCGGTTGATAGAGTAGAGAGGTTTTGAGCTTCCTCAATTGAGGTAACACGAGATTCTTAATCTTTCTTAGGTAGAATTCTTAGAATCTTGCTGTTTACCTCTTCTTTGGAGAAATATTTTCCAAGTTTCTTGAGGGTTGTGAGGAGAGCATTGAGACGGTTTGTTATCTTCGTGATTGATTCTTGAGGTTTCATTTTAAAGAGTTCATATTCATACATATAAAGTTGAACCTTCTTACTTCTTACTTAAATATTGCTTTTATAGTGGTTTTCTAAGGTCTCCTACATTTCTTTGGCCAAAATATAATGTTGAAGCTTACCTCTTTCTTCTCTTATAATAGAGGAGACTAGAGTAATCATAGCTTTTTTATTTTTGTGATTTTCTTCCTTTTGATCAATACTCCATTAGCTCCTTGCAAGAGTAGTTATTACACCATCAACGATTGTTGTAGGTGGTTCCTAACCTGTTAGGACAATGTCCTAAAGTTTGATGGAATTATAATCAAGATATAATTCCATTTTGAATTTCCAATGTAAATAGTTACTACCATCAAAGAATGGTCTAAGAGAAGAGATGTTTTGTGATTCACTCCCTATGATCTTGTATTCTAGCAATGAAGTACCTAGAATTCAAGCTATGATACTAAGTGAAAAGAGTCCTAGAGGGGGGGGGGTGAATAAGACTATCAAATAAAAATGATAATTTAAAGAAATTCTTTGTAAGAATTGAATAGAAGTTGAGAAGGAAGAATGAGGAACACAAAGATTTAAGGAGTTCGGATTTAACAATAATTTTACATCTCCACCTAACTTATTCCCAAGTTAGGATTTTTTAATCACCCATAATCTTATTCACAAAATTGAGATTACATAAGAGTTTTGTGGTTCACTCTTACAACCTTACAACTTGAATTTTTAAGGCTTAAAAACCAAATCCTAAGTGTTTTAATGGACAACACTTAAACCAATTCCTTTAGAAATAAATCTCACTTCATTTCTAATCTATTTTAAGATTTAAGAAGAAGAGAAATTTTATTTCTAAGGCACAACTCTCACAAGAGTTTATACAAACAAAGAAATGTTTAAAGAGAATTTTGAAAGCTCAATTGAATGCTTAAGAGATAATGAATGATAAAAAAAGTTTCTTAAACTTTTAATTGAATTCTAAGGAGTGTTTATATAGACAAAAACTCAAAAATATTATTGTTGGATGTATCAGTCATCTCTCTAAAGTTTATAATTGATTTTGAATTAATTCTTGGACTTTTGGCAGCTCAAAGGAAGCTCACGATTGTGAGGAGAAAAAATATATCTGTTGCATTCAAATATTTCTATTGAATCAGAGGTGTGCTTATAAGAAGTTCATGAGCACTCACGCTCATAAAGAGGTTCAATTAGCCCAAAAAATCACTATTCATCCAAAAATGTATGTGCTTGGTATATGTTTGGTATATAATTCCCTACACACTTAGTTGAAATTATTAGTAGTAAAATTGTTTGTCAAAATCCAAAATTAAGAGTTTGATCATACAAATGGTCAACACAATCGCTACCCTTAATCTCATTTTCTATTCATTTTATGCTCAGTTTGTCATTTTTATGCTCAATATATAATTTATTTGTTAACTTTCCTTTATAACTATTTTATATTACCATATTTACAATCTCTACAATCTCACTCTCTCTGCATTCAATCTTATATTCTTTACATTTGCATGTTTAATTTACAATTTTATGCTTATTTTAGTTTTTCCTTGCTATAATTCTGTAGTTATTTCCTTTAGCTATTCATGTTTTATTTAATTTTATTTCTATATCATTTCTCTACTTTCAAGCACTTCCTTTTAATATTTTATTTATTATCATTTAATTCATGCCTTAATTCTACATATTTTGGTTTTTAACATAATCACTAATATCACTTTTATTTGGACTTCCATTGTCTACTTCAATCTTCTAACCACAATTTCCTTTTATTTACTTTATTATAATAATTATTTTCATGGTATTGTCTTTATTCTTTATCTTGATTTTCTTTTTTTATTACATTTTAAAGAATTGTTCTATTAATTTATTTTCTTTTATTTACTCAATTTATTTCTTATTTTAATAATTATTTTATGTGCTTTTGTTGCATGCCAAATTGCCTCTATTATATTTCTTTTGTGAATATATATTTTATTATTTGGTGTATTGTATTTTGTGTCTCTATTCCTAATGTTGGAATTCAACCAAAGTCTCAAAATCAATTGTTTTCATTGTTTTTATCATTTATGATGATTGTTGGGATAATAATGAGGTAATAATTTATGATGTGAATTTAATTTACACTAAATGTTCTCTAGTCCGGTTGCAAATTCATTTCAGATTGCTTCTAAATGAGTTAGTTCCCACAATCAATTTTCCATATGTAAAGAAAAGGAAAACTTTAAAAACTTAAACATATCACCTTCTTCTTCAACTTGATCTCTGAAACTCACAACTAACAGCATCGTCCACTTTATCCCCACAATTCACAACTCAGTGACTCACAACATCAATTTTCCCCACCTTCCCATTCATAATATCGTTGGCAGTGGAAACTAAATGTCAGCATAGCACAATTGCCTAAGCCCTAACTCTGTCTAACTCTCTCTTTTATCCCCTTATTTTCTCCAACTCTCATTTAACATAACCTTCCTTTTTTCTCATTTTTTCTTCAATCAATTGCAGATTAGAATTAAAAATTGTTGATGCTTTCAATAGCCGCTGAGAACAAGCGCTATGAAGGACAACAGATCAATGTAAGGACTGAGAAATTATCAGTTACTTTAAGGTGAGAGATTTAATGTTTTTTTTTTTTTTTTTCAAGGGAGCTAATCTTAATAGCAGTTGAAATTATAAGCTTAATAATATAATATCTCTTTCTCTTTGTTAATGATGAAAAATTGATGCCTTTCACGTGAGGAATTCTAATTTTATGGAATTAACTAATGACTGTTGCTCCAGTTAGAGATTCAAAGAAGGTTTCATTTTTTTTACTCCCTGTGTTTTATCTGTTTGAATTTTTTTTTATCTTGTTTAGTTACCTGGAAAATTTGGAAATTTGAAAGAAAAAAATGTTTGAAGTCCTTTTGTTTTTCTGTTTGCAGGTTTTGACGTCATTTTTTTGTTTATTAAACAATGATTTTCATTTCGACAAGGTAATCCAATTGGAAAACAGTTTGTTTATTTATTTATTTTTTGTAAAACTTTTCTCTTTATTGAATTGCAACAACATGAGGAAGATTACAATTTTTGGATTATTTAATGTCTTTAATCATCTAGATTTAATGTTTTTTTTTTTTCAAGGAAGCTAAGCTTAATAGTACCTGAAATTATAATGGAGGAGATGAGCTTTTTTTTTTAAAAAACTTTTGCTTAGTGCAGGTTTAATTTTTGGCTTTGCTTCTGCTTTAATTAAAGTAGAGTTTCAATTAATTGCTTTGTGACTTTTACTACAGTGGCATGGTAATGATTTTTTTAGCCTTTTTTGTTTTCTTCTTCTTTTAAACACTATCATTAGAAATCCTACGCTGCATTGAAATTCTATTTTTTTTTTCATTTGCAGTTGTCATCTTCATCTTCTTTTTTTTTTTTTTGGGTACTTTTGCGAATTTGAAATCCCTTTGTTTGCATTATACTATGTGTTGTGTCTTAACAGAAATCGGTTTCTACTTGCTCATGGCGCTTTGATGTTTGAAGCTTTTATTTGATTTCAATAAGATCATTCCTAATTTTTTGTTAGGCTTTTTGTTGTTTCCTGGACAAGACTAATTAATTTACTATTAACTATCTGGTTTTTTTAGAAGTGTTGTTTGGTTAAAGTAATACTGATATAATTTCTTTGTCATTTTATTCTTTTTGTTCTTCTTTATCTTAATTTTTTTTTGCTTATCCAGAACAAAGAGCGAATCCCTTTTAGATTGATATTTAATATTAGAATCCATTAATGACGTAGGTTTTTTGTTTTGACTTCTATTGGTGAGTGAATGAGACATCGGATTGAAATCTGTTGGTGGGTTTTTTTTAACTTCTTAGCTGAACTCAATTTGGGTGATAAAGCCCAACTATTAATCTCTGATCAGTATTCATATATTATTTTGTTGGGTGTATTTAAAGGTGATGAAGTAATTCTAGCTTGGTGTTTAATTTTTTCGTGTATTCATATATGTTGGGTTGTGTATTAAAGCAACTTTTGGACCTGGTATATTCCTCCCCTTTTTCTTTTATGTTATCTTATAATTTGCTTTCATTTTCTTTGCAATTATGGTGGACTTGGTATGATTAGTAGCATGTTTTATTTCACTTGTTATCTTGTTTAGTTTTTTATTTTCATCGACTAAATATTTGATTTATGTTTTTATTTCTTGGTCTCAAAGATTTTATCTTTAGCTACTTTGGATTAGGTGTGTAATTCCACAGATGTCAAGAGGGGAGTGAATTGACTTTTAAGCTAAATGGGTGATTTTCAATTTTTCATAAAGAGCAAGTTAATAATAGAGTTAGAGCACATAAGAATAAAGAAGAAGAGCTAGAAAGAATACAAGGAATTATAGAGGTTCAATCCTCAAAGCTTACATCATCTCCTCAACCACTTGTTGAGACTTTCAATCCACTATTAGTTTACTTTAAGGTGTAGATAAACCCTTAGAAGCTTAACCTAAGCCACCTATGTGTTTTTCACTAGGCTTACACTCAAACCCAAATGTTTTCGTATGGCTCACACTCAAAATCAAATGTTAAGAACAATCTTTTTAGCTTACAAGAGTTAAAAACCCTCACCCAATTCACTCAATCTCACTATTGAGCTATTAAATAATGGAATTAAATACTCACAAATCCACACTGAAGAACACTTTTGAGATAGAAAAGATTACAAGAATTAAAGATAAAGAACTTGGGTGGTTGAAGATTAAAAATCAAGAGTAAATACTCAAAGATGGCTTTGAAGATGTTTGCTTAACTTTATTAACTTCTTCTAGCTCTGTTCTTAGTAGTTTTTAAACCCTCAATAGATAAAAAGAGCTATTGGAGGTGCATTTAATGCAAATAGAGCCATTCAACCATAAAAGAAAAGGAACTCTACATTTTCATCATGATCATAAAAAATTCTTCATGGTCATGACAATCAGAGGCACAAAGAATAAATTTAACTTTGTGTACTTTCATGATCATGATAATGGTAGTGATGCTGGTCATGAAACTTTTGGGAAATTCATCATGATCGTCGTCATGATTGTGACATTAGTAATGATAGTCTGTCATGATCATGACATTGGTGGTGATAAGCTTCAGGAGTTCTCAAAATTTTGCAAATTGGATCTTTGTAATTTTGCTTGAAATTTTTTTAATGATTTGGATTTAGCTTGTGACCACTTATAATAAAGATTCCCATCATGTTTGACCAAATTTGACTTTAGATCTTGATAACAATTCGATCTTCCATTTTCTTAGTTTGTAATGATTATGATGAGTCTGTCACCACTCATGACAAGGTTACAGACTTAGCAAAGCTAGCAGGTTGATTTTGCATTGCTTAACTTATGCAGTTATGATCATGATGATTTTGTCACTGCTTGTGCCATATCTGACTATTACAAAAGTTAATTGACTTGAATATAAACACTTCAGCACACAGATAAAATATAATTTTACTTAATTGCTTGTGAAAAAATGACCATTTTACCCCTCAAGGTTCAACAATCTCTTTTTTTTTTATAGTAACAAATAATTATGTAAAATTGGGCTAAAAATTGAAAGGGATTACTCTCCCATAAAATAAGCCTAAAATTGAAATTGCAAATACATTAAGTAAGTTCATTTTGCATATATGAGCAACAAGGCATCAATAGAAAATTTATAAGAGAGGCACTATCGCGATCAAGGTATTAATAGTCTTAATTTATAAAAATAAATCAGTTAGGGATAGTCATTTCAAATGAATGAATCAGGTATAAATCATGGTTATAGAATCACTTACCATGAAATTCTAACCAATGACAAGAACATAGTTCTTGAAATAATATAGTCATGGGCATAACAATAACTCAAAAATCACAACTTGTAGTTTTAATTTGTTATAAGATATGTATAATCAAAAAGGAAAATTTTAATACCTCAACCAACAATAATAAATCCAAAATCATATAACATAGATATCAATATTCATAATTGTGAATCAATATCCATAACATCACAATCACAAGGCTTAAAAAAGCTAATAGCCATACCAAAAGGCTAACAGTCATACCGAAAAGCTAACCACAACATATGTTCATAAAAGTTAAGCCTTTCTCCCTGTTTGTTACTATAAAAAACAATTAAGTAGGGGGGAACCATAGTCCAACGCAACAGAATACTAAAAGATAAAAAAAAAAGTGTCCCAAGCATTAGAAAAGGCTACAACCACATCAAGTTCTGTAAAGACTTAAAAAAATAATAAATTGATACAAAAAATGTCATGAAATAATACACAGAATCACTGATGATCATGAGGAGTAGGGAGATGATTTTTTATATAGTCCATATCCATGGCGATGACATCATTTTTTATGTCCATGAGGCGAATCCAAGACTCCAAGGCACATATAGAGTCTAAAAAACTCTGAATTGGTAATCCAAGTGAACTTGGAGCTGATTGAGCATGGATTGAACGGGTTACTTGGTTCGACCTCCTCATCTTCTTTAAGGGTTGCAATTCTGGTGCGATTCTTTGAGGTAGAAGGGGCTTCTCTTTGGATATCCTTTGAAACTCAAAAAAATTACACTCATGCTAAATTGTTTTATGCTTTTTGTCCACTTCATACCAATGAACAACACCATTCACATTGAATTTTCTAATTGCAAAATTTCTAGTGCAACTATCCAAGTTCAGTTTGTCATTTGGTTGAATTATGATGGCATATGAGCATTTTCATCTGGCTGGAGAAGGTGTAGATATTTGGCAAGGATAATGATGTAAGCTTTGATATTAATTTTATCAGACTTGGCAGTAGCAATGCTCCATAAATGGTCTATAAATAATTTAAACAAGGCCATGTCCTTTTCATTTTCTTTGCACCATATCACAAAGAGTTATAGCTTCCTCATATTGTTGTGGCTTTTGCTTTTAGCCAACACAGAATATGACACAAAGCAATGCAAATATTTATACACAAAAGAAACTAGACTTGAATCTTTGGCAATTTTGGGTCTAAACTAATTCTCCCCTATCATCATCATATAAGATAGAGAATAATCCTTTTCCAATTTCAGTGGACAAAAGTTCTAGGGTGAGGTCGAGAGAGGTCTCTTTGTAAACTTCCACACTTCCACAAATTCCCTTAATTTCATTTTATTAAGTAACTTAATCATCTTATCTTCATATCCTAATTCTCTTACATAATCCCAATAAAAAATGTGAGTTGAATGAATCGGGCGAGATTTAAGCATTTTGTACCTTTCTTTTTGTTCTTTTGTCGTAAGTTAGGAGAGCAATGGGCTATGTGGGCTGCTTTTGTGTATAATTTTTATCTTTATTCCTTTCTTTGTCAGCTTTAGGGAGGTTGACATAGTAACAAATAAGAATAAAGATAAGGAGGGGACCAATTTAAGTGGGGACTAAAAAGAAAGAGGAGAATTTGATTATTTTAAAGTCCATTAGTGATGTAGCGGAAGCCTTAAGAGAGAATTGAATTCGTTGATTCTAAGAATACTCAAAAATAATAAACTAAAACCTTGTTGATTCAAAGAATACTAGAGGAATTGGAAGAATTACATATGTAATTTATTTTTAATTAATCAAAACTGTCTCAAAACAACTCAAAGAGGTAAATAAATAGTGCCTAGGGAAAAAACCCTAAAACTAAAAAAGGAAAAGACAAAAAAACTCTAAAAAAAAAGGAATATAAACTTTAATGTCAAATTTAAGGGCCTAAACAAAGGAATGTATCATCTATTATAGCCCTCTGAGTTATCTTCAATTTGATATATTATGGGCTCCGTAAGTCAATTGGTGTCACCATGAATGTCCATTTGAAGCTCAAGTACGCACGCCCACTTTATTAAATCCATCCATAAACTTTAATGTTACCATATCCACATCAATTAAAAATGTGAAACTAATGTAAGATAATGAGTGATGATGATAATGATGTGAGATTGGGTTAAAAATAAAAAGGAGAAAGGGATTTCAAGTAAGAAAATTTAAGTTAAAAAGCAGAGAATAAATAGTGATTTACAGTGCTAGCAGGAAGAAGATGGAAAACCGTAGAAGATTTAAAGTGCTTTAAATACCTCAAGCCAACCTTAGGCGTGTTACTGGTAGTGAAAGGGGTGTCATGACTAATGACAAATATTTTTATCCATTGTTAAAGTACATTTAATCATAACTGATGACATAAAAAGTTATGATCATGATTAAGCAGTCATAGCCAAAAGTCATGACAAGGGTAACAACAATGATTATGAAACTTACTATCCAAAAACTAAAATGCATAAAAAACTAATTGAAATGAATAAAAACCAGTGATTTAGTCATTACAATCATGAAAATAAACTAATCAGATATAATTCCAAATAAATCATGAATTGATTTTGAAAGGACGGAACCTTCATTACCAATGACAACAATATAATTATTATAATTTAAATTTAAAATTTTCAAAAATTAAGCTTTAAACTTAGATTGAGCTATTTTAAACACAAAGGGGACAAATTTAATATTGCTCTATAATCAATTAAAGTTTAAAGATGTATCAAATTGAGCACTCAAGGTTCAAACAATTAATTATAATGCCCTAAACAAACATATATCTCTTTTAATGAAATTCATTCTTTCTTTACAAAGAGGTTTAGTAAATATATCCATAAGTTGGTTTGTTATATTAATAAATTCCAATACAACATCACTTTTTTTTGCATATGATCACATAAGAAATGATGCCTAATGTCAATATGCTTACTCCTAGAATATTGAATTAGATTCTTGGACAAGCTTATTGCACTTGCACAAGTTCCAGCTAAACAAGCAGAAGAAATGGAATAACAAGAGGGAAGAAATTGGACCCCAGAGGACATCAAAGGAGCATTGATGGGTGGCATGAGAGCAATGATGCAAGATGAACTACGACAAGCTCTAACTGGATTAATGCCCCCACTTGCTGTTGCACCTCCAGTTATGGCAAATCCACCTATTGTAGGTGCACCACTTGCTATCAATGATAATGCTGGGGGACAACCTTTAAATGTTGCTAGGAATGTACCTGTTATGGAAATGAAATTGGAGGATATTGAGAACTATATGGTTAAAAAAGCAAAAAAGGGAATCATTTGAGCAAGGTCAAGAGTTGGAATCCAAGTAGATGAAAGCATTGACTCAAAAGATGTCCAAAATGGAAGAATTGATAAGAGGACAAGGCATTGGATATTCGTTTGACTTTGATAATATAATGCAATTTGAGGAAGCTAAACTGTCTGATAAGTTCAAGATGCTACAGCTGTAAAAGTTTGATTATACTGGAGACCTAAGGATCCAATTTAGTCAATATACAACTACTATGAGTATTACTAAGGCTCATTTTTCTATGGTTACCAAGTTATTTATACTATCCTTGGAGGGTATGATTGTTAATTGGTATTATAAGTTAGAGAAATCTATATGAGCTGACTAGAGAGAATTGTGTACTGCTTTTCTAAAATAATATGACCATAATACCAGGCTTAAAGTTTCTATCAAGTATTTAGAATTGATAAAGTAGAAGCCTAATGAATCATTTTCAGATTAGATTCATGATAAGGTAGGATTAATAAAAAATAAGCTAGTTAAAAAGGATCAGGTTAGGATGATTATTTGAAATGTGTCACTTAATTTTATTGAAAGGTTGCAAATGATGAACCCTAAGACATTTGTAGACCTTTATGACAATGGGTTGCAAGTTGAGGAGATTAAAGTGAGAAGAAGAAGATTGCTAAAAGCACAAGAGTAAGAAACTACCCAACTAGGGGCACATAATAAGGAAATGGTAGTCAGGTTATGGGAGTCCATGCTATTAAACAACCCAGGATATTCTTAAATTTCAACCAACCTTATTTAAAGTCCTAGACTGTTTGATCCAAAAAGGCCTCCTTAGACCCTTAACCTCCTCTAGACTACCAAACCTAAATCTCTCTAGCTTTGACCCAAATAGTTACTGCAAATTCCACCAAATTACTGGCCATTCTACTGACTCTTACATGTGCTTTTAACATGAAATTCAAAACCTTATAAACTCTAGAAAAATCATAAACCCTGAGAAATCAAATCCAAACCTAAACACAAAAAATAACCCTTTCCTAAATTATCAAAACATGCCGCCCCCAACCACCATGATGATCAACTTAGGAGTAAGCGAGGAAGAAGTGCTAAACTCCTTTGAGGACTTAGACCTTAAAACTAATGAGAATTCTCCTAATGCCCCTAAAGATGTAGAAAGAGTAAAAGACTTATTAGGGCAACCTTCAGGCCAATTTGACTATAAGGTGTTTTACTCCAAACTGCATTCTTTTGATATACCTATTGAGTCAATTGTGTCTATAGGATGGGAAGATGAGAAGCCGCTAGATAAAAAAGAAAATGCATGGTTGAAGTATGGAAAGATGGAAAGAAGGATTGGACTATTAGGGTTATTAACATCTGGTATAATTCTGATGAAGAAGGCATTAAAGGCTAAAATGTATAAATTGATAATCCAGAAGTCAGTTATGTTACTAGAAGTGGTAAGGGTTATAAATTGATAGAGAAAACTATATAGATAGAGAAGAAGTTATTGAAGGAGAAAATCTATATGAACATGGTGATGACTTGATTCAAACTAATTAGCTTAATTTTCTATTCTAAAATTAATTAGCTTGATATAGATGAATTTTGAGTTATTTTCCTATTTTAGAGTAAATAAAAAAGATTCAAGAAGATGTGAGAAGATTCAAGAATATTCCAAGTCAAAGTCAATAAGTCAATAAGTCAACAAGTCAAAGTCAATAAGTCAACAAGTTAAAGTCAAGGTCAAAATAGTTAATAAATCAAAGTTAAGGGTTAATGATCAACATGTGACCTGGCATGTGATATGACATGCTTCAATGCTTAGTTGTCATAAGTTGTCATTTTGCTTAGTTGTCATGAGTTATAATGAGTTGTCAATTTTGACTTTTCAAAGATGAGTTGTCATATTTTGAAGGAAATCTCCTTAATTAAGGATTTTCCTATATAGGCATCTTTGAGAATAAGGAAGAAAACCTTTTCCTTCAATGGTTACGTTATTTACATGCCTATATAAGGGTTAAACATATTTTGGACGAATTTGGGATGTATTTTTCACAATTTTAATCAATTAAGTAAGGTTTTCCCTTAACTTTGTTCTTTTGAAACTTTGTAAGTTACTTGAATTATTTCACATCTACCTTTCATTCCAATTGCTAGGTTAGATTAGATTTAGACTTATGTGATTGTTCATCTTATAATAGCTAAGTATCTTGCTTCAATTTAATAAGCAAGGGGTTTAGCTCCATCAACACAACCTATAGTTGATGATCCTTGGGCTAGATTTTAAAATTAGATGCGCATTCTATCTCTGTTATAGGTAGGGTTTATATCAGTTTAATGTGAACCCTAAAAGGGATTAAAAGAGCAAGCATAGAGCTGAATATGAAGAATTCAAGCTAATTATCTTAATTTCCTATTCTAAAATTAATTAGCTTGATATGGAAAAATTTTGAGTTATTTTCCTATTTTAAAGTAAATAAGGAAGATTCAAGCAGATTCTAAAAGATGTGAGAAGATTCAAGAATATTCCAAGTCAAAGTCAATAAGTTAGCAAGTCAAAGTCAAAGTCAAATAGTCAACAAGTTAAAGTCAAGGATCAATGGTCAACATGTGACATGGCATGCTTCAATACTTAGTTGTCATGAGTTATAATGAGTTGTCAATTTTGACTTTTAAAAGATGAGTTGTCATTTTTTGAAGAAAATCTCCTTAATTAAGGATTTTCCTATATAAGCATCTTTGGGAATAAGGAAGAAAACCTTTTCCTTCAAGGGTTAGGTTGTTTACATGCCTATATAAGGGCTAAACATATTTTATATGAATTTAGGATGTATTTTTGACATTTTTAATCAATTATGTGAGATTTTCCCTTAACGTAGTTCTTTTAAAACTTTGCAAGTTACTTAAATTATTTCACATCTACCTTCCATTACAATTGCTAGGTTAGATTATACTTAGAATTGTGTGATTGTTCATCTTATAATAGATAAGTATCTTGCTTCAATTTAATAAGCAAAGGGTTTAGCTCCATCAATACAATCTATCCTTGATGATCCTTAGGCTAGATTTCAAAGTTGGATGCACATTCTATCTCCATTATAGGTAGGGTTCGTATCAGTTTAGTATCAGAGCCAAACTTCAAGGTTTAGTTAACTATCCTTTAAATTTTTATGTATTATTTCTTTCTTTTCCTTTTAATTCTTCATAGATTTAAAAAATAAAATAATTTTTTTGAGTTAAACATGACAACATTCACATCCTTAAGTGTAAACACGTAAGGGAGTGCTTTATGAGGATTTCTTTTCTATTTTTTTATAAATTATCTTTGAGTGTGGTCATTATGGACATGCTTTATTTTCCTGGTGGGGATAATCCTTATATTTATTTAGAATGGGTGCAACAAATGGAGGAGATATTTGATTCTCTTGAATTAAGTGATTTCCAAAAGTGTAAACTTGCTTCTCATAAATTTTTAGGTCATGCTACTATATGGTAAGAAGATTTGATAGCATCATGGAGCATTAATGAGCTTAGTGAGATTAAAAATTGGGAGATAATGAAAAGGTTAACGACTAGAAATATTATTCCTTTTAAAGTTAGGGATAAATTTGGGATGTATTTTTGGCAATTTTAAACAATTAAGTAAGGTTTTCCTTTAACTTTGTTCTTTTGAAACTTTACAAGTTACTTGAATTATTTCACATCTACCTTTCATTACAATTGCTAGGTTAGATTAGACTTAGAATTGTGTGATTGTTCATCTTATAATAGCTAAGTATCTTGCTTTAATTTAATAAGCAAAGGGTTTATCTCTATCAACACAACCTATCCTTGATGATCCTTGGGCTAGATTTTAAAGTTGGATGCGCATTCTATTTCCGTTATAAGTATGGTTTGTATCAACTAGAAACTCATTCATCAAGAACAAACTTAAATAACATAGGATCTTGTACCAGTTCACTCTAGGCAATGAATCCCATCTTGGTCAAACACTTATCCTTACATTTAACTGACTAGTGCCACCACACACCATATACCCATGTGTGATTAACACAAGTATATAAGTAGTAACAAACCCTAACCACTCAAATGTGGATGACCGTGCCACCTCAGGTCAAAGGACTATATGCATCATTATAACCTAGATTGTGATTGTTGACTATAAGTGGATATCCACACAATCATAAATCTAAAGTCACTATTCAATCCTCCCATCACATGAATACCTATATGTCTATTTTGATATCTCATATAAAGTAGCATTAGACTTACTACCTCCTACCATTAGTATTATATACTAATAAAGGAAAATAGATAGGATAATCAAATTAATATTACCCAAATATTAATTTATCAACTATGAACATTTTATACCATATGTACTAAAAAAATTTCTAGCTCATATTATCAACTTTTGATAATAAATTTATTTAACGTCAATTAAAGAAACACTAAATAATAGAATATTATTTTATTACCATTTGAGGTAATTTACAATGTCAAAGTATGTGATTGACTTTTAGGGCATACCACATATACTAATTGGTTGGTCATATACTCTTTGAAAGTGTTCTAAGGTTGCTCTCTATATATCTTCTTTTGAGAACACCAGGTGCTATTTTAGTTTATAATCTTTTGGATTTGGTTTGATTATCTTTGTTGTATTGCTATTAAGTGGAAGAACGTTATGTTCTTATTTCCCTCTTTTAGCTAATGAGCATGAGCTCTTTGTTGTCAATTTATTTCCTCTTAGGAGTAGAGTTTCTTTATTTGTTCTCTTATTCGATATTCCTCTTCTTTATTATGATAATCAAAATCCCTTGCTAGAATTGAAACCAGTTTGGCCTTTTAAGGATTGGAGTCTCTAATTGTAATTCCCTCCCTTGGCTTTTATCTAGTTTGTTTAATTTAGATTTAAGGTGTTATAGTTTTTGTTCAAATAAAAAGGGTTGATCTATTTTAGATAAGGTGTTGTTCCATGATTTCTTAATGAGTTCCTTCCATTGTGGTTCAAGGTCCCATTTTGCTTCCTAATGATTTATGCCTGACTCACACTTTTGATGTCATAGTCACCACTATAGGTTGATGATCTGAGCTTATATAGGATTCATAGGTAACTTGGGCAAAATTGAATTTTTCTTTCTAATATGTATTCAATAGATCTTTGTTCAGTCTTGCCTGGATGTTTCTATCATTTACTTATTTATTGTGCTAAGTGAAAGGTTCACCTTTAAATCCTAGATTTAGCAATTGACAATCTTCAATAAAATCATAAAAAAGAAGAGGTTGGTTTGGGGTACGAGTGTTACCTCCTTTTTTTTTTCAAATAAGTGTAGGCATGAGTTAAAATCACCTATTAGTAACCAGGGGATGTTTGATTTGAGGTCTAGTTTTCTAATGGAATCCTATACTTCACTTCTATGTTCTCTTCTTAGGTTTTTGTACACCAATGAGATGCTAGAGGCCTTTATAATTGATCATAGCATCAATGTAATGTCTAGACACCCCATTCATTGTTCCACTAGATCTCTAGGCCTTTAGAGTTTCTTATTAGATCTACATATACCCCTTTGATGTACCCCAAGTGAGATTGCAATGTTTCAAGGTAGGAGCTATGCTGTTTAGTTTTTATTAGGAAAATGAGACAGGGTTTGTGTTTGTATACAAGGTTACGAAAAGATCTTACAGTGAGTGTAATTCTAAGACCTTGACAATTCCACAACAAATACTCATATTCATGAAAGACTGAAAAACTAAGTTCTACTCTCTATAGAGGAAGCTAAGGGAGAGAACAAAAAGCTTTGTTTGTATCTCAGTCTTAGATTACCTCCACAGTTATGTCGAAACAATGTTAAAACCTATGTGCTATGTATGGACTTCGATAACCATAACATATTTGATTTGTTAAATATAAATATAGTTTCTTTCTATTTAAAAAAACAAAGGAATTATTAATTCCAAAAAAAAAAATAACGAAGTCATTTTTTAAGAGGTGTAACTAGCAATTCCTTTTTTCTTTTTCTTTTTAATTGTTGTATCAAATATAAATTAGTTTCTCTTTTTTTTCATTGGGATTTTTTTTTTTGAGAATTTTTTTTATTGGGAGTTTGAATACACCATAATTTGGAGTTCACCAAATACACAAGTTCATCTCTAAACTTTACTAAATTAACTTATAATACTCGTTCTTCAATTTTTATTATGTTATATTAAATTTTTATTTTAAACATATCTAGTCTCTATAATATATAAAATTAAAATATTTTTAAAATTAATATTGATATGAATGTAAGAGCAACTTATATAAATTAAAATAAAATTTAATAAAAGACAAAGCATAATTAAAAATAATTTTTTTTTAAAAATATATTAGGTTTTAATTCTATTTATGTTATTTTGATGTTAACTTGAACATTTTATGTGCTTAGAATTATTTAAAATTAAAATTAAAATATTTTAATATTATATTAATTAAATAAAATTAAAAATATATAATAAAATGTAAAAAATATTCAAAATTAAAATTTAGAAATTGAATAAAAATATATAAAGTTTCGAAGGTAAGAGCTACATGTTACTCTATATATATATATATATATATATATATATATATATATATATATCCCGAGGCTGGGCCTTTAAAAAAAAAAAAAAAACAGATCAATTCGGTTATATATTTCCCATCTTTGAACAAAGAAAAGAACAGTGGGTACCTTCACCCCATCTAAGTTGCAACTTGTACATGTAATTCAGCCATTAGTTTTGCAGCCTTTCCAATCAAATTTATCGATTTGTGGCCGACACTGATGTGTCAGAGCCTGTTTTTATGTGGAAATTTTAGCAACTAAATTGTCTTATTATATCAACTTGAAAAAACTCGTAATCTTTTCTCTTCTTTGCGTGTAAATCAAATAAATTGTCTTTTTATATTCTTTAAAATCATATCTTCTATATTTAATCATAAAGGTTGATAGCTGGTTCATCCAGTTAGAGGAATATAATTGTTGGGTATACAAATAATTTGATTTAAAATTTTTAATTTTATTCATAAATATAATTTATTTATTCAATAATTTAAATTAACAATTGAATAATTATAGTTAAAAAGGGAATTTTGGTTAATTTTTTCATACAATATAAATATTTTAAATTGATATTTCAGTTAAAATATTTTAAAATTGGAAGTAATTAATTTTTATTTGATTAAAATTTTAATTAGATTAAAATTTTTTAATTTATTATTTTTATTAAAATATTTTTAATAAATTTATCATTTTATAGTCAATTAATGATAAAGCAATTTAATATACATTTTTTAAATAATTAGTTTAATAATAAAAATGTATTTTGTAAATTTTATGAACAAATAATAAAATATATTCAAATAGAGGGGGAAATAGTATAATATATTCTAATATATGAAAAAAATAGTATTTACTTAATAATTGTAATGTTAGTTAACGATAATTATAATGGAAAATTTGACGGAAGAGGTAAATAGTGTATTTTTCCAAAATAGAAGGGAAGATGATATAAATTTTAAATGTTAGAGATCAAGTAATATAATATATCAAACCATAGAGGCAAATAGTAATTCATCCTTAATTTTAAAGCTTATGAAATAATTAGTCTTTAAATTAGAGATTATATAACCTAGGTAACTCGAATCGATTTAAGTGCAACTTTTTTTTTTACGACTTGATTTTATAGCATTCATTATCAACAAATGTCAAATTTTGGTCAACATAACTTTTTGGTGGTCAAATTGAGCTTTCAGAGTAAATTTTCAGTTTGAATTGTCTTCTAAAATTCTAATAAAATATGTGCACCCAATTTAACAAAAAGTCAAAATTTGACCTTTAATGGTCGTACTGTTATGGAGCATCCAACACACCAAGTTCAAAGAATTCAACATGATGAAGACTAACATGGTCAAGAAGGCAAGGATCAAGTTCAAGAGGTTTTGAGTCCAATCAGCATGCCTCAAGGACCTATAACAAGGTCTCGATCTAAGAAGCTTTAAGAAGTCTTAATCCATCATCTATAAGGCTTAGTGAACTTAGCTAGTGAAAGTTTACAAGAACACTAAAGCTTTGTGACAAGTGCAACTCAAGTTCAATACAACTTAATTCAAGTCCAAGTTACTAATGGCTTTAATTAAGTATATAATAGGCCACATTTGTTATGGGCTGGCCAAATATGCATGGGAGAGTTATTTAACCAATGTTATTTGGGTTTAATTATGTTAAATAAGGGCTAGACAAATTTCTTATTTTAAAAGCTCATTAGTTTTAGTTAGTTTAATTATTCTTAAAATAGGAAGTTTTTTAGAATTCCTATTTGCAGTCTTATTAGATTAGTTTCCTATTTTATGATTAGGGTTATTAGTTTTCCTTATTCACTAAGGATAACCTTATCAAGGTTATATATATATATATATGCCTTAGATGAATTATTATGATTCAAAAATGAAGTTTTAAAACCTAAAGGCTGTTTTACTTTTATCTTTTTGTTCTTGTGTAGAATACATGCTTTAAGGAGCATTCAAGTAGATTGATCATCTTCTTATGGAGTGTTTCAAAATTGGAATTTAGAAATAAGTTTTCTTTATTCTAATTCTTTGATCATCTAAGTAATATGAGTTCTAACCATTCTTAGGGGTTGTTGCTGAATTGACTATTGAGGTTTTCAAGTTAATGCTTTGGGGGTTTGAATACATAAATGGGTTCTTAAGCTTATTCATGGAGGTTTCGTATCATTTGATATTAGAGCTTTAGCTTTAGATCATGTTTTATCTTTTATAATTTTTGTTCTTAATCTTGATTTCTTGTGTTGTTCTTGTTCTTTTAAATTCCACTCTTATTTTTTGTTCTTCATTCTTGTGTTTTGTTCTTTGTTCTTATTTGTTAGTCTTGGTCTTGTTTTTTTTTCTTTAATTAAGTTAATTAAGCATTTTGAAATTTAGATTTGTGTTCATAGTTGAAGGTTAAAAAAACAATTTCGTGCAAAAAAAAAGAAGAAGAAGAAGAAAGAAATTTGAAAAAAAAAAGCAAAAAAAAAAAAAAAATTTAGTGAAAAAAAAGTTACTAAAAAAAGGAAGAATTGAGATTATTGAGTGATTTATATCCTAATTAGGTCTGATTTGCATATCCTTTCATTCTTTGCTCATTAAGGAATATTGTTTAAGTGATTAATATCCTCATTAGGTCTAATTTAGATTTCCTAATCTTATTTGGTTTATAATTGACATATTTAACTAGATCTTGTCGTATCTTGTATTCTTTGTCTATTAAGTATTTTGCATATCTTTACAATACTTGCTTATTAAGGAATATTACTTATTGAGGTAGATTTGACTTTTCTTCTTAAAATAACTTCTAAATTCATTTTCTTTTCTACTCTAGAAGATCTTTGTATTTCTTTCACATGTCTTTTGCATCTATTTAAGTTTTCCTAATTTATTACTTCTGAATTGTCATTTTTTTTCTTATGGTCAAATTGCTTTAAACTTGTTTTGCAAATTTCAGTTTTGGAATTCTACTTGAATTGGTTTAAACTATTTGAATTGTTATAAAAGTGTGATTTACTTAAGAATATAAAAGAAATTAGCTTGAGTGGTGTGAAGAAACCCGTGAGTGGAATTTTTTTTTTGAGTTAAACACGAGTGACCATCCCCATCATTTGAGTGCAAACACGTGAGGGAGTGCTTGTGAGGTCCTTGAATTATTTTTCTTTGTTTTCTAAAATTATTTGTAGTAATGTCAAACCAAGGTGAAGATAATGATGTAGATCATGTTGATGAAACTACACTACGTAAGGCTCAATAAGGAGAGTTTGCACGCTTTAATAGAAATATGGAGGCTATGAGAGAAGCATTAGAGCATATGAATACAAGGTTATAAACAGTTGAAAGAGCACAATCAAATCACAATCAGGGAAATAGGGGAGGTATAAACCAAATACCTCAAGTTGATGATTTGAAAGATGATGCCAATGATTATAATGCAAATGATGATGATGCCATTATTGGAATGGGTGTACCTAGGGGTGGAGGTAAAGGAGGTCGAGGAATACTATAAGAAAATTAATTCTATGGTAGAAACTGAGGTAATGATGATTTTATAGATAGAAATTTAGGGAGCAGATACCTCATTTTCAAAGAAAAATAGATCTAGAGGCTTATTTGCAATGGGAAAAGTAAGTGGAACTCATATTTGATTGTCATCAATTTAGTGAGGAGAAGAAGGTTAAGTTGGCGGTTACTCAATTTTCAGATTATGCTTTTGCTTGGTGGGATCACTTGGTGACTAATAGAAGAAGAAATTTGGAATACCTAATTGATACTTGGTATGATCTCAAGTCTATAATAAGAAAGCGATTTGTCCCAAAACATTTCCATAGGGAGCTTGTGCAAAAACTTTAAGTTCTTAAACAAGGTAGTGGGAGTGTGGATGATTACTACATGGAGATGGAAATGATCATGACTAGGGCTGATATAGAGGAAGATGTGGAGACTACCATGGCAAGTGTCTTGGCTAGTTTGAATAAGGAGATAGCTAACTGAGTGGATTTGTAACAATATGGAGATCTAGAAGAGATGTTGCATATTGCCATCAAGGTGGAAAAGCAAATCGAAGGAAGAAGGATGGCAAGGTATGTTTCCAAACCTTACTCCCTAACTCTAATTCTACTTAGAAAAGGGATGGGAAAAGTGATTTTAAGGGTGGAAATAAGGGTGCTTATGATGTTGCAAAGGGAAATGTAGATTTGGTTTCTAAAGAGAAAACTAAAACTAAAGATCCTAAAGGGAGAAATAAAGACATCAAGTGTTGGAAGTGTCAGGGTGTAGGTCATATTAGCAAGGAGTGCCCTAACAAGAGAACTATAACTATATAAAATGGAGAGATAGTGACTGATAATGAAAAGGATGGCAATGAAAGTGATGTGAATGAGATGCTCAAATTGGAAAGTTGTAGTGATAGGAGCATTGAGGAGCCAATTAAGGGTAATGTTTATAAGATGTACTCTTAGCACTTAATTGAAGACGGATTGCCATGAGAAGCAATGGGATAACTTATTCCATATAAGGTGTCATGTTCAAGGTAAAACATGTAGTATGATTATAGATGGTAGGAGTTGCACTAATGTGGTAAGTACCTTCTTGATTAATAGATTAGGGCTGTCTACTATTCCACATCCACGACCATACAAACTTCAGTGGCTTAATGATTATGGTGAGGTCAAGGTAAATAGATAGTCTATTATTTCATTTTCAATTGGTAAATATCATGATAAAGTGTTGTGTGATGTAGTCCTATGCATGCTGGAGAAATTTGGCTTAGTAGACCATGGCAATTTGATAGAAAAACTAAGCATGATGGGTGCCTAAATAGGTATTCATTCACCAAGGATGGGCAGAAGACCATATTAACACCACTTTCCTTAAAAGAAGTGTATGAAGATCAATGTAAAATGGAAGGATGAGAGTGGAGACCAAAAAGAAAGAAAAAGAGGGTAAGAAAAGTGCTTTAGAGAGTGAAAATTAAAAGTGTGAAAAGAAAGAGGGAAAAGAAAAAGGAGAGCAGATTCGGCTTAAAGAAAAAATGCAAATAATGTGAGTTTAATAGCTAGGACAAGTGAGGTTAGGCAAGCTTTGTGTTCCAAATGACAAATATTTGTACTTTTGTACAAAGAGGCTTATTTGACAACAAATGAACTTAACCCGTCTTTGCCTAGTGTGTTTGTTGATCTTTTTTAGGAATTTAAAGATGTGTTTCCTGAGGAGAAGCTTAGTGGTTTACCACCAATTAGAGGCATAGAACACTAAATTGACTTCATTCTTAGAGCTGACATACCTAATCGACTAGCATATAAAACAAATCCAAGTGAGACAAAGGAGATCCAAAAAAAAGTAAAGGAGTTGCTCGCTAAAGGATATATAAGGGAAAGTCTTAGTCCTTGCTCGGTTCCTATTATTCTTGTACCAAAGAAGGATGGAATATAGAGGATGTGTGTGGACTGCAGAGCCATCAATTAAATCACTGTAAAGTATCATCATCCTATTCCTAGATTAGATGATATGCTTGATGAGTTATATGGTTCTTTTTTTTTACTAAAATAGATTTTGAAATCTGGTTATTATTAAATTTGAATGAATGTTGGTGATGAATGGAAAATAACCTTTAAGACTAAGTATGGGTTGTATGAGTGGCTTGTCATGCCATTTGGTCTTACTAATGCACCTAACACATTTATGCGATTGATAAACCATGTGTTGCGTGACTACTTAGGTAAATTTGTTATTTTTTATTTTGATGATATTTTGATTTACTCTAAGTGTTTGGATGATCACCTTATGCATGTGTGACTTGTTATAGAAATACTTAGGCGAGAAAAGTTGTATGCTAACTTTAAGAAGTGTAGTTTTTGCATGGATAGGGTTAATTTTCTTGGTTTTGTAGTTTCTAGTCAAGGAATTAAGGTTGATAAGGAAAAGGTTAGAGCCATTAATGAGTGGCTGAAACTTAAAAATGCTAGTGAGGTGAGGAGTTTTCATAGGCTTGCTAGTTTCTATAGGAGATTCATTAAAGATTTTAACACTATAGTCGCACCTTTGAATGAATTAGTTAAGAAAAATGTTGAATTTGTTTGGGGTGATGCATTTAATGAACTTAAGGATAAATTGTGTAATGCACATTTACTTACTTTACCTAACTTTGTTAAAACTTTTGAGATTGAATATGATGTTAGTGGCATAGGGATTAGAGCTATTTTGATGCAAGATCAAAGACCAATAATGTATTTTAGTAAGAAGTTAAGTGGGGCAACCTTAAAATATCCAATATATGATAAGGAATTATATGCATTAGTTCGAGCTTTGCAAACATGGCAGCATTATTTGTGGCCTAGGGAGTTTGTAATATACACTGACCATGAAATTTTCAAAGAAGTTGTGTATTTACATGGCATACCTAGGAGCATTGTTAGTGATAGGGATGTTAAGTTTTTGAGTCATTTTTGGCGTGTGTTATAGGGAAAGTTAAGAACTAAGCTATTATTTTCAACTAAATGTCATCCTCAAACCGATGGGCAAACTGAAGTAGTTAATAGGACTTTAATTACTTTGCTTAGAGCAATCATAGAGAAAAACATTAGGACATGGGAGAATTGTTTACCATTTTTGGAGTTTGCTTATAATAGGGTTGTTTATAACACTACTAATTTCTCTCCATTTAAGATTGTTTATGGATTTAATCCACTTACTCCTATTGATTTATTGCCACTGCCACCTAACAATTTTATGAGTGTTGATGCTAATTCTAAGGCAGATTTGGTGAAGAAGTTACATAAGCAAGTTAAGGAGAGGATTGACAAGCAAAATGCTAAAGTAGCTTCACGTGTGAATAAGGGAAGGAAGCTAATGATTTTTTATCCCAGAGATTGGGTTTGGGTGCATTTTTGCAAATAAAGGTTTCCACTTCAAAGGAAGTCTAAGCTAAACCCAAGAGGAGATAGTCCTTTTCAAATACTTGAAAGGATTAAAAAAATACATACAAAGTGGACCTACTTGGTGAGTATAATGTCAATGCTTCATTCAATTTGGCTGATTTGAGTCCTTTTGATATAGGTGATGCTTTAGATTTGAGGATGAATCCTTTTAAGAAGAGGGGAAATGTTATGGAGCAACCAACACACCAAGTTCAAAGAATTCAACATGATGAAGATGTGCATGGTCAAGAAGGTAAGGATCAAGTTCAAGAGGTTTTGAGTCTAATTAGTATGCCTCAAGGACCTATAACAAGGTCTCGATCTAAAAAGCTTCAAGAAGTTTTAATCTATCATCTATAAGGCTTAGTGAACTTAGTTAGTGAAAGTTTACAAGGACACCAAAGCTTTGTGACAAGTGCATCTCAAGTTCAATACAACTTAATATAAGTCCAAGTTACTAATGGGTTTAATTAAGTATAAATGGGCCACATTTGTTATGGGCTAGCCAAATATGCATGGAAAATTTATATAAGCATTGTTATTTGGGTTTAATTATGTTAAACAAGGGCTGGACAAATTTGTTATTTTAAAATCCCATTAGTTTTAGTTAGTTTAATTATTCTTAAAATAGGAAGTATGTCAGAATTCTTATTTGAGGTCTGATTAGATTAGTTTCCTATTTTTATGATTAGGGTTATTAGTTTTCCTTATTCACTAAGGAAAACCTTGCAAAGGTTATATATATATGCCTTAGATGAATTATTATGATTCAAAATTGAAGTTTTAAAACCTAAAGGCTGTTTTGCTTTTATCTTTGTGTTCTTGTGTAGAATACATGCTTTAAGGAACATTCAAGTAGATTGATAATCTTCTTATGGAGTGTTTCAAAATTGGAATTTAGAAATAAGTTTTCTTTATTCTAATTCTTTGATCATCTAAGTAATTTGATTTCTAACCATTATTAAAGGTTGTTGCTGAATTGACTATTAAGGTTTTCAAGTTAATGCTTAAGGGGTTCGAATACATAAAAGGGTTCTCAAGCTTATTCTTGGAGGTTTCATATCACATACTAAGGCCCCACAATTTTCCAATTCACCTATCTTTATATAAGGACACTTGGCATTAAAAGTGCTTACCGCATTTAGCATATTTAATTTTAAAAATATACTGGGATAAGTGTCAACTCAATATTGGAAAATGATATTCCATTTCCTTTTTTATCATTAACCTTCACTAAATACATCCTATGCCACTAACCTTGTTTGTCTTTAAATAGTGGCTTATAGGAAGCATTATGGGGACTAACCACTTCGAAAACTCTCTCAAAATAATAAAAAATATCTTTGAAAGTCTCTACCCAAAACTCATACCCAAAACCAAAAATAATAGAAAAATAAGGAGAAATTATGCCAAAATAGAAAAAGCCTTCATAGAGTCCTAAATTTCTTACTTTTGCTTCTTAATTTCTCAACCAAAATCATACCTAAACAAATAAAAAACCAATATCAATCTCCAATAAAATTTTTTCTCATCAATCAACCCATAATAAATATTAAAACTAAACAAAAAATCCACTTGAACCCTTAAAATTTTTACTATTTCACATTTAATTAAGACCTATTTTAGTGAGTTCTTACCTTAATTCTAAGGCTAAACACTTTCAAGAACAACATACTCTTTTATTCTTATCTTAGTTCTAGTGTTTGAGGCTTTAATTTTAAGTTTTTATTGAAAATAAGTTTCGAAATCAAGCCTTTAGTTATGAATGGTTAATTATGGCTAATGAATAATCGAACTGGCCATCCATTATGAAAACTAGTCATTAATTGCCCTTATGTTGGCCATTCATGCTCTTTTATCCAAAATGACTCCTATGATGGTCCTAAGGGTTCTTAAGGGCCTATAATTGTTCACTCAGCTTTCTAACCCTCCTTAAAGGTCCTAAGATGATGGAATTGAATTTTTTTTAACATTTATTTTGAAATGATTTTATTTTAGTTTTCTTTTCAATCTTTCAATCTTTTTCTTACTAGTCTTCAAAAGTGATCTTGATTCTTACATTTGATTGATGATTATGGTTGTGATATTTGATATATTTTTATATTGTGTTTATTATTTTATTAACTTTTCTTATGATTTGTTTGGTTAGTGACTTGTTTTGGTAATGATTCTTATTTTAAGTACTGATTAGTAAGTGTTGATTCCTTATTATTAATGATGAAGTTCTTTGATTATTGTTTTGATTTTATGAACATTGATTGTTTAACCTTGTTCAAATTTAGGGTTTTTATGATTTGTGAGTCATTTTGATAATATTCCTAACTATGAGTCCTAATTTGAGTGTATTGTGATATTGTTGTTAATAAAAATAGTCTTTGATTGTTATTTTATACTTAAACACACGTTGATTGTCTTGATTATTATTAAATTTGAATCTATGTGAATTGCTGTTGATTTGTAACTCAATTAAGGTTCTTAAAGAGTTTAGTGTTCTTTTAGTGTCCTATAAATGATTGTGTCTTAATCATTGACATATGAAGTGTTTGTTTGAGTTTATGTGCCTATTTTTGCTATTCATGTACAATCTTTAATTGTGTTATTCACATTTGTCCTTCTAATTATACTAACATCTATCTATTTTCCTTAATCAAGCAATAAGTATTATATCTATCTTTCTGCTTCTTTTTCTTTTACATTATTATATTTTTAAGCATCTATGTTAATGAGAAATTCTTTAAGAAGCACTTTGATAGAAGAAAGAGGGCTAGAGAAGAAGACAATTATCAAAATCCTAAAAAACCAAGCCTAGAATTTAACTATATTCTCACTTACAATCTACTAATAGTGCTAGTCCCTTTTGAGGAGGTAGTTCCACCTAATTAGCCTTTTTAAGAGTAAAAAAAGATAAATAAGTTTAGGATACTTTAAGTGAACAATCAAGAAAGTTTGACTATATGGTAAAGTAGAATAAGCCGGCCTCTATAGATATTGTAATGGAGTTAATCATTTTAAGAGGTTGGGGTGATGAATTTGATGATACTAAAGAAATGAACTATTTTGCTAATAATTTGGGTTATTAAAATGTTTTAGGAATGGCAGAAGGAGAAAGTTTACGTAATCAGCCTTAGAATTTTTAGGAAATGTTAAAAGGAGAAGGCTTTAATAATGATTTGCATTTGGAATTTGTTGACTTGTGGGAACTTTCAAGTGATGATGAGATTTTTATGAACCATGTTATAAGGAGTGGGAAATATTATCTAAATCCTCTTGCACAATGGAATGAAAGACCACCAGTGTTAGAGAAAGGAAGGCAAAAAATAATTGAAGAGGAAGAAGAAAATACTACTTTAAAGAGATTAAAGCAAACAAAAGTTAATGCCAGTGTGTTAGAGCTATTTATTGCCTCAAAGAAACACATGGATGCTATGTATAAAGTATTTAAAAACTTACTCATTTCTACAGAATATACTCCTGAAGAGTTTATTATTTTAGTGGGTTTTAAAAATGATACTTATATTTCTTTGTCTAATATGGATTTGATAGATTTGGGGAGAAAATATAATAGAGATTTATATATTTAAGCTGAGGTGAAAGGCTTTTTTGTTCCATATGTCATGGTAGACAATGGGTCAACAACCAATGTTTATCCTTTTAAGGTTCTAGATTAGTTGAACATGATGAAAGAAGATCTCATAAGGTTAGATTTGGTTATTAAAGCATATGATGGTTCAAAAAGGGCTATTGAAGGCACTTTTAAGACTATTATGAAAACTAGGCCAATTGAAACTATAGTTAAATTTATGGTGTTGAACATCTTAATCACTTATAGTTTGCTCTTAGGATGACCTTGGTTCCATCCTCTAGGAAGATTTCCTTTAACACTTCATCAAAAGATTAAATTTTCTTACAAAAAAGGTGTTGTCACTATTGAAAATGAATTTGATGATGGATATATTGTGGTTTATTATGATATAAAGCCTACTTGGATTTTAAATTGCACTAATTTTTCATGACTATATGGATTCAAAGGTAGCCATAATGTTGAAGAAGTCCAAGTTTATACCAAGAATAGGTTTTAAAAAAATTAGTAAGGTATCATACAATTGCCAGATTTCAAGACTTAAATGCATACTCATGGATTGGAATATTTGCCTTAAGAAGCTTAAAGAAAGCCAAAGTATGGCACTAAATGTTATTGCTATTATGGACATTGGAATAAAGGGTACAACACTTACTACCATTATCCTTAAGGACTTTATTATGAATAACGTTAAACTTGAAGTGTGTGTAGAGAATGATGTTTCTAATGCTGGTTATATAAGTTCCAATGGTGTTTTCTTCTCTAAGCTTAAGGCAATAACCTCTGATTTTGCTTACTTGTTAAATATTTAATTCGATGGCACTATGCATACACTTAATTATGTCACAAGCATTTCATACTTAATTTATTAATACAAACCATTTAATGTAAGTGATATTGATTTACCTAAAGAACTTCTATTGGCCAATGATCTTTCTTTTGAATAAAAAGTGAGCTTGAGAGATAAATAAAATAAATGTAAAATAGACTTTGGGTTCATATGAGAATCATTCATTGGCTTGCCTTTTGTATCTTATCTTTGTATATTGATATAACCCTATCCAAGTGTTGACCCATTATCCCCTAATGACTTTGGGTCAAAACCTATCTAGGACAGAAATGAAATACCTTATGAAGAGATAAGGTTGGAAGGTAGTGATTGCATGTGTTTAGTTTGTTCCTTATATAGGTAATACTAATAAATTTCTTTAAATTTAATTTATGCATACATAAAGCATATATAGAAAGCATTTACTAACCCATGTTCTTTTGCAGTTGTTCTATATTGCATCAATGAGAACTTACATTAGCACCTTATACATATATGCTCACCCTATTCTTTTGTAGGGACACATCATGCAGAAAGAAGAAATAGAAATTAAAGAAGAAAAGAAGAAATAAAAAAAATAATGGATACTTATAATTTTCCCTCATAATGGAATTTTATTCATTGTTTGTAATCTATTGCCTTAGGTTACTTAGGTTTAATTAATTGCAGAGTTTTGGTAACACTAAAAGAAAAATGGAAGAGTTTGAGTAACATTAAAATAAAAGTGCAAAGAAATAAATATAAAAAATGTTTTTATTTATAGTGTCTATTAAAACTTCTCCTTGCTTTTTTTTTTGTTTAGTAAAAGCACCACCTATTTATACTCTAAAATCATATAAGTTCTAAAAGTAATAAAAGTTATCACAATAAAATATATTTGATTAACTTGATCAGATATGACTTATCAAATAAAAAAGTCTATCAGATATAGATTAATATGAGATAAAACAAAATACAATAAATAATTTGATTAATGAAAAATAAATAAAAATTAACCTATTTATGCTAGAAATGACTTATTTCTGATTTCCAATCAGAAATAAGTTATTTCTAATATAAAATATCTATTTCTGATTTGAAATATCTATTTTTGATTTAAAATATCAATTCCTAATAGAAAATGGGTTATTATACATTTTCAATTGGATATAGGTTATTTCTTATCGAAAATAGCTTATTTCCAACTGGAAATAAGCCTAAAAATGATTTTTATTTAGTCTTTAAAGTTAGAAAAGTTTACAAATAAGTCATAAAAAAGAAATTGCAATTTAGTTCAAAAGGCATAAATAATATCCAATTAATCTAAATTTTATAATCAATGTTCATCATCAGGTCCTCATTGGCATCCCTATATTAGGCTATCCAAATTTGGGTGCTAACATCACCAAATTGCCATAAACATTTACATGACCCAAACTTAAAAAAAAAATTGTGCTATGTATGGCTATAAGGTAAAATCACAACTTCAACTTAATGCCTCATAAGGCTATACAACACTTGCCTAACATCTAAAGACTATACGACTCATTCCTAGGTAAGTATCATAAAACCTGGTCCATTCCCAGGTATGTATCCTAAACCCTAGTCCTTGCACTATATTGCATTCACATTGCTCAACATGCATTGGCATTAGCATTAATAAGCTATGCAATATACATGATGTTGGGGGCAACTGTCATACCTCAAAATTTAATGGTCTTTAATTATAATCTGATTATGATAATAATCTACAAAAAATTATAGAAATTGGTTATTAATATTATTTCAAAAGTGTGGTAATCAAACCCTAAAACCTTAAAGTCAAGAAGAGCAAACTAAAAACTCAACTTAAGAGGCAATAAATCAATAACTGAACCAATCAGCTGAGCCTTGATTTAATTAATTGAGCCTTCAAAACAGTGAACTGCATGCTCTAAGTTACCATTATTCAAGTGTGTATCTATTAGAATGCATAATGCATTAAACTAATACTTGTTTTGTTGAATCAGAGCTCAGTTAATTGAAACAAAAAATGGGTTCATTGAACCAAAGTCCAAAAACATATTTTAAAAACATAAATGACTTTAAAGCTAACAATCAAAAAAACTATATAACTCAAAAGTCATGTGAATGTGCATGTGACCACTATGAAAGAAAGTTTATGAGAGTGTTTAGGCTATGGATTAAGTGGGGATTGAGTAGAGAAAAGTAAGAGAAAGTGGGTGGATGAGGAGAGCTTTTATTTTGACATAGTTTAAGCTTATTTCTTTATTATTATTGGCTAATTCTAATATTATCCTTGATTAGTTAAATCTACCTATGGTCATTAAGTATATGACTTGATAGTAAAACTCTTAGGTGATACTTGAATTCTAATCTAAATATCCCTAATTGATCATAATTGTGGGAACAATAATGAATAAAGTCTAGTATGGGTTGACTAATGATTATGTTTTACTAATCATGCATATGAGATATTTAGTCAAACTTATAGGTACATATTTAGTGAAATGATGTACTAGATTGACCCACTATAAGAATATTACATGGATAATTTTCATAGGTAATTCTCATTATAATAGTATTATTTGAGTCCTTTGACCTAAAATCACTATAGTTTGTTACATGATGAGTTATGTATTTTGACACATCCTTACATCATCAATAACCAGATGGTAAAACAAGTTGTGATTGGATATGAAATGAGTTATATGGGAAATGTGAGTGATTAAGATTGAATTTGTCCCTTATTAATTATGAGGAGATATCTATGGGCCCCTCGATGAGTTAGACTGAAGAGAAATGCATGGACATGCTAGAATGTATTGATGAAGAGTTATCAATATCAGATAAAGTGTTATCGGTATCAGTCTAATTAAGATCAAGAAATAATATGATTGAATAATATACGGATAATATATTCCATGCCTTATGTTCAACCAAGATATCGTATGACAAAAGGACTATAGTACACATTGTGTATTAAGTTATGTCGGATTAAAGGGGGGAAGGGTTATTTTGTTCTTGGTATATATATTATGTTGATAATATTTCCAATAATAATGAGCCTCAAACTAATGTAAGTGATGTAAATGTGATGCTAATTGAGAATGCTTCTAACTCCAAATATCTATGTTCACTTGAGATTATGTCATATTGTGAAGGATAGGATCATGAAGTTGGAAAAGATAGGAATCTTAAGCAATCTTGAATTTGCATCCAATTTTACTTATGAGGCTTATCTTCAAGGCAAGATGACTAGATCTCCATTTGTTTGACAAATGGCAAGAGCCAATGATGTATTGGAGATCTTATATAGTGATGTATTGGACCATTTAGTGAAATGGCTAAAGGTGGTTTCTACTACTTTATAACCTTTATAAATGATCTATTAAGGTATGAGCATTTGTTTCTTTTAAAGAATAAAAGTGAATCCTTTAAAAAGTTCAAGGAGTTTAAAGCCCAAAAAGAGAACCAAACTGGGAAAAGTATTAAGACTCTAAGATTGGATCAAAGAGGTGAATACTTGAGTACCGAGTTCATTGAGTTCCTCAAGGAACATGGCATTGCATCATAACTCACACCTCTTAGAACACCTCAATTAAATAGTGTGTCTAAGAGGCAAAATCATACTTTATTGGATATGGTACATTTTGTGATGAGCTACACTGATATGCATATATTACTTTAGGGTTTTACGCTCCAAATAGCCTCCTACATCCTTAATCGAGTTCCATCCAAGTACGTTTCTACCACACTATATAATATATGGAATAGTAGGGCATCAAGACTTAAGCATGTTAAGATTTAGGGGTGCCTAACTTTTATTAAAAAGCTAAAATCAAACAAGTTGGATGTAAAATTAGTTAAAGGAAGGTTTGTTGAATATCCTAAAGATAGTTCAAGGGTGTTGCTTTTATCTTCCTACTAAATAATTTGTTATTATAAGTAGAGACATTATATTCATTAAGAAAGAGTTTCTTAAGGAAGGTGGCATAGGAAGGAATATAATGTTAGATGAGGAGTTATATAAGGAAGCCTAACAAATTGATCAAATGGACATTGATCAACTAGAAGAGCCTATTCCAATTGAGAATGTCATCACATTGACTCTTAAAAGGTCTAGTAGGTTATATTATTTTTTTGGAGAGATACATTTTTCTTTATAATGTGTAAGAGTTGCATGTTCATGAAGAGAGCATTCATGATGATGATCCTACTACATATGAAGAAGCTTTATGTGATAAAAATTCTTTAAGATGGCTTGACGCAATGAGAACTAAAATGGATTCCATGTCTACAAACCAAGTCTAGACACTCATTGATCCTCCTAAGGGTTTTGTACCTATTAGGTGTAAATGGATCTTTAAGAGAAAGATTGATGCAAATGGGAAGGTAGAGACCTATAAATCTAAGCTTGTAGCAAAAAGGTTTCACCAAAGGCAAGGGGTTGACTATGAGGAGACCTTTTTGCCAGTAGCCATGCTTAAATCCATTTAGATTATTCTTGTTATAACTGTACACTATGATTATGAGGTTTGACAAATGGATGTTAATACCATATTCTTTAATGGCCATATTGATGAAGACATTTTCATTAAGCAACCCAAGGGTTCTGAATCTGAGGAAAGCTCAAAAGTGTGTAAGCTTAATAGATTGATATATGGTCTAAAGAAAGCTTTAAGGATTTGGAATCATCATTTTAATGAGGCTATCCATTCTTATGGTTTTATTAAGAGTGAGGATAAGCCATATGTTTACAAGAAGGTTAGTGGGAGTTAACTCACTTTCCTAGTCTTTTATATGGATGACATTCTTCTCATTGGTAATGATATTGGTATGATGACCTCTATAAAAGTATGGCTATTTAAAACCTTCTTAATGAAAGACTTAGGGGAGGCTACCAATATTCTTAGGATTTGAGTCTATAGATATAGATTGAATAGAATGATAGGTTTATCCGAAAGTCTTTACTTGGAAAAGTGTTAAAAAGTTTTCAACATGCTTGATTCCAAGAGGAGATTATTGCCTTTTAGGCATAGTATCCACTTATCCAAAGAGATGTCACCTAAGACACCTGAGGACATGGCAGAAATGGCCAAGGTTCTTTATGCTTCAGCTATAGGAAGCCTAATGTATGCTATGTTGTGTACTAGGCTGGACATTGCCTATGTTATTAGTGTGACTAACAAGTTTCAATCCAACCCAAGCTTAGAGCATTGGGTGGTAGTTAAGGCTATCCTTAAGTACTTGTGAAGGATTTTAATATTGACTTATGAAGGAGGTGACTTATAACTTATAGGTTTCATAAATTTTGACTTTTGGTTAGATGTAGATGATAGAAAGTTTATCTTTATGTTTATCTTCGCCTATAATAGAGGTGCAATGACCTAGAATATTTTCAAGCAAAGTATCACTGATGATTCCACTACAGAGGCCAAGTACATAACTACATCAGATGTTACTAAGGAAGCTGTTTGGATTCAAAAGTTTGTCACTAAATTAGGAGTCAGTCCTTCCATTGAGTTGGCAGTTCCTCTCTTTTATGATAACAATAGAGCCATCACTTTGGCAAAGGAACTAAGGTCTCATAAGAAATCCAAACACATAGAAAGGTACTATCATATTATTAGAGAACTTCTTAGAAAGGGCAATGTGCTCGTGTAAAAGGTAGATTTAGTTGATAATATGGTTGATCCACTGACTAAGCATTCACCAGCTACAATTAGACTATCATTTTGAGAAGATGGATCTTAGATATTGCAGTGAATGGTGCTAATGCAAGTGGGAGATTGTTAGTATATATGTGCCATAGTGCTAGTTCTTGTAATATAAATGACATTGTACTTTTATCCTTATGGCAATAAAATATTCATTTAAACAAATTGTTTATTTATTTGAGTATTTACTCTTTAGCATTATATTAAAAGAGTTTATTATCAAGAGTTGATAATATGAGTGACAAATTCTTTTAGTACATATGCTATAAAATGTTCATTGTCGTAAGATTAATAAATGGGTACTATTGATCCATAGACTATCACCTCTGTCTATTTTCCTTCATCAATATATGATATCGATAGTGGGAGATAGTGAGTCTCATGCTACATAATATAAGATATTAAAATAGACATGTGGATACTCTTGTGATGGGTGGATCAAACTGTGATGAAAGATAAGTGATTGCATAGAAATTCACTTTTGTTAACAATCACTATCTTGGACATAATGGTGCATATGGTCCTTTGACTTGAGGTGACATGATCATCCACATATGGTTGGTTAGAGTTTATTACTACTTATATACCTATGCCAGTCATGTATGAGTGTATGGCATGTGGTGGCTCTACTCAATTATATGGAGGGATGAGTGATCGGCCAAAATAGAATTCATTACTTAGAGTGAACTGGGATAAAATCCTATGTTATCTAAGTTTTTCTTAATGAATGAACATCTAGCTAGGTCAAACTTGACTTAACTAAAAATCATTTTTGGTGCTAGAAAGTGATTATAGTATGAGTCATGTTTTATCGAGAATTGAACTGAAGATGATGTCATATGATTAAGGCAATTAGAGTATGATTGACCATGACTCTAGCTGATGTTAGGATCTTCAAATAAAAGGACATTAAGTGCATGGTAATTATGTTCTATGGTTCTTGTGAATCTACGAATAACATTCATTTCTAATTGGGTAGTCGTGACATTTATGCTGGGGTTCACTCTTATGGAAACTAAATGTGATTAATTGGGATTTTCACATTTAGCTTGGAAAGAGTTTCCAATAATATTAAGAGAAATTATATATATATTTTTATTTCCATTACCATTTGGACTTGAACTTAGAAAATCACACATATAAGAGTAGCATCGATAATGATAATAATTAATTTGATTATTAATTAAAGTGTTCAATTAATTAAATTGGATTTTTATTTGTGCGAGGATCTCGCATATCTTGAAATCTAATTCCAAGGTTAGGACTAATGAATATTAATTTGGACTTAATTTAATATGTGCTATTAAGTTTAAGGACAAAATTTATATTTGCCACTAATATTTGTTTGGACATAGACCATGAGATGGGCGATGTATATGTAGCTTAATGGATTATGCATGGGCTTAGAAAATTAGGTGTATTATTAATATAGGTCTTCTTTAAGTATTAAATAAAGCCCATAAAACTAATAAGTGGACATTACACAGATGGGCTCATTTAAGAGTTAAATAAGTCCAAAGCCCACTTATTAAAGGAGGTGCCATATAAGCTTGACCATTTGATGATCATGCTTGCATGGTGGCCACCTAAGCATAGCTTTACATGCAATATGATTGCATGGTTGACAACATAGAGATGTGTCATAAGCATGAACCTTGAGTTAGTGCTAATCTCTACATGCATGAGTTAGATTATTTTATGCTAAAAGTGAAAAAGTAAGCACATGGATGAGATTGCTCATCCTACACTCAAGCTTAAGTTAGTGGAGAATCTCTACACATGCAAATTAGTCTCTTACATACATACACCAAGTTAGTGGATATCATCTACACTTAACAAAAGACTTATAACTTACATTAAAGAGAAAAATATGAAGAAAGAAAACATTGGTTAAGTATTCTTCTTCATCTTTCTTTGAAGTGATTGTGAGTGTGTGAGTAAGAGATACAAGAGTTGTGTTTCTTTATAAGTCCATTGTCATCATCCTTTGTACAATAATTGTGTAAGTGAAGGCTACATCCAAAGGAGGCAAGAATTCATTTATCATCCAAGCAAGGAGAGGAACTCTATTAAGCTTTTAGGTCACTATCAAGGAGGAGCTTGCGGGTAAAGGTCCATCAAAGCTTGGAATCATTCCGATGCCACTTATATGTTTAAAGATAGAGGCTTCACACTTGGGGAGCCAAGAGCTTATAGATTTTCATTAACCATTTCCAAAAGCTTATTAAGCATCTTACCAACGTTTGGAGTTTGTAAGTGTTATTAAACTCTATATGTAGGTCTCTTGTCATGCTTTGTGTTTAGTTATTTTATGAATCTTTGATTTATGTTGTATGTTAAGCATGCAAGTAATTAGTTATGTAAATCTAGTGTGTTATGATCTTGGTAGTTTTGGAATTCTTATATTCATGCAAGGGTTATATACTAGATATATTTTTTTTAAATTTATCCTAACTAGTTTCATGCTCACACCATGCTTCTACTCATAATTTGGTGCATGTAGTTGATTCCTTTAAAATATGCATTGTCATAAAAAAATATTTACAATTACTACCTTTTTTTCATTGCTAAAACCTTTTAGCAGCAAAGCTTATTGCGATGACAAATGACCATAAAAAAAGGGTCATTAAAAGATATTAGCGAATGACCATTATTTAACTTTTAACGAAGACTTTTTTCATCGTTAAAAATGTCTTTTCTAGTAGTGTTTTGATCACTAATGTGATATGGGTTCTTAGCCTCTGTTATGGCTCCATTATTATCATAATACAATTCCATTGGATCTAATATACTAGCAATAACACCCAATCTAGTTACAAAATTCTTGGTCCAAACAACTTCCTTACCTGCCCTTGAGGCAATTATGTACTCAACTTTTATTGTAGAGTTGATAATATTATCCTACATTGAACTTCTCCAGCTCATTTCACCTTCATTCAAACAAAACACATAACCTGACTATGATTGAAAGTCAACCTTATTAGATTGGAAGTTGGCATTTGTATAACCATTAACAACTAGCTGATCTTCGTTCCCACAATACAGCAAAAATGCATCCTTATTCCTTATCAAGTACTTAAAGGTTTCTTAGTTGCTATCCAATGTTTTCACTTGAGTCTAACTGGCATATGCTCATTATACTTAAGGCATATGAGACATCTGGTCAAGTGCATAACATCGCATACATGATGGATTCAATTGCAAAAGCATATGGAATCTTACTCATGTAGTCTTCTTTATCCTACATCATTGGACACTAATTTTTCTAGGACTAATGCCATAGGACATTGGCAAGAACCCTCTCTTAGAGTTTTTTATATTGAACCTATTCAGTACCTTGTCATTGTAAGTGCTTTGACTTAGGTCAATAACCCTCTTAGATCTATCCCTATAGATTTTAATGCTTAAAATATATGCAGCTTCCCCTAAGTCTTTAATTGAGAAATAATTCCCCAACCATAAATTAACATTTTGCAAAGTAGGAATATCATCTCCAATAAGTATTATGCCATTATCATATAGCACTAGAAAAACTATTGAACTCCCACTAATCTTTTTGTAAACACAAGGTTAATCTTCATTTTTAATGAATCCAAACTCATTGTTTACTTCATTTTTAATAACAAAGATTCCAACTATTAGAAGCTTGCTTCAATCCATAAATGGATCTTTGAAGCTTGCAAGCCTTTTCAAAATTCTTAGGATTAACAAAACCCTCTAGTTGTGTCATGTACACATCCTTAATTAGGTTTCCATTAAGAAACACTCTTTTGACATCCATTTTCTACATATCATAATCATAGTATACAAATATGGGAAGCAAAAATTTGAATGGATTTAAGCATAGCAACTATTTTAAAGGTTTTATAATAATCTATACTATGTGTTTGATTGAAACCCTTTACAACTAGTCTTGCTTTAAAGGTATGCATATTGCCATCCATATCAATTTTCTTTTTGAAAACCCCTTTCCACCTAATAGTTTTTAAACCATCGAATGGATCAATCAAAGTTCATACTTGATTATTATACATGCATTACATTTCTAATTTCATGGCTTTTAGCCATTTCTTAGATTCAAGATTATCCATGGCCTTTTGGTAGGTTGTTTGCTCACTTTAATCCATAATCATCACATCATTATTCTTTGTTATAAGAAATCATATCTCTTAGGATTATGATGTGTCCTACTAGACATCGTAGGACTTTATAGTGCTTACGTAGATTTAAAAATTACTTATTGATCTAATTGAGGTTCCATATATGGTACAATTTTATCTATGGTTCTTGAATTTCTTTAAGTTATACCTTACTTTCACTAGTTCCTTTGGAAATGAATTCTCTTTCCAAAAAGACACCATCCTAAGCAACAAACACTTTATTCTTAGAAGCATTATAAAAGTAATATTCTTTGTTTTCTTTATCATATCCCATAAAAGGTATTTATTTGGTTTTGAGTGCTAATTTAACTAAAATTTGACGCTTCATATAATCCTCACATCCTTAAACCTTAAGAGAAGATAAACTAGGTGATTTCCTAGTCCATATCTTAAATGGTGTCATTTCAATGACCTTAGATGAAACTATATTCAGTATAAATGTAGCAGTTTCTAGAGCATACACCTAAACAAAGATTCAAAGATCTAACTAAATCATTTTAGATTGAACTATATCTAACTAAGTTTAATTTCTTTGTTTAATTGTGGTGTTTTTAGTGGAGTTAATTATGAAATTACCCCACAATCTCTAAGATTAATATATTTTTGGCTTAAATATTCACCACCTCGATCAATTTTTAGTGCTTTAATATTTTTATTAAGTTGATTTTGTACTTCATTTATAAAAATTTTGAACATTTTAAAAGATTCAAATTTATGTTTCATTAGATAAACATAGCCATGTATATTGAAATCATTTAGTGAAAGTAATGAAGTATTAAAAGCCTCATCTAGTAGTGGAATTAAATGGACCATATACATTACAATGTATAAGGCCCAATAAGTCATTAGCCTTTTCACAATGTCCAATAAAGTGTGTTTTAGTCATTTTCCTAATAAATAAGATTCACATGGTTTAAATGATTCAAAATTCCATGTTATTGGAGTTTTGAGATGCGTTTCTCATTTATATGGTGTTGATACACAAATTTTGGCAATTTCCCAAAAAATTCAATGATGAAGGATTCTTGTCTATCAGATAAGGGGAAAGGTCATTCCAGAGTCTTCTCGGGTGTGCTCGAACTGAGAAGAAACCTAAAAAAGCAAAAAGGAAACCCAAAATAAATAAAAAATACACCAAAAACCTCAAAAACACCTAAATTGGGCCCAAAAAGAGCCAAAAAGGTGTGGATAAGCCCAAGGGACATGTCAACTCATGAGTGTGGGTTGAAAGCCCATAAGCTTAGGTCACCAACCCACACTCGTGGGACAAAAGACCTATGAGCACCTTGTGTAGGTTGGAGGATCCACACGCCTAGGTCCAAGACCCAAGAGCATGGGTTTAAGAACCAAGTGCATAAGTCCAGGACCCAAGAGCGTGGGTTGAAGACCTGTAAGCTTAAAAACCCAAAAATTTCCCTTTTGGGGGGAACTTTTCACATTTTTCAAGAAAAAATCTTCTAAAAAATCAGATGATTATTTGGACGAATTTGTTGTCTCTCTCTCTCTCTCTCTCTTTTAAAGCACTTGGAGACCCCATTTACACTCAAACCAAAAATAATTTTCTCTTAGAATTTAGACCCATAAATCCAAACCTACCTCATTCTAAGTCAAAGCACACATCTAGGGTCCCTTTGAGGATCTCCCTATTTATTTTTATTAAAAAATTAGAATTTATTGCATTTTCTCTTCCTTTTCTACTACCTTTTTTGCATTTTATTTTATTTTTATTGTATTGAGTTAAAGATGTGATTTTTGTGGTGATTTGAAGTTTAAGAATACGATATGTAGACGGAGTAGATAATTTAGGTGAATTCGGAACTGTTTGCATTATTATTTTTATATAAAAAATGGGTATTTTGGAGTAAAATTAGCATTTTTATTATTGCATTTGCATCATTTTAATTTACTATTTTTGTTTCTGTCATTTTAATTTTTTATTAATGTTCCTACATTTTTCTCATTTTTATTGCATTTTTACTCTTTTTATATTGTATTTATGCTATTTGTGGTAAATTTGACATTTTTATCATAAAATTCATATTTTTATGGTAAAAATGTCACCTTTATCTTTGTGATATCTTTATTTATGAAATTTTTATTTATTTGTATATTTTTATTATTTTTATGGTATGTTTTCAATTTTTAGTGCATTTATGCCTTTTATAATAAATTTGGTCTTTTATCATAAATTTCACATTTTTATGGTAAAAATGTTGTTTTTATTATTTTTGTTGCTTTATTTATGTTATATTTATTTATTTATTTTTGGATTTTATTTAATTTTGTTGTCTTTTTCTCATTTTTGTTTATTTCATGCTTTTTATAGTAAATTTGGCATTTTTATCATAAAGTTTCCATTTTTTGGGGTAGAAATGTCATCTTTATTATTTTCATATATTTGTTGCTATCATCTTTATTTATTTTTATTGCTTTTTTTTCATGTTTATTATTTTCATTGCATTTATTGCATGTTTTATCATTTTTGTTTTTCTTATGCCTTCTCTTGATAACTTTGTTATTTTTTTTTATCATAAAGGTAATGTTTTTAAGGTAAAAATTGCACTTTTATCATTTTTATTATTTTTAGTCTACACTTTATTATTTTTTATTCTATTTCTATTATTTTTGTTGTTTTTATTTCTCTTTTTGATAAATTTGCTATTTCAATCATAAAGTTCACATTTTTATGGTGGAAATAGCACTTTTATCATTTTATTATATTTTATTGCATATTTTCTTTTCTTGTAAATTATATTTTCCCTCTTTATAAAATCATTATTTTATCATAAATTTTACATTTTTGTGGCAAAAATAATATTTTTTTTATCACTTTTATTAGTCTATTACATTTTTGTTATTTGTAATTATTTCCATTTTATTCTCTTGATAAATTTACTATTTTTATCATAAAGTTAATATTTTTATTGTGAAAATAGTATCGTTTATAATTTATTTATTTATCTCATTTATAATTTTTTGTTATTGCTTTTTATTGCCTTAATTATTTTCTTTGGTAAGTTGATTATTTTTATATTTTCTTGTCATGAAAATCCCAATTGTAGAATAAAAATGAGAACTTTGCACCAAAGTACCTAAATTTCAAAATCTTGCATCATACATTTTCATTAGCATCATTGTTTACTTATTTGTTTAATTACTTTATGTTACATTAATTATGGATGGATGCAAAATATATAAAATTGCTCTAAGTGAGATATGTGCTTGCATGTGTATGAAAACTAATCTTTGTTTTACAGGTTTATTAGAATAGGAATTTTCTTTTATTTTCTATTTTGTTGTAATTAATACAAAAGAGAGTTTTGAGGCAATGTAATCCTTAATTCCGATTCCCCTTTTATTTCTATTTTAGATGTATTTATTAGAATAGGCTTTTTCCCAAGTTTTGTAATCCTTATTCCCTCTCCCCCCCCCCCCACCCCCATTTCATTTCTTTATCTTGCTTATTTGTGTGTTTATTTTATTTATTATTTCTTGCATGCTTGTGTACTACTTGCTATGTGCTTACTTGTTTGCTTACTTGCCTAATCATTAAGATTGGTGAATGCCTATTTATCTTGTGATATATGTGCATTGAATCCAATTATCTCACACTCATGTTTCCATTTTTTATTAACTAATAATCAATTATGGTAAAATGCATCATAAAACTAAAACTAGGGTGAAGTAGTGAATGAATAATCAATGTGTATAATAAGAAGCAAGATAAGTAACTCCTAGCCCTTGAACCTAGATTCTCTAGTTATGAAAGTGAATTTTAATTCACTTTCTTCCAATACATATTAGGTGGCAACTCCAATCTATAAAGCCTATTCAGGCATACCCTCTAGCATATAATAAGAAACTAGTAAATGGTTGCCATTAGCTTATGTGGCCTGATAAATGCATCAATCATGTTCCTCCATTCGACACCAGAAGGAGCAATCACAGGTTTTTGGTGACTCCACTAGGGATCAAACCTAGAATCTTTAGTTTAAGGAGTATGAACGAAAGACTATTTCTTATTATACATAACTTGTTTATTCACCTTCATAATAACATAACTGCATTTCACTACACTCACCATGTGCACCCTTGGTCCCTAAACCCTTGATAATATTGGACAACATTGCCACTATCATTCCACTCATGTCATACGGTAATGAGATTGGTATTATCACCTTTAGCCTTTACTTGATTAAGAAAAGTTATAGGGCTTAAAGTGATATAACCTAGCACCTAATTCAAAAATAGGGAACAATTTTCTTAAGTAGGTTAAAGAATGCTAGACTTACTGACTGAAGTTCGTAACCTTAGTCATATGGGGCATTCTCACTAAAGAAGCCCTTAGTCGTAAGCCTAACTCAGCCCATATAGATAAAACTAATAGAAATTTCCCCTAGGGTCCCACCTAACTCTTGCATAATTATCCTATCCTAACATTGCACGTATGACCTAACATTTACAAATGACATGACATCCTTAGTTTTTGTCACTGATTGCTACCATTATGTCAATTTTCATGGATTGGCCATGCTTAGACCCATGTGTTCCCTGTTTACTTTATGTAAACTTGATGCATAAGGAATGACAAGAATCATACGCCTCAGTTTGGATAGTCCATATGAACCAACAAATAGTGGCATTGTTTGAGGATGGAACTTGTGAAAAGTCATCCATTTGTCCTGATTAGACTAGATGGATGAATTAGGAATTTAACTTGATTATTAATGTTCATGTCAGAAGAACTAAATTGTAAACTATCGAATAAAAATTTTATTTTTCTTGGTAAACATACTGAATGTTGATAAGGGGGCACAAACCTAGATCCTTTATGCTAGCTATAGTTGTTGCGAATATGGGTGCACATGGACTATAGACGCCATTTATAACCTAACTATTTGGCCTCTTAATGACATTGTGTGGTTACTTTGAATACATATGGATATTGCTTTATAGCTTACCTTTCAAGTCTAATCAATAGGAATCAAAATAGCTTAGTCTGAGAGCAGAACCATAGTCCCCTAATGGCTATGATAAAAAATCTTTACCATGTGGAGCAATAAAGTTGGAAGGAGTGACTGCTTGTGTTTAGTTTGTTCATTTTATAGGTTTTTATTCTAACCATATTTGCTCATTTTGTTCATTTTCTTTTTTCATGCATACATACATACACGTAGGGAGCATTTTACTATAAACTGACCTATGATCTCTTTGTAGCCCTTTTTTACATCATCATTCATAAAATTATAACTGTCACATCATGTATATATGCTAACCCACTTTTCTTGAAGAACGCATTAGATGATGCATGCGTGCATCATCTCTTTTCCATTATAACCACTATATTTGTGTAGAAAGATAGTCCTTTTAAAATTCTTGAAAGCTCTAGGCCTCTTAAACCCCCTCAAGGAGAGTTAGCAATGGTTATATATCATAATGGCTACACAATTTAGGAATCAAAGCATCAATGATCTACTTAAAGAGCATGTGAAAAAATTTATGGTTGATGGTAGTTTAACTGATATCCTTAGATCTAAAATCAAGACTATCTTTAAGTTGAAGTAGGGGATACTTTTGATCGAACTCCTGCCATGGATGAGGTAATTCTCTTATGAGGTAATGGCAAAGGGGCACTTAGCTCTTTTAATTCTAGGACGAATGGAAAGAAAGAATATATGAGCATGCCTGAGGATATCAAAAGGCAATTATGAGCTTTCTAAATAGAGGATTTTCCAACCCTTTTCTAAGTCAACTAGTGCAACTACGTCTAAGTTAGCAATGGGGATCCAATAGTTAGCCATAGAGTTACTCAATTTAAGGTTCAAATGAAGCATGAGATCGCCCAACTTGAAGTTCTAATAAAGGAAAATGATGATGACTTAATTAAAGGCTTTAACCAATTCTTTATGTTCATGAATAAGCTCTCACAAGGTCACTTTAAGAAGCCCTATTGCTCTAAGCTTGATAACCAGAGTACAGAGGATTATGATCCATTGCATCCATAGTTCCTTACTCATAAATTTATCAAGTAGTATGAGTACAACACACAACTGGATGTTGTAAAGTGACTTAGAGACCACCAGACAGAGAAATAGTAAGAGCTTTTTAAATTGCATCATCAGATAAAGAGGAAAAGCTACTTTGATAAGGAATAGACCTTTAAAAGATGAACAAATAAAGATAGTAATCAAAGGAGCATGACCTCACTTTTGTAAGCAGATGTTATTTATCAATTATCCCACCTTTAAAGCACTTCACCAAACTAGCGGCTGCATTGACGATGTAGAAGCTTTTTAACCCAAAAATCCCTACCAAAAACTAACTTAGCCTAACCAAAACACCTACCTAACTAAAATAATCCTGAATGTGAAAACCCTATGAAACTAAAAATATTCAAATCATGACCAACCACTCTCTAAAATCTTCCAAGCACTTCAATAAAGAAACCTTTTAAAGCCTTTTAAACCAAAATTTTTACCCAATACTCTACCAATACACATCAACCCTAACCTTTATTGTTGCTTCCACTAAATGCCAGGTCACACAATCGACAACTATTATGCCCTAAAGTATAGAATCCAAGGCCTAATAGACTGTGGTAAAATTGAAAACCCTAAAAAATAACCTAATGTCAAAACCAATCCTTTACCTAACTACCAAAATATGCATGCATCCTATGCCATTTCTTTGGGGCTCCCCAAGGCTTTTATGGAAAATTATATCCAAGAAATCCTTAAGAGAGAAACAAAAAAGTTAAAAAAAAAAGAGAAAAAGAACTCTTAGTAGCACTAGAAGCAAGTTTCTCAAACTTCAAATATGATTCAAGTGGTAATGAAATGGATCCTTCTAGCTATGAACATATGTCTAAGTCCAAGGATGAAAATGAGGAAAGGTCAAAGAAGAAAAGAGAAGTTCAAGATCAATTGAAATAACACTCTCATAAGCTTGACTTCAAGATAGAATCGCCAACTGCATTGACTTACTAAGTCCAACATAGATGATGCATGTTTGATGGAAAATCTATCCCTAACAATGCATGTATCACTTATCTATTTGAAGTCTTTTTAATGTATAAAACTCTAAATTTAATGCAATGATATCTAATTTTGCTTATTTATGTGATGTGTATCCTGATAATGATGAGTATTTCATCAAACCTTATATAGTATCTTTGCATTCATTTCGTTAATGTTGAACCATTTAACATGTGCATGGTTACGAAATCTCACATATTGTATATTTCAAAAGATGTTACCTTTCGGAAAAATGAAAGTGAATAACATAATAATAATAATAATAATAATAATAATAATAATAATAATAATAATAATAATAATAATAATAATAATAATAATAATAATAATAATAATAAAATGGAAATACTAAGAACAAGGGTACCTTCATTTTGAAATATAAATAATAATAATAACAACAACAATAACAATAACAACAACAATAATAAATGATGATAAAATGGAAATACTAAGAATAAAGGTACCTTCGTTTTGAAATATACGATGAGCATCTATGCCTTTGGTAAATGACATTCAGTGCAAATGGGAAGAAATTGTTAAAAATTGCACATGTAAAGAGGAAAATGTCTGAATCAACAACTATCACATACAAAGGCAAAACTTGCATTTTAGAGCTAATGTTCTTTTGCTGACCAAGCAAAGAAGAAGAAGTAGAGAAGAAGTAAAATAAAAAAAATCAAATGCATCATTAAAGTAGTACACTTGTAAAAGTACATCCTAAATGTCCAAAAATAATCATCAATATAGTCAGCAAGTAAGGGCGAATCAAGACTTATCCCCATCCTAATCATCATTGTCATCATCACCCTCATCATCAGCAGTCCTCTCTTGTTGGGCCCAATGCCATGAACTCTCAGCTTCTCTAACTCAGCCCGTAGCCTCTAGATCTCACTCTAGTAGTAGGTGTTGTCTTGCTATCAAATGACCTTATATCACTCATGCATCAACCTTAAGTACTGAAATTGCATCATAACATACATATATTATCGTACACACATTCATGGCATGCATACATACATATATTATTACACATGTTATTCTATATCTGAACAGGAAAAGACAAAGTAGGGAGATACTCATATGGGTCTCTACAGAGTGATAGAGATGATAGTTTATCAAGCCCCAAATGCATTAGTACCAGCATATGGCTATGTCTCATGTAACCTATAAACAAAATAATTAGTAAATAGAAGATCTAAAAAAATAAAATAGTAAGGATAAAAACTTACATGGTTGGTGTCCTCCTAAATGAAAGCTATTGGTTCGGCAGACACAATAAGTACATGGGTCACCACCTCATTATGAAGGCTATACCCCCTAACCACAGGGAGTCGAGCTATTGTAGCCACCCCAAAAATCATTTGAACTACCTCAAGGAGGAAGTGAAGTTAGTAGCCTTTGCTTCATTAGAAGTCTCAATAGCACTCCTGGTATAAGACCTCTTCAAACAAGGCTACTGAATATAGAAAAAAGTGGTTAGAATGAGAGAATAGGCAGTGTAAGGTCAATATAAAAAAATAAGACATACCTAATGAGCAGAGGAAGAAGACATGCCAATAGGGGCAGTTGGCAGAAAGGCCCTTGCTGCACCATCTATCAGCTGAGGGATGATGCTCTTTAAGTAAGAAGTGTCATTTGGCTCCCAGTGAAGTTGATGATCAATCCCAACCAGTGCCCCCTTTAAAGTGGGGTCCATTATGTGCTTCCTCTAAAACATATTTTGAGGAGAGGATGAGGAACACAACTAGCAGTAGGACCTTAATGCCAATCCACAATGAGCTCACTAAGGTACCAAGCACGGTTGACGGGGGTCCAGGAACAATATCCTCTTGCCAGTGATCCTTATAGCTCCCTGCATCACTGATGAAATTGTTATAGGGTAGTGCTCCCACCACCATTAAAGATGGATCTATGATTAGAAAAAGCTATCAAAAGTAAAAAGTAGAAAACTTAAAACAAAAAAAAGTAAAAAAAATAGTGACTAACCCTATCAAAAGTCAACTCTATAAAAGCAGCACGGGCTCCTCTAAAGACTATGTAGCACCCTTCTAGCTTTGACCAGTCCAAATAGGGAAACTAAGGAATCCCTTATGCAATTGAATGACTATGCCAGGACGGGTAAGGATGCAAAATTCAAAGGCCTAAATCTACAAGAGAATATGTGTCCCTAAACTGCATGTTTGGAAAGGAAGGTAAAGAAATGCTAAAGCATCAGAAATAACTCACATCGATTGCCAATAGCATACCATAGATCCATGAACTATCTCTACATGTGTCATCCATTCCATGGAGGAGGTAGCTATAAGCGAGAGAACCACATTTATACTCCCTCAAAGCATCAACGTCTTACAGAAAAGGAAGCAACCACAAGCCACCAGCTGTTGTTTATATTAGGGAAACATTATAGTGCTTATTAAGTAGAAGACGAAGCACCCTAGCTCACCTCTCAATGCCAACAAGCCCCTCCCCCAATAATTGCATCATAAGCTTACTAAAGGTGATTGTATGAGATAAAGCTGCCCCTGACTAACTCTAAACTGGGGACTGTAACTAAATAGTTGGGCATAAAACATTGTTGGGTCATTAAGGATGTCAAAAGGGATTTGTTAACTAGAGAACAAAAGCCCTATAATAGCCATAAAATCAAGAGGCATGGTCATCATCTTCCCAAATTGGAAATGAAATATGTGTGTGCAATATGACCACCTCTCAATCAAGGCAGTCATAGCAGGCTATTGACTTTTTAATGTCTTTAAACCCTTCAACAAGCCATTAAAGTTAAGACCATGCACATAGCCTCACACTTCCTCAGGCAACCTCCATTAGAGCTTTTTAGCTCAATTAAAGCTAATAGGTAGCACTAACGATGTAATATGGCTCTAAAGAGGAGAGTTAGCAAAACATGAATTTTGACTAAAAATCCCTATTTATATGTTTCAATAAGTACTAAACTATTGATTAACTTATTATTTATAGGAAAATGATATCATACATTAGCACCAATAGAGTCATATAGCTTAAAAAGGAAAATGATATAATTAATTAGCACTAATAAAGTCATATAGCTCAAAAAAGGAAAATGATATCATACATTAGCACTAATGGAGTCATAGAGATCTATAAAGGGAAGTCGATAAAACAAAAGTTCTGACTAGCAATTTCTCTATCAATGTATAATAGTAAGAAACCAACTGTACATTTACTTATTATTTATAGATAAATAATATCATACATTCGAAGTAAAGGGAAAAATTTTAGATCCTAACATACAATCAAAAGAAGGGGGAAGATTTATCAAAAGCTAAATCCTAGTAAGGAATAGCCTTAATTGTCTCTAAGTATGCAAATGGATCAATTATAACAAAGGAAGAATCATGCAAGAATTAAATTAACTTAAAAAATAAATAATAGCAAATAAATTAAATTCATAAGACTAATTCATCTAATCCTATATTTTTCTTATAGGGAAGAATCTCAAATATGCAAAAAAAAAAGTTAAGGGTACTAACTCACTAACGATGGGGTGCCTATATGTGCTCCCCCAAGTTTAAAATGAGAGGAATCTCCTGTCCTCTAGTCATCATATGCCTTAAGCGATGAGTATGCATAGGCTTCTGATGAGTAGCACCACCCATTACTTGATCCTCGAGAACTCCTAGATCAAGCTCATCCATATCGATCCTAAGATTAGGGGGGATATCCTTGAAGGCATCGTTACCATCGCCTTTATACATAAGTATGAAAGTGAGAGAAGCTTAAAGAGTTCAGAGGATTCTAAAAGAATAAAAAGAAAGCTAAGATGAGAAATGAGCAAAAAGAAAGAATAGAAGCCTTTTTATAAGCCTTTGGTTCGTGGGTCACCCATGCACATAGGTCCTTGAACCCACACTCATGGGTTGTTGAACCCACTCGCGTAGGATCCTCCCACAAGGCTCTTGGGACCAACATAAGCCCTTAAGATGTGTGTTTTGATGCCCAAGGCTTCGATAAAGCCCTAAAGGCACTTTGAAGGTCTAGACATCAACCCAAGACATGCTTTTAAATGTACAACAAAAGCTTGAAATGCCACAAAATAGCATGAAAATCCAAGGAAGTCCTTCATACCCTTTTCTCTTTTATTATAATTCTTCATTTTCAAATAAACTCATACATTCATTTACATTCCAAACATTATTTTCTTATGCTCTCGAAGGTGTACCACATTGGAAAGGGGTAGATGACAAGGATGTACCAGTCAACCTTGACAGTAACCATCTCACTTTGACAGAATTTTTGAAACTTCGTGACTTTGATTAGAAGCTTTAAGTCAATATTCTCACTTCTAATCAATGTAATGCTTGATGACCTTAAGAAAGATAGGAAGTCCACCAAAACAAGAGTCATAAGGAACCGAGACGTTCACGTAACCTGCGATTATCACATTAAACCTCGGAAGATGTTTAAATGAAATAAAAAATAATAATTAATAATAAAGATTATACTTAATCTAATCCAATGCTTAAATTTTGAGTAAGAGTATCCAAAGGATCCCTTGGTGAAATTCACACTATGTAATATGAGAAAGGCAGGGAATAACCAAAAAGGGAAACCAATGCAGAAAAGTAATTACTCTAATGCTCTTCGAAAGAGAGTACGAGTATTCTAAAAGCTCTTTGATGACATTCATATTGAATATTAGAAGGTGGAGAGTGCCTAAGAAGAGAAAGTGCCCTGTGAAAGAAATATGACTGAAGTAGTTACCTCATAAGGGAATGACACGATATTGAGGGAAGTCGTGTCTGTTGCAATTCTCGATGAACTCATTTAATGAATTTCCTTCTAATAATATGGAATGCTTGCTCTCCACTTGATAATTAGAAACATTCTTAGAGAAGGAATGCTGGTAAAACCTTAGAGCAATAGCAAAGACCACATCAAGGTGAGACAACCGTAGCTGGATTGACTCAAAGTTCTTGAAACATGCTCCTTACCAGTAAAGGTAAGCCACTGCAAGCACAACAAACTCACATACATCATAGTTTTTAAAACCAAGTTGCATCATAGCATCTTTATTTTATAAAGACCACAATCACTCAAAATTTCTCACAAAAAGTTTTTTTCACATATTTCAAGAAAAACTCTCTTAAAAAAAATCAAAAGACTATTTTGATGAATTTACTCTCTCTCTCCCGCCCCTCCCCCCCCAAAAGCACTTGGAGACCACATTTACATTTAAACAAAAAATCATTTGCTCTTAGGATTTAGACCAATAAATCCAAATCCAGTTCCTTCTATGTCAAAGCACAAATGAAGGGTAATTACCCGGTCCCTCTAAGGATCCCCTTATTTATTTTTATTAAAAATATTAGCATTTATTGCATTTTCTTTTATTTTGATTTTGATTTTTTTTGCATTTTATTATATTGTGTTAAAGTTTTGATTTTTGTGGTGATTTGAAGTTTAAGAATAATCTATTTAGACAAAGTTGGTAGTTTGGGTGAATTCGTGAGTATTTGCATTCATTTTTGCATTTTCCATCACTTTTGCAATATTTTTCTTTTTATATAAAAAATGGGTATTTTGGTATAAAGTTAGCATTTTTATTATTGTTTTTGCATCATTTTAATTTTTGTTTTTGTGTTAGCCATTTTATTTATTTTTATTGATATCCTTGCATTTTTACTATTTTTATTGTATTTATGCTATTTGTGGTAAATTTGGCATTTTAATCATAAAGTTCATATTTTTTATGGTAAAAATGTCACCTTTATCACTTTGATATCTTTATTGCTGCAATTTTTATTTATTTGGATATTTATTTCTATATTTTTATTATTTTTATGGTATTTTTGCAATTTATATTGTATTTATGCCTTTATAGTAAATTTGGTCTTTTTATCATAAAGTTCACATTTTTATGGTAAAAATGTTATTTTTATTGTTTTTGTTGCTTTATTTCTATCATGTTTATTTATTTAATTATTTCTACATTTTATCTACTTTTGTTATCGTTTTGTCATTTTTGCTGATTTCATGCTTTTTACAGTAAATTTGGTATTTTTGTCATAAAGTTTCCATTTTTATGGTAGAAATGTCATCTTTATTATTTTCATATATTTTTTGCTATTATATTTATTTATTTGTATTGCTTTTTTGCATGTTTATTATTTTCATTGCATTTTGTTTTATCATTTTTGTTATTCTTATGCCTTCTCTTGATAAATTTGTTATTTTTATCATAAAATTTATGTTTTTATGGTAAAAATTGCACTTTTATCATTTTTATTATTTTAATTTTGCACTTTATTATTTTTTATTATACTTCTCGCATTTCTATTTTTTTTATTTCCCTTTTTGATAAATTTGCTATTTCAATTATAAAGTTCACATTTTATAGTGGAAATAGTACCTTTCACTTTTATTATCTTTTATTGCTTGTTTACTATTCTTGTAATTTTTATTTTCCCTCTTGATAAGTTCATTATTTTTGTCATAAAGTTTACATTTTTATGATAAAAAATAATATTTTTTATCACTTTTATTATTCTATTACATTTTTGTTATTTGTGATTATTTCCATTTTATTCTCTTGATAAATTCACTATTTTTATCATAAGGCTAATGGTGAAAATAGTATCTTTTATCATTTATTTATTTTTATCATTTATACTTTTTTATTATTTATTTTTATTACTATGAGTGACCTCTTTCAGTTTTGGATAGCAGTATGTTTTTATAGGATATTGTGCGGGTCTTTCCATTTCCAAGGGACATGGTAATTTTACTGAATAGGGACAAGTGATTGGTCTTGAGGGATGAGACGCTTTTGATTTTGTGGAGTTGCCACCCAATTTTTAGAAAATTGAGAAAATAAAGGGACAACATCGGGTCACTCAGCGAGTATCGTCCCCATTAGAGATTTTCGGGTTCAGGGAATCGCATCTACTTTTTGACTATTTCTCATTATACAATATTCGATGTATAGCTAACAAAACACCCTAGTTTCAGTAATCACAGTTTATATAACATTCACACAGTACATTGGATAATGGAAGATAATAAAGCTGAAAATTTAATTATTACATCAATTTCCTAATGAAATACATATAAAAAGGAAAAGATTGCGAAAAAGTAAATCTAATTTGGATATAACTGATCTACAAGATTAACATAACCATTCACATAGCTTGTTGGATTTCATGAATAATAGGATGATCATGCATGCTTACAGTGATTATTTATGATATGATGATGTATGACGATAATATAAAAGATGCATGAGGTCATCACTAGACTGAGAGCATGATGACTCTATTATGGGATATGATATATGTATGAGTGTATGATATGCAATAAGTAGTGCAGGTTAGGCACTATCTCGCTAGTCGCGAATGGGAGCAGGAGCGTGCAACTTATCATGACCGTATTAGTTAGCTAGAGTCACGGCTAGTATCCTTTGTGATGAATGATGATGAGTCAGGATCAGACGAGGGGGATGCTTGAGCAGGATTAGTGCTTGCTTCTAATGGCAATGACAACTGATGTAGTTATTTTAGGAGCTAGGTGTAGGACTTTTTGCCTGTAATTTACTTTATTGTATTATTTTCTTAAGGTTATCGACTCTGGGTGTTGTATCTGGGGATTTATCCCACATGTTGTATGATGCTTTGTATGATGATGATTGTATATGTTTCTTGTTGTCTATCATTGATGATGATGTTTGCCATTACTATCGTCTGCCTCTTTTCCCTTTTATGCATAAGAAGTCTCCTTTTTGGAGCTTTTTACACTTAGCTGGGTTTCCTTTTTCTTCCTTTTTTTTTGCCTAAGGTGTCTCCCTTTAGAGCTTTTCATGCCTAGCTAGGCTTTTTTTATTTTTATTTTTTTGGCTTCAATAATAATGGCTGATCTTGAAGAGAGAGCTCAAAGAGGATGGTAAGAACCATGGTCATGTAATGAAAGCAAATGCAAAGCATGTTTAATGTAATTCATGATGATAAAATGTGTTGCACTTTTCAAAAACATTTTCCATAAATTGGCAACCATTCTCATTTCACTGTAATCATTTAAGAAAAGCACAAGTGCATTCATACAAATTTTAAACTTGAGGTTACCCCTATCCTTAACTAGCCTTCTCAGGTTTTCTAGTTAAGTATTTTCTCTCTTTCCCTAATATTTGCCTGAGTTGCCATTCTTAGGTTTTCAACTCAGCGAGAAGTCCTTAACTTTTGCTTGAGATGCCATTTTTAGGTTTTCAAATCAGTAGGATGATGATTTTTTAATGCCTTGGACATAGTACTTTTTTAAGCTATCTGTATTGACAGGTTCAGAGAATTCTATGCCTTCAGAATCCATCAGCTTGATTGCTCCTTTTGATAGGACATGTTTGACTAGGTATCAGGCTTCCCAGTTCGGTCTCAATTTCCCTCTAGAGTCTGAAATGTTTAATCTTGCTTGCTTTAGCACATAGTCTCTTACTTTCACACTCTTGTGTTTTATTCTTCTATTGAATGTCTTGTCGAGCCTAATAAAACTGTGTGTGGTATAGAGCCTTAAGCCTTTGGCTTTATAAGAGATTAATATTATCATGCCTCTATTAAGCCCACTATACTTTTAGCAATTTAGATTCAATTGCTACCTAAAGAGACTTGATCTCTGTTTTGACGGGAAGAACTGCTTCTAATCCATACACTAGTGAAAAAGGAGTTGCTTCTATTAAAGTTTTGATTTTTATTTGATACCCCCATAAGGGATGTGGCAATCTATCTGGTCAACCTCAGTAAGTCTGAGTCAACTTTGACAAGATCTTTTTTATGTTCTTATTTATAGCTTCGATGGCCCCGTTTGCTTATAATTGGTAAGGAGAAGATTTGTGATGTTCCACCTTATAACTCCTTAGTAGCTCTCTAACTTTCCCTTGGATTTAGACATCATTGTCAGAGATGATGTGATGGGGGATCCCATATTGGTTGAAAAAATTTCTTTTAATAAACTTAGCCACTTGCTTGGCTCCTATCCTTGTTAATGATTTTGCTTCGACCCATTTTGTGAAGTAGTCTACTGCCACTAGGATGAACTTGTGTCTATTTGAGCCTGTCAGGTGGATTTACCTAATTATGTCTAGTCCCTATACTAAGAAGGGCCATAAAAAGGAGATGTAGTGTAGTTCTATTAGGGGAAGGTGACTAACATTCCCATGGATCTAACACTTATGGCATTTCTTTACAAATTTGATACAGTCTTCTATCATCATCTTCCAGAAGAACCCTTATCTTATTAGCTTTTTACCCAGGATTGCTCCATTCATGACCACAAACACCCTCGTGTACTTCTTCTACTACTCTTGCAGCCTCAGTTTCATCTAGACATTGTAGTTGTAAACCATCTGAGGTTCTTTTGTATAACACACCCTAATACGATGTGAATTTTGATGTTAGTGGTCGAATGACTACTTTATCTCTTTCATTTGCTTGATTAGGGTAGGCTCATTCCATTAGATATCTCTGGCATAGAACTAGGGTTTTTTAGCTATTTCTATCTTTGCTATTCTATAATTTTTATAACAATGTTGTCCCGATCTAAGTAGAATCAAAGGCTTCATGGACATTTTGGACGGTCCTTCCCATACTAATGCTAGGGAAGCAAGTGCATCTACCATTTGATTGTGATTCCTAGGGAGATGAATGAATCTGCATTTTTGGAAGGACATGGTAAGTAGCCTCAAGTGGTTCAAGTAAGGCCTTAAGTGTTACTTTTTTAATTCCCACTCTTCCATGGCATGGTTGATTACTAGTATGAAATCTCTAAAGATTTTGACTTCTGTGATATCTAGGGTTGTCAGTGCTTCTATTCTGAGTGTGCATGCCTCGTATTCTACTTCATTATTTATGACTCTAAACTTGAACTTTTTAGCAATTGGTACTACTTCACCTTCTGGAGATTATAGTATGGCACCGACTCATGCACTGAATTGATTGATTGCTCTGTTAAAGTACATGCGCCATCCTTGGATCTCAATGGATGAGCTGAGGTTATTTGGGAAGTCCAGTTGGATTTCTTTAAAGTTTGGAATGTCGTTGAGAGCTAGAAATTTAGCTACTGCTCTTCCTTTTACTTCTTTCTTAGTAAGATATTGCATATGAAATTTTATTAGCAGTATGAGCCACCTGGTAAGTTTCCCCACTAGAGAGGGAGCTTTGTAGAGGTACTTCATTGGGTCCATTTTAGACACACCTTGAATTCTATAGGATTAAAAGTAGTATTTTAGTTTCTTTATTGCCCATACCATTGCTAGGCATATTTGTTTGACTTGGATGTACTTCTCCTCATATGGTAGCATCTTCTTGCTCAAGTAGTAGATTGTATGTTTTGCTTTTGTTTCTCCCTCTTGGGCTAACAGTGCACCAATTGCATTCCCTTCGATGGCCAGATACAAGGTTAGAGGTATCCCTGGTTTAGGTCGTCTTAGAACCGGTGGGTTGGCTAGGTAGCATTTGATTTTGTCAAATGCTAGCTGACACTGTTTGTTCCATTTAACTGGCTAATCTTTTTTTTTGAGTAGCTTGAAGATAGTTTCACATATTGCTATTAACTTAGCGATGAATCTACTGACGAACTGTAGTTTCCCTAGAAACCCTTTAATTTCCTTCTCTATTTTTGTTACTGGCATCTCTCTAGTGGCTTTTGATTTATTTGTATCCATTTTAATCTCGTTCTAAGGGTAGGCTTTGACAACATACCCCAACATCTTTCTTGATGTGTCCCCGAATATGCATTTCTTTGGATTTAACCTGAGATTGTACTTTTTGACCCTTCTGAGCAACTTTTTGAGATTAGAGGGGTGTTCTTCCCTGGTTTTTGACTTGACCATCATATCATCAATGTATACTTCCACTTCTTTATATATCATGTCATGGAACATTGTAGTTGCCATTCTTTAGTAGGTTGCCCCTACATTCTTTAGTCCAAAAAGAATTACTCTATAGCAGTAAGTATCCATTATGTTATGAAAGTTGTCTTTGATTTGTTGATGATGGCCATTAGGATCTAATCGTACCTAAAGACTCCATCCATGAAGGAGTACATTTTACATATGGCGGCTTTGTCAACCAGTATGTCTATGTGAGCTAGTGGGAGATCATCCTTTGGGCAAGCCTTATTCAGTTCTCTATAGTTGATGCAGATTCTAACCCTTTCATCTTTCTTTGGTATTGGCACCACATTTGCTAACCATTTTGGATAGTCTATTACCTTTAGGAATTTTTCCTTGATCTATTTCTTAATGTCATCTTTCACTAGTTGGGCCCATTCTAGTATGAGTCTTCTTAATTTCTACTTTACCAATTTGCACCCTTCTTTGGTAGGAATGAAGTGTTAAGCAATGTCCTTGTCAATACTAGGCATATTGTCATACGTCCAGGCAAATGCTTTTGAATATTTTATTAATATTTTTTCAATTTCTCTCCTCTTTTAAAGGGTAACATCTTTCAAAATATGCAGAATGCATGGTTCAATTTTTGTGCCAATGTTAAATGATTCAATGCATATGGAATTAATGTTAAATATGCTAATTTTTTTTATTAATGCAATGCACACTACCATTAGGAAAGACATAAAATAAGTAAGCAAAATCATATTTTGTTGCATTAACTTTAGAGTTCATTACATCATCAGTTTCAAACAAAGAAGAAGTATAAAGATCATAATATCAGCAATGTCTTCAAATAGGATGTCGCCAATGCTCAAGTTAAGGATGAAAGTAGCTTGAGCATGATTGATAGCTTCACTCTCAAATTCTATCTCTAAGTTTTTCAGCAGCTCATAGATGTTAGTTTTGGTAATCATGTCTGGTAAGTGCTTCTCCTTGAGGGTGTCATTAAAGATCTAAAACCCCAGTTTCTTGATTTCATTGCTCATCCACTCCTCAGCTTGTCCTTGATAGACTTAGGTTAAGCTTTCAGCTACAAAAGAGGTTGACTTTTTAGCCCCAATATCCTTTTTAGGATCGTACCCTAGACCATTAATGTTGGTATATCCTCGGAAGTTAGGGAATTATATGACATTAATGTTTCTTGCTCCTAATCCTATTCTAGGCAAATATTGCATCTTCTTCATTATAGCGGTGACTTTGGGATTGACATGACTGTCACTGATCATAGAAACCTAGAATCCTAGTGGGACCACATTTAGATAGGCAATAATGTTGTTTGTTTCAGCAAGGATGTAACGACCTTTCCATTTAAAGGGAACTTAATCTTTTGATGCAGAGTGGAAGGTATGCCCTTTAGTAGGTGGAACCAACGTCTTCCTAGTAATAGGGCAAAAGCAATAGAGCACTTATGTGCTTTTTAGAGTCCATGAGTAAGTCACAAATACTGGCTTATGCCTGAGTCTTCTTAAGCTATTTGATGATAGTACCTTCTTCTTTGACCAGAGCTTGATTTCTTGCTACTTCTTCTCCTTAGAGGGTTCCTTCTCATTCTTAAAAGGTTCATATACCCACCCACTATGAGTTATATGATTGACTGCTAGTGAGGGCTTCTTAGCTGCTTTCTTATCTATTTTTGTACCACTATTCTGGTCCTAGACAATGATTTTAGGATCATCAGAGTTGTACTATATGTCTATCCCCATGACTTGCAGGTTTTAAAGTTGAATAATATTTACCATCCCATCTTCATTGTCAAATCCTTCTCCCCATTCTAAGGGTACTATACCTTTTAAGACTGTGTGAGTAGTAGGGGGTGCTATATACTTGACTTTGTAGTTGAACTTTCGAGATGGTTGGCCTAGTAAATACCATATATTATGGTCACTACTGAGATTTTTGTCTATATCTGCTTCTTATGAGTCAATCACTTCATTTTTCATAGGGAGAGGTATATCCCTCGCTCTTTTTTGCTTCATTAAGTGGGGAAGGAATTCCCGAGGCAATAGAATGTATTCAAAAGTAGAAGGGCATTGCTCATCTTCACTACAATCATAAGGCTCAAGAACAGAATTTGAGGGTTTGTCCTTTAAGGGCTTATCTTAGGTTTCTTGTATGGCTTGGATTGATTTTTAAATAAGGTCTTCTGGTAGATTAGAGGAGATTATGCTGATGGTCGGTAGAGGCATGTTTTGGTAGTTTGAGAGAGGATTAGTCTTGATACTAAGTCATTTTTCTGGGTCATCAATTTTTCTAGAGTCAATGAGGTCTTAGATTATATTTTTTAGAGTTCTGCATGTATCAGTGGTGTGGCTAGAAATTTAGTGAAAGTGGTAGAACAAGTTTTGGTTAATTTGAGGTGGCAGTGGGTTTGGTAGAGGCCTAGGCTCTTGTGGCTGTAAGAGATTCATTTATTGAAGCCTCTGGAATACTTTGGATAGTGGGAGGTTAAAGTTTGAGAATTTTCTATGTGGTTTGATGACATTAATAGATGGTGAGCTATGGGCATTAGGTTGGATCATGTTTATTTCTACGGCTCAGGTGAAGGTGTTTTGGATGTTTAGTTGACTATTACAATGAGAAGTATTTCTTGCTTATGGAGTTTCCTTATCCTCAATTATGATCCTAGCTTGATAGAGAGCTCTAAAGTTAGGATAATGAACAAAGATCATATATTTTCTGAAGTGTGGTAGTGCCCCTTTAATTATCAACATGTCTCATCTTGACTGTCTTTCCCTATAATCTTATGACATAATAAGAGAAAGCTTCACTAGGTTTCTACTTTATGGTCTCAAGGTCCCTTCGAGCAATGTCTAATTGAGTGTTGTATTCATATTGCTTGATAAAATTCTGAGTTAGCAGTAGCCAATCACTTTTGATTTCATCTTTATAGTTAAAGAACCATGCCCTCAGTCCTTCCTCTAGTGATGTGAAGAAGAATTGAAAAATTTATGATTTTATAAGCTTTATGACAACCATAAAGGTAGCATATTGCCTTAGATGGACCCTTGAATCCCCTATTCTATTAAACTTAACAAAGTTTTGTAGCTTAAAATCATTTAGAAGTGGCTCATCTTTGAATAGTGCCAGGTTGGTAAAGCTTTTGGAGCCATGAGTTCCCTTATCTTTGAAGGCAAATTCCAATTGAGCCATCCTGTTGGCCAATAGTTTGAACTCCCTTATCAATTCAGGCTTGGTCATGTCAATAATTTTTATAGCTTTTGATGCATTCCTAAGATCTTAGTAGTAGCCATTGTCATCATCAGCTTGAACTGGAGTATGGGGAATTCCCTTTGCCTTATCTATCCTTGGGTGAACAAATGCAGAGTCTTCATTCAATGGTGTGTTATTCCCATCTTAGGCACTTTTGGCTTTGATTTAGGCTTGAAGGATTTCACCTATAGTGCCATCAGTGATTAGCTTTTGGATCCCCTCTTTTAGCTTGTCTTTGAATTGTTGATAGGAGGTATCTTCTTAGTCACTCATGCCATATTCTTATACATTTATTAGAGTTGGCTAAATGAATGATGCATGATGTGTCCTTACAAAAGAAAATGGTGAGTATGTATGCATAGAGTGGATGTAAAATCCTAGGATGAAAAATGATTATTCCAGTAAAAAAATAATGGTTAGCACGTGCTATCTACATATATGTTATATATGCATGATTAAAGCTAGTTAGTTTTCCTGCACAGTGAACAAACCAATCACAAGCAAGTTCTCACTTCCAGGCTTATTTCTCCACAAAGTCAGTCAGTCTCTTTCCTAAGTGGGTTTTGAACCTATAGTCACCGAGGGACTATGGTTCTGCTCTTAAAACTGGGCTATTTTAATTTATGTTAGTCAGAACTAAAGGGTAAACTAAGGAATGATACTTAAATGTGCTTAAGGTAATCACATGATGTTAATGTATGGAACAATTATTGGGCTTCAGATGATGTATAGAGCCCAAATGCGTCTGTATACACAGGACTAAGGTCAATAAAAAGGATTCTAAGTTCTTGCCCTTTTATCAATATTTGATATGTTTACCTAGAGTCATGAAAGTATCATTTGATAGTTTACAGTTTGATTTTATCGAGATAAAGATCCACAATCTAGTTGGGTTCCTAACCCATTCAATTAATTTGATAAGGATAAATGGTTGACATCTCATAGGTTTTGTCATCGAGGGATGTCATCATTTGTTAATTTGCATAGACTATTCAAGCTGAGGTACATGATTCTTATCATTCCTCATGCTTTGGGCTTGCATGAAGTAGATGAGAATCACGTGGTCCTAAGCATAAATTTTCTATGAAAACTGACATTACAATGTCATTTGATGATAGACACTATAAGGGTTGTGTCATTTATGAGTATCAGGTCAAACAGACAATGTTAGGACAAAGACAGCATGCATAACTGGTGGAATCCTAGTGGATGTTACTATTGGTTTATCTACATAAGTTGAGCCAAGGTGAAAGGCTAAGGGTTCCTTTAGCAAGAATGCCCCCATATGACTAGGGTTATAGACTTTGGTAAGTGAGTCTAGTATTCTTTTGATAACTCAGTCGACCCCATTAAGTACTTGGGTTACAGACTCTAGTTAGGTAAGTTTGACGAATTCACAAGTAAAGACTAAAGGTGATAATACTCTATCTTCATCACCCCGTGACTCGAATGGAATTATGGTGGTAATGTTAGTTAGTATTAAGGACAAGTGGTGCACATGTGATGTGTAGTGAAAATGCAGTGGTGAGGGGCTCTATACAATTGAGTATTGCATAATGAGAAATAGTCATTTTTGAGTTGATCCCTCTTACTTAGAAGTCCCTAGTGGAGTCGCCACTGTAAGCAACCTCTCTCGATTTCAGATAACGACATGTTTTTATGGGACATTGTGCTGATCTTTTTATTTTTGAGGGACATGGAAACGTTACCAAATAAGGATAAATTATTTGTCTGAGGGGGATGAGACACTTTTGATTTTTGGAGTCGCCACCTAATTTTTAGAAAATCAGGAAAAACAAGGGACAACATCACGTCACTCAGGGAGTATTGTCCCTACCAGAGATTTTTGGGTTCAAGGGATTGCATCTACTTTTTAACTGTTTCTCATTATATATATTCGATGTATAGCTATTGCAACACCCTATTTTTTATAATGATAGTTTGTATAGCATTCACACGGTACATCAGATAGTGGAAGATAATAAAGTTGAAAATTTAATTATTACATCGCTTTCCTGATAAAATACATATGAAAAGGAAAAGATTGCAAAAAAGAAATTTTGATTTGGATATGATTAATCTACAAGATTAACACGACCATTCACATAGCTTACTGGATTTCATGAATAATAGGATGATCATGCATGCTTGTAATGATTATTTATGCTATGATGATGTATGATAATAATATAAAGGATGAATGAGGTCATCACTGGACTGAGAGCATGATGACTTTATTCTGGGATATGAACTTTTTACATTATTGGTATTCACGATATGATTTCATGATTTTAAAAATAGAGGATGCAGAATGTTGATATGAAATGAGCATAATAAAGCATATATTATTCACATAGCATGCAAGATTACTAGTCTCATCACATAAGCACAATAGTATTCCCAAATGCTGGCAATGGTAAAATAAAATGCAATATGATAAAATAAATGTGTTAAAATAATTATGTGGTCCTCAAACTCGATGAGCTTATATGGGTTTTAAGGCTTTAGCTTCAAGAGATTATCAAGCTTTCCTCGTCAAGAGGTTCAAAATGACAATAGAATGATGTTAGATTGTATACCTTTAAAGCATGCCTTGACAAAGATGACGCTTAGTTTGGTGGAAAAGGAATCTAACAACCTAAGAGAAAGGTTGCTGGAGAGCCAAAACTATATGGAAGGTTTTTAGCATCTTTGATCGGATTAATTTTTAAGTGTGTGTATTTCCGCTTGCTCCCCCCCCCCCCCAAAATGGGGTGTGAAGGGGTCCATTTATAGGGAAAATTAGGTAGAATAGGGTGGTGGGGGCATGGTCATGTGCACTTATAGAGAATTTTGCACGTGGCCATGCACAGTGTGTGCATGGTCACGCACTTGGCGCATGGCCATGCACACACGTGCACGATCTATATGCACTTTGGCCTTCCACGCACAGTTCTTAAGTTTTATGCATGCTACTCTAGGGTTGGTTCCTAAGGTTTTTGGGCCTTCTAAACACATTTCAAGAGTCCATTTTGCCAAATTCAGCCTCAAATTTAGCACATAAACGTTCACATGCACTTCTGAGCAATATGTGATGATCCTCAAGTTATGTTGGACCATTTTGGCATCACTTCTAGAGGTTTTGGGGCCTTTTGGATGTGTTTTCAAGGTTTTTTTTTATCAAAATTGATTTCTATTGTCACAAAGCTGGGTCCCGGTCCAATGAAATGCGCACCGACCCAACGAACTAAGTATTTTAAGAGGATTTTTCTTGAAATAAACCTCTCATTATTCTGATAATTCGTATTTTGCAAGGTTAGAGCACAACTTAATGGCTCAATGATTGATTTTGCACACTAGTGGGGTTGGTTAGGCTTTTAAGGTTGCACACTTCATAGGTGTTATGAATGAGCAGACTGTAGTCATCTCAGGGATTCGTTTCATCATAGACCTTTTTGGGGATGGTCAAATTTGAGGTATGACAATTACATTAATTATTTTCTTTGGTAAGTTGATTATTTTTATAATTTTTTATCATGAAAATACTATTTTTACAATAAAAATTACAACTTCGCACCAAAGTACCTAAATTTCAAAATATTGCTTCATGCATTTTCATTAGCATCCTTGTTTACTCATTTGTTTAATTACTTTTTATTATGTTAATCATGGATGGATGAAAAATCTATAAAGTTGCTCTAAGTGAGATGTGTGCTTGCATGTGTATGAAAACTAACCTTTGTTTTGCAAGTTATTAGAATAGGAACTTTCTTTTATTTTATATTTTGGTGTGATTAATAGAATAAAAAAAAAATTAGGCAATGTAATCCTAATCCCGATCCCATTTTTATTTCTATTTTGGATGTATTTATTAGAATAAGCTTTTTTCCAAGGGTTGTAATCCTTAATCCCTTTCCCTCTATTTATTTTTTTATCTTGTTTATTTATTTTTTTATTGTATTTATTATTTTTTGCATGCTTATGTGCTACTTGATATGTGCTTACTTGTTTGCATTATTACTTGCATAATCAATGAGATTAGTGAATGCCTATTTATCTTATAATGTATGTGCACCGAATCCAATTATCTTGCATTCCAATTTCTATTTTTTATTAACTAATAATCAAGTGTGGTAAAATGCATTATAAAACTGAAACTAAAGTGAAGTAGTGAATAAATAAGCAACGTGTATAATAAGAAGCAGGATAAGTAACTCCTATCCCCTAAACTTGGATTCTTTTGTTATAAAAGTGGATTTTTTAACTCACTTTCTCTTGATTCAAATCGGGTGGAAACTCCAATCTATAAAAGCCTATTTGACAGACCCTTCCATAAACTATAACAAACTGGTAGATGGTCACCATTAGCCTATGTGCCCTAAT